>CP136055.1:532249962-533499962 GCA_032464435.1 Aegilops umbellulata | reverse complement strand
AGATATAGAGGCCACAATTGCCTACTTCGATGAGAAAGCAAAGGAAGATCCAGATTTCTTCTACATGATAAGGTTGGACGATGAGGACCGTGTGAGGAACATGTATTGGGTGGATGGTGCTGCAAGGAGAGCCTATAAACATTTCCAAGATTGCATTTCATTCGACGCGACGTACCTCACCAATATGTACAAGATGCCATGCGCTCCGTTCATAGGAATAAATAACCACAATCAGTCGTTGCAGTTCGGCTGCGGGCTCGTCCGGAACGAAGACACGGATGGGTACGTTTGGCTGTTCAAGACCTTCTTGGAGTGCATGGGTGGACTTGCACCGATGAACATAATAACGGACCAGGATTTCAGCATGCGTGCAGGCATAGAGCAGGTCTTTCCGTTGGCAGTGCACAGGCACTGCAGGTGGCACATTATAAGGAAGGCTCAGGAGACGCTAGGACTGTTCTTTGCTGACCGTCCAGATCTGCATAAGGAATTTGAGCTGTGCGTGGACCACAGCTTGACAGTGGAGGAGTTTGAAAGGAGCTGGATGGCCATGACTGAAACATATAAAGTCCAAGACAACGAGACTCTTGTTAGCCTGTGGGAGAAGCGAATGTACTGGGTACCGGCCTACTTCATGCAGTGCTTCTTCCCCTTTCTGCAGACTACGCAGCGCAGCGAGGGGTTCAATGCTGTTTTGAAGCGGTACGTCAGCCCTGGCAACTCATTGCTACAGTTTGCCAAGCAGTACACAACTTTGCAACAAAAAATTCTGGGATCTGAGCTACAGCAAGAAGCGACCACGGCCCTAAAGCAGCCAAAATTGCTAACGTACTTACCCATGGAGAGGCAAATGAGCAAGATATACACCAACAAGATTTTTAACAAGTAAGTCAGTTGCGTTACAGTCTTATTTGCAGAAGAAGCACCAAGTCAGTATGCCCCTTATAGAGTGCAATGCAGTTCCCATGATATGCGGTTGCCATGTTTAATAAAGTACTATTTTCCATGCTTACTCAGCTAAAGTTGTCGTGTTGAATGGAAATTTTGTTTGCCATGCTTACCCGGATGCAGTTTCCATGTTCAATGAAATGCAGTTGCCATGCTAAATGCACTGTACTTCCATTGGGCATGTTGGTATGCAAATGCCAATATCAACTGAAAAATGTTATGTTGTTGCCATATCTACTGAAATGCAATTGCCATGTTTACTGAAATGCAGTTGCCATGTTTGCCAAAATGCAATTGCCATGTTCACTCAACTGTAGTTGCCATGTTTAATAAAATGCAGTTGCCATGTTTAATAAGATGCATCTGCCATGTTTGTTGAAATGCAATTGCCATGTTTACTCAACTGTAGATGCCATGTTTAAATAAAAGGGCAGTTACCATGTTTTATGCAATGTGCTTCCATTGGGGGATGCTGTTGTGGAAAAATGACGATGTCACGTTGAAAATATACTACAGTTGCCATGTCTAGTGTACTGCATTTGTCATGTCTAGTGTAATGCATTTGCCATGTATAGCGTACTGCATTTGCCATGTTCAATGTGCTATAGTTGCCATGTTCAATGAATTATGTTTGCCATGTTAAAACAAAATGTATTTCTATTTTCCATGACAAACGTAAGGGGGTGCAAAAAAAAGTGCACGATAGTTTAACAGAAAACACACAAAATTTGCAGATTCCAGGAAGAAATAAAGCGTGCCAGCATGTTCACGGCTTTCCAGGTGGACAAACGTACGTTCAAGGTGTGTTCTATTTTGGGCATGTCAGATTCAGAACCTGAAGACCCGGACAAAGGAAGGAACTACTTCGTCATAGCCTCGATAGGCGAAGGCGAGTTCTACTGCCAATGCTGCAAGTTCGAACGGGACGGCATTGTGTGCTGTCACATACTAAAAGTAATGGACATGAACGCTGTGACACGGATGCCCCGCCATTTCATAAGGCGGCGATGGACTTGGGACGCTGACGACGCATTGGCGCCGCAGACAACACACGCGGTTTTGGTTGTGCATGACGAGAGACCAGAGTCAACCATGGAAGCCGTGCGGCACGTTGTGCTGACAAAGAACTATGCTGAGCTAATTGATGAAGCGTGCAAGAGTGATGAGACAGCAAGAGTCGCAGAAAAATACAGGAAGGCACTAAAAAGAGAGCTTGATGAGATCAAGAAGAGGAAAGCCGAGGAAGCCTTACACCGGTTCCCCCGCACATCAAGCATGCCTTCATCCACGGGGCCATCGTCTGAAAACTCGGAGATAGGATCTGGAACAGCAAGCACACAGTCAGGAACCCACCCCGTTCCATCACAAAGGGTCGTCCAAGAGAGATAAGGTACAAGTCGGGATTGGAGATCCAAGCAAAACACAAGAAAACGAAGAAAGGGGCGGGCAATCCGTGAGCAAAAATTGGGGCGATGTGGCATGGTCCTTGTGGACATTTTGTTCTGTACCCTAGATGATGAGAATTTTTTTAAAAAAAATTTGGGAGAATGACTCTTGAGGGGCATCAGAAGTGGAAGGAAAAATTCATTGAATGGATAAATGCAGTTGCCATGTTGTGGGTACTTAATCTGCCATGTTATGTGTAGTTAATCTGCCATGTTATGTGTAGTTAGTCTGCCATGTTATGTGTAGTTAGTCTGCCATGATATTTTATACTAAATATGCCATGCTATTTTATACTGAATATGCCATGCTAGTTGTAGTGGATCTGCCATTTTAGTTGTACTGGATTTGCCATCTTAGTTGTGTTGTATCTGCCATGTTAATGATGCTGGATCTGCCATGTTGTTTGTACTGTATCTGCCATGTTAGCTGTACTGAAAATATGCCATGGTATTTCTGATGACTCTCCATGGCATATATTCCCATGACAATACGACGCGGTTTAGGGACACATAGTGTGTTGTGTGCAATGTATGGAAACAAGTTGGAAACAGCGTAACGTGCATAAACCTCAGCAAAACGTTGTGGCTACTTGATCAACCTACCCATGCTAGCCGGTCCAGTTAGCGATGAAAATGAAGAAGCAAAACAGCCAAAAATGGAAAACGATGATGACTTTCACTACCCATGTCTGATGAACTACATTTGCCATCTTTTTGAAAACATCGTAGACGCGTTCGAAACATCAAGCTGGTGCTAGAAACGATGAAACCATTGTGATAATGATAAACGTAAAAACATATCTTATGTAACGCCTAAAATAGGTTCACGTCCACACATATATTACAGAAACTATTCAAATGTCGCTCACACACCACCACTACATAGTAGCCTACGCGGGGTTGCAGTCACAACATAGCACACAAACATAGTTTTCCACGAGAAACAAAGAGATAATACCTTACATTCCTCGGCAACAGAATGTAAGGTATGCGTCCGGTCTGTAACGCCACGTGATCACTTGTACTTCTTGATGACTTTCTTGACAGCTTCCTCCACAAACTCGCGTGCTCCGGACCGCTTGTTGATCATTCGTCAACCAGTTCCATGTGTGGATTTTCCGGAGCTCAACGACCGTTGCAGATGTGATAGCGGGGACAATTCTGCCTTCCCACTTTGCAAGGTACTCCAGCACGTGAAAGCCACAGTCCGTCCTGCACGAGGAAAAGAGTCAAGTGAACACGCAAAGAGGACAGACGTAACAAAAGATAGACTTCAATTTCAGATCTGACAAACAAAACAGGGATTGGATTGATGTAAATGGCAGATGAAAAGGAAGGAAGAAATTACGTGTTCCCTTGCTTCGCAGTCGCCACATACTCAGTCGGGAAATGCCTGATCTGGACCTTTGAGTGTTCGTAGTGACGGTGCCATGTCTCTTTGAGGTTCTTAATGAAGAATTCGGCATGCGTGGTAAGGTCTGCATCATCTTCCGAACGGATTGAATCAAGCACCTCAACACGTTGGTTCTTCAGGTCAAGACAGATCGCATAGTGGTGACCACACTTGTCGTGTGGGTCATGTGGTGCAAGCTCCTGGAACATGGGAAACATGGCCTGCATTTAAAAGTGAAGATGATGAGAAGCAGAGTGCACATAAAGAACAACAGAGGGACAAATAAATTAGAATCACGTAGAAAATGTCTGGTTATGGGTGGGGGTACTTGAAAGAAAGTTGCGTCCATGTATGAACAAAGTATGCCGTGTATTTTACCATCAAGTTGCCACATAGTTTGCGCGGGATGCAAAAATCAAGAAGTCAGTGCGCACGGCAGCTATTACCACATGAAAACAGCTGCCACATAAACACAAGTGCAGATGATGGCAAAAAGCACACCATGTGAAAAAACAGTGCAGACAGGGAAGGAGTACTCACATATTTCTTCAGTGTGAGCTTCAAATCACCGTGTTGGGCAAAATTCTTCCTCAGGATTTTGTGGTGGAAGTCACCATCCCATATTTTGCAGGTCACACTGTAATGCATGATTGTCTTGTCGGCGCACACGTCGGTGTAATTGTTGATGTAGTCGATCCCGCATGCAACTACATTCGTCGACATTTTGTCGTTTGGCCTCACGGACTCGGCAAGATCACCCAGGTCGACGTACGTCACTCCGCATTGAATGACTTTGGTTCTGTCCAAACATGAGTTGTATGAAAACAATATACACATGGAAGAATCATGCCTACTAAGTAAACAAAATTATGAAAGAGCTAAAACGTAAGCGGATCGTGTATAGAAAGTACGAAGGAGATGAATGGTAAAAAAGGAGCAAAGCAAAATGAGATATTATGGGGCGTGGTCATTTACGCTTTCAGCTCCTTCATGTGCTTGCTGCTGGACCTCGCATTTCCAAACCGCTTGACGATATCGTACAGCTGGGTCTGTTCCTTAGTGGCCATGAATTCAGGCTCGTAGTCTTCCGCGGGAGGTGGGTGCACTATCCTCTGCTGCCCCACAGAACCAGGAGTGGCACTCCTAATGGTATCCTCAGATACCGTGTCTGCAGCCACGTTGGAACTTGATTGCCCTTGCCCTCGTGAGGACCTCCTCTGCAATGCTGCCTCCTCAATCATGCGGTAAGTTTCGTCAAGTGACGGTGAAATCTCCTCAAGGGTGGCTGCAAATGATAAAAAAGGGTTACGATACCTAGGAAATCAAAAACAGATGGGTTGTGAGAAGATAGGGTGCATGATGTGAGATGTGGGTACAAAAATTGGGGAAGTTGCCATGTGTGGTCCAACTACAGTGATCATGTCGTAGCAACTACAATTGCCATGTAGTTGCACTGTAGTTGCCACCTAGTTGGACTGTAGTTGCCATGTCACAGCAACTACAGTTTCCATGTTGTGGCAACTCCACTTGCCATGTGATTGCCATATGAAAAAATGCAGCGTGGAAACAAAAAATCCAGGTGACATGGGGTGGCAGATCAGTTGCCATGTGTGATGCATTGTGTTTGCCATGTGACAGCAACTAAAGTTGCCATGTTGAATCAACTTGAGTTGCCACGTGGTTGCCCAAATGTCAAATGCAGCATGGCAGCAAAAAAAATGAAGGTGACCTGGTGCATCAAGTCCAGTTGCAATGTCATCACATGTCAGTTGCCATCACAAGTGAGAACCCCCCCCCCCCCCCCCAAAAAAAATATTGTGATTGGGACAAAAGTCAAACTACAAAAATGTATACAAGAAAAATCATAAGGATGTTGACAAGTGTACCTTGCACAATCGGCTCTGCGAACTTGACAGCCTTCCTGCCCTCGACCATTGGCTGCGCCATCATTGAGGGCATTGCCTCCTGGGAAAGCAAAGGCAACTGGCATAGGATCTTGCACCACCGGTTGATCTTGATTGATGCCAAGGCTGAAGCTCGGTGGGGTAAAGGCCATTGGGTGCCTCTCATTCCTACTGGCCGGACCACGAACGACTTGCGGGGCAGAATCCAAGGGTGAAAGATCAACAAACATATCTGAATCGGCCGCTACAGAATGATCGGCCTTATTTGCAGGGCGGGGCGTGCTGTCAGCGGTATCAGACGCAGCTTTCATGACAATCTTCTTGTTTGGGCTGTAGGGGACACCGACATTGACTGGGAGCCTGGAAGTGCGCAGATTTATGCTGGGGATTTCCACTGCGGGTAAAGGCGCAGTCTGCTCCGGGTGTTCACCTGCGTCGCTCGTGCCCGGCTTGACACCTGCATCAGTTGTGCTCCGGTTTTTCGGTTTCTCCGTCACATTGCTTTTGGCAGGTGGCTGGAACAGTGTGGACGCGGGAACAAAACCAGACTCGTCTCTCCTGCTCCTGGCTACAGCCGGTGCGTTGGGTATGTCTGTTGGTTGCTTGCGGGGATACGACGCCTAGGTGGAAGACCAGCACGCGAAACAGTCGCCTTAGCAGTATCTGCACCGACAGGAGCTGGAGCTGTTGTGCCAGGACTCTCACCTGTAGATGGCATATCCTTGTGAACTGCCGCCTCGACCGCTTTTGTCGTGGACACAAGAGTGCCACCACGCACGCGCTTGGAATCAGTGTCAGATGAGCGGGAATCTTCCTTGCCAAGGTTCGTCTCAGGAGCATCCACTTCAACGCTTGCTGATGGGGTGGCATGGCTCACAGCAGCATCCTTCATTGCCAGAAGAGTTGGCAATATTTCAGCTGTCCTGGCAGATACCGATTCGTCACTCCCCGATGTACGGATGCCTGTTGTTCTAGCCTGCACATCTGCAGCCGGCGGAGATGGTCGGCCACTTGCATCAGAGTTGGTGGGAGCGGTCAACGGTGCAGCAGCAGTATTGTCGCCTGGTGCCTCATGTACATCTGAGTTGCCCCCTATTGACAACTTTGAATGCAGACGTTCAAGCGGGTCCTTACTGATATGCTTGGACCCACGCGTAGTAGTCTTCTTCACCCTGCAAAAAAAATGAAGCACATGAGAAAGGTATTTAAAATGAAACAAAATTATGTTTGCCTTGGTAGAAATCCTAAAAAAAATGGAAAACAGGTGGAAAAGCTGGTAGTTGCCATGTAAGGGGAACGTGAGTTGCCATGTGTCATAACTAGTAGTTGCCATCCAGCAGCAGTTGCCATGTTAGCAACCTTGAAAGAATGATAAAAATGTCTGATCTGCCATGAATGCAATATCAAACCTAGGTGTGGGATGAGCTCACAAGCCAACGGTAAAAAGATGGCAGCTGCCAGTAGGTACATTAAAGTGACCATTTGGCCTACATTCCACTTGCCATGTAAAAAACAAATAGGAGTTGCCACACACTAATAAAGGAAAGAAAGAACCATTTGGTAAAACAGCGGTTGCCACATGGGGGGCGATGACAGAAGACAATGTGACAAGCTAAACGGATGCATTGGAAAATCAAGAAAATGTAGCGCTATGTCAATGAAAGCGGATGAAAAAACCTACTTCTTGACTGCCTTCCTCAGGTCTGGCAACACGACAGGATCCCCGGTGTTGGTTGTCGTCGTGCGAGGAGATGTCCTGGTGGAAGTGGTGTCACCGGCAATGGGGCCGCCTTTGTTCAACCGAGCAGAAACACGGGTTGGCGTTGGCGCCTGTTTCTTCGTAACTGCTCGTCCACCAGCTGTCGGCTCGCTGCACGTATGAGATGGAGGGGAAAAAAGGTGGCAATTGTCAGACAGCAAACTCGTTGCCGCGCTTGACAAAACACAAGTGCAAAAAAGAGGATGAGTCTATTCGAAGAAAATAGACAAAGCAAAAAACTAAGATGAAAGTTGAACCTCTTCCTGGCAGCTACAGGGTCGGTCCTAGACCTCTTGCCAGCAGAAACCTGCCCAACACCCTCTAGAGCCATCCCCCTCTTTGATGGCAAAACCCCCTCGCCTCTCACAGCCGTGTGTTGTTTGACTTTATCCGGTTGGGGGACATCTGTTTGCATCCTTGCCCTTGTTACCACCTACGCGAACTTCAGCATGTTCATCATCATCGGTGTCCTCTTGCACATTCTCCATGACATCGTCGTCATCCTTGCTGAGACCAGCATCTCCACCTAGTTCATCTTGTGTGTCGGCAGGCTCCTGGAAACTATTGTAGTCATACCGGCCACGGCAACCGGTTGGCCGGTGTGTACGTTCTGGGACAAATGAAGTGAATTGCCTCGCAACCGCGCCGCTGTCAGAGCCACTAAGGGACGTCCACCCCTCAACCAACTTTCCGAGCAAGCCGGCCATTCCAGATGCAAACTGCCCTATTAGCTGCTCAACAGGTGCCCTCGCCTGTGCACGAAACAAGGAAGCATCAATGACCACCCGTATTGCAATCACTTGCACAACATCAAAAAATACTCCATGACAAACCATAGATGTAGATCTTTTGATTACCTCGGCAGGGCAAGACGGAGCTGAGTGCACGTCCATCCACTTTCCAAAGTTTTGAGGCCCCCCAAACACGCTGTAGTCTATAGCATGCTTGGCCATCAGCTGGAGAGAACAAAAAAATAGCTAGGATGTAAGAGAGATAATGATGAACACTGACTAGCAGTTCATGTGTTGCAAAATAGCAGAACTAACCTGCAGTTTTCCATATTTGGTATCAGTTACCCTGTCTGCAGCAAGCACAGCCTTGACAGCATCGATAGTCCACGCAGAAACAACAAACTTGTGCGTAGGCGGCGGGCCTTCTGTCCCAGTGAAATCCACGGTGGACACATCAAGACAGTCGACGTACATGAGCTGATGTACAACAATTTTAAAAAGAAAGAAATATCAGTTGCGATCATGGTATTTTGCAAAAAACAGGATAATATATGTTCCTACGATCATCAAGTTGAAGTGCATGAAAAAGAGAAAAAATAAGAAGTTGCCATTTGTATGTGCTAGTTGCCATCATAGTGTGATCGCAGTTGCCATCATAGTATGATGGCAGTTGCCATATTGTCATGATGGCAGTTGCCATATTGTCATGATGGCAGTTGCCACATAATCAATATGGCAGTTGCCGTCTTGTTATGATCAGGTTTCCATGCATGAATAAAAGGTGTTAAAAAAGAGTGTTCATAGAAACGACTGGTAAAAAAGTACCATTAAATGCAGTCGACATCCCTTCTGGTACACCTTGCTTGAGAATGCATCATGCAGGAAGTCGGCAATGAACTTACACCAATTCATGTTCTTCACATCTTTCAGTTTCACCTGCACCGCATAAAATTTAGGACAACAAGTTGCCGCATCAGAAATCAAATGGAAAAAACATCAAAAAACACTGGCAGTGACTAGCTTGCACGTGACATCGTAGCAAAAAAATGAAGGAAAAATAATGTAGTAAAGATAGATCATTCACCAGGATGGGGAAGCATTTGTTGCTTGGGCGAAGAGAAGTGGTTGACGCGAAAACAGCTGAGATGAGGTACATGAGTAGCTTCATCTTGAAAACATCTCCATGCGTCGTCATGTCCTGCAGCGAATCTGCCACTGCAGACGTGTTCGGCATGGATTCCGACCCAGGAAACAAACGGGGGAACAACGCTTCCTCGATCTCATTGTTGACCTCGTACGGGACTTTGATATGTCCACGAGGCACACCCAAAGTGCAGAACACGGATTCCTCATTCAACGGTAGTCTTCCACGTCCCGGAATCACGAATTCCCTGGAGGCGGGGTCGTAGATCTCACCAAGCCAGTCGCATACAGGGTTGACAAGGTTCGTGCACCGGACATCCATCATAGACTGCATACCCATCTCAGCAGCAGCCCCCTTCTGATCGTCGGTGAATTTGTCAGTCAACGCAGTCGGTCGTTCTTGGGAGGCTCTGTTGCGAATACGTTTCTTCTTCTGCAAAAAACAGACAAAAAATGATCAGTTGTTGCCATGTTTTTGCAAAAAGTGGTCAGTTGTTGCCATGTTTTGCAATATCATGAAATTTTAGTTCGTGTCAGACGACTGCAAGCTTGAGGTGTCAACCAGTAACATACAGCAGGAGGAAGGGGGGATGTATGAACATTTACCTCATCACCCTCTTTTCTCCATCCAGTTGCCCGATTACGCTGTAGTGGATCCATGAAATCATCATCGTCGTTTTGACGATCGCCACGAGCCATTCTGCTGAGATGGGAACAGACCAAATTGTCATAGTGGAAATGTAAATGCAAGAGGTCAGCAAAAACTTGCCACATGCAAAGCATATGTATGGCATCTGATACATTTGATATGCAAATTCGGTTGCCACATTATGCAGCCAATTTGCCACACTGTCTTATATGCAGAATGGCAACAGACAGTGTGTTCACATTCTATTTGCCGCATGAATATACTATCCAGGTGGCAACAGGCACACTTGATGTGCACAGTAGTTGCCGTCCAGTGCAGTTGGCTCATGAAAGTACATTGACTACATATTGTGGCAACTATCACAGTGTGGTTACTATCACATATCATTCAGAAAAATTAGATGCCGCAATGAAATAGCATGATTGTGATATGATTGTGGCAACTATCACAGTAACTCAGCAATTTTAGTTGCCACATGGAAAAGAGCGTGTGTGTGTGGCAACTATCACAGTAATTCAGCAATTTTAGTTGCCACATGGAAGAGCGTGTGTGTGGCAACTATCACAGTAAGTCAGCAAATTTAGTTGCCACATGCAAGAGCGTGTGTGTGGCAACTATCACAGTCATTGAATAAAAATAGTTGCCCCATGCGAAAGTTTACATGTGGCAACTAACACAATCATTTCAGTAATTTGTTGCCGCAAGGGGAAACACGTTTGTGGCAACTATCTCATTTGTTCAGGTAGTTAGTGGTCGCACAAACATGGTAGTTAATGTAACTATCAAGTTCGCCTCATACTGCATTTTCAAAACCCAACTAACTAGATCTAGGGTTCAATGGCAACTACCTCGACTTCAAATTCACCCTCAAAATTCTCCCACGAACTGACTGCAAACACAAAATCGAACCAACGCGCATCAAAACAACCCGGGAGACACCTGCCCAATCCATAGGCAAGACTAGTGCGTGCCTTCGAACAGGCAGAACCACGCCGACGATGCCGCCGCCGCGGCCGCGAGGAAACTGCCCAGTGCAACCAAAAATGGCTAGCAGACGACTTCGGCGCCGGCGGGAACGCCGACGCATCGCCGAATCGCCTGAATCTCTACGAATCTCGATCGAGGAATCGAACAGGGAGGGAAGGGGGAAATGCAGGAAGGGGTTGCGAGAGTTGCAGCGAGCAGTACCTTCAACCCGCATGCGCTCCGGCGAAGCCGCTACGTTCCGGCGAGCACCACCGACGGCCCCGAACACCGTCGATTTTTCCGCCTCCGCCGTCGCCTTCTCCCATCGCCTTCTCCTTCGATGCTTTGAAATGCGAGTGGGTTCTGCCAGTAACTGCGGTGCGGGTGAGTAAATGGAACTTTGAGGAAGAGGGGGCAGAGGCGTGCGACGTGTTTGACGTCAACCGCGGTCGAAGCGTGGCGTGCGGGCGCATTGCAGTTCCACCGCACGCCTCCGAGTGGCAACCGCTGACCGCGGGATGGCAACCAATGTGCGGGCGAACTTACTCGCACACCGCACACGCGCCTCGTCCTACGCGATTCGTGCACAGAGCTGCCAACGGTGATGCTTGCGTATGGTCGGGGTGATGAACGCCCACACGTGTGGGCGTTAACATTTCCGAATTCGGAAACATGTGACGGTTCCGTGACCATCATGCTTAAGACACAACCAGGCCGTACAGGGACACATCACGCCCGTATTTTGGCTGCATGCTACTACTAGTACTAATTGCCAAGCAAACTTAAGTTCTTTTTTTTTGGCGGGAAGAAAGCTTAAGTTCTGATCAACTTGAAAAGGATTGGAATCTTTGTGTCCATAGGAATAATTGGATAAACGTAACGCAGTTACTTATTATGCTGAGAGAAGAGGTCTCGCCGTGTGATTGAATCTAATAGCTGCTGTTAGACCAAGAAAGGCGTCACTGTTTGTCCCTAACGCATGCATGTGACGGAACAATGACCACTTTGGAGCTTCAAACTTCTTTTTTTTTTTCATGGGAGCTTCAATTATGAGGGTGCAGACTGCAGAGGCAGCTGCGCTGCTGCGAATAAACAACTGGTGCTAAGCAGCCGACATAATAAGTCGTCGAAGGTGGGAGCTTCTATTAGAGCATGGTTAATAATGCAGCCAATGATCGGCTATAAGAAATTGTCATGTCATCTACAACCAATTTATTAACCGTATGTACAATGATAAGTTTAAATATATACTAGTTTATCAATAGTTGCCCATCTTACATCCTCACAAAGCGTTTTAGGTCTCGTGTTGCAGCTGGCTACTAACCAAGAGCCCGCTTCTCTTCTCTCTCATTTTCTCTTTCTTCTAACTAAGCAAAGATATATTATTCTATTACTTATAGCCTACTTATGTCACCCTATTATACTTGCTCTTAGACGTGCCATGCGCGGGTGGTCAAGCCACCGTGCACGCATCTCCACCTCACGCCTTTTTGAGACGGCTCATTCACAGGATGGAACGCATCCTGTTTTTATTTTATTTTATTGTTTCATTTGTATTTTTTTTTGTTTTTAAAACTAATTTGGGATTAAAAAGCTTGAAATTTAAAAAAAGTTCACATATACGAAAAATGTTCCTAATTTTGAAAAAATGTTCACATATTCGAAAATTGTTCATAAAGTTTGAAATAAATATTTAGGAATTCAGCAAATGTTCACAAAAACAAAGATAATTGTGAGTTACAGAAGAAGTTTTGTGATTCAAAAATATTTAGCTAATTCAAAAATGTTAATTAATTTATAAATATGTTCATAAAAAAAGTTGTCATGAATTTTTCTAAACATATCAAATTCAAAATTGTACCCCTATTGAAAAAAGTGCATGAATTTGTCAAAACAAAATTTTAATTTAAAAAATGTTCACAAATTTGAAATGACGATCGGAAAATGGAAACAGGAAAGGAAAATGAAAAGAAAATATAACATGAAAAAAGAAAAGAAATAACAAAAATAAAAGATCAGAAAAAACCCGAAAGGAAAAAATGGTCTGGGAAGGACCACAAATAGAAAAGGAACTAATTGTGCCGGCCGGAAATGTGTAGAGGGGGTGAAGGTACGCGTTAAGTCGCTAACCAAGGGCGCCCTATATCTCGCTTACAGTGAGATGTAGGGAAGTTCGCGTCAAGCCAAGCACTAGATGGACTGGCCTAGGCGCGCGCGTGGCCACAACCTAATTTTTTTTAAAAAAATCACTGTTTTGTTTTCTTTTTAAAAAATTCTTTCATTTATACTTCCAAATATTCTAAATAACTATATTAAAAAATTACATAAACCATTTTAAAAATGTTAATCAAGCAGTTGAAAAATGTTGAATGTGTATAGAGAAAATGTTTGTCATTTATACGAAAATGTATACAAAAAATATTCAGTGTGTGTGAAAAAAGTTGAACATGTATTTAAAAAGGTTAATCCAAGCATCTGAAAAGAAAATGTTAAACAAGTATTTCAAATATGTTAATCAAGCATTTTTAAAATGTTAAAGGCTTATAATTTTTTTGACCATGCATTAAAAAGTGTTAATCAAGGGTTTTCATGATCAACCCTTTGTTGTTGTAAATAAAATCTTCAACCACTATATCATTTGATGGTCTATCCAATTCATTAATTCGTGTTACAAAGCTAAATCACCATAATAAGAACTTACACTAATCCTAAAATAGTGGATATCCCCATTAAATATGGAAATTATATAAACCACATGTCGAAGCCAATCAACCACTCATACATACTGTCTCATAAATTACCCCAATCCAGCAATTGAACTTGAAGAAGCGACTAGCATAAAATTGACGAACACGAGCAATCAGTTGTCTATACTACAATATGAAATTAATAGATTATCATCTCTATGTTGCCCGGAACCAAAACCAACCAAGTCTCACCTATCAACCAAATTGATATGATAAAACTTTAATTTGTTGTATAATTGTATCAGTACTCAAAGCATGCAATGGAATAATTGTAGCAGTGAGAACGACGCCTAAATGTTCAACCACCACTTTGCTCCCGAAGAACATGTATGGCGAGAGCAAGTTGTGGCCATAGAGGTGAGGTGAGCTAGAGGACACAAACAAGCACCGGGGGGAGGAGGGGTAGCGGCTCGCCACATGGTTAGAGTCGCACACATTGAGGACTAGGGATGTAGTATGAATTAATAGTCGGCGGGCAGCAACCATGGCGAGGAAGGACAACATCCACTCTTATTCTTCAGGGAAGAGGAGGTGCGAGAGGGGATTATGGTAGGGGCTAACTGGCGAAGTGGTAGATGTGTGAGGCAGACACGCGGCTCCATCCTGCCGGTAAGGGCTCAAACCCTAGCGCTGATGTAGGGCGAGAATGGAGTAAAGGGAAAGAAATGAATAAAATTCCAAGCGAAAATATCACTCGAATTGTTTTGAGAGGAACCGCTTGATTTGTGTTGAATTTTACCAAAAATGCCCCTTAGGCCTTCATATAATACACGCTATGGGGTTATATATATAGCATCCGATCTGAACGGTCAATCCGGTCTAACGGACGGCCCATATTCGGTAGAGGCATCATAAAAGGACTCATCCTAGAATGGAAGACTGTGTAGACGAAAGATCGTTGTTGTTTCTTTTCTCGCGCCACATCAGGCACTGGCTACATCCTTGAGACTCAATTTCTCTGGTACTCAAATCTGAAAACTACGATGAATTTAGGAGAATCCTGATTTGGACAGGATCAGGGAGACATGTCTCGGCCGTACCTTTGGGCACCGATTTGCTCTTCTGTCTTAAGCCACGGCGACTCTGCTGCGGCAGAGAGTACTAGCATAAGCTGCCGAGACGTCTTGGCAACGGCCAGTAGGTGACACGGACGATGGCCATTGCCGGACTGTTCATAAGCATGACGTAGGCCAGCCAGTTGCTTAATTCTTGTGCGAAAGAGGTATCAGCGTATGCTAAAATCTGAAGATGCTGCTGTTAGACCAGGAGAGCCGTCACCATCCTTAGCGCATGTGATGGAACAGCGACGCACAATAGTTTGATACGGGTCTCCGTTGCGTGCACAAGCAGCACGGCTGCTGCTGCAAACTTCGAATAAAGAACTGGATTTTTCTTTTGAGACAAACGAATAAAAAATTATTAGATTAAAAAGGAGCCGACACAAGTCTTTGCAGATGGGGGCCGGTTAGGTGTGTAGTTGGGCTGGGCTTTTTGGCGTCCATGCCAAATTCCATTTGCCCATGTAGTTACTCAAGAAAAAGAAAATAGATTAAAAAAACTCAAGAAAAATACATAGAAGTGTACCCTGTGACGCATCCTTGTCTCTATTTTGTTTTTGTATGACATGTGCACTGGCTGGCGGCTGCAGTCCATGTCTACTGACCTCAACCACATCCTCGTCAAAGAAAACATCAACAAAGATCGATTGTACGTACCTTATAGATTCCTAATCAGCTGACATTTTGTTTTTTTGCGGGGCTTGATTAGCTGATGCTACACGCAAAAAAAAAAAAAGATGCTTGACAATGTGGAAACAAATTAAAGAGTGAGATAGATAGATGAGCGTCTAGGGTCCGTGACTCTGTGTGTAGCATTCTTTGTGAGTTAGTGCTGCTCTTCGATTGTTTAACAAGGAAGCATCATTTTGTTTTTCTAACGGAGGCAAAAGGTTTGCCACATTCATTAACTGAGAAGAATACAGAGTTTACTTTTGTGTCACAACACCTTGAAAACAATAAACATGTTATTACTCTCGTGGCACGATTGTTTCCAATTTCTTATCGCCCTCGAGGATCCAAATGTGAGCTTCATTTTGGATGTTGGTAAGAAAACAGCCATCGACGGGGCGCTCTTCTTTTGGGAGACACGAGCAATTCTTGCATTCCAATTGGTCCATGAGGTGAGCATATTGAGGGTAGGCTGATAGCCATGGCCTTTCTATTTGGGTTGCTTGTGTCGGATAGGCCTAACCACCACTCCTTGGGGGATAACCTTAAGTGCCAAGTGAAGTTGTCGATGGACTCGAGTTGAAGTCAATCTTTGATCATACCCCATAGCCTAACAGTGAACCGGCATTTCAAATTATGAGGAATCGAGAATGTCATGCTCAATGTCGACGTGCCAGTTATATCCTCTGCTCTTCTATACTAGCAAAGTAACCATCAAAAATTAGCACTCCAATTGAGCTATTGCCGACAAGTGTTAGCTCCCAATATATAATGTGTAATCGCCCGGGTCTTAGAATACAAGAGGCTAGTGTCAGGTTTCAGATAGCCAAGCTGGTAAATTTATTCCCTCGCTTGTAATGAATTGTAACACAATATTTGTCTGTCAACGAAAGTGCAACTTCTCAACGATGTCAGATTTCGGAGGTTTCGGTTGATTGGGCTTTTGGAACAAAGGGACCTGCCGTTCACCCCCTTCATGAACTTTACCTGTGACGCCCCCGATTCAATCGTACACTAATCATGCACGCAAATGTGTACGATCAAGATCAGGGACTCACGGAAAGATATCACAACACAACTCTACAAATAAAATAAGTCATACAAGCATCATAATACAAGCCAGGGGCCTCGAGGGCTCGAATACAAGTGCTCGATCATAGACGAGTCAGTGGAAGCAACAATATCTGAGTACAGACATAAGTTAAACAAGATTGCCATAAGATGGCTAGCACAAACTGGGATACAAATCGAACGAGGCGCAGGCCTCCTGCCTGGGATCCTCCTAACTACTTCTGGTCGTCGGCGGCGGGCTGCATGTAGTAGTAGGCGCCTCCAGTGTAGAAGGAGTCGTCGTCGACGGTGGCGTCTGGATCCTGGGCTCCATCGTCTGGTTGCGGCAACCGGGTAGAAGGGAAAGGGGGAAAAGGGGGAGGAAAGCAACCGTGAGTACTCATCCAAAGTACTCGCAAGCAAGGAGCTACACTACATATGCATGGATATATGTGTAAGGGGCCATATCAGTGGACTGAACTGCGGAATGCCAGAATAAGAGGGGGATATCTAATCCTGTCGAAGACTACGCTTCTGGCAGCCTCCGTCTTGCAGCATATAGAAGAGAGTAGACTGAAGTCCTCCAAGTAGCATCGCATAGCATAATCCTACCCGGCGATCCCCTCCTCGATGCCCTGTTAGAGAGCGATCACCGGGTTGTATCTGGCACTTGGAAGGGTGTGTTTTATTAAGTATCCGGTTCTAGTTGTCATAAGGTCAAGGTACAACTCCGGGTCGTCCTTTTACCGAGGGACACGGCTATTCGAATAGATAAACTTCCCTGCAGGGGTGCACCACATAACCCAACACGCTTGATCCCATTTGGCCGGACACACTTTCCTGGGTCATGCCCGGCCTCGGAAGATCAACACGTCGCAGCCCCACCTAGGCACAACAGAGCGGTCAGCACGCCGGTCTAAACCTAAGCGTGCAGGGGTCTGGGCCCATCGCCCTGAGCACACCTGCACGTTGCGTACGCGGCCGGAGAGCAGACCTAGCAACCTCCATTACAAAGGAAGTCACGTTACGCGGTCCAACCCGGCGCGCGCCACTCAGTCGCTGACGTCACAAAGGCTTCGCCTGATACCACGACGTCGGGATACCCATAACTACTCCCGCGTAGGTGGTTAGTGCGTATAGACCAAATGGCCAGACTCAGATCAAATACCCAGATCTCGTTAAGCGTGTTAAGTAACCGCGAACGCCGACCAGGGCCAGGCCCACCTTTCTCCTAGGTGGTCTCAACCTGCCCTGTCGCTCCGCCTCAAAGTAACAGTCGGGGGCCGTCGGGAACCCAGGCCCACCTCTACCGGGATGGAGCCACCTGCCCCTTCAGCCCCCATCTCCGAACAGTATCACAGGTAATGTAACAGTGTAAAGTATATAGTATATGTCCGCGATCACTTCCCGAAGTGATCACGGCCCAGTAGTATAGCATGGCAGACGGACAAGAGTGTAGGGCCACTGATGGAACACTAGCATCCCATACTAAGCAGTAGGATTGCAGGTAAATGTATCAACAACAGTATCAAAGACAGGCTATGCATCAGGATAGGAATAACGAAAGCAGTAACATGCTACACTACTCTAATGCAAGCAGTATAGAGGAGAGTAGGCGATATCTGGTGATCAAGGGGGGGCTTGCCTGGTTGCTCTGGCAAGAGAGAGGGATCATCAACTCCGTAGTCGAACGGGGCAGCAGCAGCGTCGGTCTCGGCGTCTATCGAGAGAAGAGGGAGGAGAAAAAATAAATATTTAAGCAAGCAGATGCATAGTGATGCATGACATGACAAGTAACGGCGTTAGAGGTGCCCTAACGCGGTATGAGGTGATACCGGTGAAGGGGGGGAAACATCCGGCGAGGTATCCCCGGGGTTTCGCGTTTTCGGACAGATGAACCGGAGGGGGAAAGTTGCGGGTTTGATATGTTAGGGGTGTGTGGCAGACGAACGGGTTGCGTATCCGGATTCGTCTCGTCGTTCTGAGCAACTTTCATGTACAAAGTTTTTCCATCTGAGTTACGTTTTATCTTATTCGATTTTTAAAAGGTTTAAAACATTTTTAGAATTTGTTTACATATTTTAATCCAACATTATCTAGAACAGGGCATGCTGACATCAGCACGCGTCAGCATGACGTCAGCAGTCAACATGGGGTTGACTGGGTCAAACTGACGTGGGGGTCCCGCATGTCATTGACAGTTTAGTTAATTAACAGTTGTTAGTTAGTTAATTAAGCATACTTAATTGAGTTAATTAATTTTGGTAACTAATTATTTATTAATTAGTTTTACTATTATTATTATCATTATTTTTAATTCATTTCTTAAACGTTCTGTACGGTGGGGCCCTACTGCCAGTGGCCTAGGAGGCCACTGGAACGGGTGCTAGCGGGCGAACCCGACGGGCGCGGGCAAGGCGCTGCCCGCCAGGACGCGGGGTGAGGCCGTGGCCACGGCGGGGTTCGCCGGCCGGCCACAATAGGCGCAAGGGGCGGCGCGATGCGGCCGCTGCCGGGACAGGGGCGGGGAGTGGGGCTACGGGCGACAGCGGGGCCATGCGCGGGCGGCGAGCGCGTGAGAAGCGCCGGCGCGGGGTGGCGGTGGTGCTAGGCAAAGGTGGCCAGGGGGCGCGCGCGGTGGCAACAGTGGGGGTGAGGTCGGGCGCCGGCATTTGCGACGAGCTGCGCGGTCAGCGGCGGGGGTGACCATGGGTGCGGCGCGCCCCGGCGATCTCGAAGTGGCCGGAGCATGGCCGGAGCGGGCGCGTGAGGCGTGGGGCGCGGTGGAGTGCGTGCAGCGAGGGGGGGCGGTTACGAGCTCCAACGAGCTCGAGCGTCAGCGGGGAAGAGAGGAGAGGTCGAGCCTCACTTGCGGTGTAGGGGAACGGCAGCATGCTCGAGGAGGACGACGAGGAGGTGACGACGATGGTGGGCAGCTTCGGCGAAGCAGTGGCGGGACGAGGCAGCGTCGGAGACGAGGTCGTCGACGGAGAGGGACGGCGGCGAAGACAGCACTGGTGGAGACGACGATGTCCGGGGCGAGCGCGGCGACGGCGGTCCGGCGGGGAGATGGGATCGGGGAGGCTGCCCCGATGCAGATCGGGCAGGGAGAGGGAGGAGGAAGCGAGGCAGAGGGCGTCGGGGTCCTCAGGCGGGGGGGCTCCGGGCGGCGTCTTGGCGGTGGCGTGGATGGAGCCCCGATCCAGATCGGATCGGGAGGGGAGGCGAACATGGGGGGGGAGTGAGGCGATGGGTTGGTTAGGGTTTCGCTGGGGAGGGGGGTTATACAGGGGGGCGACTGGGCCGGCCTGGGAGCCCGATGGCCAGCTGGGCCACGGCCCTGCAGGGCGTCTCCTTCTTTCTTTTTGTTTTTGCTTTGCCTTTCCTTTTTTTTACTTTTCTTTTATTTATTATTTCATGTTTTCATTTACAGTTTCTTTTATTTTAGTTTATAAAATACCCAGCGAGCACCTAAATTAGTATTACTATCAGTCCATTGTCACAATTATTTTGGCACACTACTAATTTAGTTTCATTATTATAACTTGAAAAAGGCATTTAATTAATTGTTTTTGCTGTCATTTCTATTACTTTAGTGCATTTAAATATTTTATTAAAAGCTAATTTATTCACCACCATCACTTACGATTTATTTGACACAACCCGAACATTTTAGTTTTGATATTTGAAAACTTTAATTCTTTGACTTGATTTTGAATTTGAATTTTGAATCGGTTTTTTTTTAAACTAACCCAAGATTAACTACTGTGACAGAGGTGACTGGGCATCATTACGGGGTTTACTATAGCCTAATTATCCGGGCGTCACAATTCTCCTCCACTACAAGAAATCTCGTCCCGAGATTTAAGAGGGGTCTAAGGGGGAAATGTTTGGTTACGAAATTCTAACGAATCTTCTCGGTCTTTGTTGCTCCTCTCAAAGTGGTCGATCCATTATATTGATGTCTTCATTTTTCTACTTCACGTCATCAAGATGAAGTCGACATCCTTTCTTTGGGGGTTCCATCGCACTTACGAAAGAATAAGGGGGTTATTCAGGGAGAACGGACCTTTGCAAGGTTGACTATCTGGTAGCTAACATCGGGGAAGGTGGCGGAAAGTAACTCTCGAACTGAAACTTAAGAAAATATCGAGAGCAAAGTAAGAAGGTACCATGAGAAGTTTCAAGCGGGTAGGCAATCGTTCGATGCCTGAAACAAAGTGTAAAAGGGGTCCAGAGCAATGGGAATAATTTTGTGTCTGTTACCAGAATTGATGATCTCTCGGAAGGTGGCTCATGAATTATACGAGGCCACGCACGAGGTACAACCTTGCGAACAGGGGGTGTTCAGGAGAGTCAGGTTTCGATCTTGTGGAACTATGGGTTAATAGTAGGAAGAGGGGTGACGTCTTGCCCGATCATGTAAGCAAGGCATGTCAGAGAATAACCGGTCAGTTATGTCGGCAACAACATCAGTACCAAGGGCGAGGGACGAAGAGAACCATTTTTCTGCTCGTTGAACGAGGCGGACCAGTAGGCAAAGTTCTTGTCCATCGGTGGTTACCGGAATGTCATCAACAAAAGTAACAGGGTCTTCCTGATAAAATTGTGCACCGAGTTGGTTACATAAGCAGGGAATTGTTACTGCTTAGATCATATTGATCGCAAGAAAGGTTAAAGAAAACAATGGAAAGGAAAATGTGTTTAAACATATATGTCAGGGGTATATCCTTTCCAAGGATAAGCAGAGCATGATATCCATGACAGGATAGAAAGTAGAAAACCATTTAGGTAAGGGGAGAGGATTTCATGACATAGCCCAAACAACGGTATTTGGATAATGGACAGAGAAAATTTAGCATTGTTCTTCAAATGCTCTTATTGAAAATCGGAGTACCACAGACATGCTTCGAGGTAGTATTGCCATGGTCTTGAAGCAAAGGTTAGACTCTGGATACACGAAGGGATTCATCATTAAGCCAAGGAGAGGATGAGGAGGTGGCTGATGGACTCTGCGATAATTCAATAGGGTATCCAAAAATATGGATTTCCACAACTATGTGAACAAGGAGATAACATTTGTCGGATGAAATGATATAATGCTGTATGCTCGAGGAAAGCATACACAACTAAACATTGATTGAAGGGTGCACCCAAAATATGGGCTGGGTTGCACGATCAATATTAGAATGGTGACTTAATGAACAAAAGAATTAGAATGAAACTATCGACCATTCACTTCAAAGCAATAGGGTTGCTAGAAGTTTTGAATTCACACATCAAAGTTCAATTGCCGGTATTCCGGTTAGAAACAACACGGTGACCAAGAAACGAACGGAGATGGCAAGAGGTATCACTTGTATCAAGAATTCTTAAAGAGGTGGCGAAATTCCCACGACATTCTTGACATAAAAGATGGTAATATTTCAAGGTAACGGAGAACAAATGCTGGATAGCAAGGATCTCAAGGTATACACAAAACACGAACAAGTTTGTGTTGAACGGAAGGCAATACAGTGATCAATAATAACAGAAATCATCGAGGGCAAGGATGGTATTTCTCATCATGAATTCAATTGATATCCTGAAAGAGCTCAAAATGTTGATGATGATCATGACACAATGGTTGAGAGATTTCATGAAGGTGTGATCGATCGGCGATGACATCAAGTCAAGGGAATGATGAAGCGAAAGGTTATCAGAACCACGGGTACGTCACAAACTCAGAATCCAGCTTGTTGTTCAAGGCAAAATGATATGACGAAGAAGGTCGACGTAAGCTTAGCTCATCGTCAAAAATTGTTCTCCGGGAAGAAGGACCAGGTAGCATAGTTAAAATCCGCACGACAAGGATATAGCCAATAGTCTAGGAATGACCAGCTTGAGTTCAGAATTTCCTGGTAAAATACTAGCGGTATTTGATTTGTAGTGCGGAATAATTTCACTAGTCGGTGTCCTCGGTTGATAACACCCCAGAACCCGTAGAGTGATTACAACAAGGAAGACATTACTTCAACAAAGTTAGTAAGCTGTGGTGCAATGGCAAGACATCTCCGAGATACCAGGAGGTAATACTCAAAGGTAGAACCTGATAGAAGTAGAACTGGTTCATTGACCTGTGACAGTAGATACTTCAACCTTGCCAAAAATAGACGAGGCACTGGAATGAATCCCCATAAGATATATCAGCTCAGGACAGCATGGTCGGAACCATAACGGTACGGAATCAATTTCAAGAATACCGAACGAATCAAAGCTGGATAATCATTTTGCAAGAAGCTTCCGAGACGGTCTACATCATTTTCATGGGCATGAACACAAGTTCAAGGTCGACTCCCACTTCTTTAATGCAGATCATTTCATTCACCTCTCACTTGGATATAACTATAGTGTTGGAATTTTATCTGGTAGAACACCAGAAGAGTATGAATTGTGAAAACTTTCGGGTTCTCACGGATTAGGGGAGGGCATAGGTTCAACCCGTCGGGCATCTTAGTAACATATACCACAAGTTTCAAAAGTAAATACACAAGCTCGAAAGCAGAGCATGGTTGGCCAAGCAGAGAATACAATTTACCAAAGGCATTATGTATCAGGGGAAGAACTCACAAGGTGATTGTATATGAAGGACACTGTCGGATAAAAATCCATTAAAGGATCTGCCGGTCCATAACGGAGCTGATGTGAGCATCGACACACAACCAGAGGAAGTAACAATGCAAAGGCATTGGATTATAGAAACAACTGACTAATCCAGAGCTCAAATGCAAAGGAATTATGATTTTCAAATCAAGGGATCAGAAGCAATGTTCTGATTAGGGATGGATAAGTCGAATAGCTTTAGGGGTACGATCGACGGCAATTGGATTGGTTGAGAACCAGCTCACGTTTAAAATGACGTCTGAGCCGGAAGGATGAATTCTAGGATCTGATTAAGGATTGCGAGCATTCTCAACAAATTGAATCAACGGACTCAAAATTATAGTGACAAGGGATGTCATTAAGATTGCGAGACTTATGGGATTAACCATAATGCAAGCAAGCAAGAATTTCAAGAGGAATAGGCTGCTCAGGATTTTCGGAAGATCGGGTAGTATTTGAATGTATTTTTGTGAAACACATGAACGACTTTGGACGAACGGATACTCAGTAAGAGCGAGGAATTATCCGTAGGGGTATTCATGTGGCAAAGATCTGCAAGGCAGTAGGCACAACGTATTCTCGGAACATTAGAGAGAATTTCAGGGTATCTTGTAATAACAAGACCAACTAGGGATGAATGAAAGAATGACAACTGCAAGTAGTTATCCATAAGGGTTGACGGTGGAAGGGGAATTGCAAACGCGATGAACACAAGTTCTCGGGTTAACAGCGAAGAGTATCTTCAGGGTCTTCTGGTGAAGCAGACGATCATCGGTAATAAGGTGCTCTCCGGTGAAAGTGATTACGAGATCCTAATGTTAGATTTAGCAAAATACATTTTAATCCGAATAGAAGAGAGATCAGAGTCCCAGAGTAAAGGTCGAGGAGTAAAAGATCCCAGTACCACCCGATGGCGACGTGGGCCCGTAAGGCACACAGCCAAGTTAGTAAAAGTTTTTGTAATGTCTAGACTCGACTTCGGCCAAGGAGTGTTGAAGGGGGATTCCTACAGGCAGTCGGCTCTGATACCAACTTGTGACGCCCCCGATTCAATCATACACTAATCATGCACGCAAATGTGTACGATCAAGATCAGGGACTCACGGGAAGATATCACAACACAACTCTACAAATAAAATAAGTCATACAAGCATCATAATACAAGCCAGGGGCCTCGAGGGCTCGAATACAAGTGCTCAATCATAGACGAGTCAGCGGAAGCAACAATATCTGAGTACAGACATAAGTTAAACAAGATTGCCATAAGATGGCTAGCACAAACTGGGATACAGATCGAACGAGGCGCAGGCCTCCTGCCTGGGATCCTCCTAACTACTCCTGGTCGTCGTCGGCGGGCTGCACGTAGTAGTAGGCACCTCCAGTGTAGAAGGAGTCATCGTCGACGGTGGCGTCTGGATCCTGGGCTCCATCGTCTGGTTGCGGCAACCGAGTAGAAGGGAAAGGGGGAAAAGGGGGAGGAAAGCAACCGTGAGTACTCATCCAAAGTACTCGCAAGCAAGGAGCTACACTACATATGCATGGATATATGTGTAAGGGGCCATATCAGTGGACTGAACTGCAGAATGCCAGAATAAGAGGGGGATATCTAATCCTGTCGAAGACTACGCTTCTGGCAGCCTCCGTCTTGCAGCATATAGAAGAGAGTAGACTGAAGTCCTCCAAGTAGCATCGCATAGCATAATCCTACCCGGCGATCCCCTCCTCGATGCCCTGTTAGAGAGCGATCACCGGGTTGTATCTGGCACTTGGAAGGGTGTGTTTTATTAAGTATCCGGTTCTAGTTGTCATAAGGTCAAGGTACAACTCCGGGTCGTCCTTTTACCGAGGGACACGGCTATTCGAATAGATAAACTTCCCTGCAGGGGTGCACCACATAACCCAACACGCTTGATCCCATTTGGCCGGACACACTTTCCTGGGTCATGCCCGGCCTCGAAAGATCAACACGTCGCAGCCCCACCTAGGCACAACAGAGCGGTCAGCACGCCGGTCTAAACCTAAGCGCGCAATGGTCTGGGCCCATCGCCCTGAGCACACCTGCACGTTGCGTACGCGGCCGGAGAGCAGACCTAGCAACCTCCATTACAAAGGAAGTCACGTTACGCGGTCCAACCCGGCGCGCGCCGCTCAGTCGCTGACGTCACGAAGGCTTCGGCTGATACCACGACATCGGGATACCCATAACTACTCCCGCGTAGGTGGTTAGTGCGTATAGACCAAATGGCCAGACTCAGATCAAATACCCAGATCTCATTAAGCGTGTTAAGTAACCGCGAACGCCGACCAGGGCCAGGCCCACCTTTCTCCTAGGTGGTCTCAACCTGCCCTGTCGCTCCGCCTCAAAGTAACAGTCGGGGGCCGTCGGGAACCCAGGCCCACCTCTACCGGGATGGAGCCATCTGCCCCTTCAGCCCCCATCTCTGAACAGTATCACAGGTAATGTAACAGTGTAAAGTATATAGTATATGTCCGCGATCACTTCCCGAAGTGATCATGGCCCAGTAGTATAGCATGGCAGACGGACAAGAGTGTAGGGCCACTGATGGAACACTAGCATCCTATACTAAGCAGTAGGATTGCAGGTAAAGGTATCAACAACAGTATCAAAGACAGGCTATGCATCAGGATAGGAATAACGAAAGCAGTAACATGCTACACTACTCTAATGCAAGCAGTATAGAGGAGAGTAGGCGATATCTGATGATCAAGGGGGAGGCCTGCCTGGTTGCTCTGGCAAGAGAGAGGGATCATCAACTCCGTAGTCGAACGGGGCAGCAGCAGCGTCGGTCTCGGCGTCTATCGAGAGAAGAGGGAGGAGAAGCAATAAATATTTAAGCAAGCAGATGCATAGTGAAGCATGACATGACAAGTAACGGCGTTAGAGGTGCCTTAACGCGGTATGAGGTGATACCGGTGAAGGGGGGGGACATCCGAGGAGGTATCCCAGGGGTTTCGCATTTTCGGACAGATGAACCGGAGGGGGAAAGTTGCGGGTTTGATATGTTAGGGGTGTGTGTGGCAGACGAACGGGTTGCGTATCCGGATTCATCTCGTCGTTCTGAGCAACTTTCATGTACAAAGTTTTTGCATCTGAGTTACGGTTTATTTTATATGATTTTTAAAAGGTTTAAAACATTTTTAGAATTTATTTAAATATTTTAATCCAACATTATCCAGAACAGGGCATGCTGACATCAGCATGCGTCAGCATGACGTCAGCAGTCAACATGGGGTTGACTGGGTCAAACTGACGTGGGGGTCCCGCATGTCATTGACAGTTTAGTTAATTAACAGTTGTTAGTTAGTTAGTTAATTAAGCATACTTAATTGAGTTAATTAATTTTGTTAACTAATTATTTATTAATTAATTTTATTATTATTATCATCATTATTTTTAATTCATTTCTTAAACGTTCTGTACGGTGGGCCCCTACTGCCAGTGGCCTAGGAGGCCACTGGAACGGGTGCTAGCGGGCGAACCCGACGGGCGCGGGCAAGGCGCTGCCCGCCAGGACGCGGGGTGAGGCCGTGGCCACGGCGGGGTTCGCCGGCCGGCCACAATAGGTGCAAGGGGCGGCGCGATGCGGCCACTGCCGGGACAGGGCGGGGAGTGGGGCTACGGGCGACAGCGGGGCCATGCGCGGGCGGCGAGCGCGTGAGAAGCGTCGGCGCGGGGTGGCGGTGGTGCTAGGCAAAGGTGGCCAGGGGGCGCGCGCGGTGGCAACAGTGGGGGTGAGGTCGGGCGCCGGCATTTGCGACGAGCTGCGCGGTCAGCGGCGGGGGTGACCATGGGTGCGGGGGGGGGGGGGGGGGGAAACGGCGCCCGGTCGGGCGCGCCCCGACGATCTCGCAGTGGCCGGAGCATGGCCGGAGCGGGCGCGTGAGGCGTGGGGCGCGGTGGAGTGCGTGCAGCGAGGGGGGCGGTTACGAGCTCGAGCGTCAGCGGGGAAGAGAGGAGAGGTCGAGCCTCACTTGCGGTGTAGGGGAACGGCAGCATGCTCGAGGAGGACGACGAGGAGGTGACGACGACGGTGGGCAGCTTCGGCGAAGCAGTGGCGGGACGAGGCGGCGTCGGAGACGAGGTCGTCGACGGAGAGGGACGGCGGCGAAGACAGCACTGGTGGAGACGACGATGTCCGGGGCGAGCGCGGCGACGGCGGTCCGGCGGGGAGATGGGATCGGGGAGGCTGCCCCGATGCAGATCGGGCAGGGAGAGGAAGGAGGAAGCGAGGCAGAGGGCGTCGGGGTCCTCAGGCGGGGGGGCTCCGGGCGGCGTCTTGGCGGTGGCGTGGATGGAGCCCCGATCCAGATCGGATCGGGAGGGGAGGCGAACATGGGGGGGGAGTGAGGCGATAGGTTGGTTAGGGTTTCGCTGGGGAGGGGGGGTTATACAGGGGGCGACTGGGCCGGCCTGGGGGCCCGATGGCCAGCTGGGCCACGGCCCAGCAGGGGGTCTCCTTCTTTCTTTTTGTTTTTGCTTTGCCTTTCCTTTTTTTTACTTTTCTTTTATTTATTATTTCATGTTTTCATTTACAGTTTCTTTTATTTTAGTTTATAAAATACCCAGTAGCACCTAAATTAGTATTACTAATCAGTCCATTGTCACAATTATTTTGGCACACTACTAATTTAGTTTCATTATTATAACTTGAAAAAGGCATTTAATTAATTGTTTTTGCTGTCATTTCTATTACTTTAGTGCATTTAAATATTTTATTAAAAGCTAATTTATTCACCAACATCACTTACGATTTATTTGACACAACCCAAACATTTTAGTTTTGATATTTGAAAACTTTAATCCTTTGACTTGATTTTGAATTTGAATTTTGAATCGGTTTTTTTAAACTAACCCAAGATTAACTACTGTGACAGAGGTGATTGGGCATCATTACGGGGTTTACTATGGCCTAATTATCTGGGCGTCACATCACCACACCCAATGATCTCGGGCTCGGCAAAAATGTTAGGCGTTTCAGCCGCCACCATCGCCCTTCGTCTCATTGTCCACTTGGCACCATCGACAGCCACATCGGTCCTAGCCACCCGCTTACTTTCGTCTAAGGCCCCTCCCAATGCTCCACCTTGTACAGATGCTAAGCTTCCACATAGGCATAAAATCTGATGTGGCAAGTTATTTAAGAGGAGAGAGATGGGTGTGATGACCCCAGGACAAAACAATGCTAAGCGCGTGAACCTAGGCAAAACATTTAAATGAAGGAAGCCCACCAATACATGAAGAGCTTTAGTTGCTAAATCATTAAATGAAGCAAGCTTAGGGCATCTCCAACAATTTGCATGTTAGCTTGTTGGTAAAATATGGCATGTCATCAACCAACACCTTAAACTATTCATAGTGGGGAGTAACTTAGAGCAGTAAATGCATATGTTATTAGTGTATGTTACTACCTCCATAGTGGGTAGTAACATATGTGTTGTGTCATGCATCACTTCATTTATTAGGTTGTAGACTCATCTTTTTTTATCTGTGTGATGTTACAGTAACTAGCTATGTCACCACATGCCTCTTTTTTTTCATTAATTACATGCCACATCATCTATTTTGCATAGATAAGTGTGATGTTACACCACCTATGTTACTCCCATTGTGAGTAGTCTTAACATACAACATCTCCAATGGGTTGTATCTAGTATGCCCAATAGAATGTGAGATAATAAATAAGGTGCTTTCTCATTCTACATTGGAGCTTATGCAAGGGGTGTTGGTTCATGTACATACAACCTTCCTCTCTTTCGTCATTTATTACATGACACATCATCAAAAATCCTATGTGGCAAAGTCTACCAACAACTATCTTACAACAATTGGAGATGCCCTTAGCTACCATAAGCTAAGCACCTATGCATTGAAGAGTATAGTTGCTAAGCTATTTAATATGCTTAGCACCTCATCTAAGCACCGATGCACTGGCAGCAGCCTAACCCCAATATTGACAGGAAATTTGAGCTGAAGTGGCCAATGTAACATTGACATGCCAAAGGATTGGCTATGCTCCCAAGTCCCAACAAAGATCAAGTCTTTGGTCATGTCCAACGTATTGATAGGACCTTTGGCCACACAAACATACCCATAATTTTCTGTCGAAGAGGGCACAATTTATGCTCAAATCTCAAGCTTTGTTTCCTCAATATTAATGATAATACTAAATGACAATACAAAAATAATAATCTGATGCTCCTGCAGTTAGACTAGGAGAGCCGTCTGCCCGTCTCTATCCTCAATGCATGTGATGGAACAGCGGTGCCGCATAACTGACCTGATTGAGCACTCACCTGCGAATAAACAACCTTGTTTTAGCAAACTGCGAACAAACAACTGTAGATTAAGGAGCCGACATCAGTCGTTGCAGATGGGGGCCCGGTTAGGTGGGCTGGGCTGTTTGGGCTTCCGGAATGAATTTCATTTGTCTCTGACGCTCACATGACTATTTTTTGCTTCTTCTTTTTTTCATGATCCTTGCACACTCCATACATGTGTACTGACATCAGCCACACGAACTGACGGCCACACTCTCCTGTAAAACAGCACCTCAACAGGGTCGATTGCACTCCAATCCTAGCAAATCAACCATGAGAAATAAGCATTCCAATTTTGCCATCATGTGTTTAACTCCAATATACAACATGGGAACTTTTTTGGCCCGCCAGGGGTCAAGTCCTAGACTCGGCACTGGTGTACGCATTTTTCTGGATTGATTTCGTGTTTCCAGCGATGTTCGCTCAGTGAGAAAAGACGTTCTTGTCAACTACGAAGACACCTGTGCTGATTTCGTCAATCTCAATATGTTTTACCGATTCAGTTCTTCGAAGGTGCTTAAAGGGACAGAATATGCGTGCGCTTGTAGGAATGAGTGTATGTGCACGGATATGGACATCTGTGTTTATATTGTGTTCAGAAGAAAAGAAAAAACTTCGTCACCTAAAACGCAACTCCTCAATTTCTCATCAATGTCAGATGCCGTATGATGACGAGTTTCATTCATTCACACGCACACAGTACCACACAGCGCGTCCTCCTCTGACACCCCCATACCATGATGACACCAGCACGAGAGCCCGTACGTCCTCCTGCAAGGCCGGACTTTACGGGCTCCGTTCCCGGCGTTCAGTAGTCAGCAGCGACCCACCCGCCAAAAACTAATGCAAAAGCCACACACCAGCCAAATAATACTCCACGCCCTCTTCCTCCGCACGAACAACGTGCCCCGACCCGACCCGACGCGGTAGATGGCGTCGAGACAGCGTAACAACTCTCCCCAGCCTCCACTCACTCCCGCTACTTGAACCCACCAAAAAATCCCAGCTTCCTCCCCCAATCTGAGCTGAGCCAAGCTGGGTCACCGAGCGCGCGCGCACACACACACGAGGCCAGCTGACCTTTCCCCTCTCCTCCCCACGGTCTCCGTCCCCACGCAGCTCAGCCACGCTGATTGATTCTTGATTCTTGCTTCCCCTCGACACCCTCCTCCGACACCAGAGAAGACCGCGCGGCGGACCGGAGATCGATCGATGAAGTCCATCGGCAGCCGGGACAAGCTGCAGGCGGCGGCGGCGGCGACGGGGCCCCGGCGGGCGCTGCTGCTGGTCTTCGCCTCCTGCTTCGCCTTCGCCACGCTGCTCACCTTCCTCTACACCTCGTCCGGCTTCGCCTCCGCCGCGTCCTCCGGCTCGCGCCTTGCCGCGGGCTCCTCCTCGGGCGCGGCGGCCGGGTCCGGCGCCGCGCTGCCGCTGCCGGTGTTCGACGCGCTGGTCCACTACGCCTCCTTCTCCAACGCCACGCACCGGATGACGGACACGGACATCCGGGCCATCTCCGCCATCCTGCGCGCGCGCGGGCCCTGCAACCTGCTCGTCTTCGGCCTGGGCGCCGAGTCGCCGCTCTGGCTCGCGCTCAACCACGGCGGCCGCACCGTGTACCTGGACGAGAACGAGTTCTACGTCAAGTACCTGGAGCCGCGCCACCCGGGGCTGGAGGCCTACGACGTCTCCTACACCACCAAGGTGCGCGACTTCCGGGACCTGCTGGAGGCCGCCCGCGGCTCGCGCGCCGCCGAGTGCCGGCCGGTGCAGAACCTGCTCTTCTCCGAGTGCCGGCTCGCCATCAACGACCTGCCCAACGAGCTCTACGACGTGCCCTGGGACGTGGTGCTCATCGACGGGCCGTCCGGGTGGAACCCCAACTCGCCCGGCCGGATGCCGTCCATCTTCACCACCGCCGTGCTCGCCCGCTCCGGCGCCACCGCCGCCAAGGGCCCCACGGACGTGCTGGTGCACGACTTCAACTTCGAGGTGGAGCAGGTGCTGAGCAAGGAGTTCCTGTGCGACGAGAACCGGGTCGCCGGCAGCGGCACGCCCTCGCTGGCGCACTACGTGATCCGCCCCGGCGGCCCCGCCGACGCCTTCTGCGCCGCCGGCCAGGACGGCCGGGCCACGTCCGAGGAGAAGACCCGCCGCAAGTAATCGAGACCCGCACTTTGATTAATTAGCCGCCCCCCTCTCCTCTCTAATTCTTGTTATTATCATTTCTTCATCTTCCTCCTCTTTTTTGTGACATACGAGTAATATATGTTTGTTGTTTTTTTGGAACAATAATTGTAACAAGAAAGGCTCCTTGCATCAAAAGTGTAACAATCAATCCTGACGACATGATTGATCGCCTCGAAAAAAAAAGAAATAGTAGAGGTTAATTTACACTTAGACAGATTGCTTGGGATTGATTCGACATGTGCTGGTGGGTGGGTGGATCCAATCCACCCATCCATCGATCCGGTTGCTTTTACATTTTCCTTTCATTTCCTCTGCTCGGTTGCGTGCGTTGGCGTTGCTCGATGATAAAGTGGTGGGATCATATTCATCTGCTCGTCGTATTGGGCATTAATGAGGGAGGGGAGGGCCTCGTTACTTTGATCTGATCTGATCTGATCAAGAAGTGTCTCGGATCGGCTGTCAGTTCATTGGAGTCGCTGTCGTCGATCGGGCTGATGCGCCATTGGATCCGTGGAAGATGTCCGTGTTTCGCAGCAACGTCCGACGGCTCAACGAACCCGGGGCGTATCCTCGGCTCGACCCTTTCTGGTATGGCAACATGGGCAACATGTGCACTCTACGTGGCAATGGCGAGGCACCAGCATCATGCCAATGCCAGTACAAATGAGCACATGTGTGATCTCTGCTAGATTAAAAGAAACTTGATCTTGGGACACTGCTACTGCAGATCAAAAGCATTTTTGCCCAACTTGATTGACTGTGCTGCCCGCCGCCGCTGCGGCGTCGTTGTCGCCGGTCGCTGACGCTGGCGCCGGCAGGTACGGGGGCGGCGGTTAGTGGTCAGCTCGGATGTGCTGCCTGTCACCGGTTTGCGCCTGTGTGCGATCGTGTGTGCCCAACAGCTCATAGGACGATCATAAATTGGATTTGGTTCGCAGGGTATGAGAAAAGAAGGAGCGTTGGTACAGCCTGCCCCACGTGCCGTCGGTCTCAGAGACTTTTTTCTTCTTAGCCGGAACGGTCGATCGGGTGACGTGCCACCCACCCTCCCTCCCTCCTTCTCCGGACACGAACCGTGAGCGAGCGAGCGAGCGAGCGAGCACTAGTGCTGGTTTTCTGGTACCGACCCACCAATTAGAATAGGAGAATTAGGAGCGAAATGCTGGTGCAGCGATGAGTTCAGAGTGTGACGCTCCTGCTCTAGCACTTTTTATTTCTCCTGAAGAATAATGTAGTCGGTGGTGTCGTGCTTGCCAAAGGTAATTTCCATACTATAAGAGAAGGGACGCCTGTAGATTAACGAGAGCTGCGTTGTGGCGTTCTGGTTAGCCCGTGGCGCCTGTGCACCGCAGGTTGCGGGTTCGATCCCTGCCATCGCCTGATTTTACTTTCCTTTTATTTATTTGTTCAAGTGGCGGAAAATTTCAAACTAGTCCAGATTCGATGGTGGAAATTGCGAAAAAAAAGCCTCTCCTAGAGCCTTTTTCCCGTAAAAAAAATGGGCATTTATGTGATTACATATAACATAAGGGGGTTTTCTGCAAAAAACATGCCACGTCGGCACCTGACAGGCGGGCCCCATCGGTCTAATAGACCGTCAATACGTATAAATGCGCGTTTTAGCTTTATTTACAAAAACTTAGACCAATGTTGATACTGACACGCAAAAATTAGCAATCATGATACCAATTTACATGTGATGCCCGAATGTGGTACTTCTGTGCAATTAACTCTCCATTGACGGGTTCTCGGACGGAAGAGTGCATGTAATGTACTGTAATTTTGGTGGACCCAGTCGGTGATACGTAGCAGCTAGGAATTGCTTTTTCGATAAAAAAAGAAGCAGCTAGGAATTGACGCGTTCGGTGAATTTTTGCACGTTCCACGGGTAAAACTACGCGTTTTTAGCTGCGGCAGTTTGTTAATCTGTCAGTATAAAACTAGTGCGACAAAGCTGGTTGGTTCTTGAATAGCTAAGCTACGGACATGTGCTGCAGTATTGGTGCGTGCGTGAAGCAGTGGCCCTAGTTTGGCGATTTCCGATCGAATTTTTGTGAGTTCGTTCGACGTAGCGATCGAGCTAGAGGAAGGAGTCTTTGCTTGTCGCTCCCTTGGTCAACGAGCTAAGCTAGCCTTTGACAGTGATGAGCACCGAGATTCCTCGTCCGGGAGCGAGCGTTGGAGCTGTATTTTAGTGGGCTTACGTGTGTACAGGCTCCGTAATGTGGGACTAGCGCTGAAATAAAAGTTAGGCCCGCATGGGCCGACCGACCGAGTTTTGACGTGGGACGCGCTCCATTGACTCCTCGGCCCTCACCGACTGATTGCGTTCCGTTTCTTGCGCGGGACTCGACTCGATGGGTCTCCAATAATCCAAGCATCTGTGCGCCTCAAGAGAAGTCGAATCCAAGGCACATTTGGCAGTACTACTGTACTAAACTGCTGCTCGGTGTTTGTAGTTGAAGCCAGATTGGTGGATCATAATCGCACCAAACGTTGTGGGTTAAACTAAACAGGGGGGCGCTCCTCTTAGTTAGAGGGCACGTTTACATCGAGCAGTTTTTTTTTAGAAAGCAGCAGTTTACTTTTTTTTTTTGGAAAAGCAGCAATTTACTTGTTTTGTTTTTGATTTGGGCGCATTTGAGCTTTTTGTTTTGAGCGCATCGGGTTGAGCGGTTTTTTTCTGTTGTTGTTGAGGCAGATTCGGTTGAGCGGTTGCCAACTTGCCGTGCCCGTGGGAGGTCCAGAGCGGAAAGTAGTGGCTGCGCCCGAGTTCACGGCCAGCCCAAATCGACCATCGAAAGATCTAAATATTCGATAAAATAATAATGATTACTGAACAAACATTCTCTGGCGACTTTTCCAAACAAACAAACAAATAAAGGCATCTCCAACGCTATCCTCTAAAACGAACATAGTATTGTTGGTATTGATCTAAAGGCCCAATGGGCCAAAACAAAAAAGAAATAAAACAGAAGATAACTTAACATGAGGGAGAGAGGTACGAACCAACTATCGTTCCCCTTGACCCCAACTCACGCGCCCTGATCGAGGGCACCCTAACCAACTATGGTTTTGGTCCCCTGTCGCCAGCGCACATATAAACAGATGGGGGAGCAGCCGGCACCTACGTCAGACTAGTTCTTGTACGGTTTAGTCCTGCTCCCCACATCCCTAAACCCTAACCGATTTGGGGGAGCGCTGCACGACGGGAAGATCATCTCCAAGCTCTGCCCCTGTTCCAGGGCAGTGCCGGTGGCGCCCGGAGGGACGCCGCTACCTGCAGCGAGCATCTTCACCGAGCCTGCATAAAGCCTGCATCGAGCAGGCACGGGACTTCGCATCGTCGACACCAATGGCTGCTTCCATTGGTGGTAAGAACCTAATCCATCTCTCTGATCTGTGCTATCAGGTGATCTAATGCCTGGCTTACGATCTGTTAAGTAGATCCCACGGGATTATAAGCCTAACAATGGTATCTTGAGCATGGTTAAGCCTAGATTAGATCCCTAAGATGATCTGTTTAAGTTTGATGATCATGATTACGACCTAATGATTAAGGTTATCCCTCTGTTAAGTCAAGTCCTAGGGTTAAGAGGCTTCTGTTTAAATGACTAATCTGCTACTGGATCAGTGCTAGTTCCTTTATGATTATCAACAAGTTATGTTAGTTTACCTGTATCACGCTTCTGCTTCAAGTAAGGTTAATTAGCATTGGTTTTGTTTCATGTTAAGAATATAGAAGGAGGGGAATCAGATGAATCACTCGTTTTTTCCCTAATTATGAGAAACCCTAGCCCTAGAATTTTTTCCCCATTCCGAAATCCCAAAATCAGAGTTAAAATGTTGAAATTAAGAGCGTCCATGGACACATCCGGGCGCGTCTGCGGACAATGATATAGGAGCCGCCATCCAACGGAGACCACTCACCCCATCCGGAGGGCACAGATGGACAAACGCTACAACCTTGGCCTCCTCGCACATCACTGACTAGTGGATGGGCATGTCTACGGCGAGCGAGGCGGCCATGGTCGTGGAGGACCCGACCTTCGTCGACCATCAGCTGTTCGAGGTTGCGTGCCGGCTACAAGGCGATCGTGGCGTAGGCGGATGCATAGGCGGTGGCGGTGGCAATTGCGGACGAAGACACTACAACCACTATCATGAGTGTCTCCTCTTTCGCGCCGGCCTGCGACGACTGTGAAGCGGGGCCGTCCAGGTCAATCATTGACCTGGCCGCCACCAACAAACGTCGGCGACCAGGCAGTGGACTTCGGCGAGGAAGAGTGGGAGGTGGGACACGGACGTGCCCCCATGTCTTGCTCTTCCTCGCTGGACGTGGGAAGAACAAGACGTGGAACCCAGACATCTCCACGGCCGTGAATATTTAGACTAGGAACTTTTGCTTTATTGAAAAATCTCATGTCCGCTTTTGTTTAATAAAATATGTCAAAATTTTCATGAATTTCATCCAGTTTGATTGAAGATTGTCCAGTTTGCATGAAATTTATCATGTTTGTTCATGTCACATTTGAAAAGCGGGCGGACGGACAACCGGCTTCAATGCATTAGAAAGCTATCCCATCACCCTATCCGGTACGTTGCTCTGGCATTGAACATGTGCGAAAACCGAGCAGACATGGCGCAGACGGTGCTCTCGGATGACACGTTGCTTCAATGCCGGCTCCAGTGACTGGTCATGTCCGCTCTGAGTCGACATGAATACGGTGCGAGAAGCGAAGCGGGCAGGAGAGGACATTGGCGCGGGAGATGGTTTTTGGGTGGGACCATGTTGTCGTGGATGCTCGCAAAGCTACATCCGGACGTTTGGGGCCTATTTGAGGATTCGCGTTGGGATGCTTTAAGGTATTTGTCAGTTGCCACATTTTAGTTAGTCTTACCATGAATCATGTACACAAAAATATTCATCTGAGGTTCTATTCTGAATCCAAAACAGTGACACTTGCGTTCAGCGAAATAGCCCTCTGCCTTCAACTCTGTGCAACTTTGACCCCAGTCCTGTATATTTCGTATTGCAGACTACTGAGTACAGACTATTTTCGGATAAACTTTCTAACGATGAAAATGCAAATCCATGGTATTATGCTGCCGGTGCAGTGCAACTATATGCGGTGTTAGCAGCAGTGCCAATTTCAGAATAACACAGACATTTCTTTTTGGGGAAAAGAAGGCATACAGAATTACATTAACACTTTAGCTCGCAGAGTATCTACATCCAGGGCCAGGTGGCCTACAAGCTTAAAATATGTTGGTATCCGAGAATGCTTATAGCCCATATGGTTCATATGCTGGATTCAGTGCCTTCTTTTGCTTGATGTGTGTAGCTCTTGGAGCAAAGCTTGTCCATAAAGTTCAGACCACTGAAGAACTCTGAACATGGATACTTCAGTCTGAAGAAATCGACACCCTCCCTGTGTTGCAGCTCAGTGATGCTGGTATTGAAGATCCAACGGCTGGGAACGTCTGTGTTTCCAGCATCTTATGAAGCGACAGGTCTGCTGTTTTCGCGCCTAATCCTGCAGCTCATCCATAGACCATAGTCGCCACTGTCTGTATCTATACCTATTCTGATAATAAAGGACGGTGCCTTTTTCCGATTTTTGGTCCGTCATCTACCCTATAAAGTTCAAGTAAATTACCCACCATGGCACCCGTAAGTGGTGCCTCTCTCCTTCCCATGTGTGTTCCAAGGGGCGGCCGGGGCCCGCGGCTGGCGGCGACCGGATTTGCAGGGTGACGGGGCTATGGAGCTCGCTAGCGTGCAACGGCGTGGGTCGGCGGCGTCTGAAGGCCCAGGTTGGCAGTGGATCGCTGGTGCGCTCAAGTCGTTAACTCGGTTGGCTGTGCCCTTTAATCGCGGCAGATCTCATCCAGCTCGAGATGGTCACCTCTTCCTTCAATCGATCTGGCGCCGAGGGCGGCCCTCTCGGCGGCTGGCCACTGGATCCGACCAGAATCGGGCCCTGATGGCTCCCGGTGCAGCGGCTACAACACCAGCATCCTGCTCCGCCTTTGTCTGATCTACAACTAGGATCAGCCGTCACGGTGGTTGGCTGCATGATCCTGTCGGGGTCGGCCCCTCTTGGACTTGACGCTCACTTCAGCCACTTCGTTCCGTTGAACAGGATTTGAAGAACCACCCCAAAGCCTGGTCATCCTGCTATGTCACAGAGCTCATCAGCGTCTCCTGTGTCCCATCGTCCAGATCGGATTGGGCAGGTCGATGGTCATCGGTGCTAGCTCAGATCAGCATCACCAGCACGATCTGGGCGGCTGGCAGCAGAGGCGGGGCGGTTGGGCTCGATCTTCACGTTTGTGCCAGGAGGACCCTAAGCGCCTGCGCCGTGTTTGACGACGATCTGCGACTCTGCCCGCATCACTTAGGCGCCGGGGCGGCGACCTCCTTCTGCCGGAGGTGGGCATCGGGATATGGTTGATCTTGGTATCTCATGTCTTGCAAAATAATCGGCCAGGCGGTGGCCCTAGTGGTCTTCGCGCGAAGTCATTGTTCTACCTTTGATCAGTCCTCTTTGGTCTACCCATGGGCAAGTTTTGGGCTTCTCCTTGGGGGAAAACAAAGACGGGCGTATATGGCGCTCTTTGAACACCTTGATTGGATAGAGGTCGGTCGTGTGCACCTGCAACATTAGCATAACCAGCTTCACCTGGGTATTGCGAAGCTCTGTTTTTGTTGACACCTTGGGACATGTCTACATCAAGATTTTCAAGGGATCAACACATGCGGAGAATGCCATGGCGTGATTGGAGGAACTGCAACTGACGAAAGTGCGGTCTTGGATGCGATGAAGACTTTGCTTCGCACGTAGTTGTTCAGACTTGGCTTGCGGGATATGTTCCCATCTAGACCAGGCACGAGTTCCTGTGAGTCTGGTGGTACGTGACTTGTAGTGGTAGCCTCCGCAAGTGGGGGCGGCAGCATTCGAGGACTTCTTTGTTGATGGTGCTCTTTAAGTACCGAGTCGTGATATTCAGGATGAAAACCCAAGGTCTAGCCTTTATTGGTTGTGCCTGGTAGTGGCCTGGTTGAAGGCATTGTTTTGGGAACGCGGTCTTTCTTAAGGGTCAAAAATCTTGATCGGGTAACGACAATGCTTGTGCATTGTTTCCTTCTTGAAGGCGTTGCTTTTAGAGAACCTTCTTTGTTGTCCGGGTGCTGTCTTTGGTGGTGGTTAGAGTGCTACTATTGCGGGTGATTGATCACCATGGCAGGGTCTTTTTTCCTTTTCATTCTCTTTTTTGGCTGTGTGCATCCTTAATGTTTTTAGACATCTTTTTGCTGCAGAGACCGGATGTAATTGATACGTGTTTGATATTAATATATTCTCCTTAAAAAAGGGCTCAGGTTGTTTGCAGTTTTGCTATGGCTGGCTGGTGGGCCATCGTGCTCTAGTGCAGGCCCGCTAGCTTTGATAAATGTGTCCTTAATTTTTTTGAGGTGAATGTGTGTCCTTTTTTTTTTGCGGGAAAATGTGTGTCCTTAATTAGGGCCAGATCCTATTTGGCGCCTGTAACGCCCGGTACAATTATTTGCACAAACGGGCGCACTCCCTCCCTTCCTTCGCTACTAACGGGCCGACCCATCTCCCCCTTTCGTTATATGTTTATAAGGCAAAGATGAGCGCTCGAAAGAATCGAACCTTCGACGTACAACATTGGTGAAGACACGATAAGCACCACGCCACCTTTCCCACTTTTGATCAGTTGCATCTTTTCTATCCTTTCTTCTTCCGTCTTTCCTTTTTCCCTTTTTCCAATTTTTCTTTTCCAAATACGAGAATTTTTTCTTTTTCTTCATTTTTTCTGCAAAATAGATGAATATTTTTTTTTCAAATTCAATGAGCTTTTTTCATATTCGATGAACTTTTTTTCGAATTTGATGAACTTTTTTCAAATTTGATGAACCTTTTTCAAATTTGATAAATAGTTTTGAAATCCGATGAACGTTTTTTCGAATTTGATGAACTTTTTTTCAAATTCGATGAATTTTTTTCAAAATCAATGAACAATTTTTGAATTCGATGAACTTTTCTCAAATCCGATGAACCTTTTTCAAGTATGCTGATTTTCTTTTGATTCGTTGAACTTTTTTCAAGTTCGATGAATTTTTTCCAATTTTGATGAACGTTTTTTCAAATTTGATGAACAATTTTCAAATTCGATGAACTTCTTTTCAAATTCTATGAACTTTTTCAAATTCGATGAAAATTGTTAGTGCAGCAGCATACCAATACCACGAGATCCCACGTTCTAATTACACGCGGCGCGCTTGTGAGCAGTTTTTTTGTGGCATTAAAAACAGAGAAAAAAATTAAAAATGGCCGGCCCAGCTTCGAGGGCTTCAGGCGCCCGTTTTCTAATGCAGAGTATATTGGATGGCTGAAGCGGCGAATAAGATATGCCACTGCATTCTGCTGTCTGTCATAGGCAGACACGCATTACATCAGACCACCCATCCATCTACGCCGGCGGCGCTGGCCCGAAGGCGGGGCCGCAACCGGTGACGCAATGTAGCTGGGCTTCCGCGCACGCAACGGCGCAGTCCGGCAGCTGTCCAGCGGCCTTCGTGGAGCACCCGCTGGTGCACCCAACTGCCGCCGTCGCACACCCCATCACGCAGGTGACGAGGGAGTTGACGTTGGCCCGCCCATCGCCAGCATCCGCGTCGCCGGCGGCTGCTGCGCCGACCATGAGCAGGAGGAGTATCACCGCGGCGCTGGTGAACGGTGAAGCCATGCTGTCCTGTGCGTCGATTTTTCGTGTGGCGACAGTGGCGTGGCTAGAGTTTCAGAGAACGTACACTTTGTGGTGCGACAGGCCACGGCTTCGGAGGGAGAACTATAGAGCAGCTGATTGAGTCCGTGCGTTCCGGCAAGGGCGGTCGCATGCAAGAAGTGTGACGCCGGCTTTGGCGCCATCATGCAAAGGAACTAAATCGTGATGATCACTTGCTACATACTTTTGGTAACCTACACTATAGAAATAGCGTGCCTCTTGGCGTTCTTCTCATTTATCTAAGAATTCCACAGGCTATTAAATAGTGTGTCCTTTTGATGTGACCACACAATTTGACATTCAGGTTTTTGTCACACATGTTTGAAGGTTGCAACGATCCAAGTTGTATGATCCTGTGATATGAACTTTGTGATCATCATGTAAATATAATGTATACTATATCTTGCCATTTTTGCATCCGATGTGAATATATTTGCACCGAGCTTCATTTGTTGTACCATAGGCAAACAAATGGGTTGTTCCAAAACGTTTGAGTCAATGCATATTTCTTGTAAATGTAGCGCAAGGAAATATTGGGATTATTTAATGGGATTAATCAAAGAAATCAAACAACTTAAAGTAAAAAAAAATATTGCTAGTAATTGAGAGGGCAATCACCTTGCTCCGATTGTGTTCGCCACAGGAGGGCTTCTTGCAAGACACATGTCTGGACCGCTTGAGGGGAAGAGAGTGTTGGTAGGTGAATAAAATATAATGTTGTTACTAAGAAGTTTCTAAAATTTCTTAAAGATTTTAATCTTCTCTTCACATACTTTGAACTACTTATTTTGAAAATTTTGGTTTCATTAATTGTCACACATCATGAGGATAACCGGTATTGGTTTCAATCGTCGGCAAGTCTATCAAGAGCTCACGAGATGCCATTCCAATTTGACAGTAGTTGTAGCAAATGTTGTGAGTTATGATTCAATTGCTGACCTTGTTAAGATGGTCTCCTTACAAGACCTACATTAAACAACTCCACATCCAAGCTTGATATTTTTTTCCAGTTGTGAACTTCATCGCATTAACATCATAAAATCCAGTTTGAGTGATATAAGTACCATTGGATATCCAGCATAGTGAATGATATAACTCAATGCCATTTTTAGATAGAGTATAACTCTCTCAAGAGCAGGTCAATGATCATCCGGTGGGTTGTGAAAAAAATATACATGATGATTCACAATCTCTCGTACTTTTTTCGGGAGCTAAAATTATTTTTGATAAAGGGTGCTTTTGCAAGGGTGCATTACCTAGCCACATATCCTTCCAACTTCTAATCCTGGGGGTATTCTTAATGGTGAAATATCCAAACTGAAACAAATTCTTCTTCATTCAACTGTCCCAAAAATACGAACCCCCGAGTTTCCATTTAACCTGAAAGATAGCTTTAGATCGACTTATTACGTTGCCGATCTTGCCATACTCCGTGCGCAGTGAGAATCTTGAATAACCATTTCCTGAGAAGAGTGTCGTTCTTGACCTCGAGGCCATGTATCCCTAGACCACCCTACTCTTTTGGATGATGGATCACATCCCATTTGCCCAGTCTATACCTTTTCTTTTCAGGGTCACTTTGCCGAAAAAATTGGACATGCGTGTAATAGTCCAACAAACCCCTTACGATATCTAACATTGTCTCTGGAGAAGTCTCATGTATTTTTCTCATGATATTTATGGCCTTATGGTATGCCAACATAAATTAGTATTGCAAAAATTTATGCACTTCCTTAGCACCAACTCCGCATCATTAGCATAATTTTGGTAAACCTCCAAGTTCTGCCTAATATACTAGAACAAGGCTTGCTTTGGTGGATCAGTTACATTTGAGGGTTCTCTACAAACCTAGTAGGGTTAGGATCAAAAGGCAGAATGTTAAAATCATCACATGCTAACTTCTTAGAGGCTCTCACATGAAGCTAGATTCAAGTTTTAACTTTCTCCATCACTTCCACGCATGGATTCAATATGGTATTTGTTCTAACTTGACCATGAATATATTTTCTTGATAGGGTTCTCAAACACTTTAGACTCACCCAAATGGCCCCTCGGGATAAGGAAGGTTCCTAAAGGATACATAAATTTGGCTAACAATGCAGTGTGCTCTTGATTAATGCTGCTGGCTAAGGGAATATAACTCACACAAACCGGTATAAGTTGCAGTCCTCTCAATTGTACGAGGTTTATTGCATATGTTGTGGTGTAGACACGTAAACTTTTGATATCTCTGGCAGAAAAATCTACCAAAATGTTACTACATGACAGTAATTTTGTTTGAATCCTGAAAATGAAATTACCAACATTGGAAATTTATCTTGTGCGGATCACATGGACAATTTCTAAAGGGGATTTTTTTGGCCCTCTTACAAGTCACAACAACATACAAGAGTACATGGCATCACACACATGCTCTTCTATCCACACCTTGTAATGTGTACTATTACCTCTTAATGCATGACTACATCATAGCTTATGCATTCAAATGCACTATTGCTGATGGCTTCCGGTAATTCACCATATGTCAATACCATAGGATCACAATAGTCATGAAAAACTAACAGTAGATCCAAATAACTCAGTAATTTTGCTTAATGAATGGCATAAGCGTAAGGCAAGCAACGGGACCAAGCCCAAATGACTCAGCCCAAGCCTCACTGCTAGCTAAGTCCTCCATTTTCTTCATTCACAACCACCAAGTGGTCTATCATGTACTTGTACCAAACCACCTCATAGCACACTTGTATACAATCTTGTGCGTTAATCAAGGTAGGGCAGTCACCCTATCTTGCCCTACGAGAGCTTTGCCCATGGCTGCAAGGGATGCCTTTGAGTGATGAATCATCGTAGACATGGTTGATGCTACACCATCATCGACACTTTATGCCCAAGGGCTTCATCAAGTGATCTGAATTAACATATTCATCAATGTATTTGATTCTCAAATGTCAGGATGCACTCAAGTTGGGGTTGACACGATACATAGGCAATGGCGAGGATACACATGCCTGGACAGACAATTAGCTTCCACGAGACACATGACTTCAAACGATTGCAAGCCTCAAATGGGAGCAACTGCTCATGGTGAGTGATTTCATTGATCAATCAATGAAGAGCTGGAATTCACAAAACCTTGAGGAATACTTCATACCCATGGATTTTGGGGTGATTAAGTTGAACTCCTTTGCACGTGCAACCAAGAGGAATGTTGGGCCTCTCGGGGCTATTGATGAAGCACACGCGGCGCGCCCGATTGAGCATGAGACTCTATCGACCAATTAGAAAAGCTTCCCGGGATATCAATCAAGCAACAAAAATCATAGTTGTATAGCATTGCCTCTTTTTTGTGGGGATGTATAACACAATCTTGAGTGCCGATGTTGTGTTGGAGGTTTAGATCTAGGTGGATATGCTACTCCAACCCGTTGGAGACAACCAAAAGGTTCACCATGGGATCCCTGCGTGACTAGCCTCTCCTACCCCAGCTTGCTGATGTCATCAATTTAAGAACCGACGCTGCTGGGAAACATGGTGCTGCTGCCCGGGTTCCCGTCCCTCTTCCTCCCGGTAGGAGGCGGTAATGGCTACCTCCCTCAGACTTGATGGCTCAAGGCTGTGCGTGTCGTGGTGTGTGCCACAATCTCACCCAACGATCAAGAAGTCAAACGTATGCCACATCATTCTCATGTATGACCAAAGTGAATTATCCCAACAAGTTTAGTGACTGTTGCTTAATATCACAGTCCTCTTAAATGGTGCCTGTTGGGCCGCAGCCCACCAACGCGAGCTAAACGTCAACTAGCTCGCTCGATTATGTGCTTACCTGGTTGGCCTTGGCAGGACCATCGGCCGTTGACCGTTGACTTTTAAAAAATTAAATCAAGTTTATTTGAGAATTTGTGAAAAGTTTATAAATTGGAAAAATGCTCACGGATTTGAAAGAAAAGTTCATGAATTTGAAAAAAAATCTTAGCAAATTTATAAAATGTTTATGGATTTCAAAGAAAACTTCATGAATTAGAATAAATATTGTGGATTTTAAAAAGTTCCTGAATTTGATTTCTTTGAGAAAAGTTCATGAATTAGAAAAATTGTTCGCAAATTTGATTTTATCATCAATATGGAAAAGTTTGATATTTGAAAATTATACATGGTTTCCAAGAAGTTCACAAATTTGAAAAAAATCATTATTTTTATTTTTTTCACTATTTTCCAAAAATTCCATAAATTTGAAAAACACGTTCATGAATTCAAAAAAGTTAACGAGTTTGAAAAAAAAACATTCAAGAATTCAATAAAGTCCACAATTTTTAAAAAACTTCATGGATTTGAATAAATACAAAAGCAAAACAAAATATGAAAAAAGAGAAGAAAAAGAGAATAAAGAAAAATAAACCATGGAATAAATCGGTTTGAAGCTTCATGCTTTTTCGTGATTTTTCTGTGCTATACATAGGTCGGTCTAGTCATGGTGCTCCTGTGCTGGAGGCCGACGGGTTGCTGCAGTGAGCGGGGTATAGGTGCTCACGTGATATTAAGCCAATTCCTATTCGGCATTTTCTACGCCACTTATAGGTTTACTTGCATTATTTTTAGCAAACTTATAGGCTTATTTGCAGTTGGCGCACACCTCTCCCATTGTACATCGTAGGGAATGGGACGACCCATGTAGCTAGAAGCTTTCCAAAATAGGGTGGTGTAAAAAGCCGTTCATGAACAGAAAATGCACAATGCTACATATGCCGACCCATTCCCTACAATCTGCTCTGGGAGAGGTGTGCGCCAACTTCAAGTAAGCCTATAAGTTTGCTAAAAATAATGCAATTAAGCCTATAAGTGTCGCAGCGGATGCTGAGGAGGAATTGGCTTGATAACATGGGAGCTCCTATACGCCGCTCATTACAGCAAAGAGCCCCCCCCCCCCCCCCCCCGGAGCACCCTGACTGGGCCGGCCCACGTATAACGTAGAAAATCACGGAAAAGCAATGCGGCTGGTAGGGTCAATCTCATGTTGTCGCAGTCACCTATGCGTGATGCTAGCCAATACACCTTATGGCTTCTGGTGACAGATGACAACCTAATTTGTATTTAAAAACTCACTAGATATTCGCTTCAACACCATAATTACTATAAAAAAGTGGATTTTTAAAATTTGGCAATAAGCTTTTGAGTTACACGAGCAAAACTAAGGATTACGAATAATTTTTGAAACTCTGAGAACATTTTCGAAAAATGTAGACGTGATTTTGTTTTCAAATTTCATACATTATTTGAAAAAAAATGTAAAAAGTTTGCGAGTCTACATACTTTCTAAAAAGTGACCAAAATTAGGAAAGCTATATATTTTTATGGAAGCATGAATTTTTGCTTGAAGTTCCGTTCTATTTTTGAATATTCTAACAAATTTTGAAGATTTGAACTTTTCTGAAAAAGAAAACAATTTTCAAATTCCAAACATTTTTTAAGAACTCGAACAAAATTTGTCATTCCTGATATTCGACAACTTACAAAATTATGAACATTTTATAAAAATGCGATTTATAAAAATTCTGGGCATTTTTATAAAAGAAGGGAACAAAATTGGAAATTCTAACCAATTTTTGAAGGTTTAAACATTTTTTGAAAACTGTGAATTTTTTTAAAAGGAAAATACATGAAAAATAAAAAATAAAAAATAAAACGAAAAGAAGAAAAAGAAACATAAAACAAAAAATAAAAAAGATATGGTAAATGTAAATCGAAAAACAAAAAATAAAATAAAAAACCTGAAAAACCATAAATAAACAGGAGAACAAGGAAAAAAACCTCGCAAATCTGGTATCTGTGAAACGCGAAACGAGCCGGACTAATTAATCGCTCGCCTCGCTCGGTTTGTGCGTTTGCACGACAACTCGATGCAATGGGCGTCATAGAGGGTTTTCCTAATATCACTCCCTAACGTGTGTGTTAACTGTGCCGGGCTGTGCTAGGTTGTGTACTTTGGACTCACCGGGTCAGGCTTGGCCCAACAAGAAAAGTAGCCCAATTTCTTAGTTGATGGCTCAGCTTTTTTTATCTATTTGCCAAGCCGAAAAGCATGAGCGTCTCGTCCGGCCATATCCACCTCCATTGGTGAAAAGTGATGGATCGTGCTGCTCATCACTTGTCATGACATAAGCCAAGACATCCGGCGGGTGCGGTACAATCATGGAATACCCAGGTCTGGATATCCCCACCAGCTGCTTTGCTAAGATCAATGTGCAAGGTGGATTACTGCGGGCGGGAATGACTGGAGTAGCTGCTGCTTTCTATAGGGATGACCAAGGTCTGTACTTAGGGGCGTCGACCCTAGTCCTAACAGGTATGATAGATACTGCTACTTTGGAATCCTTGACGTGTCGAGAGGGTCTTGCATTGACAAATGGTCTATATGTTCAGAGGTTGGTTGTTGCATCTGATTATCAAAGTGTCATCAAGAACATTGCTAAAGAGACATGAGGAAGATATCTGGCAGTCATCAAGGATATATCTCTTAGAAATCTAGTTTCATCGCTTGTAATTTTACTCATGAACTTAGAGGCTCGAATTATGAAGCCCACATCTAGCTAGGCATGCATCGTCTTTGGCTTAGGGGAGACACACTTGGTTTGGTCATCCCTATGATCCTATTTGTATCCCTATGTCTATTATCCAATAAAGTCTAGGTAGTTGCGCTAAAAAGAAGCTAGCCACATAAGACTTGTGACAGATCAATTTGTTTAGTTGCTTTCCTTTCCCCATTTGCAAATCATGAACAAGAGACATCAAAAGGTCATGGGTTTGAAGCAATCCATTGGGTTCTTACTTCTCTCATGTTGCTTAGTATCTGATTTATTTTTTAGGAGATTATTTTTCTATCAAATCCCGACAAGAAATTCCCAACTTGCACCAAACGCAGGATTGGGACTAATATTCCACTTCTAAGTCTAATCCCTCAACAACCTCCCCCTTATGAACTCTCATTCCTTTTCCCTTGAACTACCAAACATGCTGTAAAGCATAGCTAACAGAACTGAGGACCAAATCATCGAGTAGGTCAACATCGAAGGCAATAGAACAACAAATATTAAAGGTCAAAATGAATAAGCAAGACAACTAGGTGGGAGAAATGCGGGCAACAACGACATCCCTCAACATGTCCTCTTCCTCCTCTCGGCCAGCTTCCTACCTCCGTTGTCGTCCCCTCAAGCCATAGTCATTTTGGTTTGCTCCAGCATCCCAAATAAAACACTACAATTCTTTTGTTTGGGGGGATTCATCAGTTTTTTCATTTCAAGGACTAGAGTAAACTTCGTTGTGAAATTATATAGAGGGAGCAACATAGAAAAATAAGCTAACCCACATTCATGCGTAGAGTGTGCCAGCTCTTTCACTCACATGTACTCAGAGTCATCTTTCTGTTATGGTTGGGTTTTGGTTTTGATCATACCAAATATGTTCATCAGGTCGCATGCAAAAAAAAAGAGCGCAATAGCTAGCGACTGTCTGCTAGCCAGGATGGCATTTGTGAACAGCGTGGCTGTTAGTTTTAGTAGGAGGGGTTGGCATATTTGCAAAAATGCCATTGCAGTTTTTTTGGATTTGCAGGTGTTTTGGGTAGAGAGCTGCTACCGTCGGATCTAAGTTCTGGGGGAGTTCGCCAGGAAATGCCTCCCGGCAAACATTCACCCGATAGCATTTTCCAAAAAAAAGAAGTTCATCAGTAGAGCAGCTACACACCCATGCTTGGAGCATGATAGCCATAATATAATATATCATGCTTAATTACTATATTATCTACATGAGAACGGTTATACACCAGGCATGGAGTTTACACCCAGTAACTATTATCTAAGATCTCTTTTCTACCCTTTTGGCCTTCACATTAGTGCCAAGTTAGCATGTTCTTTGTCGTCGTGTCATTCATATCTGGCCAACTTATCTACCCACTATAGACAACGATAATAAATACGAAGGTCTTTCTGCAGGAATATAGATAACTAAACAGAGACATAGGTGGAAGCACAAATGAATTTAAGACAACACTCTGCGCAACACAAACTATCAACATATTTAATAAGAGCTATGTCAAAGAAGGAGATTGGTCAAGATAAAATGTTCTAAAAAATTATGGAAGCATAAACAACATTACAAATACAACGGTGGAATGGTCAGCAACTTTAATATCCACTTTCTAGCGAGCTGACACACTGGAATTGCAGATAATGTTCGATGGAAGCGCAACAATGCTGGTGTTGCAAAGCCCCGAGCACGATACAACCAATGTTGCAAACGATTGTGCTGATGTGGCGTAGATCGGACGACTGTCTCACACGTGAACCAATGTCTACCAAGGTGGCTGATCCAATCTAGCGTCCACCCTGTTAATGTGTGGGTAAATTTCTATGATAGGTGGGGATATTTTTCCCATCTCTTATTTCTTCTTCTAAAAAACCTAGTCTGGTTTACTAGACCAATAAAACATCAGATACAATCAATCAACCAGGTAACTGGGTAACAAGTGAGCCCAGGAACACAAAAATGGCCCTAAACTCGCTCACTCCGCCTTTGTCCTTACTCGCGAGCACTCCATCTCTCCCTCTCTCTCCCCTCATGAGCATCTCTGTGATGTGGGTTTCTTCTCTCCCCTAGCTTTCTACCCTCCTCCTCCACTATCATCCTTTCGATCGTATCCTCCGCTATCAGTGGTGGAGCCATAGATTGAGGTTTGTCGGGGCGATGGACGATGATGAGGTTCGATTGTGCTACACCCGTTGGTCAGTAGGCAAGGAGGTACCCTGCACCGCTGCCGGAGACCCAGGGCAGCCGCCCTGCCCTTCCCAATGGTGGATCAACCACATGTCCAACGAGATTTGGTGCCATGGATAGGTGTGACTCGACAGAGCTTGAGGTTATTCCATTGAGTTTCAGGAATCCCCTACACTATGAATAAATCGAACGTCACCTGATTTGCGCTCATGTGAACCAGGTTCCTTGATGGGATGTTGGTGATTTAGAGATTTTCTATGTTGCATAAATTATTCTACATAGTTAAAACTCGTGTGTGTGTTTTGCTGCAAACACATGGACGACATGTTATGAGGGTTCTGAAGGTTTGCCACACAGGTGCACTCATACTACACATCATATAACTAATTAAGTAGCTGATTCTGTGCCCGCAAAAAAAGTAGCTGATTCTCACTAACATATTTATCTCAAGTTGCACATATGTCACATCAACATGCAAGAATGCCTGGCAAAAGGTCCACCTCTACTTGCAAACATGCATGACAAAAAGTTCACCTCAATAATTTATTAACAAATCATACTCCCCCATCTTGTAATATAAGATGTCATTGACCGTCCCATAGAGTATGTATTTTCAATTTCATTTATCATATCATTAATGAAAATATCCGTGATCCATACAACCAAATCTAATATATCTGGGATCTAGGCCCTCACAGCCATGAGTTGTTGCAAGCAGGTAGCATACTGAACTGCGGTGTGCTGGAAAGAGTAGTGATCTGAAAGACCATACTCTGAAAAGTTAGACTCTACATGGATGAATCGACCAGGCAGCGACTTCTTTGCAAGTGTTTCCTGCCATATGTCAAAGAAGTCTACCATAATTGCCCTGGACTTTTCGATGGAAGATAAGGGATAATACTCTACCTGCACCAAAAGCAACATAAAACTTCATGTCAGCCTTGCAAGCACGGAAATGACCTCAGACAAAAACCACTGAAAACTGGATTTCTAAATTTTATGTTAACAAGTGGAACTTTTTGAACATAAAATTATCTGTAATGTTAAAAGTATCCCTAGTATCCATGCCACAGGGCCATGGAAAGGTTCATTTGCTTTGGTGGGAGGTTTTGCAAGTTTTGGCGCTGAGCTCAAGGCCTAAGAAGGCAAGATTTTTCTTTCCTTGGTCAAAATATTAGATTCAACAAAATCTTGATGCTATTTCTGAAATTTGTTCTTATCAGATATAATTGCAGGGGCCAAAAAGAATTATTACCAAGGTTTGTCTCCCTGCTAGCTTGAGATGTTTCCCAAACAGAAGAGTTACAGGCAGGTCCATATAATAGAGTATACAAGAAGTCATCTAGTTTTTCCCTTCTCCCAATTAATAATTTGAGCTAAGTACCCAGACAAAGGTGTAGATCATAACATATGTTTACAATTTAATGAATATGTTCAAATAACAAGTTGGCCATACGAACTATTGCTAGAAAGGATGTCAATAGCCTTATGAATTTAAAGCTCAGAAGGTTGTGCTTTAAAAATAAAATCACATAGGAGATCATCAATCATGTACGTCTGCTAAGTTCATCAAGCTCGGCATAGGTAGATCTATCTAACTCACAATAAAGTATAAAAAAGAAACAGGTTGTAGATTTCTACTTATCAATACAGAGGATTAGAAGGTATCCATAGTAGGCTGGACCTGTATGAATCTAGACATCAAGAATTAGACTGAGAATCTAACCAGCAGAACACCATATTGCTCCATTAACAGTAATTACTCAAACTAAATTACAACACAGATTCAATGCATTTGGTTTGAGTCTCATCTTTTACTACGAGAAGTCACAATCAAACAGGCCACATGATTATTACGACCAACAGGGGTATGAACAGAAAATGGAAAAGGAATAAACATAGTAACAGTACCTCCATTATGATTCCTCTCATTGTTTCAGAATTGTTAGGAGCACATTTACCTATCTTCAAGCAAAAATCACCCAGTTGATATTGGAACCCCTATAGATGGAAATTGGCATGAATGTGAATAAACAAACTTTCATATGAGACAATGCAAGAAGCACATAGTAATATAATAAGAACAATGTAAATAAAACAGAAGATGCAATATATGACAAAGGACAAAATGAAAGGTTATAGAACATAAATACAAGCAACAACCAAGTAGCTTCACTGTGAGACTCGATGATCAGTTGAGTTCTACGCGAATTTTTGTTGATCGATTGCTAGTACCTGAAAGGCACCCACTTCCAGAAATTATAATTCAAGCTGGAAACTGGTAGTGTCGACTATGTTGTCACAGTTGTTAACTTAAAAATGTCATGTTCACTAAGCAAACCATGCAAAAAGAACTATAGTTTATTTAAGCAAATATGGCTTCAGTCACAATTTCAGCAGAAAACAGCACGAACTTATCGTTGAACCTGCTATCGGAAATCCAACAATTTTATCGCCACTGGTTCAATTAAATAAACAAAATAAATTGTACAGACCTAAATCGTCAGGTGTGACATCAACGGAGAAATTGTAAGGGCGGGGAAGGAAACAATTTGACCTCAAAGTCGAGGCTGACACGAGCCTTGTAGGACTGGAGCTTCTCCATGACATGGGGGAAGGCAGCGTCAGCCTGTAGGACGAGCCGATGACTCCGGAGGATGGAGAAGTAGAGTCCGGGGTGCTCGTGGAGCGCGACACCGAGGAGCTCGCCGGGCACATCTGGAGGCAGCCGCCCGCCGGCGCCCATGCTTTCTCGCATGATCGGGCGGCAGGAGATGATGGAGGTCTTCCAGCGGCCGTCCTTGGTGCCGCCGAGGGACTCCGCGCAGCTACAGGCCTCCGCCAGGATCTGGCTGTTGAGCGTCGCTCCAGGGTTTGGGTGCCAGTGCATCAGCCTGCGCCGAGGCAACGTACAGACGAGGTGAGCTAGCGGCTGGGAGCCGTGGGAAGAGATGTGAAGGAAGAGGCGCGACCACGGTACCACTTGGCGGGGGCCATGGCGGCGAGCGGGGGGAACGCCGGCGAGGAGGGGCGACGGCGATCTCTTGACGGGACGGGAGTAGTATGAGATTCCTTCTTACTTACGCGTTTTTTTTATAGCAAATCTTACTCTTTTTTTTAGACGCGTACGTAGGCTATTAAATGGATATGGGCTGTAGCTCCAGAAACAGGCCTGTTGGGGTTGGGCTGCGAAGAGCAAATTGCTACAGGTTTGTTAAGCCCCCCCTCCCCCCCCCCCCCCCCAAATAACGCAAGGTTTGTTACGTTAATCACGTAACATTCCCCTCTTTCCTCAAAAAAAAAAGGTAACATTCTCCTAAAAAAAGTTAATCACGTAGGGTGCTATGAGAGCAACTAGTTGACGAGCGCTCCTTCCAGAGCCTCACAACGATCACTTGGAGTGGGCAGAGCACGTCATTTGGCACGCTCTCAGCCGCCGCCACGTGTGGCGCTCTGAATGCTGGCTTCGGATTTTGTTTTTTCGCACACGTTTTCGGTTTTTAAACTGTTTTTTTTGGTTATTTTACTTTTTGATTTTTCACCGATCTTTCTTAGTTTTTGGATCAAATTTTTTTAAAAAAAAAAATTACGTGAAAAAACGCGTTTTCCTTTTTTTTTTCCTTCTACGAGAGGCACTGCTTTGCTTTCACAAGAGGCACGGCCATGCCTCTCGAAAACGAAAAAAACGCATTTGAAAAAAAGTTAACAACAATTGAAAAAAGGGATCAAGTTTTTAAAAAAATTCATCAATTATGAAAAAAGTTCATCGATTTTGAATAAAAGATACATTTTGAAAATTGTTCATTGTTTTTGAAAGATTTAATCAATTTTTTTAAAATTCATTGAATTTTGAAATTACCAATTTAAGAAAATCTCACCGATAATGAATTTTTTCATCAATTTTGAACAAAAGTTCATCGATTTTGAAAAAATACCATCGGAATTTGAAAAAAGTTTCTTTAAAAGTTCATGAATTGAACCAGGCACCTGCTTCTTCGCTATTCACATATTTAGCAGAAAGAAAAAGGAAAAGCACTGAAGAAAATCGTTCCAAGAAAAAGGAAAAATGAAAGAAGAAAAGAAGGAAAAACCTACGAGTTGACTTGTCCAATGTAGGTGGCGCGTTGTTGTTGCAGCGCGAATTGAACCAGTGATAATTGCTTGCAATTGCAAGGATTGATAAGGGCCATCTTACCACGTGAAAGGATCGATATAGTTGACTAGAGGGGGGGGGGGGGTGAATAGGCAACTAACAATTTTTAGCTTTTCTTTAACAATTTAAACTTTGCATCAAAGTAGGTTGTCTAGATGTGCAACTAAGTGAGCAACCTATATGATGCAACAATGACAAGCACACAAGCAAGCAAGAGATATAGCACAAATAAGCTTGCACAAGTAAAGGCACGAGATAACCAAGAGTGGAGCCGGTGGAGACGAGGATGTGTTACCGAAGTTCCTTCCCTTTGAGAGGAAGTACGTCTCCGTTGGAGCGGTGTGGAGGCACAATGCTCCCCAAGAAGCCACTAGGGCCACCGTATTCTCCTCATGCCCTCACACAATGCGAGATGCCGTGATTCCACTATTGGTGCCCTTGGAGGCGGCGACCGAACCTTTACAAACAAGGTTGGGGCAATCTCCACAACTTAATTGGAGGCTCCCAATGACACCACGAAGCTTCACCACAATGGACTATGGCTCCGCGGTGACCTCAACCGTCTAGGGTGCTCAAACACCCAAGAGTAACAAGATCCGCAAGGGATTAGTGGGGGGAATCAAATTTCTCTTGGTGGAAGTGTAGATCGAGGCCTTCTCAACCACTCCCGAGCAAATCAACAAGTTTGGTTGGCTAGGGAGTGAGATCGGGCGAAAATGGAGCTTGGAGCAATAATGGAGCTTAGGGTTGGAAGAGGTGGTCAACTAGAGGTAGGAGACACCCTTTTTATAGCTGTGGACAAAATCCAACCGTTATCCACTTAACCAGCCCGCGACATGCGGTACTACTGCCCCAGAAACACGGTACTACCGCAAGGCCACACGGTACTACCGTGATGGATCACGGTACTACCGCGGCAGCTGCAGGGATTAGAACATGCCTGACTAAGAGCAGTACTTTCGCGAGCGCGGTACTACCGCTCCCCCTTGCGGTACTACCGCAAGGCAGGAGAGTCCTATCCTACGAAGGGCGCGGATGAATAAAAATACATCCGTGCCTACTTCCGTTGGAAATAAATCGATGCAAAAAGCCGACACGGTACTACCGCTGGGAAGCGGTACTACTGCATAGCAGCTGGACTGGACCGCGTGCGGTACTACCGCGGAGGCGCGGATGTAAAAAAATTGCATCCACCCCTACTACCGCGATGCAGCGGCACTTGGCCCGGCCGCCACGGTACTATGGCTCCAGAGGAGCGGTACTACCGTGGGCTCATGCAGTACTACCGCGCCGTGGCACGGTACTACCGCTCGAGGGAGCAGTACTACCGCTCCAGGGAGCAGTACTACCACAAGCTTAGCAACAGCAGCCAGGACTTTCGCAAAGAGGATAAACGGGGGATGCTCCAAAGTGCAAGGCAAAGGTGGAGACAAGGAACAAGACGTGTACGTGAAGATTCCACCCAAACCTCTCCGACGCGGACCCCCTCTTCATAGTACGGCTTTCCTGTGACTCAAATCCACCAAAAAGAAACGTAGAAAAACACCATCTTCAATAGTCTTCGACGGGCACCAAACCGTCTTGTGCCTAGTGATGAAACGTCTGAGAAACTCAAGGCACACGATTAGTCTGCAAAGCATTGTCATCAATCACCAAAACACCTTAGGGATAAATATGCCCTTACAATCTCCCCCTTTTTGGTGGATTGATGACAATATAGGATTTGCATAAGAGAAATAATATTGAGCAGAGGCAAACCCCTCCTCTCTAAAATATAGACGGGCTCCCCCTAGATGTGTGCAATCTAGATGGATGCTTTGGACTGCACAACACACAAACTAGGATCAACACTCCCCCTATATTTTAAAGACAAGGCATATCTTGCAGTGGAAGTACTAACATCTAAACAAGAGCATAAAACATAGGTAGCACAATATAACATAAGCTCACTAAGATAGGATAGAGTGCATATGTCTTACACCATATGAGGGATAAGTCTCAAACCAAACCAAAGCAACCGAAACAAGGTTCAAACGAGAAAGCAAACACACAAAAAAACACGACTCGCAAATCCCTACACTCTCTCCCCCTTTGGCATCGAGACGCCAAAAAGGCAGAGAGGACACCTACACACAAGGGGTGGCTCAAGCAGAGAAATCATCCCAACGCTCCCTGTCGGTGTCAAAACCGGCGGATCTCGGGTAGGTGGTCCCGAACTGTGCGCCAAGGTTGGATGGTAACAGGAGACAAGGGACACTTTATTTTACCCAGGTTCGGGCCCTCTCGATGGAGGTAAAACCCTACTCCTGCTAGATTAATATTGATGATATGGGTAGTACAAGAGTAGATCTACCACGAGATCAAGGAGGCTAAACCCTAGAAGCTAGCCTATGGTATGATTGTGTATGATGATGGTTGTTCTATGGACTACAACCCTCCGGTTTATATAGACACCGGATAGGGTTAGGGTTACACAGAGTCGGTTACAATGGTAGGAGATCTTGAATATCCGCACGCTTAGCTTGCCTTCCACGCCAAGAAAAGATCCTTCCGGACACGGGACGAAGTCTTCAATCTTGTATCTTCATAGTCCTGGAGTCCGGCTGAAGGTATAGTCCGGCTATCCGAACACCCCCTAATCCAGGACTCCGTCAGTAGCCCCTGAACCAGGCTTCAATGATGACGAGTCCGGCGCGCAGATTGTCTTCGACATTGCAAGGCGGGTTCCTCCTCCAAGTTCTTCAAGAAGATTACAAACACCAAAAATAGTGTCCGACTCTGCAAAATAAGTTTCCACATATTGCCATATAGAGAATAATATTAACACAAATCAAATCTGCTGACGTATTCCGCAGTGCGTCATAACACTGCGGCCAAGTTCTTTATATAAATTGTTTTAATTGTTCCACCTCAGCGTGTTTAGCGAGGCGGTTTCCTTGGCACGTCTTGTCAAAGCAGAGATCGTGTGCCCCTTTTAACAGGATTCTCATTAATACGGACGTGGGTAACCCAGTCGTGCCCGTTAGCACGTTTTGCCTTAATTAAAGGCTAGTCCAAAACGGTTACGGGGAGGGCTCTTGGTATTCTGCCTCTTATAAAGAGACCAAGACCCTGTTCCCCTCTTCTATTCTCAAGATGAGCTCGCCCGTCGCCTCGAGTTCCAACACCCTAGGCTTCCAGATTCCAGGCGCACCGGACCTTCGACAATGTCCGGTTCCGACCTCCAAGGCCGATGGATGCCCTCCTCCATTACGGAGGAGGACGTATTAAGGTTGAGGGAAGCTAAATTCCTGACCGGCGAGATTTCGCACAGGTTGCCTGTTCAAGGACAGGTGATCCCTAGCCCTCAGCCCGGTGAGAGTGTGGTATTCATATCCCACTTCCTTCGGGGATTAGGCTTCCCAATGGATCCCTTTGTAAGGGGGCTGATGTTTTATTATGGGCTGGAATTCCACGACTTAGCTCTGGAGTCTATCCTCCATATCTCCTCGTTCGTTGTTGTGTGCGAAGCATTCCTCTGTGTTACCCCTCACTTCGGATTATGGCTCAAGACCTTCAAAGTAGAACCGAAGATGATCGAGGGGCGCCACGCAGAGTGCGGAGGCGCTGCTATAAAAAGAAATATCGATGCTCCATGGCCCGAGGGCGCTTTTCAAGAGGAGCTTGGCTTATGGCAACAGGAGTGGTTCTATATCACCGCTCCTCGGGGCACCGCATGGGTGGCGCCTCCTGCCTTTCGCTCGGGTCCCCCATCGCGGTTAGCGTCGTGGATTAACACAGGGCTAGATCGGGGCTTGCCCAAAGACGTACCTCTGCTGCAGGGCCGCATTAAGGATCTCTTGGAAGGAGACCTCAACCTGGTCAAGGTGACACAAGTCATGCTGATTCGCCGGACACTGCCCGGCCAACGTCGCCCCCTTCGCCTGTGGGAGTTCAATCCAGAGGGACCGCGAGTTCTCCGGGATTTTATGGGCGTGACGCCCGCGGAGATGTATAAACTGTTCTTCGGATCACAAGAAGTGAGTCCGGATTTGACCGAGGATGTGGGTTTAAGCCGCAATCGCCTGGATACTCAAGTAATTGACCTTGTGCCCGGACCTTCTATCCGCATAATTGACTTGCTCTTAACAGTGCTTCTCCTTTTAAGCAGGAGTGGATAGCGAAGGCGAAGCTGATCAGGTGTCCGGCTCCCCTTCCCGAGACCAGGCTGGATCCCGTGTTAGTCAGGATGCTGGAGGTAGTGCCTTTGGAGGGAAATAAGGGGGAGGACAAGGAAACCATGGCCTCTACGAAAGAGGCCATTCCGAAGGGGGGAATCGACAATTCCTCTCCTAAGGGAAAGAAAAGGGCCGCCTCTGACGACCCGGAGACCGTAGCCTTGAAGCAGGGGAAAGAATCCTTGTAAGAGGGCCCGACGCCGGGGAGTCCCCAGGCCGAACTAAGCCCTCAAAGGGACGAGCTCTCCAGCAAGCCGTAAGTAGAAGAAGAGTTTTTATTTTAAGAGAAATCCGTGATTTATATCTGAGAAGTTTTAACCGAAACCTTACTTTGTAGTTCGGATCTCAGCCCTTCTCAGCAGAACTCGTCCTCAGGGGATCTTCTTCCGGAGATGATGGAGAGCGGAACGCCTCCTCCTTCTGTATCGCCTAGCAAGGCGGACGATGCTGAAGTGTCGTCGTGGAGGATTTCTCCGGATCCGACAGGGGCGGAAGGTGGCCATGTGGCCCCCCGAGGTTCTCCGCGTCCGGCCTTTGAGGGAGGCCATGGGACGAGTCCGGCACCATCTGGTGTTCGGCCGGAGGAGCTAAAGATTCTGCTGGGGCGAGCCTCTGTCTCAGAGGAGCATCGTGCGTTGATGAGCACGGTGATTGAAAAGATTTCATCCGCAGAAAGCGGATTGCACGAGGCCGTCAAAAGTTTACTGGCAGGCCTTGAGGTACGTTTTAAATAATGTACACTTGTGTTAGTTGCGCATAAATAAAGTGCGCCCTGTGTAGATAGTAGCCCCTGAGACTCTGTGCGTCGTTAAAATTGACGGCGCGCAGAGGATCTTAATCCCAGGTCTTTTAAGTGGCACCTTTATATGTAGGTGGCGGATTGTCCGGAGTCAAGCCGGACTGGTGAATTTGCCGTACTGAAGCGACAACTTGATGAGGCAGAAGCCGACATCGTGCTTGTTAACAAGCGGCTTGATGATGCTCAAGGTATTGAAATCATCGGGCGATGGTTAGTAAGAGGAGCTTTATGTCAATATCTTACCGTGTGTATGCTTGACGCAGATGGTGCGGCCGCCGTGGAGGGTCTTAGGGCCGAACTCGCCCGAGTGAAGGAACAAGCCAGGAAAAGCGATGCGGCTGCCGTGAAAGCCCTTGAAGAGCTGAAAGCCGAACAGGCTGCCCATTGCCGAAGCAAGGAGGAGATGGCTGATATGGCCGTAAAGTTAAAGAGTGCTACTGACCGTTGCAAGCTTCTTGAAGAAGAGGGTTGGGCGAGGCAAACGAGCTTAGAGAAGGCTGTTGCTGACGCCAAGGACGCCCGCTCTATAATGAGAGCGACAAGGGAAGAGCTGCGTCAGGCCGGACAAATTGCGGATGGAAAGCCCTTCTCGCTGCGGAGAAAATTTTGTGATCCGAAATTTGCCCCATTAGACCGGATGTGGAGTGTAGAGGACACCTATCTGGATTTGGCGGCTAGTGCTGCTGATGCGACCGAACACTTTCGAGATAAAAAGGATCATGAAGTGGAGAAGCTCTTTTGGTCGCAATTCATCAATCCAGAGCGTCCACTGGCAGTGGACGATCGCCTGGCCCAATGGGCCGAACTGAATAGGTTGTCCGGACTCGCCATGAAGTACGTCATGGATCATCTGTGTCCGGGGATATCGAAGCCGAAGAGTTATTTCAGCTTGGTGCAGCAATTTCTAGACGTGGTGCCACGTGTCGATGCTATGAAGAGGTCAGCGTGCATAGAGGGCGCTCGGCTGGCTCTTGCCCGTGTCAAGACATACTGGGCAGATATGGATCCCACCATTGTTGCGTCCCGGGATTCGGATAAAAGCCGAATACCTTCCGAGCACTATTTTAAGGAAGTCCTCAAAGGCGCTCGCGTAATAGAGACGCAGTGCTCGAAGGATGCTATATTATGATAGCATATGTAATCATAAAACAGTATTTTGATAAATTGTAGTGGCATTTTTTACACTTGTGCCTTCAAGTATTAAGAACACCTCCTGTGCGGCCGTTTTGATATATAAATTTTGAAAGATTGCAGTCGTTGGCTTCAGCCCCCACGCACATAGTGCGGGGGTGCGCGCAGAAGACGCATTTTCACACTTAACCCAACGTCTTGGTCCTACAAAGGAGGTGATAGCGCAGCGGGCTAGGCAACCGGACTATAATGCTTTAACACTTTCACTTAGCCATAGGAGCTTGACAGTGAGACTCTTTAGGTAGCCCTTTAGTGGCGACTGCGCTTGCCCGAATTCGGGGCGCATACGTGCCTGACCGGGAAACGGCCCTTCGTCAAAGCGGAGGAATCCGATAAATTCCTATAAGTCATCGAGTGGCGACCAGTCTCGCGCTACATCTTGACAGTCAGTTTTCGGCTTTCTCTACCGAGGTGCTCGCCCGGCCGAACCGGGGCACAATCGCAGTAGTTCTCCTGGTGCTACCTTAGCCGATAGAGCGGAACGTAAGGTAGCCGAACTCAGGAGCCGGGCAACCCAACATTTGACCAAAGACATGATTCGGAGCTGATGCATATAGTGCCAAAACTCGCGACGCCGAACACTCCCTAAGGTGTTCGGTCTTTATGAGTGCGGGTGAAACAACACCCTTAAAAAAAGAAGAGCCCCTAGTGTCCAGGTACGAGCAAAAATTCTGGCGTGGCCACATGCCAAAACGCCAGCCTCCTCCTTGGTTATAGTGGAAAAAACCAGGGGATGTATAGCAGCAAGAGATAGTAAAAAAGGTTTACGCAGGGTCTTAATCTAAAAAGAATCCTTAGGAAGGGTCCCTACTGCACGTCTGCGCCTGTGTCTCCGCTGTGTCTTGTCCTGGACGGGCGCCGCACGACGTTCATCTGTAAAAGAGAAGAACTGAATTGAAAATGGGTCGTGCGGAACAAAAAGATAATAAACAAAATATAAAGTAAAAAATATATAAAGTTGAGCTTTATTGTCTCTGCGTATAGCCCCCGGTACAGGGGTATATGGCGTTTAAGCCTGCGTTGATGATGGACTTGTGCCGAACTCATTTAGTCCGGGTCCGTGGCCTTTAATGACTTATATCGAAAAAGTCTTTTGGCTGGCGAGGCCACTTTATTGTGCGGCTGTTTAAGCGGCCGCGCAATCCTCCATTTGGAGGAGGCGTATTTTAGTGCGCTCCCTTTAAAGAGATGATGCCTCGTGGACCGGGCATCTTAAGCGTGAGAGATGCATAGTGCGGTATTGCGTTAAAGCGAGCGAAAGCTCCGCGTCCCATTAGTGCTTAATAGCGACTTGAAAACGGGACGACATGGAAGGTCAGCTTTTCACGACGGAAGTTATTGGCGGAGCCAAATATGACTTCAAGCCGGAGAAAACCCATACAATGGGTGTCCGGGCCTGGTGCTACCCCTTGAAAGGAGGTTTTGCTGTGGCGAATTCTTGCTGGGTTTATGCCCATGCGGTGGATTGTATCCTGATATATCAGGTTTAGTCCACTGCCGCCGTCCATAAGGACATTGGTAAACTAGAATCCGTCAATTATTGGATCGAGTATCAGGGCAGTCCGGCCTGCGTTTTTGATATTTCTAGAATAATCTAGCTGATAAAAAATGATTGGTTTTAATAACCAGTGGCGGGACCCTTGAGGTATAGGTTTTATTGTGCGTACCTTTATGGGTGCCACACGTTTTGTTACATGAAGGGAGTTCACTGTTTTAACTTCTTGCGGGAAGTTCTTTTGTTTCCTGGTGTTTTGCTTCTGGGGTTCGTCCTCGTCTTCGCTTGGTGTATCGAGCCCCTTGTGTTCGGCGTTAAGCCTTCCGGATTGTTTAAAAACCCAACAGTCTCTGTGGGTGTGATTAGCAGGCTTCCCAGGAGTACTGTGTATCTGACATACTCTGTCCAGGATTCTGTTTAAGCTGGACGGATCATCCCTATTGTCCTGAAGGGGTGATTTTGTCTGATTTTGCCGTGAGCCTTTGAATCCGGCATTGACTGCCGTGCTCTTCGGACTTTTTTCTTTGGTTCGGTGACGGTCCTTATTTCGTCGCGGTTTTCCGTTTCCATCCCTAATTTCGGATGTACTTGGGTCGCTGGGGCTGCAACGTGCCAACCAGCTGTCCTCTCCTGCGCAAAAGCGGGTCATGAGGCTTGTGAGTGCGGCCATTGTTCTTGGCTTTTCCTGGCCGAGGTGTCTGGCGAGCCATTCGTCTCGGACATTATGCCTGAAAGCTGCTAAGGCTTCGGCGTCCGGACAATCCACTATCTGATTCTTTTTAGTAAGGAATCTGTTCCAGAACTGCCGAGCTGATTCTCCGGGCTGTTGAGTTATGTGACTGAGATCGTCTGCGTCCGGGGGACGGACATAGGTCCCTTGAAAATTTGCTCGGAAAGCATCCTCGAGCTCTTCCCAACTTCCAATTGTGTTTTCGGGAAGGCTTTTAAGCCGGTGCCGGGCTGGCCCTTTAAGCTTAAGGGGTGAATATTTGATGGCGTGGAGATCATCTCCTCTAGCCATATGTATGTGGAGGATATAATCCTCAATCCAGACTCCGGGGTCTGTTGTTCCATCGTACGCCTCTATGTTGACGGGTTTGAATCCCTCTGGAAATTCGTATTCCAGGACCTCATCGGTGAAACATAGGGGGTGTGCGGCGCCCCTGTATTTGGGTGTGCCGGATTCTGATGATGGCTTTTTTGCATTGCTTGTGAGAGCTTGCTTTCTTGGCCCATAAATGGACCTGGCTGGGCCATGATGCGAGTCTTTAATTGGGTCGCATGCCGCATTGAGTGCGGCGCCGCTTGCCGTTTTATGGTGTCCGTGGGGTCGTCTATCCGACCGTGTGGCTTTTTTATTTTTTGACTGCGAGGGCTCTAGGGCCTCTTGGTCGAACTCGGGCAGTAGTTTTATCTTCGGATAGCTTTTAGTGCGGCGGCTGCTGCCGTATTTGTCTGCGGTCTTGATTACCTTGCTCCATCTTATTCTGAGTGCATCTTCCGCCGTCTTTATCTTCCGCTTCTGCTTTTTCAGGCTGCGTGCTGTGGCAACGAGCCTTTCGTGGAGATTATTCTGCTCCGTGGTCTTATCCGGCGTGAGATCGTCCGAAGTTCTGTTATGGCCGGGGGAGGGCTGTCTGTCCTCTCTATCCGCGTTGCCCTGTTCGGACGGTTGCTCTGAGGCATGCTCGTCGTCTACCGGCTCATCCTGCTCTATGGCTGGGTCTTGATCGAGTCGGGGCTTGGCTCGGCGTTTTCGTCGCCGCTTTGATTGCTTTTCGGAGGGTTTATCCCTTTTTTGTCCCCTTTTTCCTCGTTGTCGTTTCCTTTAGGGGTATCCACCATGAATACATCATGAGATGGGGTGGCGGTCCAGCGCCCTATAGGTGCTGGTTCTTGTTCGTCTCCATCTTCGTCGTCCATACCATCGAAGTCTTCGGATCCGAAGTCAAGTATGTCGGTTAAGTCATCGACAGGGGCTATTAAGTGGGTGGTGGGTGGGCTTTGAATTTCTTCGTCGTCCGAATCCCAACCTCGCAGACCGTAATCCGGCCTGGGCTCTCCTGATAAAGAAAGAGACTTGAGAGAATTCAGGATATCCCCGAAAGATGAGTGCTGAAAGATGTCCGCGGCGGTGAACTCCATTATAGGCGCCCAATCGGATTCGATTGGCAGGGGCACGGAAGGCCCGGAGTTCGGAGAAGAATCCGATTCCTTGGAGTCATGGGCCGTGCGGAGTGCGGGGCTGGCGTTCGGCTCGACCGCCTTCAAGATCGCAGCCCCCGAGGTGACGTCCAACCGTTCATCCTCAAAGAACGCAGCGGGCTCCGAGTCGAAGATCGGGGCCGGTGCGTGTGCAGCCTCCAGGGCACTATTCGGAGGCAGAGCTATATCATGCCCCTCGAGGTAGTGCGGCACGCTTGGCTGTGGCTCGAACCCGTCGAAGATCAAGTCTCCGCGGATATCTGCCGTGTAGTTTAAGCTTCCAAACCTGACTTGATGGCCAGGGGCGTAGCTTTCGATCTGCTCCACACGACCAAGCGAATTGGCCCGCAGAGCGAAGCTGCCGAAGACGAAGATTTGTCCGGGGAGGAAAGTCTCACCCTGGACCTCATCGTTGTTGATGATCAAAGGAGCCATCGGGCCTAAAAGCGACAACACAAAGGAACTCTCAATGGAAGCACCAATGTCGGTGTCAAAACCGGCGGATCTCGGGTAGGGGGTCCCGAACTGTGCGCCAAGGTCGGATGGTAACAAGAGACAAGGGACACTTTATTTTACCCAGGTTCAGGCCCTCTCGATGGAGGTAAAACCCTACTCCCGCTAGATTAATATTGATGATATGGGTAGTACAAGAGTAGATCTACCACGAGATCAAGGAGGCTAAACCCTAGAAGCTAGCCTATGGTATGATTGTGTATGATGATGGTTGTTCTACGGACTACAACCCTCCGGTTTATATAGACACCGGATAGGGTTAGGGTTACACAGAGTCGGTTACAATGGTAGGAGATCTTGAATATCCGCACGCCTAGCTTGCCTTCCACGCCAAGAAAAGATCCTTCCGGACACGGGATGAAGTCTTCAATCTTGTATCTTCATAGTCCTGGAGTCCGGCTGAAGGTATAGTCCGGCTATCCGAACACCCCCTAATCCAGGACTCCCTCACTCCCCATCAGACTCGGCAGCAGGGACGTCCTCCTCGATGTCCTCGTCAGAATCAGACCACTTGAAGCCTTGCTTCGCGATCCATTCGGCCTCCGGAGTGATGGCGTCCTCAGAACCGCCAGAGACGTCCTCTCCAAAGACCTTCATAATCTTCTTGTCGTGGCGGCAACTCTCCTTGGTTGCCACATGAGTCCTGTACTGCCCCTTTACTTGCATGCAGAAAAGAGTCTTCATCTTGTTCTTCAGCTTCTTGGCCCACGAGGGCTTAGAGGAGCTATGGGAAGACCCAGGAGCACGGTCCTCAGCAACATCCTCTACGCCAGCCTCCTCCTCACCAACAACCCTCCTAGCAGTAGACGCCTCAGCACGAGTAGTAGTGTTGGCCCAGTTGGGCTTGACACGGAGACTGATAGGGTCATGCCGAATCCAGTCTGGAGCAAGGAAGTCATCACCAGGGTACATCTTCTCCCAAGTCTTGGAGATCAGCAGAAACAGGTATGGTCCATAGATAGGCACCTTGCGGTTGGACACCGCAAACCGAAGCTCACACCACATGATGTGTGAGACATCAAGTGGCTGAGTCTGAGACACACGTGCCTCCTCGCATAGGAGCATCATATCCACCATATATGCATGAACCTTGTCCTTGTCACCAATGCGAGGGAACAGAGAGTTGCGGAAGATGCGATACATGATATCCAGAAAGGAGTTCAGCACCCACGTTGACTTGCCATTGGGAAGCACCTTCTCAACATAGAACGGCTGAATCTTTTTCTTGTTAGCAGACTCAGGATTGGCATGGGGCGAACACCCACGGGTGTGTTGAGCCCGTCATCAGGAACCTAGAGCAGATCCATGAACTCCTTCCAGGTAGCAGTCAGCTGGCGGCCATTGGTCATCCAGGTCATCCTCCTCTCCTCCCCCATGTGAAAAAAAACTCAGGCAAAGAACTGACAGATGAGCTCAGGGTCATAGTCAAGGTGGAAAGAGATCACATGTTCAATACAAAACTGCTCCACCAAATCCAAAGCTTCTCCAAAGTACTCACGAAACTTGTCCTTCCTCAGGTGATGCATATCTATCCACTTGACATCCACGTAGGTATTTTGCTTGTTCTTGATGACATCCCGATAGGTGAGAGTCTGCTGCTTGGTCCAAAACAACTCACAGCCTCTGATGGTAGCCCGATGATTCACATAAGGGTTGATCTGCCTAAGATGGATGAACTCAGAAAGGGGAATCTCGTCCATGCCCTTAGCGGGTTCCTTGTGCTTGCTAGCGGTGGTCTTGACATGGCGCTTGGGGGGCATTGGAGCCCTCTGGTGCTTCACCTTGATTGCACAGACGCTTGGAGCCAGTGTCACGACTGGGATTGGAATGGCGAGAACCACCACCTGAGACACAAAACGCAAAACACACACGACAAGCAAAAAGGATCAATGCAAAGACCACGGCAAAGCAAAAGAAACACGTAGGAAGCATACATGGTAATTGCCATGAGAAAGATTTGGCCCGAACGGTAGTACAGCCAGGTGCTGCGGAACTAAGATGTTAGTACCGCGCCTAGTCGTGGTAGTACCATGTGGTATCACGGTAGTACCGGGGCTGGGGGCGGTAGTAAGGTTTTAGGGCCACAACGCATGTGGTAGTACCGCACCTGACGGGCGGTAGTACCGGGCGAGCGGTAGTACCGCACATGTGGCGCGGTAGTACCGCACCGCGTCAGATCCGAAACAAAATTTGAATCTGGGAAGAACCCCGAAACCACGGCGGTACCACGGTTGATCAAATCTATCACATGACAAGATATCAAGTATAATTCCTACGCAACACGACTCTCCTACATCCCACCCTTGCAAAGATTTGGCCTAAAATGGGTATGGGGAGTTGGAACTCCCCTGCCCGAGTCATAACCCCCACGCCCTCTCGTCAGCGCGGTAGTACCGTGCGTCATCGCGGTAGTACCGCTCGGCGGAAGTACCGCACATGAGCGGTAGTACCGCTCTCCTGGGCGGCAGTAAAAAAATTACTGCCACGCAGGTGCGGTAGTACCGTGCCCTCCATACGCGGTAGTACCGTGGCTGGCCACGGTAGTACCGCGTGCTCAAGAAGTTGCACGTTTCAAACACTAGAAAAAGAGAGGTCTTTGCACGGAAACTACGTGGCAACCTGACACCACAAGAACACGCGACGCACGAAGGCAGAAATGCAAATGACAACAAGAAACAACCACGAGACACCACCTCTCCAAAAGAGAGGGCGGTGGCCGGAGCCACCTATGTTTGAGTCAATTGGTATGGCACTGCGAAGAATTATCCTTGGGCCCATGACCAAAATTCGTCTTTGAAGCACAAGTACCATAAAAATGGCTAATGTGGAAGAGTTGATCAATTTATGCATAATGGGGGGGGGGGATGGAGAGTTCATTGAGAGAACAACACCCCCCCTATGTCCATGCCTAAACCTAAACAAGACAACAAGTTGAGTGTAGTGGGGTGTGCAAGGGTTCAAGAAACATTGCTCGAATCAATGATATTTAGCTCATGCCTTAACTCGCGAAATCTTGCTTCATCCAAAGGCTTCGTGAAGATATCTGCAAGGTTATCATGAGTGTTGACGTAGTTGAGCTCGATCTCCCTCGCCTAATGTGATCCCGGATGAAGTGATACCGAATCTCAATATGCTTCGTCTTGAAGTGTTGCACCGGGTTGAGAGAAATCTTGATGGCACTTTCATTGTCACACCAAAGAGGCACTTTGTCACAAATGACACCGTAATCCTTTAAAGTTTGCCTCATCCATAAGAGTTGTGCACAACAACTACCGGCCGCCACATACTCCGCTTCGGTGGACGAGAGAGAGACACAACTTTGCTTTTTAGAAGACCAACTTACCAAAGAGCAACCAAGGAATTGGCAGCCCCCAGAAGTGAACTTCCTATCCACTTTGTCTCCCGCTCAATCGGAATCCGAATATCCTACAAGCTTGAAGTTTGATCCTCTTGGGTACCACAAGCCAAAGTTTGGGGTATGAGCCAAATATCGAAAGATTCGCTTGACCGCCACAAAGTGGCTTTCCTTAGGTGCGGCTTGAAACCGTGCACAAATTCCCACACTCAACATGATATCCGGTCTAGATGCACAAAGGTAAAGAAAGGATCCAATCATGGAACGATATACCTTTTGATCCACCGCTTTACCATTAGGATCGATGTCAAGTTGGCATTTGGTGGGCATTGGAGTAGAAGCCGGCTTGACATCACTTAGCTTGAATCTCTTGAGCATGTCTTGAGTGTATTTGGCTTGGTTGATAAAGGTACCTTCTCTTCTTTGCTTTACTTCGAAACCGAGAAAGAACTTCAACTCTCCCATGGAAGACATCTTGAACTTTGAGGTCATTAGTGCGGCAAATTCCTCATTAAAAGCTTTGTTAGGGGAACCAAAGATAATGTCATCAACATATAGTTGGCACACAAACAACTCCCCTTTGACCTTCTTAGTAAAAAGAGTGGGATTGATTAGCCCAACTTCAAACCCGCGATCTTGTAACAACTCGGTAAGGTGGTCATACCACGCACGTGGGGCTTGTTTAAGGCCATAGAGTGCCTTATCGAGTTGATACACATGATTGGGAAAGTAGGGATCCTCGAACCCGGGGGGTTGCTTGACGTAAACCAACTCATTAATAGGACCATTAAGAAAAGCACTCTTCACATCCATTTGTTGCAACTTAAAGTTGTGATGAGAAGCATAAGAAATCAACAAACGAATGGATTCAAGACGAGCAACGGGAGCAAAGGTTTCACCGTAGTCAATACCCTCGACTTGGGAGTAGCCTTGTGCCACCAATCTTGCCTTGTTGCGAATGATAGTCCCATGAGCATCTTGCTTGTTCTTGAAAATCCACTTGGTCCCAATGACATTGTGGTTCCCCGTTGGCCTTGGCACCAATCTCCACACCTTACTGTACTCAAAGTTGTTGAGTTCTTCATGCATGGCATTAAGCTAATCCGGATCTTCGAGTGCTTCATATACCTTTTGGGGTTCAACACAAGAGACAAACGCATGATGTTCACAATAGTTTGCCAATTGTCTACGAGTGCTTACCCCCTTTTGAATGCTTCCAAGTACATTCTTCATGAGATGACCCTTGGTGGAGAGCTTGGAAGCAATCTTTGCGGCACAATGCTCTAATTCCTCCTCGGTGGTGAGTTGAGGAGCGGTCACTTGATCATCTTGAGCGCCGTCTTGAGCTTGTTCTTGATCTTGAACTTGCTCGGTAAAGAGAACTTGACCTTGGGCATCACTTGATGTGTCAACACCGTCTTGAGCATGATCTTGCCCTTGGTCTTGTTCATGAGGTTGAGGGCCTTCACTTTGTTCTTCGGAAGCGTGTGGGCCTTGGGTTGGTGATGGCTCCACTTGAGTGGAGCATTGTCCTTCTCCTTCAGCCACAAGGGGTTCCTCAATGGGTAGGATAAAACCAACACCCATTCTTCTTATGGCTTGAGGAGGAATTTCATCACCTACATCACAAGTGCCACTTTGCTCCACTTGGGAGCCATTATTCTCATCAAACTCCACGTTACACGTCTCCTCAATAAGTCTCGTGGATTTATTGAGGACACGGTAAGCATGAGAGTTTGTAGCATAACCAACAAATATGCCGTCATAAGCTCTAGCCTCAAATTTAGACAATCAAACACCTTTCTTGAGAATGAAACACTTACACCCGAATACCCGAAAGTACTTGAGGTTTGGCTTGTTACTGGTGAGTATCTCATATGGAGTCTTGTTCAAGCCTTTGCAGAGGTAGAGCTGATTGGATGCATGACAAGCGGTGTTGACGGCTTCGGCCCAAAAGTTGTATGGAGACTTGAACTCCGCCATCATGGTCCTTGCCGCATCCATCAACGTCCGAATCTTCCTCTCCGCAACACCGTTTTGTTGAGGGGTGCAGGGTGCAGAATATTGATGCTTGATCTGCTCATCACTAAGAAACTCATCCAAGGTGTAGTTCTTGAACTCGGTGCCGTTGTCACTTCTTATTATCAAGATCTTTGCATTGTGTTGACGTTGTGCTTCATTTGCAAAGTCAATGACGGTTTGTTGGGTCTCGCTCTTCCTCTTGAAGAAATACACCCAAGTATATCTTGAGTAGTCATCCACAATCACCAAGCAATACTTCCTACCCCCAAGACTATCAAAGGATGGAGGCCCAAAGAGGTCCAAGTGAAGGAGCTCCAAAGGCCTCTTCGAGTAAATGATAGTCGTGGGGGGTGAGCCTTCTCATGAAGCTTTCCTTCGATACAAGCACTGCAAGCATGATCTTTAGCAAAACTAACATTAGTTAGTCCACGGACATGGTCCCCCTTGAGAAGACTTTGCAAAGATCTCATATTGACGTGGGCTAAACGGCGATGCCACAACCATCCCACGTCAAATTTAGCCATTAGGCATGTCGCGGTCTTAGTGAGTCGCTCAGAAAAGTTAATCACATATAGACCGTTCTCGACATGCCCAACAAAGGCTACTTTAAGAGTCTTGCTCCACAAGAGGGCCACGATATAAATATCAAAGAAAGTGGCAAAGCCCATGATTGCAAGTTGATGAACGGAAAGTAAATTGTATGCAAGGGACTCTACAAGCATGACCTTCTCGATCGTGAGATCATGAGAAATGACAACCTTGCCGAGTCCCAATACCTTAGAAGACGAGGCACCACCCTGCTCGACATTGGTGGGTGAGGGAGTCCTGGATTAGGGGGTGTCCGGATAGCCGGACTATAACCCTTGGCCGGACTCTTGGACTATGAAGATACAAGATTAAAGACTTCGTCCCGTGTCCGGATGGGACTTTCCTTGGCGTGGAAGGCAAGCTTGGCAATATGGATATGTAGATCTCCTTCCATTGTAACCGACTCTGTGTAACCCTAGCCCCCTCCGGTGTCTATACAAACCGGAGGGTTTTAGTCCATAGGACGAACAACAATCATACCATAGGCTAGCTTCCAGGGTTTAGCCTATCTGATCTCGTGGTAGATCTACTCTTGTACTACCCATATCATCAATATTAATCAAGCAGGAGTAGGGTTTTACCTCCATCAAGAGGGCCCGAACCTGGCTAAAAACATCGTGTCCCTTGTCTCCTGTTACCATCCGCCTAGACGCATAGTTCGGGACCCCCTACCCGAGATCCGCCGGTTTTGACACCGACATTGGTGCTTTCATTGAGAGTTCCTCTGTGTCGTCACCTTTAGGCACGATGGCTCCTCCGATCATCAACAACGATGAGGTCTAGAGTGAGACTTTTCTCCCCGGACAGATCTTCGTATTCGGCGGCTTTGCACTGCGGGCTAATTCGCTTGGCCATCTGGAGCAGATTGAAAGCTATGCCCCTGGCCATCAGGTCAGATTCGGAAGTTTGAACTACACGGCCGACATCCGCGGGGACTCGATCTTCGACGGCTTCGAGCCACGCCCAGGCGCGCCGCACTATCACGATGGGCATGATTTAGCTTTGCCGTCGGACAGTGCCCTGGAGGCCGCACCCACATCAGCTCCGACCCTTAGCTCGGAGCCAACTACGCCGATCGCGGACGGGTGACTAGACCCCGCCGCGGGGGCTGCAGTCTCAACGACGATCGAGCCGAACACCAGCCTTATCCTCGGCGAAGCCCGTGACTCCAAGGTGCCAGACTCGTCTCCGAACTTCGAACCCCCCGCGCCCCTGTCAATCGAATCCGATTGGGCGCCGATCATGGAATTCACCACCGCAGATATCTTTCAGCACTCACCCTTTGGCGACATTCTAAATTCACTAAGGTCTCTCTCTTTATCAGGAGAGTCCAGGCCGGTTTATGACCGGCAGGATTGGGATGCGGACGACGAAGAAATTCGACGCCCACCCACCACCCACTTCGTAGCAACTGTCGATGATCTAACCGACTTGTTAGACTTCGACTCCGAAGACATCGACGGTATGGACAACGATGTAGGAGACGAACAGGAACCAGTGCCCACAGGGCACCAGGGAGCCACCCCGTCATGCGATGTATATATGGTAGACACACCCAAAGAAAACGACGACGAAGAACGGGAGGACGCAACGAAGGATCGCTCCTTCGAAAAGCAGTCAAAGCGGCGGCGTAAGCGCTGCTCCAAGCCCCGCCTCAACAGATACAGTGGTCATACAGACCCAGCCACAGAGCAGGGCGAGCCGGCGGACGATGAACAAGGAAACTTGGATAAACAAACCGAACAACCCGTCCCTGGCAAAGATAACAGTCCGGATGACCTCACGCCAGACAAGCTCCCGGAACAGTAGAACCTCCACAAAAGGCTCGTCGCCACTGCGCGCAGACTGAAAAAGCAGAAGCGGAAGCTCAAAACTGCAGAAGACGCACTCCGAATCAGATGGAGCAAAGTACTCAACACCGCAGACAAATACGGCGACACCCGCCACACAAAGAGCTACCCGAAGTGAAAGCTACTGCCCGAATTTGATGAGGAGGCCTTAGAGCCCCCGAAATCAAAAAATAAGGAAGCCACCTGGTCGGATAGACGACCCCATGGCCAACATAGAGCGGCAACTGGTGACGCACACAAGCCAACACGCGATCCACCCAAGGATGCGCATCAAAAAGATGGCCCGGCCAGATCTATCTACGGGCCAAGAAAGCAAGCTCTAGTAAGCAATGCAACGCAACAAATATCCGAACAACACGGCACGCCTAAATACAAAGGTGCCGCACACCCTCTATGTTTCTCCGATGAGGTGCTGGACCATGAATTTCCAGCGGGATTCAAACCCGTAAACATAGAGGCATACGATGGAAACGACAGACCCTGGAGTCTGGATTGAAGACTATATCCTACATATCCACATGGCCAGAGGAGACGACCTCCATGCCATAAAATACCTACCCCTCAAGCTCAATGGGCCAGCCCGGCATTGGCTTAAAGGCCTTCCCGAAAACACCATTGGAAGCTAGGAAGAACTCGAGGATGCTTTTCGGGCAAATAGTCAAGGGACCTATGTCCGACCACCGGATGCAGACGATTTAAGTCATATAACTCAACAACCAGGAGAGTCAGCCTGGAAGTTCTGGAACAGATTTCTTACTAAAAAGAACTAGATAGTCGACTGTCTGGACGCCAAAGCCTTGGTAGCTTTCAAACACAGCGTCCGAGATGAATGGCTTGCCAGACACCTCGGCCAAGAAAAGCTAAGAACAATGGATGCATTAACAAGCCTCATGACCCGCTTTTGCGCGGGAGAGGACAGCTGGTTGGCAAGATGCAGCACCAGTGACCCAAGTACATCCGAAGTCAGGGATGGAAACGGGAAACCGCGGCGCAACAAGGACCAGCGCCGGAATAAGGAAAACAGCCCGAAGAGCACGGCAGTCAACGCCGGATTCAAAAACTCTCGGCGGAATCAGAAAAAGCCATCCCTCAAGGATAACAGGGACGGGCTATCTAACCTAAACAAAATCTTGGACAAGCTATGTCAAATCCACAGCACCCCCGGGAAGCCTGCAAAGCATACCCACAGAGAATGTTGGGTCTTCAAGCAATCCGGCAAACTCAACGCTGAACATAAGGGGCTTGATACACCAAGTGAAGACGATGACGAATCCCACAAGCAGAGCACTGGGAAACAAAAGAATTTCCCACAAGAAGTCAAAACAATAAATTTACTTCATGTGACAAAAGGGAAAAATAGAGTGGCGCCTATAGAGATACGCGCTAGGCGGCCTATCACAAAGGACTCTCGCCATTGGTTGTTAAAACCGATCACTTTCGACCATCAGGATTACTTCGGAAGTATCCGGCACACAGGCTGGGCTGCCTTGGTATTTGATCCGATAATTGACGGATTCCAATTTACACGAGTCCTGATGGACGACGGTAGTGGTCTAAACCTGCTATATCAGGACACAGTCCGCAAAATGGGGATGGACCCAACAAAAATTCGCCATAGCAATACTTCCTTTAAAGGATTAACGCCAGGCCCGGATGCCCATCGCACGGGTTCTCTCCTACTAGAAGTTATGTTCGGCTTCCCCGATAACTTTCGTAACCTTCCACATCGCCCCATTTTCAAGTAGCTGTCAAGCATTACTGGGACGTGAAGCTTTCGCCCGCTTTAACGCAATACCACATTATGCGTCTCTTACGCATAAGATGCCCGGTCCACGAGGCATCATATCACTGAAGGGAAATATTGAGTGTTCCTCCCGTGCGGAAGACTGTGCGGCTGCCTCGACAGCCACACACTAGAACGGCTTCACCAATCAAAACGCCTACGCAGGTCGTTAAGACCACGAACGTGGCTAGACAAGTCCGGCGTCAACATACAATTGATAAAGGCTTAACAGCCGTATACGCTTGTACAAGGGGCTTCGCGCATGTAAAACAAGAGACAATAAGGCTCAACTTTACCCATTTTTGAATTATACTTTGTTTATTTAGTATAACGTACATTTCGCACGACCTTTTTAAACTAAGTTCCTCTCTTTTTCAGATGAACACCATGCTATACCTGTCCAGGACACGGCACAACGGAGACACAAGCGCAGACGTGCAGCAGGGACCCGTTCCAAGGATTCTTTTTAGATTAAGACCCTGCGTAAACCTTTTTTACTGTCTCTTGTTGATACACATCCCCGGATTCTCGGTATAACCGAGGAGGAGGCTGGTGTCTTGGTATGTGGCCACGTCAGAATTTTGCGCGTACCTCGACACAGGGGCTTATTATCAAGGGCACTGTTCGGCCCGTTTTCATAAAGACCGAATACCTTAGGGAGTGTTCGGCGTCGCGAGTTTGGCCTTATATGCATCAGCTCCGAATCATGTCTTTGGTCAAATGTTGGGTTTTCCTGGCTCCTGTGTTTTGCTGCCTTACGTTCCGCTCTATCGGCTAAGGCGGCACCAGGAGAACTACTGCGATTGTGCCCCGGTTCAGCCAGGCGAGCACGTCAGTAGAGAAAGCCGAAAACTGACTGTCATGATATAGCGTGAGACTGGTCAGCCACTCGATGACCTATCGGAATCTTAGGGATTCCTCCGCATTAACGAAGGGCCGTTTCCCGGCCAGGCACACACGCGCCCCGAGTCCGGGCGAGCGCGGCGCCACCAGGGGCTATATAGTAGCCTCATTGTCAAACTCCTATGGCTAAGTGAAAGTGATATAGCATTATAGTCCGATTGCCTAGTTCGCTGCGCTATCACCTCCATCATGGACCAAGACGTTGGATCAAGTGTGAAAATGCACCTTCTGCGAACACCCCCGCATTATATGCGTGGGGGCTGAAGCCGACGACTGGCATCTTTCAGATTATATACACATATACATTAACGGCCGCACATGAGGTGTTATAATTCTTGCAGGCACAAGTATAAAAAGCCTCTATAATTCATTAAAACATTGTTTTTACAATAATACATGTCATTCGAACATAATATCCTTCGAGCACTGCGTCTCTATTAAACGAGCGCCTTGCAAAACTTCCTGAAAATAGTGCTTGGCAGGTACTCGGCTTCCGTCCAAATCTTGGGATGCAACAGCGGTGGCCTCCATCTCTGCCCAGTATGTCTTGACACGGGCAACGGCCATCCGCGCTCCCTCTATGCATGCTGACCTCTTCATCGCGTTGATATGCGGCACTGCACAAAGGAACTGCTGCACCAAGCTAAAATAACTGTTCGGCTTTGGCCATTCCGGCCACAGATGATCCACAACATCCTTCATGGCGAGTCCAGATAACCTATTCAGCTTGGCCCATTCGGCCAAACGATCGGTTAACGGAAGCGGATGCTATGGATTGTGGAACTGCGACCAGAAGAGCTTTTCCACTTCGCGATCTTTCTGATCTCGGAAGTGTTCGGCCGCATCAGTGGCACTCGCAGCTAAATCCGGATATGCGTCCGCCGAACTCCACGTCCGGTCCAACGGAGCATATTTAGGATCGCCGAACTTCATCCGCAGCATAAAGGGCTTTCCAGCCGCGATATCTCCGGCCTGATGTAGCTCCTCCTTCATGGCCCTCATCGCAGAACGAGCATCCTTGGCCGCCGTAGTGGCCTTCTCCAGGTCTGTCCGCTCCGCCTGATCTTCTTTTTCAAATAGCTTGTAGCGGTCAGCAGCGTTCTTTAGCTTCAGAGCCATCTTGGCCATTTCCTTCTTGCTTCGGCAGTGAGCAGCCTGTTCGGCTTTCAACTCCTCAACCGCCTTCAAGGCAGCCGCATCGCTTCTCTTGGCTTGCTCCTTGGATCAGGAAAGTTCTGCCTGAAGGTCCTCCATGATAGCATCCCCATCTGCATCAAATGCACACATCGTAAGATACTGGCATCAAGCTCCTCCTACCAAGTGTCTCCGGAGAAATCACGTACCTTGTGCCTCGTCAAGCCGCTTGTTGACAAGCGCGATGTCGGCATCTGCCACGTCAAGTTGCCGCTTTAGCTCGGCAAATTCATCAGTCCGGTTGGCCACCGGACACTTCGCCACCTACATAGGACGGTGGTACAATTATACGTGGGACTATGATCCTCTGCATCATGTCGTCTTCGACAGCACACAGAGTCTCAAGGGCTACTATCTACACAGGGCGCATCTTAAATATGCGGAACTGTCAAAAGGCACATCACTTCGCGTACCTCAAAACCCGTCAGCAAACTCCTGACAGCCTCGTGCAACCCGCTCTCCGCGGACAAAATCCTTTCAATTACCGTACCCATCAATGTACGGTGCTCCTCTGAGATAGACGCTCGCCCTAGAAGATCCTTCAGTACCTCCGACCATGCACCAGGCGGTGCCAGACTCGTTCAATTGCTTTTTTCAAAGGCCGGACGCGGAGGGCTTTGGGGGGCCATATGACTGCCTTCCGGCCTGGCCGGACTAGGAGAAACCCTCCGTGACGATACCTCAGGGTCGCCCGCCTCGTAAGGCGGCATGGCAGGGGAAGGCGTTCCGCTTTCCATCATCTTCGGAAGAAGATCCCTCGAAGATGAGCTCTGCTGAGAAGGGATGAGATCCGAACTACAAGGTAAGATTTCGGTTATTTTCCTCAGAAATAAAACAAGGATTTCTCTCATTTTAAACCTCCCCTCTATACTTACGGCTCGGTGGAGGGATGATCCCCTTGAGTGCATAATACGGCCGAGGTATCCCCCGGCACAGGACCCTCTGGCGAAGACTTCTTCCCTCGCTTTGAGACCATGGTCTCCGGGTCTTCAGAGGCGGTCCTCTTCTTCCCCTGAGTAGAGGAATTTTCGATTCCTCCTTTCCGGACAGCCTCCTTCGGGGAGGCAGTAACTCCCTTATCCTCCCCTTCATTTTCTTCCAAAGGCGCGATCTCCAGCATCCTGGTTAATATGGGATCCGGCGGGGTCTCAGGAAGGGTGGCCGGACACCTGATTAACTTCGCCTTCGCTACCCACTCCTGTTTCAAGGACAACTCTTTTAAGGGTGATGTCGTGATAAATAAACAGATGGTGTGTCCAGGCACAAGGCTACTTACTTGAGTATCCGGACGATTGCAGCTCAGACTTGCATCCTCCGTAGAATCCGGACACACTACTTGTGGTCCGAAGAACAATTTATACATCTCCACGGGCGTCTTGCCAAGAAAATGTTGGAGAGCTCACGGTCCCTCCGGATTAAACTCCCACAGGCAGAGGGGCGACGTTTGCAGGGCAGAACTCGGCGAATTAACATAACCTGCGTAACCACGACCAAACTGATGTCTCTTTCTAGGAGATCTCGGATGCGGCCCTGCAACAGGGGCACGTCATTTGCCGGCCCCCAGTCCAGCCCCTTATTGACCCATGACGCTAGTCGTGGCGGGGGTCCGAGCGGAAAGCAGGCGGCGCCACCCACTTGGTGCCCCTAGGAGCTGTGATATAAAACCACTCTCGTTGCCATAAGCTGAACTCCTCTAGAGAAGAGCCCTCGGGCCATGGGGCGTCAGCATTCTTGCTTATAACAGCGCCTCCGCACTCCGCGTGCTGTCCCTCGATCATCTTCGGCTCTACTTTAAAGGTCTTAAGCCACAGTCCGAAGTGAGGAGTAATGCGGAGGAAGGCTTCGCACATGACGATGAACGATGAGATGTGGAGGATGGACTCCAGAGCTAAGTCGTGAAATTCCAGCCCATAGTAAAACATGAGCCCCCTCACGAAGGGATCCGTCGCGAAGCCTAGCCCTCGGAGGAAGTGAGACACGAACACCACGCTCTCACCAGGCTTGGGAGTGGGGATAACCTGCCCTTGAGCAGGCAGCCTATGCAAGATTTTGCCGGTCAAAAACCTGGCCTCTCTCAGCTTTAGCACATCTTCCTCCATGACGGAGGAAGGCATCCATCGGCCTCGAAGGTCGGAGCAGGACATCGTCGAAGGTCCGAAGCGCCTAAAATCTGGGGCCTTGGGTGTTGGAACTTGAGGCGAGAGGCAGATTCGATTGAGATCGAAAGAAAGGAGTGAGGCCTTGGTCTCTTTATAAGAGGTTGAATAGCAAGAGCCCTCCCCATGACCGTTTGGGACCCACCTTTGATCGAGGAGACATACCAACGGGCACACCTGGGTTACCCACGTCCGTAATGATGAGGATCTCGTAAATAAAGGGTACATGATCTCTGCTTCGACAAAGACGTGCCAAGGAAACCGCCTCACAAAGCATGCTGAGGTGGGACAATAAAAACGATTCGAATAAAGACTTGGCTGAGGCGTGATGTCACGCTACGGAATATGTCAGCAGATTAGATTTGTGAAAATATTACTTTCTATGGTGGTACGTGGAACTTATTTTGCAGAGCCGGACACTATCCTTGTGTTCAAAATCTTCTATGAGGTATTCGGAGGAGGAACCCGCCTTGCAATGCCCAAGACAATCTGCACGCCCGACTCGTCGTCATTGAAGCCTGGTTCAGGGGCTACTGAGGGAGTCCTGGATTAGGGGGTGTCCGGATAGCCGGACTATAACCCTTGGCCGAACTCTTGGACTATGAAGATACAAGATTGAAGACTTCGTCCCGTGTCCGGATGGGACTCTCCTTGGCGTGGAAGGCAAGCTTGGAAATATGGATATGTAGATCTCCTTCCATTGTAACCGACTCTGTGTAACCCTAGCCCCCTCCGGTGTCTATATAAACCGGAGGGTTTTAGTCCATAGGACGAACAACAATCATACCATAGGCTAGCTTCTAGGGTTTAGCCTCTCTGATCCCGTGGTAGATCTACTCTTGTACTACCCATATCATCAATATTAATCAAGCAGGAGTAGGGTTTTACCTCCATCGAGAGGGCCCGAACCTGGGTAAAAACATTGTGTCCCTTGTCTCCTGTTACCATCCGCCTAGACGCATAGTTCGGGACACCCTACCCGAGATCCGCCGGTTTTGACACCGTTAGTGGGCATAGATGGAATCTTGTACACATCCACCACCAAGTCCTTGCTTCCGGTCATATGATTTGTAGCTCCACTATCGAGCAACCATGATCCCCCACCGAAAGCAAACACCTACAAGAGATCAATGCTTGGTTTTAGGTACCCATTTTGTAATGGGTCCTTTGATGTTAGTGACAAGGGTCTTAGGAACCCAAATAGACCATTCAATTTATTCATGAGGAGAACCAACAAATTTGGCATAAACATGCCCATCACTAGCACGGCATAACACATAAGAAGGATTAAAGTCGCCGGCTTTGTTGGGAGGGGTGGCATTGCCCTTCTTGACACCGCCACCCTTCTCATTGTTCTTCTTCTCCTTGGAAGCACCCTCTCCCTCCTTCACAAAAGTTTGCTTGAGAGGAGGAGGTCGTTTGGTCTTGTCATTCTTCTTCTTGTTCTTGGGGTTGGGTGTGAACCCAATCCCCTCCTTGCCCACAACTTCCTTTTGATTGCTCAAAAGGTCATTGTGGTTCTTCTCACCTTGTATGCATGTCACAAGGCCTTTCTCAAGTTGCTCCTTCAACTTAGCATTCTCCTCAACAAGATGCGTATGCTCACAACAAGGGTTAGTAGCATTTGCATTATCAATCAATACCATATGAGGAAAGCTGGCTTTCTCCTTGGTTAGCTTTACTTGGAGTTGATCATGAGACTCTTTGAGGCTAGCATGAACACCTTTCAAGACTTTGTGAGCCTTGTAGAGAATGTCAAACTCCTCTTTGAGTCTAGCAAGATCAACCCCAAGCTTTGCCTTCTCGGAGTTGAGCACACGTGAAACAACAAGAGCATGATCAAGATCTTTCTTTAATTTAGCACGATCATCGTTGTATGACTCCTCAAGAGCCAAACGAAGACCACGCTCTTTCTCAAGATCATTGGAAAGATCCGAAATCTCATCGGCATAGTCACGACTATGCCCCTCCATCTTAGAGATGGTATCTTCGTGAGCCTCGATCATGTCATTGGCTTCACCAAGTTGTTCCAAGAGAGCAACGAAGTGCTTCTTGGATTCGCCCTTGAGTTTACCCATAAAGGCCTCAAACTCATTTTCCTCCACATTAGTTCCCTCATGTTCATCAATGCTATCTGTGGAAGAAGGATGATTAATGATGGTAGTTTTGATGTTGGGAGTTACCTTGTTGGTGGCTTTAGCCATGAGGCACTTGGTGGTGATGCTCTCATTGGGTGAGTCGAAGAGAGACACCCGTTGAGTCGTCGCAATGGCAACGGAGGCCATGGCAACCGACTCACCATCTTCATCATCGTCATCATCCTCATTTTGTACTCTTCTTGTACCACCAATGCCTTGGGAGGAGTCTTCTTGGTGAAGTTGCTCTTGTTAGGGAACGACTTGGCCTTGTCCTTATGGATGAGCTTGCCACCGTTGTCTTCCCTCTTCTCATAAGGGCACTTCACAACAAAATGTCTCACATTGCCACAATTGAAGCAAGTTCTCACTCGTTGCTTGTCCTTTGAGCCACTAGAATTGTTCTTGTTGAAGTCGGGCCTTGAGTTCTTGTTGCTCCAAAATTTCCTTGAAGCAAGTGCCATGTGTTCATGATAGGCATACTCTCCTCTTCTTCCTCCTCTTCCTCTTCTTCGACATAGACCTTGGCCTTCAATGCAAGGTTGGGCCTTTATGCTCTTTGAGATCGAAGCACCGCATTGTCGGCGGTCTTGTCCAATATGCTCATAGCCACAAACTCATCCAACACCTCACTTGAGGACAAGGTGTGGAAGTCCAGCCTTTGACGGATGACGAAGGACATGGCTTTGTGGTAGGGCATCATTGCCTTGAGGAATTTGCGCTTGATCCAGTTGTCATCCGTGTACTTACTTCCATGATCCCGGAGAGAGACCGTGAGCTTGGTAACTCTCCGATAGAGCTCATGAGGTTCTTCATCTTCTTTCATTGCAAAATCATCGCCTTCATCTTGTACCACTTCATAGTTGGAACGTTGAATGCTTGCGCTTCCCCGATAGAGGGAAACCACTTTGTGCCAAGCATCTTTGGCCAATGAGTAGGGCCGGAGATGCGGGACGTATTCGGGAAGGATTGCTTCTTGGATGATGAAGAGAGCATTCTCATTGAATTGATTCTCCACGGCTTCTCTAGGAGTGAAGTTGCTCCAGTCATGCGGATAAAAGCCTTCTTCAATGATTCTCCAAAGGTTAGTGTTCACATGATTTAAATGACGCTTAAAACGGTAAACCGAAGAATCAAAATCCTCCTTTTTATCAATCTTGGGGGGAGGACCGGCATGACTCAAGTGAGTAGAGGGAATCGGTCGACCATAGACAAGTGGAGGTTCCACATGGGCAAAGATGTCGGTGCCACTTTTACCACTAGAAGGAAGGGTGTCCGTGTAAAAACCGGCGAATCTCGGGTAGGGGTCCCGAACTATGCGTCTAGGCGGATGGTAACAGGAGACAAGGGACACGATGTTTTTACCCAGGTTCGGGCCCTCTCGATGGAGGTAAAACCCTACTCCTGCTTGATTAATATTGATGATATGGGTAGTACAAGAATAGATCTACCATGAGATCTGAGAGGCTAAGCCCTAGAAGCTAGCCTATGGTATGATTGTTGTTCGTCCTATGGACTAAAACCCTCCGGTTTATATAGACACTGGAGGGGGCTAGGGTTACAGAGAGTCGGTTATAATGGAAGGAGAAATACATATCCATATTGCCAAGCTTGCCTTCCACGCCAAGGAAAGTCCCATCCGGACACGGGACGAAGTCTTCAATCTTGTATCTTCATAGTCCAAGAGTCCGACCAAGGGTTATAGTCCGGCTATCCGGACACCCCTTAATCCAGGACTCCCTCAGTAGCCCCTGAACCAGGCTTCAATGGCGACGAGTCCGGCGCGCAGATTGTCTTTGGCATTGCAAGGCGGGTTCCTCCTCCGAATACCTCATAGAAGATTTTGAACACAAGGATAGTGTCCGGCTCTGCAAAATAAGTTCCACGTACTACCGTAGAGAGTAATATTTTCACAAATCTGATCTGCTGACGTATTCCGTAGTGTGACATGACGCCTCAGCCAAGTCTTTATTCGAATCATTTTTATTGTCCCACCTCAGCGTGTTTTGCGAGGCAGTTTCCTTGGCACGTCTTTGTCGAAGCAGAGATCGTGTCCCCTTCATTTACGGGATCCTCATCATTACGGACGTGGGTAACCCAGGCGTGCCCGTTCGTATATCTCCTCGATCAAAGGTGGGTCCCAAACGGTCACGGGGAGGGTTCTTGGTATTCAACCTCTTATAAAGAGACCAAGGCCTCACTCCTTTCTTTCGATCTCAATCGAATCCGCCTCTCGCCTCGAGTTCCAACACCCAAGGCCCCAGATTTTAGGCGCTTCGGACCTTCGACAATATCCGGCTCCGACCTTCGAGGTCGATTGATGCCTTCCTCCGTCACGGAGGAAGACGTGCTAAAGTTGAGAGAGGCCAGGTTTTTGACGGGCGAAATCTCGCATAGGCTGCCTACTCAAGGGCAGGTTATCCCCACTCCCAAGCCTGGTGAGAGCATGGTGTTCGTGTCTCACTTCCTCCGAGGGCTAGGCTTCGTGACGAATCCCTTCGTGAGGGGGCTCATGTTTTACTATGGGCTGGAATTTCACGACTTAGCTCCGGAGTCCATCCTCCACATCTCATCATTCATCGTCGTGTGCGAAGCCTTCCTCCGCATTACTCCTCACTTCGGACTGTGGCTTAATACCTTTAAAGTAGAGCCGAAGATGATTGAGGGACAGCACACGGAGTGCGGAGGCGCTGTTATAAGCAAGAATGCTGACGCCCCATGGCCCGAGGGCTCTTCTCTAGAGGAGTTCAGCTTATGGCAACGAGAGTGGTTTTATATCACAACTCCTAGGGGCACCAAGTGGGTGGCGCCGCCTGCTTTCCACTCGGGTCCCCCGCCACGACTAGCGTCATGGGTCAATAAGGGGCTAGACTGGGGGGCGGCAAAGGACGTGCCCCTGTTGCAGGGCCGCATCCGAGATCTCCTAGAAAGAGACATCAGTTTGGTCATGGTGATGCAGGTTATGTTAATTCGCCAAGTTCTGCCCTGCAAACGTCGCCCCCTCCGCCTGTGGGAGTTCAATCCGGAGGGACCGTGAGCTCTCCAACATTTTCTTAGAAAGACGCCCATGGAGATGTATAAATTATTCTTCGGACCACAAGTAGTGTGTCCGGATTCTACGGAGGATGCATGTCTGAGCTGCAATCATCCAGATACTCAAGTAAGTAGCCCTGTGCCCGGACACACCATCCGTTCATTTATCACGACATCACCCTTAAAAGAGTTGTAACTGAAACCGGAGCGGGTAGCGAAGGCAAAGCTAATCAGGTGTCCGGCCCCCCTTCCTGAGACCTCGCTGGATCCCATATTAACCAGGATGCTGGAGATCGCGCCTTTGGAAGAAAACGAAGGGGAGGACAAGGGAGTTACTGCCTCCCCGAAGGAGCCGCCCGGAAAGGAGGAATCGAAAATTCCTCTACTCAGGGGAAGAAGAGGACCGCCTCTGAAGACCCGGAGACCATGGTCTCAAAGCGGGGGAAGAAGTCTTCGCCAGAGGGTTCTGTGCCGGGGGATACCTCGGCCGTATTATGCCCTCAAGGGGATCAGCCCTCCACCGAGCCGTAAGTATAGAGGGGAGGTTTAGAATGAGAGAAACCTTGTTTTATTTCTGAGGAAAATAACCGAAATCTTACCTTGTAGTTCGGATCTCAGCCCTTCTCAGCAGAGCTCATCTTCGGGGGATCTTCTTCCGAAGATGATGGAAAGCGGAACACCTTCCCCTGCCATGCCGCCTTACGAGGCGGGCGACCCTGAGGTATCGTTGCGGAGGCTTTCTCCTAGTCCAGCCGGGCCGGAAGGCAGTCATATGGCCCCCCAAAGCCCTCCGCGTCTAGCCTTTGAAAAAAAGCAATCGAACGGGTCCGGCACCGCCTGGTGCACAGTCGGAGGTACTGAAGGATCTGCTAGGGCGAGTGTCTATCTCAAAGGAGCACCGTACATTGATGGGTACGGTAATTGAAAGGATTTCGTCCGCGGAGAGCGGGTTGCACGAGGCTGTCAGGAGTTTGCTGACGGGTTTTGAGGTACGCGAAGTGATGTACCTTTTAACAGTTCCGCATATTTAAGATGCGCCCTGTGTAGATAGTAGCCCCTGAGACTCTGTGTGCTGTCGAAGACGACATGATGCAGAGGATCATAGTCCCAGGTATAATTGTACCGCCGTCCTATGTAGGTGGTGAAGTGTCCGGTGGCCAACCGGACTTATGAATTTGCCGAGCTAAAGCGGCAACTTGACTTGGCAGATGCTGACATCGCGCTTGTCAACAAGCGGCTTGACGAGGCACAAGGTACGTGATTTCTCCGGAGACACTTGGTAGGAGGAGCTTGATGCTAGTATCTTACGATGTGTGCATTTGATGCAGATGAGGTTGCTGCCGTGGAGGATCTTCGGGCGGAACTTGCCTGAGCCAAGGAGCAAGCTAAGAGAAGCGATGCGGCTGCCTTGAAGGCGGTTCAGGAGCTGAAAGCCGAATAGGCTTCTCACTGCCGAAGCAAGAAGGAAATGGCCGAGATGGCTGTGAAGCTAAAGAACGCTGCTGACCACTGCAAGCTGTTTGAAAAAGAAGATCAGGCGGAGTGGACATACCTGGAGAAGGCCACTACGGCGGCCAAGGATGCTCGTTCTGCGATAAGGGCCATGAAGGAGGAGCTACGTCAGGCCGGAGATATCGCGCCTAGAAAGCCCTTTATGCGGCGGATGAAGTTCGGCGATCCTAAATATGCTCCGTTGGACCGGATGTGGAGTTTGGCGGACGCACATCTGGATTTAGCTGCGAGTGCCGCTGTTGCGGCCGAACACTTCCGAGATCAGAAAGATCGCGAAGTGGAAAAGCTCTTCTGGTCGCAGTTCCACAATCCAGAGCGTCCGCTTCCGTTAACCGATAGTTTGGCCGAATGGGCCGAGCTGAATAGGTTATCTGGACTCGCCATGAAGGATGTCGTGGATCATCTGTGGCCGGAAAGGCCAAAGCCGAACAATTATTTTAGCTTGGTGCAGCAGTTCCTTTGTGAAGTGCCGCATATCAACGCGATGAAGAGGTCAGCATGCATAGAGGGGGCACGGATGGCCCTTGCCCGTGTCAAGACATACTGGGCGGAGATGGAGGCCACCGCTGTTGCATCCCAAGATTCGGACAGAAGCCGAGTACCTGCCGAGCACTATTTTCAGGAAGTTCTGCAAGGCGCTCGTTTAATACAGACGCAGTGCTCGAAGGATATTATGTTCGAATGACATGTATTATTGTGAAAACAATGTTTTAATGAATTATAGAGGCTTTTTATACTTGTGCCTGCAAGAATTACAACACCTCCTATGCGGCCGTTAATGTATATGTGTATATAATCTGAAAGATGGCAGTCGTCGGCTTCAGCCCCCACGCATATAATGCGGGGGTGTTCGCAGAAGGCGCATTTTCACACTTGATCCAACGTCTTGGTCCATGATGGAGGTGATAGCGCAGCGGACTAGGCAATCGGACTATAATGCTTTATCACTTTCACTTAGCCATAGGAGTTTGACAATGAGGCTGCTATATAGCCCCTGGTGGCGCCGCGCTCGCCCGGACTCGGGGCACGTGTGTGCCTGGCCGGGAAACGGCCCTTCGTTAATGCGGAGGAATCCCGAAGATTCCGATAGGTCATCGAGTGGTTGACAAGTCTCACGCTATATCATGACAGTCAGTTTCGGCTTTCTCTACTGAGGTGCTTGCCTGGCTGAACCGGGGCACAATCGCAGTAGTTCTCTTGGTGCCGCCTTAGCCGATAGAGTGGAATGTAAGGCAGCAAACACAGGAGCCGGGCAAACCCAACATTTGACCAAAGACTTGATTCGGAGCTGGTGCATATAAGGCCAAACTCGCGACGCCGAACACTCCCTAAGGTATTCGGTCTTTATGAAAACGGGCCAAACAGTGCCCTTGATAATAAGCCCCTGGTGTCTAGGTACGCGCAACATTCTGACGTGGCCACATGCCAAGACGCCAGCCTCCTCCTTGGTTGTACTGAGAATCCGGGGGATGTGTATCAACAAGAGACAGTAAAAAAGGTTTACGCAGGGTCTTAATCTAAAAAGAATCCTTGGAACGGGTCCCTGCGGCTCGTCTGCGCCTGTGTCTCCATTGTGCTGTTTCCTGGACGAGTATAGCATGGTGTACATCTGAAAAAGAGAGGAACTTAGTTTAAAAAGGTCGTGCGAAATGTACGTTATACTAAATAAACAAGGTATAATTCAAAAATGGGTAAAGTTGAGCCTTATTGTCTCTTGCTTTACAGGCGCGAAGCCCCTTGTACAGGGGTATACGGCTGTTAAGCCTTTATCAATTGTATGTTGACGCCGGACTTGTCTAGCCACGTCCTTGGTCTTAACGACCTGCGTAGGCGTTTTGATTGGTGAAGCCGTTCTAGTGTGTGGCTGTCAAGGCAGCCGCACAGTCTTCCGCACGGGAGGAACACTCAATATTTCCCTTTAGTGATATGATGCCTCGTGGACCGGGCATCTTAAGCGTGAGAGACGCATAATGTGGTATTGCGTTAAAGCGGGCGAAAGCTTCACGCCCTAGTAATGCTTGATAGCTACTTGAAAATGGGGCGATGTGGAAGGTTAGCTTTTCGCTACGGAAGTTATCGGGGAAGCCGAACATAAATTCTAGTAGGAGAGAACCCGTGCAATGGGCATCTGAGCCTGGCGTTACTCCTTTAAAGGAAGTGTTGCTATGGCGATTTTTTGTTGGGTCATCCCCATTTTGCGGACTGTGTCCTGATATAGCAGGTTTAGACCACTGCCGCCGTCCATCAGGACTCGTGTAAATTGGAATCCGTCAATTATCGAATCCAATACCAAGGCATCCCAGCCTGTGTGCCGGATACTTCCAACGTAATCCTGATGGTCGAAAGTGATTGGTTTTAACAACCAATGGCGAGAGTCCTTTGTGATAGGCCGCCTGGCGCGTATCTCTATAGGCGCCACTCTATTTTCCCCTTTTCTCACATGAAGTAAATTTACTGTTTTGACTTCTTGTGGGAAATTCTTTTGTTTCCCAGTGCTCTGGGATTCGTCATCGTCTTCACTTGGTGTATCAAGCCCCTTATGTTCGGCGTTGAGTTTGCCGGATTGCTTGAAGACCCAACATTCTCTATGGGTATGATTTGCAGGCTTCCCGGGGGTGCTGTGGATTTGACATAGCTTGTCCAAGATTTTGTTTAGGTTAGATAGCTTGTCCTTGTTATCCTTGAGGGGCGGCTTTTTCTGATTCTGCCGAGAGTTTCTGAATCCGACGTTGACTGTCGTGCTCTTCGGACTGTTTTCCTTATTCCGGTGCTGGTCCTTGCTGCGCCGCGGTTTCCTGTTTCCATCCCTGACTTCGGATGTACTTGGGCCACTGGTGCTGCATCTTGCCAACCAGCTGTCCTCTCCCGCACAAAAGCGGGTCATGAGGCTTGTTAATGCGGCCATTGTTCTTGGCTTTTCTTGGCTGAGGTGTCTGGCGAGCCATTCGTCTCGGACGTTGTGTTTGAAAGCTGCCAAGGCTTCGGCGTCCGGGCAATCGACTATCTGGTTCTTTTTAGTAAGAAATCTGTTTCAGAACTTCCGGGCCGACTCTCCTAGTTGTTGAGTTATATGACTTAAATCGTCTGCATCCGGTGGTCGGACATAGGTCCCTTGAAAATTTGCCCGAAAAGCGTCCTTGAGCTCTTCCCAGCTTCCAATGGTGTTTTCGGGAAGGCCTTTAAGCCAATGACGGGCTGACCCTTTGAGCTTGAGGGGTAGGTATTTTATGGCGTGGAGGTCATCTCCTCTGGCCATGTGGATATGTAGGATATAGTCTTCAATCCAGACTCCAGGGCCTGTTGTTCCATCGTATGCCTCTATGTTTACGGGTTTGAATCCCGCTGGAAATTCATGGTCCAGCACCTCATCGGTGAAACATAGAGGGTGTGTGGCACCCCTGTATTTGGGTGTGCCGTGTTGTTCGGATATTTGTTGCGTTGCATTGCTTACTAGAGCTTGCTTTCTTGGCCCGTAGATAGATCTGGCTGGGCCATCTTTTTGATGCGCATCCTTGGGTGGATCGTGTGTGGCTTGTGTGCGGCGCCGGTTGCCGCTCTATGTTGGCCATGGGGTCGTCTATCCGACCAGGTGGCTTCCTTATTTTTTGGTTTCGGGGGCTCTAAGGCCTTCTCATCAAATTCGGGCAGTAGCTTTCGCTTCGGGTAGCTCTTTGTGTGGCGGCTGTCGCCGTATTTGTCTGATGTGTTGAGTACTTTGCTCCATCTGATTCGGAGTGCGTCTTCCGCAGTTTTGAGCTTTTGCTTCTGCTTTTTTAGGCTGCGCGCAGTGGCGACGAGCCTTTTGTGGAGGTTCTTCTGTTCCGGGAACTTGTCCGACGTGAGGTCGTCCGGACTGTTATCTTTGCCGGGGACGGGTTGTTCGGTTTGTTTATCCAAGTTTCCTTGTTCATCGTCCGCTGGCTTGCCCTGCTCTGTGGCTGGGTCTGTATGACCACTGTCTCTGTCGAGGCGGGGCTTGGAGCGGCGTTTACGCCGCCGCTTTGACTGCTTTTCGAAGGAGCGATCCTTCGTTGCGGTTAACAATTTTTAGCTTTTCTTTAACAATTTAAACTTTGCATCAAATTAGGTTGTCTAGATGTGCAACTAAGTGAGCAACCTATATGATGCAACAATGACAAGCACACAAGCAAGCAAGAGATATAGCACAAATAAGCTTGCACAACTAAAGGCACGAGATAACCAAGAGTGGAGCCGGTGGAGACGAGGATGTGTTACCGAAGTTCCTTCCCTTTGAGAGGAAGTACGTCTTCGTTGGAGCGGTGTGGAGGCACAATGCTCCCCAAGAAGCCACTAGGGCCACCGTATTCTCCTCACGCCCTCACACAATGCGAGATGCCGTGATTCCACTATTGGTGCCCTTGGAGGCGGCGACCGAACCTTTACAAACAAGGATGGGGCAATCTCCACAACTTAATTGGAGGCTCCCAACGACACCACGAAGCTTCACCACAATGGACAATGGCTCCACGGTGACCTCAACCGTCTAGGGTGCTCAAACACCCAAGAGTAACAAGATCCGCAAGGGATTAGTGTTGGAAATATGCCCTAGAGGCAATAGTAAAAAGGTTATTATTATATTTCCTTGTTGATGATAATTTTCTATTGTTCATGCTATAATTGTATTATCCGGAAATCGTAATACATGTGTGAATACATAGACCACAACATGTCCCTAGTGAGCCTCTAGTTGACTAGCTCGTTGATCAATAGATGGTCATGGTTTCCTGACTATGGACATTGGATGTCATTGATAACGGGATCAAATCATTAGGAGAATGATGTGATGGACAAGACCCAATCCTAAGCATAGCACAAGATCGTGTAGTTCGTCTGCTAGAGCTTTTCTAATGTCAAGTATCATTTCCTTAGACCATGAGATTGTGCAACTCCCGGATACCGTAGGAGTGATTTGGGTGTACGAAACGTCACAACGTAACTGGGTGGCTATAAAGGTGCACTACAGGTATCCCCGAAAGTATCTGTTGGGTTGGCACGAATCGAGACTGGAATTTGTCACTCCGTATGACGGAGAGGTATCTCTGGGCCCACTCGGTAGGACATCATCATAATGAGCTCAATGTTATCAAGGAGTTGTCCACGGGATGATGTGTTATGGGAACGAGTAAAGAGACTTGCCGTAACGAGATTGACAAGGTATCGGTATACCGACGATCGAATCTCAGGCAAGTATCGTACCCATAGACAAAGGGAATTGTATACGGGATTGATTGAATCCTCGACATCGTGGTTCATCCGATGAGATTATCATGGAGCATGTGGGAGCCAACATGGGTATCCAGATCCCGCTGTTGGTTATTTACCGGAGAGTTGTATTGGTCATGTCTACGTGTCTCCCGAACCCGTAGGGTCTATGCACTTAAGGTTCGTTGACGCTAGAGTTGTAGAGATATTAGTATGCGGTTAACCGAAAGTTGTTCGGAGTCCCGGATGAGATCCCAAACGTCATGAGGAGTTCCGGAATGGTTAGGAGGTAAAGATTTATATATAGAAAGTACACTTTCGGCCACCAGGAGAGTTTCGGGGGTCACTGGTATTGTATCGGGACCACCGGAAGGGTCCTGGGGGTCCACCGGGTGAGGCCACCTATCCCGGAGGGCCCCATGGGCTGAAGTGGCGTGGGAACCAGCCCCTGGAGGGCTTGTGCGCCCCACCCAAGGGCCCAAGGCACCTAGGGTTGGAAACCCTAGGGGGGCCGTTGCCCCCCGAGGGGGCATGCGCCCCCCTGGTTGGAAACCCTAAGGGGGCCGTTGCCCCCCGGGGGCCGCCCCCCCTCTAGATGGGATCTCCAAGGGGGGCATGTGCCCCCTAGCCCCTATATATAGTGGAGGGGAGGGAGGGCAGCCGCACCCTAAGCCCTGGCGCCTCCCTCTCCCTCCCGTGACACCTCTTCCTCCTCCAGTAGCGCTTGGCGAAGCCCTGCTGGAATCCCGCTGCTTCCACCACCACGCCGTCGTGCTACTGGATCTCCATCAACTTCTCCTCCCCCCTTGCTAGATCAATAAGGAGGAGACGTCTCCGCTCCGTACGTGTGTTGAACACGGAGGTGCCGTCCATTCGGCGCTAGGACCATCGGTGATTTGAATCACGACGAGTACGACTCCATCAACCCCGTTCACTTGAACGCTTCCGCTCACGATCTACAAGGGTATGTAGATGCACTCCTCTCTCTCTCTCGTTGCTAGTTACTCCATAGATTGATCTTGGTGATGCGTGTAAATTTTTTAATTTCTGCAACGATCCCCAACAGTGGCATCATGAGCTAGGTCTATGCGTAGTTTCTATGCACGATTAGAACACAAGTTGTTGTGGGCGTCGATTTTGTCAATGTACTTGCCGTTACTAGTCTTATCTTGATCCGGCGGTATCGTGGGATAAAGCGGCCCGGACCGACCTTACACGTACACTTACGTGAGACAGGTTCCACCGACTGACATGCACTAGTTGCATAAGGTGGCTAGCGGGTGTATGTCTCTCCTACTTTAGTCGGATCGGATTCGATGAAAAGGGTCCTTATGAAGGGTAAATAGAAATTGGCATATCACGTTGTGGTTTTGGCGTAGGTAATAAACGTTCTTGCTAAGAAACCTATAGCAGCCACGTAAAAATTTGCAACAACAATTAGAGGACGTCTAACTTGTTTTTGCAGCATATGCCGTGTGATGTGATATGGCCAAAAGGATGTGATGAATGATATATGTGATGTATGAGATTGATCATGTTCTTGTAATAGGAATCACAACTTGCATATCGATGAGTATGACAACCGGCAGGAGCCATAGGAGTTGTCTTAATTTATTTATGACCTGCGTGTCAACATAAAAATCATGTAATTACTTTACTTTATTGCTAAACCATTAGCAATAGTAGTAGAAGTAATAGTTGACAAGACAACTTCATGAAGACACGATGACAAGGATCATGATGATGGAGATCATGGTGTCAAGTCGGTGACGGTGATGATCATGGCGCCCCGAAGATGGAGATCAAAAGGAGCAAAATGATATTGGCCATATCATGTCACTATTTGATTGCATGTGATGTTTATCATGTTTTTTACATCTTATTTGCTTAGAACAACGGTAGCATAAATAAGATGATCCCTCATTAAAATATCAAGAATTGTGTTCCCCCTAACTGTGCACCGTTGCTAAGGTCCGTTGTTCCGAAGCACCACGTGATGATCGGGTGTGATAGGTTCTAACGTTCGCATACAACGGGTGTAAGCCAGATTTACACACGCAATACACTTAGGTTGACTTGACGAGCCTAGCATGTACAGACATGGCCTCGGAACACGGAAGATCGAAAGGTCGAACATGAGTCGTATAGAAGATACGATCAACATGAAGATGTTCACCGATGATGACTAGTCCGTCTCACGTGATGATTGGACACGGCCTAGTTGACTCGGATCATGTATCACTTAGATGACTAGAGGGATGTCTATCTGAGTGGGAGTTCGTTAATTAATTTGATTAGATGAACTTAATTATCATGAACATATTCTAAAACTTTGCAATATGTCTTGTAGATCAAATGGCCCACGCTAATGTTGCCCTCAACTTCAACGCGTTCCTAGAGAAAACCAAGCTGAAAGACGATGGCAACAACTACACGGACTGGGTCCGTAACCTGAGGATTATCCACATAGCTGCCAAGAAAGCATATGTCCTTGATGCACCGCTAGGTGAAGCACCTGTTTTCATAGCAACTCAAGATGTTATGAACGCCTGGCAGTCGCGTAGTGATGATTACTCCCTGGTTCAGTGCGGCATGCTTTACAGCTTAGAACCGGGGATCCAAAAGCGTTTTGAGCAGCACGGAGCATATGAGATGTTCCAAGAGCTGAAAATGGTTTTCCAAGCTCATGCCCGGGTCGAGAGATATGAAGTCTCCGACAAGTTCTACAGTTGTAAGATGGAGGATAATAGTTCTGTCAGCGAGCACATACTCAAAATGTCTGGGTTGCACAACCGCTTATCCAGCTGGGAGTTAATCTCCCGGATGACGCGGTCGTTGATAGAATCCTTCAGTCGCTCCCACCTAGCTACAAGAGCTTTGTGATGAACTTCGATATGTAGGGGATGGAAAAGACCATTCCTGAGGTATATTCAATGCTGAAATCAGCGGAGGTGGAGATCAAAAAGGAACATCAAGTGCTGATGGTGAATAAAACCACTAAGTTCAAGAAAGGCAAGGGTAAGAAGAACTTCAAGAAGGACGGCAAGGGAGTTGCCGCGCCCGGTAAGCCAATTGCCGCGAAGAAGCCAAAGCATGGACCCAAGCCTGAGATTGAGTGCTTTTATTGCAAGGGAAACGATCACTGGAAGCGGAACTGCCCCAAGTACTTAGCGGATAAGAAGGCCGGCAATACCAAAGGTATATGTGATATACATGTTATTGATGTGTACCTAACCAGTGCTCGTAGTAGCTCCTGGGTATTTGATACCGGTGCGGTTGCTCATATTTGTAACTCAAAACAGGAGCTGCGGAATAAGCGGAGACTGGAGAAGGACGAGGTGATGATGCATGTCGGAATGGTTCCAAGGTCAATGTGATCGCCGTCGGCACGCTACCTCTACATTTACCCACGGGGTTAGTTTTAAACCTCAATAATTGTTATTTAGTACCAGCTTTGAGCATGAACATTGTATCTGGATCTCGTTTAATGCGAGATGGCTACTCATTTAAATCTGAAAATAATGGTTGTTCTGTTTATATGAGAGACATGTTTTATGGTCATGCCCCGCTGGTCAATGGTTTATTCTTATTGAATCTCGAACGTGATGTTACACATATTCATAGTGTGAATGCTAAAAGATGTAAGGTTGATAATGATAGTCCCACATACTTGTGGCACTGCCGCCTTGGTCACATTGATGTCAAACGCATGAAGAAACTCCATGCAGATGGACTTTTGGAGTCTCTTGATTATGAATCATTTGACACGTGCGAACCATACCTCATGGGCAAAATGACCAAGACTCCGTTCTCTGAAACAATGGAGCGAGCAACCAACTTATTGGAAATCATACATACTGATGTGTGCGGTCCAATGAGCGTTGAGGCTCGCGGTGGTTATCGTTATGTTCTCACCCTCACTGATGACTTAAGTAGATATGGGTATGTCTACTTAATGAAACACAAGTCCGATACCTTTGAAAAGTTTAAGGAATTTCAGAGTGAGGTTGAGAATCAACGTGGTAGGAAAATCAAGTTCTTACGATTAGATCGTGGGGGAGAATATTTGAGTCATGAATTTGGCACGCACTTAAGGAAATGTGGAATCGTTTCACAACTCATGCCGCCTAGAACACCTCAGCGAAATGGTGTGTCCGAACATCGTAATCGCTCTCTATTGGATATGGTGCAATCTATGATGTCTCTTACCGATCTACCGCTCTCATTTTAGGGCTATGCTTTAGAGACTGCCGCATTCACTTTAAATAGGGCTCCGTCGAAATCCATTGAGACGACACCGTATGAATTATTTTTTGGGAAGAAACCTAAGTTGTCATTTCTAAAAGTTTGGGGATGCGATGCTTATGTCAAGAAACTTCAACCTGAAAAGCTCGAACCCAAGTCAGAAAAATGCGTCTTCATAGGATACCCTAAGGAAACCATTGGGTATACCTTCTACCTCAGATCTGAAGGCAAGATCTTTGTTGCCAAGAACAGATCCTTTCTGGAGAAAGAGTTTCTCTCGAAAGAAGTAAATGGGAGGAAAGTAGAACTTGATGAAGTACTTCCTCTTGAAGCGAAAAGTAGCGCAACTTAGGAAGATGTTCCTGTGGTGCCTGCATCGACTAGAGAGGAAGTTAATGATGATGATCAAGGTACTTCGGATCAAGCTGCTACTGAAGTTCGTAGGTCCACGAGGATACGTTCCACACTAGAATGGTATGGCAACCCTGTCCTGGAAATCATGTTGTTAGACAAGGGTGAACCTTCGAACTATGAAGAAGCGATGGCGGGCCCAGATTCCAACAAATGGCTTGAAGCCATGCAATCCGAGATAGGATCCATGTATGAAAACAAAGTATGGACTTTGACAGACTTGCCCGATGATCGGCGAGCGATAGAAAATAAATGGATCTTTAAGAAGAAGACAGACGCAGATGGTAATGTGACCATCTATAAAGCTCGACTTGTTGCTAAAGGTTATCGACAAGTTCAAGGGATAGACTACGATGAGACCTTCTCACCCGTAGCGAAGTTGAAGTCTGTCCGAATCATGTTAGCAATTGCCGCATTCTACGATTACGAGATATGGCAAATGGACATCAAAACGGCATTCCTTAACGGCTTTCTTAAGGAAGAATTGTATATGATGCATCCGGAAGGTTTTGTCGATCCTAAGAATGCTGCAAGCTCCAGCGCTCAATCTATGGGCTGGTGCAAGCATCTCGGAGTTGGAACATTCGCTTTGATGAAATGATCAAAGCGTTTGGGTTTATGCAGACTTATGGAGAAGCCTGCGTTTACAAGAAAGTGAGTGGGAGCTCTGTAGCATTTCTCATATTATATGTGGATGACATACTGTTGATGGGAAATGATATAGAACTCTTGGAGAGCATAAAGGCCTACTTGAATAAATGTTTTTCAATGAAGGACCTTGGAGAAGCAGCTTACATATTAGGCATCAAGATCTACAGAGATAGATCGAGACGCCTCATAGGTCTTTCTCAAAGCACATACCTCGATAAGATATTGAAGAAGTTCAATATGGATCAGTCCAAGAAGGGGTTCTTGCCTGTATTGCAAGGTGTGAAATTGAGCTCGGCTCAATGCCCGACCATGGCAGAAGATAGAGAAAAGATGAGTGTCATCCCCTATGCCTCAGCCATATGGTCTATTATGTATGCCATGCTGTTACCAGACCTGATGTAAACCTTGCCGTAAGTTTGGAAGGAAGGTACCAAAGTAATCCCGGCATGGAACACTGGACAGCGGTCAAGAATATCCTGAAGTACCTGAAAAGGACTAAGGATATGTTTCTCATTTATGGAGGTGACGAAGAGCTCGTCGTAAAGGGTTACATCGATGCTAGCTTCGACACAGATCTGGATGACTCCAAGTCACAAACCGGGTACGTGTATATTTTGAATGGTGGGGCAGTAAGCTGGTGCAGTTGCAAGCAAAGCGTCGTGGCGGGATCTACATGTGAAGCGGAGTACATGGCAGCCTCGGAGGTAGCACATGAAGCAATTTGGATGAAGGAGTTCATTACCGACCTAGGAGTTGTTCCAAATGCGTCGGGCCCGATGACTCTCTTTTGTGATAACACTGGAGCTATTGCCCTTGCCAAGGAGCCCAGGTTTCACAAGAAGACCAGGCATATCAAGCGTCGCTTCAACTCAATTCGTGAAAATGTTCAAGATGGAGACATAGAGATTTGTAAAGTGCATACGGACCTGAATGTCGTAGATCCGTTGACTAAACCTCTTCCACGTGCAAAGCATGATCAACACCAGAACTCTATGGGTGTTAGGTTCATCACAATGTAACTAGGTTATTGACTCTAGTGCAAGTGGGAGACTGTTGGAAATATGCCCTAGAGGCAATAATAAAAAGGTTATTATTATATTTCCTTGTTGATGATAATTGTCTATTGTTCATGCTATAATTGTGTTATCCGGAAATCGTAATACATGTGTGAATACATAGACCACAACATGTCCCTGGTGAGCCTCTAGTTGACTAGCTCGTTGATCAATAGATGGTCATGGTTTCCTGACTATGGACATTGGAAATCATTGATAATGGGATCACATCATTAGGAGAATGATGTGATGGACAAGACCCAATCCTAAGCATAGCACAAGATCGTGTAGTTCGTCTGCTAGAGCTTTTCTTATGTCAAGTATCATTTCCTTAGACCATGAGATTGTGCAACTCCCGGATACCGTAGGAGTGCTTTGGGTGTACGAAACGTCACAACGTAACTGGGTGGCTATAAAGGTGCACTACAGGTATCCTCGAAAGTATCTGTTGGGTTGGCACGAACCGAGACTGGGATTTGTCACTTCGTATGACGGAGAGGTATCTCTGGGCCCAATCGGTAGGACATCATCATAATAAGCTCAATGTGATCAAGGAGTTGTTCACGGGATGATGTGTTACAGGAACGAGTAAAGAGACTTTCCGTAACAATATTGAACAAGGTATCGGTATACCGACGATCGAATCTCGGGCAAGTATCGTACCGATAGACAAAGGGAATTGTATACGGGATTGATTGAATCCTCGACATCGTGGTTCATCCGATGAGATTGTCGTGGAGCATGTGGGACACAACATGGGTATCCAGATCCCGCTGTTGGTTATTGACCGGAGAGTTGCCTCGGTCATGTCTACGTGTCTCTCGAACCCGTAGGGTCTACTTACTTAAGGTTCAGTGACGCTAGAGTTGTAGAGATATTAGTATGCAGTTAACCGAAAGTTGTTCGGAGTCCCGGATGAGATCCCGGACCTCACGAGGAGTTCTGGAATGGTTCGGAGGTAAAGATTTATATATAAAAAGTCCAGTTTCGGCCACCAAGAGAGTTTCGGGGGTCACCGGTATCATACCGGGACCATCGGAAGGGTCCTGGGGGTCCACCGGGTGGGGCCACCTAACCCGGAGGGCCCCATGGGCTGAAGTGGCGTGGAAACCAGCCCCTGGTGGGCTTGTGCGCCCCACCCAAGGGCCCAAGGCACCTAGGGTTGGAAACCCTAGGGGGGTCGTTGCCCCCCGAGGGGGCATGCGCCCCCCTGGTTGGAAACCCTAAGGGGGTCGTTGCCCACCTGAGGGGCCGCCGCCCCCCCCTCTAGATGGGATCTCCAAGGGGGGCATGCGCCCCCTAGCCCCTATATATAGTGGAGGGGAGGGAGGGCAGCCGCACCCTAAGCCCTGGCGCCTCCCTCTCCCTCCCGTGACACCTCTTCCTCCTCCAGTAGCGCTTGGCGAAGCCCTGCTGGAATCCCGCTGCTTCCACCACCACGTCATCGTGCTATTGGATCTCCATCAACTTCTCCTCTCCACTTGCTAGATCAAGAAGGAGGAGACGTCTCCGCTCCGTACGTGTGTTGAACGCGGAGGTGCCGTCCATTCGGTGCTAGGACCATCGGTGATTTGGATCACGATGAGTACGACTCCATCAACCCCGTTCACTTGAATGCTTCCGCTCACGATCTACAAGGGTATGTAGATGCACTCCTCTCTCTCTCTCGTTGCTAGTTACTCCATAGATTGATCTTGGTGATGCGTAGAAATTTTTTAATTTCTGCAACGATCCCCAACAATTAGTGGGGGGAATCAAATTTCTCTTGGTGGAAGTGTAGATCGAGGCCTTCTCAACCACTCCCGAGCAAATCAACAAGTTTGGTTGGCTAGGGAGTGAGGTCGGGCGAATATGGAGCTTGGAGCAACAATGGAGCTTAGGGTTGGAAGAGGTGGTCAACTAGAGGTAGGAGACACCCTTTTTATAGCTGTGGACAAAATCCAACCGTTATCCACTTAACCAGCCCGCGACATGCGGTACTACCGCCCCAGAAACGCGGTACTACTGCAAGGCCACGCGGTACTACCGCGAGGGATCACGGTACTACCGCGGCAGCTGAAGGGACTAGAACACGCCTGACTAAGAGCAGTACTTCCGCGAGCGCGGTACTACTGCTCCCCCTTGCGGTACTACCGCAAGGCAGGAGAGTCCTATCCTACGAAGGGCGCGGATGAATAAAAATACATTCATGCCTACTTCCGCTGGAAATAAATCGATGCAAAAATCCAACACGGTACTACCGCTGGGAAGCGGTACTACCGCATAGCAGCTGGACCGGACCGCGTGCGGTACTACCGCGCACGAGGCGCGATACTACCGTGGAGGCGCGGATGTAAAAAATTACATCCGCCCCTACTACCGAGATGCAGCGATACTACCGTGGGCTCCCGCGGTACTACCGCGCCGTGGCACGGTACTACCGCGGGTGCCTGCGGTACTACCGCTTCAGGGAGCAGTACTACCACAAGCTTAGCAACAACAGCCAAGACTTTCGCAAAGAGGATAAACGGGGGGTGCTCCAAAGTGCAAGGCAAAGGTGGAGACAAGGAAGGAGACGTGTACGTGAAGATTCCACCCAAACCTCTCCGACGCGGACCCCCTCTTAATAGTACGGCTTTCCTACGACTCAAATCCACCAAAAAGAAACGTAGAAAAACGCCGTCTTCAATAGTCTTCGAGGGGCACCAAACCGTCTTGTGCCTAGCGATGAAACATCTGAGAAACTCAAGGCACACGATTAGTCCGCAAAAGCATTGTCATCAATCACCAAAACACCTTAGGGATAAATATGCCCTTACACCACGGGGGGCGGTCTACATTATGTGTTATGCGTCCTCTGGTCCTCCATAGATATCAACATGCTATGACTATCACCTGTTTAATATGCAACATGGGCATAATCTATAATGGTTGGTCAGGTAGCAGTAGCACATGTTCCATTACTATCGAGCCCAATCGCTCGACGAACGCAACATCTCGTATGATTTCAGTCAAACCTAGTCTTCTCCACATGTCCTGGGTATGAATGCATTGGAAAAATAGATGTCGTATATCCACTGCATGATGATTGCATATAGGGCAGGAACCAATCAACCCGACATGTCTATTAGCTAGTATACTTTTTAGTGGCAAATTCCCATGTAGTAGCCGCCAACAAAATATGGAAATTTCATGTGGAATTGTAAGCTTACATAGCCTAGACCACATTGCCGGAGTTGCAGAACCTCCCTGGCTCGCTAAGGTAGTTGCATGGGCTCGATATTTGTGCATCCATTCAATCTTGTACACTCACCAGACTAAGAAGATACCTCTTCTATCCGGGTGCCAAGCAATGAAATCATCAAAACCGTAGGTATGTAATGGGATTTGCAGGATCTCCTCACGTCCGTCTGGTTAAAGATCGATGAAATCAAGCTCTCATCCCATTGGCCCGAGCTTGGGTTACTAGATCATAGACTTTGGAGATCAAAGTTTGCCTTCATGGAGTGATTACTTTCCGGTCTAGGCTAGAGGGCACCCAAGGGTCCATCCAAATATTTACGTCATCATCGTTTCCAATCCTCCAAATGAACCCTCTCTTAAAAACTTCCAGCCCCTTCATGATACTTTGCCAAGTGAATGGGGAGCCATTTTTCAAACTAGTCTGGAGGATACTTCCATTTGGATGATATTTGGCTTTTAATACCCTTGCACAAACCGACTCAAGATCTATAATTATCCTCCAGACTTGTTTTGCAAGCATTGCCAAGTTAAACGAGTACAAGTCCCTGAATCCAATTCCTCCTTATGACTTTGGATAACACAATTTCCACGAGTACCAATGCATTTTCCTCGTCACCCCCACCAAAATTGAGCAATGATGCATGTGGTCTCTTTACAAATTACTTGAGGCAAGCAAAATACAGACATAGCGAAAACGGGAATTGCTTGGGCTACAACCTTTAAGAGAATTTATGTACCTATAACCGAAAGTTGTTTCTCCATCCAACCTTGAATTCTCTGCTGAATTCTTTCATTAAAGTGTCAAAAACAGTCACTCCTATCCGCTCCCACCGTAGTTGGCAGGGCTAGATACTTATCAGAGAGGGCCTCAGTGTTTATATGCAACTGTTGACATACTTCTGATCTTCATGAAGCATTAGTATTGGGATTGAAAAACATAGTTGATTTAGCTAGATTCACCAACTGTCCTGAATTCTGGTGATAGGTGTCTAGGACTTGCCATAAGGAAGCTGCATTTAGGGCGTTCATGTTCATATGAATCAAAGAATCATCAGCAATAAAAGTTGTCATACTGAAGGTGCATTCCTGCACATGTGGATTCACTCAATGCCATTAGCTTCATCTTGATACTGGAACATACTAGACAAATCTTCTGTACATAACATGAATAAATAAAGGGAGAGGGGGTCTCCTTGTCTTATCCCTCGAGAAAGTACAAATGATTCAGTTTCTAGTGAATTATACCTAACCTTGTACCTTACAGAACCAACACATGCCATCATCATCTCCACAGAATGTTCATGAAATCCCAGCTTTAGCATCATATTCCATAGAAACATCCACTCAACTCGGTTATAGGCCTTATGCTTATCCAGTTTCACCGCGCACAAGCATGTATCCCGACTCTTTTATTTTTGATTTTATGTATGCACTCATAAGCAATAATAATATTATCCGTGATAAGCCTCCAGAGAACCAATGCATTTTGAGTTGGTGAAATAATCTTAGCAAGATACTCTTTAGTCTCGCTGCGAGCATCTTGGAGGTAATTTTATATAAGACATTACATAAGCTAACAGGTCTACATTGCGTTACCAGCTCTAGAGTGTCGGTCTTAGGAATCAGCGCAATAGTTGTGTCGTCCCATTCTTGTGGAATCTACCTTGAGTAAATTGCCAACAACACCTCTTGTGTAATCTCTTCTCCTAAACTATGCTAATATTTTAAAAGAACACCACATGTAGAGCATCAAGCCACCTATGTTGAAAACGTCCTTACGAACATCATTCGAACAAAACGGAGCCAACAACATGTCCTTCATATGGTTTGTGAATTTTATATTTAAAAGGGTCAGTATTTTGCACCTCAGACATGAATAATTCAGAAAATAACCTTGAATATGCGGGTTGAAAGTATTAGTACCCTCTAGCCAGTCACTTTTCTTGATAAGATTTATCTTCCTCCTTGCCGATGCATAGGCTTGGAAGAGCTGGGTATTGCGGTCTCTACTTTGGAGCCACGTCACCCTTGATCTCTGACTCATTTGGATCTCTTCTAGTTGAAGAATATATTCAATTAATTTCGCAAGTTCTTTTCTTGCTACCCCATTTGCATTATCCATCGTGTTTCAACTCCTTCTGTGTCTTGCGATTTTTTGGGCTTCTTCAACACCCGTTGTCTCAGTCGTGAAACTACGCGTGAAACGACCGAGACAATCCTTATCTATACCTACCTGGTGCTTCTGCCCATCCGTCATGCATTTTTATAGAGAACCCCCTTACATTTTAAAGAATCAAACCGTAGTCCTGCTTTAACTGGCAAAACAAATCATTTTTCTAAGTTCATAGAAAGCCCCCTACACATCCATGTAATTAACCTGTACTTCACTTTTAGGTGACAGAACGACTCATTTTTTTGAACTTTAGAAAAAATACCATGTCGCTTATGGTAATTAACCCGCAGTCCACCTAGAATAAATTCTTTTTGAAATATCCATATCTTTTAAACCACAAAATGCAATTTTAACATGTTAAATATGAAATTTAATTTGAAAAATGTGTAGAATCCGAATATAGTTTTGTTTTTTTCCTCTTACCCATTCTAAAAAGGGATAATTGATATTATGCCCCTAGTTGGGTCACACTCGACAGGTTTACCCCTACTTTTCGAATATACTCGTTCCTGCCCAAACCACTTTGCTTCTCTTATGTTTTTGCCCTTCCGTCTCAATTCCGTCTGGTCAAAGGCGTTTGACCGTCAGAGCGATATTTTTCTGGACCATTTTGCCCCTCCTTCCAAGTTCAATTAAGAATCAAAGAAAAAAAGCAATGTGACTCTTACATGTGGGACCCAACTAAATGCAAAAGAAAAATAATAGAAAAACATACACTCTCTCTCTCCCTCCCGAAACACCTCACTTTCCCCATCCTGCTGTCGCCACACCCGTGCCGCCGGCGTCGCATGACCTACCGTCGGCGACCCCCACTACCACCTCCCTCTCCCACCCCAGACACCGCCCAGCTCTGCCGACCGCGGCGCTGAGGGACTGATTGGCGGGGGCAGCCGACCTCTCGCCAGCGGGCGCCTCCGATGAGCACATGCTGGACCTCGAGGCCACGGTGTTCATCCGTGACGGATGATGTGGCAGAGGCAGCGCCACCGCAAGGCGTGCAGGAGGTCCCGATCTGACGCGTCGCTGGAGGTAGTTGGTGGCGAGGTTTGGCTGGAGTGCCCGAGATTCGACGCGGATGGCCAGAGCCACCGGGACGAGGTGGGTCCAGGGACAGGCGGCGGGGATCCTTGGGCATGGAGCGACAGCGATCCTTGGGCAAGGGGCGGCGGCGCGATGTAGGGGAGGCCAGGATCGGCGCGGGGCATGGGGGCGCGGCGGAGACGGCAGATCCGGCCGCGGGAGGCTTGGGCTGGTACGGATCTGGCCGGGATGGAGGTTGGGGAGGCACTGGCGACCGGCGGCGGGCAGATGGGCAGCAGCTGCTTGTCCCGCGGCTCGAGGTCGGAGAGGCACCGGCGTGGGTGACCGGCTGCGGGGGAGCCATGCTAGAGCTAGGGAGGAAGAAGATAGGAAGGTGGATGGGGGCGTGGGTCCCACAGGGAAGAGAGAGGGAATGCTTTTTTTTCTCTTGCATTTAATTGGGTCCCACATGTAAGTGTAACATTGTTTTTATTTGTTTTTTAACTGTTGTCGTAAGGAGGGGTAAAATTGTACAGAAAAATGTCTCTCTTACAGTCAAACGCCTTTGACCAGACGGAATTGAGACGGAAGGGCAAAATCACAAGAGAAGCAAAGTGGTTTGGGCAGGAACGAGTATATTTGGCGAATCAACCTGTGGTTGAGTTGGTTAAGTGGACAGTGGTATCCCCTACCCACCAGGGTTATCCTGGTGCTCGCATTATTCCTGGATTTATTTCAGGATTTCCGGCGATGCGCTTTCAGTGGGAGGAGACGTTCCCGTCGACGACGAGGCGCCTACGGTGACTTCGTAAATCTCTGCTAAAAAAAAGGAACGAGTATATTTGAAAAGTAGGGGTAAACCTGTCGAGTGTGACCCAACTAGGGGCATAATATCAGTTATCCCTTCTAAAAATACTATTTAAAGTGCAATCTTAATCAATAGTGCATGATTTTTCTTTCTTTCGTATGGGTGCCAATATGGATTGCAAATGAACACCTCGACAAATAAAATTGGATACAAAAGATACCATCCATAACCACACATGCATGCCTTGGCAAAACCTGGGACGGAGGATATGGGGAGCAACTACTATAGAATCTGAGCCTAGGATGCAAAAATATAAAAACAAACCAGAGCCATCACATGCAGCATTATTGGTACAGATTGAGGTGGAAGGTTCTCAATGTACATTTCAAGATAACCCCCTATAAAAAGTTACATATAGAAGATAAATTTTGCAATAACCACCTCAAAACTCTCATATATCAATCATTCAACTCTTTATTAATAAGACCACTTTTTAGATATGTACAGATGCCCTCTGGTCTTATGTTTATAAAAAATCTGCACATATGTACTGCGTGAAACTTCTGTATATTTCATTTCGTCAGTAGCTTGTGCTACATCACGAATCATGCAAGAAATACGAACATGTTGGTTACTAAAAAGTATATGAGCATCATCAGAAATATCTTTGAGTACATGAGAATTAATTCACCCGCTTCAAGCAAACATAGATTTCAAACTGCAAGATCACAGCCATGAAACAACAGAAGAGACATACATACATACATATCAAGTGTTACATGCAGAAGTGGTACATCATGGGCAAGACTGACTATGAATGACTAAAATAAATCACAACTCAAGAAGCAGTGCCATTAGAAACTGCATCAACTTGGCATGAATGATGTTACGGAACAGAAAAGCTATACGCTTTTGCCTTCAGTTCTAGTCCTTGCTGCTCATCAAGCTTCTTGTGCTGGGAGAGATCAAACCTAATAAATACAATTCAGTTAGCACAGGTCCGTTTAAGTGTCATACGTTCATACTCAATGAAGTTTTAACATAGACTCGAGCCGATTACAAGTTTGAAGGGCCACTTAAGATTCAGTATGTGAACAACCATGCATATGTTCACTAAAAGTATGTGACATCCATGCATTGACTTAAGATTCAGTATACTACAAGTTTCAAGGACCACTAAAGAGCATCAATAGCAATGCGAAAAATGGCAGTGAACAAAAAGGCAGTATAATGACTGTCCTACAGATGCAGATTATTATTCTAATTCAATAGTACTCCCTCTGTCCCATAATATAAGAACGTTTTTTACACTAGTGTAGTGTCAAAAACGTTCTTATATTATGGGACGGAGGGAGTACTAAACAAAGAATGACGGCATGCATTACAATATGTTTTGTAGTAAGTAAGTACAACACAACAGGACCAACAGACATAAACACTGGCTGTGAACATTCATAGAACACAACAGGACCTTGTAGTTTCAACCATGAAATCTCTCGGTTGTTCACATTAGTGCCTACTTGTTCCGTGCCTATGGTTTGGCATGGACATGATAGATGATAAGGGTGTATAGTTTCTTATAAAACATTAATGAAATCATGAAACATGGACAGAAGTGAAAAATTACATTACATAAAATTCAGAAGTGTGTGCACCTCTTGATAAAACGATTGTTTTTTTTCCAGTGTGCTAGAATCATCAATGACAAGCATTGGGGAATTAATCTGTACAAACGAGCTACCATCGCTGAAATCTTGATTTTGAGCACTATTGACCGATTCCATGACTGAAAACAATTTTGTAGGAAACAACATCACACAAGGGGCTAACAAAATGTTAGGTACATCAACATATTATTAACTTTCTTAGATGAATGTTCTCGCCTGATGTACCTAACTTTTTGTGGCCATTGCAACTATGGGCTATCCTAATGTCGATGTAGCGCCGCTCCCCTCCATTATTGAATCCTGAGATGAGATATTTGTTTGACTTGTCCTGAGATGAGAATTGTGAAGTCAGAAATGAGATCATCTTCTGTAGGTCAGACGTTAGGCACAAGGATCAGATAAAGACGCAGACTACGGCAGCAGTCTACGAGACAGAATATATATACTACGACACTTCCAATTGTTGACCCTCAATATTCCGATGCATAAATTGTTGACCCTCGATGCCACCATCTTTGGGAATCATAATTCATATATAGTGGGACACTTCTTACTGTTCCCTGTTAAAATAGATCCATTTTTCAGCGGTGAACATTCATATATGCATTGATATGCTAACGTATGGTCCAATTTCAAAAAAAAATTGCCTAGCAGAATCAATTTAATTTCTTTCCATCTTTTTAAGCTATTAACTCTATATAAGGAACTGCAGGTACTAACCTTTTTAGTGAATTGTCCTAAACTTCAAGCCGTTGAGATTATGTAACCGCCCTCAACCTTCCAACTTGATCCTCCAGAATACTAATCAGTGAAACAAAATGTTCAAATTAGAGTACTAAAACACCTAGAATAGTAGCAATGCACCATCAAATCGGAGTTGATAAAATGCATCATTCACAACTGGGACACATGAACAAGAAAATAGAACTAGAGAAATGTAGCACAAATCTACCTGATAGTAAAATTAGGATGTAGAACAAATTTACTAGCAAGTATAGTAAAAGTTAAAACTGAACCACCTCGTCGCACGGGCTGGTCAGGAAGGACCGAGGAAACCACCACCGGCTTGCCGCCGAACCCACCCGGAGCTTCAGAAGGGAGGCTGGGACGAGCACATTATGGGGCGGAGGTTGCCGACGAGCTCCGATCTGGTCCGCCTCAAACTGAGACGCCACCCACAAAACGGCAGGGAGCCATCGAGAGATGGAGCAGTATGGAGGAGGGATCTGGCCCGCCTCTACCTGGCGTACTCGCTCAGCATGGAGGAGAGATCTGGGCCGCCGCCGCAGCCGCCAGTGGGGAGATTTGGTTTGCGCTCTGCCTCTGCCCAGTGGATTGGGTTTGAACGACGAGGGCATGGTGACCAAATTAGCTTCCAGTGGTGGACTTTTTTGCAAATTTTGCGCACACAATGAGCCACCCAAATCTGGGCCATCAATCTCCCATCTGATGGCACAGATCCATTTTTTCTATTTTTGCATCCTAGGCTTAGATTCTATACTAGTTGCTCCCGAGGATATGGACTTACTGGGTTCTTGACTCATAATTATTGGGTTACGGACATGTGTTATCCTTTTCTCTTGTTGGAACCCACGAGCTCTTTTGCTAGTTCAACGCCTACCAGGGAGCTCCTATATGGCGACATGTGCGCCCGATGAAAAGGAAACATGCACCCACGTGCGCCCCCAGCGCGCCCCATTGGCCCGGCCAATGCATGGGGCGGGATTCCCCCTATTTTTTAAATTGTAAATTTTCAGTTTTATGTTTCCCCTTTTAAAATAATTCAGGATTTAAAAAATGTTTCAAACTACGAAAAGATGTTCAAGAAATTATAAAATGATTGTGAATTTAGATCAATGTTCACAAAATTAGCAAAAATGTTCATGCATTTCAGAAAACAGTTAACAAAATTATAAAATAGTTCTTGAAATTAAAAAACAATTCCCCAAATTAAAAAACTGCTCACAGATACGAAAAATGTTCGCATGTTCCAAAATCAATCAGAATTTTAAATAATATTCGCAAATTAGTAAAAAGATCTAGAATTTAATAAAAGTTCATGATTTTAAAAAATGACCGCAAATTTGTAAAAAATGCTCACGAATTTGAAAAAGAAAACTACGGTTTGAAAAAAATGTTCACGAATTCAAAAAATGCATGATTTCAAAAAAAAATGTTTGCAAAATTTGAAAGATATTTTCAAAATTGAAGTTAAAAAGGAAAAAGGAAAGAAAAAGAGAATAGAAATAAAAAGTAAAAAAGTACAAAAAATGAAAAAGAAAAAAGAAAATAAAAACAAAAATAAAAAAGTGACAAAATAAAAAGAAAGAGGATAAAAAGCAAAAAATAAAGAAATGTAAAAAAGAAAACAAAATGGTTTATGGAAGGGCGTAGAACCTTCCCAAAACCGGTGAAGAATAAACATATATGGTTTGGTCCCAAAATTGGATCGAGGCTTGGAGGGGAGCTCCTGTTCGGCGCCTTAAGTGTCGGAACAGGGCTAGCGCCCGCTATGGCGCTTTGCTGGGCCGGCCCGCAAAAGAAAAGCACTGCAAACATATAACACCTGAAAAACACCCGGAAAACAAGAAAACATCATTTCCAGGATTCGAGCTCGGATAGCGACATCTTTATTCGAGAAAACACCACTAGAACCACTTAACATTTCTGATTCATAATGACACTAACTGTATAAGAGCAAGTATATCTGCACTATTTATTAATCACTTAGATTTTTCTAAATGTGAATTTGAAAACGTTCATCGACTTCGCGACAAAAGTTCATCATTTTGGAAGAAAACTTCACAAAATTAAAAAACCTTCAGCATTTTTTAAGAAAAGTTCACAAACTTCAAAAATATTCATCGATTTTGAAAAAAGTTTATGCAAAAGTGAAAAAACTTCATCCTTTTTGCAAAAAGTTCATAAATTTTCAAAAAGAAATCATCAATATTGAAAAAGGTTCATCGATTTTGACAAAAAATTTCATCAAGTTTGAAAATTAGTTCACAAATTTGAAGAAAAAAACATCAATTCTAAAAAAAGTTCATCAGATTTGAAAAAAAGTTCATCAAATTTGATAGAAGTTCATCAAATTTTAAGAAAGTTCATCAATGTCAAGAGAATGTTTACGAATTAGAAAAAAAAGTTCATTGAATTTTTTAATAGTTCATCTATTTTTTGAAAAATGTCAACGGTTTTGAAAAGTTCATCGAACAAAGAAGAAGTACATCTTTTTTCTGTTCGAACAAAGAATAAAAACAGAACAAAACAGTTTAGAATAAGAAAAAGGCAAAAAAAAAAGAAATAGAAAAAAGGAAATACTGTAAGAAGAAAATGGGGAAGAGGCACGACTAAACCGCTAATGCGGGATGGTGGATTGGTTAGTGCAATGCAGTACGCAGTGAACTCAGTGAACTTGAGCGTTATTTTTTGGTTTACAGCAGGAAAAAAAAGGAAATAATGGGCCAAGCCCAGCTAACGTGGCTGCAGGCGCCCGTTTGCAGAATACACATTAACGGGCGCCTGCAGCGCCAAATAGGATTCGCCGCGTTGGAGGAGGTGCGTGCAAGGTCACTCGATGACGACCTGCGCGCCAAATAAGAATCACCCGCTTACGACACCATATAACTTTAATGGGGACCTCCTGTTCCATGCAGTCCGTACTGAGAAGACGCGAAACGGGCACCTCCTGCTTCCCCATGCCCTTTTAGGCCGGCCCATGTGAGGGCAGGGTGCCCTTTTTTCATTTTTTCATTTTTTGTTTTACTTTTTTCATTCAAATTCAGGATTTCAGAAATGTTCAAGATTGTGAAAAAGTTATATTTATTTGGAAATGTCATATTTGAAAATTAATTCATTTTTAAATGTTCATAAATTTTAAAATGTTCGCAGATTTCTGCAAGTACTCATGAATTTGAAAGGATGGTACATAAAAACAGCATTTTTTTTGCAAATTCATCAAATTGTTCCAAAAATTAGAAAAAAATGATTCATCATTTCAACAAAATATTCACAAAATTTCAAAAAAATCAGAAAATTTGACAGTGTTCATTGATTCAAAAAATGATTGTTGATTAAAAAAACACAAGTTACTATTTCTTTTAAATTTCATATATGTTCTAGAATTCAACATATATTTAAAAAAACTAAAAAATATTCATGCATTACCAAAAATCTTCCCAAATTTCAAAAACTGTATATAGATCCGCTAATTATTTGGGTATTTAAAAACTTGTTCCGAAATTAAAACAAATTCACGCTTTAAAAAATTCATGAGTTTGAAAAATATATGTGAGTTTTAATAATTATCTTGAATTTAAAAAGCTGAAATTTAGAACAAATGATCTCGATTTTAAAAAGTTCTAGATTTAAACAACATTCGTGATATCAAAAAATGCTCACAATTTCAAAAAAAATCAGAAATGTCAAAAATGATTGCCAATTGGAGATAAACAATTCTAAGAGAAAAAAGTATAAATAATAAAACAAAAAGGAAAAGGAATAAGAAATGAGTTGGATAAACTAAAATAAACAATAAGAAAACAAGAACAAAATAATACAGGAAAAACGGAATAGAGATTCAGTCATACAACCGTACTTGGGCGGGACCTATATATAATGTAGTGGTGACCTTTTGGTTGCGATCCAGTGACCTACGCGCTAAATAGTAGCCGCAGTTCTAACGATTCGAGGAGCACAACCCAACGAACGTCACTTGCTTTTAAAAGGGCAAGCCCACTTCTCTTTCGCCTTCGCTCAAGCACAAACAGTTTTCTGTAGTTTCGACAAGGTTTCGTTCGGATTTGTGGAATTTCTAGATCCTTGCGGCCGGGTTTCTTTTTAATTTTTTGGGACAGGTTTTGGTTTGGGTTTTTCATTTCCCCCTTTCTCTTTTCATTCATCGTTCATTTTAATTTCTGAACATTTTTCCAATTTTGTTACTTTTTATTCAAATTCACGAACTATTTAATTTCCAATTATAGTTTTAGGATGTCTATAAGGAATAAAAATACGCACTGTTGTGATCTCCTTCAAAAATATTTCTATCTATGTACCTCTGCAACAAGGCAATCTCTTTGAATTTCTAGATTTCATCTAATTCTTTTTTAATCTCCTTGATTCTTTCCATGTCCTCTTTAGAAAGAAGGGGTTTCTCTGAAAACACTCCATAAGAAGAGATGTTTTTTTTTTCATAGTGGTTGTGCCTAGATTAATACTCCAACCTTTAATTTTTTCCTATGAAATTTAGTTTTAAATTGCCAATTTTCAATGGAGAAGAATTATTTCAAGAGTCATGTACAACTTTAATAAGATCGATGGGAGAACCACTACTTACCAAATTTAAAAATCTTGAGAGAAGTAATTTTCCTAGACCCAGTATATAAGATTAAAGGAGTGTGATCATTGCCAACCTTGCGTAACAAAACAAGGAATGATAGCGGAAAATGGTTGTCCCAATCCACATAGGTGAACAATCTATCAATAACAGCAAAAATGGGATTATCTTGGTTGTTGACTAAGTGAAACATCTATTAGAGGAAGAAATCTCCATCAAGCCCCATCTATTAATCCAATCACTAAACAAGAAACTATAAATATGGTAATAGAACCATTAATTTTGTCCCTCTCATCTCTAACCAGGTTCAAATCACCACTAAGTAGGATGTGATAGGAAGAATGATTAATAACATGATGAAACTCAACTAAAAATCCACTTTAAATCTAGGATAAGCACTAATATAAATCATAACTAGCTGCTAAACTAAACCATCATTCTTGTAATTTACAATAGCAATGACACAAAAAATCCTATTGAAAAAATTAACTTTAAAAATATCATTCTTTAAACAAACTAAAATCCCACCAGCAGTATTCTGAGCGGGCAAATTTTTTTTGTGGGCTTCAATTTTTATGGATATAAGCTGCACATTTAGACAGTGACATTGTGCATTGAGCATTTTCAGAAGTCTAAAGTTGAAAAACAAAACTTTGTATTATGCGACTTGGGATGTTAGTCTCTATCTGATTTGTAATTTTAAAACAAACTGATGTTTGACAAAATTAGGCATTTATGCAGCTTTTTAAATGTACTAGTGGTTGGGGCGCCACCCTGTGGCCCCGCTTAAGAGGAAGTTCATTTAAAAAAAATTGTGTTCCTCGCCTCTATCTAAAAACATCTCAGAAAAAATAATTCTCACCTCCATCTACAAAAAGAAATAAAAAAATGAAAAATACCACCGCAGCCTATCAGTGAGTGCCACTTTGCATAACCCTCCATTTAAAAAAATATCTGGGGTTCTGACCACCATCTAAAAAAACATTTCAAAAAAAAAAACATGGGTCTAAGGCTTGCGCCATGTGGCATAGCTGGTTGGCCGCCAATCTGGCGATGCTTAATGGGTTTAATTTTCTGGTGTTCTAAGGCTTACTTTTTAAAACATGGGTCTGTTTAGGCTTTCACGTTGACTAAAAGGACATGTTTGAACCTCACAAGAAGCTAGGTTGCAACAAGCCTACAATATATGATTAACTTCATAGTAGCTATTCGATTAAGTTTTGTTACTGAGAGTATGTTATTTATTCGAAGTGTAACTTTCATTCAACTTTATTTAATAACCATCTTGCTACCCACTTGCATCATGATGGATCACAATGTATGCATCTATTGCCATCACAATCTCTCTTCTCGCCGTATTGCTCCTGTCCTTCGCTTGCAGTATTGTTGCCACTGGAATTCCTGATTGCCTTAGGTGTCTAGTCTTCACCTTCCTCATGTTGCTTGCAAAGATCTGCAACTTCTCTAATTTAGAATATCTCGACATCAACCCTTCTCTTAGCTAGTCGTCCAGATGTCAAAGGAATTGTTAAATTGCTTTGGTGCTTTGGCTAGAACTCTATGGTATGGAAACATGAGCAGACAGTCACTTTGTAGTTTACATTAATTATATGGGTGCGTGTATCGCTCTATGTAGAGGCCGGGGTTTGCTCCCCATTATATAAAAAACGAAAAGGTGTGGTTGGTCCATGTCACTATGCTGGTTTAGAAGCCAGGAATTTTGTCCCTGTGTGGTGCTGGTAACTCTATCTGGCCCTTGCCCTGGCAGTGTGGCATAACTCTGTCGCATACCCTAGTGGTGCTACTACGGAGGTGCGTGTAACTTGGCATGAGCCTGTCCTGTCCAGGCGGTGTTGATTGCTTGCTCTCTTGTTAGAGTGGTTGGGCTATCCCCAAGTGTAAGGTGATGTAAACTAGCAATAAGTATTTCCCTCGATTAGAGAATCGATGTTTATTGAACCAGAAGGAGTTATCCCAACAAACAAAGTCACTGGTACCTACACACACAAAACAAAATAAACTTGTCCCCAACACGCCAACAAGGTTGTCAAGCTTTTTGTCTTGATAGTTACAAGATTAAATTGCAATTGATAAAGATAATTGGTAGGAATGTAAAATGGTACATCAAAAAATAGTATTTTTTAAAGTTTTTAGTAATGGAGAATAGACCCAGGGGCATAGGTTTACTAGTGATAGCTCTCTCAAGCATACAAGTGTGGTGTGGTGAACAAATTATAGTTAGGCAGCGATTAAAGTGAAATGATTATATTTATGACTATGAACATTCATGGTATAATCTCATATATGCATTACGTTCGTGATAAGTAGACCGTTATTTAGCTGCATCTACTACTAATACTCCACCCCAAGAACTCTCTATCCAGCATGTATCTCAATGTATTAAGTTTACAAGAAATAGAACATCACAATAAGCATGATGACAAATTGTAGACACTAAAACACCAATCAAAATGACATGACACCATCTTTTAATCCTTAGTGGCAACAATACAATACATATCTTGTCCCTTTCCGTCACTGGGATACAGAACACCACAAGATTAGAACCGACTAGAGTGCACGACTCCCTCTAAAGGTAAACACATTGATCTTGGCCAAGAAAGATAGATAGATTAGAGAGCACACATAACTACTCAATTATATAGCAAGAAAACCTCAAAAGATTCAATTGAATTCAATGAACAATCTGATCATAAAGTGCCAATTCATCACATCCCAACAAATACATTCACTAGTTACATCAGATGGATCCCGATGATATGTGAGGAAGCTCATGGGGACTTGGTATTGAAGATCAAAGCGAGAGACAGAGAGAGAGAGAGAGAGAGAGAGAAAGAGAGAGAGAGAGAGAGAGAGAGAGAGAGAGAGAGAGAGAGAGAGAGAGAGAGAGAGAGAGAGAATACTATGACCTTAAGATCCTAAGGGAATGATAACCCACAAGTATAGGGGATCGCAACAGTTTTCGAGGGTAGACTGTTCAACCCAAATTTATTGATTCGACACAAGGGGAGCCAAAGAATATTCTTACGTATTAGTAGTTGAGTTGTCAATTCAACCACACCTGCAAAACTTAATATCTGCAACAAAGTATTTAGTAGCAAAGTAGTATGTAAGTAACGATAATGGTGGCAAAAGCAACAATAGTAGTTTTGTAGTAATTGTAATAGTGGCAACGATAAAGTAACTAAGCAAAGAGCAATATGTGAAAAGCTCGTAGGAATTGGATCTTTGATGGAGAATTATGTCAGATGTGATTCCTCATGCAACAATTATAACATAGGGTGACATAGAACTAGCTCCAGTTCATCAATGTAATGTAGGCATGTATTCCGAATATAGTCATACATGCTTATGGAAAAGAACTTGCATGACATCTTTTGTCCTACCCTCCCGTGGCAGCGGGGTCCTATTGGAAACTAACGGATATTAAGGCCTCCTTTTAATAGAGTACCGGACCAAAGCATTAACACTTAGTGAGTACATGAACTCCTCAAACTGCGGTCATCACCGGGAGTGGTCCCGATTATTGTCACTTCGGGATTACCGGATCATAACACATAGTAGGTGACTATTGACTTGCAAGATAGGATCAAGAACTCACATATATTCATCAAAACATAATAGGTTCAGATCTGAAATAATGGCACTCGGGCCCTAGTGACAAGCATTAAGCATAGCAACGTCATAGCAACATCAATCTTAGAACATAACGGATACTAGGGATCAAACCCTAACAAAACTAGCTCAATTACATGATAAATCTCATCCAACCCATCACCGTCCAGCAAGCCTACGATGGAATTACTCACGCACGGTGGTGAGCATCATGAAATTGGTGATGGATGAAGGTTGATGATGACGATGGCGACGAATTCCCCTCCCGAAAGAGATTAGGGCTTGGTGGCGGCTCTGTATCATAAAACACGATGAATCCTTCTCTCTGATTTTTACTCCCCGAACGTGAATATACAGAGTTGGAGTTGAGGTCGGTGGAGCCTCAAGGGGCCCACGAGGCAGGCGGGCACGCCCTAGGGGGTGGGCGCGCCCTCCACCCTCGTGGACAGGGTGTGGGCCCCCTGGTGTTGATTCTTTCGCCAGTATTTTTTATTAATTCGAAAAATATTCTCCGTGAAGTTTCAGGTCATTCCGAGAACTTCTATTTCTGCACAAAAATAACACAATGGCAATTCTGCTGAAAACAGCGTCAGTCCGGGTTAGTTCCATTCAAATCATGCAAGTTAGAGTCCAAAACAAGGGCAAAAGTGTTTGGAAAAGTAGATACGATGGAGAGGTATCAACTCCCCCAAGCTTAAACCTTTGCTTGTCCTCAAGCAATTCAGTTGATAAACTGAAAGTGATAAAGAAAAACTTTTACAAACTCTATTTGCTCTTGTTGCTATAAATATGTAAAGCCAACATTCAAGTTTTCAGCAAAGATTATGAACCAACCATATTCACAATAACACTTAGGTCTCATGTTTACTCATATCAATGGCATAATCAACTAGCGAGCAATAATAATAAATCTCAGATGACAACACTTTCTCAAAACAATCATAATATGATATAACAAGATGGTATCTCGCTAGCCCTTTCTAAGACCGCAAAACATAAATGTAGAGCACCTCTGAAGATCAAGGACTGACTAAACATTGTAATTCATGGTAAAAGAGATCCGGTCATAGTCATACTCAATGTAAACTAATAGTAATGCATGCAAATGACAGCGGTGCTCTCCAGCTGGTGCTTTTTAATAAGAGGGTGATGACTCAACATAAAAGTAAATAGATAAGCCCTTCGCAGAGGGAAGCAGGGATTTGTAGAGGTGCCAGAGCTCGATTTTTGAAACAGAGATAAATAATATTTTGAGCGGCATACTTTCATTGTCAACATAACAACCAAGATATCTCGATATCTTCCATGCTACACACATTATAGGCGGGTTCCCAAGTAGAATGGTAAAGTTTATACTCCCCCACCACCAACAAGCATCAATCCATGGCTAGCGCGAAACAACGGGTGCCTCCAACTAACAACAGTTCTGGGGGAGTTTTGTTTGCGATTTTTTTGATTTGGCTTGAGCATGGGACTGGGCATCCCGGTGATCGGCCATTTTCTCGTGAGTGAGGAGCGGAGTCCATTCCTCGTGAGAATAACCCACCTAGCATGGAAGATATAGACAACCCTAGTTGATACATGAGCTATTCGAGCATACAAAACAGAATTTCATTTGAACGTTTAGAGTTTGGCACATACAAATTTACTTGGAACGACAGGTAGATATCGCTTATAGGAAGGTATGGTGGACTCATATGGAACAACTTTGGGGTTTATGGAAGTGGATGCATAAGCTGTATTCCCGCTTAGTACAAGTGAAGGCTAGAAAGAGACTGAGAAGCGACCAAGTAGAGAGCGACAACAGTCATGAACATGCATTAAAATTAATCAACACTGAGTGCAAGCATGAGTAGGATATAATCTACCATGAACATAAATATCGTGGAGGCTATGTTGATTTTGTTTCAACTACATGCATGAACATGTGCCAAGTCGAGCCACTCGAATCGTTCAAAGGAGGATACCACCCTATCATACCACATCACAACCATTTTAATAGCATGTTGGCACACAAGGTAAACCATTATAAACTCCTAGCTAATTAAGCATGTCATAAGCAACTATAATCTCTAATTGTCATTGCAAACATGTTTCATTCATAATGGGCTGAATCAGGAATGATGAACTAATCATATTTACAAAAACAAGATAGGTGGAGTTCATACCAGCTTCTCTCATCTCAATCAGTCCATCATATATCGTCATTATTGCCTTTCACTCGCACGACCGAACGGTGTGGATAATAATAATAGTGCACGTGCATTGGACTAAGCTAGAATCTGCAAGCATTTAATACAAGGGAGAAGACAAGGTAATATGGGCTCTTTGTTAAATCAACAATAATGCATATAAGAGCCACTTCAACATTTTCATTATGGTCTTCTCCTCTTGACTCCCAAAGAAAAGAAAACAAATAAAACTATTTACACAAGAAATCTCCCAACAAGCAAAAGAAGAACGAGAAATCTTTTTGGGTTTTCTTTTAGTTACTACTACTACATGCATGGAAAGTAAACTAGCTAAAAGCTACAACCAATTCTTCTGGTTTTTCTTAAGGTTTTTCAAACACACAAGAAGAAGCTTAGAAAAGAAAATAAACTAGCATGGATAGTACAATGAAAAAGTATGAGCACCGACAACTAGAATGAGTGTGTGAACATGAATGTAATGTCAGTGAGAAATACGTACTCCCCCAAGCTTAGGCTTTTGGCCTAAGTTGGTCTATGGCCACAGTTGGCCTGGCGGATATCCAAAGTTGTGCTCTCCAGTGTACTGAGGAGGATCCTCAGGGTGCAACTGGTTAGCGAGCTCCTCCGATCCCACTGATAAACAGACTGCCAATAAGGGTCAAGTGGTGGCTCCAGCTCAGCCTCTGGAGCAGGTGCCACGCTCAAGTATGCATGAATGGCCTCCGGCAAAATGAAGTATGTGCCTGAAAATATGTTAAACAGAGAGGGTGCAGGCAAGGTAATAATCTCATTGTAATTTTTATCAAATATCAGTTTATACTTAAGCATCTTCTTCTTATCTTTACCAATAATTCATGTGCTACCATACTCTTATAATCTAGAAAAATAGGAGGCAACAACTTTTCCTCTTTCTCATAATGCCTAAAAGGTATGTTAAAGTGTTCAGCAAGGCGCGAAGCAAAGATGCCTCCAAAGATGGGACCCTTTGTACGGTTCAGATTTAACCCTTTAGCAACAATAGCGCCTAAACTAAAAGTAGTATCACGAAACAAGGCATGACGCAAAATAACTATATCAGGGGCACTGAGGTTTCCACTGTTCCCACGACCAATCAGGCATCTACTAGCAAATATTGCAAAGTAACACAGAACATGAAAATGTATGCTAGTGATTCTTGCATCGAAAACTTTCCTCATTTCCCCTACAGCAATCATATCAATAAACCCCTCCACGATGTGGTTCCTCTATGCTGCCCGCAAAGGGTAACTTGCAAACCGCACAAAATTCATAAAGTGACATCTCCTTAAACTCATCATATAAATAAAAATCCACCAAAGGTGGCGATCTCCTAGCATGGAAATGCAAATTTTGCATGAAAATATTAGTGAGGAGAAGATACTGTTCGCGCTGGTCGCAGAGGAAGTCGACGAGGCCCGCATTCTCAGCCAAATAATAAAAATCATCATGAATCCCGGCTGCTCTCAAGAACTCATCACAAGGCCATTCACACGGCCGAACCTCCGCAGTGCGAGGAAGATTTTATTTGGGCTTCTTATTCTCTTCACTTTGCTTATCCTTCGAGCTTCGGCTCGAAGTGCCCCTCAATAATCTCTTCATCATTTTCTGAAATTTTTAGTGACTCAAAGTAAAAGTGAACCAAACTCAAGAAAATTGATAGCAACTACTCCCGTAAGTGCCTAGAGACTATATCATGCATTAGAACTACTTGGGACCATATAAATTTGACACGCAAGCTCAAGAACAGGGTCACCTAAGAAGCAAAAATTTGCAATAAATAAATCACTAGAACAAAAAATAATTGGACCATTGGAGTAGTCACATATCGAAGAACAATCCCCCCAAACAGTTTTGTGAATGGAGCTTTGAGCAAGGAGATCGAAAATGTCAGCAAGATGAGCTAGAACTCGTGCTTGAGTTGGTTGGTGAATTTTTCTGGAGGAAGGAGTGTGTGGGTGCTGGAATAAGTGGAGAGGGGCCACGAGGGGCCCACGAGGCAGGGGGCGCGCCCAGGGGGTAGGGCGCACCATGCACCCTCGTGGCCAGGTGGTTCCCCCCTCTGGTGTGTTCTCAGTGCTAGATATTCTTAATATTCTACAAAAAATCATATTTCATTTTCGGGACATTTAGAGAACTTTTTTTTTCGGGGTATTTTTTATTGCAAGGATAATTCAGAAAACAGACAGAAAATACTATTTTTGCTTTATTTAATCTAAATAACAGAAAGTAAAAGGAGGGTACAGAGAGTTGTGCTTTCTAACTTCATCCATCTCATGCTCATCAAAAGGAATTCACTAACAAGGTTGATCAAGTCTTGTTAACAAACTCATTCTGAATAACATGAAACCGGAGAATTTTCGAATAACACTAAGTTACCTCAATGGGGATATGCACATCCCCAACAATAAGAATATCATATTTCTTCTTGATAGTAGGAAGAGGAAATTCAAAACCTCCAATAATAATCGTTGAAATTTTTCCAATAGAATTGATGCTATGGACTTGAGGTTGCTTCCTTGGAAAGTGTATCGTATGCTCATTACCATTAACATGAAAAGTGATATTGCATTTGTTGCAATCAATAAAAACCCCTGCAGTATTCAAAAAGGGTCTACCAAGGATAATCGACATACTATCGTCCTCGGGAATATCAAGAATAACAAAGTCCGTTAATATAGTAACGTTTGCAACCACAATAGGCACATCCTCACAAATACCGATAGGTATAGCAGTTGATTTATCGGCCATTTGCAAAGATATTTCAGTAGGTGTCAACTTATTCAAATCAAGTCTACGATATAAAGAGAGAGGCATAACTCTAATACCGGCTCCAAGATCACATAAAGCAATTTTAACATAGTTTCTTCTAATGGAGCATGGTATAGTTGGTACTCCTGGATCTCCTAGTTTCTTTGGCATTCCACCTTTAAAAGTGTAATTAGCAAGCATGTTGGAAATTTCAGCTTCCAGTATCTTTCTTATATTAGTAACAATATCTTTCATATACTTAGCATAAGGATTCATTTTAAGCATATCAGTCAAACGCATACGCAAAAAGATAGGTCTAATCATTTCAGCAAAGCGCTCAAAATCCTCATCATCCCTTTTCTTGGATGGTTTAGGAGGAAAAGGCATGGGTTTCTGAACCCATGGTTCTATTTCTTTATCGTGCCTCCTAGCAACGAAGTCTCTCTTATCATAACGTTGATTCTTTGATTGTGGGTTATCAGGATCAACATCAGGTTCAATCTCTACATCATTGTTATTACTAGGTTGAGCATCAACATGAAAATCATCATTAATATTATCACTAGGTTCATGTTCATTACCAGATTGTGATTCTGCATCAAAAATAGAAATATCATTGGGATTCTCAGGTGTGTCAACAACAGGTTCACTAGAAGCATGCAAAGTCCTAGTATTTAGTAGCAAAGTAGTATGGAAGTAACAGTAACGGTGGCAAAAGTAACAGTAGTAGTTTTGTAGTAATTGTAACAGTGGCAACGGTAAAGTAACTAACCAAAGAGCAATATGTGAAAAGCTCATAGGCATTGGATCAGTGATGGAGAATTATGTCGGATGCGATTCCTCATGCAATAGTTATAACATAGGGTGACACAGAACTAGCTCCAGTTCATCAATGTAAGGTAGGCATGTATTCCGAATATAGTCATACGTGCTTATGAAAAATAACTTGCATGACATCTTTTGTCCTACCCTCCCGTGGCAGCGGGGTCCTATTGGAAACTAAGGGATATTAAGGCCTCCTTTTAATAGAGTACCAGACCAAAGCATTAACACTTAGTGAATACATGAACTCCTCAAACTACGGTCATCACCGGGAGTGGTCTCGATTATTGTCACTTCAGGGTTACCGGATCATAACACATAGTAGGTGACTATTGACTTGCAAGATAGGATCAGGAACTCACATATATTCATGAAAACATAATAGGTTCAGATCTTAAATCAGGGCATTCGGGCCCTAGTGACAAGCATTAAACATAACAAAGTCATAGCAACATCAATCTTAGAACATAATGGATACTAGGGATCAAACCCTAACAAAAATAACTCGATTACACGATAAATCTCATCCAACCCATCACTGTCCAGCAGCCTAGATGGAATTACTCACGCACGGCGGTGAGCATCATGAAATTGGTGACGGAGGAAGGTTGATGATGACGATGGTGACGGATTCCCCTCTCTGGAGCCCCGAACGAACTCTAGATCAGCCCTCCCGAGAGAGATTAGGGCTTGGCGGCGGCTCCGTATCGTAAAACGCGATGAATCCTTCTCTCTGATTTTTCTCTCCCCAAATGTGAATATATAGAGTTGGAGTTGAGGTCGGTGGAGCCTCAGGGGGCCCACAAGACAAGGGGCACGCCCCCACCCTCGTGGACAGGGTGTGGGCCCCCTGGTCTTGATTCTTTCGCCAGTATTTTTTATATATTCCAAAAATATTCTCCGTGAAGTTTCAGGTCATTCCGAGAACTTTTATTTCTGCACATAAATAACACCATAGCAATTCTGCTGAAAACAGCGTCAGTCCGAGTTAGTTCCATTCAAATCATGCAAGTTAGAGTCCAAAACAAGGGCAAAAGTGTTTGGAAAAGTAGATACGATGGAGATGTATCAGGGAACTACTCACACATTATCATGGAGGCAGCAAGGTTGAAGAAGAAGCCTCCTGCAATGGATTCCTCCTCTAACAGAGTACCAGAATAGGCCTCTACATTGGATCTCCGTAGAACGGAAGTGATACGTCTTTGTCGTATCTACTTTTCCAAACACTTTTGCTCTTGTTTTGGACTCTAATTTGCATGATTTGAACAAAACTAACCCAGATTGATGATGTCTTCAGCAGAATTGCCATGGTGTTGTTTTTTGTACAGAAATCAAAGTTCTCATTGACCTAAAAATTTATGGAGAATTTTTATGGAATATATAAAAAATACTAGTGGAAAGAGATACCAGAGGGGGCCACCTAGGAGCTACAAGCTTAGGGGGCTCCCATCCCCAGGGAGCACCCTGTGAGCTTGTGGGCCCCCTAGACCTCCGGCAACCCTAACTCCAACTCCATATATACCTATTCGCCAAAGAGAAGGATTCATCATGTTTTATGATACAGAGCCGCCGCCACCTCCTGTTCTTCCTCAGGAGGGCTGATCTAGAGTCCGTTCTAGGCCCCGTGGGGTGGAATTCAACGTCGTCGTCATCATCAACCTTCCTCCATCACCAATTTCATGATGCTTGGCGCCGGGAGTGAGTAATTCCTTCGTAGGCTTGCTAGACGGTGATTGGTTGGATGATATTTATCATGTAATCGACTTAGTTTTGTTAGGGCTTGATCTCTAGTATCCACTATGTTCTGAGATTGATGTTGCTATGACTTTGCTATGCTTAATGCTTATCACTAGGGCCCGAGTGCCATGATTTCAGATTTGAACCTGTTATGTTTTCATGAATATATGTGTGTTCTTGATCCTATCTTGCAAGTTATATGCACCTATTACGTGTCATGATCCGCATACCCCATGGTGACAATAATTAGGATTCTTTCCAGTGATTACCGTCGTTTGAGGAGTTCATGTATTCACTAAGTGCTAATGCTTTGTTCCGATTCTCTATTAAGAGGAGGCCTTAATATCCCTTAGTTTCCAATAGGACCCCGCTGCCACGGGAGGGTAGGACAAAAGATATCATCCAAGTTCTTTTCCATAAGCACAGATGACTATATACGGAATACATGCCTACATTACATTGATGAATTGGAGCTAGTTTTGTGTTGCTCTAGGTTATAACTGCTACATGATGAATGCCATCCAATGCAATTATCCACCGTTTATCCAATGCCTATGTTTTTCATATATTGATCTTTGCTAAGTTACTTTCGACATTGCTGCTGTTACAATCACTACAAAATTGCTACTGTTTTTGCTACTATTACTGAAGGAAATATGCCCTAGAGGCAATAACAAAGTTGTTATTTTATATTTCCTTATATCATGATAAATGTTTATTATTCATGCTTGAATTGTATTAACCAGAAACTAGATACATGTATGGATACATAGACAAAACACCGTGTCCCTAGTAAGCCCCTACTAGACTAGCTCGTTAATCAAAAGATGGTTAAGTTTCCTAAGCATAGACATGTGTTGTCATTTGATGAATGGGATCACATCATTAGGAGAATGATGTGATGGACAAGACCCATCCGTTAGCTTAGCATATTGATCGTTCAGTTTTATTGCTATTGCTTTCTTCATGTCATATACATATTCCTTTGACTATGAGATTATGCAACTCCCGGATACCGGAGGAGTACCTTGTGTGCTATCAAACATCACAATGTAACTGGGTGATTATAAAGATGCTCTACAGGTATCTCCGAAGGTGTCTGTTGGGTTGACATAGATTGAGATTTGGATTTGTCACTCCGAGTATCGGAGAGGTATCTCTGGGCCCTCTCGGTAATACACATCATGATAAGCCTTGCAAGCAATGTGACTAATGAGTTAGTTACAAGATGATGTATTATGGAACGAGTAAAGAGACTTGACGGTAACGAGATTGAACTAGGTAAGAAGATACCGACAATGGAATCTCAGGCAAGTAACATACCGATGCCAAAGGGAATAACGTATGTTGTCATTACCATACAACCGATAAAGATCTTCGTAGAATATGTGAGAACCAATATGAGCATCCAGGTTCCACTGTTGGTTATTGACCGGAGAGGTGTCTCGGTCACGTCTGCATAGTTCTCGAACCCGTAGGGTCCGCACGCTTAACGTTCGATGACGATTTTGTATTATATGAGTTATGTGATTTGGTGACCGAATGTTGTGCGGAGTCCTGGATGAGATCACGGACATGACAAGGAGTCTCGAAATGGTTGAGAGGTAAAGATTGATATATAGGACAATGGTATTTGGACACCGAAAGTGTTCTGGGGGTACAGTGTACATATCAGGTCACCGGAAGGGGTTCCGGGCATCCCCGCGGCAACTACATGGGCCTAATGGGCCAAGAAGGGGACAGACCAGCCCCTAGGAGGCTGGTGCGCCCCATGTAGGCCGAAATAAAGGGGAAAGGAAAGAGGGGAAGAGAGAAAGGAAGGGGAGCAATCCGGCCTCCCCTTTCTTCCCTCTTCCCTCCTCCCTCCTCCATCCTTCCCCCTCCGGATGAATATGGAAGGGGGGAGGCCGAATTAGGAGGCGCCCATGTGGGGCCCTTGTAGCACCTCCCATTTCCCTCCAGTGATTTCTGGGACCTTCGTGCCCCAAAAAAAGTCGTATTAAATCCTTAGTGTTTTTCGACCTCCATAGATATTAATTTTCCATAAAGTCAAAAACATGCAGCAAACAACAATTGGTAGTGGGCACTAAATTAATAGATTAGTCCAAAAAATAATATAAATTGGCATAAAATTATACAAAAGTGATAATATAGTGGCATGAAACAACAAAAAATTATAGATACATTTGAGATGTATAACTGATGCGCATGTGACGACATATGATGGTCCCGAAATGAGGATCTACAGGGTGCCTACAATAGCTAATTTTTTTTAAAATAATACATTTTCTTAAATTGCACAAATATTACGCGCAAAAAAATGATTTTAAAAAATAATACACCGTCGGCCCACAGCAGGCCGACTGGTCCTAGTCGGCCCACAGCAGGCCGACTGGGGGCCTATCTGCTTGCTGCTGGCCGATTGGGCTGTCGGCCACCAGATCAAGTCCAGTCGGCCAATTGGTGGCCGACAAGGTCCAGTCGGCCTGCTGTGGGCCGACAGGAACTAATTGGCCTGTTGTGGGCCGACTGGTGCATGCATACCATATTATAGATTTTTTTGCCCCGTATGATATTACATTTTTTTTTCAAAACTATGACGTATTTTCCCGCCACCCGTTTCTCATCCACCCATTTCCCGCCATATGTTGCCTCCAACTCTTTCCCGCCACCCGTTTCCCACCATATGTTCCCGCCAACTCTTTCCCGCCATACTGCAGTCGTTCTTTCCCACCATTTTCTCGTCTCTACCTATAAAACCCCCTTCAGACGAAGGTGGATAAGCATTCCAGTGTAGTGTAGTTGAGATGTCCCATTATCCTTTCGATCGTAGTTTTCACCCTAGGATGAGCAGGACTCTTCTGAGCCTAGCTACCGGTTTCAGGATGGACAATAGGATAGTTCCATGGGATGAACTCACCGGTAGTGACACCATAATGAATGAGTTGGCTCACCAATTATGTAGGTCTAGGTGGCCTGAAAGGACCTATGAGGAGGTACGTAAAGAACTTCTTAGGTTGCATGAAAGGTGGAAGAAGGTAGTGGTGCCGAAGAGTGAAACTTTTAGAAGGATTGCAGCAAATAATCCATGTTTATGGACTGAGGAGAGTGAGGATGAAGATGATATCTTCATGCTGCCGCCTCCGTGTTCTGCATCGTCGAAGGGCAAGAGTTCTTCATCGTTGAAGGTCAAGAGTTCTTCATCGTCAAAGGGCAAGAGTTCTGGATCGATCGAGGATGACGATGATGACTTCATGTAGTTTTTATGCTGTATGTTGTGAGTTCAGTCGTACGTACCGTTTAATTTAGATGTAGTTCTATCTAGTTGTTTGTAATGTCTTGTTGTATGAGCATTATGTTCTATCTAAATATGATCTTGTAGTTCGGATAACAGAGTACTAAAATAGAGTAGGCATATGTCTCATACATAAGTACATATTCATTTGTGTCATACATAGAATAGATATAAGTCTCACACACAAATAGGTGGTAATGTCTCTACTGATAGATAGAAGCGTCAGTGACGACGTCTGGCCTGGCGGGGAGGCGGATCTGGAAGCGGGGACCATCCCCACCTGTCGGGTGCCCTAATGTGACGAGGAGGAATCTCAGACTCTTGCTGGTCATGCTGTGTATCCTGTGTGGGGCCTGGTGGAGGAGTCAAAAATATGTTCATCCACTGGGTGTGCTGCGACATCTGAGCCTGTATGTTCTCCTCGGGATGTTGATCACTCTCCCACATATCATGTGATGCCGACATAGACGCCTGATATCCGTAGGCTCCTGCGCGATGGAACGTTTCATCATGAAGAATGAGGTCGCGTCAATTAATATTGAAAACAATAAATATGAAGACACATACCTGCTGGCTGTGACGGCTGCTCTAGCTCAAACACGAAGCTGGACGAGGGACCGTGCTGCTATGGCTGTGGAGAAAACATGAAGCTCGACGAGGGACCGTGCTGTTGTGGCTGTGGAGAAAACACGAAGCTCGATGTGGGACCATAGTGCTGTGGTTGCTGCCACGTCGAACTGCCAGATTGGTCAGGACAGGGTGGCCTGGTTGTCGGCTGATGTGCTAGACATGGACGTGGTTGATGTCGGTGCGTGGAGTGACGCGGTTGCTGCTGCTGCTGCTGATGAACAATGTCGGTTCTCCGGGTGCACGTGATAGCCTCGTACACAGTCCATATCTTGTTCTGAATTTGTACCAAGAAGGGTTGTAGCACTGGACGGTGCTGAAGAAGAGGTCCAGACGACAGTGATCGTCCAAAGGTGGTCACGTCATTGTGGAGTTCGTGTGTCAAGGTAGCCTGCAAATTTCCATGACGATTAATAATGTCTGTCTCTTGCACATCAAAGTATGTGACAACATTACTTAAAGAAAATATATCTTACCGCGTACTACCTAGAGCCCGAAGTGTCATAGCTCGGGTACATATCCGACAGAGTAGGATCCGGTATCTCCTCTGGGTGGGAGTGCTCAACGATAACTTGAAGATAAGAGGTAGGGGAAATTACCCGGAAATTGAGCAACCACTCATACTTAGGTTCGTGATGCTCCCATACCAGATCCGGAGCATCCGGAAAAAACACCATGAAAACATTGTGTAAGAGCTCGCTCCCAACCAGCCGGTGCGTCCAACGGTCCTATGGCATGACCTGCCAACGGTAGTCCGAGCAAAAGTGACACATCCTCCAAAGTAGGAGCCATCTCTCCCCATCAGAAGTGAAACGTGTGGGTCTCTGGCCTCCAACGGTCCACTAAGCAGCTCAGCAAGGACGCGTCGATGGCGAGGCGTTTCTCACCCGAGATAGACTCAAACAGACGCGCGAAAGGTAAAAGGCCGGCCCATTTCAACCTTCATCAGAGAACATTCCAGTTAGTGTCTCCCATTAATATACATGTCAGTGTGCAAGTTAATAAAGCACGTACCGCTGAAGCCATCCTGGGTGTATCATCCAGTTTTCCTTAGGAGTGCGAGTGATCAGAGGCTCAAACTTGCGCTCATACCCTATCGCAGCATGATGACCCCTATCAATGTCCCCATTCAGCAACCACATTCCCGACATTCCTGCACATAAAAAATTCAGAACATAGCGCCACACTTAATACAAATTCATAACATAGTGCCACTCTTAATAAAAATTCAGAACATAGCGCCACACTTAATAAAAATTCATAACATAGTGACACACTTAATACAAATTTAGAACATAGTGCCACACTTAATACAAATTCAGAACATAGTGCCATACTTAATACAAATTCAGAACATAGTGTCACACTTAATACAAATTCAGAACATAGTGCCACACTTAATACAAATTCAGAACATACTACTGCTAGCTTAGCTTCTTCCTCTCGCCCTTACTCCTCTACTGCCTCTATCTCCTCTTCTTCCCTGCTTGCCTCGTCCATGCCCAATGACAAAAGTGGGACAATTAGTGTCCCTATGGCCAAATTCATTGCATAGAATGCATTGCCTAGTCGGACCTCCTGCTTCAGATTCATCCATATCATTCCGGATGCGCTGACACTGTCGTCTGCCTCTACTTGTACGCATATGCTCTGGGTTTGGAATGTAACGCCTTTCAGCAGGGTTGACGGTGTTGAAATTACCCATTGATTGAAAACCCATCAGCTCACCGGTCCAGGTATTGAGGACAGACTCTTTCAGAAAAAATGGAGACACAAACGATATTGCGTCCATTCCAAGCTGCCCGCAAGCAGCAAGTACATGTGAGCAAGGTAGGTGAAGCAATTTCAGTTTGTTGCATGTGCACTCACACGTTGGCCAGGCTTCATTACCAATTTTCACCTCATGCGTCCTCAACTCATTTGCACATCCGAATTTGACATAGATAACTTCCTCAACCCGTTGCAATATTGTTCTGGTGATATTGCCAGGCTGAATCATATCCATCATTCACGGTCATTGCGGATGAGAAGTCATGATTCCACGATGCAGGATTCGGGACCTCCTCTGCATTTTCTTCTTCATCTGACTCGTTAGAATCATCAGCATGAACCCTTTCAACATCGGTGTCTTCTTCTTCCATCTGGTCCTGCATGTGCCCATCTACCTCGTCAGCGTCCACCTCGCCATTGTAATCACCATCGGCATTTCCTCCTTCTACCTAACTACTCTGCCCTGGTTCATAACCATAAGCATTTCCTCCTTCTACCTGACTGCTCTGTCCTTGTTCGTAACCATCATCTCCAGCATTTGACATAGATAACTGCCTCCCTACAGTGCTATGACCAGGATCGTAGCCACCCTCGCCTTCATGTGCAGTGACCTCCTTCACAACGGCAAGCACTAAAGCAATAGGATTGCATCCCCTTCGTTCACAACCTTGTAACCACCGCACCCAATCGGAGTCTTGCTCTATCGGCCTCAAATAAAAGTAAATTATTGTACTTGACCGTGTCCATAATGCATGAACACCGACGGTGTGTGTTTCAGTATCAAGACCTAAACTTGCCGCAATCCATTCTTTCAACTGACTGACAGACCATGTTTGAGGTGCGCTCATTGGCACCTCTATGTGAGTAAATTCACTCAGATCTGCTCCCATCTCAGTTGTTTGGATAGTACCAGGACCGTAGTAAAATCTGAACTTCACTACATCAGACATGTCGGCTCACCTATTTTTTTTAACAACGAAATACAATTCACTAACAAATATTAGACATGTATATATATATATATATATATATATATATATATATATATATATATATATATATATATATATATATTACAGAATATTAACAGAGCAACTAATACAATTCACACACCTACAAGTATATTACAAATATTTGCCGGAGCAACTACAAATATTTACAGATTTTAATATTTGACTGCCTATATTACGGATTTTACCAGAGCTACTCCAAATACTAACACTCCTAAATACTTCACATCCACATATAGTACGGAATATCACCGGAGCAACTACACATTTTTACACAAATAATTAGTTGACATCTAAATATATTTACGTATACTATCGGGGCAAATAACAATAATCGCACACCTAATTTATTTCACATCGAAACATATTAACAAATACTACCGGAGCACCTACGAAAAATAAAATGTTTGCTGAAATATACCCTTGAAGCGTGCGTGCGAACGAAGAACGGCGAACGGCGACCACCAAACTGCCGGTGCTTCGCCTCCAACGAAGAACGACGAACGACGAGCTTCACCTCCACCACCTCCAACACACTGCCCCAACTTCACCACCACCACCTCCACCAAAATGCTCACCACAACCACCATGAGCTACCCCATCAGTAGATCGAGATCTCTTTTGGCTGCCCTAACTAAGTTGAATCCATTCACGGTGCCAAAACCGCAAAAAACTGGCTCATTTAGGTGTAGAAATTGGTGGCATTTTTGTAAAGAGAGAGGAGAAAGCAAGAACAGAAGAAGAACAGAAGGTTGGGCGTGGAGCGTGGAGGAAAGGGAGGATAAGGCCGCAGGGAGCCGGGCCAGCCGCGCGCTAGGTGGGGCTGCACCCTGTCAGCTAGCAGCTGGCCGATCGGCCCGCGGTAGGCTGACAGGGGCGCGCCCGCGCCGACAGCTCGCTCCCTCCTCCTCGCGACGTGGCCAGCCCAATCCGAGGCCGACACGTGCCAGGCAGGCCAGCTGTCCGCCGGCTACTGGCCGACTGCGCCCACTCAGCTCGCTGCGGGCTGACTAGGCCCAGTCGGCCCGCTGCGGGCCGACGGTGTATTATTTTTGAAAAATAATTTTTCAGCGTAATATTTGTGCAAATTAATAAAAAAATGTATTATTTTAAAAAAATAGCCCTACAATACGCATGTAGGTGGAAAGGGAAGATATGGGGCAAGTGCAATGATGCATGTTGAAGTCACGCAGTACGTGCCAGTGAGCCACAAGTTCGGGTTATATATATATATATATATATATATATATATATATATATATATATATATATATATATCTGTGTGTGTGTGTGTGTGTGTGTGTGTGTGTGTGTCCACTACTATGCTAATTCTCTAGCATGTAAACTAAAATTGACGACATTGCTGATGTGCTTTGTTTACATCAATTTTCTGTCAGACACTGTGTCATGTTTGTGTTTATTACTTCTGGCTAAGCACCAAGGATCCGGGACTACAATTAATTAGAAAATTAATCATGTGTACATGCATACCAAGATTTAACATCCACACTAGGTTTTGTCTCAAGGATTTTGAGAAGGTTAATTGAAGTTCTCCGATTTGTGTTGCGGGTTTCAATTGTTCACTTTGAGACAAGAGCTCCGTGTGTATCATTTTATAGCTATCTTTAGGCAATCTTTATTCATGTAGAGTACATAAATGAAGAATTGATAGTCCCTTTAGAAATTTTATTAGTTATTTTTTGTCCCTAATCATTGGCTAATTATTAATGCTTTTTAGAGATTTCTTATTATAACAATTATTTCTAATATGTTTTTAGCTGGGCTTTTGATTCATTTCACTCAATCATCTCTCTTTATCTCTCTCTCTCTTTCTCTCTAATTTACACGCTTCATTGTCAATATACACCTGACAACATTTATATCGCAGCTACAACAAGCTATTTCCTTTTTACAATGTGGTTGCCACCCTTTCTAGTTCATGTTGATTTTGTCTAAAAGAATGAGAACCTTCTTAATTAGGGGAAAAGGTAGATATTAAGAACTGGGACCAATTTAAATTTTAGGCATTTTTTTCATTTTCTTAACAATCCCCCATTTATTGTTCACAATGTCCTTACTTGTTCATCACAATTGTTTATCCTTCATGTACATAGTGGAATAATGCTTCAAGTCCACCATAATTTACGGAAGAACATTGTTGAAGATGTTGATTTTTCTCTTCAACTCGAGGAAGCAGTAAGGAAATATTATTTATATGTATATTAGTTCTATATCATTTTTGATATATATTGATATGACAACTTTACTCGAAGTGTTCTGATTTTTTACTAGTATTAATTATTTTAAGTTATGGCTTCTTGATGTGGCAAATAAACTCTATATGTTCCAGTGATGGCCTTTAAATGAATACAATGTGATTTAACCTTTTAAAATTATACTATTAGAGGATACAAATAAACTCTATATGGTTTATTTCTAGGAAGTGTTTCGTTGTGGCTCATATAAATAAAATTATCAAATTTTGTGTACTAGTGGTGTTATGTTTTCTATCCAATATATTGCACATTTGGCAATTATTTTCATTTTGGTATCATCCCTATGCACAAAGAAACTTTAGAGGGTCGTTTGTATTTCCTCTTAAGTATATTAATACACTATAATTTCATAGAATCTCACTACAAAATTAGGCAGCAAAGGAAGCAAGCATCAATGATTCATCTTTCTACCGCTTTCTCTAACAATGTACTGATGTTGTCTGTTCCAAAGTCGTTCGTGAATGCAAATGGTGACATTGGTGAACAATTAATAGGCTGAGTTCATGACTAACTGTAGATGGTATAATGATAGGTTCATCTCTATGTTCTGTTGAGTATATTATTGAGATGTCTTTGTCCACCTAATCATTCATTGCATGGAAAACACATGATGAGAGAAGGGATCTCAATCATGGTGAAGAAGATCAAGGTAAGTGCTGCCAAGATAGAACGACCTCTTAGATACATTATTCACCTAGGAAATTATCTGAAACCATATGTGTAGTTAGAGGTTATTTCCTATCATATATGGTAATTGTAATAGTCTGCACACATCTAGAAGATGTTGAGCACATCCCAACTAGTGTGTGAATTTTGTGTTGTTGTCCCACGTGATCAAGCATGTAAGCATACAATGCTCTAGAAATATAAAGTTTCCCACAATTATATCCATCTATTTTACATAAATCTAATTTTTCAGGAAAAAAATTGAGCAAACATTAGCTTGGAGTAGGTATTGGTATTTGGAATTCTTTGTATGCACATATAAGTTCATGATTGGTCTAGGGCTTATGTTAAGCAATAAGCCCACTTTGTGTGACTACCTGGACTTGAGGAAAAATAATAGTTAGTAAAATATGTGTGGACTAAATCTTTCAAAAATTACCAGCATGGACCATTTCCCCCTTTTGGTATTTGGAAATTCTGAAATCTAACTCTTAAGTAAGTACATTGTTGGCCTAATCACACTATTCACAAATAATCATTGAAAATGTTGTGAGGGTATACCATTTTTTTATTACATATCCATGTTTTAATTAATTTAATTAACTATGGTTGTCTATGTAGTGAGGGGCCACATACTATACTGTAAAAGATGATTTCAACTCAGTGTGATACATGGTACACAAGATCAACCATTGGTTTTATGTATTGTGTACTTGGGAATGTTATGATGAATCTTGGATATAACGTAACCATGAACTTAGAAAATCTCGAGGCCATGATTATCTAACTACTTTTCACAAGAAAGAAACATTGAAACATCCTCTTTGCAGGAAAATTTCATGCGATTTTGTTGGTAGCTTTTCAATGTCATATAAATTACCTCTATATTAAATTTATTAATAAAATATGATGTGGTTTGTTATTCGCATGCAAATATGCTGAAAAAAAGTTATACTGAAAAAGCATGTTTTTGCCACAAAATCATGTTCCATATAATATGTTTCCATTTTTGCAATTAAATAAATATTTATTTTTAGTTTTAAAATCACATGCATCACGTTAAATATGCAAAACAAATGCTTACATGGTTATTTCTGATGTGGAATTTCTTTATACACCAGGCTGACCAATGACTAAATAATAATTTAGGAAAAGAAATCATATAAGAAGCAAATATATTCCCTCGCAATAGAAGAATATAAAATTCCTTTTTGCGGCATTATCCATCCTTTTGGTTTAAAGGAAAAATTGCATGTAAATGGAGAAAATTTCCTCTGACACATCTACATTCCTCTGACACATCTTTTAAAAAATTCCTACCAAGAAGAGTGAGACAATGATCTTAAGTGACACTGTAACATCTGACTTACACCTTTTCATATGGTTTCGGTTTGATTTGACCATATTTATTATATTTTTAGAAGTTGTTGAACTAAATATGTTATGAAGGAGATACACATGCAAATACCACATAGGTCCTTAAGAAGATGCCTACACATTTGTCAAGGCCACTCTGCCACGTTCGAACAAAAGTATTTAGGTTTGGTAAAACAAAGTATGTTTCACCAACATTTGGGCTATTTTGATGTGCATGCAGTTCAAATTTTATTTATCTCCATTAAATAATCTTGAAACAAATTAATGTCCTATATCGTATAAACCCATAATAGTACCAAAATTAATCAAGGAAATTATAGTGGTGTATATTGAAAATAGAAAAGGTTATAAGATACAATGATGAAAAAATTGAGTTCAACTTCAAACGCAACAGTTTTCCTTCGACACTTTGGAAGCTGAGATATTATTTTGCTAGTGATAATATGACTTATGTAATTTATGAACATGCCTATAATTCTTGTTTTTTTCTATTTCTTTATATATTTGCATTTTTGTATTACATTTGGGCATGAATCTAAGATTGACCATGTGATTAACCGCATGTATCCTTAGCACTGTATTTACATATGCTATTATGTATCTAGACTTAAGTGGGTGCCTTGTACATTTGGAATGAGATTGTAGTTGACTATTCCCAGTTGTTATATTATCAGCCTAAAGAAATGTTAGATTTTAGTGTAAACATCTCATGGACTCTCTTGAAGATTATACAACCTAGTCGTGATTTTTTTGAGAGAAAGATTGTAAGGGAGACCCCTACAATATAATTGGTGCATCAAACCCAAATTGCAAGTACCATGCCTTGAACCTGGGTGGGTGGGAAGTCATCAATCCCTTTCCACCACTAGGCTATGCCATACACTACTAGGGAAAAGCCTATACACAGAATCTTACCAGCTGCGCGCTTTAAAATCAGGCGCTGCTGCTAAGTAGCAGTAGTGCGGGTTTTTAACCCTCGCTACTACTAAGTTGATAGCAGTAGCGCTGGTTTTTAACCCTCGCTACTACTAAGCGGTCTCTACCGTGCCCCCGAGACATGCCATAGTAGTAGCGCGGGTTTTTAACCCTCGCTACTACTAAGTTGATAGCAGTAGCGCTGGTTTTTACCACTCGCTACTACTAAGTGGTCTCTACCGTGCCCCTGGACCATGCCATAGTAGTAGTGAGGGTTTTAACCTGCGCTACTACTAAGTTTTTACCCCTCGCTACTACTAAGAGGTCTCAACCGTGCCCCTCCGGGACATGCCATAGTAGTAGCAAGGGGTAAAATCCCTCGCTACTACTAAAGGTCCCATTTTGAAACTCTACCCCCCCCCCCCCCCGTGGATCGCCTTTTCGGTTTTGTAAAAAGCAAAAGAAAATGATAAAAACTTCAAAAATTAAAATCCTTCGAGATGTAGTTATGTTACTACATCTACTAGTTAGGACAATTTAAAAACTTAAATTTGGACATGTTTTGCAAAAAGTGTAGGGAAAATGTAAAACGGCTATAACTTTTGCATACGGTGTTAGAAAAAAACGTATAATATATCAAAATGTTTCAAAAATTAAAATCCTTCGAGATGTAGTTATGTTACTACATTTACTAGTTAGGAAAATTTAAAAACTTAAATTTCGACATGTTTTGCAAAAAGTGTAGGGAAAATGTAAAACGGCTATAACTTTTGCATACGATGTTAGAAAAAACGTATAATATATCAAAATGTTCAGCACGAAAATCCGCATCCGATGGAGACAGCCTATGGCCTGTTTGCAAATTTTTAGAATCCTCAAATTCTAAAAGGAAAAAAAGTTATGCTCAAATTTTAGTTTTTGTTTATTTTGGTCAAATCTGGTCAAACTATGGTCAAACTACTTATTCAAGAAGTATTAGTGTTACTAAATAATTATTCAAGAATATTAGTGTTACTAAATAATTATTTCAATTTTTTGGATGTTTGGTCAAATCTGGTCAAACTGTGGTCAAACTTTGGTCAAAATGTGGTCAAACTACTTATTCAAGAAATATTAGTGTTACTAAATAATTATTGTTTTTTAGAACAATAGTTTTAAACTCAAACAATGAAATGTGTGATTTCATGCTCAAGCTAAACTCCCGAGGGTTAATAGGATTGACATCTTACTATTGTCAGGAAAACAACAGGTGCAGACTTGGAATCGAGGGAGAATAGAACCCGAAAGTTAAGCATGCTCATGCTGGAGTAGTGAGAGGATGGGTGACCGTCCGGGAAGTTAGATGATTTGGAATGATGAGGGGTGATTAGAGATTAAATTGAGCAGCAATGAGGGGTGATTGGAGATTAGAGGTTAAAATAATTCAGAAATTTGAAAATTCGGGTAAAAAAATCGAAAAAAAAAATCAAATTTTCAGATTTCAAAGCACGGGTTAGTAGTAGCGCGGGTTTTTACCCACGCTACTACTAACGGACGTAGTAGTAGCGCGGGTTGCACCCGCGCTACTGCTATACGTTAGCTGTAGCGCCGGCCCCCACACTACTAATTGGCCCAAAACCCGCGCTGCTGCTATGCTTTTCCCTAGTAGTGATAGTCTGCCCGATGTCTATTAGTGGTTGCTCATCTGAGCAGATGCATGGGTTTTGCAGGAAACAATGATTTCATTTTCAACTAAGTGATGCCTGCGAGTTGATCGGGAAATATTCAACGCCAAGTGCCCTCTTACCCAAATGTGCCCCTCATACAATCCATAATTGATCCATTGTATTTTACTTTGTTATTGGCTTCATCATGGCTAGTATGACGCCATAATTAATTTGCTTGCCATCATGTAGCGAGACACCTTTTACATATATACGGAGTATGCGCGAGTAGAGATGTGATCCTGGTAAGAGAAGGGGTGGTGATATGTCTTGCTAATGTATACAGATATCCAGATGTGTTTAAAAAAGTGCATGTGCTAGATTTGAACTATAAACTAGAACTTTCATGGTTGAGTAATGGGAATAATGGTCTTTGCTTTCGGAATGGGGATCTAGATTCTTATGTAGTGACACCTTATCTACTGATAAGTATTCAACCTCCAATATTATATGGTACCATTATGGTCACTAACTATGGAAAATCTCCAAGATAAGTTAGGATAATGGATTCCCTACACCTTCATCATTATTTCCTCCAAGTGCCTACCTAGTGTGACTACTTACGATCCAGGGAGATACTACGAGTTCCTAGGTTATGATCCGATATGCTCATAAGTTTTACCTCCTTTGTAGTTATTCACCACTTATTAATACCCAAGTATGACATAAATATTTCTTCGAAAAGGTTGACATCCCCATTTCATTGCCCCTTTCACCATATGAATATCCGTACGATGTTCAACAAGATCACACATTGACCGACTAGTTAGAAAGCATAGTTGCTCTCCAATGCCAAGAAGTTGATTTTGGGAAAATACTCATGTTCTTAGCCATAGCCTATATATGATCTCAGTGAACCTCTCTGTTTGGTAAATAAGTACTATCGACACCTCTCGTAGGGAATTTACTGCAAAAGAGGGTATGATGGCAGGGGAGGATGATGTCGAGTTACCTTGGATGCAATCATTGAGAAAGCTTGGTTTCCACAACCCAGCCTGTCACAATGACTCCAAGAGGTCCAAGTGACTTTGGCAACAATGCTCAAGCAATAAAAGGCAATCAAGGTTTCTGTTTTGGCTTCTAAGCAAAGTTAAGCTATTTTGCACACTTGTTAAGTTCTTATTAGGAAAAGAGTAATCGATCATGGATGATTGTTGAGTCCAATCTGTCCCTATTGGGGTTGATTAAGTAGTTAATAAAAGAGTAACCAATGAATACTACCTTGTAGAGTAACACACACATTAGTGATCCTTGGGCAAGTTCTCCATCCCAACAACCAAACATTTCTTGCCCCTTTAGATCTTACTGCAAAATTGGCTTCTTGAAGTAGAAGTGGAATATGTGACAATATTGAAGTGGACATAAAATGGTATATACATCTCATGGGCAGTCTACCATGCCTTCATTCTTCTACCACATAAGTAGTCAAGAGCAATCCTTATCTGAAAAAATTGGGCACCATCGGAGCACTATTATTCACTTGGTTCACCTAAAAGGACCCTTGCTGGATACTTGACTGTCTTTATGAGAGTACGATCTTCTGACCGAAGAGCATTCTATAGTTGATAGAGGGCATCCTAAGCCTTGCTATACACATGTGATTCTTTGTTTAATGGCTTGAGGGATAATTCTTTTTCTCTAAGACAGTTTCTGATATACACCTGGAAGTGCAACCTCAAGAGACGCCTTCCAAAGGAGAAAGGTAGGACTTCAAATTAACAATATAATTTAATCATAACATAGAATTTAATTTGGCTAAGCATGGAGATACTATGGTAGATTGTTCTAGGTTGATATGTTGTGCATATGTTTCGACTACAGGTTGCCTATTGGATGGATGACCAAAGTTCATACCTAGCCAATCATCGAGAAAATGGGTATTTTTTGCTCGAAAGGGGAAATAAGTTTCTTTCTGTTGCGGAAAGTTTCATCCTCATTTGTTACATCGTCGAACATACTCACCAGTCCACTTATTGCCTAATTGGAGAACAATAAGATGAGACATATCGGTAGCTAATTCTAATTATGGGGAACACATTACACTAATGGGGTTTGTTTCTATCAAACTTAACAAATGTTTGCTAGACTAAATACGTTTACCACCTTGGACATAGACACATTGAGTCCTTTTTTCCAAACACCTTTTTCGTTAAATGACAGGATCAGTACCACCATAACTTTAATCCAGACCAAAATATCTCAAAATAATATGGGAATGGAACTCTTTGCTACCTCCGTCATCAATGATATCAGTAAAGGGGAAATTTATAGAGATTAATGTTATAGTGTTCACCATCGTGTATGCTCATCCACCGCCATGGTCCATACTCAACCCTCTTGGACACATCATCACCTTTGCCTTGTCCAATGTATAGCAACATTTTTGTCCACGAATTGTCAACACCCATATGGCCATGAAGATCAAGTAGGATCTTTTTGAGCATGGTTGTTCTTCTAGCGGTGGTATTTTAGTTATTGTACCAAAGCCTATAAGAAAATGATATTTCTTCCTTTTGTCTACACAATCTACGTCTCTAAGGGCCAACTACATGGTCCAATTTTCACAACTCACATAATTTAGTGAACCCATGATTTCTTCAATAACATTTGAATAAGTGCAAGTTTTCTGTTTGGCTCCTCACCCGAAACAAAAATACTAATGGTTACATGCCGTATCTCTTTTGTCCTTAGTTACGCACATAGCCGACATGTTGATGTTCAACATGACATTTACAATGTTGAGCGACACTTGTGCATGGCCCATGCATGTAGGACACTTCCTATTTGTTGTAAACGTCCCACTTGTCCTCTAAGTAAATCCCTTGTAATTAGGATCATAGATGTAGATGATAGGACTTATGTATGTGCTATATATTGGAAAAATATTCCATGAATACAATTTCATTGCAACAAATCCTATTCTACATGGTATCAGCCTGAAAATTGATCCTAACCTTAGCCGCCTCAGCTCTAGCTAGCTGTCGCAGCCGCCACCCCTTCTCCCATCGGTTGATGTCCTCGCTAGCCCTAGTCGCCTCCGCTACCTATCCTACCTCCTACTGCCGCTTCTCCCACCGACCACCGCACCCCTAACCTACCCGTTTCTTCTGCTCCTCCTCGCCACTATTTCCCATCTACCCTAGCTGTTGCTGCCGCCGGCCGCCGCACCTGACCCCCCTCTCCCTCACTTCCGCTCAAACCCTATGGACTACATGGACTCTCCTATTTTCTCCCTCTCCGGCAGCAGCAATCCCTTTGCCAACCCGAGGCTCCATCGGCGACATGCATCCGTCACATGCCAATCTTCGACCACATCCCCGTGAAGATCTCTCATAGCAGCGCCAACTTCTACATCTAGAAGACCTACTTAAACTTCCTGTCCGTGAGTAAAACCTCCATGACCAAGTTGACGGCATTGTCACCCTCCTACGCATGCATGGCGATGCTGAGTGGATGGCCATCCACGCCACCCTCACTCGTTAGTTCTTCCTCACCGTCTCCAAGGACAAATTCCACACCATCGTGTGTGAAGGTGATGAAGCCTTCATGGTGTGGACGAAGATCACCGGCCTCTTCACCAACAACCGGGTGCAACAAATCATCTTCCTTTAGCAAGTGTTTTTTTGGTCCTCACCAAAATGAATCTTCCATCGATGATTACTGAATGTGCCTCAAAACCCTCGCAGACGAGATGCACTACATAGGATTTCTAGTATCCCACAAGTTCCTACTCTCCATGCTCACAACCGGCCTCAACAAGGACTTTGGTAATTCCACGTCCAACCTCACCCTCCTCACCACCCCACCTACCACAAGGTGGTGGCCTACCTTCAACTTGAAGAACGGCAGATGAAAATCTCCCAGGTGCGCACCAACGACATCAACACCTCGCATCGTGGCGTTTCTTCATCCGCCCGTCTTCTGCTCCACTTGTTCGGATGCCCTGCTATATTCGTCTACCACCAGGGTGATACTACTTCTTACCTGCTCCTCTATGTCAACTACATCATCTTGACGGCTTGCACCAGTGATCTCCTCCGACGGCTCAATGATCGTCTCTGTGCCAAGTTTGCCACTATGGACTTGGGTCCCCTGCACTACCACCTTGGGATCGAAGTGGTGCGGCGTGCGAACAGATTCTTCCTCCATGAGCGGAAGTACGCCCTCGAGCTACTTGACTATGGGGGAATGCTTAATTGCAAACCCGCGGACACACGGGTGTTACGAAGGCCAAGATCTCTACCATCGATGGTTCTCTAGTTCCGGATGCCCTCCTTCTACCGGTCCATCATTGGTGGCTTACAGTACTTGACGCTCACTCACACAGAGTTGCAATATGCATTTTAGTAGGTGTGCCTTCACCTGCACTCCCCTCCTGACGCTCATTGGTCCTCGGTGAAGAGGATCTTATGCTACATCCACGACCACATGTATCTCGGCATCACCCTGCTGCCCCCGCCCTCCACCAACATCGTTGCATACTCTAATGTTGATTGGGCTGGCTATCCTGACACACGCAGCTCCACCTCTGGATATTTTGTCTTCCTTGTCTATCACCATCTCGTGGTTGTCAAGCGATAGCCCATGGTCTCCTGTTCGAGTGTTGAGGTCGAGTCACGTGGTGGCTAACACCATCGCCGAGTGCATGTGGCTTTGCCAACTCCTTCATGAGCTATGTTGCTCCGTCAACAAGTCCACTGTGATGTATTGTGTCAATGTCTCTGGCATTAACATCTCCGCAAATTTGGTTTATCACCGGCGCACCAAGCATATCGAGCTTGATATCCATTTTATTTGAGAGCACGTGGCTCTTGTGAATTCTTGAGTTCTTCACATTCCCATGACTCAACAATTTGTGGATATCATGATGAAAGGCTTGCCGACGTCCACATTCAAGGGGTTCCGGTCCAGAGTTTGCATCACTGGCATTGACGCTTTGACTGTGTGTGTATGTTTGTGGCCGGGGGTGGAGTTGAACGACGCTTGTGCATGGCCCATGCAGGTAGGACTTCCCTATTTTTTGTAAACATCCAACTTACCCTCCAAGTAATCCCTTGTTATTAGTATCATAGATGTGGACAATAGGACTCTTATACGTGCTATATATGGGCACCATGTGTCGTGAATACAATTGTGTTGCAACATATCCTTTTCTACACACATCATCATCTAACATTTCAAGAATAGTCATAGGGTTTCCATATCATCATTGAACGTCACTTTGATTTGTGTTGAAACCCTAACTATCATGTAAAGACGACTTACGACCCACTAGTTTATTACATGTCACTGAAACCTGGTCTGCTAAATCTAGCCCAATCATTTTGGCAACATATAACCAACCGTTCTATCATCTACTAGTACAGATACAACTACATAAACAACCCAAATTGTAACTGTTAAATAACTCCATTGCTAATGGCATATCACTGATGTGAGAATCTCATCGCAAACAGAGATAACATGCTTGACAAATCAAAAATGAGAAATGCTGACCAACCTCCCATGATGTGGATCTCATCGCAAGCGATCACGACCATCCTTTTCCACTACTAGGGAAAACCTTATACACAGAGGTATAGCAGTAGCGTTGGTCAAAACTCGGCGCTAGCGCTACTTAGTAGTAGCGCTTGTTGCAAAACCACGCTACAACCATTGTTTTAGCAGTAGCGCGTCTTCACGAAAAAACGCTACTACTAAAATTCCCTCACTAATGCCGGTAGGCTAGGAATAGTAGTAGCGGTTCACCCAGAAGCACGCTACTGCTAAAAACTTTGTAGCAGCGAGTTTATGCTGTAGAGCGCTACTGCTATGAAAAAGAAAATAAATAGAAAAATAAGTAGAAAAGTAAATGAAAATGAAAGAAATAGAAAAAGGAGAAATGAAAAAAAAGAAATGTAAAGAAAACAAAAGAAAAAGAAAACAGAACGGAATAACTATAGCGCGTTTCTCTTGAACACGCTATAGCTATCTTAGCTATAGCGTGTTTCGGCAAAATTCGCTACTGCTAGTTTGACTCAAATCCCGGCAATCCGGGCTCAAAATTTCGCCAAGTCCTTTCCCCCCTCTCTACTCCAGGCTCCCCTGTCCCGCAACTGCTCCATCGCCGTCGTCGCCCTGCCGCCTTCGACCACACCGCCATCGCCCGAGGCCGCCTTCGACCACACCGCCGCCGCCCGCCGCCTTCGACCACACCGTCGCCGCCCGAGGCCGCCCTCGACCTCACAGCCGCCGCCCGAGGCCATCGTCGTCCTCACCGTCGCCTCCCTCGAGCGCACTGCCGCTGCGTGAGGGAGTCCTGGATTAGGGGGGTGTTTGGGTAGCCGGACGATACCTTTGCCGGACTCCTGGACTATGAAGATACAAGATTGAAGACTTCGTCCCGTGTCCGGATGGGACTTTCCTTGGCGTGGAAGGCAAGCTTGGCGATGCGAATATTCAAGATCTCCTACCTACGTAACCGACTCTGTGTAACCCTAACCCTATCCGGTGTCTATATAAACCGGAGGGTTGTAGTCCGTAGGACAATCATCTTCATACACAATCATACCATAGGCTAGCTTCTAGGGTTTAGCCTCCTTGATCTCGTGGTAGATCTACTCTTGTACTACCCATATCATCAATATTAATCAAGCAGGAGTAGGGTATTACCTCCATCGAGAGGGCCTGAACCTGGGTAAAAACATCGTGTCCCTTGTCTCCTGTTACCATCCAGCCTTGACGCACAGTTCGGGACCCCCTACCCGAGATCCGCCCGTTTTGACACCGACATTGGTGCTTTCATTGAGAGTTCCTCTGTGTCGTCACCTTTAGGCCCGATGGCTCCTTCGATCATCAACAACTATGAGGTCTAGGGTGAGACTTTTCTCCCCGGGCAGATCTTCATCTTCGGTGGCTTCGCTCTGCGGGCCAACTCGCTTGGCCACCTGGAGCAGATTGAAAGCTACGCCCCTGGCCATCAAGTCATGTTTGGAAGCTTAAACTACACGGCTGATATCCGCAGAGACTTGATCTTCGACGGGTTCGAGCCACAGCCAAGCGCGCCGCACTATCTCGAGGGGCATGATCTAGCTCTGCCTCCGAACAGTGTCCTGGAGGCCGCACACGCACCGGTTCTGACCCTTAATTCGGAGCCTATTGCGTCAATCGAGGATGAGCGGTTGGACGTCACCTCGGGGGCTGCGATCTCAAAGGCGATTGAGCCGAACACCAGCCCCGCACTCCGCGTGACCTGTGACTCTGAGGGTCCGGACTATTCTCCGGACTCCGAACCTCCCGTGCCCCTACCAATCGAATCCGTTTGGGCACCCATAATGGAGTTCACCGCCGCGGACATCTTTCAGCACTCACCTTTTGGCGACATCCTGAATTCTCTCAAGTATCTCTCTTTATCAAGAGAGCCCTGGCCGGATTATGGTCAGCGAGGATGGGATTCGGACAATGAAGAAATTCAAAGCCCACCCACCACCCACTTTGTAGCCACTGTCGACGATTTAACCGACATGCTTGACTTCGGCTCCGAAGACTTCGACGGTATGGACGACGAGGTAGGAGACGAATAGAAACCAGCACCTGTAGGGCGCTGGAAGGCCACCTCGTCATATGACATATATATGGTGGACACTCCAAAAGATGGAGATGGCGATGGAACAACAGGGGATGACACCTCCAAGAAACAGCCAAAGCGCCGGCGTCAGCGGCGCCGCTCTAAATCCCGCCAAAGCAAAAACGGTGATTCCGGCACGGGAGATAATACTACCCCGGATAGCGCCGAAGAACACCCAACCCAGCAAGATTCGGCGCAGGAAGATGGAGAAGCCAGCCCTCATGAGAGAGCGGCAGAACGAGAGGTTGAGGATGATAACTATATGCCTCCCTCCGAAGACGAGGCAAGCCTCGACGACGATGAATTCGTCGTACCATCAGACCCCGCCGAACAAGAGCGTTTCAAACGTAGGCTTCCAGCCACGGCAAACAGCCTAAAGAAAAAGCAGCAACAGCTTAGAGCTGATCAAGATTTGCTAGCTGATAGATGGACTGAAGTCCTTGCGGCCGAAGAGGATGAACTCGAGCGCCCCTCCAAGAGTTACCCAAAGTGCAGGCCGCTACCCCGATCAGAGGAGGAAGCGCCTACATCACCAGCGCACGACATGGCAGACCGGCCACCTCGCGGCCGCGACAGAGAGGCCTGTTGGACCTCCACCCAAGCCATGCCCCGACGCCGCTCAACCAAGGCACGGGAAAATGCGCCAGACCTGCGAGACGTACTGGAGGACAAGGCAAGACAAACAAGGTCGATCTACGGATCGCACAAGCGCCCAACGACACGTGAAGATGATCCTCACTCCGGATACAACAAATCCGGCCGGGCCGAACGCAACAGACATAGCTCTTCCGAGCTGCGTCGTGACATAGCCCAGTACAGGGGCGCCGCGCACCCACTATGCTTCACAGATGAAGTAATGGATCATAAAATCCCAGAGGGTTTCAAACCTGTGAACATCGAATCATACGATGGCACCACAGACCCGGCGGTATGGATCGAGTATTATCTCCTTCACATCCACATGGCACGTGGCGATGATCTACACGCCATCAAATACCTCCCGCTCAAACTTTAAGGACCGGCCCGGCATTGGCTTAACAGCTTGCCAGCAGACTCAATCGGTTCTTGGGAGGACCTAGAAGCCGCATTCCTCGACAACTTCCAGGGCACCTACGTGCGACCACCGGATGCCGACGACTTAAGCCACATAATTCAGCAGCCAGAAGAATTGGCCAAGCAATTCTGGACACGGTTCCTAACAAAGAAAAACCAGATAGTCGACTGTCCGGACGCAGAGGCCCTAGCAGCCTTCAAGCATAACATCCGCGATGAGTGGCTTGCCCGGCACCTGGGACAGGAAAAGCCGAAATCTATGGCAGCCCTCACGACACTCATGACCCGCTTTTGCGCAGGAGAAGATAGTTGGCTAGCTCGCAACAACAACTTATTAAAGAACCCTGGTAATTCGGATACCAAGGACAAAAGTGGCAGGACACGTCGAAATAAGAAAAAGCACCGTGTTAGCAGCGACAACAATGAAGATACGGCAGTTAATGCCGGATTTAGAGGCTATAAATCTGGTCAGCGGAAAAAGCCATTCAAAAAGAATACTCAGGGCCCGTCCAGTTTGGACCGAATACTCAACCGCTTGTGCCAGATCCATGGCACCCCCGAAAGACCAGCCAATCACACCAACAGGGATTGTTGGGTGTTCAAGCAGGCATGCAAGTTAAGAGCCGAAAACAAAGACAAGGGGCTGCATAGCGATGACGAGGAGGAGCCCAGGCCGCCGAACAACAATGGACAGAAGGGGTTTCCCCCACAAGTGCGGACGGTGAACATGATATGCGCAACCCACATTCCCAAGAGGGAGAGGAAGCGTGCGCTACGGGACGTATACGCGATGGAGCCAGTCGCCCCAAAGTTCAACCCATGGTCCTCCTGCCCGATCACTTTTGATCGAAGGGACCACCCCACTATCATCTGTCATGGTGGCTTTGCCGCATTGGTTCTCGACCCAATCATCGACGGATTTCATCTCACAAGAGTCCTCATGGACGGTGGCAGTAGCCTGAACCTGCTTTATCAGGATACAGTGCGGAAGATGGGCATAGATCCCTCAAGGATTAAGCCCACAAAGACGACCTTTAAAGGCGTTATACCAGGTGTAGAGGCCAATTGTACAGGCTCGGTAACACTTGACGTGGTCTTCGGATCTCCGGATAATTTCCGAAGCGAAGAGTTAATCTTCGATATAGTCCCGTTCCGCAGTGGCTATCACGCCCTGCTCGGACGAACCGCATTTGCAAAGTTCAATGCGGTGCCGCACTACGCATACCTCAAGCTCAAGATGCCAGGTCCTCGAGGAGTAATCACGGTCAACGGAAACACCGAACGCTCCCTCCGTACGGAGGAGCACACAGCGGCTCTCGCAGCGGAAGTACAAAGCAGCCTTCTTAGGCAATTCCACAGTCCGGCCATTAAAAAGCTAGACATTGCCAAGCGCGCCCGGAGTAACCTACAACAAGACCGCCTGGCACGTTCTGAGCGGGCATAGCAATGCGGCCCCAACCCCAGCCCTCGCAATATAGCGAAACCAGTGCCTCGCATACATAACTACGCCCTTGAAATACCATGGGCACAGGGGAAGGGGCACAATAACGGCACACCCAAAATACGGCTTAAAACGCACTAGGGGCTGCCGGATTCCTTTTTTTACTTTCAGGACTCCACACTTCGGACGACCTGTTCGGCAACTCGATCGCCGCACAAACGATGCAAGATCCAGGGAGGTAGACAAGTCATGCCGCATTATGGAACTCCCAGGTGGTCTCTGTTACGAGCAGTATACCTGTTTTAAATACAATTCCGCGGCCTGCCCCTGGTCAGGACATGTTAAATAGCCCAATATCTTTTTTTATCGCACTACTTGTATCGTCCGGCTTTGATAAATAGCCGCTCTATAAACAATGCATAGCTTTTTTCTATTTTTTTGCATTATCCTCTTTTCATATATATGTTTATTAAATGACATGACTGCACCCGTACATCATGGTACGGGAAATACGCCAGGGGCTTCAGTACCCTTATTATGGTGTGAGAAGTCCGTACACTTTCACAAGTGCGGCACCCCGAACTTATAGCACTATATGCATCGGCTCCGAATCATGATTTGGGTCAATAGTTGGGTTTGCCTGGCTCCTATGTTTTGGTTCCTTACGTTCCACTATATCGGCTAAGGTAGCACTAGGAGAACCACTGCGATTGTGCCCCGGTTCAGCTGGGTTAAGCACCTCAGTGGAGAAAGCTAAAACTGACTGTCATGATGAGGCGAGAGACCGGTCGCTGTTCGAGAGGTTTTTCGAGTCCCTAAAGACTTATGCCGCTTCGAGCGAGGAGCTGGCTTTGTCCGGCCAAAGGCGTGGATAGCGCCCCGAACTCGGTCTTCTGAACTAGGGGCTTCACCGAAATTTAAAATTATAAAGTTCTATGGCTAAGTGAGAGTGTTTGTCGGTGTCAAAACCGGCGGATCTCGGGTAGGGGGTCCCGAACTGTGCGTCAAGGTCGGATGGTAACAAGAGACAAGGGACATTTTATTTTACCCAGGTTCGGGCCCTCTCGATGGAGGTAAAACCCTACTCCTGCTAGATTAATATTGATGATATGGGTAGTACAAGAGTGGATCTACCACGAGATCAAGGAGGCTAAACCCTAGAAGCTAGCCTATGGTATGATTGTGTATGATGATGGTTGTCCTACGGACTACAACCCTCCGGTTTATATAGACACCGGATAGGGTTAGGGTTTACACAGAGTCAGTTACAATGGTAGGAGATCTCGAATATCCGCACGCTTGGCTTGCCTTCCACGCCAAGAAAAGATCCTTCCGGACACGGGACGAAGTCTTCAATCTTGTATCTTCATAGTCCTGGAGTCCGGCTGAAGGTATAGTTCGGCAATCCGAACACCCCCTAATCCAGGACTCCCTCAGTAGCTCCTGAACCAAGCTTCAATGACGATGAGTCCGGCGCGCAGATTGTCTTCGGCATTGCAAGGCGGGTTCCTCCTACAAATCCTGTGTACCTGTACGAATAATGTCCGCTTTTTGTAATGTAGCACTCCTCGGCTTCAGTGCCCAATAATGGTCGTCTTCCACGTGCTGAACGAATGCGAAGAGCTTGGGGTGTTTTTACATCCACACCCTTAGTCACATAAACGAGCCGCCTATTTAACGGGATGGGGATTTAGATCCAAACCACATCTTCTCCTCTCTGCGAGTTATCATCAGAGCGTCTCCAGCAAAGGTCCATTCCAACATGGCCAGCCGATGCAGCTCCTCCCCTCGCCCCTCCAGTCCTAAACCCGGAGGCTGGGAGAGATGCACAATCCCACACAGCGAGTTAGTGTCGCTCCAAGCCAAGGGATTTCTCCCTCAAGCCTATATGGTCTCGGTCCGAGCCGGACTCGCCACTTATCAAGGCGGAAAACAAGCGGAGAACTCACCTAGTCCCTCTAAAGGGGAGCGGGTGTGCCTGGTCCCTTATCTAGTAAGGGGACTGGGATTTCCAATTCATCCCTTTCTCCGCGGGCTTTTGGAGTTCTATGGCCTCCAGCTGCACCACCTTACGCCCGGTTCCGTGTTACACATCGCGGGCTTCGTTGCTCTCTGCGAGCTATTTTTAGGTGTTGAGGCTCATTTTGCGCTGTGGAAGAAGATATTCTGCCTGGTGCCCCGTTCCCAAAAGGGGTCTATATATCAAGTGGGCGGAGCCGAAGTATGGCGCATCGCCGGGACCGGATACCCGTCCGGAACCCCGAAGAAGGCGTCCGAGGACTGTCCTTCAGAATGGTTCTACATAGACGACGTTCCCCTGCCGGACCTTGTCCGGGTCGGTCTCCCTGAGTTCAACAATGCTCCCATGAAGAAACGCCTGATCTGGCGCCCTCGGAGCTCTCAGAGAGAGAATGATAGAGACATCCTTTATTTAATGGGCCAGATTAAGCTACTGGCTCATTCCGGACTAACCATGATTAAAGTCATGGCCATATGCATTATGCGAGGGGTGCAGCCATTCCAATACAGAAGCCACCCCATGTGGGATTTCAACGGGGAGGATGACGCCACCCGTTACGGCCGTAAGGGGCCGGACTCGCCTGCCGCTCTAATGAAGATTTTATCCTCTTTGTACAAGGGAGAAGAAGAGGAATTCCTCCGCGTCAACCCGCAGGGCGGATTTTCCATGTATAGTTCTCTGAATTGGGTAAGCGGACAGTCGTATTTCCCCGTTCATTTTACATTCCCATGATTAAATAGGCATTCTAACGACTTTAATGCAGGACCTGCGTCAGGAGGTAAAAAAACATAAACAGTCGTCCTCCACAGCTAGAGGACCCAGAACGGTCCCTCGATCCGGACTCCGAAGAGGATCCGGACTTAGCGGTGGATTTCATCGACGGAGTGTTTCATCAGCTAAGCAAGGATGATACCTTGGTAGCTATTATAGCTGATTACCCAGGGTTGATCCCGGCCTCCCAGGTAACAGATACCGGAGCTTCACCCCCTTAAGAGGGGTTCCGTTTTCATGGGTTTGGTTGTTCTGACAACAACCATGCTTTGTAGGGGAGATTCCCGAGGGGGGGAAGCCGACCCCGCTGCAGCTAGCCGGCGGGGGGCTGCAGGGCCCCGTGGGGTGAAAAGGAGCGTAGTCCGGTCTGAGGTGCTAGAGCAAAGGTATGGCGTACCCTCTCTTTTTCCCTGGTGTTTTACTCCTCCGGGGTATATTAACATTCGTGCTATCTTCAGGACGAAGAGACCTCGCCAGACTATATCCGGAGAGGTTGCCAATCGCGCCTCCACCAGCCAGACCCCAACGCCCGGCCTGGAGGCGGAAGCCAGCGCAAGGCACGCATCGGACGCTCCTCCATCAGAGGATGCGGATAGGCTGTCTGCCACCCATTCCGAGGTGGAGAGTGCCATGAACCACAAGCGTCGCCAGACAGTTCTTCGCGACGCTTGTTTCTCCAAGGAGGCTTTAAATGCCTTCAATTCAGGAGATGCGTACCTTCGTGCCGATCAAAATGGTTTAGTCAGAGCCACGGAGCAGTATGTAAAAGACATACGGGTAAGAAAATTTTGGTGAATATAGATATGCCAGTAGCCCCCGAGACTTGAAGCAGTGGAAATAACTGATTCGAGAATCATATAACATGCAGTTTCTTATCGAGAAGAATACCGCGCTGTCCCAGGATTTGGAAAGGTGCAGGGCCCAACTAGAGGCCGCACGAACGGCAGCAGGGGGGTCTAAAGAGACCCCTGCACATAAACAATACACCAGAATATTTAGTATTGTACGGGTTTAAGTGCCAATCTGACAAATTGTATTGCAGATGGCGTCGGACTCGATCCGGACAGGCAACAACTTCTACACCGGTTAGAGTCTGGTGAAAGCGTGCTAACAAAGGTGAGGCGGGAGAAGAATGATCTCCAGGATGCCAACACCAGGCTGGATGTTGAACTAAAAGATGTTCGTGGCCAGCTGTCGGACTCCAATAAGGAGAATCAGCGACACAAGTGCTTAAGCGAACTCTTGAAAAAGGAGTTCGGCGAGGAAGACAACTAACAAAGTTATGTCTGTAGGTATGCTGACGGGTCGTCCTGCAGAGGAGATGCCCGGTTCGACGGGCGATCTTCTTCCCAAACTCTCGCAACTGCACGAACGAGTTCGGCAGGCGATGCGAGGTATTGCCCAAGCCTTGTGGCCTGCCCACTCCATACCCGAGGGCCTTGGAGAACTTGCAGAGAAGTTGAAGGGAGCTCGACGGCACTTTCGGTTGTGGAAGATATCGGCCTGCCGGCAGGGCTCTAGGGAGGCCTGGGCCATGGTGAAGACCCGCTTTACTAAGTCTGACCCCAATCACATGGACGAGGTCGGACCGGTGGGGCCTGACGGGAAGGAGATCCCTGTGAGCTTAGTGTATGGCCAGGTAGAATTGGCCGCAAAGTATTCCCAGCAGGACTGTAAATTAGACAGCCTGTTAGATGGTATAGAAGAGGAATACAATCAGTCAGGATGACTATGTAATTTATAATTGACATGTGTAATGCCTTCTAGCCGGATTGTAGATCGTTTGTCGTTGCCGACCTTTTGGCTTCGACCTCGGGACCTGCGGTCCGGAGTGTGTCCGAATACCATAACGGTTATATAAGAACCAAGGTATGCGTGGAGACCAGGCGTAGGGGTCATTAGTGCTTTATCAGACAAGTGCCCAACTAGTTATGTTATATTACATGCTTAGTAAGAAACATCTTCCAGAGAGAATAGTTCTGTTAAGGGTTCCTTTCGCTGGGGTGGCGTGCCCTGAAGTGCACGTCCGGACTGCGAATGCAGGAAAACATCTGGGGGCATGTATAAGTAAAAAAGGTTCATCTTTAGTTCACCGACCGAATATTCCCTTAAGAATGCTAGCTTTCGGCTTCACCCAGTCTGAGGTACACATCCGGCTTATCCGGCAGTAACAATCGCAGAGGTGCTCCCTTTACCGCCTAGCCGAACAATCAGGAACGTAGGGGTAAGCACAGGAGCCAGGCAACCCAGCTTGGCCAAAACTTAAGTCATATCGATGCATATAGTGGTGAAGAAAAGGTGCATGCGGAAGTCTGACGCATGCGTTGGGCGTGAAACCCATATAAACAAGCTTCTATTAGAGAACGGTCTGAGGTACACATCCGGCTTATCCGGCAGTAACAATCACAGAGGTGCACCCTTTACCGCCTAGCCGAACAATCGGGAACGTAGGGGTAAGCACAGGAGCCAGGCAACCCAGCTTGGCCAAAACTTAAGTCATATCGATGCATATAGTGTTGAAGAAAAGGTGCATGCGGAAGTCTGACGCATGCGTTGGGCGTGAAACCCATATAAACAAGCTTCTGTTAGAGAAGCCCCCAGGTTTAAGGAGCGCGAGTGGTGCGTCACATGATGAGCCTTTAAGGGCTATAAAAGGAAAGAATGGGGGGAAACAAAAACAGAAAAATATATATATAAGTGGACAGAGGAAGGAGACAAACCCCGAGTCCGGCGCTAGGCATAGAATCTTCGGAGACGTGCGGCGTTCCATGGGTTCGGCTTGAGTCGGTTATCCGACGCATCTCGCAGGCGGTACGCTGCACCAGTTAGGACTTGGTCAATTATGAAGGGACCTTCCCATTTGGGCTTGAGTTTGTCCTTTTTCTTATCCGGCAGGCGTAGGACTAGTTCGCCAACATTGTAATTTTTGGCTCGTACTTCTCTGCTTTGATATCTTCGAGCCTGCTGTTGATAAAATGCGGAACGGGCTTTGGCCACGTCGCGCTCCTCCTCTAAGGCGTCCAGGTTGTCCTGCCGATCAAGCTCAGCTTCTCTTTCTTCGTACATGCGCACTCGAGGTGAGTCATGAATTATATCACAGGGCAGAACTGCCTCCGCGCCGTACACCATAAAAAATGGTGTGAATCCGGTGGTACGATTCGGCATGGTTCGCAGCCCCCAGAGTACGGAGTCGACCTCCTCTACCCAGTGCGTATTGGATTCCTTTAGGGACCGCACTAGTCTGGGTTTGATACCGCTCATGATGAGACCATTTGCGCATTCGACCTGACCGTTAGTTTGTGGGTGATAGACAGAAGCAAAATCGAGCTTAATGCCCATGTTTTTGCACCACAGCTTTACTTCGTCAGAGGTGAAGTTTGTGCCGTTATCGCTGATAATGCTGTGGGGGACACCGTAACGGTGTACGACCCCGGATATGAAGTCTATCACAGGTCCGGATTCGGCCGTCTTAATAGGCTTGGCTTCTATCCATTTGGTGAATTTATCCACCATGACCAATAAGTATTTTTTCTTGTGGGTTCCACCCTTAAGGGGTCCCACCATATCAAGGCCACAGACTGCGAAAGGCCAAGTGATGGGGATGGTTCGGAGGGCGTTGGGTGGCATATGGCTTTGATTTGCAAAGAGCTGGCAACCGACGCATCGTTTCACTAAGTCATGAGCGTCTGCTCAGGCCGTCGGCCAATAAAAGCCCGTATGGAAAGCCTTGCTTACCAGGGACCGAGCTGCCGCGTGGTGGCCCCGGCATGAATTTCAGCCAACAGACTCCGCCCTTCCTCTTCGGAGATACATCTTTGAAGGACTCCTGTAGTGCTTTTCTTATATAGCTCTCCATCGTGGACTTTATAGGATTTAGATCGCCGCACTATGCAGCGTGCCTCGTTTTGGTCCTCTGGGAGTTCCTGCCTAGTAAGGTAGGCTAGGAATGGTTCTGTCCACGGGGCGATGACCGCCATTATTACGTGGGCTGAAGGTGTGATTTCGGTGGCAGGGCCTCCGATTATGTCAGATTGTTCGGTGTCGGGTTGTGCGGTTATGTCCGGACTGTTGTCCGAGGGCTCCCCCTCCCATGCTACAGATGGCTTGATTAATCTTTCTAAGAAGATGTTGGGGGGGACCGCATCTCGTTTTGCTCCGATGCGTGCCAGGACGTCTACTGCCTGATTGTTTTCTCGGGCTATATGGTGAAACTCCAGTCCCTCGAACCGAACTGACATTTTTAGGACGGCATTGCAATAAGCTGCCATTTTTGGGTCTTTGGCATCGAAGTCGCCATTTATTTGGGATATCGCGAGGTTTGAGTCCCCGCGTACTTGCAGGCGTTGAATGCCCATGGATACTGCCATCCGGAGACCATGTAGAAGGGCCTCGTATTCGGCTGCATTGTTGGAGTCCGTGTACATAATTTGGAGTACATATTGGACTGTGTCCCCTGTAGGGGACGTCAAAACAACGCCAGCCCCTAGTCCGGCCAACATTTTGGAGCCGTCGAAATGCATGATCTAGTTTGAATATGTGCCTTACTCTTTAGGGAGTTCGGCCTCTGTCCATTCGGCGACGAAGTCGGCTAGGACTTGCGATTTAATGGCTCGCCGTGGTTTGTAGGTTATGTCGAACGGGAGGAGCTCTATGGCCCATTTTGCTATCCGGCCCATTGCATCGCGGTTGTTGATAATATCGTTGAGTGGTACTTCCGAGGCTACTGTTATAGAACACTCTTGAAAGTAGTGTCGTAGCTTCCGGGATGCCATAAACACCGCGTACGCGATCTTTTGGTAATGCGGGTACCGTGATTTGCATGGTGTGAGGACAGTGGACACGTAGTAAACCGGCCTTTGAAGGGGGAGTTTGTGTCCGTCCGTTGCCCGCTCGACGACGAGTACTGCGCTAACAACTTGATGGGTTGCGGCGGTGTACAATAGCATGGGTTCGCCAGTGTTCGGCGCGGCCAGGACTGGGTTTGTTGCCAAGATGGCCTTTATTTCCTCGAGTCCGGCTGTGGCAGCGTCTGTCCACTCGAAGTGTTCGGTGCGCCTAAGGAGGCGGTAAAGGGGCAATGCCTTTTCTCCCAGGCGGGAGATAAAGCGGCTTAAAGCCGCCACGCATCCGGTGAGTTTCTGTATTTGTTTGAGGTCTTTTGGGACATCCAATTGTGACAGAGCTCGGATTTTAGCTGGATTTGCTTCAATTCCTCTACCGGATACAATGAAGCCCAGGAGCTTTCCGGCTGGAACGCCGAAAACGCATTTTTCCGGATTGAGCTTAATGTCGTATTTTTGGAGGTTGTCGAATGTGAGCCTCAAGTCGTCTACTAGAGATTTGACATGTCTTGATTTAACGACCACATCATCTACATACGCCTCCACTATTTTGCCGATCTGGTTTGCCAGACATGTTTGAATCATGCGCTGATATGTTGCGCCGGTGTTTTTTAGCCCAAGGGGCATTGTGTTGAAGCAGAATGGGCCGTATGGTATGATGAATGCTGTTGCGGCTTGGTCTGATTCTGCCATCTTGATTTGATGGTAACTGGAGTATGCGTCGAGGAAGCACAACAAATCGTGTCCTGCAGTGGCATCGATGATTTGATCTATTCGAGGGAGGGGGAAGGGATCCTTTGGGCAAGCCTTATTAAGGTCTTTGAAGTCGACACACAGGCGCCAGGATTTGTCCTTCTTTGGTACCATCACCAGGTTTGCTAGCCGGTCCGGGTGTTTTATGTCTCTAATGAATCCGGCTTCCAATAACTTGGCTAGATCCTCTCCCATAGCCTGTCTCTTTGGTTCGGAAAAACGCCGAAGAGCCTGTTTGACAGGTTTGAATCCTTTCTGGATGTTTAGGCTGTGTTCGGCCAAACTGCGTGGGATTCCTGGCATGTCTGAGGGGTGCCAAGCGAAAATGTCCCAGTTCTCTCATAGGAACTCTCGCAGTGCGGCGTCTACATCAGGGTTCAGTCGTGCCCCGATGGAGGCTGTTTTGTTGGGGTACGTTGGGTGGACCTGGAATTTGACTATTTCATCTGCTGGTTTGAAGGATGTGGATTTGGATCTCTTATCGAGTATCACGTCATCCCTATTGACCGTGGATCGCAGCGCAGTCAGTTCTTCGGCCGCTAAGGTTTCGGATAGTGCCTCGAGGGCCAATGCGGCTGTCTTGTTTTCGGCGCGGAGTGCTATGTCCGGATCACTAGTGAGGGTGATAATTCCATTTGGCCCAGGCATCTTAAGCTTCATTAACCCGTAATGGGGTATAGCTTGAAAAATTGTGAAAGCCTCCCGTCCTAGTATAGCGTGGTATCCGCTTTTGAACGGGGCCACTTGGAACGTGATCTGTTCGGACCTGTAATTATCCGGCGTGCCGAATACCACATCTAGTGTGATCTTTCCGGTGCAGCGCGCTTCCTAACTGGGGATTATTCCTCTAAAGGTTGTGCTGCTTCGCTCAATGCGCTTCCAGTCTATTTCCATTTTTTGGAGGGTTTCCTCGTAAATGAGGTTCAATCCACTGCCTCCGTCCATGAGTACCTTTGCGAGGCGACAGCTGTCCACTATGGGACTGAGGACCAATGCGGCTGGTGCTCTGGCTGCTCGAATTTTAGGCTCGTCGCTTGCGTCGAAGGTGATAGCAGTATTACTCCATGGGTTTATTGTCGCTACTTGATAGACTTCAGTGAGGTTGCGGAGTGTTCTTTTTCGCATGTTATTTGATGCGAAAGTCTCAAAGACTGTGAGAGCTGAACTGAAATTCTCGGGCTGGTTTCCTTCGACCTCTGGAATTAGGAGGTCCTTGCCAATTTTGGCCACCTGCCGGAGTATCCAACATGCCCTGAGGCTGTGAGTTGGGGTGGCGTCCTCTGCATTGTGAATCTTGCAGGGTCCGTCTAGCCACTTTTCCAGTACGGTTCCATGCCCCCTAGAGGGTTTTGATTTTTTAGCGTTTAGTCCGGGCGCCTTACTGCGGTGCGCCCTCTTGATTCGGACGGGATTGTTATTCAGGGCCGGATTATCCCAAAATTCAATTTCGGTTGTCCGAGCACTTTCCATGGCGCAGTATTTTTGTACTATGGACGCCAGGTCAACAAAGCGTGTAATATTACGACGACTTATGGCGTTGAGTATTCCCTTGTCCGTGCAGTTACTGCAAAAGATTGAAATTGCGTCTCCCTTGCGGCAGTCCTTTATCCTGTTCATAACCAGGAGGAATCTGGCCTAGTAATGATGTGCTGTTTCTTCGGGCATTTGCCTGATTTGGGAAAGATCGCTTAAGATCGGGTGGGCGGGATTCGTTGAATCTGAGACCTCGCCCAGTTTGTTGTTCAGAGGCCGAAGAACTTCCGGATTCTGAGATCCGGAGTCTTGGATGCTATCCGATTTGCCTGATTTTAGGCTCAGGTCTTGGATTATATCCTCCCCTCCGCGGATATCCAGCATGGAGGGTTCGGGGATTCGGACGTAGCTAGTCCTTAAGATAGATGAAGGGTCGCCGCATTGTGTTTCCACCACAGCAATGTGGTGGGTGACCTGGGGAGAGTTAATTTCTCTTAGATCGGGTTTAAGCCCAACCTGGTCGTAATTTGTGGCGACGCCCAGCGCGGCGATACGATCCAGGAGCTCATTTACAGAAGAGAGCTCCATCGGATCCAATTGCTCGGCGAGTTCTGAGCCGACGTGGAGGTTGCTTTCGATGACCCGGGAGGTCACCGTCGGCGCAACAGCCGAACAGGCGGTTGCGAGAAAACCACCTAGCCGGAGAGTTTGGCCGACAGCCAAGGCTCCTTTCGTAATGGCGCCGTCTTTAAAGACGGGAAGAGGCATCCTTCCTGATCGCGACGCACAGAGGAACTCTCAATGAAAGCACCAATGTCGGTGTCAAAACCGGCGGATCTCGGGTAGGGGGTCCCGAACTGTGCGTCAAGGTCGGATGGTAACAGGAGACAAGGGACACTTTATTTTACCCAGGTTCGGGCCCTCTCGATGGAGGTAAAACCCTACTCCAGCTAGATTAATATTGATGATATGGGTAGTACAAGAGTGGATCTACCACGAGATCAAGGAGGCTAAACCCTAGAAGCTAGCCTATGGTATGATTGTGTATGATGATGGTTGTCCTACGGACTACAACCCTCCGGTTTATATAGACACCGGATAGGGTTAGGGTTTACACAGAGTCGGTTACAATGGTAGGAGATCTCGAATATCCGCACGCTTAGCTTGCCTTCCACGCCAAGAAAAGATCCTTCCGGACACGGGACGAAGTCTTCAATCTTGTATCTTCATAGTCCTGGAGTCCGGCTGAAGGTATAGTTCGGCAATCCGAACACCCCCTAATCCAGGACTCCCTCAGTGTTCAAGCATTATAGTCCGATTGCCTGGTTCGTTGTGCTGAGCGCCTCCCTCGAAGGACCCAACCATGGGAAAAAGAGCATTCAGGTTTATCCCGAACACCCCAGCACTAGTGGCACGGGGGCAGAAGCCGACGACTGGCCATCTCTCAATTTTTGATAAACGGCCGCACAGAAAATAAAATTTTAAATTCAATAAGCATTGCTTAGCGCATATGAACAAGTTTTCAGCGCACAGGATAAACACGAGCGAGTTCATTCAAAAATTACATCTTTGGTGCATTCATCCGCCACAAGGCGGGCACCTGCAAGAACATCCTTATAGTAGTTCACGGGCTTGCGATGCTCCTTCCCCGCCGGCGGCCTGTCCTTCACAAGCTTCTCACCGTCCAGCTTACCCCAGGGCACCTTCGCACGGGCAAGGGCCCGACGGGCACCTTTGATGCAGATGGAGCGCTTGATGACCTCGAGCCTTGGACAGGCCTCCGCCAGTCGCTGCACCAGCCCGAAATAGCTCCCAGGCAGGGCCTCTTCGGGCAACAGCCAAACTATGAAGCCCTTCATGGCCTGTTCGGCCGCCTTGTGGAGCTCGACCAGCTGTTTTAGCTGGTCGCTCAGGGGCACAGGGTGTCCGGCCTCAGAATACTGAGACCAGAACACACTCTCCGTCGAGCTGCCCTCTTCAGCTCGGTAGAATGCGACGGCGTCGGATACGCTGCGCGGAAGATCTACACGCCCCTGGAGAACTCCGGATTCGGGTAAGTGACAAGTTGTTTACTTTTATATTCCTACTTTGCATTAAGAATGCCTTACCCGCTGCTATCTTTTCATCTCCTCCACCTCTTGGAGGGCTTTTTGGGCTTCGACCTTGGCACCCTTGGCGGTCTCAAGGGCCGACGCAAGCTCGGATGCTTGCGCCTTTGACTTAAGCTCCAAGCTCTCATGTTTTTTCGTGAGAGCCTGCAGCTCTTGCTGCACCTCGCCGACCTGAGCCCCAAGTCTTTCTCGCTCGGTACGCTCCTCGGCCGTTTTCTTTTCGGCCTCAGATAGCGCCCGCTTGAGGGTCGCCACCTCAGTTGTGGCCCCTATAATAAGCAGTATGATCCTGTTATTTTTTGCAATCACGCCTCTTTATAGGCACCTTTTTCTGTAGGGTATTTCTTACCTTCCTTTTTCTTGAGCTGCCGTTTGGCAAGGCCGAGCTCTTGCTCGGTCCGCCCGAGGTCCTTTTTTAGGACATCCACCTGCGCAGTTAGTGCGGCGGTGGATAGCAGCGAAGCCTGCATACGCATATTGACTCTTTATTGTTAGACTCCTGCGAAAATTAATAGATCCTCTATTCGGCTTTTCTTTCCGAACGCCAAACAGAGCATCAGGGGTTACTGTCTATGTGGTAATATTTTGACATATTTTTACTCACCTTGAAGCCTGTTAGAAGGCTAGCGCAAGCTTCAGTCAGCCCGCTCTTGGGGGACTGAACCTTTTGGATCACCATACTCATAATAGTACGGTGCCCCTTGTCGATGGAGGCGCCGTCAAGCACCTCCAGCAGATGGTCCAGCGACTCCGGTTGGATGGAAGTCGCTGGCTTAGAAGGCTAGTTCCATTTGGAAGGAGTTCGCCTACCGCGGCTCGGAACTGTTGAAGATTCCGGCACGGTGTCCGGCTCAAAGCCGGACTTGGAGCCCTGGGGGGTCTTGTCCCCTTCACTCCTGGAGTCCGGGAGGTTGCCTTGTGGCTCCTCCGGGACCACCTCCTCCTGCCCCGAAGCTTGTCGCGACGCCACTTCGGCGTCATCTGCAGTGCGGGGGAAGACAGCGGGCGGAACGGAGTTCACGTCCGATGAGTCCAGGGAGCCGCCCGACGATTCGTTGTATTCGGCCTGGGGCGGGCTGCATAATTACATTCGACATTAAGGAAAGCTGTGCAACAAAGGAACGTCATGAGTTACTCTGATATCCGAACTTACGATGTCGCCGGACGCTTGGCCCTGTTCGGCCACTCCTCTTCGCTCTCTTCGGCATCGTGGGAGTAGTCCGGGGGAGGGGTCTTCCTTTTCCTAGACCCCTCGGCCTCCCCTGTTGGGGCGGCCTTCTTCTCCTCTTCTCCCTTCGCTAGGGGGAGAGCTTTCTTCTTCCTCCTCCTCGTTTTCACGGGAGGAGGGCGTCTCAGACTCGTCAGACGACGAGTCCGACACCACCACGTTACGGGCACTTTTCGAGTGCCCATGGTCTTCTTCTTCTTGACCTTCTTCTCCGGCACCACATAAGGTGCCGGAATCAGCAGCTGCACTAGGAGCGCAGGGGCTGGATCCTCGGGCAGGGGAGCCGGACAGTTAATTGGTCCGGATATCGCTTGCCAAGCCTGTCAAAGGTAAGGGAGTTTAGATCCCGCACAGAGTCAAAACAGTGAAAGGGAAAAAGATCTTAGTATCCTATAAAAGGCGAAGATAGCTTACCTCGCTAGCGTGACGCTGCGAGCTGTATCCGCGGTCCTCGGAGGCGGATGCAGGAGCCTTGGCGCCCTTGAAGAGCACCTTCCAAGCATCTTCGTACATCGTGTCGAAGAGCCTGTTAAGGGTTTGGTGCTGCGCCGGGTCGAACTCCCACAAATTGAAGCCCCGTTGTTGGCACGGGAGGATCCGACGGACAAGCATAACCTGGACTATATTAACAAGCCGGATTGGCTTGTTCACCAGGGACTGGATGCAAGTTTGCAATCCGGTCACCTCTTCTTCGTCGCCCCACGACAGCCCCGTCTCTTTCCAGGACACTAGCCGCGTGGGGGGTCCGGATCGGAACTCGGGGGCTGCGACCCATTTCGGATCGCGTGGCTCGGTGATGTAAAACCACCCTGCTTGCCACCCCTTTAGGGTCTCCACAAAGGAGCCCTCGAACCATAGGATGTTGGCCATCTTGCCCGCCATGGCGCTTCCATACTCCGCTTGGCTGCCGCGCACCACCTTGGGCTTGACGTTGAAGGTCTTGAGCCAGAGGCCGAAATGGGTGCGGACGCGGAGGAAGGCCTCACACACGACGATAAACGTCGAGATGTTGAGGATGAAGTTTGGGGCCAGATCGTGGAAGTCCAGGCCGTAGTAGAAAATGAGTCCCCGGACAAATGGGTGGAGTGGGAAACCCAGTCTGTGGAGAAAGTGGGGAAGGAAAACTACCCTCTCATGGGGCCTTGGGGTGGGGAGAAGCTGCCCCTTCTCGGGAAGCCGGTGCGGGATGTCCTTGGACAGGTATCCGGCCTTCCTTAAATTTTTTACTTGGGCCTCCGTGACGGAGGAGACCATCAACTTGCCTCCTGCTCCGGACATTGTTGGAGAAGGTTGAGGTGAGAAGAGCGGGCTTGGGCGCTGGAGCTCGAGTGCGCAAGAGAGGGATTGGCAAAGGAGGAAGAAGGCGTAGGTAAAAAGGTGGATACTTATCCCCTTATATGGGCGGATGCGGTTATGCGTCCCCACCTGCCTAAAAAAACTCGCTTGCCTCCCAAGCGCCGTGGTAAATGGCGCGGTTGGGTTACCCACGTCCGTATTGATGAGAATCCCGTAAAAAGGGCACACGATCTCTGCTTTGACAAGACGTGCCAAGGAAACCGCCTCGCTAAACGTGCTGAGGTGGAAAAGTAAAAACGATTTATGTAAAGAACTTGGCCGTAGTGCGATGATGCACTGCGGAATACGTCAGCAGATTTGATTTGTGTTAATATTATTCTCTCTATGGCAATATGTGCAAACTTATTTTGCAGAGCCGGACACTATTTTTGGTGTTTACAATCTTCTATGAAGGACTTGGAGGAGGAACCCGCCTTGCAATGCTGAAGACAATCTACGTGCCGGACTCGTCGTCATTGAAGCCTGGTTTAGGGGCTACTGAGGGAGTCCTGGATTAGGGGGTGTTCGGGTAGCCGGACTATACCTTCACCGGACTCCTGGACTATGAAGATACAAGATTGAAGACTTCGTCCCGTGTCCGGATGGGACTTTCCTTGGCATGGAAGGCAAGCTTGGCGATGCGGATATTCAAGATCTCCTACCTACGTAACCGACTCTGTGTAACCCTAACCCTATCCGGTGTCTATATAAACCGGAGGGTTGTAGTCCGTAGGACAATCATCTTCATACACAATCATACCATAGGCTAGCTTCTAGGGTTTAGCCTCCTTGATCTCGTGGTAGATCTACTCTTGTACTACCCATATCATCAATATTAATCAAGCAGGAGTATGGTATTACCTCCATCGAGAGGGCCCGAACCTGGGTAAAAACATCGTGTCCCTTGTCTCCTGTTACCATCCAGCCTTGATGCACAGTTCGGGACCCCCTACCCGAGATCCGCCGGTTTTGACACCGACACCGCCCTCGACCTCACCGCCGCCGCCCGAGCCAGAGCCTGCCCTCGCCGCCGACCGTAAGGCTCTGCCTCTCCTGTCCCCTACCCTCCTCTCTCTCTCTCTGCTAGGGTAATTCATATATATTTTGATACTGTGTTGATGTTCATATGAACCCTAGGTGTTCATATGAACCCTAGATTTTTAAGGGCAGTAGGCATTTTATAGCATTTAGGAAAAATGATTAGCAATTTTTTTTAGGAAATAGCTAGGGCAATTTTTGAAAATGCCTAAACAGTAATTCCATTTAGCTTTAAACTAATAGAGGGTATATAAATAATAGTAGCATTTAGATTTAAATTAACAGAGGCTGTAAACAAAAAACACTTAGCTATAAAAAATATTTGGACTACGGACCTGAATTTGTTCCAAATTTCATTCAAATGAAATTTGAATTATTTGGACTATGGACCTAAATATTTTTGAAGAAATTGGGTGTAGGTACTAAGGTCTTGGTGAGGTCAAAAGGGTTAGAGAAAATGGAGTTCCTAGACTTTTAGCTTTAGACAAAAAACAAAAGTATTTAGCTATAAATAAAAAACAGTAGCTATGGCATTTAGCTATAAACAAAAAACAGAATTGTTTTTCTTTTCAAAAACTTGGTCAAACTAATTGTTGCTATGTAAACAAAAAACAAGACGGTTTTTATATGATATATGTCATTGATGTTCATTTGCATATTCCATTATTGTTGATTATATCTTTTCATTGAAGTGGCCATGTTATATGCAAATTCCTCAATAGTGTTTGCTCATGTTATATCTTTTCACTGAAGTTGTTCGATTGTGCCCAAGTGGCTTTGTTGTTTCCAGGGAATGATGCTGAGTGGCCTATGTTGGTGTGGCCTATATATGTTTTGCCGGAATGTTGATTCATTTCCATTCCGGCAAATTCCAGGTTCTCGATTTGTCCACTTTTTAGCAGAGGTCATGCCGAAATTTTCCGTGAATTTCGGCATGACTTGTGCTACAAAGTAGGACATATCGAGTGCCCGTGATTTGCCGCACCAGGAAGGAGTCAATGTTCCTGCAAAACAATAGGCCTTTTTTATGTCATTATTCATTTTATTAGGTCTAGAATTAATTGACTAGATTTAATCATAGGAAACATGGCTAGCAACGATGAAGGACAGGGTTCTGGTGATTGCGACGACGTCTACTGGGCGGAAGACAAATTTTGCCTTAACGATGATCAACTGATATTGTTGCTGGGCCCACCGGTGGCATCGGGGACTGAGACCGACACGCAGACCGGTGCTGAGACTGAGACTGGCGCTCAGACTCAGACCGGCATCGAGACCGGCGCTGAGACTGAGACCGGCGTTGCCTCGGGGAGCGGAGCCGGTGTAGAACCGAAAGCAAAGAGGCAACGGGTTCCTAACAAACTTAGGACTACTAGAGTGGTGGTCACGGAGGTGGACGACGGCAATTTTGAGCCAACGGCACCTGAGGAAGCGCGTCGATGCTACGACAATAAAATAGGCTGCATCGTACGGACAACCGCCACCATCAACGATGAGAAACTACAGAAGATAGAAAATATGAGGAGCTCCCTCCTAAAGAAGTTTCACCAGATATTCTTGTTCCCGGACCGGAATGAGAAGGATTATGTAGATCCAGATGAGGACCCGGCAATGAAGAAGATAAACAAACACGCCATGACCAAGTTTAGCGATGCGTTGGCCGCCTGGAAAAATCGAGTGAAAGCAAGGATCATCGTCAATAAGGAACCCTACTCCGAGATTGTAAAGGATAATCCAACAATCACGGAAGAGCAATTTCAAATATTCAAGGAGGCTTGCGAGGCCGAAGCTGCCAAAAAAAGTCTAAGTACATGAAGGGGCTTCAAGAGAGGAACATTGGGAGCCACCACCTCAAAAGCCGGGTTATGGCGGAAAGAGGTCCAAATGGGACAAGGAGGACGTGGAAGCCGCGAGTCTGGGCATCCCAGACCCCTTGGCGGAGTTCACCGTCCCGCAAGAGCATGACGTCCTCAGGGCCCGACACAGTTGGGACCCAGTGAAGAAGGTTTACGAGACAAAACCGGTCATTACGAAGTTCATGAGACTGCTGGTAATTTTCGTTTCTGATCAATTCGACTATACATGTTAGTCATATTTGTAAACGATCCTTGTGCCTTTTGCAGAGAGAGCAGCGTAGGATTGCGGCCGAAAGCGACTCGCCGTCTGAGGCATTGGCAAGGCCCAAGTGGGACACTCCATTCAACCGGGCGTTGAACATATTGAAATGACAACCGGTGGATACTCGACCGTCGTATGGACGCGTGCACGGTGTCGGAGACGGTGCCACGTGGAAGAAGTACTACCGTGAGACCACGGAGGAGAGAAAGGAAAGACAGAGGTTAAATGAAGAAAACACCGACAAGAAGGTTGAGATTGCGGTTGAGAAGAAATCAACTCACACAGTCGCAACAGCGGTAGCTGCCGCAAAACAGGTGGCTGTAGATATTTCTACTTCCTTGGTTCCGACCGTTTTCAATTGGACCAGGCAAAATCCAGAAAAAAATGCAGCAGACTTTCCCCTTGCTGACTTCTTGGCGGGGAGCAGCTCGACTAGTGTTGCACCAGCACCTGCAGCTGCACCAGCTCCCGCATCGGCTCCCACACCAGACGTGCTCGGCGGTGCTTCGTCTTTGGCTGAGCTCGACGCCCTCACGGTATCTGTCACACCGGCCCCCTTCAATATAAATGTATAATCTCCCGTTTTCGTTGCCTTTCGGATGTCTCACGCCGCAGACTTTTCTTTGCAGGCCGACGAAACCCCGTGCACCATATTGTACACCATCGGCGACCAGAAGGTGGACGTGGGGAAGGCGACGATAATGGAGCCGAAGGAACCGTTGTTCCACAGCCGGCCGATCCCCCCGAACGTCTTCAAGGTTTCCATGGCCAGTGTCAAACCGGGCCACGAGAATTTGCCTCCTCCAGTACTACTGGGGGATGACAACAAGACACCGTGGCGGCTTGGTGATTGTTGCAATGCTGGGTGGGTCCTATTGTGGCCAAAGAGTCTGCTTCGTCTGGAGGCGGGCGGGAGCACACCCACGAGCATGCAGCCTCAGGAAGGTATGAACATCAACACCCCACCTACCCAATTAGCGTGAGGTGTCGGGTTGGGTGATAGTGACGGGGTAAGGAGGAGGCTCCATTAGTCGCTGATGATGTCGCCATGGATGAGGATGAGGACGACGATGGCGCTGAATAGTATGTCTATTCTGGCGCCTCCTCAGGGTTTGAGCATCATGAGTCGGTGCCTGAATTGCCGTCTCAACATATTATGGACGACCTTCTGGTAGTAAAGAAGTTTAGGAAGAGAGCGAGGAAAGGCAAAAAAGCTGATTCTATGATCCAGCCGCCTAAGCAGCCTCGGCTTCAGGACCGTATAGATATCCCTGATGCGGATAAATGGCATATCCCCGGTCAACCAATCCTACCCGCAACAGCGCTACGGGCCAGATTCGGCAATCTAAGGAGACTTCATGACGATGTGTTGCGGGTAGAGAAAGACCTCATCACCTCGAAAGATCCAGGATACCTACTCTACGTGGTTAACGTTCCGCGGCAAATGTCGTACGTCGACAGCTTCCCCGCGGATAAGTTCTTCCTCCAATTCGATTACATATTCGACATGTTTCAAGTGAAGAAGCTGGATTTTACGTTTGTCCGCCTTTATGCCTTGCACATGAACTACATCATCGGGGTTGAGCAGATATCTCATATCTGTGTCGCTGACCCGTACTACATGCACGAGGGCTTCTTGGGAGTCTGCACAAAGCACCGTGAATACGCGAGGGATTACATCGTCAGTTTCATGCTCGCCAATAAGGACAAGGGGGAAATTCTCGTGCCTTATCATCCCGTGTAAGTCATCCGCGCTGCTATCCTTCCTTCGATTTCAATCATTCATTTGCATGGTGGAGGCTAATTAATTTGAGGACTTATTTTGCGCAGCAGCGGGCGCGCCATCCTCATCATCCTCTACCCCTGATTCTCCCATGCTCTTTACTTGGACTCGTCGAAGAACATTCACAAAAAGGATTACACCCACATCAAGGATGTTCTCGATAGTGCTATGTATTACTACCAACCAATGGGTGGAGAGGTCAGGGACAAGAAGATAAGGGGTGGCAGGGTCGCCTTCGGCCATAAGACCGACTTCTGGTGCATCCAGCAACTGAACGATTCTCTTAATGATGGATTCTATGTCCTACACCACATGCTGGAGTACAGATGAGATCACCAGAACCTTCGCATGGCACCTTCTTCCGGCGATGCCCATATTCTGCAATGGGCAAAGGACATAGGAGATATCGAGGATCATCGACTTCGAGCTGAGTTCTATAACATCCAGCGCGAACTTGCCCAAATCATCATGAAGGACGTCGTCGAAAAAATAGGGATGTTCTACGGAGAAGGACACATGTCGCGGGAAGACGTCCGAACATGGATAGCCTCTCAGCGTCTCGACCTGAAGCCTTTCACTAGGCTCGGGGACTATCTCCCTGACTTGGATGGATGGAACGACATGTTGGAGTGATTGTCGATATATGACAATGTGTCCGTTTAGTCCATACTTTCTGTATGACAAAACTTTGAGTTATGCACGGTGAAACTTTATTTGTGATGTAATTAAACCGTCCTCCTCCACGACTAGCGAAAATCACTCTAGTTAGGGCATTTTGGGGTACGCTGAACTTTGTTATTTATGCTTATGATATGTTGTTTCTATTTTTGCCAAGTCTGTCTCTTTCTGTTGCTCAACTATATATGTTGCATATCATCAACTCATGTGATGATGCAGGTGCATAGATCATAGATGGCGAAGAAGTGCTACGCCAGGAGTATATATACGACAAGTGGCCGGAGTGTCAGGCCCAGGTGTACCGGTTTCCGGTTTCCGAGCGACAGGCATTAGTTAGTTTAGGTTCACGCTAATGCGAGAGAGGGATACAAACTCATGTACTCAAAGTGATAGCTCTTCTCGCGTATATCATTGTTTAGATGGATGACGATGTATTTGCAAGTAATCGAGACTTGTATCGCTATTTTCGAGATGAGGACGAGAGACCACTTTGTGTTGGATGATGATTATGATGATGACATGATTTGATGAGACTAATTGTATGTATATGCTATGATTACATTTGTATGTGTATGATATGCTAAAGATTATTGTATAAAGTCTATTCAAATACAAAACAAATATGCAGGAAAAAAAACTTATAAATAAACTAGTAGTAGCGAGGGGGGAAATTTAGCAGTAGCGCCGCCTTACCAGTAGCGCGTCCCAGAAAACAGCGCTGTAGATAATATCAGTAGCGCCCTTTCCCAAAGAGCGCTACAGCTATTCATGTATAGCAGTAGCGTGGGACAACAGGCGCTACTGCTATATGTTAGCTGTAGCGCCTTATTAGTAGCGTCGGTGCCCACGCTACTGAGAGGCCCAAAACCCTCGTTGCTGCTAGGCTTTTCCCTAGTAGTGTTCAACAATTCATTTTTTCACACACACACACACACACACACACACACACACACACACACTTTGCACATGCTTGTTAAGTACTATTTGTGTGCTATAATCTGCACTGAGTGCACTAGCCTCCGGGTTCCACCTCCTCACAAAAACACACAATTGGGTCTCCTTTCCAATAGTTATTTCTCATGCATTGTCAGACACATTGTTAGACCAACCATGTGCTATGAGGGGTCTTGTTAGAGGTGATGTGTATCAGTAAAGTGAGCCTAAACATACGCGGTTTGACGGCCATTTATGCAATATGGAACTCATGGAATGAGCACATGGTATGGGTATTTATGGGAGCCGCTATAATAAAACGTAATGTCTTGTTAATGATCGAGAAGATCAGCAACCGAGCTTTTCTTGAGCCAACTTAGGCTTTTCTATTTCTTGGTTGTCTAGGATATGAGTACTACGCAGTATGTAACTAGTCTCCGTTGGAATGGTTGAACGTCTACACACCCTTTCCACATCACTACTAGGGAAAAGCCTAGCAGCAGCGAGGGTTTTGGGCCTCTCAGTAGCGCGGGTACCGGCGCTACTAATAAGGCGCTACAGCTACCGTATAGCAGTAGCGCCTGTTGTCCCACGCTACTGCTATACACGAATAGCTGTAGCGCTCTTTGGGAAAGGGCGCTACTGATATTATCTGCAGCGCTGTTTTCTGGGACGCGCTACTGCTAAATTACCCCCCTCGCTACAACTAGTTTATTTATTAGTTTTTTTCCTGCATATTTGTTTTGTATTTGAATAGGCTTTATACAATTATCTTTAGCATATCATACACATACAAATGTAATCATAGCATATACATACAATTAGTCTCATGAAATCATGTCATCATCATAATCATCATCCAACATAAAGTGGTCTCTCGTCATCATCTCGAAAATAGCGATACAAGTATCGATTACTTGCAAATACGTCGTCATCCATCTAAACAATGATATACGCGAGAAGAGCTATCACTTTGAGTACATGAGTTCATATCCCTCTCTCGCATTAGCGTGAACCTAAACTAACTACTTCTTGTCGCTCGGAAACCGGAAACCGGTACACTTGGGCCTGACACTCCGGCCACTTGTCGTATATATACTCCTGGCGTAGCACTTCTTCGCCATCTATGATCTATGCACCTGCATCATCACATGAGTTGATGATATGCAACATATATAGTTGAGCAACAGAAAGAGATAGACTTGGCGAAAATAGAAACAACATATCATAAGCATAAATAACAAAGTTCAGCGTACCCCAAAATGCCCTAACTAGAGTGATTTTTGCTAGTCGAGGAGGAGGACGGTTTAATTACATCACAAATAAAGTTTCACCATGCATAACTCAAAGTTTTGTCATACAGAAAGTACGGACTAAACGGTAACATTGTCATATATCGACAATCACTCCAACATGTCGTTCCATCCATCCAAGTCAGGGAGATAGTCCCCGAGCCTAGTGAAAGGCTTCAGGTCGAGACGCTGAGAGGCTATCCATGTTCGGACGTATTCCCGCGACATTTGTCCTTCTCCGTAGAACATCCCTATTTTTCCGACGACCACCTTCATGATGATTTCGGCATGTTCGCGCTGGATGTTATAGAACTCAGCTCGAAGTCGATGATCCTCGATATCTCCTATGTCCTTTGCCCATTGTAGAATATGGGCATCGCCGAAAGAAGGTGCCATGCGAAGGTTCTGGTGATCCCATCTGTACTCCAGCATGTGGTGTAGGACATAGAGTCCATAATTAAGAGAATCGTTCGGTTGCTGGATGCACCAGAAGTCGGTCTTATGGCCGAAGGCGACCCTGCCGCCCCTTATCTTCTTGTCCCTGACCTCTCCACCCATTGATTGGTAGTAATACATAGCACTGTCGAGAACATCCTTGATGTGGGTGTAATCCTTTTTGTGAATGTTCTTCGACGAGTCCAAGTAAAGAGCGTGGGAGAATTGGGGGTAGAGGGAGATGAGGACGGCGCGCCCGCCGCTGCGCAAAATAAGTCCTCAAATTAATTAGCCTCCACCGTGCAAATGAATGATTGAAATCGAAGGAAGGATAGCAGCGCGGATGACTTACACGGGATGATAAGGCACGAGAATCGCCCCCTTGTCCTTATTGGCGAGCATGAAACTGACGATGTAATCCCTCGCGTATTCACGGTGCTTTGTGCAGACTCCCAAGAAGCCCTCGTGCATGTAGTACGGGTCAGCAACACAGATATGAGATATCTGCTCAACCCCGATGATGTAGTTCATGTGCAAGGCATAAAGGCGGACAAACGTAAAATCCAGCTTCTTCACGTGAAACATGTCGAATATGTAATCGAATTGGAGGAAGAACTTATCCGCGGGGAAGCTGTCGACGCACGACATTTGCCGCGGAACGTTAACCACGTAGAGTGGGTATCCTGGATCTTTCGAGGCGATGAGGTCTTTATCTACCCGCAGCACATCGTCATGAAGTCTCCTTAGATCGCCGAATTTGGCCTGTAGCGCTGTTGCAGGTAGGATTGGTTGACCGGGGATATGCCATCTATCCGCATCGGGGATATCTATATGGTCCTGAAGCCGAGGCTGCTGAGGCGGCTGGATCATAGAATCAGCTTTTTTGCCTTTCCTCGCTCTCTTCCTAAACTTCTTTACTACCGGAAAGTCGTCCATAATACGTTGAGACGGCAATTCAGGCACCGACTCATGACGCTCAAACCCTGAGGAGGCGCCAGTATATACATATTGTTCAGCGCCATCGTCGTCCTCATCCTCATCCATGGCGACGTCATCAACGACTAATAGAGGCTCCTCCTTAACCCGTCTGCTATCACCCAACCCGACACCCGACGCTAATTGGGTAGGTGGGGTGTTGATGTTCATACCTTGATGAGGCTGCGTGCTCGTGGGTGTGCCCCCGACCGCCTCCAGACGAAGCAGACTCTTTGGCCACAACAGGACCTGTCGGTGGGAACGACACCTATGGGATCACAAGAATCCCTACTATGGTTGCGGGGCGCGGGGTCATGAGAAGAGTGGATCAAACAGATAGCACACGGTTTCTTTACCCAGGTTCGGGCCGCAAGGATGCGTAAAACCCTACTCCTGCTTTGGTGGTTTGTTTATCTGTGTTCTTGAACTAGCAATGGGGCGTGAGGAGCTCCAAAAAGCCGAATCCCCCTCCTGGTCGCCTTGGGCCTCCTTTTATAGGGAAAGGGGTTGCCACGGTGGCACACAGGAGGTGGAAAGGGTACAGTGATGCGAGGTTATCCCTCGCATTACATGACAAGGCGCATTTAATGCATCTTGCTTAGGTGTCCTTGCTTTATCAGGGACGGGGGAGAGCCCTGTCTTGTCCGTCGCCGCTCCCTCTTGCGTCGACACACGCCCTGGCCAGTGGTGCCCGTGGTGCCATGTAGGCAGGCAGGCAGCTGAGGTGGCGCAGTGGTGGGTCTCCACGAAGATCTGCATGCCGCCACGCAGGTGCCTGCCCAGCTGGTTGGGTTGGCAGCTGCATGCGAACGACGGTGGGGGTCTGATTGGCGTGGGCCTGATGGTGGCCCTACGGGTGTTCTTGGCAAGGGCCTTGCCGGGGCCCCTGCAAGGGTCTTGCCGTGACGCTTGTTGTCATTCCCGGCAAGGCTCTTGCCGGGGGCCTTGTGGTCCTCCTTGGCTGGGATCCCGCCAAGGATCATCATCTTCTAAAGTGTGTATCTGATCTTGAATGTCTTCACAAAGATCTTCATGCCACCACGGGGATGTCTCCCGAATCCTTGCTCCATGGGGGCAGTGGACTCAAGGGTGACTTGCTCCGTAGGTGTGGGGCGAGCTGCCACGACAAGGGTTTTGCCGGGTTTGCTAAAACCGCCTCCCGGCAAGGATCTTGCTGGGGGAGTCCGCTTCGTCCCCTTTGCTCTTTGTGGTCTTGGTCTTGGCGTCGTTCTGCTTCTCTCGAGCTTCGGCCTTACCTCGGCTCACCTCCCTTGCCTTACTCAGTGTGGTGGTGCCCGCGGCTCAGACTTCCCGTGCACAGTTATAGGGGTACAGAAAAGTGTACCCCTCTTTTTGTACACCGACAGGAGGCCCCGGGCCTGTGCCACACGTAAGCGCAATCGCGTCGTTGGGCTAGGCCCAAAAATGGTGCGCGGGCAGGTGGGGTGGTTTTTACCGCGGTAAGTCCCTTCGCACGCTGCGCTTCCCATGCTTCCCACGCGTGGAGCGGCGTGGGGAGGCGTGCATGACGTGGGCGGCATGTGTGGGGCTGAGCTCTGCACGCATGCGTCACGTCGTAGTAAAGGGGGCGGTTCGCGCCTTCCCCATAAGCGGAGGGAGGCGTGGAGGCGCGGCCCATTTACTGAACGGGGCCGAGGCGTGGTCTTCAAGGCGTCCACTCCCCACGATCACGAGGTGGGGAGAGGTCGCTTCATCCGTCGCCTCGGTCCTGCACGCCTGCCACGTGGCTCTCATGCGCTTGGGGTGGCGAACGGTGGAGGTGGGAAACTGGGCCGCCGCGGGCTGGGGCAGTGGGTCGGTCCCAGTTCCCTACGCCTTCCGCGTCTTGATTGGCTGAGCGGGGCGGCCGAGCCCCCACACCGTTCCTTTATAAAGAGCGGGAGGGGGGATGGTGTCCCGCATTCTTTCATCTCCTTCCTCCTTCAGCTTCTGCTCCCCCTTCCATCCTCCATGGATAGAGGGAATCCTGGTCCTTCCACGGTGGCGGCGAGGGTCGCCGCTCGACAACACGTCCCTCCTTCTCCTGCACCTGCGGTGGAAGAGCCAGCTGCGAGGGGAAGGGGGAGGGGGCGAGGCCGTGGGCAAGGCCGAGGCGCTCGGGGAAGAGGAGGACGGGGCGGCGCGCCGGCCTCGCCTCCGCCAGCAGTTCCTCCCCCCATGGAGGGCCATGTTGGGGATGACCCTCGCGAGTTCTTCGTCAGGATGCGCCGGCCGCCTCACCATCGCCTTCGTCTCCCGACTCCATTCGCGCGGGAGATGGAGCTAGATCCGCCAGAGTCATTGCGGCTGCACATGAGGGGCTGTGGGATCAGCGGCACGCGGGTTCGCGTCGACTTCCCAGCCCCTTACGTGATGTATCTTCGTCGGGGATGGAAGACATTCGCTCATATCCACCGCTTGACGGAGGGGCTCACTCTCCATTTCAAGCTGATGGAGGGCGCCCTCCTCTCTGTCAAGGTCTTCCGGCTCTTCGGGACCCGTGCAAGGTGCTGTGTGGAGAGCTCTTCTAATAGCGAAGACTCCTCCTCGGGCGGGAGTGATGAGGAGGACAGCGGCAGCGATGACGAGGGTAGCAGGCGGCAGGATGACAGGTCCGACTAAGTGTTGAGCGCCGCTCCATGCGGCGCCGGCGCCCCCATCATCCATGTTGCCGGCTCCCTGAACTTATCGGGGTTGTCTCCTTGGGCGGCTGGCGTTCGGAGGCTGCGGAAGAGGAAGAGGGCGGGCGGCAAGGCCGTCAAATCGGAGTACGCGGGCACCGACGCCTTCGACGCGTGCTGACATCCTGCCGCCTCGTCTTCGAGCTCTGCTTCCGGCGCCGCCATCACCATCCAGCCTTCGGACGGCCACCGAGATGTTCTCTTGGTGTCTTCTGACACCCGTAGTTCGCCTAGGAGCCCCTTTTGCCCTTTTCGCCTCCTTGACCTGCCTCCTGAGCAGAGGGACAAGAAAGGGATTACGGGCACTTTATCTCTTTTTAGTTTGTAAGCCTTCGGGCCTTGGCTGAATTTAAAACTTGTAATCCCATCATTCATGTTTTTCATTCCCTATGGACTGTACCTGAGTGGAATGTTTTTAATGGAAAAGGGTTGCTTGCCGGGTCATTTGTTTGCGGGTAGAACCCACGTCAAGGAGTAAATCCTTGATATCTCTAAGATAAACATTTCCTTGCCCGGCAGCAGGCCTTGCCGTCTTCCCACGTCGCTTGACCTTTCTCACGCTTTTGGCGGAGGCAGGGATGAGGTGGGTTCAGGCTCCTTGTTTCATCCTTTCGCTGCCGCGACTATGACCAAACCTGGCCCCAGGAACGAGCCCTAGGGCCTAGAGTTTAGGGGAGCACGGTAGCTTTAGGAAGGAACGGGGTTTCACATAACTCAGTCCATAAGGGAATGCATGATAAGGGATGAAGAACTTATCTGAAGCTGTAGCCCCCGGCAACTCTGGTTTGCCGTGGGTGAATCTTTGCACTTGCAGCCCCCGGCAATACTGGCTTGCCGGGGTCTAGATGCTGGCCTGTCCCTCTTCTCTTTTTCGTCCTCAAGTGATCCGGCAAGGATATCTGTGAGTCCTGCGAACCAAAGAAGACAAACGAACAGCACAGAGACGCACACTCAACCTCTAAGCTAGGGGTTAGTCGCCGCTAAGCACTATCAACCCTAACCAAGGACGAGACTCGACCTAGCATGCATGCTATAACTTAGGTGTAAGTGCATCTAGTGCCCCTTAGTGATTTTGGTGTATTGAAGACTTATAGGTTAAGCATCTGATGTGTTTATGAGTGTACACAGGTCTATAGGTCTATGAGGAGTTTGATATTTACAGTAAAAGTCGACCCCTAAAAATGAAGTTCTTCGACTGAAGACTTTGATATTCTGAAGACTTTGAAAGTGAAGAAATTTGTGTGACCTTGAAGACATGGTATTCGTTTGAGGAACGTGAAGCGTGAAGACTTTTGTTTTCGTAGTTTCATTTCTTCTCTTTCTTGAGTCATAGGAAACACCGTACTGTTAAAGGGGGTCGAGGAAATACTAAGGAGAAAATTTCCATGTGATGCTCAACTCAAATCCTACACTTACCAATCCCTTCGAGTGAAGCCATTGGAAATCGCATACAGTTCAGTCAATTTCTTCAGTGACAGAGACGCAGTTCTTCTGGTCACTGAGGACTTTGCTCTGACTGAGGAGTTAGGAATTCGCCAGTGCGAATTGCCTACAAAGTGAGGAACATGATAGCCCTGAGGAATTTGTACTCCAAATTTCCGACCGTTGCTGTGCCACGCGCCAGCTGTCCTAAAATATCTTGTCCACCTAACGGTCATATCATTGAAGGGCATTTATGTCTTATCATGTCGGGCTGCTCCCTAGGCTATAAATAGCCGCCCCTTCAACCACTAGCTGGTTGGCTGCTCCGCGTGAACTTGACACTTGTCATTTGAGAGCAACCCATCCTCCGAGGACTTTGAGCGAAAATCATCAAGTGAGGAAAATCCAAACCCAAACCCAAAACACCTACAAACTCAAAGTGATTGAGCATCACTGAAGAAATTGATCCTGCGTGGATCCGACGCTTGTTACCTTTGAAGACGGTGCTTCTTCCAGACGGTTAGGCGTCAAGGTCTAGAGCATCCAAGAGGAATTGTGGATCGCCGAGTGACCAAGTCTGTGAAGGTTTGGAAGTCACCTGATGACTTACCACGAGTGATTGGACGAGGAATGTGTGTCCTTAGTTCAAGGAGAATACGGTGAGGACTTGGTGTCCCGAGCTACGTGCTCAGGACTGGGTGTCCGAGACTGTGTGTCCTCGAGTTTAAATACTCAGCCGCTCCAACCAGACGTACAACTGAGACAGCAGTTGGAACTGGTCTACCAAATCATTGTCTTCACCAAGCTTACTGGTTCCATTTCCTCAACACCTTCATTTCCTCATTACTGTGTTGTCTGTTTGTTCATATCTGTCTTTGAAGACTTTGACTGAAGACTTTCACAAATTCCTCAGTTCAATTTCTTCAGTTTGTTTGTCTTCATCTAGAGTTATCCTATGCCTACGCTTTCTGTACTCTGTGTTTGTCTTCATTTCATCATGATGACCATGCATGTAATCTGTTATGTTTACTTCTGAGTACTTATTCCGCTGCTAGTATTTCTTCGCTAAGGAATCTCCTCACGAGCAAATTCCTCAGTGAAGAATTTCATAAAAATCGCCTATTCACCCCCCCTCTAGTCGATATAATGCACTTTCAATTGGTATCAGAGCAAGGTACTCCCTTGTTCTGTGTGATTTTGGTTTAACCGCCTGGAGTTTTAGTTATGTCGACCGCAGATATGAAGAAAGTACCTTGCCCCATCTTTGACGGTCACGAGTATCCCAAATGGAAGGCTATGATGAAGAAGCGTCTCATGGTGATGGACAGCGAGCTATGGACCGTCACTGAGATTGGTCTGACCGATCTGTGCAAGATGGCGGAAGCTGATGACATTCGCAAGTACACTCAACTCAACCTCACAGCGAAGGCCGTCATCTGCTCCAGTCTATCTCAAAACCAGTTCAGAAACATCATGCATCTCGATCAGGCGAAACTTGTCTGGGACCGTCTGTCTGATGTCTATGAAGGCCATCAAACCCGTCATGATCCTTGGTTTGAGGATTTCAAGGAATCGCTCAAATCGATGACATTCGAACCAGAATCATCATCCTCTACTTCATGCCTTATGGCAAAAAGTGCTGAGGTAACTGAATGCTACCTATCTGAGTCTAGTGATGAAGAATCTGATGATGAATTTGGACCTAGTTATGTCAAACTTGCTTCCCTTGCTGCTAAACAACAAAGAGCTTTGAAAAATGCTAATGATATGCTTAGTAAGAGCAATGATATGTTGGGTGAAGAAATGAATCAGTCACAAGCCTTGGCTGAAAGACTTCAGAGACTGCATTCTAAGTATGACTCCCTTCAAGATCAGCATAACTCTCTCCTGTCTGACCTTGAGAAGATAAGAGTGAGTTATGAAGATCTTCAGAAGGAGCGCGATTCATTACTTGCTCAACAAATCAGCGCTGCTCAGGAAGAATTTACTCCTCCATGTTTAAAATGCATTGAACGAGAATCTGCTAATTCTTCACCTGAATGTTCAAATGCTTCAAATATTACAAATTCCTCACCTGTCTCTGCTATCACTAATTCCTCATTTGAGGACATTGCTAGTATCACTAACGATGCAGGGCTGAAGGAATTGTACATGACAGGCATGTACAAAAGCCTCAAAGGGCATCAGTCTCTTTGTGATGTGCTTAAAAAGCAGATCATCAACAGGAACCCTAGGAAAGAGGGTATTGCCTTTGAGAGGAAACTCAATGCGGATGGTACTTATTGGAAGCCTGAGCAGTACCCCAAAACCTCTTGGGTTGCTGCAAAGGGACCTCCAGTTGATCCATCTGATTTATCTGGCTATACATGTGAATCTTCTCATTCTTCTGATGAGTCATTTGACTCCAACTATAAACTGTTCAAAAATCAGAATGGTGAAGTATTTGCTAGATATGTTGGCACTAACTGCAGGAACGGTTCCCCTATGAAGAAAATCTGGGTTCCCAAAAGCTGCCTTGAAAGTCTTCAGGTGAATGTCCTCATGACACCACCTGTGAAAAAAAGGAACCCCAGATCGAATTCTTCATATGGACCAAATTCTTCATATGGATCCAAGTCTTCATACAGACCAAATTCCTCACATGGATCAAAGTCCTCATATGAACATCATCGTGCTAACAACTCTGTTTCGCAGGGAAGAGCCAAGGGCTATGAATATGAGCATTATTCTTCAAATTATTATGTTCATAAGTCCTCGAAGAATTTCTCTGCTTATTCATATGCTTATCCTAACCCCTCTTATGTGAAACGAAATGGTTTGGCTGCTTTGCCACCATTCTCATATGGAGCTCGCAGAGTGATGAACTCTTTGCCACCCCTTCAGATGTGGGTGGTGAAGAAAAAGAACTAATCTCTTCTGCAGGGTCAGGTCTCCAGACGTGCTGTAATGTCTGAAGAATTTGCTGGGGACCTGACAGAAATGCCTGAAAGGACGCAGGCTAACCATGATGAAATGAACTTTCATTTCACACGTCCTCCCTCTGTTTTATCAGTTCTACTGCTTGATGAAATTGATCTGATGAATTGTGATATCATATTCTTCACTACTGAAGCATATGAGGTTCGTAAGTTGCACTAATTCATCTGCAGGATGATCAACCCAAAGCCACTGAATGGGTACTTGATAGTGGATGTACAAATCACATGACCGGTGACAAGAATCTGTTGATGGATGCTCCCTTATCAGCATCACACATGAAGCATATCATCTTCGCTGATAAAAGCAAAAGTCAGGTATTGGGTCTAGGTAAGGTTGCCATCACAAAGGATCGACACATGGACAAAGTCATGCTTGTTGAGTCCTTAGGATACAATCTTATGTCCGTCTCAATGCTTTGTGATCTTGATATGGTTGTTGTCTTCGGCAAGTATCGTTGTGTTGTGATTATGGAATCTGACAAATCCAAAGTCTTCGAAGGCTTTAGGAAAGGAGACTTGTATATTGTTGATTTCTCTGCAGATTCACAACCTGCCGTGTGCCTACTTGCAAAAACTTCAGAAGGATGGCTATGGCATCAACGACTTGGTCATGCAGGCATGAGGAATCTGCACACGCTTGCGAAGAAGAAGCATGCCATTGGCATTGAGAATGTCAAATTCCTCAAGGATCACTTATGCGGTGCCTGTGAAGCTGGAAAGATGACCAAGGCCAAGCATCCAGCGAAGACTATCATGACCACTACTCGTCCATTCGAATTGCTTCACATGGATCTCTTCGGTCCTAACCATTATTCCTCTGTCTCTAATGAGGCATCTCAATATGGTTTTTGTTATTGTTGATGATTACTCTCGTTACACATGGGTGCACCTTGTCTCTTACAAAACTGAAGTGCAGGAAGTCTTCAAACGATTTTCCTCGAGGGCTTCAACTAACTTTGGTGTGAAGATCAAGCACATCAGAAGTGACAATGGCACTGAGTTCAAGAATTCGGGTCTCAATGACTATCTTGATGAACTTGGCATTACTCATGAATTATCTGCTCCTTATACTCCTCAACAGAATGGCGTCGTGGAGCGCAAGAACAGGACTCTTGCTGAGATGGCTCGCACTATGCTCGATGAGTACAAAACCCCTCGTCGTTTCTGGGTTGATGCAATTGATACTGCGTGCCATATCATCAATAGAGTATATCTTCACAAATTCTTCAAGAAGACTGCCTATGAACTCCTCACTGACAAGAAACCCAATGTGAGTTATTTCAAAGTCTTCGGTGCTAAATGCTGGATTAGAGATCCTCATCACAACTCTAAATTTGCACCGAAAGCACATGAAGGTTTCATGCTTGGTTATGGGAAGGACTCGCACACCTACAGAGTCTTCAACAATGTTCTTCACAAGATTGTTGAAACTGTAGATGTGCGGTTCGATGAAACTAATGGCTCGCAAAGAGATCACCTACCTTCTGTGTTAGATGAACCAGCACCTGACGAATCGATCAAGCACAAGGCTACTGAAGATATCATTCCTACTGAAGAATCTGCTGAAGAATTCATTCCAGAACGTGAAGAACGGCGAACTGATGCACCGGAAGAAAATGCTGAGGAAATTGATGCTGAAGAAAATGCTGATCAAATTCCTCAACGGCAACCAACTCACCCTCGCATTGCAAAAGAAGTGCAAATGGAGAAGATCATCGATGACATTAGAGCACCAGGTCCTCTCACACGCTCAAAAGCTTCACATCTATCTAACTTTTGTGGGCACTTTGCTTTTGTCTCTATCACAGAGCCCACTAAGGTAGATGAAGCATTTCTAGAGCCTGAGTGGATTCAGGCCATGCAAGAAGAATTACATCAGTTCAAGCTCAACAACGTATGGGAACTGGTCAATCGTCCCGATCCTCGCAAGCATAACATCATTGGTACAAAGTGGATCTACCGCAACAAGCAAGATGAAAATGGTGTTGTGGTGAGGAATAAGGCACGACTAGTAGCTCAAGGCTACACACAGGTTGAAGGAATTGATTTCGATGAAACTTTTGCACCTGTTGCTAGACTTGAAGCTATTCGCATATTACTTGCTTATGCTAACCATCATGATATCATCTTATACCAAATGGATGTGAAAAGTGCATTCCTTAATGGTAAGATTGAGGAAGAAGTATATGTTGCTCAACCACCAGGTTTTGAAGATCCAAAACATCCTGACAAAGTCTTCAGACTTAACAAGGCCCTCTATGGCCTCAAGCAGGCCCCACGGGCGTGGTATGACACATTGAAGGAATTCTTCATGAAGAAAGGCTTCACACCCGGTTCACTCGATCCCACTCTTTTTACTAAATCATATGATGGTGAACTGTTTGTGTGCCAAATATATGTTGATGATATCATCTTTGGCTGTACTGACCAACGTTATAGTGATGAATTTGCCTATATGATGAGTGAAGAATATCAAATGTCTATGATGGGAGAATTGAAATTCTTCTTAGGTCTACAAATTCGTCAACAACACAATGGGATATTCATATCTCAGGAGAAATACCTCAAGGATGTCCTGAAGAAATTCGGCATGCAAGACTGCAAAGGTCTCAAAATTCCTATGCCCACAAATGGTCATCTATGCACTGATGAAAATGGTACTGACTTCGATCACAAGGTATATCGCTCCATGATTGGCTCTTTATTGTACTTATGTGCATCTAGGCCAGATATAATGCTTAGTGTTTGCATGTGTGCACGATTTCAAGCTGCACCGAAGGAATCACACCATACGACTGTGAAGCATATTCTTCGATATCTAGCTCACACACCAACACTAGGATTATGGTACCCCAAGGGCTCAGACTTTGACCTCATTGGATATTCTGATTCTGACTATGCTGGTGACCGTGTGGATCGCAAGTCAACATCTGGTACTTGTCATTTCCTCGGACGATCCTTGGTCTATTGGTCCTCGAAGAAACAGAACTGCGTATCACTGTCTACTGCTGAAGCTGAGTACATTGCTGCTGGTTCTTGCTGTGCTCAACTACTATGGATGAAGCAAACGCTCAAGGACTATGGAGTCAACGTCAAGAATGTGCCTCTTCTCTGTGACAATGAGAGTGCCATCAAGATTGCTCACAACCCAGTTCAGCACTCAAAGACAAAGCACATTCAGATTCGTCATCATTTTCTTCGTGATCATGTGTTGAAGGGCGACATTTCTATTGAGCATGTGAAGACTGAAGAACAGCTAGCCGATATCTTCACTAAGCCCTTGGATGAGAAGAGATTTAGCAAGTTTCGGTGTGAGCTAAATATCTTAGAATCTTCGAATGTACTTTGAAAATGCACTCATCCTAACACTTATGCAAAATTGATGACTTAGATGTGCAACACATGAAGAAAGGTTTTTCTTCAATCAATGAAGAATAACACTCTAAGTGTGATTCTCAGAACCCTACGACAATTGTACGAGGTGTCTGAAATCATCATTCTTACACGGTGGGTCACGCCACCACAAAAGTTGAAAATCTTCAATTTGAGTTTTTCCTCAACTTTTGAAATTCTTCAGTTTTTCAAATTCTTCACTTGTGCCGTCGTTTTTCTTCATTCGCTATATATATATATATATATATATATATATATATATATATATATATATATATATATATATATATATATGAGTTTATGTCCTCTACAGCATTCACTTATAGCTATTTCTTCAAGTTGGATTTTTTTTTGCTAAGTGAATGTGATCGGACCCTTCCCCTCTATGCTATACTCAATCCAGTCTATTCACAAATTCTTCATGTGCATTCTATTTGAAACTTGTTCAAATTCTTCACTGTGTCCTTGTCAGCTGAAGAAATTGCGAACGAAACGTTAAAACTAATCTTATCCAAACCTTCGGTTTTGCCGCTCAATCCGTTCCACTTCCCACGATGGATTATTTTACTCACCCACGATCTTACACGATCTCCACTACACAGTACGTGGGTGACACATGTCAAGTGAAGGAGAACGGCCAGGGGCATGTTAGTCCTAAATCTTCGGACAAGCAGTTTTTACTGCGGCTATAAATACCCCTCCGTCGCCATCCTCACTTCTTTAATCCGCTCGATCTCACTTCCCCCGCTCGAGTTTCCAAACCCTAGCGCCGCCGCTACTCCATCGTCGCCGGTGAGGAAGAGCTTCACTGCCTTGACCTCGTCGCCGACGTACTCACGCCGACTGCGGAAATCTTCACCTCCGCCGCCGCCGTAGACGTCTTCCTCCGCCAAGTTAGGGCGTGGAAGATCTGCATTGACGAACTTCTCTGTTCCAACTCACAGTTCGTCGTGTTCTTCATTCAGGGTAATTAAAAGCTATTTTTACTGCCCTCTTTGATTCGAAGTTTCTCTACAAAATCTTCAAAGGTGTTTTTATTCTTCAAATCCTCACACACAAAACACCTCACTCATTCTCTGTTCTTGATTCATTTCCCTAAGTCTAAATTTCTTCAAGATTCCTCAATTGTGTGGATTCTCAATCTATACAACTCTGGAACCTAAGATATATATGGAGCTTAGTGAAATTACTCAAGACGAATCTGGTCAAATTCCTCAAAACTTGTTCTTTATGAAAAACCCTCTGAGAACGCATATGACCTCTTCAAATTCCTCGCAACTATACTCTGTTCACAGGTACACATGTCCACTGCTGAATCCTTAGGTTCTCATCAACTTAGCTCATTTGCAGTGTTCCTCAAAGAAAAGTTGACTACTTCTTCAGAGAATTCCATTGTTCAAATTCCTCATCTGAAGAAAATGGCTGAAGGTAAAAGGCCGCAGAAAGGAGGAAAGAGACCAGAGGTCATGACTGCATTTGAAATCCCTGAGGACATTTGTGCTGGGTATTGCACACCTGATGAATCCAAATTTGGTAAAGAAGACAAAAATCAGCGCAAGGTGCGCATCCAAAGGATTGAACGGAGATGGGCACATGAGTGGAGGGAGTACAGATACGTCACTCCCAAGTACATGAAGAAATTCGCAGTAAACCCTCCATGCCCAAGACCTCCATTGGCACCTGGCCAAGTGGCTGATCCCACAAGCATCAGAAGAGGAGAGGATTTTCCTCAAGAATGGGCTAAGCGCCAGCGTAAACTGCAAAAGCAAGCAAAAGAAGCAGTAAGGAAATTCAATGAAGAATCTGCTGCTGCTGCTGCCACTGAGGCTTCTGCCAAGCCGAGGAAATCAATGATGAAGAAGCCTGCTCATAAGCCAAGTGCTTCACCTTCAATGCCCTCACGGCCAAGTTCCTCAGCTGCGGCCTCACGGCCAGAATCTTCAAAATCTTCAAAGCAAATTCCTCATGCTGCTCCTGCTCCCACAAAATCCTCAGCTCCTGTGCATCTGGCCTCATGCCAAAGGACAACTGGCATCTCTATTGCCTCTGGTGTCTCAGCTAGTTCCTCAGCTGCACCAAAATCCTCAGCTGGACCCTCGTTACTGAAGAAAAAGGCTACCGTTGGACGCGGCACTCGCCCAAGTCCAAAGAAGCAAGTGGTCTTGACTATGCCCTCTGATGATGATGAAGCTGATGAAGAAGAACTCGTTGAAATCATCAGAGACCGCCAAGAAAGGGCTGCTAAAGCCAAAGGCACACCTGTGCCCCTGCTTTTGGATCCAAGGGCGATCCTAGATTATATTGATCTCTGGCACAAGGATCCCAACACTCCTATGCCTGATTTCAAGCTGACACCTGGCCAAAGTCACATGCTGACTCACTTCATCCAAGAGGAGAAGTGGAAATATGATAGGGCCAGAGAGATCAAGAAATCCCAGTACCGCAAAGAGAAGCTGCTGAAGAAAAATGTTCTCAAAATGAAGCCTGAGGAACTTGTCAAGATGCAGGCTGAGATCAAAGCCCTCAGCGACAACTTTGACTCGTACTATGCTGATTGGCAAGGAGCCAAGGTCAGATTTGTGAGGCTGACTGATACCTTCACCAAGGGTACTGCCCCAAAGCAACAAATTCCTCAAGCTGAAGCATCTGTTCAGCAAACTGAAGAACATGCCAGCACTGCTAATGAAGTTCAGGCTGCTGAAGAAAATGCTAGTTCCAAGGCTGATGACTCTGCTCCAGCCGTTGATGAAATTGCCAGGGCATCCACTAGTGGTGCACCTGAAGAAAATGAAGAGACCAGGGCAACTGCATCAGTTGTGCCTGAAGAAACTGAACCAGATTCCTCAGCTCCACCTGCACCAACTCCAACTCCAGTTCTTCCCTCTGCTTTATATGTGAAGAAAACCAAGGCTGCAGAGCGAGCTGTAGTGAAGAAAAGGAAAGCATCAAGTGCTTCAGAATCTTCAGTCCCAAAGAAGATGGAGCCCATGACCAGCTCATTTGCCAATCCAATTGATGCTGTTCCTATCTCCTCCATGCCATCAAAGGACCTTGTTCCTTTTGGTGAAGATTATGAGATCCCAAGTGGATCAGATGAAGAAACTAAGTCTGCTGCTTCCTCAGAGTAGATTGATGAAGAAATTGAAGTGGATACAATCCCTTCAACCCCACTAGTCTCATCACCAATGCCTCAGTTTGATGCTGAAGAGGCTGGTGTTGAAGAAATTGATGATGAAGATGTGGATATTGGAAGCACAACTCCAGTAATGAATGACGACTTTTGGGAAAGTCAGCATCCCAATTCCCCACTCTTCACTCCCCTGCAGCAAATTCCTCACTCTTCTTCACCAACCATAAAATTGGGCTCTGATGCAACTCATCCCACTGCTTCTGTGAATGAAGAAATTCCAGCCACTAGTGCTGAAGAAACTGCTGCTGCAACAGACAAGGTGACTGCACCTGAGGAAAATCCTGAAATTCCTCAGCCGGAAGAGCCTGAGCTTGTGATTCCTGAGGTCGTGATGCAACTCACTGACACTCCTCTGCCAAGGCCAAAGGATCCATTCTCACGCAAACAGAAATTCAAGGCTGAAGACTTCTATGGCGAGCACGTATTCTTCACTGAATACAATCCTTATGACTCTGCTCGCATAAGGAAGAGGCATTTCTGGACTGCCAGCCAAGCAAATTTCTATTCCTCAGTGCTTTACAACAAAGACAAAGTCTTCGACCATGCACATATTCCTCACGTGGATATGGAATCTATGCCGTGCTTTACGCCAGTCCTCAGTGTTCTTCACGACGCTGGGCTACTCAACTTCTGCACAGATATATGCGATTGGAATGAAGAACTTATTCTTCAGTTCTATGCTACACTGCACATCACTGGCAACTCTAAAGATGTCAATTCATGGGTTCTGGACTGGATGACTGAAAATACACATTAGAAGGCCCCAGCAACTGAATTGCTTTGCTGCCTTTCTCTTAGTCCACCCACTGAAGATGCGCGTTGCGTGTATGATGAACCTGAACTGTCAAACCACTATATGCAAGTGCTCATGAAGCCTCTGAAGCCAGGGCAATCACCTCGTACCAAATTCCTCGTCAAGGAATTGTTGTATGTGCCTAGGACTGTCTATCGCATTCTGACGAAGACAATATGTCCCATCAAAGGACATGATTCTTCCGATGAAGAAATTGTTGGCATCATGAAGAATATGCTTTTCAATATCATACATGGCGTTCCCATAAACTTCCATGATTTCTTCATGAGGACTCTGGCCAACATTGCTATGTCACCATTTGAGCTGAAGCCTTATGCACCTTGGATTATGAGATTCATCAGGACAAGGTCTTCACTCAACTACAAGGCTGAAACTCTCAACCACTGCAGCTACTTGCCTCCTATTGAAGTCCTCAAATGGACATTTTCCTCAGCTGATGAAAAGGGCAAGGCCACTGCTGTGATAGATGAAGGCATTCATCCATTGGATGGTCAATTTCGCAAGGCTGCTTCTTATTCCACCAATGATGACTCTGCCACACATGACTCTGCTGCTAATACTGCCAAGACAAATCCTCAAGCCACAGCACCCAGGGTGATGACTGATCATGAGTTACTCCTCAGTCTTCATCAAAAGGTTGATCGCAATCACAAATGGGTCAAGCGTCAGTTTGGTTCAATTCTTCACAACATGACTGCCACATATAATGCAGTGAAGAAAAACCATTACTACCTTCATGAAACCTTCAACCGCACCTGGGCTGTTCTGTCTCAAGTATATAGCGCTGAAGATTTAGAGAACATGGGCCTCAAAGAAGAATTTGCCTGGTCGGCACCTCCGCCGAAGAAATTCAAGAAGGTCAAGGTTCCTTCTCTGGTGGCCAGTTCATATTCTTCATCGCGCGACACTGATGAAAATGAAGACTTGGACGACACTGCAGCAGGCCCTACTTCAACAACCGACCCCAACAACACCGGCGCTCCTCCATCAACTTGAATATCTTCAGGGGCGTTAGTCCTCAGTTTCTATCCTTTTGGTCATTTGATGACAAAGGGGGAGAAATCTGAGTTAGTCTTCAAGCGGGTCTATTATAAGGGCCTATTTTTTAAGTTACAACTCTCGTTCTTTCGAAACTTTTATTGGATTGAGTTGTAATCTTAAACCCTATGGTGCACGGTGCTCTGATACTTTTGTCGCTCTATGCTCTGATACTTCGATACATGCTTGAGCTCTGATACTTTTGATGCGCTATTCTGCATGCTTATTCCTCATTAATGTTATCGCACGCATGTTGAATTGCATCAGGCACCATATTTCATCATGCATTTCAAATTCTTCATATCATATATCAAATGCGTGTATGAATTACAAGATATAGGGGGAGATCTCCATGATTTAACTCTTCAAGTGTGCATTGCTTCAAAAGCAAATTCCTCATATGCACAACTTCAGGGGGAGTTCTTCTATATCTTGCAATCAAATTCCTCAATATTAGTTTCTACACTTCATATATTTATCCCCGTTGAAAACTTAACCTATATTGTCATCAATCACCAAAAAGGGGGAGATTGTAAGTGCATCTAGTGCCCCTTAGTGATTTTGGTGTATTGAAGACTTATAGGTTAAGCATCTGATGTGTTTATGAGTGTACACAGGTCTATAGGTCTATGAGGAGTTTGATATTTACAGTAAAAGTCGACCCCTAAAAATGAAGTTCTTCGACTGAAGACTTTGATATTCTGAAGACTTTCTGAAGACTTTGAAAGTGAAGAAATTGGTGTGACCTTGAAGACATGGTATTCGTTTGAGGAACGTGAAGCGTGAATACTTTTGTTTTCATAGTTTCATTTTTTCTCTTTCTTGAGTCATAGGAAACACCGTACTGTTAAAGGGGGTCGAGGAAATACTAAGGAGAAAATTTCCATGTGATGCTCAACTCAAATCCTACACCTACCAATCCCTTCGAGTGAAGCCATTGGAAATCTCATACAGCTCAGTCAATTTCTTCAGTGACAGAGACGCAGTTCTTCTGGTCACTGAGGACTTTGCTCTGACTGAGGAGTTAGGAATTCGCCAGTGCGAATTGCCTACAAAGTGAGGAACATGATAGCCCTGAGGAATTTGTACTCCAAATTTCCGACCGTTGCTGTGCCACGCGCCAGCTGTCCTAAAATATCTTGTCCACCTAACGGTCATATCATTGAAGGGCATTTATGTCTTATCATGTCGGGCTGCTCCCTAGGCTATAAATAGCCGCCCCCTTCAACCACTAGCTGGTTGGCTGCTCCGCGTGAACTTGACACTTGTCATTTGAGAGCAACCCATCCTCCGAGGAATTTGAGCGAAAATCATCAAGTGAGGAAAATCCAAACCCAAACCCAAAACACCTACAAACTCAAAGTGATTGAGCATCACTGAAGAAATTGATCCTGCGTGGATCCGACGCTTGTTACCTTTGAAGACTGTGCTTCTTCCAGACGGTTAGGCGTCAAGGTCTAGAGCATCCAAGAGGAACTGTGGATCGCCGAGTGACCAAGTCTGTGAAGGTTTGGAAGTCACCTGATGACTTACCACGAGTGATTGGACGAGGACTGTGTGTCCTTAGTTCAAGGAGAATATGGTGAGGACTTGGTGTCCCGAGCTGCGTGCTCAGGACTGGGAGTCCGGGACTGTGTGTCCTCGAGTTTAAATACTCAGCCGCTCCAACCAGACGTACAACTGAGACAGCAGTTGGAACTGGTCTACCAAATCATTGTCTTCACCAAGCTTACTGGTTCCATTTCCTCAACACCTTCATTTCCTCATTACTGTGTTGTCTGTTTGTTCATATCTGTGTTTGAAGACTTTGACTGAAGACTTTCACAAATTCCTCAGTTCAATTTCTTAAGTCTGTTTGTCTTCATCTAGAGTTATCCTGTGCCTACGCTTTCTGTACTCTGTGTTTGTCTTCATTTCATCATGATGACCATGCATGTAATCTGTTATGTTTACTTCTGAGTACTTATTCCGCTGCTAGTATTTCTTCGCTAAGGAATTTCCTCACGAGCAAATTCCTCAGTGAAGAATTTCATAAAAATTTCCTATTCACCCCCCCCCCCTCTAGTCGATATAACGCACTTTCATTAGGGCACCAGCGCTTCATTTATTTATGCTCAGGGCATGCGCCTGGCTTTGTACAAAGGGTTACATGCATCATCGGCAATGCTTGTACAAAAGGTGGCTTGCCGGGGGGCCCGGCAAGCCGCGCCTCACGGGTAAAACTTGCGAAGATGCTCAATGTTCCAGGAGTTACTCACCGGAACGGCATCTTCGGTCTCCAGGCGGACTGCGCCGGGCCTGGTGACTCGTATTACCCGATAAGGGCCTTCCCACTTTGGCATCAACTTGTTGGAATTCTTAGCCGATTGAACACGCCGAAGGACAAGGTCACCTTCCTCAAGGCTTCGGGCATGAACCTTGCGGCTATGGTAGCGGCGCAAGGCTTGCTGGTAGCCTGCTGCTCTCACAGTCGCCCGAAGACGATCTTCCTCAAGGAGCATTGCGTCATCTTGCCACAGTTGCTCTTACTCAAGCTCATCATAAGCGAGCACTCGAGGTGACCCGTATATGAGTTCAGTGGGGAGAACTGCTTCTGCCCCGTATACTAGGGCAAAGGGTGTCTAGCCGGTGGCTCGATTTGGCGTCATCCTGATCGACCAATGAACCGTCGGCAACTCATCAATCCAGCGCCTTCCACTCTTGTGCAGCCTATCAAAGGTCTTGGTCCTTAAGCCTCGCAGTACTTCAGCATTTGCCCTCTCAGCTTGACCATTGCTTCGCGGGTGAGCAACGGAAGCGAAACAGACTTTGCTGCCGAGGTCTTGGGTATATTGCATGAAGGTGCGGCTTGTGAATTGTGTGCCGTTGTCGGTGATAACCCTGTTGGGTACGCCAAAACGGCACACTAGACCCTTGAAGAACTTGACGGCTGACTGAGCTGTGACCTTCCTCACTGCCTCCACCTCCGGCCACTTTGTGAACTTGTCGATTACAACATACAAGTACTCAAAGCCCCCGACAACGCGGGGGAAAGGGCCCAGTATGTCGAGCCCCCAGAACGAGCAGGGCCAGGAGAGAGGAATGGTTTGAAGGGCTTGAGCTGGCTGATGAAGCTTCTTTGAATGGAACTGACACACTTCACACCTGGTGACTAGTGTCGTCGCATCCTGGAGGGCGGTGGGCCAGAAGAAGCCTTGCCAAAATGCTTTGCCGGCAAGGGCCCTTGACCCGATGTGGGATCCACATATGCCTCCGTGTATCTCCGCCAACAGCTCCAGTCCTTCCTCTCGAGGGATACACTTCAATTTCACACCGTTCGGCCTCTTTCTGTACAGGACGTCATCGATGAACTGGTACATGGTAGAGCGACGGGCTACTTTTTCCGCTTCTTCCTGCTCCTCAGGAAGTTCCCCTGTTTGGAGGAATCAGACGGTATGCTGTGCCCATGCTGGAGCCTGGGGCTCAACGGCGAGGACTAAAGGCATTTCCTCCGCTATAGGAGCGGCTATCTCGACGGCAAGAGCTTGACGCTCCGCCGGAGCCAGTCGTCCCGTGGCGGGCTCAGTGTCCCCGGCAACATCCTTGCCGGCGGCTCCGGGGAGCTCGGCGGGAAAGTACTTGCCGGGCCCTGATTTCCTCCTCTTGTTCTGCTCTGTTGATGGATCAACGGATGGCTGAGTTAGCTGAAGCACAAAGGTACCTGGTTCCACAGGTAGCTTGAGGGCAGCGCGTTTTGACAGGTAATCGGCGATATCATTCTCCGCTCGGGGAACGTGTTCAGCCTGTATACCGTCAAAACGCTCTTCCAGCTTTCTCACTTCATTGACGTAGGCCTTCATCAACGGGCTCTAGTAATCCTTGTTGACTTGCTTGACGACAAGCTGCGAGCCACCCCTGATGATGAATTTCTTGATTCCGAGGTCCGCCGCGATCAGAAGACCGGCAAGCAGCCCTTCGTACTCTGCCGTATTGTTTGTTGACACCTCCCTGGGGAAGTGCATCTGGATCACGTACTTGAGGTGCTCTCCGGTGGGCGCGACAAGCAGTACGCCAGCCCCGGTGCCTTTTAAGGAGGAAGCTCCATCAAAGTACATGATCCAATCACAACTTTCCTCCTTGCCGGGGAGAGCAGTCTCTTGGGCTTCTTCGTCAGGCGTTGCGGTCCATTCTGCAATGAACTCCGCCAGGACTCGGCTCTGAATCATCGAAGTACTTTTAAACTTGAGGCCAAAGCTGGACAACTCCAGTGCCCATTCCACAATTCTTCCCGTTGCATCTGGATTGTGCAATATCCGTTGCAGAGGGGGGCGAGTGACGACAGTGATCTCGTGTGCCTGGAAGTAGTGATGTAGCTTCCTCGAGGCCATAAGAAGGCAGAAGAGCAGTTTCTGCACGCCGGAGTACCTTGATCTAGCCCCCTGCAGGAGAGAACTAACAAAGTAGACCGGGTGCTGCATCATTTTCTTCTTCGGCGGCACTTCAACTGGCTGTGTCGTCTCTGCATTGGTGGTGTCGGGCTCTGTCGTTGTCATTACCTCGTCGTCAACCTCTCTCTACGCCACTAGTGCGGCGCTGACCACCTGGTTCGTTGTCGCCAGGTATAGCAACAACGGCTCCTGTGGCCTAGGCGCAACTAGTATTGGCGCGGAGGAGAAGTACTTCTTCAAATCTTGCAATGCTGCTTCGGCTTCTGGCGTCCACTCCATCGGGCCCGCCTTTTTCAGGATCTTGAAAAAGGGAAGGGCACGCTCGGCAGACATGGAAATGAACGTGCCCATGGCGGCGACGCAACCAGTAAGCCGACGCACATCCTTGATTCGCTTGGGTTCTTCAATCTGCTCTATAGCTTTGATCTTGTCCGGATTGGCCTCTATCCCACACTGTGACACCAAGAACCCGAGAAGCTTGCCGGACGGGACACCAAAGACACACTTCTCAGGGTTCAGCTTGAGATTGATCTTGCGCAGGTTTGCAAATGTTTCTTGCAAATCTGGTATGAGGGTTGCCCTGTCCTTGGTTTTGACCACTATGTCATCCATATAAGCTTCCATATTTCTATGGAGCTGGGGTTCAAAACCAATCTGGACCGCCCTTGCAAACGTTGAACCAGCACTCTTCAACCCGAAAGGCATCCGCATGAAACAATACGTACCACATGGGGCGATGACTGCTGTTTTCTCTTCATCTTCTCTTGTCATGAAGATCTGGTGGTAGCCGGAGTAGGCGTCGAGGGATGACAACATATCACACCCAGCCGTGGAGTCAACAATTTGGTCGATGCGCGGCAACGGGAAGGGGTCTTTAGGATAAGCCTTATTGATATCTGTGTAATCAATACACAACCTCCACTTCCCATTTGCCTTGCGCACTACGACCGGATTGGCCAACCACGTTGGATGGAGCACTCCTCTTACCAAACTCGTTGCTTCCAGTTTCCGGATCTCTTCTGTGATGAACTCTTGTCGTTCCAAAGCTTGCTTTGTGACCTTCTGCTTGACGGGCCGCGCATGAGGACAGACAGCAAGGTGGTGCTCAATCACCTCCCTGGGAACGCCGGGGATGTCGGAAGCTTGCCATGCAAACACATCGACATTCGCCCGCAGGAAGGTGACGAGCGCATCTTCCTATTTGTTGTCAAGGGTGGAGCTTATGGTGAACGCTCCTCCCGTGCCGTCCTCATTGACAGAAACCTTCTTGGTTCCCGGCGGTATGGCCCTGGGCTTCTTGTTTCCGCCGGTGGAGCTCTCTGGCACGTCCTCGACGGCGGCGCTACACTCTAAAGAGGTGCGCCTGCCGGAGTGGGTGTCCGAGGTCTCACCGGTCTTCTTCTTCTTCTTCCCTCCCGGGGTCCCAGCGACAGGAGCAAGTGCCCTAGTGGCGGCAGCTGCTGCAACTGCTTGCTGGTGTAGTTGGTCAGCGCAAATCAGCGCATCTTTCTTATCGGAGGGGATGGTGATGATCATCACAGGTCCTGGCATCTTCAGGGTGTTGTAGGCGTAGTGTGACGCCGCCATGAACTTGGCCAGCGTTGGGCGGCCAAGGATCTCGTTGTAGGGCAAGGGGATCTTGGCAACATCAAACACGATCCTCTCCGTCCTGTAGTTCTGGTCGCTTCCAAAAGTCATGGGCAGCGTGACCTTTCCCTTGGGTTGGCTTCTTCCCGGGTTGACCCCCTGAAACGTGCCCGTCTCTTCGAGGTCTCCATCAGGAATCTGCAGTTTCTCGATCACGGCAGGCGAGATCAAGTTCAGACCGGCCCCGCCATCGACTAGCATCTTCGTCACCTTGAGGTTGCGTATTGTTGGTGAAACCAACAATGGCAAGCACCCGACCGCAGTAGTGCGATCAGGGTGATCCTCAGTGTCAAAAATGATAGGTGTGCTGGACCACTTCAGCGGCCTTTGGGCATCAAACGACGGCTCTGCCGCTGCAATCTCTCGCGCCCACTGTTTAAGCTGGCGGTGAGAAGTATGCAGCGAGGCGCCGCCGTCGACGCACATGGCCTCTGTAGCTTTCTGAAACTCTTGGTCGCCGGATTCGTCATCCTCTTCGTGATCGTCGTCTTCTGGCTTTCTGTCACGGCCACGTGCGGGCCTCTCCTGTTGTTTATCCTTGCCGCGATGGCCCGCCTGGCCGTCACGCTTCTTGCCGGACCCCTCAGCACCGTCTGGGCCCTTCTCCTTGTCCCGCCTCTCATACTCAGCCCTCTGCTTCTCAGCGAGGAGCTCAACCTATCGGCAGTCTTGGAGAGCATGGCCTTTGGTGCGATGGATCTTGCAGTATCGCTTGTCAGAGTTTCCTGGCTTCTCGGCAGCCGCGAAGGCCTAGCAGGCGACACATCCGGCAACTTCCTTGCCGGGGTCATCTGCCTTGGTTTTCTTGGTGGAGCCGGTGTCATCAGATCCCTCGACGGCAAGCACGGCTTTCCCTTTGCGCTTCCTGTTGCGGCGCCGGCCCTTCTTCGCCGGGGCGGTAGTATCCTCATCTGAGGAGTCGGTTTCCACGCCGGCATCTTCGCCGGGGTACTTCCTTCCCTCTTCAGCTCGGGCACATCTGTCAGCAAGAACATAGAGTTCTGCTACATCTTTCACCTTGTTCATTGCCAGCTCTTCGCGCATCTTGCGGTTACGCACGTTCTGATGGAATGCGTTAATGATGGCGGCAGGGTGAACATCAGGGATATTGTACTGTATCCGAATGAACCTCTGTATATACTTGCGGAGACTCTCGCCTCCCTTCTGGGGAATGACGTGCAGGTCGCTTGCTTGGCCATGGGCTGGGTGGCCTCTAGTAAAGTCGCCCACGAACTCATGGCACAAATCCGACCAGGAGGAAATAGAGTCTACCGGCAAGTGCATCAACCATGACATGGCGTTGGGTTTAAGAGCCAACAGAAAGTAATTCGCAACCACCTTATCGTCGCGGGCTCCGGCAGCTTGCATCGCTATGGTGTAGATGCTGAGGAACTCGGACGGGTGGGTCTTGCCGCTATACTTCTCGCCCACGTCAGGTTTGAAGGTGCGGTGAGTGGGCCACTGGAACTGCCGCAGCTCACGTCGGATAGTGGCTCTCCATTCATCGAGTTTCCCCGTAGTGGGAGGAAAATCGAGGAGCAACTACACGCGCGCCAGGGCTTCTGCTGGCGTTGGTGGCAGCGAAACTTGCACGGATCGCGACGCGCTTCGACTTCTGACCATGTCAGAAGAAGCTCTATCACGACCCCGCAGTCGCATGCCATCTTCACCAGCGCCTCAGCGAGCGGGCAGGTCTTCTACATCCCGGGAGTGGTGCTCGGGGCTCTTCCCGCGGCGACGCCTGGGATCTTCGGCGTGATTACGCCGTTCGTCGCGCGCCGCTTGAGAGGAGCGCGCCGTCGGCGCCGGCGTGGGAGTCTAGGAAGCCCTCGCGTCACCTTCGGGCGGGGTGGCAGCGACTTGGAAGGCCCCGCGCCACCCGCGGAGGGCCTGGCTCCGTCTTTGGATTTGGCGGCGTGCGGCCCGTTACCAGGTGCACGAACATCGCCGCCTCCCAAACTCCGGCTGCTGGGACGGTGTTGGTGTTCGCGAACGGCGCCCCTGGTCCTTTCTGCGACCGGTCCGCTGCTCGCCCGCGTCAGGACGGGATGTCCGGCTTCCGATGGGCCAACCGCCACTGTCGTCTTCTTCTTGGGCGCCATGATGGTGAAGAAGCGTCGAACTAACTGCTAAAGCCGATTCTCACAACAGGGCCCCCTACCTGGCGCGCCAAAGATGTCGGTGGGAACGACACCTATGGGATCAAAAGAATCCCTACTACGCTTGCGGGCGCGGGGTCGTCAGAAGAGCGGATCAAACAGATAGCACACGGTTAACTTACCCAGGTTCGGGCCGCGAGGATGCGTAAAACCCTACTCCTGCTTTGGTGGTTTGTTTATCTGTGTTCTTGAACTAGCAATGGGGCGTGAGGAGCTCCAAAAAGCCGAATCCCCCTCCTGGTCGCCTTGGGCCTCCTTTTATAGGGAAAGGGGTTGCCACGGTGGCACACAGGAGGTGGAAAGGGTACAGTGATGCGAGGTTATCCCTCGCATTACATGACAAGGCGCATTTAATGCGTCTTGCTTAGGTGTCCTTGCTTTATCGGGGACGGGGGAGAGACGGCAGGCAGGCAGCTGAGGTGGCGCAGTGGTGGGTCTCCACGAAGATCCGCATGCCGCCACGCAGGTGCCTGCCCAGCTGGTTGGGTTGGCAGCTGCATGCGAACGGCGGTGGGGGTCTGATTGGCGTGGGCTTGATGGTGGCCCTACGAGTGTTCTTGGCAAGGGCCTTGCCGGGGCCCCGACAAGGGTCTTGCCGTGGCGCCTGCTATCATCCCCGGCAAGGCTCTTGCCGGAGGCCTTGTGGTCCTCCTTGGCTGGGATCCCGCCAAGGATCATCATCTTCTAAAGTGTGTATCTGATCTTGAATGTCTTCACAAAGATCTGCATGCCACCACGGGGATGTCTCCCGAATCCTTACTCCATGGGGGCAGTGGACTCAAGGGTGACTTGCTCCGTAGGTGTGGGGCGAGCTGCCACGGCAAGGGTCTTGCCGGGTTTTCTAAAACTGCCTCCCGGCAAGGATCTTGCTGGGGGAGTCCACTTCGTCCCCTTTGCTCTTTGTGGTCTTGGTCTTGGTGTTGTTCTGCTTCTCTCGAGCTTCGGCCTTACCTCGGCTCACCTCCCTTGCCTTGCTCAGTGTGGTGGTGCCCGTGGCTCAGACTGCCCGTGCACAGTTATAGGGGTACAAAAAAGTGTACCCCTCTTTTTGTACACCGACGGGACCCACCCAGCATTGCAACAATCACCAAGCCGCCGCAGTGTCTCGTCGTCATCCCCCAGTAGTACTGGAGGAGGCAAATTCTCGTGGCCCGGTTTGACACTGGCCACGGAAACCTTGAAGACGTTCGGGGGGATCGGCCGGCTGTGGAACAATGGTTCCTGCGGCTCCATTATCGTCGCCTTCCCCACGTCCACCTTCTGGTCGCCGATGGTGTAGAATATGGTGCACGGGGTTTCGTCGGCCTGCAAAGAAAAGTCTGCGACGTGAGACATCCGAAAGGCAACGAAAACGGGAGATTATACATTTATATTGAAGGGGGCCGGTGTGACAGATACCGTGAGGGCGTCGAGCTCAGCCAAAGACGAAGCACCGCCGAGCACGTCCGGTGCGGGAGCCGATGCGGGAGCAGGTGCAGCTGCAGGTGCTGGTGCAACGTTAGTCGAGCTGCTCCCCGCCAAGAAGACAGCAAGGGGAAAGTCCGTTGCATTTTTTTCTAGATTTTTCCTGGTCCAATTGAAAATGGCCGGAACCAAGGAAGTAGAAATATCTACAGCCACCTGTTTTGCGGCAGCTACCGCTATTGCGACTGTCTGAGTTGATTTCTTCTCAACCGCAATCTCAACCTTGTTGTCGATGTTTTCTTCATTTAACCTCCGTCTTTCCTTTCTCTCCTCCGTGGTCTCACGGTAGTACTTCTTCCACGTGGCGCCGTCTACGACACCGTGCAGGCGTCCATACAACAGTCGAGTATCCACCGGTTGTCGTTTCAATATGTTCAATGCCCGGTTGAATGGAGTGTCCCACTTGGGCCTCACCAATGCCTCAGATGGCGAGTCACTTTCGGCCGCAATCCTGTGCTGCTCTCTCAGCAAAAGGCACAAGTATCATTTACAAATATGACTAAAGTGTGCAGTCGAATTGATCAGAAACTAAAATTACCAGCAGTCTCATGAACTCCGTAATGACCGGTTTTGTCTCGTAAACCTTCTTCACTGGGTCCCAACGGTGCCGGGCCCTGAGGACGTCACGCTCCTGCGGGACGGTGAACTCCGCCAAGGGGTCTGGGATGCCCAGACTCGCGGCTTCCGCATCCTCCTTGGCCCATTTGGACATCTTTCCGCCGTAACCACGGCTTCCGAGGTGGTGGCTCCCAATGTTCCTCTCTTGAAGCCCCTTCATGTACTTAGACTTTTTTTGGCAGCTTCGGCCTCGCAAGCCTCCTTGAATATTTGAAACTGCTCATCCGTGATTTTCGGATTATCCTTTACAATCTCAGAGTAGGGTTCCTTATTGATGATGATCCTTGCTTTCACTCGATTTTTCCAGGCAGCCAACGCGACGCTAAACTTGGTCATGGCGTGTTTGTTTATCTTCTTCATTGCCGGTTCCTCATCTGGATCTACATAATCCTTCTCATTCCGGCCCGGGAACAAGAATATCTGGTGAAACTTCTTTAGGAGGGAGCTCCTCATATTTTCTATCTTCTGTAGTTTCTCATCGTTGATGGTGGCGGTTGTCCGTACGATGCAGCCTATTTGATTGCCGTAGCATCGACGCGTTTCCTCGGGCGCCGTTGGCTCAAAATTGCCGTCGTCCACCTCCGTGACCACCACTCTAGTAGTCCTGAGTTTGTTAGGAACCCGTTGCCTCTTTGCTTTTGGTTCTACACCGGCTCTGCTCCCCGAGGCAGCGCCGGTCTCGATGCCGGTCTGTGTCTGAGCGCCGGTCTCAGTCTCAGCACCGGTCTGCGTGTCGGTCTTAGTCCCCGATGCCACCGGTGGGCCCAGCAACAATATCGGTTGATCGTTGTTAAGGCTAAAAAATTCGTCTGCCACCCGGTAGACGTCGTCGCAATCACCAGAACCCTGTCCTTCATCGTTGCTAGCCATGTTTGCTATGATTAAATCTAGTCAATTAATTCTAGACCTAATAAAATGAATAATGACATAAAAAAGGCCTATTGTTTTGCAGGAACGTTGACTCCTTCCTGGTGCGGCAAATCACGGGCACTCGATATGTCCTACTTTGTAGCACAAGTCATGCTGAAATTCACGGAAAATTTTGGCATGACCTTTGCTAAAAAGTGGACAAATCGAGAACCTGAAATTTGCCGGAACGGAAATGAATCAACATTCTGGCAAAACATATATAGGCCACACCAACATAGGCCACTCAGCATCATTCCCTGGAAACAACAACGCCACTTGGGCACAATCGAACAACTTCAATGGAAAGATATAACATGAGCAAACACTATTGAGGAATTTGCATATAACATGGCCACTTCAATGAAAAGATATAATCAACAATAATGGAATATGCAAATGAACATCAATGACATATATCATATAAAAACAATCTTGTTTTTTGTTTACATAGCAACAATTAGTTTGACCAAGTTTTTGAAAAGAAAAACAATTATGTTTTTTGTTTATAGCTAAATGCCATAGCTACTGTTTTTTATTTATAGCTAAATACTTTTGTTTTTTGTCTAAAGCTAAAATTCTAGGAACTCCATTTTCTCTAACCCTTCTAACCTCACCAAAATTTCCACATCAAGACCTTAGTACCTACACCCAATTTCTTCAAAAATATTCAGGTCCATGGTCCAAATAATTCAAATTTCATTTGAATGAAATTTGGAACGAATTCAGGCCCGTAGTCCACATATTTTTTTATAGCTAAGTGTTTTTTGTTTATAGCCTCTATTAATTTAAATCTAAATGCTACTATTATTTATATACCCTCTATTAGTTTAAACCTAAATGGAATTACTGTTTAGGCATTTTCATAAAAATTGCCCTAGCTAGTTTCCAAAAAAATTGCTAATCATTTTTCCTAAATGCTATAAAATGCCCACTGCCCTAAAAAAACTAGGGTTCATATGAACACCAAGGGTTCATATGAACATCAACACAGTATCAACATATATATGAATTGCCCTAGCAGAGAGAGAGAGGAGGGTAGTGGACAGGAGAGGCAGAGCCTTACGGTCGGCGGCGAGGGCAGGCTCTGGCTCGGGCGGCGGCGGTGAGGTCGAGGGCGGCGGCGGTGAGCTCGAGGGAGGCGACGGTGAGGTCGACGATGGCCTCGGGCGGTGGCTGTGAGGTCGAGGGCGGCCTCAGGCGGCGGCGGTGTGGTCGAAGGCGGTGGGCGGCGGCGGTGTGGTCGAAGGCGGCCTCGGGCGATGGCGGTGTGGTCGAAGGCGGCAGGGCGACGACGGCGATGGAGCACTTGGGGGACAGGGGGGCCGGGAGTAGAGAGGGGGGAAAGGACTTAGCGAAATTTTGAGCCCGGGCTGCCGGGATTTGAGTCAAACTAGCAGTAGCGAGTTTTGCCGAAACGTGTTATAGCTAAGATAGCTATAGCGTGTTCCAGAGAAACACGCTACAGCTATTCCTTTCTGTTTTATTTTTCTTTTTCTTTTGTTTTCTTTACATTTTCTTTTCTTTCATTTCTCCTTTTTCTATTTCTTTCATTTTCATTTACTTTTCTACTTATTTTTCTATTTATTTTCTTTTTCATAGCAGTAGCGCTCTATAGCATAAACGCGCTTCTACAAAGTTTTTAACAATAGCGTACTTCTGGGTGAACCGCTACTACTATTCCTAGTCTACCGGCATTAGTGAGGGAATTTTAGTAGTAGCGCTTTTCCGTGAAGACGCGCTACTGCTAAAACAATGGTTGTAGCGTGGTTTTGCAACAAGCGCTACTACTAAGTAGCGCTAGCGCCGAGTTTTGACCAACGCTACTGCTATACCTCTGTGTATAAGGTTTTCCCTAGTAGTGTAGACAAACTGACTTAAGCTACCTCAATAATTGTTTTAAAAAGGCTCCATATTGTGACAATGATAAGCCTATGTTTGATGGCATGGTCATTTATGCATTGTGAAACATCTATACCGTAATATACAAACATTTTAGCGAGTTACTATGATGACTCGTTAAAAGCCATCGATGGTGCCAACCAACCGAGTTTTGCCTTTGAGCCTCCATGAAGCTTTGCCATTTCCATGTCCTATGGGGCGACCTCCTTGTTTTTTTCTTCAATGAACATTGCTCTTGTCCATTTGAATCATTTCAAATATAAGAGATTGGTATATCTGATGCCTATCTTTTAGCAAAGCAATGAGAAAGATGGTTGTGTATGCATGTTATAAAGGTGAAATTAATCTGCAGCCACGCAAAGAATGCAACATTGATCTAGAGATTAGCGTGCTTCATAAAATACGTTACACATAAATCCCAAATGTGATTGATCACGCAATGAGTAGTTTTCATGGTTTGTCGCGCTTGTTTAATGTGAAAGAAAAACAAATCATCTTTATATCGTTTTACTAAGAATCTTATGTATGATTTTGGTTTGGGTGTATTCATGAAACTCAGTATATATATGCCATAAATTAACACTTTTTGTATAATACAGTAAAACCCCATCACTCAATCATCCAAAAGAACAAGAAAATGTTGAGTTTTCATAATCAGACAGAACTTTGATTATAGTTTTGAGTGGCACTGTCAAAAGACAAAAACATTTTGCCAGACAACTATTAATAATATTATTGTTGCATGCTCGATGCCCATATTTATACATCTACTGTATACTACTACACGAGTAGAGCATTTTGTAGTCTAAACTCCATGGAGCCCTTTATTTTGAAAAAAAATCAAAACTCATAAATTTTGGTTTCACAAAATTCTGAAAAAAATACACATGTCTGCAAGGATGTAAAATGTATGTGTGAAAATTTTCAGAATGAAATGCCTTGCATTGTGAGCTGCACAGAAAAAACAAAATCATGGACTTTAAAGATGAACAGTACATATGCTAAAAAAGCCCGAGATTTGTTTTTTTTGTGTAGCTCACGTTTTAATGTATTTCGACCTAAAAATTTGCACACATGCACATTATGTATTTATTTTCAGAATTTTTTGAAACTGAAAAGTTTGAATTTTGAAGTTTTCAAATAAAGGCCTCCATGGAGCTCGGTCTCCATTTGACATTTTCTCTACTACACTACTTATAAAAGCACGAATTTGGTGAATCCAAATGATCTCAGCCATTCAACAACCTATAGGCAATGATCTATCTTGCCCAGTGATGTATCAACATTAATTGAAATTATTTAGAAACAACATTAATTACATTAATGCTAGTTAATATTGGAAATATCTTTAATTATAATTATTTATAAATAACATTAATCAACTACTACCTATAAAGGAACTAATTTGGTAAATCCAAATGATCTCAGCCATCAAACCTATATCCAACAACCCATGTTCCTCCGGTGATGCATCGACATTAATTGCAAGTTCATCTTAAAAATGTCATTAATTACAATTATTTATAAATAACATTAATAGTAATCAATATTGGAAATAACATTAATGGTTACGCTAGGAAGCTAAGATCGGAATGTGCTATATATCTTTGAGCGGACAAATGGGTTGGGTCATTGTAGTCAAGATATATATGCAACCGATTTAAAGTACCCACAACACTAACGATACACTACATATAGTTCATATTTTTGAACAACCATGCCTTACTGAACACCCATGCAGCTATAGGGGAGTTACAAGTGGAAGAAGAGGAGGTAAAGCTTAGCATACTATCAAATTGACGCACGTGCACGATTACGTGTGTATCAGAGGTCAGAGTTTTAAATCATTGATTGCACATTTCGTTATACAACTTATATTTCTGAAGTATGGAATACTGAAAGTGCAACTATCCCAGGGTGGTTTTGGTAATTCCTAACAACATATAGCTCATTGAGCTAACATTATTCCAAGATTAATATTTCAGGAAAAGCTCAATGAATGGCATGGCATGGATGAGGAAAGTGGATCCCTCAAAACTCTAAGGACAAAAAGTTTGGCTCAAGCTTGAAGATCAAGACTCTACATTTTAAATTTTAGTGATCTAAGATCACATTGAGTCCATAGGAAAAGCCAATACTATCAAGGAGGGATGAGGTGTTGCTTAATGAGTTTTTTGCTCTTCAGTGCTTAGTGATATGCTCCAAAACCCTCAACTACCTTCCCACATCCACATATGACCTAAACCAAAAGCCAAACTTGGCCCCACCGATTCCTTCTATCCGGCGCCACCGAGTTTCAAATGTCATAGCCACTGCTACAAACCCTAGGCAAATCGGTCTCACCGATAGGGATCTCGGTCTCACCGAGATGGGATTGCAATCTCTCTATTTCCCTTCGTAACGTTTCGGTCTAACCGAAGTGAGTGATCGGTCCCACCGAGATTGCAACGTGAACTCTCTGTTTCCCTTTCGTAACATTTCGGTCTCACCGAAAAGAGCAAACCGCTCCCACCGAGTTTACCTGACCAACTCTCTGGTTAGCTTATTACCAAAATCGGTCCCACCGAGTTTGTGTAATCGGTCATACTGAGATTACGTTATGCCCGAACCCTAACCATATCGGTCCTATCGAGTTGCATCTCAGTACCAATGAAAATCCTAACGGTCACTAGGTTTGCTGAATCGGTCCGATCGAGTTTAACCATTCGGTCCCACCGAGTTTGGCAAACTGTGTGTAACGGTTAGATTTTGTGTGGAGGCTATATATACCCCTCCACCCACTCTTCATTCGTGGAGAGAGCCATCAGAACATACCTACACTTCCAATACATATTTTCTAAGAGAGAACCACCTACACTTGTGTTGAGGTCAAGATATTCCATTCCTACCATATGAATCTTGATCTCTAGCCTTCCCCAAGTTGCTTTCCACTCAAATCTTCTTTCCACCAAATCCAAATCCTGTGAGAGAGAGTTGAGTGTTGGGGAGACTATCATTTGAAGCACAAGAGCAAGGAGTTCATCATCAACACACCATTTGTTACTTCTTGGAGGGTGGTGTCTCCTAGATTGGCTAGGTGTCACTTGGGAGCCTCCGACAAGATTGTGGAGTTGAACCAAGGAGTTTGTAAGGGCAAGGAGATTGCCTACTTCGTGAAGATCTACCGCTAGTGAGACAAGTCCTTCGTGGGCGATGGCCGTGATGGAATAGACAAGGTTGCTTCTTCATGGACCCTTCGTGGGTGGAGCCCTCTGTGGACTCGCGCAACCGTTACCCTCCGTGGGTTGAAGTCTCCATCAACGTGGATGTACGATAGCACCACTTATCGGAACCACGACAAAAACATCCGTGTCTCCAATTGCGTTTGAATCCTCCAAACCCTTCCCTTTACATTCTTGCAAGTTGCATGCTTTACTTTCTGCTGCTCATATACTCTTTTGCATGCTTGCTTGAATTGTGTGGAGATTGCTTAGCTTGTGCTAAGATAGCTAAAATCTGCCAAGAACTAAAATTGGGAAAAGGCTAGATTTTTATTTGGTCAAGTAGTCTAATCACCCCCCCTCTAGACATACTTTTGATCCTACAAGTGGTATCAGAGCTTTGGTCTCCATTTGCTTTGATTTCCATACCTTTTGGTGGTCATAGCCTTGGTTTCACAACCTAGGAGAGTATTGCGTCTAGCGAGGGAAATTATCACCGTAGAGGTCCTTACTTTGATTGTACTAATTTTGCTAGTTGGAAGCATAAGATGAAAATGCATATTCTTGGACATAACCCCGCCATTTGGGCTATTGTGTGTGTTGGCTTGCAAGGTGACTTCTTTGATGGGAAAGAACCGAACCGTGAAGCTACCGCGGAAGAGTTGAAGATGCTGCAATGCAACGCTCAAGCTTGTGATATCCTCTTCAACGGATTGTGCCCCGAAGAATTCAACAAAATCAGTCATCTTGAGAATGCAAAGGAAATTTGGGATACTTTGATTGATATGCACGAAGGTACCGACTTCGTCAAGGAATCCAAATTGGATGTGCTTCAAAGTCAACTTGACAAGTTCAAAATGAAGGATGGTGAAGGTGTCGCTGAAATGTACTCTAGGCTTGCTCTTATCACAAATGAGATTGTCGGCTTAGGGAGTGAAGAGATGACCGATAGATTCATCATCAAGAAGATCCTAAGAGCCTTGGATGGAAAATATGATACCGTGTGCACATTGATCCAAATGATTCCCAATTACAAAGATCTCAAGCCAACGGAAGTCATCGGAAGAATTATTGCTCATGAGATGTCACTTAAGGATAAAGAGGAACTTCACAACAAATCAAGTGGTGCTTACAAAGCCTCATGTGATACCCCCACATCATCAAGTGAGAAACAAACCTTCAATGAAGAATTAAGCTTAATGGTGAAGAACTTCAACAAGTTTTACAAGAGTAGAAGCAAAGAGAGAAGCTCCAAGTCAAGGTCCTACAATGACAAAAGATCTTCTAGTCGAGAGCGAAACTGCTACAATTGTGGAAGGCCCGGACACTATTCCAATGAGTGTACGCCCCCCTACAAGAGAAGAGAAGATTCTCCTAAGAGAAGAAGTAGAAGAGAAGAATCGCCATCTAGAGAAAGAAGGAGTAGAGATGATCGTTATGAACGAAGACCCTCACAGAGAAGCAAGGATTCGGAAAGAAAGGACAAGTCATCAAGGAGCTACACAAAACAAAGACATCAAGATCATGTTGGTGAATGGGTATCCGGCTCCCACTCCGACAACCACTCCGAGAGAAGCTATCACTCCGACTCCGAGTATACTCAAGATGAAGGTGTTGCCGGTCTAGCACTTGTGACAACCAACTCCTACGACATATTTGACTCACCAAATGAAGGAGTTGGAACATGCTTCATGGCTAAAGGCCCAAAGGTATCACACCCCGAGTATGTTGATTTGAATAGTGATGAAGATGACTTGTTAGGTGATGACGATTTACTTGTTGACAACTCTAGTGATGAATACTATGATGAAACGTCAATTGATCATGCTAATCAAGATAAAACGAATAACAATGATAAGGAGAAGATTGAGTCTCTAAATAAAGAACTAAACACTCTTAAGTTAGCTCATGAAACTATCTTAGGAGATCATCGAGAACTTTTAATGGCTCATGAGAAGTTACGCTTTGAAAAGCTCAACCTTGAGCAAGAGCATGAGTTCTTAAAAGCAATCAATGATAATCTTCATAAGAAAAGTTCTTCTTACATTGCTAAGCGTTTACTCTTATCCACTTACATGCCTCAAGTCAAGTCTAGTAACAAGAACAAGAATGATTCTTCCTCTAGTAGTAACAATAATCATGCTAAATTCAATATTGTTGCTTCTAGTAGTTCTCTTGATTCCACTAATGATTCTCTTAGCCAAGTTACACTTGAGCAAGAAAATAGCTTATTGAAGGGAATTATAGATAAAGGTGTTTACAAGAGCCTTGCCGGAAGTAAGCAATTCGAAGAAATTGTACGCAAGCAAGGAAGGCACCGGAAGAATCAAGGTGTTGGTTTTGAATGAAAGTTCAATGCCAATGGAGTTGAGTGGGAAGAAGATCAATACCCCAAGATGAAGTTTGTTCCTCAACAAGAGAAGTATGATCCTACTTCTTTCAAAAGGACACAAGCTCAAGATGATCTTCCACCACAAGACCACAAGCAAAACGGCAAGTACAAGCTTCAAGAGGAAATTGATGCATTTGAAGAAGCTCCTAATGCCTTGGTCAAGTGGGTTCCCAAGACTACTTCAGTTTCCACTTCATCAAGTACAACTACAACTCTGAGGATTCCCATCAAGATGGTGTGGATCCAGAAGAAGAAGAACTAGAGAGTTCTTGAGGGTGACTCCGCCAACATACTTCACTCTTATCATCTTGGCAAGAACAAGTGCAATCAACTTCCACATCTTGCACTAGTTCAAGGAGTCACAAACCCTCTTGTTGGTAAGACAAGGGACAAGGTAACCTAAAAGCTTTCATAGACATCATCTTGGGCGTGCATCACTTTATGTCTATGGATATCCTTGTTTGTTCCTTGTGGGACTAACCTGTGTAGGTATTGAAAGTGCAACTCACTCCAATGGATAGCTCCAAATGATCTACATCAACATTGAGCATCCACATCCTCAACATCTACATGAAGTAATCATCGACAAAACCCAAGGTTAGTTCATCCCTCTTAGGGGGGATATCACATCTAGGGGGAGCTTTACTCTAAGAATTGAGCTAAAGCAACTCTAATGGTGTGAACACAACAATGCTTTATGTAAAAGTGGTACCCCACTTGCGCTTAAACGATGAGTATGACCTATGATCAAATGTTCTCATTTGACTCCTAAGTCAATATACTCATCTATAGATGACCTAGTCATCGCCAATTGCTTGATAGATGCTAGAATTGATTGTGCATGCTTTGCCACATATCTCTATTGCCATTTTATTGTGTGAGCATGTTGGTTGCATATTTCACTCATTCGAGGACGTCCATTTGTTGTTTTGATTGATTGGTTTCTTTTTATTTGGCCAAGTGGATGGACAAGAATGCCTAAGAACCTTCTCTCGCTATCTATGATTTTCTCGTCTCAAACTCTATTCATGCTACATCACAAAATTTAATCAAGTCAGATTCGAACCACTCTGTGTGAGGAGCACTCGGAGTCCCCGATTCGTCATAGACTTAAACTTCCAAAACTTCTTTGTGCATTTCGGTCTGACCGATTCCTCCATTTCGGTCATACCGACATCACTAAGTCGATTTAGGTTTTCAATCTCGGTGCAACCGATTTGAACTTTTCGGTCACACCGAGTTGCTGTAACTGTCAACAGTTATGCATCTCAGTGCCACCGAGTGGTTCCACTCGGTCACACCGACAGGGTCGGGCTATATATACTCACGAGCAAAATTTTGGAAATTTCTTCGAAACCTCTTCGCCCACGCATAGCTCGCTATGCCTCCAGGGTCTCCGGATCGTCCTCCTCGTCGCCAGCCGCCTCCTGTCGCTGGTCTCCGCCGCCGTCAACGGAATTCTCCTCCGCCGTTGCCGCCGTAGCGAGTTCATCACTTAACTAGGGTATGGACTCGATCACAGTGCTATCCCCGTCCGATTCCTAGCACATTGTGTTCATTATGATTCTTGCCATGATTGAAACGCCTCTATCCAGTCAAAACACTCCGTAGATTAGAGTTGAATCGAAAATTTAGGGTTAGGTTTCCGCCGAAACCATCTCAGACCCATCGGGTTGTAGAACTCGGTTCCACCGATTCGGCCAAGGCAATTGCACATGTAGTTCTCGGTCTGACCGAGAATTGCAAATCGGTGTGACCGAGTTCAGGACTTTTTGAAACCCTAGCAGTCTCGGTGCCACCGAACTGTGACTCGGTCTGACCGAGTTCACTAGTTTTGGTTCCAACAGCTGCTTCGGTATCACCGAGTTTGCAAATCGGTTGATCCGAAATGCTTTCTGTGGAAAACTAAACTAAGTTTTTGACTCATTCTTTTGCAAAAATCTCTGTATTTTGTGATGCTCATCCACTCTATCTCATCTACAATCTATTCACAGGGTCTGTAGTTAGTGTTGTTGGGGAACGTAGTAATTTCAAAAAAATTCCTACACACACGCAAGATCATGGTGATGCATAGCAGCGAGAGGGGAGAGTGTTGTCCACGTACCCTCGTAGACCGAAAGCGGAAGCGTTATATCAACGCGGTTGATGTAGTCGTACGTCTTCCCGATCCGACCGATCCAAGCACCGTTACTCCGGCACCTCCGAGTTCTTGGCACACGTTCAGCTCGATAACGATCCCCGAGCTCCGATCCAGCAAAGCGTCGGGGAGGAGTTCCGTCAGCACGACGGCGTGGTGACGATCTTGATGTTCTACTGTCGCAGGGCTTCGCCTAAGCACCGCTACAATATGACCGAGGTGGAATATGGTGGAGGGGGGCACCGCACACGGCTAAGGAACGATCACGAAGATCAACTTGTGTGTCTAGAGGTGCCCCCTGCCCCCGTATATAAAGGAGCAAGGGGGGAGGCCGGCCCTAGGAGGGGCGCGCCAGGGAGTAGGATTCCTACTCCTAGTTGGAGTAGGTTTCCTCCTTTCCTAGTCCAACTAGGAGAAGGGGAAAGGGGGGAAGAGGGGAAGGAAGGGAGAGAGGGGTCGCGCCCCAAACCCCTTGTCCAATTCGGACTGGGCTTGGGAGGGGCGCGCGCCACCTCCTGGTCCTTCCCACTGAGGCCCATCAAGGCCCATTGCTTCTTCCTCGTATTCCCGTAACTCCCCGGTACCTTGGAAAATACCCGAATCACTCGGAACCTTTCCGATGTCCGAATATAGTCGTCCAATATATCGATCTTTACGTCTCGACCATTTCGAGACTCCTCGTCAGGTCCCCGATCTCATTCGGGACTCCGAACTCCTTCGGTACATCAAAACTCATAAACTCATAATATAACTGTCATCGAAACCTTAAGCGTGCGGACCCTACGGTTCGAGAACAATGTAGACATGACCGAGACACGTCTTCGGTCAATAACCAATAGCGGAACCTGGATGCTAATATTGGCTCCTACATATTCTACGAAGATCTTTATCGGTCAGACCGCATAACAACATACGTTGTTCCCTTTGTCATCGGTATGTTACTTGCCCGAGATTCGATCGTCGGTATCTCAATACCTAGTTCAATCTCGTTACCGGCAAGTCTCTTTACTCGTTCCGTAATACATCATCTCGCAACTAACTCATTAGTTGCAATGCTTGCAAGGCTTATGTGATGTGCATTACCGAGAGGGCCCAGAGATACCTCTCCGACAATCGGAGTGACAAATCCTAATCTCGAAATACGCCAACCGAACATGTACCTTTGGAGACACCTGTAGAGCTCCTTTATAATCACCCAGTTACGTTGTGACGTTTGGTAGCACACAAAGTGTTCCTCCGGCAAACGGGAGTTGCATAATCTCATAGTCATAGGAACATGTATAAGTCATGAAGAAAGCAATAACAACATACTAAACGATCGGGTGCTAAGCTAATGGAATGGGTCATGTCAATCAGATCATTCACCTAATGATGTGATCCCATTAATCAAATAACAACTCTTTGTCCATGGTTAGGAAACATAACCATCTTTGATTAACGAGCTAGTCAAGTAGAGGCATACTAGTGACACTCTGTTTGTGTATGTATTCACACATGTATTATGTTTCAGGTTAATACAATTCTAGCATGAATAATAAACATTTATCATGAAATAAAGAAATAAATAATAACTTTATTATTGCCTCTAGGGCATATTTCCTTCAAGTGTTTGCAACATGTCTGACCAGAGTGACAGCCAGAACAAGTCAGAGGAACAGGTTCACTTGAGTGAGGGCACTAGTCCCTCTAGCAGCTCAGATGAGGGTAGCAGAAGCACCCCAAAGCAACTTGCCAAAGGCTGCCACTATAGCAAGCAAGAAAAGGACTTTAGAGTCTGAAGATGAAGATTATGTGGCAAAGGAAGAGGAAGCCACTTCAAAGAAGAAAGTGCTCAAGAAGGAATATGGCTCAGCTGCAGCCACAAAGCCAGGACTGAAGACCAAAAGGATAGCAGGGAGACAGCCCATGTCTAAAGCGAGAGCCTCCTCTCAAGCATCTTTGGAATCTCAACCCAAAGAGGCTGCTGCAAAAGAGAAGAAGGAAAGAAAGAGGGGCAGATGGTGCAAGAAGGTTGATCCAATGGCTGAATTTGAGAAGCACTCTTCTGAAGAAGAAGAAGAAGAAGAGGAAGAGGTTGCTGCACCAGCACCTAAGGCACAAAAGCTGATGGGTGATGTTATAAAGTCAGGGGCTGCATCATCAAAGCCCAAAGAAGCACCCAAAGCTGCCTCCAAGCCCAAGAGTGCACCTAAGAGGAATACCAGGAACATATCTGCTGCTAAGAAGAACAAGGCCCCAGTGCCTGAAGTTGCTGCTGATGAAGAAGATGAAGAGCATGTTCTGAGAAAGCTCAAACCCAAGATTCCAGACCATAATGATTCTCATCCTGTGGTTGAGAACATGAAGCCCAGAAGAGACTCAGGGCTGAGGAAATGGAGAGAGACAGATCCATATGCTACAAGAAGAAGGACTGCTATTGATTACAGGTTCCAAACAAAGGAATGGCAAGATTTCTATGAGACAGTGCTGCTGGACAAGAAACCCATAGTGTGTGATATCAGGTGGGTCGACTGGACCTACATGAAGGAGAATGAAGAACACTATCCTAGAGTGTATGACAGCTTCAGTGCTTGTGGAGTTGCAGACTTTGTTGGGCAGAAGCTCACAAACTGGAATGAGGAGCTCATAATGCAATTCTACTCCACAGCACATTTCTATCCAGATGGCAGGATAATTTGGATGTCTGAAGGTACAAGGTACCACTCAACTATTGAGGAATGGGCCAATCTGATCAATGCCCCAAAGGAAGAAGAAGATGACTTGGATGCCTATGCCAAGAAGAAGATGGATCACAATTCTATGGCAAACATGTATAAGGAGATCCCAGACAAAGCTCTTGAGACTTTCAAGTTTGGGTCAGTCCATTTTCTTCTGTCAGGGCTGCCTACAATCAACTGGATCCTAAGGCACACTCTTTTGCCCAAGTCAGGTGACCACAACATGATTAGAGGGCATGCAATTAACTTGCTACACATATTTGATGTGCCACAGAAATTCAAGGTCATGAGCCTCATGGTTGAGACTATCAAGAGGACAACAGCTGATCAGAAGAGAAGTTGTGGATATGCCCCACATATTCAGGAGTTGATTAACTCGAAGATGGGCACAGGCACATACTTGTTGGATAAGGAACACTTGCCCATCCATCCAGATTTTGAGGACAATCAAGTTGTGATGAATGAGAATGAACCATCATCAGTACAAGCTCAAGCAAAGAAGGAGAAGACAAAGATGGAGAAAGCTGCCAAGATGCCAACTTAAGAGGAGGCATCTGAGTACTTTTTGAAGAGCAAGCAGGACCAGCTCGGTTATTTGATAGCATCAACTCTGAGGATTGAGAAAGGACTGGCCACCCTGACTCGAAACCAGGAGAGCTTGGAAAGAATCATGGAACAAAAGTTCTATGACTTAGATGTGAAAGTAACTGAGATTCAGTCTGTTGTGGAGCAGTTACAGGATGGCATGCAGGAGAGGAAGGGCAGAACAACCACTGATGCATTTGCCAGAGTGCCTAGAGCTCAGCAATCATTTGCAGTGCCAGTTTCTGACACCAGAGCCACTACATCTGCAACAGCTACAGCTTCAGTGCCACCAGCTCCAGCACCTACACCAGCTCCAGCTCCATCTACTTCAACTAAAGCCTTCGTCCTTGGCATTATCCGTACTCCACCACCTGAAGACCAAGCCTGAGAGTCGTTTTAGTGCTATGCATTTTCTATGAACTTTTTGGTAACTTGTTGCCAAAGGGGGAGAAAAATGTATATATCATAGGCTTCGAGAGAGAGAGAGAGTTTGCTTTTGTTCTCTCTTGTCTTCTTGGTTGATACTTTGTTTGCTTTTGATTGCTTGAGATACTATGCTTATTTGTGAGACATTGATGATCATGTGGTTAATCATAAGCTACACTTGTGCTTGTTAGATGATATTATCTTACTTGTCCTTATATGATCATTCACTTTGCTTGGTGATGAGTGCATGTATTTAATTCTTATCATTTTGAGCGCTCCACCAAGATGTATGTGACATGGAAGAGTAACACATGATCCTAACTCATTGTGCATTTGCAGTCCAAAGCAAATCTTAAGATATGCACAAATTTAGGGGGAGCTCTTGCTTTTCACATACTTCTCAAACCGACAATATCTTTCACTCTTATTATCATTTGTCGAAGCTTTGATCTATATGTTGTCATCAATTACCAAAAAGGGGGAGATTGAAAGTGCAACTATCCCTGGGTGGTTTTGGTAATTCCTAAAAACATATAGCTCATTGAGCTAACATTATTCCAAGATTAATATTTCAGGAAAAGCTCAATGAATGGCATGGTATGGATGAGGAAAGTGGATCCCTCAAAATTTTAAGGACAAAAAGTTTGGCTCAAGCTTGAAGCTCAAGACTCTACATTTTATATTTTAGTGATCTAAGATCACATTGAGTCCATAGGAAAAGCCAATACTATCAAGGAGGGATGAGGTGTTGCTTAATGAATTTTTTGCTCTTCAGTGCTTAGTGATATGCTCCAAAACCCTCAACTACCTTCCCACATCCACATATGACCAAAACCAAAAGCCAAACTCGGCCCCACCGATTCCTTCTATCCGGCGCCACCGAGTTTCAAATGTCATAGCCACTGCTACAAACCCTAGGCAAATCGGTCTCACCGATAGGGATCTCGGTCTCACCGAGATGGGATTGCAATCTCTCTGTTTCTCTTTGTAACGTTTCAGTCTAACTGAAGTGATAGATCGGTCCCACAGAGATTGCAATGTAAACTCTCTGTTTCCCTTTCGTAACATTTCGGTATCACCGAAAAGAGCCAACCGGTCCCAGCAAGTTTACCTGACCAACTCTCTGGTTAGCTTATTACCAAAATCAGTCCCACCGAGTTTGTGTAATCGGTCACACCGAGATTACGTTATGCCCGAACCCTAACCATATCGGTCCTACCGAGTTGCATCTCAGTCTCACCGAAAATCCTAACGGTCACTAGGTTTGCTGAATCGGTCCGACCGAGTTTAACCATTCGGTCCCACCGAGTTTGGCAAACTGTGTGTAACGGTTAGATTTTGTGTGGAGGCTATATATACCCATCCACCCACTCTTCATTCGTGGAGAGAGCCATCAGAACACATCTACACTTCCAATACACATGTTCTAAGAGAGAACCACCTACACTTGTGTTGAGGTCAAGATATTCCATTCCTACCATATGAATCTTGATCTCTAGCCTTCCCCAAGTTGCTTTCCACTCAAATCTTCCTTCCACCTAATCCAAATCCTGTGAGAGAGAGTTGAGTGTTGGTGAGACTATCATTTGAAGCACAAGAGCAAGGAGTTCATCATCAACACACCATTTGTTACTTCTTGGAGAGTGGTGTCTCCTAGATTGGCTAGGTGTCACTTGGGAGCCTCCGACAAGATTGTGGAGTTGAACCAAGGAGTTTGTAAGGGCAAGGAGATCGCCTACTTCGTGAAGATCTACCGCTAGTGAGGCAAGTCCTTCGTGGGCGACGGCCGTGATGGAATAGATAAGGTTGCTTCTTCGTGGACCCTTCGTGGCTGGAGCCCTCCGTGGACTCGCGCAACCGTTACCCTCCGTGGTTTGAAGTCTCCATCAATGTGGATGTACGATAGCACCACCTATCGGAACCACGACAAAAACATCTGTGTCTCCAATTGCGTTTGAATCCTCCAAACCCTTCCCTTTACATTCTTGCAAGTTGCATGCTTTACTTTCCGCTGCTCATATACTCTTTTGCATGCTTGCTTGAATTGTGTGGAGATTGCTTGACTTGTGCTAAGATAGCTAAAATCTGCCAAGAACTAAAATTGGGAAAAGGCTAGATTTTTATTTGGTCAAGTAGTCTAATCACCCCCCCCCCCTCTAGACATACTTTCAATCCTACAAATACTATATATATTTTAGATTGTTCGCACGCACTATCTGTCAATCGATCATATCATTTTCTAGACGGAATGGGGTGTAGGCACGTTAATTCGAGCAGTTAGGAAGAACACCAGCCAATTTTTGCAATCACTTGCCATTTATATAAAATAGTACATATAGTAGCTAGAATTAGGAGATCCAAGCAACTGGGAACACATAGAATGTGGAGCACCTACTTTTGCATATGTAAGCCCCTCGTACATATGTGATGTCATTGTTTATATATATGTTTTTGTTTTTCTCCTGTTGATTACTACTAATATTCAAATCCATGATTCATGTGTGCAGATCAATCATGAATCCCGAGAACAGAAGTCAAGAAACCACAGGGCCAGTGTATGCGCCCACACCTCTAAGGACGGCGTGGTCGGTGGATCTCGGAAACGGACTCAATGGGACATTTGTACACTCCAACATCAATGGTACTACGAGATTACTGGTGCCGGAGGTGAGGTCGGCAGCAGCGCCTGCTACAGCATCCCCGACCGCACCGCCTACTACAGCATCCCCGACGGCACCTGCACCGTAGGATCAGTGCGAGCAAAGCGCAATAGACCTTATCACGCTTCTACATTCCTGCTCCACTGCGGTCACCAAAGGGGACAAGGAGCTCGTAAACCAGGGTCTGGAGATGATATGCAGCAGTCTCGCATCGGACGACGTCTGCTGGCCCATACACCGCCTCGTGTCTTCGTTCGCCGACGCTTTGGCGCTACGCATGGTCCAGCCATGGCAGGGCGTGTGTCGTGCCCTCCAGCTGCAGAAGACTACCCCTGCACCGGCAACCGCGGCGGCGCGCCGCCACTTCACCGAGATGTGCTCGTTCCTCTGCCTCGCCGGGACCACGGCGAACTATGCCATCATCGATGCAACTCGGACGGAGAGGAATGTCGTGCTCCACGTCGTCGATCTCGGCGGCGCTGATCCCAACCAGTGGCTTCTGCTCCTCCACCTCTTTGCCAAGCGTCCGGGGGCGGGCGCACATGAGAAAAATCCTCCGTCTAACCATTGTCAACGAGGAGGACGAGTTCCTGTCTGTCACGGGTGCACTCCTTGCCCAGGAAGCCGAGAGCCTGCACATCGTCTTCCATTTCCACCCGCTGAAACACCAAATTAACCAGCTGCTCAGTATCGAGCCCCTTGGTGTCAGGAGCGACGAAGCACTGGTCATCGTATCCACCCTACAACTCCACCGTCTGCTCGCCGACGAGTTTGTAGAAGTGGCTGCTCGCCCTCACGACAAGAAAGGAAAAGCGCAAGCGCATGCTACCATGACGAGGGCCGACGTGCTCCTGCGCGACCTAGCAAAGCTATATGTCGGGGTTGGGTGCGACATATGCCAAAGGATGGCTTATCATGGTGGGGGCGAGTAGAACATCGCCGGTGCCTGGAAGCGGGATGAGGCGTAGACATGCACGCCGGCGAATCTTACCCAGCTTCAGGGCTCTCCGAGGAGATAACACCCCTACTGCTGCTCTGCGGGGTCTCCGCATGATCACTATGGTAAAATGGGTACAAGGTTGCTCCTTGAGCTCTTTCCTGGAGGTAGGAGAAGGCAAGGCCAGCTCTCTCCTTCCTGTGTTCTATGGTCTAGTGCTAATGGGGTCGAACCCTTTGCATGGGTGCCCCGGGGGGTTTATATAGGTCTACCCCCCGGGGGTACAATGGTAATCCGGCTGGGCGCAGGTCCCAGCCGTCTGTCTCTCAGGCCGCTGTCTTCTCCGCCGACTACTGGGGCCCGCCAACTGGTGGGCCCCGCCGATTAGTCCGGTACGGAGCCGACAGGCCTTGTCCGCCGCGGGCGGATCTTGCCGGCTGCGGATTACTGTAGCCGGGCCTCTAATGGTGCAGGCTTGGTTATAGGGTAATGGCAATAGTACCGCCGCCTGGCGGGCGATCACTGTTGCCGCTCCCTGTCTTATCTGGTTAATGGCATGCGGGACCTGCGGGAGGGACCGGCCGACTCCCACGGGGTCCGTCTTGTGGCGCTCTTGCCGTCTTCCGTCCCTCCCCCGCTGACCAGCGGGGCCCACCGTCTCTGGGCCGTACAAACAGGCCGACGTGGGTACAGGACCGGCATGGCAGCAGTGCCGCGCCGGATGGAGATCTCCATCGGCACGGCGCACGGTGGCCAAGCCTGCCCTCGGTAATCGGGGTGGGGGCGGGCCACACTGCGGCCGTTTCCCGTCCCGCCCCTTCTTACGAAGGCAGAGGGTGGTTGGAGTCGCGGGCCGACTCCCCATGGCCGGCTTCTCTGGAAGTCGCCAGTTAGGAGTCGGCTCGTCTTGTAGTCGTCCCTGGGACTCGGCCGTGAGTAGATAGTCAGCAGCGCTGCTGCCGACTCCCAGAGGCGGCCCTCCATCCTGGGGTTCCTGAGGGGCATAGCCTGCCCCGATGTCTTGAAAGGTTATGGGCTTCGGGTTAGCCTACCCGTGGCCCGTTACTCAGACAGTAGTCCCCGAAGCTGGTGAGGCGCCGAGGGAGACGTACCGAGGAGCCTCAACAGTTTCTTCCTTCCGGTGGTTGGATCTGGGCTTCGCCCGCCGTCTTCCTTCAAGCCGTCTATCGGGAGCCGGACTCAACGAAGGCCGTCGTGTCTCTTAAAGATTTTGAAAGTCGTGGCGGGATCCAGACGGCGTGCCTGGTAAGCTTCCTGGTTGCCTCCCATTGCGGACCCATCGTTTGGTGCCACGTGGCCTGGCCAATCTGCCCGCCCACGCGCGCGACGGGACAGGACCGCAGGTGGGGCCCGCCAGTACCGTGCCTCGGCCTTCGAACGGATCTGTTGCGGCCGTGCGGACGGTTGGGATTCCTGCACAGTAACTTTGTGCAGTAAATCGTGGGGGTCGTGGGGTCCTGGGCGCAGTTAATCCCACGATGCCCCATCGGCTTCTCAGCCTAGGAGCTTATAAGTAGGCGGAGGGAGCGGGGCGGCGAAGCACACGCGCTCACTCTTCCTTATTCCCCTCTGCTTCTTCCTGCTTCTTCTTTCCGTCGTCGTCGCCACGCCAGACCTCATTAACGCCCGCTGCGATGAGCTCTTCCTCCGCCGCCTCGCCCGCCACTGCGTGCTCTGGCGTGTGGGACGGCTCCGAGGTTGACGACGACCACATCGAGTTTCTTTGCAAGACGCGTCGCCTCCCCGGCAAAGACCTAGTGCAGGCCCGCGCCGCGCCGGCGAGGGAGGTATCGTCGGCGCCGGAGGAGGGCGAGCGGGTCATATTCCGCTCGCACCTCATGCGCGGCCTAGGGATGCCGGCGAGCGGCTTCTTCCGCTCCTTCTTGGAGTTCCACGGGCTCCAGCCGCACCACCTCACACCAAACACGGTGGTGCTGCTGGCCGCCTTCGCCACCCTGTGCGAAGGCTTCCTCGGTGTTCTCCCCACCATTGAGCTGTGGGGCGAATTCTTCAGTTCCAAGCTCGGACGCACGTCGCCGGCGTGCCAGCCCAGTGCGGTGCCTTCATAGCGATGCGGAGGTCGGTGGCCGACAACCCATTTCCCACCATCTCGCTGATCAAGTCGGTGAAGATGTGGCAGCGATCTTATTTCTACGTGAAGAACGTCGCCCCGGAAGGCGACTGGGTCAACCTACCGCCTTACGAGGTCGGCGCGCCGGCTGGAAGGCTCCCCAGCTGGTCCCACCGGGCCAAGACGCTGACTCCTGCCGGCGCCGCCGCCGTCGAATGACTCCGAGGATTGACACAGTCGGAGGGTCTGACCGGGGCCGACTTGCTGGCCGCCTTCGTGACGCGCCAAGTCCTCCCACTCCAAGGCCGGCCTCACATGATATGTCAGATGAGTGACCACCGTGACCCAAGTCGGATGTGCTCCAAAGACATGTCCCACGCGGAGGTGGCAGACACGGTGAACTACATCGCGAACTGCGGTCTCTTGAGGAATTGGCAGTTCGGCAAGGAGCCGTACTCGCGCGCCAACCCCCCGCCTGTTGTAAGTTGTTTCTCTTTTTATTCTGCTTTCTCTCTTCAGCCGAGTTCGACTTCTAATCTTCTTTATTACTCGAAACAGAACCCTCTCATTCAGCCTTTGGCCGGCACCGCGGGGCCGGCCCGCCAGTTCGTCCCCGACCGAGCGGAGAGCGACGTCGACGGCCCCGACTTGGGGGCGGCGGCGATGGAGGCCGGCGCCGAAGGAGGAGGCGAAGGAGGAGAAGGCGGCCTCAGGCCTTCAGCCACCTTTGCCGACTGGCCTAAAGACGACGCTGAGGGGGAAGTCGCTCCGCGCCACCAACCGAAGGCCGGCCGCCCCGGCGCGAGTTCGTCCGCCGCCCTGGATGGTCTAGGCGGCGCGAGGAAGTGTCGGGCCGGGCCGAGTTCTCTTGGCGACCGGTCGAAGAAGTTCAAGGGGGCGGCCGCCGCAACCAGGCGGGAAGAGGCGATTGACCAGGTCAACCGCTTCCGCAAGGAAGTGAAGAAACCGCCGCTGGTCTCCGCGTAAGTGTCGCCGCCCTTTGTCTCATTTTCTGTTGGTTGATTTCGTCTTAGTCTTGTTCATGCCTCCCCTGTTCCAAGGCTCCCCTCACCCTTGAGAGGGTCACCGCTGGCTCCATCATGGGGTCGGCACAGACGTCCGCCACCACTCGGCGGATTGACCCCGCCGCCGATCTCCGGGAGGCGACGGAGCAGAACGCACAGGAGAAGCGCGATGAGGAAGAGGCCGACCGCCGGGAGAAGGCAGCCGCCTCCGCCCAGAGGAAGCTGGACGATGTCGAAGCCGCCGTCGCGGCAAAACGGCAGGCTGAGGAAGCCGCGCGCCGTCAGTCGGCGTTATTCGTCATCCCGCTGAACTCAGTGCGGCCGCCTCCGGACTTCACGGAGCCGACTGGGGAAGCCGGCGGCGAGTACCCCATCATGGAGAGGGAAGGCGGCGAGGACTCCATGTCGGACACGGCCGTGCCGCCGCCGCCTCCGCCGCCGTCTGGGAGCACGCGAGGCGAGCAGCCGGCGAACCCGCTGGTGCCGCCAACTAAAGACGAGGCCGTGGCGAAGCTGCTCCTTCAAGTCGCCTCGCCAACGCGCCGCCGCCTTGAGAAGGCGACTTCTGCGCCGCGCCCCTTGGAGACCGGCGCCGCCAGCTCGGCCATCCCAGACGTCGAGGCAACGAGCGCTGCGCCCGTTGGGTGGGCGCGAGGAGGCGACACAGGACCGCTGAACCAGGCGCTTCTGGACGTCCAGGCGAAGCTGTGGGCTGAGGGCGACGCCCTCCAGAACTGCACCATGGTGCATCTGGCGTCGCGAGTAGCCATCCGGGTATGTTTTCTTCTAGCTTTGTTTTGCTTGCTTTTCTCGGTGGGGGCGCACCAGCGCACCCACTGGGTGTAGTCCCCGAGTTCCGGGCTGGCTGCTGAGCAGGCGGGTTGGAACTCCATTGGCGAGTTCTAAGTACTTACTCTTGTTTGAAATATTTATCACAGGATTATCACAACCTCCGGGTCACCGCCTTCAACCGCAATGTTGAAGAGCTGGGCAAGCGGACTGCCGACTCCTCGGAGAGCCGGAGTGAGTTCTCCTTCTTCTTCGCGGGGGCGCGCTGGCGCACCCGTGGGCTATAGTCCCCGAGATTCGGGCCGACTGCTGAGCAGTCGGGCCGGATCTTCCCGGCGACCTTCTTTGATGACGACTTAGAGCCTTCTTATTTTTTCTTCAGAGGCCAACGCCGTTCTTCAGCAGCAGCTAGGCGAAGCCAACACCACCTTGCGCGCCAAGGGGGAGGAATGTGGCAAGCTCGTCGCAGAGCGTGACCTGCTAGCCATGCAGCTGGTGGAGCAGAAGGAGCTGCTCAAGAAGGCGTAGGAGGAGGCGGAGAAGAAAAAGACTGCGCTCCTGGCCGAGTTCGAGGTCGAGCGCTCCTCCTGGACCGACAAGGAGGCAATGCTGACCTCCGTCTTTCATGAGATTGAGGATATCATTGATGGTGAGTTTCTTTACTCTCTTTCTTTGAGCCGCCGACAGCAGGTCGGGCCGACTCCTGGTTTTGACTTGCTTCTTTTCCGTCTTTGGCAGACTTCTTCCCTGGCCACACGCAAGCTGCCACTCAAGCCATCGAGGCTGATCGCGCAGCGCGGAGGGCAAATGGCGAGGAGATTGCCGCCAATGCCCCCCGGACCCTTGGCGAGCAGCTTCTGAGCATCAAGGCTCGTCTGCGGCCGGCCCATCGGATACTGCGCCGTCTTCAACGTGTCGGCGCCCAGGCGGTTGCTGCCTTGTGGCCGGACATGCCGGTTCTGCGCACTCCCAGCCGGACTGTCGACTGGCTGGAGGTCACAGCCGGCCGTCTTGAAGCTTGGAAGGGTTCCTCGGCCGGGGCTGGAGCGCGCCAGGCCTTGGAATTCGTCAACGCGTGGTATCCGGGGCTGGACCTGGACCGGCTGGCCACACTCCGAGCGGAAGCCCAGCCAGAGCTGGCCACGCTCCGAGCGAAAGCCCAGCCGGAGCTGGCAGTCGTGGAAGACGCCCTCATCAAGCGCGCCGCGGCGATCTCCGAGTACGCCGATACCAGCGTCTTCATTCCTGAGCGGGCTGAAGATGGCGAGGAGGCACCGCCGGAGTGGTTTGGGATGAACCCGGACTACAACGAGGACTCGGCGGAGGTGATCGGCTCCAGCGCCGAGGAGGAAGGCGAGGCGGAGGACGGAGGCGAGATGGAGGCGCCAGGAGGTGGGGCGGACGATCAGCCTCAGCCCGACCGCGCCTCCAGCAATGAGCCGCGCCCAACCGAGCCGGCTGCCGCTGGAGGCGATCAAGCCGAGACTGCCCAGCTGGCCACCCCAACGTCTGACACCGCCATCTCCTCCGAGCCTCCAAACCCGTCCGCTACTTCCTAGGCTGCTGCCTTGTCTTTATTTTATATGTTTCATTAGTCTTTGAAGAACTTGTTAAATCGGACAATTCCACCCGCAGGGTGTATTTTGAACTTCTGCTCGAAGATTCGACCAAGGGCCTATGTTATGTAAATATCTAACTGAGTTCTATCATTTCTTGCTCATTGCTCTCTTGACTTTTCCTTTGCCGCCTTCCCTTAGTTGCCGTCTTTGCCAGTCGGACAGCCGCTCCGCGAACTGCCGCTGGATCAAGTGCTTGGCTACTTTGGGAAGGCAAGTACTTGGCCGTTTCTAGAGTTTCTTAGCAAGTTGAATAGAAGGTGGCAAGCCGACTACTCGGGAGTCGACTTTGCAAAAAAGTGGCTGGAAAGCCGGCTTTAAGCTATGTTTATGCTTTGAGTCCTTAGCCATTTTTCATCTGGGCGCCCATTCTTCCTTGCTCCTGCCCACCGGACAGTCTCTCTGCGAGCTGCGGCTTCTGACAGGAGACGGCTTAGGCACCACACACTACTTGTCCGACCGCAGGAACCATTTCATAGCGCAAGACGGCTAGTCCCCGGGCCGACTAGTCGGATCCGGTGCCAAGCGGCATAAAAAAGAATGGCATACTCGAAGGCATGATACTTATCATACAGATAACAAAAAAGGGCAGTTCCCGAGCTCGTCTCGGGGGGGCAAAGTCTTGGTACTTTAATACAAAGGATAGCGTGGTACATACTGCTTTAACTGTAAAATCTTCGGAGAAGATTTGCATTCCATGGTCGTTCCGTCTCTTTGCCGGAGTCGTCCCTCTTGTGCGCCCGGGGCTTTTGAGCGTCGATCAGATAGTAGGAGTCGTTGCCCAGTACTTTGCTGAAGATGGAGGGGCCTTCCCAAGGTGCCGACAACTTGTGCTAGCCGGCTGTCCGCTGGATCAGTCGGAGCACAAGGTCGCCTTCTTGGAAAGATCTCGGCCTGACCTTCCTGTTGTAGTATCGGCGCAGGCTCTGCTGGTAGATGCCGAACCGGCTGAGTGCCAACAACCGGCCCTCTTCCAGCAGATCGACGCCGTCTTGACGTGCTTCTTCCGCTTCCTCCTCGGTGTACATGGTGACTCGCGGGGAGTCAAACTCTATGTCCGTTGGGATGACGGCTTCAGCACCATAGACGAGGAAGAAGGGCGTGAAGCCGGTCGATTTGTTTGGAGTCGTGCGCAGACTCCAGAGGACGGCTGGCAACTTGTCAAGCCAACAGCCGGCCGAACGCTCCAGTGGTTCGACCAGTCAAGGCTTGATGCCAGACAGGATGAGGCCGTTTGCCCGCTCCACCTGGCCGTTTGACTGCGGATGGGCAACGGACGCTAAGTCCAGTCGGATGCCCTGTGTCACGCAGAAACGGGCCAAGGCGCCTTTGGCAAAATTTGTGCCGTTGTCGGTGATGATGTTGTGCGGTATGCCGTACCGGATCGTGATGTCGGAGATGAAAGTCACGGAAGTCGGGCCGTTCAACTTCTTGATAGGTTTTGCTTCTATCCACTTGGTGAACTTGTCCACCGCGACAAGTAGGTGAGTTAGGCCTCCTCGCGTCGTCTTGAATGGTCCCACCATGTCCAAGCCCCAAACCGCAAAGGGCCAGGCGATGGGAATGGTCTTGAGTGAAGAAGCCGGCTGATGCGGCTTGGAACGGAACTTCTGGCACCCCTTGCATTTCTGGACCAGATCCTTGGCTTCTTCTAGGGCAGTCGGCCAAAAGAAACCGTGTCGAAAGGCTTTGGCGACGAGTGCTCTTGAGACCGCATGGTGGCCGCACTCGCCTTGATGGATGTCTCTGAGAATTGCTTGGCCTTGCTCCGGCTCGACGCAACGCTGGTAGACACCAGTAACGCTACGCCTGACCAGTTCTCTGTTGACTATGGTGTAGGCTGCCGCTCGGCGTTGTACTTGCCGAGCCAAGATTTCATCGGTTGGCAGCTCTTTGTTCACTAGGAACTTGAGGATGGGTTGTGCCCACGAGGGCGCTGCTATTTCTTTGACCTCCAGAACTGCGACTTGGACGAGGGCGACTGGGCTGGGAGGCGGCGGGCTGGAGTCCGCGGCCGCTTGCTGGACTGGTGAAGTCCCCAGGCCGACTGATGCAGTCCCCGGGTCGAGCTCTGGAGTCTTTGGTTTGGTCGCCGCAGTCCCCGGGCCGCCTTCGACTGCGGCGTTCTTGGAGCCATCTGCAGGAGTTTTTATGCCGTCTGCTGGGGCTCTTGAGTCGGATCCGGCCTCTTCGGGGGGAGCCGGCACAAAGATGGAGTCTAACTCCGGCGAAGGCTTGACAGATGGTTTGAAGAGGCGCTGAAGGGCGACACCGGATGGTATTGCCTGGCGGGTTGAGCCGATTCGCGCCAGGGTATCTGCTTGGTTGTTGTCCTTTCTTGGCACGTGAAGGAACTCGCACCCCTCGAAATATCCGCTGAGCTGCTGCACGAGGAAGCGGTAGCTTGCCATGTTTGCATCCTTGGCGTCCCAGTCGCCAGATGACTGCTGGACCACCAAGTCGGAGTCGCCATAGCACAGGATCCGGCGAATGCCAAGTTCTTTGGAAAGCCAGAGCCCGTGAATGAGCGCCTCGTATTCGGCGACGTTGTTGGAGGCGGCGAAATGGATCTACAGCGCGTACTTGAGCTTGTCGCCTTTGGGAGAAGTGAGGATAACGTCGGCCCCTAGGCCGGTGCGCATCTTTGAGCCATCAAAATGCATTTGCCAATGGGTGGAGTCGGGCGCTGGCGGCAAATACTGGGTCTCGGCCCAGTCGACAAGGAAGTCGGCCAGCGCTTGCGACTTGATGGCGGTGCGGGGCTGGTAGTAGATTGTGTAGGGGGCCAACTCTAAGGCCCATTTGGCCACCCGCCTGGAGGCATCTCGGCTTCCGATGATCTTAGCTAGTGGGGCTGTGCAAACCACAATGATTGGATGCTCTTGAAAGTAAGGCTTCAGCTTCTTGGCGGCAAGGTGTACGCCATAGCACATCTTCTGGTAGTGGGGGTAGTTCTGCTTGGAGGTCGACAGTACTTCACTTAGGTAATATACCGGCCTCTGGACAGGTAGTGCCTTGCCTTCCTCCTTGCGTTCAACCACGATGACCGTGCTGACTACCCGACTGGTGGCGGTGATGTACAGGAGCATGGGCTCCTTAGGAGTCGAAGCCGCCAGCACAGGGGGAGTATCCAACATCTTCTTCAGCTGGAGAAAGGCCTCGTCCGCCTTGTGGTTCCACTCGAAAAAAGTGGTCTTCTTCATGAGCTGGTACAGGGGAAGAGCTTTCTCGCCCAGCCGACTGATGAATCGGCTGATGGACGCCAAGCAGCCAGTGAACTTTTGCATGTCCAGTAGTCGGCTGGGTACTTCCATCCTCTCAATGGCTTTGATCTTCACAGGGTTGCACTCTATGTCGCGTTCAGAGACCAGGAAGCCAAGGAGTTGGCCGGCCGGTACTCTGAAGACGCACTTCTCAGGGTTGAGCTTGATTTGGAATCGACGCAGGTTCTCAAAGGTCTCCTTGAGGTCTTCCAGCAACGTTCCGCACTTTTCCGTCTTCACCACCACATCATCCACGTAGACGTGGGTGTTTCTGCCGAGTTGCTTGAGGAGGCACTTCTGCATGCAACCCTGAAAGGTAGCGCCAACATTCCTCAAGCCAAACGTCATGGTTAGGTAGCAAAAGGCTCCAAACGGCATGATGAAGGCGGTCTTCAATCTGTCTGTCGGGTTCAGCTTGATCTGGTGATATCCTGAATATGCATCTAAGAAGCTCAACAGCTCGCATCCGGCTGTGGAGTCTATCACCTGATCAATCCTTGGCAGGGCAAACGGGTCCTTCGGGCATGCTTTGTTGAGGCTTGTGTAGTCGATACACATCTGCCACTGCTTGTTCTTCTTCAGCACCAGGACCGGGTTTGCTAGCCATTCTGGGAAAAACACTTCCATAATGAAGCCGGCTGCAAGGAGTCAGGCTATCTATTCTCCAACAACTCTTCTCTTCTCTTCTGACAGGCGGCGCAAGGGCTGCCTGACGGGCTTCGCATCAGATTGGACATGTAACTTGTGCTCGGCGAATTCCGTCGGTACACATGGCATGTCTTTGGGGGGACCATGCGAAGATGTCCCGATTCTCACGGAGGAAATCGATGAGCTCGCCTTCCTATTTGCTGTCAAGGTTTGCACCTATGACAGCATATCTCTCTGGGTGTTCCGGGTCCAAGGGTATCTTCTTTGTTTCTTTGGCCGGCTTGAACGAACCTTCAAATTCCGACTCCTTGGGGTTAGGCGACATCTCGGGCCGTTTGTCTGCCATCGCCACAACCCGATCAAGGAGCCGCTTCTCGGCCGCGATCACCAGGGACTCGGCTAGTCGACTGCTTTTAGCCCCACAAGCGGACGACTTTCTGTAGTCGCCGTCTATGGTCAGAATACCCTTGGAACTCGGCATCTTCATCTTGAGGTAGGCGTAGTGGGGGACCGCCATGACTTTGGCCAAAGCAGGTCGGCCAAGCAGCACATGGTACGGGCTCTCAAGGTCCACCACTTCAAACCAGACTGGCTCTTGGTGGAAATGATCCTTGTCTCCGAAGAGGACATCTATCAGAATCTTGCCGATTGGTGAGTAGGAAAGGCCAGGGACAATGCCGTGGAACACAGTCCGACTGTTCTGAAGCTGCCTTTGCTTAATTCCTAACTTCTCCATGGTATCCTTGTACAGGATGTTGATGCTGCTGCCTCCGTCAATCAGCACTCGCGAGAAATGAGTGGCTCTCTTGTCCGTGGCAAAGGTGGCCTCCAAGACCAGGGCGTAGGAGCCCGGATTCGGCATCACTTCGGGGTGATCAGCCCTGCTCCAACTAATAGGCTTCTCGGACCAGTGCATGAATTCTGGAGCATCTGATGCCACCGCGTTCACCTATTGCTCCTACAGCCGCCTGCTGCGTCTGTCGTCAGCCACGCTGGTGAACACCACATAGGCCCCATGCTCCTCTGGGTACTCATCTTGCACTGCGCCGACCGGCCTGACAGCCGACTACTGGGGTGGAGGCGGAGGCTGCTGCCCAGCAGGCGGGGGTGGCAGGAGGCCGTCTCCCTTAGCGATCCTTGTGAGCCAGTGGCACTTCCGGGTGGTGTGGTTCTACGGCTTCGCGCCGCTGTGGAACTTGCAAGGACCATCTAGAGTCTGCTCGTAAGAGAAGGCCGGCAACCAGTTGGACTTGCCGCCTTTCTGTCGCTTTGGCGGAGGCTGCCCCTCCGGCTGCTGGTCTTCGACCGTCGCAACCTGCCGACTGCTGGAAGCCGGCTGTGGGGCCTTGCGCCTGTGGTCATTCTGCTGTTGTCGCCGACTGGCGTCTCCAGCCGGGGTTCTGGGAGCCTGTGGGGCCACTTTGCCAGCCGCACTAACTTGAATCTCCGCCTTCATGGAGGAATCAGCTGTGGCATACTTGTCTGCTATGATCAGCAGCTCGTCGAGGGTTTCTGGCTCGTCGCAGAGGAGCTTGTGCTTGAGGAGGGTGCCTTCTCTGCACCCGGCGGTGAAGTACTCGATAGCTTGCACCTCGTGCATGCCCTCGCAGGAGTTCCGAAGCTCGGCCCAGCGCGTGAGGTAGTCGCGAGTTGATTCGATGGGGCCCTGCACGCACAAGGAGAGCTGACGAGGCTTGGGAGGTCGCTTGTACGTGCTCGTGAAATTGCGGACGAAGGCTTCGGTGAAGTCGACCCAGCTGTTGATGATGCGGGGCTTCAGGCTGTTCAGCCATGTCCGGGCCATGCCCTGGAGCATGAGCGGAACATATTTCACGGCAACGCGCTTGTTGCCATTCGCTATGTTGACGGCTGTTGAGTAGTCAACCAGCCAGTCTTCCGGCTTCACGGAGCCGGTGTATTTGGGCGTGTCTCGGGGGAGCGTGAACCCTTTGGGAAAGGGCTCATCTCGGATGCGGGGTCCGAAACAGGGCAGGCCCAATTCGTCTTCTTCTTCCAACACCAGGGATCGTTGAAATCGGTCGATCCGGTGGCGGGCGTCGTTTTCTCCGACTCCCTCTTGGCGGCCAAGGCGGTCACCGAGAGTCGGATGGTCAACAGGCAGCGGGGAGACTCACCTTTCCCTGCGAGGAGGAGGAGGCGGACAGTCGTCCCGTCGTTCCACTGCTCTTGGGCGGCCGTCTCGGTCGCGCTCGATGGTGATGCGAGTCCGACTGTGGCTGACAGCCGGATCCTTGTCCTTTCTTCCGCGGACGCCGCCAGTCGGCGTCCGAGACATCGCGCCTTGATCTCGGCGAGGAGGCAGGTCATTGTTTTGCCGTTGTGGTGCCTCTGTGCTGCAGCCGGCTTCGTTCTGCGTGGCAGCCGCGTCGAGGAGTCGCTGGACTCGCTCCGTCATTAGGCGGCGCTCTTCACCCTCGAAGTTGTCCAGCTCGTCTGCCGCCGCCTGGGCGGCTCGGATGTTCTCCGCGGGCGTGGCGTACATGGGGCGATTAGCCCCGAACAGGTTGGCGATCTCCATGCCGTGCTGCCGGACCGCGCCTAGGCGGCTAGGCCCCGTCGGGGCCGGCGAGCCGCCCACAGCGCGATCCATCTCTCGCTGATAGGCCTCTGACAAGCTTCTCATGCTTTCCAGCTTCTTTGCGCCTTCGACGAGCTGAAGGCGGTGTGCCTCCAGCGTCTCGGCGTCAGCGTCTTCTGGAATGGGCGCGGTCAGGTTTTGTAGCGCCGCGTCGAGCGGGTCATGAGCTCCTCCGCCGGAATGCTCGCCATGATCGATGACGAGCACTTCTGTGACGGTGCTTCCGCCGCTCTCCGCGCGAGGGAGCGGCTCGCCTTAGACCACCACGTTGGTGGGAAATGCGTCGAACGATGCGGTGTCGGAGTCGACCAGCATCAGGTCGGTGGAGCCTACGGACTCCAGGTCCACGGCAGCCTCGCCGGTGACGTGGAGGTCGAGGAGGCCCGCGAGGAGGCTATCGGGGCCGCCCGTGCCTGCGTCGGATGCAGGCTCATCGGAGAGGCGAACCTTGCTGACAAGTTCGGCGAGGCAGCTGGCTGCGCAGGCGATCTCAGCGCCGTGCAGCGCGTCGGCGCAAACTCCATCTGGCGTGCCGGGCTGGCTGCGCTCGCCAGGGTGGAAGAGGGTTCCCGTCCAGAGCAGGTCTCCGGAAGACGGTGCACCTCGCCCCATGGTCGGCGCCAAATGTTGAGGGTTGGGTGCGACATATGCCAAAGGATGGCTTATCATGGTGGGGGCGAGTAGAACATCGCCGGTGCCTGGAAGCGGGATGAGGCGTAGACATGCACACCGGCGAATCTTACCCAGCTTCAGGGCTCTCCGAGGAGATAACACCCCTACTGCTGCTCTACGGGGTCTCCGCATGATCACTATGGTAAAATGGGTACAAGGTTGCTCCTTGAGCTGTTTCCTGGAGGTAGGAGAAGGCAAGGCCAGCTCTCTCCTTCCTGTGTTCTATGGTCTAGTGCTAATGGGGTCGAACCCTTTGCATGGGTGCCCCGGTGGGTTTATATAGGTCTACCCCCGGGGGTACAATGGTAATCCGGCTGGGCACGGGTCCCAGCCATCTGTCTCTCAGGCCGCCGTCTTCTCCGACGACTACTGGGGCCCGCCGACTGGTGGGCCCCACCGATTAGTCCGGTACGGAGCCGATAGGCCTTGTCCGCCGCGGGCGGGTCTTGCCGGCTGCGGATTACTGTAGCCGGGCCTCTAATGATGCTGGCTTGGTTATAGGTTCATGGCAACAGTACCGCCGCCTGGCGGGCGATCACTGTTGCCGCTCCCTGTCTTATCTGGTTAATGGCATGCGGGACCCGCGGGAGGGACCGGCCGACTCCCACGGGGTCCGTCTTTTGGCGCTCTTGCCGTCTTCTGTCCCCCCCCCCCAGCTAACCAGCGGGGCCCACCGTCTCTGGGCCGTACAGACAGGCCGACGTGGGTACAGGGCTCCACCATTGGAGCTGATGTCAGGGCTTGCATGGCAGCAGTGCCGCGCCGGATGGAGATCTCCATCGGCGCGGCGCACGGTGGCCATGCCTGCCCTTGGTAATCGGGGTGGGGGCGGGCCACACTGCGGCCGTTTCCCGTCCCGCCCCTTCTTACGAAGGCAGAGGGTGGTTGGAGTCGCGGGCCGACTCCCCATGGTCGGCTTCTCTGGAAGTCGCCAGTTAGGAGTCGGCTCATCTTGTAGTCATCCCTGGGACTCGGCCGTGAGTAGATAGTCGGCAGTGCTGCTGCCGACTCCCAGAGGCGGCCCTTCGTCCTGGGGATCCTGAGGGGCGTAGCCTACCCTGATGTCTTGAAAGGTTATGGGCTTCGGGTTAGCCTACCCATGGCCCATTACTCTGACACTATCGCCGAAGCTCGTGGTGGTGATGGAGCAGGAGGTCAACCACAACGGTGAGTTCACGGCCCGGTTCGAGAACGCGCTCAACTACTACGGGGCCCTATTTGATGCCCTGGAGCAGAGCGTACCTGCACGCGGGTCGGTGATGGAGCGGGCGGACGTGGAACGGTGCCTGCTCCTGGAAGAGATCAGGGACATCATTGCCTATGATGACGCGCATCGCCGGGAGCGCCATGAGCGGATGGGAAAGTGGGTGGAGCGGATGAAGGCCGTCGGATTCACGTCTGTGGCGATGACCGCAGACGCAGTGGCGCAAATGGTGATGCTGGGGCAGATGGTGACTGGCTGCAGCAGGGTGTACATGGTTTCCAGTGAGAAGGATGTGTGCATCCTCATCCACTGGCGCGACATCCCGATGTTCTCTATCTCGACCTGGCGTGCGGTGTGATGAGGATCGCCGGATATTGTGACATGTGATCTCTGCAGACTTCTCAATTCACTGCAATAATTTCATGTATTTGATGCATGTGCTTTAGTTGGTTGCCTGAACTTGTTGTTATCATTTCGAGTTGTTGTTGTTATCGTACTGCATGATAGTTGTTGTTTCATCTTATGCCACAAGCAGAAGTTGGAAAATGTTCGAGACATTTTTGTTATCTTTGAAACATTCAAGACATTTTGGTTATCTTTGAAATAGTCAAGGCATTTCGAGTTGTTCTTGTTATCATACTCCTAGTTGTTGTTTCATCTTATGGCACAAGAAGAAATTGGAAGTACGAGGTAATAGTATGCTAGCAAATCAATTCCCACAGAACATTCTCTCTCTCTCTCTCTCTCTCTCTCTCTCTCTCTCTCTCTCTCTCTCTCTCCCTCTCTCTGCATTCTCGGAAGGACAGACTGACGCAGGCGAGAGGAAGTCATAACCTCTTCCTATGGGGCTTTAACACTGCGTGTCTTCCAACTTAGCATGATAGAAGAATATAAAATTCCTTTTTGTGGCAGTATCCATCCCTTTTGGTTTAAAGGAACAAAGTTCAAGTAAATGGACAAAATTTCCTTTATCCGAATTGTTTAAGTGACACAGTTATATCTGACTTGCATCTTTTTATATGGTTTCGATTTGATTTGACCATGTCTGTTATATTTTAGAAGTTGATGAACAAAATATGTCTTGGAGGAGTACCCATACAAATACCAAAGAGGTCTTAAAGGAGATGCCGTCGCATTTGCCAGGGCTACTCTGTTAGGTCAAAGAAAGGTATTTAGGTCTGATGAAATAGTAGTACGTTTTCACCAACATTTGGGTATTTTTCATGTGCATGCAGTTTAGATTTTATTTATCTCCATCAACTAAACTAGAAATGAATTTAATGTCCTAACTATATCTTATAAACCCATAATAGTCCCAAAATTAACCAAGGAACTTGCAGTGGTGTATATTGAAAATACAAAAGGTCATAAGGGAAACTGATGAAAAAAATTTGAGTTTAACTTCAAACCTGACAGTTTCCCTTTGACACATTTGGAAGTTGAGATATTATTTTGCTAGTGATATTATGCCTTATAGAAATCCATGAATACGTGTGTAATTTTTGATTTTTTTATATTGCTATGTATATTTGAATTTTTGTACTCCATTTGGGGCATGAAACTAATATTTGGCCATGCGATTAGTCGCATGTATCCCTAGCGTTATATTTACATATGCTATTATGTATCTAGACTTAAGTTGGTGCCTTGTGCTTTTGGAATGAGATTGTAGACATCTCATGGACTCTCCTGATATTATACAACCTAGTCTTGCTAATGTCACTTAGTGGCTAATCGTTTGAGTGCATGCACGGGTATTCCAAGAAACAACGATTTCATTATGAAGTCAGTGAGGACCGAGAATTAATGGACAAATATTCAACGCCAAGTGCCCTCTTACCTAAATGTTCCCCTCATACAATCCATAGTTGATCCATTATACTTTACTTTGTTATTGGCTTCATCATGGCTAGTATGACGACATAATTAATTTGTTTGTTGCTATCTTACACAGGAAGACACCGTTTACATATGGAGAATGTGAGAGTGGAGATGTGAACCTAGTAAGAGAAGGGGTGGTGATATTTCTTGCTAGTGTATACTGATATCTAGATGTGTTTAAAAGAAGTGCATGGGCTAGATTTAAAGTACAAGCAAGGTCTTGCATGGTTGAGTAATGGGAATGGTCTCTCCTTTTGGCATGGGGCTTTGGGTCTTTATATAGTGACACCTTCTCCACTGGTAAGTATTCAGTGTCCAATATGATATGGTATCATCATGATGACAAACAATGGAAAATCTCCAAGATAAGTTAGGATAATGGATTCCCTACACCTCCATCCTTATTTCGCCGGAGTTCCTACCTAGCATGACTCCTTGCAATCCTGGGAGATCCTAGGAGTTCCTATGTTATGTTCTTGATATGCTCATACATTATACCTCCTTAATAGTTATTTGCCGCTTATTAATACCCGAGTATGCCATCAATATTTCTTTGAAAAATATTTACATCCCCATTTCAATGTCGCCTGTTTCCATCTGAACATTCGTACAATGTTGGACAAGATCATACACGCTGACCGACTAGTTAGAAATCTCTGATGCTCCCCGATGTCAAGAAGTTGATTTTGAGGAAACACTCATGTTATCACCCATAGCCTATATATGATATAAGTGAACCTCTCTCCTTGGTTAATTAAGTACTGTAGACACCTCTCGTAGGGAATTCTAGTGCAAAGGAGGGCATGATGCCAATGGAGGATGATCTCGAGTTACCTTGGATACAATCATTGAGAAACCTTAGCCTCCACAACCGAGCCTGTCATAGTGATTCCAACATGACCAAGTGCCTTTGGCTACAATGCTCAAGCGAGGAAAGGAATTCAAGGTTTCAGTTTGGGCTTCTAAGTTATTTCAAGAGATTTTGTACGCTTGTTAAGTTCTTCTTAGGGAAAGGAGACCAAATTGTACTATGGAGGATTGTTGGCTAGATGCCACAGATGTGTTTAGTCCAATGTGTCCATGTTGTAGTTGATTAAGCAGTTGATCAAAGAGTACTCAATCGTAGTACCATGTAGAGTAACACACACATTATTCATCCTTGGGGAAGTTCTCCATCCCAACAATCAAACATTTCTTGAGAATTGGCTTTCCGAAGTGGAAGTGGAATATGTGTAATATTAAAGTGGACATAAAATGGTCTGCACAGATCATGGGCACTCTACCATGCCTTCATTATGGTACCCCATATGTGTTGCAAATCTGCCCTAGAGGCAATAATAAAGTGGTTATTATTATATTTCCTTATTCATGATAATATTTTATTATCCATGTTATAATTTTATTGATCGGAAACTCAAATGCATGTGTGGATACATAGACAACAACATGTCCCTAGTGAGCCTCTACCGGACTAGCTCGTTGATCGAAGATGGCTATGGTATCCTAGCCATAGACATGAGTTGTAATTTGATAATGGGATCACATCATTAGGAGAATGATGTGATGGACAAGACCCAAACTATGAACATAGCATATGATCGTGTCAAGTTTATTGTTATCGTTTTCTGCATGTCAAGTATATGTTCCTATAACCATGAGATCATGCAACTCACTGATACCAGAGGAGTACCTTGTGTGTACCAAACGTTGCAACATAACTGGTGACTATAAGGTGCTCTACAGGTATCTCTGAGGGTGTCTATTGAGTTGGCATGGATCAAGACTGGGATTTGTCACTCCATGTGATGGGGAGGTATCTCAGGGCCCACTCGGCAATACATCATCACAATGAGCTTGCAAACAATGTGACTAATGGGTTAGCCACGGGATCTTGTATTACGGAATGAGTAAAGAGACTTGTCGGTAACGAGATTGAACTAGGTATGGAGATACCGATGATTGAATCTCGGGCAAGTAACGTACCAATAGATAAAGGGAACAACAAACGGTATTAGCTCAATCCTTGACATCGAGGTTCGACCGATAAGATCTTCATAGAATATGTACGAACCAATACGGGCATCCAGGTCCCGCTATTGGTTATTTACCATAGAGGTGTCTCGGTCATGTCTGCATAGTTCTCGAACCCGCAGGGTCTACACACTTAACGTTTGGTGACAATATAAGTATAGTTGAGTCATCATGGTGGTTATCAAAAGTTGTTCTGAGTCCTGGATGAGATCTCGGACGTGACGAGGAACTCTGGAATGGTCCGTAGGTGAAGATTGGTATATACGACGAAGGGCATCGGAGTCCGGAAGTGTTCCACGGGCACCGGGTTATCACCAGGATGACTGTCGGGGATATACCCCGCGGTATGACCCAGCCGGAAATATGACTTGAGACCCTGTTGACACTTGGCGATTCACTTGTGACCCGCCCTGACCAGACGGTTTACAAGCAACCTGCTTGAATATTATGGCTCACTGGTACCGGCGGGCGGGACAGACGGATGACAAGGCCCAAGGCCCAGAAGGCCGGTTTATGTTAATAGTGGGCCGGTTTAAGAGGAAAGGAATGAATAATATTTACCCTACAAGGAGTTAAGACCCGGACTTGTATCCGCTTTGTATTAGAAGGTAGACTAGTCCTAATCCTAATAGGACTCCACATGTAACCCGCCCCTTCAACTTATATAAGGAGGGGCAGGGCTCCCCAAAGAGGAACAAGCAAGAAGAAACAATCTCTAGGGCTAGACACAAAGAACCGGTTTACCGGTGACTCCCTCATGATGATAATGAGACCTAGCCACAAACAACATGTAGGGTTATTACCGGATGATGTTTCCCGGGGCCCGAAGCTGTCTAAATCCTTGTCTTGTGTTGCGTCTCTCGATTCCGCTCAACCCCTCTCAAGCTACTACATAGATTCGTTGGCCTCACGACTAAGTTCTCACACTAGGACATTTGCCGTGACAAAACCACGGCAATGACCGAAAGGGGTTTCGGGAGGGGGGATAAGTGTTGGGGTACTCATGGTGTTGGGGATCGTAGCAGAAATTAAAATTTTCCTACGCATCACCAAGATCTATCCATGGAGTATTCTAGCAACGAGGGGATAGGATAGCATCTACATACCACTTGTAGATCGCAACGGAAGCGTTCAAGAAGAACGAGGATGATGGAGTCGTACTCGTCGTGATCCAAATCACCGATGACCAGCGCCGAACGGACGGCACCTCCGCGTTCAACACACGTACGGTCGGGATAACGTCTCCTCCTTCTTGATCCAGCAAGGGGGGAGGAGAGGTTGATGAAGATCCAGCAGCACGACGGCGTGGTGATGGATGCAGCAGAGTTCCAGCAGGGCTTCGCCAAGCTTCTGTGGAGAGAGGGAGAGGTGTAACGGGGAGAGGGAGGCGCCAATGCAGCAGGGGTGCGGCTGCCCTCCCTCTCCCCCCTTTATATAGGCCCCCAAGGGGGGGCGCAGCCCTGGAGATGGATCTCCAGGGGGGCGGCGGCCAAGGGTGGGGGGCTTGCCCCCCAAGCAAGGGGGCGCCCCCACTAGGGTTTCCCCCCAACCCTAGGCGCATGGGCCCAAGGGAAGGGGGTGCACCAAGCCCTCCAGGGGCTGGTTCCCTGCCCCTTGTGGACCATGAGGCCCTCCGAGAGGGCTGGCCCCTCAAGGTGGACCCCCGGTGCCTCTCCGGTGGCCCTGGTACAATACCGATACGCCCCCGAGACTTTCCGGTGTCCGTACAACAACTTCCCATATATAAATCTTTACCTCTGAACCATTCCGGAACCTCTCGTGACGTCCGGGATCTCATCCGGGACTCCAAACAACCTTCGGTTTGCTGCATACTAATATCTTTAACAACCCTAGCGTCACCGAACCTTAAGTGTGTAGACCCTACGGGTTCGGGAGACATGCAGACATGACCGAGACGATCTCCGGTCAATAACCAACAGCGGGATCTGGATACCCATGTTGGCTCCCACATGCTCCTCGATGATCTCATCGGATGAACCACGATGTCGAGGACTTAATCAATCCCGTACTCAATTCCCTTTGTCCATCGGTACGATACTTGCCCGAGATTCGATCGTCGGTATACCGATACCTTGTTCAATCTCATTACCGGCAAGTCTCTTTACTCGTTCCCGTAATACATCATCCCATGAACAACACCTTGATCACTTTGAGCTCATTATGATGATGTCTTACCGAGTGGGCCCAGAGATACCTCTCCGTCACACGGAGTGACAAATCCCAGTCTCGATTCATGCCAACCCAACAGATACTTTCGGAGATACCTGTAGTGCACCTTTATAGTCACCCAGTTACGTTGTGACGTTTGATACACCCAAAGCACTCCTACAGTATCCGGGAGTTGCATAATCTCATGGTCTAAGGAATGATACTTGACATTCAGAAAAGCTCTAGCAAACGAACTACACGATCTTTGTGCTATGCTTAGGTTTGGGTCTTGTCCATTACATCATTCTCCTAATGATGTGATCCCGTTATCAATGACATCCCCATGTCTATAGTCAGGAAACCATGACTATCTATTGATCAACGAGCTAGTCAACTAGAGGCTTACTAGGGACACATTGTGGTCTATGTATTCACACATGTATTATGATTTCCGAACAATACAATTATAGCATGAACAATAGACAATTATCATGAACAAGGAAATATAATAATCCATTTATTATTGCCTCTAGGGCATATTTCCAACACATGGGCCTAGAGGAGGGGGCACACCAGCGCACTAATGCGCTGTGCGCCCCCCTCACCCCATCCTACGAGGCCAGGAAGGGTGGTGCGCCCCCCTAGGGATGCCTCCCCCTTGCTTGGGGGGCAAGGCACCTAGGGGGGCCACCCAAAACCTATCTAGGGTTTCCTTTCTGGCCACCGCCCCCCTAGGGGAAATCCTAGGCCTCCTCCTTCTCCCCCTTCCCCCTATATATAGAGGGGTAGAGGGAGGGCAGCCGCACCCATCTACGCCACGGCGCTGCCCTCCCTCTTCCTTGTAGCTCTCTTCCTCTCCGTAGTGCTAGCGAAGCTCTGCTGAGATTCGACCTTCACCACCGCCACCACGCCGTCGTGCTGCCGGAGGACTCGAGCTACTACTTCACCATCGCTCGCTGGATCGAGGAGGTGAAGGCGTCATCAAGCCGTACGTGTGTTGAACGTGTAGGTGTCGTCCATTCGGCACTTGGATCGGGAGTTCGCGGGACGGATCATGATTGGATCGCGAAGACGTTCGACTACATCAACCGCGTTTCCTAACGCTTCCGCTTAGCAATCTACAAGGGTATGTAGATGCAATCTCTCCTCTCATAGATGTTCATCTCCTAGGTTGATCTTGGTGAGCGTAGGAAATTTTTTGTTTCCCATGCAACGTTCCCCAACAATAAGTAGTCAAGTGCAATCCATATCTGGAAAAACTAGACACCATCGAGGCATTATAGTTCACCTGGTTCACCTAAAAGCACCCTTATTGGATTGTTGACTGTCTTGATGAGAGTACGGTCTTCCTACCAAAGAGCATTCTACAGTTGACGAAGCGCATCCTAAGCCTTCTAGCTATATGGAGGTGAGTTTCTTTCAATGGCTTGAGGGGAATGGATGGATAATTGGCTTTCTCCAAGACAATTTGTGATATACTCCTCGCAGTGCAACCTCAAGGAGCGCCTTCCAAAGGAGAAACATAGGGCCTCAAATTGAGAACATCATTTATGCTTCACTACATATGGCTTGATTTAGAATCTTAGCAACACTAGTCGAGATTTAGGGCTAATACTTGTTCACATATAAAAAACAAAATAATAACATAGTGTTTAATTTGTCTAAGAATCAAGATACTATGGTAGATGGTTGCACGTTGATATATTATGCATATGTTTCGTCTACTGGTTGCATATTTGATAGTTGTCTGCTACCTCTTGAGCACTGCGTTGGATTTCCTCGAAGAGGAGAGGATGATGCAGCAAAGTAGCATAAGTATTTCCCTCAGTTTTTTAGAACCAAGGTATCAATCCAGTAGGAGGCTACGCTCAAGTCCCTCGTACCTACACAAAAACAATAGCTCAATGCAACCAACGCGATTAGGGGTTGTCAATCCCTTCACGGTCACTTACGGGAGTGAGATTTGATAGAGATAATAGATAATATTTTTGGTATTTTTGGCATAGAGATGCAAAGTGAAAAGTAAAAGGCAAAGTAAAAAAGCAAAGCAAGATTAAAGTGATGGAGATTGATATGATGAGAATAGACCCGGGGGCCATAGGTTTCACTAGTGGCTTCTCTCAAGAGCATAAGTATTCTACGATGGGTGAACAAATTACTGCTGAGAAATTGACAAAATTGAGCATAGTTATGAGAATATCTAGGTATGATCATGTATATAGGCATCACGTCCGACACAAGTAGACCGACTACTGCCTGCATCTACTACTATTAGTCCACTCATCGACCGCTATCCAGCATGCATCTAGAGTATTAAGTAAAAACAAAGTAACGCCTTAAGCAAGATGACATGATGTAGAGGGATAGTTTCATGCAATATGATAAAAACCCCATCTTGTTATCCTCGATGGCAACAATACAATACGTGCCTTGCTGCCCCTTCTGTCACTGGGTAAGGACACCGCAAGATTGAACCCAAAGCTAAGCACTTCTCCCATTGCAAGAAAGACCAATCTAGTAGGCCAACCCAAATTGATAATTCGAAGAGACTTGCAAAGATAACCAATCATACATAAAAGAATTCAGAGAAGATTCAAATATTATTCATAGATAGACTTGATCATAAACCCACAATTCATCGGTCTCAACAAACACACCACAAAAAGAAGATTACATCGAATAGATCTCCACGAGAGAGGGGGAGAACATTGTATTGAGATCCAAAAAGAGAGAAGAAGCCATCTAGCTAATAACTATGGACCCGAAGGTCTGAGGTGAACTACTCACACTTCATCGGAGGGGCTAGGATGATGTAGAAGCCCTCTATTATGATGGCCCCCTCCGGCGGAGCTCCGGAACAGGCCCCAAGATGGGATCTCGTGGGTACAGAAGGTTGCGGTGATGGAATTAGGTTTTTGGCTCCGTATCTGATCGTTTGGGGGTACGTAGGTATATATAGGAGGAAGGAGTACGTCGGTGGAGCAATAGGGGACCCACGAGGCAAGGGGCGCGCCCTAGGGGGGTGGGCGCGCCCCCACCCTCGTGGCCACCTCCCTTCTTTCTTGACGTGGGTTCCAAGTCTCCTGGATCATGTTCGGTGAGAAAATCACGTTCCTGAAGGTTTCATTCCGTTTGGACTCCGTTTGATATTCTATTTCTCCGAAACTCTGAAATAGGCAAAAAAACAGCAATTCTAGGCTGGGCCTCCGGTTAATAGGTTAGTCCCAAAAATAATATAAAAGTGGAAAATAAAGCCCAATATAGTCCAAAGCAGTAGGTAATATAGCATGGAGCAATAAAAAATTATAGATACGTTGGAGACGTATCATTGTCCTAAGTTCATATGTAGCCAATCATCAACAAAATGGGCATTTTTTGCTCGAAAGGGGAAATAAGTTTCCCTCTGTTGCGGCAAGGTTTGTCCTCATTTCTTACATCTTCAAACATAGATCACCAGTCCACTTCTTGCCTACTTGGGGAACAACAAGATATGCCGAATTAGGAGCTAAATCCAATTGTGGGGAAATCATTACACTAATGGGGTTAGTTTCTATCAAACTTAACAAATGTTTGGTAGATTAAATACATTTACCACCTTGGACATAGACACATCAAAAGTCCTTTTTTCCTACCCCTTTTTATTGTTAAATGCCAGGATCAGTACCACCATACCTTTAATCTGGATCAACATATCGCAAAATAATATGGGAATGCAACTCTTTGCTACATCATCATGCGTATCACTAAAAGGGAAAGCACAGAGATAAATGGTCATAGTGTTCACCATCGCTGATGCTCATCCACCACTATGGTCCATCATCAACCCTCTTGGACACCTCATCACCTTCGCCTTGTGCAATGTATAGCAACATTCTCTTCCATGAATTTCCAACACCCATATCGCCATGAAGATCAAGCGGGAGCTTTTTTAGCATGTTTGTTCTTCTAGCGTCAGTATTTTAATAATTGTGCTAAAGCCTATAAGAAAATGATATTGCTTCCTTCTGTCTACACAATATGTGTATTTGAAGGCCAACTCCATAGCCCAATTTTCACAACTCATGTAATTTAGTCAATCCATGATTTCTTTAATAACATCTGAACAAGTGCAATTTTTTTGTTTGGGCCCTCACCCAAAATAAAATACTAATGGTGGCATCTCAACACTCACTTTTGTCCTTAAGCACATAGCCAACATGTCAATGTTCAACATGACATTCACAGTGTTGAGTGACGCTTGTGCATTGCACACACATGTAGGACTTTCCTATTTGTTGCAAATGACCCACTTGTCTTCCAAGTAAATCCCTTGTAATTAAGATCATAGATGTGGACAATAAGACTCATATACATATTATATATGGGAACCATATGTTGTGAATACAATTGTGTTGCAACAAATCCTATTCTACATGGTATAAGCCTAAAACCCGATCCTAATCCTAGGCGCCGCCGCTCTAGCTAGCCTTCGCTATCGCTGCCCCTTCTCACATCGCTCAGTGCCCTCGCCAGCCCTAGTCGCTACAACTACCTCTCCACATCTTGTTGCCACTTCTCCCACCGACCACCGCACCCCTAACCCACCCGCTGCTTTCGCTTCTTCCAGCAGGTAATTGCCATCAACCCTGGCCGATGAAGTCGCTCCACCCACCGGCCACCGCACCCGTTCGCATCTCTTTGTCGCGTTTTCTCCAACCCCATGAACTACATGGACTCTCCCGTATCCTCCCTCTGCGGTGGTAGAAATCCCTTCGCCATCCCAGAGGCCCCATCGGCGGCACATATCCATGACGTGCCAATATTCGGCCACATCCCCGTCAAGCTCTCTCATAGCAATGCCAACTTCTATGTGTACACGACCTACTTCAACCTCCTGTTCCGTGAGTACAACCTCCGTGACCACATCGACGGCAGCATCGACATCCTCGATATGCGCGGCACCACAGAGTGGATGTCCATCGACGCCACCTTCATCCGGTGGTTCTTCCTCGCCATCTCCAAGGACACCTTGCACACCGTCGTGTGTGATGACGAGGCCTTAACAGTGTGGACGAAGATCACTGACGTCTTCACTGACAACCAGCTCCAATGATCGTCTTCCTTCAGCAAGTGTTTTTTGGTCTTCTCCAAAATGACTCTTCCATCGATGATTATTGCATGCGCCCCAAAACCCTCATGGTTGAGATGCGCGACATAGGGTTTCTGGTCTCTGACAAGCTCCTCCTCTCCATGATAATTGTCAGCCTCAACAAGGACTTTGGCAATGCTACTTCCAACCTCACCCTTTGCCTCAGCCGGACTCAACAAGGCGGTGGCCTACCTTTGTCTCGAAGAATGGCAGATAAAAAACTCACGGGCGCACGATAACATACAAACTTTTCTGTGAGTTACTATGATGACTCATTCATGGCCACCGATGGTGCCAACCAACCAAGGTTTGGCTATGAGTCCAAAAGAACAAGAAAATGTTGAGTAATATGGGAATGGAACTATTTGCTACGTCTGCATTGATATCAGTAAAAGGGAAAAGCACATAGAAGAATGGTCATAGTGGTCACCATCGTTGATGCTCATCCACCGCCATGGTCTATCCTCAACCCTCTTATCACCTTCCCCTTGTGCAATGTATAGCAACATTCTTGTCCATGAATTGCCAACACCCACATGGCCATGAAGATCAAGCGGGAGTTTTTTTATCATGTTTGTTCTTCTAGCATCGGTATTTTAATTATTGTACTAAATCCTATAAGCAAATGATATTTTCCTTCCTTCTATCTACACAATCTGCTTCTTTGATGCCAACTCCATGGCCCAATTTTCCCAACTCATGTAATTTAATGAATCCATAATTTCTTCAATAACGTCTGAAAGAGTGCAAGTTTTTTGTTTGGGCCCCCACCCGAAACAAAAATACTAATGGTGGTGTGCCAACACTCACTTTTGTCCTTAAGCACATACCTGACATGTAAATGTTGAACATGACATTCACATTGTTGAGCAACGCTTGTGCATGGCCCACGCACGTAGGACTTTCCTATTTGTTGCAAAGTCCCACTTGTCTTCCAAGTAAATCCCTTGTAATTAGGATCATAGATGTGGACGATGGGACTCCTATACATGCTATATATGGGCGCCATATGTTGTGAAATACAATTATGTTGCAACAAATCCTATTCTACATGGTATCAGCCTAAAAATGATCTTAACCCTAGCTGCCGCGCTCTAGCTAGCCTTCATTGTCGCATCCCCTTCTCCCATCGCCTGCTACCGTTGCTAGTCCTAGCCGCCACCGCTACCTCTCCTACCTTATAATGTCGCTTCTCCCACCGACCACCACACCCCTAACCCACCCTCTACTTCTGCTCCTCCCTGCAGTTGATTCCCATCTAGTCTAGCCGTTGCAGCCGCTCCACCCGTCGGCTGCCACACCCGATCAAATCTCTCCCTCACTTCCACTCCAACCCCATGAAATACATGGACTCTCCTATCTCCCCCCTCTCCGACGGCAGCAGTCCTTTCGCCATCACAGAAGCTCCATCAGCGGCACATAGCCATGACATGCCAATCTTTGACCACATCCCCGTCAAGCCCTCATAGCGATGCAAACTTCTACGTCTGGAAGACCTAATTCAACCTCCTATTCCGTGAGTACAACCTCCATGAGTCGATGTCAGCGTCGACCTCCAGGACATGCGTGGCACCGCCAAGTGGATGGCCATCGATGCCACCATCATCTCTTGGTTCTTCCTCGTCGTCTCCAAGGAAACCTTACACATCATTGTGCATGATGATGATGCCTTGATAGTGTGTATGAAGATCACTGGCCTCTTCAACAACAACTAGCTGCAACTGATCGTCTTCCTTCACCAAGAGGTTTTCGTTCTTCACCAAAATGATTCTTCCATCGACGATTATAGCATGCACCTCAAAACCCTCATGAACAATATGCACGACATAGGGTTTCCGCTCTGAGATGAGTTCCTCCTCTCCACAATCACGGTCGACCTCAACAAGGACATTGGCAATGCGACATCCAACCTCGCCCTTCTCACCATCCCAACCTAACACAAGGCGGTGTACTACCTTAGTGTTGAAGAATGTTAGATAAAAAACTCTCAGTCACACACCAACCACACCTCTCAAAACCATGCATCATCGTTTTTCTTCATCATCTTCGCTTCTGATCCACTCATTCGAACGCCTCGTTGTTCTTCTACCGCCAGGGTAATGCTACCGCTTACTTATTCCTCTATGTCGATGACATCATCTTGACGGCCTGCACCAGCGATCCCCTTTGATGGCTCACTGATCATCTCCATGCTGAGTATGCAATCAAGGACTTAGGTCCCCTACACTACTTCCTTGGGATCAAAGCGGTGTGGCGTATAGACTGTTTCTTCTTCCACCAGCAAAAGTATGCCCACTAGCAACTCGACTATTCCAGAATACTTAATTGCAAACCCGCAGACACATGGGTCGATGCGAAGGCCAAGCTCTCTGCCACCGACGGTTCTCCGGCTCCGAACGCCTCCTTCTACAGCCATCATTAGTGCCTTACAATAATTGTCACTCACTTGTCCATAGTTGTAGTAGTTTCTTCACATGCAATCCCTTCATGATGCTCATTGGTCCTTAGTGAAGTAGATCTTGCACTACATCCACAGTCACATGGATCTCGACATCACCTTGTTGGCCCCGCCCTCCACCGACATGGTTTCATACTCTGATGCTTATTGGGTTGGTTTTCCCAACACTCGCCACCCCACCTCTGGATACCATGTCTTCCTTATATTGTCACTCATCTCGTGGTCATCCAAGCGGCAGCCCACGATCTTCCTTTGAGAGCCGAGGCGGAGTATCACGCGGTGGCTAACACCGTCGCTGAGTGCATGTGGCCTCGCCAACTCCTTCACGGGCTATGTTTCCCCATCAACAAGGCAACTATGGTGTATTGCGGTAATGTCTCCGCCGTTCACCTCTCCGCAAATCCGTTTAGCACCGTCGCACTAAGCATATGAAGCTCGATATCCAGTTTTTTGCGAGTAGGTGGCTCTTCAGAACGTTCGAGTTCTTCATGTTCCCACAACTTAACAATTTGCGGATATCATGATGAAAGTCTTGCTGACGTCCACATTAGAGGAGTTCTGGTCCAGTCTTTGCATCGTTGGCATCGATGCCTTGACTGCGGGGCAGGGGGTGTTGAGTGACGCTTGTGATGGCCCATGCACATAGGACTTTCCTATTTGTTGTAAACATTCCACTTGTCCTTCAAGTAAATCCCTTGTAATTAGGATCATAGATGTGAACGATGGGATTCCTATACATGATATATATGGGTACCATATTCAATGAATACAATTGCATAGCAACAAATCCTATTCTACACACATCATCATCTAATATTCCAAGTATAGTCATAGGATTTCCATGCCATCATTGAACATCACTTTGATTTGTGCTCACACCCTAACTACCATGTAAAAATGAGTATATGCGCAACTAGCTTGTTACATGTCACATAAATCTAGTACGCCAACTCTAGCCCAATCATTTCGGTAACAATACTTGGGTGAACCCAACCGTTCGGTCATCAACTAGTATAAACACAAGTACACAACCAACCCAAACCATAAAACAATTAAGTAACTTCATTGCTAATGGCATATCATTGATGTTAGAATCACATTGCAAACACTAGACAACATGCTTGGAAAATCGTGAATGAGAAATGTTGAACAACAACCCATGACGTGGATATCATCGCAAGTGATCACGTCCAGCTTTTTCAACCATCAATTCATTCACATTCACATATGTTACATCGATATATCACAATCATACATTCACTTCAACATATGTTACATCCATATAGCTCACTTATTCATCAACAAGACAAACTAAAAGGTAATACGTATACATGAACCAACATAATACACTGAGCTTTTGATTTGGCCATCTATATACATGAACCAACAAAATAGTTGGACCATTCATATATGAACCAACACAATTGACTATTGCCTCTCTCGTTGGTCATTAGCTGCATTCACTTGGTTCACTACCAAAGGAACATCCAGTTGGGAATTGAAGCCTCTCCATTTTTAGGAGCTTGGTTCTTTGTGATATCTTGAGCAGCTCATTTGTAACATCCCCAGCATCACACTACAGTAATCTCCCCCTAATGAAGGTCATGTCATCATGATCATCATGCCAAAATGCCACTTGTCCAAAATCTGCTTCAAATTCAAATTCAAGTTGCGTGTCAAATATTTGCTTCTTCTTTCATGCAAATAAAATAGTTCATCCTATGGAAAATAATCCCTAGATATTTGTCATGTTGAAGCCAAAAATTTTGGAATTCCCAAATTGCCCCTAGGATTTTATTTTGTGGTCCAAAGCCATTTAAATTGGCCTTTTCATTTAAGCAAATTTTCTCAACCTCTGCAAATGCCTCAAAAACTTTTGTGCAGCCCTAGAATATTGCATAGCATTTTTTTGTGCATAGTTTGAGCTCCGACAAAAATCAACTACTATCTAATCTAAATAGGAAATCCTAGCAGTTTTATTTAAATAAAAAGGGTGAGAGCAAAAGGCCCCTGGCCCAACTGGGCCAATCAGCCCAACTGTCCGGCCCATTCCCGCTGCCGCCTGGCCTATATGGCCCCACCCCCGAACCGGAAACCCTAACCCGGTCGCCCCGTTCCCCACTCCCCCACTCGCTTCCCCCACGCACTCCCCCCCCCCCACTTCCCTGACCCCCTTCTGGATCGGGGCTCGACCGCGTCGCCCCACACCATCCCGCGACGCTCCCGACGCCGCCCGCCGCATGGAGAACCCTCCCCCTGCGTGGCGCCTCCCCTCCTCCCCGAAACCCCCTTGCCGCGACGCCCCAGGCACCGCTGCCTCGACCCCGCCGCCAACCGACGCCGACGACCGTCGCCTCCTCGGCCCCGACGCGCCGCATCGCCGCCGTCGCCTCGCCTCGACACCGACCCCGAAGCCACTGGATCGAGCCGCACCCCGCCGCCTGGACACCGACGTCCCAAGTCGCCTCCACCCGACGCCGGCGCCCTCCAGTGGCAAAGCCACACTTAAGCTGAGTAGTCGATTGACTACACAGCTAGTGGCAAAAGCTACATACATCAAGTAGAAATTATGCCGCGAGTTCTCTTATGCCGCGAGAGCAGGCTTATCGGTTTCGGGCCGTCTACGGGCGGTTGGTCATGTAATTCAAAACTCTTCTTAATTAATGAGATGAGGCAAATCTTTTGCCTCCGTTTTGAAAAAAAAGTAGAAATTATGCCAAAAATATATTATAAATGCATACATCTGACTACACAACATTCATTTGACCACACATGATTGGATTTCTGGCACCGCCACTGGCGCCCTCGACACCGTCGCCTCGTCCTCTACCTCCCTGAGCCCTCTGCCTATACCCCACGCTCCCGCGGTGAGCTCCTGCGCCGAGAACACTCTGGCCGCCCCTCCTCACACGTCACCTCGCCGGCGCTGTTGCTGTGACGCCGCGCTCGCGCCGCCCGCGTAACCCCCGCCTCGCCTGCTTCGCCACGCCACTGCCCGCGCACTGCCGCGCTGCTCCCGCCCACGCTGGCCATGGTTCGCCCGCCCCGCCGTGCGCTCGGCCTCGCCCCGCCCGAGCTCGTCACCGGTGCCGGGCCACGGCCTCGCCCCGCACCTGTGCGGGCTACGGCCTCCGCCAACGCCCGCAACCATTCGCCCGCGCGCCCGCTTGGCCACCTGGGCCTTTGACGAATGGGGCCCAACCCCTCCCCTATTTCTTTAAAAAGAAATAAAATTAATTAAACAGATTAGTTAATTCATTAACTTAATTAATTTATTTTAATTAACTTAACTTAATTAAACCTGTCTAATTAACTAGCTAACTAAGTTAATTAGCTAACAGTCTATGACAGTGGGACCGCCTTGTCAGTTTGACTGATCAACAGGTCAAAGTTGACTGCTGACATCACTCTGACCTCATGCTGACATCATTATTCTTTTTCTGTCGAATTTAATAATTAGTAACAATTTCAGAATATTGTGTAAATCTTTGAAAAATCATAGAAAATAATTCGTAGCTCGGATGAAAATGTTTCCTACATGAAAGTTGCTCAGAACGACGAGACGAATCCGGATACGCTCTTCGTTCGTCCGCTAGTCATCCCTAGCATAGTGAACCTGCAACCGTCCCCCTTCGGTTCGTCTGTCCGAAAATGCCAAACTTCGGGGAAACATTCCCGGATGTTCTCCTCCTTCACCGGTATCGTGTAGCATCGCGTTAGAGCACGCCTAGGCAACCAGGCAAGCCCCCCTTTTGATCATCCCGATATCGCCCATTCCATTCTCTCATGCTTGCATTAGATTTTGCTACTGTTATTGTTTGCTCCTATTCTGATGCATAGCCTGCTTTTGTATCTGTTGTTGTACCTTATCTGCTTATCCAAAACTGCTTAGTATAGGTTGGTTAGAGACCCATCAGTGACCCCCCCCCCACTTTACCCGACTGCCCCGCTGTATTATCAGAAGACCCGATCAACGGGATCGAAGACCAGGCCCCGACACCTCACGTCACATCACGCCCCTATGTTGCTCGACTCTGCAGAGTTACCATCGAGTGCCGGGGGTGGAACCTCATACATCACTCCTGATGAGATCTCTGTAGAGTAGCTATTCGGTCATGGTCATCGAGGGTGATTTCCTCCTTAACCACTTCCGATACGACTCTGTCGTGCAACCCCTCAAGTGTGAACCTCGAGGGTGGTTCCTCTTACGTTCACCTTGATGTTTACATCGAGTGGGAATCCGACAAGGGTGATTCCTCAGGTTTTCCCCCTTGGTGTTAGACACACAGTTACTATGGTTACTATGACTTTGCACTGGACCCTGTTACTAAAGACGGGTTGGCCCAGAGGGGTACCCGCGCGAGCTTAATTGCGAGTGATGCGGAGTCAGACGGACCTAGAAGGTGCCCGCGAGATAATTACGAGGCATGGCCGGGCATTCCTAGCCCTTGCCGCAAGTCCTCGAGACGGGGCAACGAGGTCACATATTTCGTGAGTCTCTGCTTGTTACCACGCGTTCCTAATCCACTATGATTTGGATATTTGATCCGAGGGGCCTCTGGCCTGATAGCACTAACCATCATGTGGGTATAGTATGGGCGTTCTGCGTCGTATGCATCAGCCGAATCTTAATAGACGTCAGCGACTGAGCGGCGCGCGCCGGGTTGGACTGGTAAGCTCCTGCCTTTTTAGGGAGGTAGCTAGGTCTGCTCACCGGCCGCGTACGCAACATGCAGGAGTTCCCGGGGCGATGGCCCATGAACCCTGGGGGCATAGGTTTAGTTCGGCGTGCTGACCTCTCTATTAAGCCTAGGTCGGGTTGCGGCGTATTGTCTGGCCGAGGCCAGGCATGACCCAGGAAAGTGTGTCCGGCCGGAGTTAATCGAGCGTGGTGGGTAAGTTGGTGCACCCCTGCCGGGAAGAAAACATCTATCGATAGCCTGTCCTACGGTAACGGACACTTGGAGTTGTATCCCGATTGATACAACTAGAACTGGATACTTGTGATGAGAACTGGTTGGTAATGAGGATTGGTTTGTGACGATAACTGGATAGTATGGCTCTGGGATGCCTTTCTCACAGGGAGTCGAGAAAGGATCTCCGGCCGAGGTTGATAACACTTCTACTACTTTACTTTATGCTACTCTACTCCCTCCGGTTGCTGCAAGATGGTGGTTTCCAGAAGATGCTAGTCTTTGATAGGACTAGGCCTTCTCTCTATTCTGGCATTTCTGCAGCCCAGTCCACATATACAGCCTTCCTTTGTTAATGTTGCATATGTAGTGTAGATCCTTGCTTGCGAGTACTTTGGATGAGTACTCATGGTTGCTTTGCTCCCCCTCCCCCCCCCCTTTCTTCTTCTTTCCGGTTGATGCAACCAGATGTCGGAGCCCAGGAGCCAGATGCCACCGCCGATGCCTACTACTACGTGGAGACCGACGACGACCCGGAGTAGTTAGGAGGCTCCCAGGCAGGAGGCCTTGCCTTTTCGATCGTAGATGCTTTTGTGCTAGCCTTCTTAAGGCAAACTTGTCTAACTTATGTCTGTACTCAGATTTTGTTGCTTCCGCTGACTCTGTCGAGCTTATGTATTCGAGCCCTCGAGGCCCCTGGCTTGTAATATAAAGCTTGTATTATTTTTAATTTGTGTCTAGAGTTGTGTTGTGATATCTTCCCGTGAGTCCTTGATCTTGATCGTACACATTTGCGTGTATGATTAGTGTACGATTGAATCGAGGGCGTCACAAGTTGGTATCAGAGCCGACTGCCTGTAGGTAGCCCCCTTTCCAACTCCTTGGCCGAAGTTGAGTCTAGTCATCCAAAACTGTTTTACTTACTTGGCTGTGTGGCTTACGGGCCCATGTCGCCATTGGGTGGTATTAGGATCTTTTATTCCTCGTCTATACTCTAGGACTTTGATCTCTCGTATATTCGGGTTAAACATTTTACTAAGTCTGACATTAGGATCTCGTACCCACTTCTTCCCGGAGAGCCCCATCAGTCCAGATGATCGCTAGCTGCTTCAGAAGATTTCGAAGATACTCTCCCATGTTTCCCCGAAACCCTTGTGCCCTTCGCCGTTGCAATTCCATATCACCGATAAATCCCTATGGACAGCTGCATACACTTGTCATCCATACTTTCTTTTCCAATTGTTCTTGTTATTAAAAGATACCTTGAAATACTTCGGAAGTTCCGAGAATCCTTTGTGCCTGCTGCCTTGCAGCTTCTTTTCCGCCTGAATACCCCCCCTACAAATAATTCCTCACACTTATCGAGGATTCGTTCCTCCCGAGTTGTTCATGTGTCTCACAAAATTCTTTGAAATACTATTCGATCTTTCAATAATCCTCAATAGCTTGTTGTTCTTACAATTCGTACTTGCTTGCATTATGGATAATACCATAAGTCTGGTAATCTTATTGGCATCCTTTGTCACTATCCTTTTGAGTCCGTTGATTCAATATGTTGCGAATGCTCGCAATCCTCAGTCAGAACATAGAATTCATCCTTCCGGCTTGTACGTCATTTTACCAAGAGTTGATTCTTGACCAATCAAATTACCATCGATTGTACCTCTAAGTCTATTCAATTTATCCGTCCTTAATCAGAGTGTTTGCTTTTGATCCCTTGATTTGGAAATCATAATTCCTTTGTATTTAAGCTTTGGAATTATCTAAATATTTCTATAATCTAATGCCTTTGCATTCTTTCTTCCTCTGATTGAGCACCGATACTCACCTCAGCTCCATTGTGGATCACAAGATCCTTTGTTGGATTTTATCCGACAGTGTCCTTCATATTCTATAACCTAGTGAATTCTCCCCCGATACATAATGCTTTTGGTAAATTGTATCTTATGCTTTTGTCAATCATGCTCTGCTTCAAGCATGTGTTAATTGGTCCTGAAGTTTGTGGTATTTGTTCCTAAGATGCCCCGATGGGTTGAACCAACGCCTTCCCTAATCTATGTGGACCCGAAAGTTTTCACGGGTCATACTTATCTGGTATTGCACCATTTAAAACTTTCAACAACTAATGCCATTTTTGAAAAAACGAGAAGTGAATGGAAGGTTATACATTGAAGAAGTGGGAGTCGACCTTGAACTTTGTGTTCATGCCCATGGACACGATGTGGAACTTATCATGGAAGCTTCTTGTAATAATAACTATTTCCCTGATATAATATCATCTGGTATTGGTGAATTGATCCTTTGCAACTGTGGTTCCGACCATATTGTTCTTCTTTGGTCCCATTTCTTGGACAAGTTAAATCACTTGTCTTCTGCAGGTCAATACGCCTGCCAAACCCCTATTATGATCTACCTTCGAATATTACTCCTGGTATCTCGAGGATATCATGCCACTGCAGTACATCTTATGAACTTTTGATGGAGTACTACCTTATCCTGTCTCTTTCACTTCATGGGTTCTGGGTTGTTTGTCAACCAAGAACACCGATAAGTGAATCGATTCTGCCCTCCGACTCAATAACTCTAAGTAATTTTTGTTGCTTACGAGTTTAATAATCCTCCAAGTCATTATTAGCCTGATCCGCTATACCATTATCATGCTAAATTTTAACTGTGCTACTTGGTCCTTCTTCCCGGAACAAAATTTTCGACGATGAGCTAAGCTTATGTCGATCTTCCTCGTCATACCATTTCTCTTTGAACAACAAGCTTGATTTCAAGTTGTGTCATACCATTGTTTCCAATAACCTTTCGCTTCATCATTCCTTTGACTTGATGTCATCGCCGATCGATTACATCTTCATGAAATATCTCAACAAATGTGTCGTGATCATCATCAATATTCTGAGCTCTTTCAGGATATCAATCAAATTCCTGATGAGAAGTACCATCCTTGCCCCTCGATGGTTGGTGTTATAATCGACAACATTCTTGCCTTCCTCCCAACACAAACTTGTTCATATAATTTTGGAAATACGTCCTTTATGACATGTCGATGGATTGATGTTGAACCCATCGGCCACCTCCTCTTCTTTTCCCTGATAAAATTGCATGAGCTGTTCTAGGAATTCCTGATGGATCCTTTGTGTTCCCAAGATCCGATCTTTACCTGATGATCATGTCAATGCTATCCCGAAGCATGGTTGTGGTACTCCGAACATCATTAAGAACATTGGAGGCGCAATGCTAAATGTTTCTTGATCGCCTATCCAAACACTACTGTTGTATGGGTAACGTCATAAATTTCCTCGCCCCCTTTACCAAAGTGGTTATCTACTTGCTGCCCTTTCTTGTATATCCTGCTCTCCTTGTTCTTGTGAAGGATATACTCCAAATACTTGTGTTCAATTTGATAATCACATTTTTCCTTTCCATTGTTTTGTTAATATTTCTTGTGATCTATATGATATAAGCAGTAATATTTCCCTGCTTATGTAAACACCTCGGTGTACAACACAATCAGTAAGACTCTGTTATTGTTACTGATGACATTTCGGTAACCATGATGGACGAGAACTTTGCCTATTGGTCCGCCTCGCCTTGCGAGCAGGAAAATGGTTCTCTTCATCCCTCGCCCTTGGTACCAAAGTTGATGCCAACATAACTGACAGTATATCATCTGACATGCCTCGCTATCGGGCCCCTTTCTACTTTTAACCCACATGGAGGGCTCATAACCCATAGTTCCACAGGATAACTTTATTGGGTGCAAGCATATGTTGTGTTAGTGTGCAGCTATTGCTAACGTTGTTAGTGTGATGCCTCCTACTGGTTCGATAAATCTTGGCTCTTAACTGAGGAAAATACTTTCTGCTATTGTGCTACATCACCCCTTCTCTTCAGGGAACCCCAACAACTTCTATGGGACCGATGCCCGGCCTACTCTTCTACGGAAGAAGAAAAAAGAACAATTTATTGCCCTAGAACAATCTCTTCTTATTCTGACGTTCCATGAGGAAACAGATGCACCGCTTCTTTCAACTTCTCCATCGCATCGCACCAATCCATTTCTTGTTCCCTAGCAAAGCTCCCCAACGCACCACTCCATTTCTTCTTCCCCATCGCAGTGCCTCTTGCACTTCTCGTCTTCTCGACAGACCACATCAGCGCTCTTTTGTTTCCATCACAGCCTCTTATGTTCTACACGGCAGTCTCTCCCGCTCTTCATCATCGCCAATCTCCAATGGATCCCACTACTTTCTAGCAACAAAAACAGGTAGATATCCTTATCCTTGATCATCTAGGTATACAGTTCCTATCCAATTAAGCAACACAGCAGCATCATTTCCATCGCCACTCCAACTTGGTGTGCACACCTCTGCTCCCCTCCCCTAGTTAAACTCCAACAAACACCACACGATTTATGAAGAATTACAAGTTGTAGTTCATAAAGTTGTTACTTGCAATCTATAGTTTAGTAACATCTTCGAATCATCACATATATATGAAATTTATCATATTATTTTTATTCAAATGTTTTGTTCTTTGGTATATGTGCATGTTACTTCAAAAATCCATGAAAAAATCCTACAGCAACGGGCGGGGCTGCGGGGCATCATCTAGTAATTTGTAATTGGTACGACACAATTTGGATGTCACCCAAGTTGTAAAGTCACATTATGTGGATCAAAAAATACAGTCGATTTGTCAAAGGCCTTAAACCTCCGGGTTGTCCGGCGCCCCTCGTATCCAACCCAAATGTAGGGCGGATATGGGATGGCCCAGGGGCGTCAGCCCGGCCCACCCCACTACGTCCCAAAAAAAACCACAATCTGCCCCAATCCGGAAACCCTAGCTTAGTTCACTCTGCTCTCACTCGGTCTCTGCTTCTCCTGTTACTCCGATTTCAATGAGTCTCATCCACTCCGATGACTCCGGCGACCATGTCGAGCGACGGCAGCCACTCTAACTCTAACCTCGATGTTGATGAGGAGCTGGACACATTGTCCTTGATAGGTCCAAGGTGGACACGGGGGGAGGGGGAGTTTCGGATCTGCCGCCTTGCCTCTCCCCTGTCGGTGCAATGCGGACGCTTGAGCTAGGCCCTACCGACCCACATGCAGCTCCACGAGGGTTGTGCGGTCCATGCCGCCCTCACTCCATCCCCTACCCCCGCTGGTCGTTCTTCCTCAAAGGGTACGGTGGTTGCTTGTGCTCGCCCCGCCGTCCTAGACACGCACAGTGGAATCGAAGGCCCGTGTAGCCCGTCGCGAGAGGCACGCAGCAGAGAAATTCATGTGCCACTGTTGCAGGTTACCGGTGGAGCCCGACAAGGACGAGTGGCTCCTCGCTTGGTTTTACCGTCGATCGCTTATGACGGTAGAGATGGACGTTTGGCGGCTCCGCTAGCAGAACGCCAAGGTGCTCCGGCTTGCCATTGAGCAGTCAGGGCATGAGGCAGTGAAGGTTGTGGCATAGGCGGTTCAGGTGGCGAAGTTCAAGCGATAGTAGTACAGGGTTGTCCGGCGGCTCAAAGGGCTCAGCGTCCTCTCTGACTCCTCTGATGATGACGACCACAACGCCTCCTCTGACAACTCGAACGGTCCTACACTGGCCAGCGATGCCTATGAGGAAAGGGCCGGCGAGGAAGTGGTGAAGATCCGTCGTCTCCACTTTAATTTCAAGTTTTTCGATGTAGTTTAAACTTGTCCGTCGTTTATGTGCATTATATGGACTTTGACAATCTTTTGAAGATCCATTAGTGATCTTTTGGTGAATGGATTATGCATTTCTATGTCTGTTTCGTGATCTACGTAGTTTTATCCACGGTGCATGATTTAGTATGGATATAGGGGATCAGATATGAAATGCACAGATGTGGACGATGCTATTTGAGGACTGACCGGTCAGTGCCCGGACGTGTTCGCGGGCGTTTGAGGGGACGGATTTGGTCAAGTCTGACTGTAGATGCTCTTTCCTCCTCACCTCGAGAGGGGCCATCTTAAAAGAGTGTAGGAAGAGAAGTGCCACTAGGACATGAGTCATGCAACTCAATGTAAAAGAAAGAGGAAAATCATATTAAAAAAAGCTAGGCTATTTTTTTAATAGTTTGAATTGCCTAGCACATGTGTCATGTGGTAAAAGCTAGGGTAAACTTAAACCTTAAAAAGGGCATGGTGTGTAATGGTAGCCTTTACCTCGCCAAGCGGTCCGAGATTCACCTCACCTAAAATTGAATCAACAAGACAACGAGAATGGGAACTAATATGTGGTTGGATGGTTAGAGGATAGTGGTATTTTCAGCCCACCAGGATTCAAGTCCTAAACATGACAGTGGTGGTCGTATTTTCCTAGATTTACTTCAGACTTTTCTGCGATGTACGTTCAGTGGGAGAAGATGTTCCGTCGACTACGAAGGCGTCTGTGGCGACTTCGTCAATCTCAATATGATATGCCAGCTCAGTCTTTCGACGATGCTCATAGGATAGGATGTGTGTGTGCGTTAATAGGGGTGGGTGTGTCTACATGAGAAATTCACTTTGACTCATAGGTGTAGATGCACCCAACTGTAATGTGTTAAAGAAACAACTAGAACAGGGACGGACCCATGTTGGTGAAAACTTGATCCTAAGCCTGCCCAACCCACTAGAAAATAGCGAAGCAAGGCAGGCCAATGGGCATTTCCTAAGGGGAGCTCCTATTGGGCGCATAACACCCTGGGAACGAAGCAAGCGCGCCCCCCCCCCCCCCCCCCCACTCCCCTTGGCGCCCATGTGCGGGTCGGGACATCGCCTGGTCTTTTCCTTCTTTTCCTTTTTCAATAATTCGGGATACCAAAAGGTTTTAAATTTCAGTAAAAGTTACGAATTTTGAATAAAATAATCATGAATTCAGAAAATATTCACGATTTCAAAAAACTGTTGGGAATTCAAAAAAAATCACAGTTCAAAAGAACGTTCACGAATTTCTAAAAAAATGTTCATAAATGTTCATGAATTTAAAAAAAAATCATGATTTCAAAACAATGTTTGCAATATCAAAAAATGTTCATGCTTTATAATTTTCAAAATAAAATTGAAGATTTCAAAAATATTCATGATTTCATCATTTTCAAAAAATGTTGATGATTTCAAAAAATGTTCATGATTTCAAAAAATGTTCACGAATTTGGAAAAATGATCACGACGAATTTAAAAATATTTCATGATTTCAACAAAATAGGTCGTGAACTTAGGAAATTTTCATGATTCAAAAAATGTTCAAGATTTCAAGAAAAATGTTTTGTGAATTTTAAAACATATTCGTGATTCAAAAAATGTTTGTGAGTTTTCAAAAATGTTCACAGTTTCAAAAAATGTTCATTATTTATGATATTGTTCACGAATTTGTAAAATGAAAATCACGACTGTAGAAAATGTTCATCATTTAATAAAAAGTTCGTGATTTAAAAAAATATTCAAGAATTTAAAATATTTTTTGAATTATAAAAAAGAATAAAAACTAAAATAGAAAAGAAAAAAATAAAGAAAAAACAGAAAAGAATCAAAAAGAAAAGAAAAATAGACAAAAGAAAAGAAAGAAAAAACCAAAAGAAAACCAGAAAACCCGGTTCACAGAAGGTTCTCGAACCTTCCCAAAACCGGTTTGGGATGAATCCCTGAAATGGGCCGGCCCATTGAAATAGCACCACGCGAGGGGGTTACATGCTACATCGCTTCCCAGCGACCTACGCGCTATATAGGAGGGGCGTTTCCTAAGGGGAGCCCCTCTTTGGCGCGCTTTGCGTCAAATTGGCGGCGTGACGCACAGAGAGGGACCTAACTGGGCCAGCCCATCGTGTTCGAAAAATATAGCAGAAAAGGGTAACGCAATTTATCTCTCCAGAAAGCAATTGTGTCTCTAGTACAAGGTTCGCATAGGGCATGCTCTTTATAGTGTGGAAGTAGCTTGAGCACAGCTTTCCACCAGAGTGAGCCTACAGACCTGTCATGGGGAAGGTGTTGTGTGTAGTATGTTTCCCAGATGATCTTGGCCCAAGGAGTATCTTCCTTATTCATGAATTTATGCAAGAATTTTATTAAGAGAGCCTGGTTATGAATATCAGCATTAATCACACCTATGCCCCCATGTGATTTGGGCATACAAGCTTTCTCCCATGCAATCAAAGCCCTCCTTTTTTTCTCAGGGACATATTTTCTCCATATACAGTGTTTCAGATAGGAATCGATCTGGTCAAGTACTGTTTTTGGGACCATCAAGGTGGACATGAAGAAGATGGGCATGCTGGAAAAGACTGATTTCACCAGTGTGAGCTTATCTCAAGTGGAAAGAAGGGTATTGCAACCTGAGAGTCTGGTGGAGATTCTTTTGAGCATTGGAGAGAAATCCTCCACTTTGGGCTTAGAATAGAATAGTAGTAAGCCCAGGTATTTGATGGGTCACTGCCCAATCTGACAGCCTAGCAGGTTTGATAAGGTGTGCATCATATTCTCTAGAATGTTGACAGAGAGCGGAATAGATTTGGAATAATTCACCTTATGTCCAGTGTAGCCAGCATAATGGAGCAACAAGTTCTTTATGTGATGTAGTTGTGTGGGGGCAGTAGCTAACCAGCAGAGTATCATCAACATATTGTATAACTGAAAAATCAAGGCATTATTCATGTTGCAGTGGTGGTTCAATCAGGTGATTGGACATAGCTTCATTAAGCATAGTTTTTAAGCATAGCTCCTACGGAAATCCTGTGTGCGAAAATATTTTTCGAAATGCCAAAAAAATTCCAACAAAAATTTTATGTGTTATTTGTCAATGCTACATACAAATTTGTAGGCAAAAAGATTAAAAAACCTGGCTTGTGCAAAAAAAAAAACACCAAATGTTACCCCAAAAAGTTATCCTAAATCTGTTTTTTTTTCACCGCCAAACACAACGCTGCTCCATTTCGCATGAAAATTTCCAAGGATGCTTGCGACACTAACACGAACATCTACAAAAATTTCTGAATTTTTTGAAAATATTTACTATGTTTTTCTGTTTACTATTCACACGGGAGTGCGCGCTCCCGGGAGCCAAAACGTCATTCTCAAAAACAGAAGCTTATCAAAAAAATTGTGTACTAATTAAGTAAGTATGCATTATGTCAACGAACATTAGTAGCGTTGAACTTGATAACTATGCCGTTGACGTACAGTTTTTGCAGGTGTGCCTTCTGTAGCGCGAAAGCAACAATAGCGACTAATAGTGGCACTGGCTATATGTCCGACGCCGCAGCTATTTTCAGAAATTACCCGCCGGCGTCCTGTTTTGGACCCGCGTCGATAACAAACTATTCCTATAAGGGTTTTGGTACTAGTGAAAGTAGTCAAGGCTTGAAGCAATGCAAACAGTAGTATATTGTTATATATGTACTCCCTCCCTTTCATATTATGTGTCGCGATTTATTACAAAGTTGTACTAAACAGATAAAGAATAGTGGTGGGAAAATACAGATAATCTGTCCATCCAAAGTACTTCCTCGGTTCCAAAGAGTTGGAGAAGATTCATTATGAAGTTCGTAAGATTCTCCTAGGCCAAACTTTTTAAACTAATAGTTTGACGAGTGTATAGAAAAATCCGCAAATATCTACAATATAAATATATAATGAATCTGATGGAGTAAATATGATTTGTACATATTGATAATTTTTTATATAGACTTGGCCAAACATGAACCTTAGAACTTCAATTATTTTGAAACGGAGGGAGCACAATGCTTGTAAAGGGCATGTTTACTGAAATGTTGATTCCCTGCTGTGATAACCACACATTTTCAATGTTGACAAGATACTGAGAGCACAAACATTAGGCTATATGCAATCAGATAACTCTAGTTTATGTATTCATAACAGCTCCACACGAACGATTCCAGAGGCAATAAAATTCAAAGCTAAGTAATTGACCAGCAGGCAACATAAGCATCATACACGAGAACTATGCATCAATACTGCAATCTGCTTATCATGTTTCTTGATGAATTCCATAATAACAATGGCAGCTCCAAACTGTGAGGGAATGAGCTGAGTTTTACATATACATATGCAAAAGCAAATTTGGTGGTTCTGTAAACGACCGAACCCGATTTTAGGATTATGTACAGGAGCATCTATTATAAAGAAGATACTTGAGAGCATAGCTATCGCCATGCTGCGCCTTCGATCGTGGATCACCAGGTGATCATTTGCAGAAGTTAATCACCATGGCCGTTGGCTGTACGAATGTCGTGATGCAAATGTTTACGCGCTGCTCTTCTTGCCGTCAGTTGCAATGCCAGAGAAAGCACCGATAGGCTTGGCCAGGGTACGCCTCTGAGCCTTCACTGACAGTGGGCTGTCCTTGGCCTGTTCATGAAGCAACAAAACCAGTTAGAATCAGATACCTAAGACTCTTAGTCAACTTGCTAGTGATTTACATGACATCATAACCACATTAATTGAAGAAAACATTATGAAATGGTCTGAGCTATTACCGCGAGGCAGGTTCCCTGCTGGGTGTTGCAGATGGGATAGTTATGAGGGCAGCAGCTGTAGTGATCATCGCAGCAGGTAGCACCCTCGAGTGGGCAACAGCCCCAGGCGAAGCACTCCTTGCCGTACTCGTAGATGCAGCAGCAGGTTGTGCTCGCAGGGCACTCGTTGTAGCTGTCACAGACGGAAGACGGTGGGGCGGGAGACGGTGGAGTTGGGCCAGGGTTAGGGGGGTTCTCGCCCGTCTTTGTTGGGTAGGAAGGCTCGACGGCAATACCACATTTTCCACTGGATGCCTTGATGTTACGCTCCATCCGGATGTAACCATCCTCTCCCCAGACGGTACCCCAGGAGTTCCTGACGAGCCAGTAGTCCTTGCCGTTCTCTGTACCATAACCAACGGCGGCGACACCATGGTCAAGTGCTGTTCCACAGGTTCCAGTGAAGATACCCTAAGAGAATAGGAAATAATAATCAGTAAATCGAATGCTTCCGAAAGGTCAAACTCATCGATTTCAAAAATGCTAGTTACACCTCGTTGAGGAGTTTACTAATTGACAACAGTTTTATCTGAAGATGCTATTCGAGTTGTTTTTTCGTAGTCTGCATTTCCCCTTTTACTGTTTGATCAAAATGGGTAGCGAAAAGGGTTAAACATCTTGAGAATCTGATGTTCTACTTTGTTGATATCCAGCAGAAGTGGGTGATAGCTCAGACCACTTAATCCAATATATTATAGATGTGAACACATAAAAGTGACCCGTGCACTAAAAGTGCTTCCTAAAGCAGGGACAGATAGGCATGATGAGCGCATAGAAACGATACTCTAGAAGATTAGAAAAGTGCAAATTATATGGATGATGTCAAAGCATGCAAGAGTCAGGCTGCATCCAAGTTAATCATAGTTAAGGGGTAGTAGTTGCAGATTGCAACTGAGGTGAGGACAACAACAAAATTATTTTAGTGAAGGAGAGGATAATAGAAGTTAGGTGCGTGGGCCTAACAGAGTAACATATTCATACCATTAAGAGAAAATGTCCCGAGCTCTCTCAATCAGAATGATACCTATCTATTCTGGAAATAAGGAGGTACCATAACCTTTTGGCGCCTACTCATTCATCAAACCTACTGCAGAACAGTGATGTTAAAGAAGCTCACCGATTTGTAGAGCTGGAATGCCCTGCCACCAGCCTCAATCGCAACACTGATGGGCTGGTTTGCAACTGCCTTCTGCAGACTCTTCTCACTGTTCACAGGCACATCCTCGTACCCATCAATGGTAACAACCTTCGCATTTTTCTGCAAATTCCCCCCAAACACGAATGGAACAGAATATCAGTATGATGCACATTCTTAAAATTCAGAAGAGAACTATGAAGACGGATGATACCTTGTTAGCATCGCAACGGTTGTCCCTCTCCTTGTAGGGGTAGTCCTCCTCAGAGTCGATACCGCCATTGTTAATGATGAACTCAAACGCATAGTCCATCAGACCTCCATTGCATCCCTCGTTGTATGAAGTGTCACAGTCAACAAGCTCTTGCTCGGACAGAGGGATCATGTCCCCCGTAACAATCTGGTTGATGCCTTCAACAGCTGCTATTGCTGAGAAAGCCCAGCAGCTCCCTGGAAAAGACAAACAAATATCAGATTCTGGTATCTTTGTGTCACGATTTTAGTTGAAGTTCAATGCACTGATACAAGTGGCAAGTAGTAACAGAGCAACAGTACATAGTACTACAAATTTCTTGAAATTGCAGATGAAGACCTGCTACCAATCAGACGGCGAAACGTTCAAAGAGTCGTGAGGGAGATGTGTACCCAAGGGCCTAATGTGATCATGTCAACTAATAGCAGAGGGGGATGGTGAGACCATCCAACAAATAACAGGACAAATGGGTCCGCCAGCTTATCAACTACTCCCTCCGTTCCCAAATATTTGTCTTTCTAGCCATCTTTGTATTTGTCTTTCTAGCCATCTTTGATTACAACATACGGATGTATGTAGACATGTTTTAGAGTGTAGATTCACTTATTCTGCTCCGTATGTAGTCACTTGTTGAGATCTCTAGAAAGACAATTATTTAGGAACGGAGGGAGTAGACAACGACCGCCACTACTTTATAATTTTCCTCTATTGCATACTCCAACAGCCTAATGGAATCATGTGAAATAATATCAGCACTAACTTAGTGTCCATGTTCAATGAACCTACTTCCGAAATATATCCAAACTCATAAAGATCATGCTAACAGAGCTCTACTGAACTTCCATATTACAGTAGTAAATCAATCAGTACTCTGAACTTCCATATTACAGTAGTAAATCAATCAGTACTACCACTGAATTTAGCAAGTGATACCAGGAGTTCTGACAGAAGCACATACTGAAGATAAGGTGTCCCAGTTGCTGAAACTGAATGACTCTATAACATAGTACTAGAGACTAACTAAGACATCCTACCAAAATAAATTTTAACTTAGCAGACTTTTATTTTACTATCTGACCTTATATGCCTAACATGGAATCACAGATCCCCCCTTTTCATTGTCCAAATCGTTTAGGTGAAGCCTCTCAACAGCACCAATTATTGCAAGTTCCCCTGCTTTCTGTTCATTTGTATACTGAACCATGGCACGTTGACCAACAAAGTTCCTAATTTACGCAACAGATTGGAATATACCAGTCGCAAGAATCTTCACTTGAAACAGATGGTATCTACCGATAATATGAAAGAAGACAAATTTTACTGTAAAAAGGAAACAAAATAGAAGCAGCAGCAACAGATCAGCCGAGGATGCTTACCACAGCCGCCCTGGTCCTTGATGGCAGCAACGGCGCCCTTCTTCCTCCAGTCGACGGTCTCCGGCAGCTCCTCGTTGTCGTCGGCCTGGTACCTGGCGCTGAGCTTCCGCTCCCTGTCCGGCTTGGTCCGGGCGCCGAGGTACGTGCTGCGGTACTCCTCGTTGGTGAGGTCGGCGAAGCGGTTGAGGCCGAGGCGGAAGGAGTGGAGCCCGGCGTCGGCGGCGGCGTTGTGCTGGTCGATGTAGCGGAGGTTGTCCCTGAAGACCTCGAAGCGGCGCTCCTCCTCGCCGATGGCGTTGTACGTCCTGCGGTGCTCGGACATCCACTCGGCGTACATCCGCCGCACCTCCTCCTCGCTCCGCTCCCCGTACGACACGATCGACATGTCCGCCGCCGCCGCCAGCGACACCAGCAGCAGCAGCGCCGCCGCGGCCGCCAGCAGAGCCATGGAGCGCCTCATCGTCGACACCACAAGTACACCGCCGAGCAGGAAGAGAGATGGGGGAGCAGTAGATGGGATTGGGTAGCAGACTTCTTGCTTTTGTTCTCCATGGACGATGGTATCGGAGGTCGCTTTATAGGAGCGGAGATGGGGGAGTGGTGGGCCCAGATTCTCCCAATCGTTTTGTTTTCTCCCTCTTAAGTCCGCTGGACCAATCGGATATTTCCCTCCCTTCTGGTGGGATTTTTTTTGAAACATTTTTTTTGTTGGGATGGTAGAAGGTGTCACGGACGTCGACAGGTTGGGTTTGTTTAGGGGCTAACTCTTTTGACGTGTTCATGTGAAATGGTTCATTATAAATGCTTTGTTTTACTAAAATAATGGGTTATTTGTTGGGTTTGTTTATGTTGAAGATAAGGTGCCGTGTGGATCGAGGATTGGAGATGAGAAGGATGGTGGTGAGGAGGAGGTGGAAGGATTTGACTCCGGTGGGTTTTAATTTACTTATGGTTTTTCTTCTTCTTTGAGCTGCGGTAGTTTATTGCTGGCCAAGAAAGAAAAAGAAGATGGGTTACTTGATATTCATGTGTAAAAATTTGCAAAAAATAAAAATTATTCATGAGTAAAACATCGTTCTTTAGCTAGTAACTGCCTTGCTGAATTTCCTTTTAGAACCACAATATAGCACCGTGGTAGCGAGAATGGACTTCCGGACTTTATTTTATCGCAAATTGTAGCAATGCAGCTTTTTTATGAGTAAAGTTGTCTTCTCTTAGAAAAGGGAAGTGCCACCTCTTGGTGAAACTTCAGGCAATTTCCTCGCACTTCATCGATATTAAAATTTGGGCCAGAATTGTTCTCATTATATAGTTGTTTTTCTCCCTCCTTCGATCATGGTAAGCGCGTAAGAGCCGAGACGCCATGATGGGTGGCAATGGAAAGATTCGACGGTTGCCATTATAGACGGGAGAGGAGGGTGGAGATGAGGGCAGCGAAAAGAAGGAGGCAACATAACACAAGGTCATGGTGGCGAATGTGGGAAGTGGGATAGGCTCACCACTATCGATAGTGACAAAGACATGATCAAAGTGCAAGAATTCACATGATTTTTTTACTTAACCATGTGCATGTCATTTTCTAGAGTGACATGGTGATACTTCTCACATTCGGCGCCCCTAGAAGTCGTTTCTTGCACTTAACAGAGTTGCCACCTCTCTACGGAATTTCCCAGGATTTCCTCACGAGTGGATCAAAATTTTTACTCATGCACAAAGAATTAAGGTCGCATTTTTATTTTATTTTATGCTCCCTTGGTTCCTAAATATGAGTCCTTTTAGACATTCCACTACAAACTACATACGGATGTGTACAGACATATTTTAGAGTGTAAGTTCACTCATTTCGTACCGTATGTAGTCTATAGCGAAATCTTTAAAAAGACTTATATATTTAGAAATGAAGGGAGTACTAAACTAAGATCACCATTCGGCATGGATGGTGAGCTATCTCAAAAACAATGAATATACTAAACTAAGATGCACTTTTCTTGTTACAAAAGAAATGTTATTTTTTAATGATTAAGATTTGAGAAAAAATTAGCCCGTTGAGATATACTAGATGAATCGATTTCCTTTACTACTTACTAAATGTATGCATGTCATTTTCTAGAGTAATTAATTAGAGGGCTGCACCTCGCATTCAAACGCGGCTAGAGGTTGTTTCTTGTAGACATCAACCTCTACAAGGTCGGACGCCGTCCCCCGTCTGTGACCGTATGGCCCCTATGGCCAGTTGCAAGGCGAGAGATTCAGAAGCGAAGGTATGGAAGAGAAGGCGGCTAAGTGGAAGGAGGAGAGCCGACCAATCGAAACGCGACGTAGCCAACCAACCTACTACCATGGCCGGCCGGCGGAGGAGGGGACCTCCCGGAATCTTGTAGGTCCGTCGGTGGTTGGGCGTGGGAGATGATGGGAAGAGATCCCAGATCCCCGTGCTGGCTGGATGGCTTATCCCCTGCGCGGCTCTGCTGCTGGTCTGACGACTCCCACGCTGTGATTGATCACAACGTGCACATGTGCGGCGTGCTCATCTTCTAGGCGACACGAGCGACTATTCCCCGTTGCTTGTTTAGTCGAGCCGTGCTCCTCGCGGTCGCATGATCGACGGGATTCGTTCAATTAATTAATTCAGAATTTGTGCTCAATATTTTTTTAATCGGAAATTGACATGGTTTGGAGGTTGGATAAGATCACTAGCGCACTGTTCCGCCCGAATATTGAGTAGAAAATTGGTCGTAACGTGGATGTGTTGACTTGGAGCTTGGCTCTTGCGTGTGCGCTCTGCTTCACCAGGATGATCCTGGCCGTCCAATAGGTCTGTAAAAAAGTTGGCCCGCTGTGGTAAAACGTTGGCCACGCCAGGCGAAGCTTGTACCAGTATCTGCATTTGATCCAGTGGGATAGTGGTATGATGCAGTGAGCTCCGCGCTTTCGTGTGGCGCGATCCAGTCCAAATTCTGTATGGTACGCTTCATGCAGGCAGTGAGACGCTTCCCTCCAACTCACCAGGAATACTACTAGCTCGGTTATACTCCCTATGAAGCAAAATAAGCTAATCTACACTCTAAAGTATGTCTACATACATCCGTATGTTGTAGTCTATTTGAAATTTTTTAAAAACTTATATTTAGAAACGGAGGGAGTAATAGATTAGAATCCTTCACTTTTGTGTAACGTAGGTGGGCTGTATTCTGACTTTGGGGTTAATTGTTTGCGGTCGGTGTACAAGACTGTTGGAAACGTGTGAGCTACTAGTAAAAACTCTGAAGCAAGAGATTGTACCTGCAACAAGTTGAGCTACAGAGTATGGTAAAGTAGATGCTTGGGATTTCAAAGGATTCAGATTGACATCCGGTGCAACATCAGTGATTGGTATCATATCATCCATGCACGGGGAGCAACCGCCGTTGGCTTGGTCCATTGCCAAAAAGTGCTCAAGAATCCTGTGCACAGACTTGAAATTGTACAATGTTTTCCATGGTATAAGAGTAATTTGGCAGCAGCTGATCTTCTAGACTGGCCCGGTCAAGTTGCATGCCAACGCGTTTCTCTAAGTTGGAAATGCAAGAGGAGCTAGCTAAGCACACCGAGCGGAAATTTCATAGGTACCAAACCCTTTTGAACTGGCAATAGTCTATCGATCTCCTCAAGTAAGTTCTTCTTTTCTACATCAGAAAGAGTACCAGCCAGGGGCACTGTTCCCATGTTGTTGTACCTACTGAGTCCTAGGATATACTTTTGCGCATAGTATTCCAAAGAACAGGTGATGATCTCAGGCCTTATGCCTCGAAACTCCATACCAGATAGCAATCTCTTGTACATGGGAAAACTCAATGATGAACTAAAGTTACAACACTAAGCTTGAAGTGTATTGAAGAACATCATATCTAATTTTTGGTATACCTCCAATATCTCAAATCCTATGACCCTACAATCAAGAATAGTGAGTCTTTTGGCATTCTATCATATTTTTTTCCTTCTCTAAGAACCCCGCAAACTCTTAAATAGTGCCATCCTTAGTGTGGTCACACACTTTGTAAGAAAGCTTTTTCATCACACATTTCTGAAGCATACCATGGAAAATGGACACATTAGCAAGTGATGATTTGATTGTTCTAGTTGAGTCATACCAAAAAAGTGATCTTGAATTATGAGCTTAATTCTCTTGTGTGTTACAAAATTGGTTTTCATGTCATGGACTAATTAGTAATTTAAGATTTTGTTACGTAGCAAAACAGTGAAGGACCGGCGAATTTGTGCAGCTAGGCTTTTTGATGTTCTTGCAACTATAGTAACTTTTTATATAAGATTATACAAATTATACATATCTTATGGAATCACACAGGTAAAACTGTAGTTGATAAAATGATCTTGATCAATCTAAGTTATTTTTCATACATCAATATCTGGCCTTAGAAAAAAAATAGCTGCACACATTTTAAGATGTTATCTATTCTCAAACGACAAGAGTCATAGTTACAACTTTTACTCTGCCACTTATATGCTCCTCCCCAATCATTCTTCGATTTAATTCACCACTATATTAGCTTCACAACCAAAATATAGAAAATCATTGTAGGCAAATAACTACGTTCAAAAGAACATGATAATTTTTTGGTATAACTCTTGTATTACAATTATTGTGTTGATGTTAAGATTCTTCATGCATGATAAATGAAGACAGTGGGCACTGGAGTCTGTGGGTCACCATGTAAAAGCAAATTTTTTGTATTTTTTCTTTAAATTACTCACTCCTTCCCACCAATATTTATTACAATTTTCTCAATACAAAACCGTTCTAAAGGTAGATTACTCCAATATAACATTTTGTTCTTTTCCTCCATGTGCTTCATCATTTGGGTTGACAGAAACAGTGCCATTCAATTGGTATCACCTTTGTTGTTTTCCTCCATGTGCCTCGTCATTTGTCTTGATAGAAACAATGACATTCAATTGGTATTACCTTTGTAGAACCTCAAAACATAATACTCAAATACACGTTGAGTTAAGAGCACTATTTTAAATGGATTGCACCTAGTATATTGTTTTAATTATATCTGTTCACCTTGTGCATTCTCCTAGCATATCATTTAATCATATCTAATCATGTCATGTATTATCATAGCATATCATTTTAATTATATCTATTCACTCTGTGTGTTCTGCTATAATGGTGTCCCGCTTGTATGCTTCATTGTCGTTAAGCAGCTAGTTGTATTTTTTTTTTGAATTCATGGTTGCATATCCATGAGACGCCGATGTTTACCGCACTTTTTTTGTAAGCTTATGCGTTTCCATATTTTCATCGAGAAAATATCAAGCCGCCAAAGAGCAATCCATGTGTTCTCATGGTGTTTTCGGGCCTTTTCCTCTGGCATGGCCCTGTTCATCAAGCAACAACACATAACATGTTAGAGAATTGCAATTAACTTGCACTAGTTATTACTAACATAATATCATAGCCATGTTGATAACCATACGGTGAGCTGAGCTATATGTATTACCATGAGGCAGGTTTCCAGATTGGTGTCACAAAAGCCGCAGGCAGTAGCTGTTAGCTATCATCGCAACAGGTACAACCCCTGGAGTGGGCAGCAGGTCCAGGTGAAGCATTCCTCGCCCTGCCGGTAGATGCAGCAGTAGATCGCGCCCTCAGTTCACGAGTAGTTGTCATCACAAACAGGAGGTGCTAGGGTGAAAGTCGACGGCTCTGCTGCAGCTGCCCGCACCGATAGCAGTAGACACGCCGACATGGGAGACATCGTCAAGCTCCTCATCTCCGGCAACGGGGAGGTGCTACTTGTGATAGGCGTTGGGATTTCCCCGAAGAGGAAGACTGGTGTAGTACAGTAGCAGATAGTATTTCCCTCAGTTAAAAACCAAGGTTATCGAACGTGTTGGAGACTCACGCAAACAAATGTAAGCACTACCTGCACGCGCGCGCGCGCGCACACACACACACCAAATACTTGCACTCAACGCGGGCAAGAGGGTTGTCAATCCCCTCGTACTCATTAATTGTAAGGATTAATTCTGATAATGATAGATAGATAAATTACAAAGGAAAATAAAATTAAATAAATTGCAAAAAGTATTTTTAGGGTTTTAGTATATATAAAGTGAATGGACCCAGGGCCATAGCGTTCATTAGAGACATTTCTCTCATGAGCATAGCAACGGTTGGTAAACAAATTATTGTTGGACAATTGATAGAACAACGTATAGTTATGATGATTCTTCATGGCATGATCAATATATAAGCATTATGTCTGAGGCAAGTAGACCGACATCTATCTACATCTACTACTATTACTCTACCCCAAGACAGATATTAGCATGCATCTCAAAGTATCAAGTTCATAACAAAGAAAGTAATGGTTGAAGTATGATGATGTAATATAGACAAAGTAAGACCAAATAATATGTTCGAAGGCGATGTAGCCATGCAACCTCCTCCGGTCCCATGGCGGTGGGGACCTCCGGGAATCTGGTAGGTCCATCGGTGGTTGGGCGTGGGAGATGCTGGGAAGAGATCCCAGATCCCCGTCCTGGATGGATGGCTTATCCCCTGCGCGACTCTGCTGTTGGTCTGACTCCTCCCATGCTGTGATCGATCACAGGCTCACAGCGTGCACATGTGCGGCGTGCTCATCTTCTATTCTTCTGGGCGGCACGAGCGACTATTCCCCGTTACTTGTTTAGTAGGGTCGTGCTCCTCGCGGCCGCACGATTATCGACGGGATTCGTTCAACTAATTAATTCAGAATTTGACATAGTTTTGAGGGTGGATAAGATCACTAGCGCATTGTTCCGTCCGAATATTGAGTAGAAAATTAGTCTTAACGTGGATGTGTTGACTTGGAGCTTGGCTCTTGCGTGTGTGCTCTGCTCCACCAGGACGATCCTGGCCGTCCAATAGGTCCATAAAAAAATTGGCCCGATGAGGTAATACGTTGGCCACGCCAGGCGAAGCTAGTACCAGTATGTGCCTGTTGATCCGGTGTGATAGTAGTATGACGTTTGCAGTGAGCTCCACGCTTCCGTGTGGCATGATCCGGTCCAAATTCTGTATGGCACGCTTCATGCACGCAGGGAGACGCTTCCCTCCAACTCACCAAGAATACTACTAGCTCGGTTATAATTACTTCCTCCGTTCCCAAATACTTGTCTTTCTAGCCATCTCAAATGGTTACAACATACGGATGTATGTAGATATATTTTAGAGTGTAGGTTCATTCATTTTGCTTCGTATGTGGTCACTTGTTGAAATCTCTAGAAAGACAAGTATTTAGGAACGGAGGGAGTAGATTAGAAGCCTTCACTTTTGTGAAATTAAGGCGGGCTGTATTCTGACTATGGGGTTAATTGTTCGTGGCCGGTGTACAAACTGTTGGGAACGTCTGAGCTACTAGTACAAACTCTGAAGCATGAGACTGAACCGGCAACAAGTTGAGCTATAGAGTATGGTAAAGCACATGCTTGGAATTTCGGAGGTTTCAGATTTACATGCGGTGCAAGATCAGTGATTGTTATCATATCATCCATGCACGGGGAGCAACCGCCGTTGGCTTGGCCCATTGCCAAAAAGTGCTCAAGAATCATGTCCACGGACTTGAAATTGTACAATGTTTTCCATGGTATAAGAGTAATTTGGCAGCAGCTGATCTTCTAGACTGGCCTGGTCAAGTTGCATGCCAACGCGTTTCTCTAAGTTGGAAATGCAAGAGGATCTAGCTTAGCACGCCGAGCGAAAGTTTCATAGGTACCAAACCCTTTTGAACTGGCAATAGTCTATGTAAGTTCTTCTCTTCTACATCAGAAAGAGTACCAGCCAGCCAGGGGCACTGTTCCCATGTTGTTGTACCTACTGAGTCTTAGGATATACTTCTGCGCATAGTATGCCAAAGAACCGGTGATGATCTCGGGCCTTATGCCTCGAGACTCCATACCAGATAGCAATCTCTTGTACATGGGGAAACTCGATGATGAACTAAAGTTACAACACTAAGCTTGAAGTGTATTGAAGAACATCATATCTAATTTTTGGTATACCTCCAATATCTCAAATCCTAAAACCCTACAATCAAGAATAGTGAGTCTTTTGGCATTCTATCATTTTTTTCCTTCTCTAAGAACCCCGCAAACTCTTAAATAGTGCCATCCTTAGTGTGGTCACCACTTTGTAAGAAAGCTTTTTCATCACACATTTCTGAAGCGTACCATGGAAAATGGACACATTAGCAAGTGATGATTTGATTGTTCTAGTTGAGTCATGCCAAAAAAGTGATCTTGAATTATGAGCTTAATTCTCTTGTGTGTTATAAAATTGGTTTTCATGTCATGCACTAATTAGTAATTTAAGATTTTGTTACATAGCAAAGCAGTGAAGGACCCGCGAATTTGTGCAACTAGGCTTTTTGATGTTCTTGCAACTATAGTAACTTTTTATATAATATTATACAAATTATACATATCTTATGGAATCACTGAGGGAGTCCTGGATTAGGGGGTCCTCGGACAGCCGGACTATATACTTTGGCCGGACTGTTGGACTATGAAGATACAAGATTGAACACTTCGTCCCGTGTCCGGATGGGACTCTCCTTGGCGTGGAAGGCAAGCTTGGTAATACGGACATGTAGATCTCCTCCCTTGTAACCGACTCTGTGTAACCCTAGCCCCCTCCGGTGTCTATATAAACCGAAGGGTTTAGTCCGTAGGACAACAACAATCATACCATAGGCTGGCTTCTAGGGTTTAGCCTCTACGATCTCGTGGTAGATCAACTCTTGTAATACTTATATCATCAAGATCAATCAAGCAGGAAGTAGGGTATTACCTCCATCGAGAGGGCCCGAACCTGGGTAAACATCGTGTCCCCCGCCTCCTGTTACCATCTGCCTTAGACGCACAGTTCGGGACCCCCTACCCGAGATCCGCCGGTTTTGACACCGACATTGGTGCTTTCATTGAGAGTTCCACTGTGCCGTCACCGTAAGGCTTGATGGCTCCTTCGATCATCGGCAACGATGCGATCCAGGGTGAGGTTTTCCTCCCCGGATAGATCTTCGTATTCGACGGCTTCGTACTGCGGGCCAACTCGCTTGGCCATCTGGAGCAGATCGAGAGCTACGCCCCTGGCCACCAGGTCAGGTTTGGAAACTTGAACTACACTGCCGACATCCGCGGGGACTTGATCTTCGACGGATTCGAGCCCATGTCAAGTGCGGCGCACAATCATGGCGAGCATGACTTAGTTCCGCCGTCGGACAGTGTTCGGGAGATCACACCTGCAACTACTCCATCCCTCAATCCGGAACAAATTGCGCCATCTGAGGACGGGTGGATAGACCCCGCCACGGAGGCCGCACTCTTAGTGGCGATAGAGCCGAGTACTGACTTCACCTCCCACGAGAGCCGTGTTGCCGAACCGTTGGAGTCATCCCCGGCCACGGGCTCCGAGCCGCTTGCATCCGTGCCTATCAAATCCGATTGGGCACCGATCATGGAATTTACCTCCGCAGATATCTTTCAGCGCTCGCCCTTCGGCGACGTACTAAACTCGTTGAGGTCTCTCTCCCTGTCAGGGGACCTTTGGCCGAACTATGTCCGGCTAGATTGGGATGCGGACGACGAAGAAATTCGCTCCCCACCAACCACCCATTTAGTAGCCACTGTCGACGATTTAACCGACATGCTCGACTTCGGCTCCGAAGACATCGACGGTTGTACGATGATGCACGAACAAGAACCACCGCCCACAGGGCGCTGGACTGCCACCTCATCATATGACATATACATGGTGGACACCCCCAAAGAAGGCGATGGCGATAAGACAGCGGAGGATAATCCCTCCAAGAAGCAATCCAAGCACCGACGTCAGCGGCGCCACTCTAAGTCCCGCCGTAGCAAAAGCAGTGATACTGGCACAAGAGACAATAACGCCCCGGATAGTACCGAAGGCGATGAAAATCCCCTCCAGCCAGACCTAGAGCGGGAGGATGAACAAGCTAGCCCTCCGGAATAGGCAGCAGACGGAGAATCGAAGGATGACAATTATATGCCTCTCTCCGAAGACGAGGTGAGCCTCGGCGATGAAGAATTTATCGTGCCTGAGGATCCCGTCAAACAGGAGCGCTTCAAGAGCCGGCTTATAGCCATAGCAAATAGCCTGAAGAAAAAGCAACAACAGCTTCGAGCTGATCAGAATCTGCTAGCGGACAGTTGGACTGAAGTCCTTGCAGCCGAGGAATACGAACTCGAACGCCCAACCAAGAGTTACCCAAAACGCAGGTTGCTACCTCAACTCGAGGAGGAAGCATTGAAACCTACATCTCCAGCATATGATGCGGCTGATCGGCTACCCCGTGGCCGAGACAGAGAGGCATATCAGCCCGAAGTCCAGCCTGCACCCCGCCGCCACTCAAACAAACATACCAAGGCCCGGGGCAACACGCGGAACCTGCGAGACGTATTGGAAAACAAAGCAAAACATGCAAGATCGATCTACGGGTCACGGGGTCGCGCCCCAACGCAGGACGATGACCGTCACGCCGGATATACTAAAAGCAAATCCGGCCGGGCCGAAAACAACAGACAAGACTCGTACGAACTGCGTCGTGATATAGCTCGGCACAGAGGCGCCGCACACCCCCTATGATTCACCGATGAAGTAATGGATCATGGATTCCCAGAAGGGTTTAAACCTGTGAACATTGAATCATATTATGGTACTACAGACCCCGCGGTATTCTGGACCCGGTTCCTAACCAAGAAAAACCAAATTGTTGACTGTCCGGATGCAGAAGCCTTAGCGGCATTGGAGCATAACATCCGTGACAAGTGGCTCGCCCGGCACCTCGGTCAGGAGAAGCCAAAATCCATGGCAGCCCTCACGACACTTATGACCCACTTTTGTGCGGGCGAAGATAGCTGGTTGGCTCGTAGTAACAACACAACAAGCAAACCTGGCACATCATAGGCCAGGACGCAAAAAACACAAGCGTCGCAAATATGGTGAAAACGAGGAAGATACGATAGTTAATGCCGGGTTCAGTGGCTCAAAGTCCGGTCAGCGGAAAGGGCCCTTCAAAAATAACAATTCGGGTCCATCCAGTCTGGACCGCATACTCGATCGTGAATGCCAAATTCATGGCACCCCAGGGACGCCAGCCACCCATACTAACAGAGAATGCTGGGTCTTCAAACAAGCCGGCAGGGCAGGCGCCAAAAACAATAAAGGGGGGTCTCAAAGCGATGATGGCGACGAAGAGCCCAGATCACTGAACACAGGAGGGCAAAAGAAATTTCCCCCGCAAATTCAAACGGTGAACGTGGTAAACACCACCCAAATTCCCAACCTGGACCGGATATGCACCCCTAGGAATGCCGACCTAACGGAACTAGTCGTCCCACAATATAAACTAGGGCCGGTCACCTTCAACCACACAGATCGTTCGGTCAATGCCAATCAGGGCAATCCAACCGCACTAGTCCTCGACCAAATAATTAACGGGTTTCGCCTCACACGAGTCCTTATGGATGGAGGCAGCAGTCTAAACCTGCTTTAACAGGACACAGTGCGCAAGATGGGCATCGATCATTCGATGATCAAACCCACTACAGCCACTTTCAAAGGCATTATACCAGGTGTGGAAGCCAGTTGTATAGGCTCCATTGCCCTCGAGGTAGTCTTCGGATCACCAGACAATTACCGCACCGAAGATTTAACCTTCGAAATCGTCCCCTTCCGCAGTGATTATTAGGCACTGCTCGGACGAACCGCGTTCGCTCGATTTAACGCGGTGCCACATTACGCCTACCGTAAGCTTAAGATGCCCAGTCCACGCGGCGTCATCACAGTTAAGGGCAGGGCCAACCCTTCTTCTGACAACAACAAGTACACCGCTGCCTTAACAGCGGAAATAATGAGCAGCACCTTACAGCTGAGCCTCGAGTCGATGGCCAGGCTCTCGGATACCGCCAAAGGACTCCGAACTACTTCGCGACAGCATAGCCCGGCTCGTCCAGAGCTCAATTAAAGACTCCAGCGAAGGCCAGGATATGCCGCATAGAGCGGCTCAACCGCTCTCCGGCACACAAACATTTCTTACATTTCATTTGCAGGCTCACCTTTGCGTGGACCAGGACGGGCAATATGGAGGCAGCCCGAACGCGCAAGGGAATCCTTAGATGTTCCCCGCAATGACTATCCGACTATACTTTGGATCCGCACGCAGCTTCGTCTTCCCTGGTCTCAGCAGGTGCCACAGTCATATTTCTTTTCCATTATTACCTATCTTATACGCATCGACGTACTATTTAAATAAAATATGTGGATTTGTATGATGCTTCTCTGCTGTCATTTCTTATTAAAACTCTTTTGTCGAGTGGCAACCATACGCCGCGATATGCCTTTAACGGGCCAGGGGCTTCGTTTTACCCACAGTATGGCAATAAAGTCCGAACACCTTCGTGGAAGTTCAGCACCCCAAACTTATAACATTATATGCATCAGCTCCGAATCATGTCTTGGGTCAATAGTTGGGTTTGCCCGGCTCCCATGTTTTGGTACCTTACGTTCCGCTATATCGGCTAAGGTAGCGCTGGGAGAACTACTGCGATTGTGTCCCGGTTCTTCCGGACCAGCACCTCAGTAGAGAAAGCCGAAAACTGACTGTCATGATACAGCGAGAGCTGGTCAGCTGTTTGAGAGGTCATAAAATCTTTAAGGATTTCTCCCGCATAATGCCATACCCAATGTAGCGTGCGATGGATCGGTTTTTTCTCCGATCAGGTGCTTATAGAGCCCCTAGTACGGTATTCCGAACACCAGGGGCTGCGCCTACCTTACTAAAGCTCCTATGGCTAAGTGAGAGTGATAAAGCCCTATAGTCCGATTGTCTGGTTCGTTGTGCTGAGAACCTCCTTCAAAGGACCCAAAACTGGGATAAAGAGTGCTCAGGTTTACCCCGAACACCCTCGTACTTCTTACGTGGGGGCAGAAGCCGACGACTGGCCAACTCTCGGGTTTAACATATAAAACGGCCGCACAGGAGGGTAAACTTTTACATAGCAGGAAATAAAAAGTATAAATGACCCTGTTCAGACATTTACAAAGGACGGCATGATTCGCATTCATGGAAATATAATGTCCTTGGTGCATAGCTCCGCTGCAAGGTAGGATCCTTTAAGGACATTCTCATAATATAATTCGGGCTTGCGATGCTCCTTCCCCTCTGGGGGCCCTTCGGTCATCAGCTTCTCAGCATCCATCTTCCCCCAGTGCACCTTTGCGCGGGCGAAGGCCATTCGCGCACCTTCTATGCAGACCGACCGCTTGATGACATCAAGTCGGGGGCAAGCGCTTACAAGCCGCTTCACGAGCCCGAAGTAGCTGCCAGGAATTGGCTCGGTGGGCCATAACCGGATAATTAAATCCTTCATGGCTAGTTCCGCCGCCTTATGCAGATCGATCAGCTGTTTAAGTTGATCGGCAAAAGGCACCAGATAATTGGGTGCCAAATACTGCGACCAGAAGAGCTTATCCGCAGTGTTCCTTTCTTCGACACGGTAGAATTGGGCGGCATCCGCTATGCTGCGGGGCAGCTCCGCAAACACCCCTGGAGAAATCCGAATTCAAAATCAGAAACATAATCTTCCCCCAAAAAACTTGCTTTAGAAGGAGAAAGCCTTACCCGCTGCGATCTTCCTCGCCTCTTGGATCCCCTGCAGGGCGCTTTGGGTTTCCCCTCGGGCATCGCTCGCGGCCTGATGCGCCTTGGTGAGTTCGGATTCTTTCTCCGTTAAACTCTGCTCCAAGGTCTCGCATTTTCTCACGGCCTGTTGCAGCTCCTGCTCAGCTTTAATTACCCTGGCCTCATACTTCTCACGGAGGGCCTGCTCTGCGGCTGCCTTTTCCTCGGCTTTGACCACAACCTTCTTAAGAGCCTCGACTTCGGTCGTCATCCCTAGAGAAAATCAAGGAACATATTTTATAATATTGCAAATTTGATCGCACTAAACGCGAACAAGATTTGTGCATACCCTGTTTATCTCCCAATTGTATTTTCAACTGGCCAAGTTCTTGTTTGGCCCGCTCCAGACTTTGATTCAGTCTGGAGATTTCCGCAGTATGGGAGGCAGCAGCCGCTACAGACGCCTGCTTATAAAAGAAGAGAAATAGATGTCATTCAATGAGTCTTCCTATGAACATAAAATTGATCCTCTGTCCGGTTTCTTCTTTCACCGAACAGTGTATCAGGGGCTACTATCCATACTATGACACTCTTCGAAAAACATACCTCAAAACCTTTTATAAGGCTGATACAAGCTCCATTCAGTCCACTCTCAGCAGACTGGATTTTCTGAATCACCGCACCCATAAGGGCACGGTGTTCATCGACGATGGAGGCGCCCTTCAGCGCCACCAACAAAGCATCCGACGCCTCTGGTTGGACAGAGGTTGCCGGTATACCTCCTCCAGCTGAGAGAGGCTGCTGATAACCCACAAGTATAGGGGATCGCAACAGCTTTCGAGGGTAGAGTATTCAACCCAAATTTGTTGATTCGACACAAGGGGAGCCAAAGAATATTCTCAAGTATTAGCAGCTGAGTTGTCAATTCAACCACACCTAGAAACTTAGTATCTGCAGCAAAGTGTTTAGTAGCACAGTAATATGATAGTGGTGGCAATGGTAACAAAAGAGTAGTGCGAGCAATAGTAAATATTTTTGGTATTTTGTAGTGATTGTAACAGTAGCAGCAGAAAAGTAAATAAGCGTAAACCAGTATATGGAAAGCTCGTAGGCACCGGATCAGTGATGGATAATTATGCCGGATGCGGTTCATCATGTAACAGTCATAACATAGGGTGACACAGAACTAGCTCCAATTCATCAATATAATGTAGGCATGTATTCCGAATATAGTCATACGTGCTTATGGAAAAGAACTTGCATGACCTCTTTTGTCCTACCCTCCCGTGGCAGCGGGATCCTAATGGAAACTAAGGGATATTACGGCCTCCTTTTAATAGAGAACCGGAACAAAGCATTAGCACATAGTGAATACATGAACTCCTCAAACTATGGTCATCACCGGGAGTGGTCCCAATTATTGTCCCTTCGGGGTTGCCAGATCATAACACATAGTAGGTGATTATAGACTTGCAAGATAGGATCAAGAACTCTCATATATTCATGAAAACATAATAGGTTCAGATCTGAAATCATGGCACTCGGGCCCTAGTGACAAGCATTAAGCATAGCAAAGTCATAGCAACATCAATCTCAAAACATAGTGGATACTAGGGATCAAACCCTAACAAAACTAACTCGATTACATGATAAATCTCATCCAACCCATCACCGTCCAGCAAGCCTACAATGGAATTACTCACGCACGGCGGTGAGCATCATGAAATTGGTGATGGAGGATGGTTGATGATGACGACGGCGATGAATCCCCCTCTCCGGAGCCCCGAACGGACTCCAGATCAGCCCTCCCGAGAGGTTTTAGGGCTTGGCGGCGGCTCCGTATCGTAAAACGCAATGATTTCTTCTCTCTGATTTTTTCTCTCTGAAAGCAAATATATAGAGTTGGAGTTGGCGTCGGAGGGTCTCCAGGGGGCCCATGAGGTAGGGGCGCGCCCTAGGAGGGGGCGTGCCCCCCACCCTCGTGGACAGGGTGTGGGCCCCCTGGTCTTCATCTTTGGCGATGATTTTTTATTATTTTTTATAAGACATCCCGTGGAGTTTCAGGTCATTCCGAGAACTTTTGTTTTCTGCACATAAAACAACATCATGGCAATTCTGCTAAAAATAGCGTCAGTCCGGGTTAGTTCTCAAATCATACAAGTTAGAGTCCAAAACAAGGGCAAAAGTGTTTGGAAAAGTAGATACGACGGAGACGTATCAACTCCCCCAAGCTTAAACCCTTGCTTGTCCTCAAGCAATTCAGTTGACAAACTGAAAGAAAGAAAAACTTTTACAAACTCTGTTTGCTCTTGTTGTTGTAACTATGTCAAGTCAGCATTCAATTTTTTAGCAAATATCATAACTAACCACATTTGCAATAATTCTCAGGTCTCATAATTACTCATATCAATAGCATAATCAACTAGCAAGCCATAATAATAAATCTCGGATGACAACACTTTCTCAAAACAATCATAATATGGTATAACAAGATGGTATCTCGCTAGCCCTTTCTAAGACCGCAAAACATAAATGCAGAGCACCTTTAAAGATCAAGGACTGACTAGACATTATAATTCATGGTAAAAGAGATCCAATCATAGTCATACCCAACATAGATTAATAGTGATGAATGCAAATGATAGCTGTGCTCTCCAGCTAGTGCTTTTTAATAAGAGGGTGATGACTCAACATAAAAGTAAATATATAGGCCCTTCGCAGAGGGAAGCAGGGATTTGTAGAGGTGCCAGAGCTCGGTTTTGAAATAGAGATAAATTGTATTTTGAGCGGTATACTTTCATTGTCAACGTAACAACTAAGAGATGGCGATATCTTCCATGTCACACACATTATAGGCGGTTCCCAAACAGAATGGTAAAGTTTATACTCCCCCTCCACCAACAAGCATCAATCCATGGCTTGCTCGAAACAACGAGTGCCTCCAACATACATCAGGTCCCAGGGGGAGTTTTGTTTGCAATTAATTTTGATTTAGTTTGCATAAAGCATGGGACTGGGCATCCCGGTGACCAGCCATTTTCTCGTGAGTGAGGAGCGGAGTCCACTCCTTTTGAGAATAACCCGCCTAACATGGAAGATAAGGGCAGCCTTGGTTGATACATGAGCTATTAGAGCATACAAAATAGAATGTTTATTTGAAGGTTTAGAGTTTGGCACATACAAATTTACTTGGAACGGCAGGTAGATACCGCTTATAGGAAGGTATAGTGGACTCATCTGGAATAACTTTGGGGTTTAAGGGACTGGATGCACAAGCAGTATTCCTGCTTAGTACAAGTGAAGGCTAGCAAAAGACTGGGAAGCGACCAACTAGAGAGCGACAACAGCCATGTACATGCATTAAAATTAATAAACATTGGATGCAAGCATGAGTAGGATATAATCCACCATGAACATAAATATCATGAAGGCTATGTTGATTTGTTTCAACTACATGTGTGAACATGTGCCAAGTCAAATCACTTAAATCATTCAAAGGGGGATACCACCCCATCATACCACATCATAATCATCTCAATAGCATGTTGGGACACAAGGTAAATCATTATAACTCATAGCTAATCAAGCATGGCACAAGCAACTATTATCTCTAATTGTCATTGCAAACATGTTTATTCATAATAAGCTGAATCAGGAACGATGGACTCATAATATTTACAAAAACAAAAGAGGTCGAGTTCATACCAGCTTTTCTCATCTCAGTCAGTCCATCATATATCATCATAATTTCCCTTCACTTGCACGACCGAACGATGTGAATAATAATAAGAGTGCTCGTGCATTGGACTAAGCTGGAATCTGCAAGCATTCATTAAACAGGAGAAGACAAGGCAATATGGGCTCTGGGTTAAATCAACAATAATGCATATAAGAGCCACTTTAACAATTTAATCATGGTCTTCTCCTACTGATCCCCAAAGAAAAGAAAAGAAATAAAAACTATTTACACGGGAAAGGTCCCAAGAAGCAAAAGAAGAACGGGAAATATTTTTGGGTTTTCTTTTTTACTTATTACTACTACAGCAGAAAAGTAAACTACTACTATTTTTTTGTTTTTCTTAAAGTTTAACAAACACACAAGAAGAAAGCAGGAAAAAGAAAATAAACTAGCATGGATATTACAGTGAAAAAGTATGAGCACCGACATCTAGCAATGAGTGTGTGTGAACATAAATGTAATGTCGGTGAGAAATACGTACTCCCCCAAGCTTAGGCTTTTGGCCTAAGTTGGTCTATTGCCAGGGATAGCCTGGCGGATACCCGTAGGTGTAGCTGGGGTCGTACTGCGACGAAGAATAACTGGGATCATACTGTGATGAAGAAGACTCTGACTGCCACTGGCTGACAGTCATCTCTGGATCCCAAGAATAAATAGATTGTCGTGGAGGCTCGTCTTGTGGTTCCGGTTCCGGGGCTGGTGCAGGATTTTTGTAAGCTTGGACGGCAGCCCACGTAACGAGATAGGGTCCTACAAAATTAAACAAAGAAGGAGCAGGCAACGTAATAGTTTCAGGATAATGTTTATCAAAGTATAACTTATATTTGAGCTCTCCATCCCTGCCCTTAACAAGAAAATCATGGGCTATCATTCTCTTATAATCTAGATAAGCATTAGGCAGCAATTTTTCTTCTTTCTCAGAATTCCTAATAGCTTTGTTAAAATGTGCAGCAAGGCGAGAAGCATAAATGCCTCCAAAGATGGGGCCTTTAGTACAGTTCAGACTTAACCGTCTAGCAACAATTCAGCCCATACTAACAGTGTTGTCACGGTATAAACCATGGACCAGAATAATAATATCAGGAACACTAAGGTTCCCACAGTTCCCACGACCAATCAAGCATCGACTAGCAAATAAAGCAAAATAGCGTAACACAGGAAAATGTATGCTAGTGATTCTCGCGTCAGAAACCTTCCTGGTTTCTCCCACGGAGATAAGATTAATAAATGGTTCCAACTCTTTACGAGGTGGTTCCTCTAAGATACCCTCAGGGGGTATGTTGCAGACTGCGCAAAATTCAGACAATGGCATTTTCTTCACAACGTCATATAAATGAAACTCTACTGAAGGAGGTGATTCCTTAGGGTAAAAGTAGAAGTTTTGCACAAAAGTATTTGTGAGTAAGAGATACTGTGGACGTTGGTCGCGGACGAAGTCGATGAGGCCAGCATTCTCAATCAATGAATAGAAATCCTCATAAATCCCGGCCTGTGTCAAGAAATTATCAGAAGGCCATTCACACGACCAGATTTCCGCGGTACGAGGCAAATTATATTTGGGCCTCTGAGCTTCTTCATTTTGTTTCTCCTTTGAGCTTCGGCTAGATGAGCCCCTCAAAAGTCTCTTCATTATTTTCTGAAATAATCTGAAATTTTTAGTAACTTCAAACAAAAGTGAACCAACTTAAATAAAACTGATAGCAACTACTCCTACAAGTGCCTAGAGCCTATATCAAGCATTAGAACTACTTGGAACCATATAAATTTGACATGCAAGCTCAAGAACATGGTCACCTATGCAGCACAAATTTGCAAAGAGTAAAGCACTAGAACAAAAACTAATTGGACCAATGGAGGAGTCACATACCAAGGAACAATCTCCCCAAGCAGTTTTGCGAGAGGTGCTTTGAGCAAGGAGATCGAAAATCACAGCAAAAGTGGCTGGAACTCGTGCTTGAGTTGGTTTTTCGGGTTTGTGTGGGATAGAGGAAGAAGATGGGTGCTGGGATAAGTGGAGGAGGGCCACCATGGGCCCACGAGGCAGGGGGCGTGCCCTCCACCCTCGTGGCCAGGTGGCAGCTCCTCCCGTGGTAATTTTTGCACAGTAAATCCTCAAATATTCCCGAAAAAATCATATTAAATTGGCATGGCATTCTGAGGACTTTTATTTTCGGGATATTTTTTTTATTGCACGGATAAGTCAGGAAACAGACAGAAAAATACTATTTTTACTTTATTTCTACTAACTAACAGAAGATATAGAGAGGGTACAGAAGGTTGTGCTTCTAGTTTCATCGATCTCATGCACATAAAAAAGAATCCACTAACAAGGTTGATCAAGTCTTGTTAACAAACTCATTCCGATAATCATGAAACCGGAGAAATTTCGAATAACACTAAGTTACCTCAACGGGGATATGCACATCCCCTATAATAAGTATATCATATTTCTTTTTGACAGTAGGACGAGGAAATTCAAAACCTCCAAATATAATCGACGGAATTTTTCCAATGGAGTTGATACTATGAACTTGAGGTTGTTTCCTCGGAAAGTGTACCGTATGCTCATTACCATTAACATGAAAAGTGACATTGCCTTTGTTGCAATCAATAACAGCCCATGCAGTATTAAGAAAAGGTCTTCCAAGAATAATAGACATACTATCATCCTCGGGAATATCAAGAATAACAAATTCCGTTAAAATAGTAACGTTTGCAACCACAACAGGCACATCCTCACAAATACCGACATGTATAGCAGTTGATTTATCAGCCATTTGCAAAGATATTTCAGTAGGTGTCGACTTATTCAAGTCAAGTCTACGATATAAAGAGAGAGGCATAACACTAACACCGGCTCCAAGATCACATAAAGAAGTTTTAATATAATTTCTTTTAATGGAGCAAGGTATAGTAGGTACTCCGAGATCTCCAAGTTTCTTTGGTATTCCACCCTTAAAAGTGTAATTAGCAAGCATGGTGGAAATTTCAGCTTTCGTTATCTTTCTTTTATTAGTAATGATATCCTTCATATATTTAGCATAACGATCTGTTTTGAGCACATCAGTCAATCGCATACGCAAAAAGCTAGGTCTAATCATTTCAGCAAAGCGCTCAAAGTCCTCATCATCCTTTTTCTTGGATGGTTTGGAGGAAAAGGCATGGGTTTCTGAACCCAAGGTTCCCTTTCTTTAACATGTTTTCTGGCAAAAAAGTCTCTCTTATCATAACGTTGATTCTTTGATTGTGGGTTATCAAGATCAACAGCAGGTTCAATTTCTACATCATTATCATTACTAGGTTGAGCATCATCATGAACATCAGCATTAACATTTTCATTCGGTTCATGTTCATTACCCGATTGTGTTTCAGCATCACACATAGAGATATCATTTGGATTATCAGGTGGTTCAGCAATAGGTTCACTAGAAGTTTGCACAGTTCTATCATTTTTCTTTTTCTTCTTTTTAGAAGAACTAGGAACATCAATATTATTTCTCCGAGAATCTTGCTCGATTCTCTTTGGGCGGCCTTCAGGATACAAAGGTTCCTGAGTCATTCTACCAGTTCTAGTAGCCACTCTAACAACATAATCATTTCTCTCACTATTCATTTCATCAAGCACTTCTTTTTGAGCTTTAAGAACTTGTTCTACTTGAGTGGTAACCATAGAAGCATGTTTGCTAACAAGTTTAAGTTCACCTTTAATATTAGCCATATAATCACCCAAGCGTCTAATCATATAAGCATTTTGTTTTAATTGCCTACCAAAATAAGCATTGAAGTCGTCTTGCTTAAACATAAAGTTATCAAACTCATCCAAGCACTGACTAGAAATTTTAGTAGGAGGGACTTCAGCTTTATCATATCTATAGAGAGAATTTACCTATACTACCTGTGTCGGGATATCGGGATCAGGAGGTTCTTCAATAAATAAAGAATTGAGATCATATGTTTCTTCAGCAGGCGGTAAATTAAGACCATGCATTTCTTCAATAGGAGGTAAATTCTTAACATCTTCAGCTTTAATACCTTTTTCCTTCATAGATTTCTTTGCCTCTTGCATATCTTCGGGACTGAGAAATAGAACACCTCTCTTCTTCGGAGTTGGTTTAGGAATAGGATCATTAATTGGAGTAGGAGCTGGCTCAGGAGGTGCCCAATTATTTTCATTTATCAACATATTATTCAATAGAATTTCAGCTTCATCCGGTATTCTTTCCCTAAAAAGAGAACCAGCACAACTATCCAGGTAATCTCTGGAAGCATCAGTTAGTCCATTAAAAAGATATCAAGTATTTCAGGTTTCTTAAGAGGATGATCAGGCAAAGCATTAAGTAACTTGAGAAGCCTCCCCCAAGCTTGTGGGAGACTCTCTTCTTTAATTTGCCCAAAGTTGTATATTTCCTTTAAAGCAGCTTGTTTCTTATGAGCAGGGAAATATTTATCAGAGAAGTAATAAATCATATCCTGGGGACTACACACACAACTAAGATCAAGAGAATTAAACCATATCTTAGCATCATCCTTTAACGAGAACGGAAATATTTTGAGTATATAAAAGTAACGTGATCTCTCATCATTAGTGAACAGGGCGGCTATATCATTTAACTTAGTAAGATGTGCCACAACAGTTTCAGATTTATAGCCATAAAAAGGATCAGATTCAACCAAAGTAATTATATCAGGATCAACACAAAATTCATAATCCTTATCAGGAACACATATAGGTGAAGTTGCAAAAGCACGGCCAGGTTTCATTTTATCTCTAAGTGATTCTTTGTTCCATTTAACCAATAACCTCTTGAGCTCATATCTATCTTTGCAAGCTAAATTAGCGGCAGAAGATTCCATATCAAAAACATATCCCTCGGGAATAACAGGCATATTTTCATCATCACTTTCATCATTGTATTCAGATTCAATAATTTCTTTTTCTCTAGCCCTAGCAATTTGTTCATCAAGAAATTCACTAAGGGGCACAGTAGTATCACGCATAGAAGTAGTTTCATCATAAGTATCATGCATAGCAGAAGTGGCACATCAATAACATGCGACATATCGGAACGAATAGCAGAAGCAGGTTTAGGTGTTGCTAGCTTACTCATAACAGAAGGTGAATCAAGTGCAAGGCTAGATGGCAGTTCCTTACCTCCCCTCATAGTTGAGGGATAAATTGTTGTCTTAGCGTCTTTCAAGTTCTTCATAGTGTCCAGCAGATATAAATCCCAAGTGACTCAAAGAATAGAGCTATGCTCCCCGGCAACGGTGCCAAAAATTAGTCTTGATAACCCACAAGTATAGGGGATCTCAACAGCTTTCGAGGGTAGAGTATTCAACCCAAATGTGTTGATTCGACACAAGGGGAGCCAAAGAATATTCTCAAGTATTAGCAGCTGAGTTGTCAATTCAACCACACCTGGAAACTTAGTATCTGCAGCAAAGTGTTTAGTAGCACAGTAATATGATAGTGGTGGCAATGGTAACAAAAGAGTAGTGCGAGCAATAGTAAATATTTTTGGTATTTTGTAGTGATTGTAACAGTAGCAGCAGAAAAGTAAATAAGCGTAAACCAGTATATGGAAAGCTCGTAGGCACCGGATCAGTGATGGATAATTATGCCGGATGTGGTTCATCATGTAACAGTCATAACATAGGGTGACACAGAACTAGCTCCAATTCATCAATATAATGTAGGCATGTATTCCGAATATAGTCATACGTGCTTATGGAAAAGAACTTGCATGACCTCTTTTGTCCTACCCCCCCGTGGCAGCGGGATCCTAATGGAAACTAAGGGATATTACGACCTCCTTTTAATAGAGAACCGGAACAAAGCATTAGCACATAGTGAATACATGGACTCCTCAAACTATGGTCATCACCGGGAGTGGTCCCGATTATTGTCACTTCGGGGTTGCCGGATCATAACACATAGTAGGTGACTATAGACTTGCAAGATAGGATCAAGAACTCACATATATTCATGAAAACATAATAGGTTCAGATCTGAAATCATGGCACTCGGGCCCTAGTGACAAGCATTAAGCATAGCAAAGTCATAGCAACATCAATCTCAGAACATAGTGGATACTAGGGATCAACCCTAACAAAACTAACTCGTTTACATGATAAATCTCATCCAACCCATCACCGTCCAGCAAGCCTACGATGTAATTACTCACGCACAGCGGTGAGCATCATGAAATTGGTGATGGAGGATGGTTGATGATGACGATGGCGACGAATCCCCCTCTCCGGAGCCTCGGACGGACTCCAGATCAGGCGTCCCGAGAGGTTTTAGGGCTTGGCGGCAGCTCCGTATCGTAAAACACGATGATTTCTTCTCTCTGATTTGTTTCTCTCCGAAAGAAAATATATAGAGTTGGAGTTTGCGTCGGAGGGTCTCCAGGGGGCCCACAAGGTAGGGGGCGCGCCCTAGGAGGGGGGCGCGCCCCCCACCCACGTGGACAGGGTGTGCCCCCCTGGTCTTCATCTTTGGCGAGGATTTTTTATTATTTTTTTATAAGACATCCCGTGGAGTTTCAGGTCATTCCAAGAACTTTTGTTTTCTGCACATAAAACAACATCATGGCAATTCTGCTGAAAACAGCGTCAGTCCGGGTTTGTTCCATTGAAATCATAAAAGTTAGAGTCCAAAACAAGGGCAAAAGTGTTTGGAAAAGTAGATACGTCGGAGACGTATCAAGTGCCTGCTTGATTCTGGAGCCGTATTGGTCTCCAGAACGGCATCCGGCTGGGAGCCGAATTCAAGATGGCCCCCGCCGACAGCTCCCATCGGAATTTGCTCCCCCATGTGTTCGCCCCCTGAAGTTTGACCTCCAGGCGCCGCCTTCACGGTCTTTCGCTCTCCTCCTGGGCCGAGGTTCCTCTGGGACGAAACCTCGGTGGTATTCACCTGTTTGGAGGAAGGGGCCTTCGGGGGCGTCCCGCTTTCCATAGCATCCGAGCTCAGTGAATCATCTGATAAGGATTGTTCGGTACGGGACCTCGCCGGACTACAAAAACATATGGCTCAGGTTAAAAAATTATGCCATGATGAGTCCGGACGCATAAGCATGTTCGGACTGTATATACTCACGGGTTCACCAGGGGCTGGACCCTGGGGTCCCACGCCGGGCCACTATCGGTGGCGGCAGCGGACTCCTCCGGGAGAGGAGCTTTTCCCCTTTTGGGCGACTCGACCTCCAAGTATGTGGAGGCTGTCCTTTTGTTTCTTTCCCCCGCAGGGGATTCATCTTTCTCCTCCTCCTCCTCTTCGGAGGTGGAATGGGCATAAGAGCCTTCGGATATTGTGTCCGAAGTGCCGCGGCGATGAAGGCCGCCCCGGGTCTTTTTGGCCTCCTTCTCGGCCGTCTTCTTCGGCACCTTGTAAGGCGCCGGGACTAGCATCTTTGTCAGAAGAGGGACGGCCGGTTCTTCTGGCAGCGGGAGCGGACAATGGATCCGCTCCGCCTTCTTCGTCCAGCCCTAGGAGAATTATGGAAAGCACATTAAGCGCTTCCCTTGGGTTATGTGGGCAAAAAGTACGATTACTCACCGAACTTGCAGGGCGGGACAGTTGGTACCCGCGGTCTTCGGCGGAGTCCGGCCATGATTTGCTAGACTTTAAAAGCACCTTCCATATGTCCTTGTGCGAGGAGCCGAAAAGTTCCCGCAAGGTTTGGTGCTTGGCTGGATCAAATTCCCATAGATTGCAAGCCCGGTGTTGACAAGGCAGGATCCGGCGAACTAACATCACCTGGACCACATTGACAAGTTCAATGTTCTTGTCTCCCATATCTCTAACACGCGTCTGGAGCATCGACAATTCGTTGGACGAGGACCAGTTCAGGCCCCTCTTGACCCAGAATGTGAGCCGCTGGGGGGGACCGGATCGAAATTCGGGAGTAGCGGCCCATTCTGTGCCGCGCGGCTCGGTGATGTAAAACCACTGTTGTTGCCACTCCTTGACGGAATCATTAAAGGTGCCTGTTGGCAATATGACGTTGGGCATCTTGCTCACCATAGCGCCCCCGCACTCGGCGTGCTCGCCGCCCACTACCTTGGGCTTCACATTAAAAATCTTCAGCCACAACCCAAAATGTGGCGAATACGGACAAAGAGAGGGAGGAATACAGCCCTCTCGTGGGGTTCCCGGGTAGGTACGATCTGTCTCGTTGTCGGGAGACGATGGCTGATTCTCTTGGCCAGATACCCGGCCTCCCGAAGCTTTTTGATATCCTTCTCCCGGACGGTAGAGGCCATCCATTTGCCTCCTGCTCCGGATCCGGACATTTTTGGAAGGCCTTTGTGGGCAGAGAAGATGACCTCTTGGGCGCTATGTATAAAGGCAGCAGGGATTCTGCGCTTCCCCACTTGCCTAATAAAACCGATTATTCCCCAAGCGCCGTAATTGATGGCGCGGTTGGGTTACCCACACCCGTATTGATGAGAATCCCGTGATAAGGGGACACGATCTCTGCTTCGACAAGACGTGCCAAGGAAACCGCCTCGCAATATGTGCAGTAGCTGGTCGAGAAAAACGGTTCGAATAATGACTGGGCCGTGGTGTGATGTCATGCCGTCGAATGTGTCAGTAGATTAGATTTGTGGAAATATTATTCTCTCTATGGTGGTATGTGGAATTTGTTTTGCAGAGCCGGACACTATCCTTGTGTTCAAGATCTTCTATGGAGTATTCGGAGGAAGAACCCGCCTTGCAATGCCGAAGACAATCTGAGCGCCGGACTCATCGTCATTGAAGCCTGGTTCAGGGGCTACTGAGGGAGTCCTGGATTAGGGGGTCCTCGGACAGCTGGACTATATACTTTGGCCGGACTGTTGGACTATGAAGATACAAGATTGAAGACTTCGTCCCGTGTCCGGATGGGACTCTCCTTGGTGTGGAAAGCAAGCTTGGCAATACGGATATGTAGATCTCCTCCCTTGTAACCGACTCTGTGTAACCCTAGCCCCCTCCAATGTCTATATAAACCGGAGGGTTTAGTCCGTAGGACAAGAACAATCATACCATAGGCTAGCTTCTAGGGTTTAGCCTCTACGATCTCGTGGTAGATCAACTCTTGTAATACTCATATCATCAAGATCAATCAAGAAGGAAGGAGGGTATTACCTCCATCGAGAGGGCCCGAACCTGGGTAAACATCGTGTCCCCCGCCTCCTGTTACCATCTGCCTTAGACGCACAGTTCCGGACCCCTACTCGAGATCCGCCGGTTTTGACACCGACATTGGTGCTTTCATTGAGAGTTCCACTGTGCCGTCACCGTAAGGCTTGATGGCTCCTTCGATCATCGGCAATGATGCGATCTAGGGTGAGGTTTTCCTCCCCGGACAGATCTTCGTATTCGGCGGCTTCGTACTGCGGGCCAACTCGCTTGGCCATCTGGAGCGGATCGAGAGCTTCGCCCCTGGCCATCAGGTCAGGTTTGGAAACTTGAACTACACTGCCGACATACGCGGGGAATTGATCTTCGACGGATTCGAGCCCATGTCAGGTGCGCCGCACAATCATGCCGAGCATGACTTAGTTCTGCCGTCGGACAGTGTTCGGGAGATCACACCTGCAACTACTCCGCCCCTCAATCCAGAACAAATTACGCCATCTGAGGACGGGTGGATAGACCCCGCCACGGAGGCCGCACTCTCAGTGGCGATAGAGCCGAACACTGACTTCACCTCCCACGAGAGTCGTGTTGCCGAACCGTTGGATTCGTCCCCGGCCACGGGCTCCGAGCCGCTTGCATCTGTGCCTATCAAATCCGATTGGGCACCGATCATGGAGTTTACCTCCTCGGATATCTTTCAGCGCTTGCCCTTCGGCGATGTACTAAACTCGTTGAGGTCTCTCTCCCTATCAGGAGACCTTTGGCTGAACTATGTCCGGCTAGATTGGGATGCAGACGACGAAGAAATTCGCTCCCCACCCACCAACCATTTAGTAGCCACTATCGACGATTTAACCGACATGCTCGACTTCGGCTCCGAAGACATCGACGGTATGGACGACGATGCAGGAGACGAACAAGAACCACCGCCCACAGGGCGCTGGACTGCCACCTCATCATATGACATATACATGGTGGACACCCCCAAAGAAGGCGATGGCGATAAGACAGCAGAGGATAATCCCTCCAAGAAGCAATCCAAGCACCGACGTCAGCGGCGCCACTCTAAGTCCCGCCATAGCAAAAGCAGTGATACCGACACAAGAGACAATAACGTCTTGGATAGTGCCTAAGACGATGACAATCCCCTCCAGCCAGACCTAGAGCGGGAGGATGAACAAGCTAGCCCTCCGAAACAGGCAGGAGACGGAGAATCAGAGGATGACAATTATATGCCTCTCTCCGAAGACGAGGTGAGCCTCGGCGACGAAGAATTTATCGTGCCTGAGGATCCCGTCGAATAGGAGCGCTTCAAGCGCCGGCTTATAGCCACAACAAATAGCCTGAAGAAAAAGCAACAACAGCTTCGAGCTGATCAGGATCTGCTAGCGGACAGATGGACTGAAGTCCTTGCGGCCGAGGAATACGAACTCGAACGCCCAACCAAGAGTTACCCAAAACGCAGGTTGCTACCCCAACTCGAGGAGGAAGCATTGAAACCTACATCTCCAGCGTATGATGCGGCTGATCGGCCACCCCGTGGCCGAGACAGAGAGGCATATCAGCCCGAAGTCCAGCATGCACCCCGCCGCCATTCAAACAAAAATACCAAGGCCCGGGGCAACACGCGGAACCTGCGAGATGTATTGGAAAACACTGGCATTCAATTGGTATTACCTTTGTAGAACCTAAAAAGTAATACTCAAATACACGTTGAGTTAAGAGCACTATTTTAAACGGATTGCACCTAGTATATTGTTTTAATTATATCTATTCACCTTGTGCATTATCCTAGCATATCATTTAATCATATCTAATCATGTCATGTATTATCATAGCATATCAATTTAATTATATGTATTCCCTCTGTGTATTCTCCTATAATGGTGTCCTGCTTGTATGCTTCATTATCGATAAGCAGTTAGTCTTATATTTTTTTTATTGAATTCATGGTTGCATATCCATGAGATGCCGATGTTTTCCACACTTTTTTTGTAAGCTTATGTGTTTCCATATTTTCACCGAGAAAATATCAAGCCGCCAAAGAGCAATCCATGTGTTCTCATGGTATTTTCGGGCCTTTTCCTCTAGCATGGCCCTGTTCATCAAGAAACAACACATAACATGTTAGAGAATTGCAATTAACCTGCACTAGTTACTAACATAATGTCATAGCCATGTTGATAACCACATGGTAAGCTGAGCTATATTTATTACCATGAGGCAGGTTTCCAGATTGGTGTCGCAAAAGCCGCAGGCAATAGCTGTTAGCTATCATCGCAACAGGTACAACCCATGGAGTGGGCAGCAGGTCCAGGTGAATCATTCCTCGCCCTGCCGTTAGATGCAGCAAAAGATCGCACCCTCGGTTCACAAGAAGTTGTCATCACATACTGGAGGTACCAGGGTGAAAGTCGACAGCTCTGTTGCAGCTTCTCGCACCGACAACACTAGACACGTCGACATGGGAGACATCGTCAAGCTCCTCATCTCCGGCAATGGGGAGGTGCTACTTGTGATAGGTGTTGGGATTTCCCCGAAGAGGAAGACTGGTGTAGTACGGTAGTAGATAGTATTTCCCTCAGTTAAAAACCATGGTTATCGAACCTGTAGGAGACTCACGCAAACAAATGTAAGCAGTACCTGCACACACACACACACACACACACACACACACACACACACACACACACACACACACACAACAAATTACTTGCACTCAACGCGGGCAAGAGGGTTGTCAATCCCCTTGTACCCGTTAATTGCAAGGAGTAATTCTGATAATGATAGATATATAAATTACAAAGGAAATAAAATAAAATAAACTGCATAAAGTATTTTTAGGGTTTTAGTATATATAAAGTGAATGGACCCGGGGCCATAGCGTTCACTAGAGGCATTTCTCTCATGAGCATAACAACGGTGGGTAAACAAATTATTGTTGGACAATTGATAGAACAAGATATAGTTATGATGATTCTTCATGCATGATCAACATATAGGCATTACTTCTGAGGCAAGTAGACCGACATCCATCTACATCTACTACTATTACTCCACCCCAACACCGCTATCCAGCATGCATCTCAAAGTATAAAGTTCATAACAAGGAGAGTAATGCTTGAGGTATGATGATGTAATATAGACAAAGTAAGACCAAATAATATGTTCGAACCCCCATCGCTTTACCCTTAGTAGCAACAATACATGTATGTGCCTTGCTACTCCTCTTGTCACAGAGTAATGACGCTACAAGATTAAACCTACTACCAAGCACATCCCCAACTGAAGATAAATGAATCTAATTGGCCAAAAGAGATAGATAGATCAAAGACAAATACAAGGCAATAAAATCACACATAGATAAATCTCAGAAAAGACTCAAATACTTTCAATGAATAATCTGATCATAACCCACAATTTATCGGATGCCAACAAACACACCGCAAAATTTTACATCGGATTGATCTCAGATGAGATCATTGTATTGAAGATCAAAGAGAGAGAGACAGATGTGGAGAGAGAGATAGAGAAGAGAGAGAGGGAGGGAGGGAGGGATGGAGAGAGAGACATCTAGCTACTGCTATGGACCCATAGGTCCCGTGGGAACTACTCACACATCATCTTGGAGGCAACAAGGTTGATGAAGAAGGCCTCCGTGATGGATTCCTCCTCCGGCAGAGTACCGGAAAAGGCCTCCAGATGGGATCACGGAAGAATAGAGGCTTGCAGCAGACGAAGAATTGTTTCGGGACCTCCCTCGGGGGTTTAAGGATATATTGAATTTATAGCACTGGAATTAGGGTAAACAGACCAGCAAGGGGCCCACAAGGGGGCTGGGCGTGCCCCCTGCCTTGTCGCCCCGTCTTCTGTCATCTGGTCTCCTCCTGAAGTTTCTAAGGTCCCTTTTGGTCCAGAAAAATCGTCAAAAAGTTTCATCGTGTTTGGACTTTGCTTGTTATTGATTTTCTGTAAAACCAAAAACAAGCAGAGAACAACAACTGGCACTGGGCACTGAGTTAATAGGTTACTTCCCTAAAATTATATAAAATGACATCTAAAGCATACAAGATTGATAATATAATAGCATGAAACTATAAAAAAATATAGATACATCGGAGACGTATCAGAAAGCTATGCTACCGTTGAAGAAGCCCAGGCGACAAGAGTGTGACAGTGCGAGACCGGATGGGTCATGCCTTTGTCTTCCATGGAGGATGGTTGTGGTTTTGAGGTCGATTTACGGAAGAGGAGGAGACCTGTACAGGGAGTGGAAGCTGATATCTCCCTTGAGTTTCTTGTTTAGAGGCCACTTGAGAGTAGCAGAGCAGGGAGTCCGGGAGCACCTTCCCACAAGTTTAACTATTTTCTGACAATGCACACACACACGTCGAACATCCAGGTTCACTACACATAGACGTGATCAAGGACCCCCCCCCCCACTTTGCCCTCTCTGGCCGCTCGCGCGGGCGGCTCTAGAGCCCCCCCTCGCCCCTGAGATCACCCGGCCACCGGCGACGACGGTGGTTGGCAGCGGGCATGACGGGCCTCCCTCGTGCGGTGGAGCGGCATCAGCGGGCGGCACGGGTTGGTTTCCCTAGTGCGGTCATGCACAGCCAGGGGCGAAGCGGCAGGGAGGAGGTGCAGGAGCATGTTGCCGCCCTGGTGACGCCGACGTAGGAGAGGGTGGCGGCAGCGCTCGCCCTGCTGTGCGACGGCAACCTCTTGGTGGTGGCAGCATGATCCCGCTGAGGTGGATGGTGTGCGGCGGAGGCATCCTGCTGTTGTTGGAGCAAGTGTTGGAGATGGATGCTCGTTCTGAATCCGGGGCGGGCCCAGGGTCACGGTCGCTGTGTTGTTGTCTGACTGGAGTTGGTGTGTTGGCTACTGCACGCGGTGGGGCGGTCCTTGGTCGTGCTGGCTGTGGAGGATGATCCGGAGTTGTGAGATCTTGGTTGCGTGGGAGGAGGAAGAAGGGTTGTGTGCCTTCGCCTGTGCGGGGTGTCGGTGTTCCGCGACATCTTGAGAGTGACCCATCATGGACTGTGGCCTCAATTCGGTGGGGCGGGGATGAAGGTGTACGATGTTACGGATAAAAATCGTGCCTGTCTTTCGTCGGTGCTAGCGGCAACGCCGCATGTCTGCGTCGTTCCCCTCCTGGGAGATTGTATTCTGACTTTGGGGCTAATTGTTCACGACCGGCGTACAAAACTGTTTGAGCTACTAGCACAAACTCTGAAAGCAAGAGATTGTACCAGCAACAAGTTGATCTACAGTACTCACAAAAAAAAAACAAGTTGATCTACAGAGTATGGCGCCGCAGCGAGGTCGTCAGAGCGTGGGATCTTCCTAGAAGGAGGCGCGTCAGCGGGCGGGCGGGTGCATGGGTGGACAACGGGACGGGATACCCGGCCGGACCGGAGCGTACGTATGGAATCTCTTGGTGATGGGGGCCTTGCGGCGGCCGTCGGTTGGCTGGCGTGGAGCCCCGGCACACCGTACGTACTCCTCATGAACGAAAATGACGCACGCCGAAAGCGAGAGGCGGGAAATGCGACAAGCTAGCGCGAGACATCAGCGATCCAGCAGTAAATTACCCTTCGTGGTTACACGAGACAGGCTCACCTTCTCGGACCTGCCAGTTTAACCAGTGCCCGGTGTAACTTTTTGACGTGAAACTCTGCACTTTTTACATGAGTTCTATTCGGCCGAATCCCTGTCCAGACTTACTATTTTCATGTGAATCTGCAGTACGTACATGCGCTGTAAAGAGGGCATTCTGTTTGTGTTCGGCAAGTCTGCAGTACGTACATGCAGCGCGTTATCTCTGACAGTTTTGTGATAAGTAGGCCGAAGCTGCCGCGCGACTTATCACTTAATCACTTGCAAGTGGTTTACCTGTAGCAGTTTTCTGTACGTTTCCATTTTCGCGCGTACACGTCGCCTTCAGCTCGCCCGCAAGAAAAAATAATGACGTCGCTTTCAGCTCAGAAGCACAATCTACCTCTCACTGAACGCCTCAACCGTGCAAGGTTTGCTAGTACTATACACACAGAAAATACATACATACTACTCGATATCGATATTAAAATGCAGTAGTAATGACCGTCACGATAGCTTTCACCGCCGCTGGTGCTGGGCCCACACGCAGGAGTGATTGCTCATCGAGTCGCTGGTACAAAATTGCAATGGCAATAGAAATTGTCGACCATGTGGACCCCGGCCACTTGATGCTGCGGCTTATCTGCTGGTAGAGGACCAAGTAGTAGCATGGCGATGGCAACAAGCACCAACAAAGACTTGGATTGCTCGAGCCAACGTGGCCTACATCGAATTTATCTACTACCCGGCTGATCACAATCACCTAACACCCAGTTACTATACAAATTAGAAATGATACCCGCGCATTGCAGCTGAAACTGGATGCAATAATTCTACAAGATTTGATGGTATGAAACTTTAGTATTCTAATTAGCAATATGAGAATTGAAACTCAAGCACATGCAGGGCCGGCCCTGTGTTTTAGGAGGCCCTAGGCGAACTCGACGACATGGGCCCCTATGTCGTAAGATCATATATATGTATGTGTGCATGTGATATATATATATATATATATATATATATATATATATATATATATATATATATATATATATATGACAATAATAAGAGTAATCTTTCAACCACACATCTCTAGTTTGAAATTTGACTATTATAATTATTGGACAATGCCATATTACGACAGAAATACTCAAAAGATAGCAAAACAAAACTAAAATGACATGATTACCTAAAAAAAGAAACAAATTTGACTCACTCCATCGACAACAATAATACTCCATTGCTTCAAAAAAGGTTTCTTCAGGCATTTCTTGATGCAAAGTCATTAAGGGCACTATCAAGATAAACACCAGATGAGTTATCATCCGAACAAGCTTCTTAGGCAACGTAGCATGTTGTGCCCTAAAATTATAAAAGTAAAGAATATACAAAGAATTAGAAATTTATAGATCGGATGATCGAAACCCTAGATATGGACATAGAATGACTAAAGATTAGGATGGTTTAATGTATACTATGTAGAAGAGTATACATAAAAAAATTGAAACTTCAGATGGACAGTTGAATACCTAGTAAAGAAACTATTGAAATTGAGGGGTCGATGAATGGATCAGGAATCGTGGATACGTACTGTCCTGACGCTCACATACGTATAACGTATTAACCTATTGCCGGATGGCCGGGTTGCCGGCACGGCCGCACAGCGCAACAACAGTCTGCCGGACTGCCGTGCGCAGCAGCGACAACGAGCGGCCAAGGTGCTTAGCGGCGGAGCGACGCGCCGACAATACGACAAAAGACGAACCGACGATTGAAGGCACAAGCCAGATCTTCCGATTGATTTGTTTCACATGTATACGTGTGCGTTGTGCGGCCGTCGTGGCCGATGCTTCGCTAATCTCTACCTAGCTATTTTTTTGACTTTCTACCTAGCTATCTGACGGGCCAAGCACATCTTATTTATTTTTTCACACAATTTTTTCCTTATCTATTTTTTTTGCTTATACTCTATATGTATACACATCATGGGCCCCCCTTCGGCCTGGGCCCTGGGCCGCCGCCCCTCTGCCCATGCCCCAGGGCCGGCCCTGAGCACATGTAATTTCTTTAATATATTTGATTAGTACATAGTTGGAGAAAATTTATTTAATATAAGTATCACGTACAATGCATATTAAGGTGGGTCTTTTCTTATGCATAGTGACGTAGTAAATGTTGAGAGAATTAAATTTAATAGGGCATGCATGGCGGCACGATAAATTGCCATAGTTGCGTGTTAAGATAATTGAATTACTGAGAATCAACTATTTAGGTATATATAGATTACATATCCGCAGTTGACAGTCGCTCCCGGCAGGCATGTGCAACTGGAAGTGATCGTGTACGTAGAGAAATATATTCAAGAATGAGAACCATGTTACTCCAATAATGCAGAGCAGAGTACGCAAAGACATGCGACACGAGATAGAGTCGAAGATCATCACAAAGCCATGTGCCCATTCCAGGACTGTCAACTACTGCACGGTACTCAGGACACTTCCCCTTACCGTGCACTACTCTCTCAGAACTCTCATCCTTCAGCACGGGCACGGTGCAGCCCTTCCCACGCACCTCCTCCGCATCATGCAGCTGCACCGGTGAAAAAGCCAGCCACGCACGTCGATCGAGCTGCCGGGCACGCAACCATGTTATTTACCACCACGTACTCCACCGGTTGATCGAGACGCGTCGTCGGACAGTTATCTAGTCGTGCACTCTTCAGCCGTTCCGGCTCAATTTCTGACGGCGCGAACGAATTGAACCACTTACCTTAGTCTGGGAACTGAAGATCCGTTGGCTCGATCGAGCTCGACGGCCGCCGGGACATTTCCGGCTCCGGTGCTAGGCGACACGGGATCTGGATTCTGGACGGCTACCGATCTGGCGGGTTGTTGCTGATGCACGCACGGTCGTTAAAGCTTTGCTTCTTCAGAAGATGATAAGAAACGTGTGGGAGTGTGCCCCTTTCGCGGAGTCAAACGCCCCCGTGACCAAGGTTTGGAGTATGGAGCATGGACGGAACGGAATCCATCGTCAGATGGAAAGTGGATACGATCTGGAAAGTTTAACCGCCCGACGTTCCAAAAGACCATCCGAGAATAGCCAACCGTATTCTGATCTATGCAATGCCCGAAAGTGGTGAGATTCAGACGAAGCTCTGCGTGCAGACACGGACAGTTTGTGAAAGTATTTGCTTCAGACTTTTGCAGCCACGCAGAAATTACGAGCCATCAGCTGAAACTGAGGCCACGCTGCCGGCTTAAGGGCATCCCAACGTCGACCCTTAAATCTCCCGCAACTGTTTGGATCATGGAAATCATCCAGCGTTGACTTGAATCGATTCGTGGAGCGGTCCAGACGCAATTTCTTTTGTAAACCAGAGACACAAGTGGGCTGGTTTGCGGGAGTCCGAAACGATCCCAAGCCCGCTTCTGACCGCCTTGGCCATCAAAAAGCCGTCATCCGCCCCTCCCGTGCTTTCCTTCCGATACATGCGCCGTTTACCGTGCCGCATTCATGCTGGCCCAAAGCACGTGTAGGCCGGCATTGATGCCGCGATGTGGCTGGGGAAGGGAGGGCGGTGCTGACCGTCGTGACCTCTCAGCAGCCGCCGCTTCAATACGAACGTAGATTCCCGAGTAACCAACTCCGACGGCTTCGCCAAATTGAAGCGGCTGACCGACCCTTCGCATGGCCTGGCTGCGGCTATTTAAGCCGCGCTCTGGCGCCGTCCACATCGCATCTTTCCCCTCCTTCTCCTCCTCCTCCTCCTCCTCGCCCATCTCCCTCCATATCTCCGACGATGGGCAAGTCCTGGGCGTCGGCGCCGGCAGGCGGTTCCGAGGCGGGATCTGGCGGCTCGTGGAGACGCCGCCCTCGAACTCCGGGGTCATCGTCCTCGTGGGCTGGCGGCGACTCGATACGGGCGGAGATCGTCATCCCCTCCGCGACGAGGAGGACCAGTAGCAGCCATCGCCGCAGTCCACACCGGCGGTGCCGTGCCATGTCTACGCTGGCATGGACGCAGAGTTCGAGGAGCAGATGGAGCTGATGCTCTGTCGCTCCATCGTCCACACCAACGGCCCGACTCCGCCACCGATGGTGCTCCTCCCCGTAAAGCCGGAGCTGGCACCCCTTCACGCTCTCCGCCGCGGCGTAGCCGCGGCGTCCAAATCGGATGCTACGTCAAGGAGGTGCGGCTCACGACGCCCCCCTGGCGCGTCAAGGAGGTGTGGCTCTCACCGCCGCACCCCGACGCTTCGTCAAGGAGGAGCGCCGCTCGCCGTTGCCGTGGCCCAAGGCGCGCGGGCATATTCTGCACTACCTCCACAGCGGCGACTCCTCCTCGTCGTCTCAGAGCGTCATGACGACGCATGAGTACGTCGGACGGGAGTAGCGCCAGTGGGACAGCCACAACACCTCGCGTTGATCCAAGATCCCGGTCTCGGACGTCCCGCCGCCACACATCGCGGCGGACCAGGACCTGGCATATGCCAGAGCCTTGGACCGCTCCGTGACGATGTTGGAGACGGCCAAGCGCCGCCTCCACCGCCTCGACGGGAAGATGGCCAGGTATGGTAAGGAATAGTGCCTCGCCGAGATTGCCACCACCGCCTCCAACGCCTGCCGCCCTCTCCCCCAGCCCATGTCCTTGGTGGGCGCGACTGCACTGTGCACGTCGCAGGAGGAGGCGGAGAGGATCATCCCTGAGTATGAGGCGGCCACCGGGAAGCCCTGCCGCGATGATGCCACCTTCCGCCACCCCAAGCTCGACGACGACGGCTCCGACGCCGGGTTGGGTAACGGTGACGGAAGAGGAGCCGCCGGCTAGCCCGGCATGGCCTACGAGGTACCGTGAAGTATATGATGGTTTAAGGTTTTAGTTTTAGGTTTTTAGTTCACCGAACGAAATATCGTCCGGTTTTATGTACAAATGATCCTACTTTCAATGAAATCTGCCGTGTTTATATCAAAATTTGTCCGGTTTAATCGAATTTTGTCCGGATGATTTGAGTTGTTGTGAAAATGTATGCGGCTACAGTTGGATGACTGCCTCCCTCATACGTGTCCGCGGACTGATCCCCCATGTCCGCGGACGGGTGCAAAAAAAATTTTGTGGGTTGCCGTTGGAAGTGCTATAACTTAACCGGGAATCAGCAGCTACCTGTTGCGTATAAAAAACAGACGTTCGGTGATGTATGCACTCATTTGGACGCATAGAGATTCTAGCATTACGTGCAGCTAAAAGAAAGTCAATCAAGAATGAGACGGGAAATATCTCCTGTCACCAGGGAAACAGGCATTTCTTTTGCTGTTGCTTTCATTAAGGGACGTAGTTCTCCTGTTGTTTTCCATTAAAGCACCACTTGGTTAGAAAACATTTCTGTGTATGCATCTGGAGATGCTCAGAGGCACAACATAGGTGGACAACATTTGCAAAAGAAAGTCATATTTTCACTTCATAGCAGAATCTTGCCACCATCTCAAACGATTTTGCACACCCTGGGACATCATTTGGTTTGATGATGCACTCTTCTTGGTCTGAACTCTCCTTGATCAACGGTTCAAGAACAACACTTTTGGAAATGCATATTACATTATGAAGGTGGAAAGACATGTCCCCAATCTCTACAGTAACATCACTGGGCAGTTATGTTGTGCAGAACCTAGAAGGTTCAAAAGGAAATGCATTGGAAAACATCATATCTATTTGTTGGTACCTCCAATATCTCAAATCTTAAAACCCTACATTCAAGAACTAGTGAGTCTTTTGGCACTGAATTTTAACTTTTACTTTCCGAAAGAACTCTGCAAACTCTTAAATAGTGTCGTCCTTAACGTGGTCACACACTTTGTAACCAAGCTTTTTCATCACACGTTTCTGAAGGGTACCATGGAAAACGGACACATTAACAAGTGATGATCTGATTGTTCTTGTTGAGTCATATCAAATAAGTGATCTTGAATTATGAGCTTCTCTCATGTGTTACAAAATTGATATTCATATCATGCACAAATTAGTAATTTAAGCTTTTGTTACACAACAAACCAATGAACGACCTGTGAATTTGTGCGACCAAATTTTCTTAATGTTGTTACAACTATAGTTACTTTTCATATAAGATTTAAAAAATGACCTTCATCAATCCAAGTTATTTTTTATACATCAAGATCTGGCTTAGAAAAAATATAGTTGCACACATTTTAAGATGTTTTCTTTCCAGATGACAAGAGTCATAGTTACCACTTTTTCTCTACCACTTATATGCTCCCCCAACCATTCTTCGATTTAGTTCACCACTATATTAGCTTGCCAATCAAAATATTGAAAATTGTTGTAGCCAAATAACTACGTTTCAAAGGAACATGATAATTTTTTGGTATAACTCTTGTATTAGAATTAACGCGGTGCTGTTAAGATTCTTCTTGTGTGACAAATAAAGACAATATGCACCGAAGTCTATGGCTCTCCATGCAAAAGCATGTAATTTTTATTTTCGTTTATTTTACTCATTCTTTTCCACCAATATCTTTTTTATTTTCTCAATACAAAACTATTCTAAATGTCGATGCCTTCCATGTAACCTTTTGTTCTTTTCCTCCATGCGCCTCATCATTTGACCTGATAGAAAAAGTGACATTAATCGGTACCATCTTTGTAGAACTTAAAACATAATACTCAAATGAACGTTGAGTTAAGAACACTATTTTGAATGGATCACACCTAGTATATTGTCTTAATTATATGTATTAACCTAGTATATTGTTTAATCATATCTAATCATGTCATGTATTATCATAGCCTATCATTTTAATTTTATATATTCACCTTGTATATTCTCCTGTAATGGTATGCTTCATTGCCAATAAGCAGTTAGTCTTCTAGATTTTTTATATTGAATTCATGGTTGCATATCCAGGGGACTAATGCAGGGTAGCATGGCATTCCCGATGTTTATCACACTTAGAGCATCTCTAGCCAAGCGCCTAAACTTTAGAGGAGTAAACTGTCGAGTATCTTTAGATGTGTAAAATTTTACTCCTCTAAAGGTGGCCGGCCCTAGCCAATCCCCTAAAGTTAAAGGAGTAAATTTTTGCCGTCAATTATTTCAGCCAAGCCGCATGTATTTCCAACAATTTCACATTCAATCATCAGTCATTCAAATATTTTAAGATTAGCATGCATAACATATCAACCGTTAACAAGCAAACTATTTCATGGATCGAGATATTCAAATTTAAACATGCATAGTTCATCCAAAATGCATCACATAGATCAAGTTTGATCCAAAATCACCACAACATCGAACAATTTCTTCTTCTTCTTCTTCTTCTTCTTCTTCTTCTTCTTCTTCTTCTTCTTCTTCTTCTTCGAGGGCCGACGCGGCCGCCGTCGGCTTCCTAGCACCCTTGCCGCTGGCAAGAGCAGTAGGAGGGCAGCCTACAGATGTTGGAGACCCAGTGGCGACCCCGCCAACCTTGCTACCGGGCGTAGTTACCGGCGTGGTGGACTAGACAACATATTTTGTCCCCAACCATTTTTTGGGTGTGGATGGTGCCGTGGGGGTGGTTTCCGGCGTCGACGTGCTCACTGCGGTGGCCGACGGGGTGGCGGAAGGTGCGATGTCCCATAGTTTTCAGAGAAAAGGGATTTGTTTTTCATTTGTGCATTGCATTCATGCATCTAGAATTTGGGGCAAATTTAAAACTTCATTTAAATCTTAGTAAAAGACTTTAGGAGTTGTACCCAAATACAAAATTGAACATGACCTTTGCTCTTTTCTAGATTTTTGGGTTTAATTGCATTAGAGAAATAAGTGAAAGGAATTAAGTGCTAAAAGTACAATCCATTATGAATTGGAAATGCATCTATACTAATTCACAAATGATAAAGGAGATTCAAAACTTTATTAATAATTGGAATTAATAATACAAAGTTGTTTTACAAATAAAAGAATAAAGAAATAATTCATCTAATTACATTCTTGAGTTACAAAACTTGAGAAAGAAAAGAAGCCTAAACTTAAACTATCTATTTCCCAAAACTATTCCTATCTAAGTCTTCAAAATCTTCTTCTTTTCCAAACCTAAAAAATAAACAACCAAAAACAAAGAGTTATTGATTGCTAGGAATGTAGCATTTCCATTTCTGGAAATTCATAGTTTATATAGGAGCCAGCACTATGAATCTTTGACAATAGTGGTCAAGATCCATTTGAATGAGAGAGGTTGATCAAAGAGAAGCCACCAGAACCAAAATCATGGGACAATAGGCAGCCAAGCAAGTTAAGTAAGTAAAGCTAGCCACTGTAGCAAAACTAGTAAGCAATGGAGGTATGCCACTAAAGCTAAATCAACCATAAATAGTACTAGCTCCTTGTAATGCCAAAATCCTCAAAAGTAGTGTATAGTGTTATTAGTTGATCACTGTCACTGTAGTTGGTCTACTGTCAAAGTGACGATAGGAAAATCCACTGCTCACCATCCAAATACGGCCCGGGCTGATAAACATCGAGGCAAGCCGACCAAGGTGCAAGTCCCAACCCAATTAGCCGCCTAGCAGCTTAATTATGTGGATCACCACAAGCAGAATTTTGTTGCTGTCAGCACCACCATCACTAGAGTCTCATGCCAGGACAATACAAGCAACACACACAAACTGGCAACCAACTGAATCACCAGTAAGGTGTCAACACCCCAAGACACCCAGGAGGCTATAAATAGAAGACAAGTCGCACCACAAGAACCTTTAGCAGCACCTAGTACTCTTGTACCAAAAGCAGGAGACCCCCAAAATTGTTATAACTCAAGCAACGAGGAGGTGAAGGCTAACCACAAGAAGAAGGTTAACCAGAGCCACAAGACCTAGCTACAGAAGACTACCACGTAGGATTTGATAGAGAGAATTGTCAGGGAAGAATAATGATACTCGATATTAAAATGAAGTAGTAATGGCCGTCACGATAGCCCTCACCGCTGTTGGTGCTGTTGCACGGATACTTCAGAAAGCGCGTGTATCCAACCAGATACTGCCCTGATACAGCCCGATACGCATCCCGTAAGTATCCCTTGTTTTTTTGATTTAAAATAAAGAAAATAATGTTTGATACTCCTGAGATACTGCCGCGATACGTTTTGGATACATGAAACTCCTCGTTTGGCGTGAAATCCCCTCAATAGTAAAGACACACCTTTTGAAGATTCCCACAACATGAGCGTCAGTTCATGTCAAAACATGACTATTAATGTTCTTGTTCAATTGAAAGGTGAGGGAGAGAGAGTCGATGCACTCATTAGAGCAGCAAACCTAGAGAAATCCCAGTGCCAATTAGGGAAATCCCACTGCCAATTGATGGAAGTGGACCAAGTGCAAGAAAAGAAAGGGGATAATCTTATTGAGGTATGCTTTGACCTAGAAGCTCCTTATATATTTTTTATTTTTAATAATTAATATATGTAATATTTATATATAAATGTATCCATGTATCCATGTTTTTAGAAAATTAGCGTATCGGGCGTATCACTTTATGGCGTATCCAATATGTATCCAAATATGCGTGCAACGTAGGTGATTGCTCATCGAGTCGCTCGTACTCCCTTCGTTTCTTTTTAGTCTGCATATAAGGTTTGGTCAAAGTCGAACTTTGTAAAGTTTGACTAATTTTATATTAAAAAGTATAAACATTGACAATATGAAATCAATATTCTCAGATGCATTGCGAAATGTATTTTCATACTATATAGTTTTAGTATTGTAGATGTTCATATTCTTTTATATAAATTTGGTCAAATTTTGTGTAGTTTGACTTTGAACAAATCTTATATGCGAAGTAAAAAGAAACGGAGGGAGTATGAAATTGCAATGGCAATAGAAATTCTCGACCCATGTGGACCCAGGTAGTGGCATGGCGATGGTTACAAGTACCAACGTGGCCTGACCGCGATTTATCTACTGCCTGGCTGATCACAATCACCCAACATCGAGTTAGTAGCATCAGCTCCCGAGAGGCATGTGCAAGTGTAACTTTTTTTTTTGCGAATATATGTATTCAAGAATGAGAGCCATGTTACTCCAATTATTATATGCAGAGTAGAGCAGAGTACGTACTACTACGTAGCGCATGTGACACGAGGTAAAAGGGTCTGAGTGAGATGGATCTTGAAAGTCCAACGGTGCCATGCCAACGAATCGAACCACTTACCTACCTTCTTGGCCTCTGGGAAATGAAGATCGGGTGGCTCGATCCATCTAACTCTATGGCCGCCGGGATATTTCCAATTCCAGTGCTAGGCGAGACAGACACGGGATCTGGATTCTGGACGGCGATCGGTCTGACGGATTGTTGCTGCTGAACGCACGGTCGTTAAAGCTTGCTTGCTGAGAAGATGAGATGAAACGTGTGGGGGTGCGCCCCTTTCACCGAGTCAAACGCTCCCAAAGCCCAAGTTATGGAGTACTACGAAGTATGGCCGGAACGGAACGAAATCCATTGTCGCAAAAGAACATCCGAAATTAGCGAACTGTATTCAGACAACCAGCTTGTCCTGATATATACCTGAAGTACTGTACAAGTGGGATTCAGATGACGCGCCACGTGCAGACACGGACAGTTTCTGAAAGTGTTTACTTCAGAATTCTGAATGTGAAACTGTACACAGTTCCAGCTTAACTGGGAATCTGCAGCTACCTGTTGCGTTCGGTGATGTGTGAACCCGTTTAGACACATAGAGATTCCAGCATAAAAAAGAAAGCCAACCAACAATGGTGGGAGAGAGAAATCTCATCTGTCGCCAGGGAAAATGCCTAAAAACAGGCATATCTTTCCGTGTTGCTTTCATCTAGGGACACAGTTCTCCTGTTGCTTTCGCTATTTTCTTTTCAAGGATATAGTGGATAGTACATCTATTATTGAAACTTGTCCTGGTCAGATCTAACATGATGTCATGCTGCCATACATTAGTCCCATGATGAATATTGGAGTTTTCATGATATTGCAAACAGGTTTCATGCGCCAAGGAGATTTAGAAGAACCAGTCCCCTCTTTATTGCAGTTTTTATCTGGCTCGCTCTATTTATCTGAGGCTTTTCACATTGGATCGCCATTTCTAGGAGGCTTGCAGGCGCAAAGTAGGTGATAGGGTTAAATGGTTCGGCTCTGTTGATAAATTAACTAACAAAGTACATTAGATCATCTAAAGAAACAAGTACTGGTGGTAAAGATCAGTGGTAAAGTGAAAATTACACGAAGGTTCTTCCAGTTCGCCATCCCCGGTTTCATTTCTTGCATCTTAATATAATACCATGACTCCAATAAGAGAACTACAAAATAAAACTCACACAAGCTAGACCGAACACAACGAAGCTTTGAAGAGCGAAATGTGCCATCCAAACGAACAGGCGTGAACTTAAGATATTGATTGCGCTATGTTTGAAGATAAACCTTGGCGAAACAAACCATTAAACTATTGACGCCATACTGTGAGGGTAGAGGAACATGAGCACAAAATATCGAAATAGGAAATCATGAACCAAAATACTCTTGATACAATCATTGGCAGCGCTAGAACCAAATCAGGCTGAAGCATCACACAACCGTTGGACCGAGTGCCATTGATATGTGACTGACATATGATATATTACGGGAGTGGACCACGATGATATAGAACCATGATATTTTTCATTTTCATGAATTCTTAGATGTACCAATACAAGGGTAGGGGGTTTCAACCCTCTCTTCTAAAGAAAACATTTTTTACTCCTCCAATGCCCAATTGGGAAGTCCGACGTTGCCATGAAAGACACATGAATCCAAACATGTATAAAAATAGGTTACGCTTCAACATTGATCCATGGCCCCCGTCTACGGCAGGAGGCAAGGAAAAAGAGTCGAAAACACCAGTGAGTACACCTGGATCGCTCTTTGGTGGCTTGATTTTTTCTCGATGAAAGAATGGAAACACAGAAGCTTAGAACATTAGTGCAGTAACACCGGCAAAAAGAGTCGAAAACACCAGTGAGTACACCTGGATCACTCTTTGGTGGCTTGATTTTTTCTCGATGAAAGAATGGAAACACAGAAGCTTAGAACATTAGTGCAGTAACACCGGCAATGCCATGCTACCATACATTAGTCCCATGGATATGCAACCATGACTTTAATAAAGAAAACTGTAGAAGACTATCTGCCTATCGACAATGAAGCATACAAGTGAGACCCCATTATAGGAGAATACAGAAGGTGAATAGATATGATGAAAATGATATGCCATGATAGTACATGACGTGTGTAGATATGATTAAATGATATGCTAGGAGAATACACTAGGTGAAAAGGTATTATGAAAACAATATACTAGGTGCAATCAATTTAAATAGTGCTCTTTAACTCAACTTATATTTGAATATTACGTTTTCAGTTCTACAAAGGTGATGCTAATTCAATGCCCCCGCTTCTATGAGATCAAGTGATGAGGCACATGGAGGAAAAGAACATAAGGTTATATTGGAGTAATCTGCATTTAGAATAGATTTTTGTTGAGAGAAAAATGTTATTGGTGCAAAGGATTGTGCGAAAATAAAAAGAAAACTACAAAAATCTATGCTTTTGCTTGGTAAGCCACAGACCTTGGTGCCCATTGTCTTTATTTTCATAGATGGAGAATCTTAACAACAACGGGATACTGTAATACAAAAATTATACGAAAAAATCACCATGTTTCTTTGAAACATAGTTATTTGGCTACAATGATTTTCTATATTTTGTTTGATATATGGAGGCCAATATAGTGAGGAATTAAAGCGAAGAGTGGCTGTGGGAGGAGAATATAATTGGTAGAAAAAATTGGTAACTATGACTCTTGTCCATTGGAAATAGACATCTTAAAATGTCTGCAACATAATGTTTTCTAAGACCAAATCTTGATCAAGTTAATGGTGTATAAAAATAACTTGGATTGATCAAGTTAAGATAGTGTGGTTTTATCCACCATGTCTTTTACCTCCATGAGTGTATATCATTCATATAATTTGTTCATTCTTATATACAAAATTCTTGTACTTATAGCGACATCAAGAAAATCTAGCCGAGCACATATTCGCGGGTTGTTCACTTGTTTGCTACGTAAAAATAAATAAATTATTAATTAGTGCATGATATGGATATATATCTTGTAAAACATGAGGAAGCTCATAATTTGAGATCACTTATTTGATATGACATAGTTAGAACAATCAAATCATCACTTGCTATTGTGTCCTTTTTCATGGTACCCTTCCAAAACATGTGATGAAAAGCTCAGTGAGGAAGTGTGTGGCCACACTAAAGGTGGCACTATTTAAGAGCCTGCAGTGTTCTTTGAGAAACTAGAAGTTTTGATAGAGTGCCACAATACTCAACTTTCTTAAATGTAGGATTTTAGGATTTGAGATATCGGAGGGCAATCTTTATGAATCGTTTTGGCAGGGAGAACCATCGTCACATGAATGGAATGTTTCTAGTTTCTGCAAGAGAGGATTTTTCTAGCGGCATTTACTACCGAGTAGTGTGATGCCTCCCATTTCATTTGAGGATGTGTGCATGTATTGCCCTATCATTGTTATACCATGCATTATCTGACACATATACATCGAACAAGGTGTTTTTGGCTCCCGGCTTAGATGAGCCCAGGAGTGAACAGTAAAATCGCAAATAATAAGAGAATATTTAAAAAAAAATTAAATGCGTGAGTTCGTGATGTCCATGAAAATTTAGAGCATTTCAACATCTGATGAGCTCTCAGCAAAAAGAAAAAATTTGCGGTTTGTGATTTTGTTTACTGTTTTGCATTGTTCGGAGCTGATTTTTGTTTTTTTGCTGAGAACTACTCAGATGTCCGAATCAGCTGAAATTTGAAATGAACATCACACACTCAAGTATCTTCCACCGCAAAAAATGTTTTTTTTAACTTTCTACTATTTTATTTGAATTTACTATTCATAGGGCGTAGATGAGCTTGGGAGACGAATTGGATATTCACATATACATCACAATACCTTCTCTCTCCTTCAGTTCAGCTAACTTTCTTATACAACTCTATGATGTGTGGGACAACTAGCGAGGAGGCCCCACAATAGAGTGACTAATGGGTATGTTTGAAGTAAAAAGGTAGTATTACACCCCACACACTCTTGCTTTCCACTCTGATTATATAGTTTGTATCACTTATATCTTTTGAACAAAATATCTAATTGACAAACCGTCCAGATATTAGTAATCATGATATTTAAATCTTCCAAACAAGATCAGTTTTTGACGCTGCTGATTTTTTTAAAATACAATTTTTTCCTTGCATGTCGTATTGCTTTTTCATTCCGGATATTGGTACTATTCCATTCAGGTTTCTTCCGACTTTTGGAGTTTTCAAATGAGTTTTCATCTCATTTTGTTAAATTATCTTCCATGTTGGATCGAGTTCTAAAAGTGTTATTTTGCATTTGTTTTCCATATGATTTCTTTTCTGTGTCATTGCTATTCCACATGTTTTCGTTATATTTTTCATGCATTCCCTTTTGCATATTTTCGGCATTGTTTCATTTCATATATCATTAATGTTTCGTCTCAGATTTTATATAAGTTTCATTATGGTTTACTAATTTCTTTTCAAACTTTAATTATTGGTTCATTCCCGTTTCATTAATGTATCCCACACACTCATGCTTGTTCTGACGTGTCCGGCCGGTCTTCGTGTTGTTCTTCCCTTGCTAGAAGTCGGAGCTGCTGTGTATTGTGTGGCAATGATGAGCTACACTGGGCGGTCCTGTCGTGATGATCTTCACCGGCACGAGTTTTGCTTCTCTCCTCTTCAGATCTCGTCATCAGAATCGGAGCTTCCAGTCCTCTATGCGATGAGTCCATTCTTTGGCATGGGCTAGCGCGGGCTTGGCAAGGCCACTACGGCGAGGCTATCTTTTGTGGTTCTGCTTCGGTGAAGTCGGAGTCACTGGATCGAGGAGGAGTGATGACGATGATGCTAGTGGGCAACCTTGAGGACGACTCTCTCTTCAGTGGTGTGTTTGCGGCTTGTGTTGGTCGCCAGGTTGGCTGTGTGTTCCCTCGAGGCTGTCGTGTTTCATGACGGTCGACGATGGTGTTTGTGTCGATTTTTCGCTAATTAAGCGGGTAATTCTCCTTTTCTGTGTTAATGAGATGAGGCAAAGCTTTTGCCTTCCTTAAAAAAAACACCACATCTTATGGGGATTCGGCCATGATAATATAGAACCATGACATTTTTCTTTTTCATGAATTCATGCATCTACCTATGCATGGGCAGGGGGTCTTAACCGTCTCTCTGAAAGAAAAATATTTTCATCCTGTAATGCTCAGTTGGTAAGTCGGAGGTTACCATGAAAGACACATCAATCTAAACATATATAAAAAAAGTTATGCTTCAACATTTATCCATGGCCCCCGTCTACAGCAGGAGGCAACGGAAAAGCTCTGAAACCACCGGTGAGTACACATGCATGGATTGCTCTTTGGTGGCTTGGTTTTTTCTCGATGAAAGAATGGAGACACATAAGCTTACAACATAAGTGAGTAACACCGGCGATGCCATGCTACCTTGTTGCATTAATCCCATGGATATGCAGCCATGACTTTTGTAAAGAAGATTGTAGAAGACAATCTACCTATCGACAATGAAGCATACAAGTGAGACACCATTACAGGAGAATACACAAGGTGACTAGATATAATTAATATGATATGCTATGATAGTACATGACGTGTGTAGATATGATTAAATACTATGCTAGGAGAATACACTAGGTGAATAAATATTGTGAAAATATTATACTAGGTGCAATCTATTTAAATAGTGCTCTTTAACTCAACGTACATTTGAGTATTATGTTTTAAGTTCTACAAAGGTGATACTAATTGAATGCCACTGATTCTATGAGATCAAATGATGCGGCACATGGAGGAAAAGAACATAATGTTATATTGGAGCAGTCTACATTTAGAATAGCAGTTTTACTAAAACACATCTAGATGTGCTCTAAGTATTGCACATCTAAGCCCTATGTCATTGATTTTACGCTACGATTCGTGCAAACATTTTATTTTGTCTTTTTTGTTTTGCTTTCTAGTTTGACTGGGTCACTTAGATGTGCAATAACTAAGGCACATCTAGATGTGCCATAACGAGAACCAATAGAATAGATTTGTGGTGGCAAAAAATGTTATTGGTGGAAACGAATAAGTGAAAATAAAAGGAAACTACAACAAATCTATGCTTTCGCATGGTTAGCCACAAACCTAAGTGCCCATTGTCTTCATTTTCAGACATGAAGAATCTTAATAACAACAAAATAACTGTAATACATGAATTATACCAAAAAATCACCATGTTTGTTTGAAACGCAGTTACTTGGCTATAATGTTTTTCTATATTTTGGTTAATATATGGAGGCTAATATAGTGATGAGTTCAATCGAAGAGTGGCTGTGGGAGGAGAATATAAGTGGCAGAAAAAAAGTGGTAACTATGACTTTTGTCGTTTGAAAATAGACGGCGCATCTTAAAATGTGTGCAACATAATTTTTCTAAGGCCAGATCTTTATGTATAGAAAATAACTTAGATTGATCAATTGAAGATAATGTCTATCCACCACGGTTTTTACCTCCATGAGTCTATATCATATATATAATTTGTGCGGTCTTATATACTAAATTATTGTGCTTATAGCAACATCAAGAAAATATAGCCACGCATATTCGCGCGACGTTCATTGGTTTTCTATGTAAGGAAAGTTTAAATTGTTAATTAGTGCATGATATGAATATATATTTTGTAAAACATGGGGAAGCTCATAATTTGAGATCACTTATTTGATATGACACAACTAGAACAATCAAATCATCACTTGCTAAATGCTAATGTGCCCATTTTCATGGTACCCTTCCAAAACGTGTGATGAAAAGCTTAGTGAGGAAGTGTGTCACCACACTAAGATGGCACTATTTAAGAGTATGTGGTGTTCTTAGAGAAGTTAGAAGTTGTGACAAAGTGCTAGAATAGTCAATTTTTCTTGAATGTAGGGTTTTAGGATTTGAGATATTGGAGGTACCGAAAGCTAGATATGTTGTTATTCAATGCACTACAAGCTCAATATTATATCATGCCCCACATTCTATATCTGCCAGCTTTGTAAATTGCTCCTACTTGGTGGTGACGAGGGACTACGGAAGCAGCTTGGCCAAGCATCGGGCCACATCCTGCAACAATGGAGTGCTGCGTCGGCAGACACCACCAGTGGTGTGTTGCCGCCGCATAGTCCAGGCGGAAGCTCGGGTAGCCGCGGAGCGAGTTATTGGTGTGGTCGCCGGTGTTTGTCCAAAACACATACAGGATTTCCACGCCGTGGCCACAGCTGCAGGACGGGCAACCGGCGGTGTTGTTTGGGATCTTGTGTGACCTCGCCATTGCTGGAATTTAGTCTATTTTGGACCAGCCCAATAGCTATTACAGAAATTTCTAATAAATTTTAGAGACCCACGTAGCACATTCGTGCAAGGCAAGAGGTGGAACTAAGTTTAATCCACATTGCTAGTTTGGTGGGAGTTGGACCTTCTTATAAGTGAGGTTGTTTCCCCACATGTATGAGTATGAGAACAAGAGGGACATTCACGCGCGCTCCTCCTCCGCCGCGTCGCGGGTTGCAGGAACGAGCCGGGAAGATGTCTAAATTTTTGTCACGCACGACTATTATACAGAAGTTTAATTTTTTTTTGCTGTAGTGGAGACTGAATGCAAACGGCGCATCCCTTCGGCTGCTAGCAGCTCAGTTCGTCTCCTTCTCTTCGTTTCACCTCCCGTCGCTGCTTGTTCGCTTGCTTCTTCGGTGCCTATAAAAAAGAGGTCGCTCCTCTCCAGAGAGACACACCAGAACACCTTCTTCCTCTAACATGAGTCCTGTACGAGAGAAGGGCCGGCTTTATTAGTCTCTCATGAACCGCTTCCGTTGGGAACCATCGTCGCGCGAATGGAATTTTTCCAGCTTCCGCGAGAGAAGATTTTCTACCGGCACCGGTTTCTACCGAGTAGTCCGATGCTATCCTTTTCGTTTGGAGATGTGTGCATATATTTTCCTATCATTGCTATACCATGGATTTGTCTAACACATAGACATCAGACTACCTTCTCTCTCCTTCAATTCAGCTAGCTTTCTGCCCAGCTCTTGGTAGTTTTAATCTTGTTACATGCATTAGTAGATGTTTGTTTGGTCATGTCATGCATGCCTGATTTAATTAGATTAGACAGTTGCATGCTAGCCAGTTTGTTAGCCAGTTAAGTCAATGCATGAGAATAGGATCATTAGCCAGAAGTGTACCGGTTTACATTGCAGCTATTAGTACGTGAGTTTGTTGAGTTAGTCGCGCCACGATGCACTATCATGTGATGGCATAAACCTAGTTTTTTTGCCAGATTTTTATTTTACGGGAAAAACTTTCAATCTAGTCATCTTCAATCATGACAGTACAACAAACATCATAAAAAAAATATTCAGTTCTGTGGACCGCCTAGCGATGACTAGCACGGAAGCCGGTTTAACTGCTCAAGTTTGCATGTAATCACAAGATAAATAAGAGGAGAGAAGGAAAAGCCGTGTGGAAGTTGAGCGGCACAAAAAAAAAAAAATCCTCTCGTGCATGTCTCACTATGTTTTTTTGTCCACCGTGTCCGTGTGTCTTTCGGCCTGTGATCCCATAATTGGTATACAGAGTCTGGTTGTGGCTTGATACGTTTTCGTCCTATCTACTTTTTCTAATGCTTTTGCTCTTGTTTTGGACTCTAATTTGCATGGTTTGAATGAAACTAACCCGGACTGATGCTGTTTTCAGCAGAACTGCCATGGTGTTGTTTTTGTGGAGAAATAAAAGTTCTGGGAATGAAACGAAACTTTTTGGAGAATTATTTTACAATAAAAAAATACTGGAGCCAAGAACCACCAGAGGGGAGCCCCTGGCTGGGCACAAGACACCAGGGCACGCCCCCTCTGGCGCGCCCTGGTGGGTTTGTGCCAACCTAGTGGCCCCACAGACCCTAATTCGGACGCTATAAAATCCTATTTTTGGAGAAAAAAATCAAGAAGAAAGTTTCGTCGCGTTTCACGATACGAAGCCGCCACCACCTCATGTTCTTCATCGGGGGCCAGATCTGGAGCACGTTCGGGGCTCCGGAGAGGGGGATGTTCGATCTTCGTCATCGCCAACCCTCCTTCATCACCAATTCGATGATGCTCCCCACCTGGAGTGAGTAATTCCTTCGTAGGCTTGTTGGTCGGTGAGGAGTTGGATGAGATTCATCATGTAACCGAGTTAGTTTTGTTAGGGCTTGATCCCTAGTATCCACTATGTTCTGAGATTGATGTTGTTATGACTTCGCCATGCTTAATGCTTGTCAATTAGGGCCCGGGCGCCATCATTTCAGATCTGAACCGTTTATGATTTCACCATTATATCTATGTTCTAGATCCGATCTTGCAAGTCATATTCACCTATTACGTGTTATGATCCGTAAACCCCAGTGTGACAGTAATTGAGATACTTTTCGGTGATGACCGTAGTTTGAGGAGTTCATGTATTCACTACGTGTTAATGCTTTGTTCCGGTTCTCTATTAAAAAGGAGGCTTTAATATCCTTTAGTTTCCTTATGGACCCCGCTGCCAGGGGAGGGTAGGACAAAAGATGTCATACAAGTTCTTTCTATAAGCACGTATGACTATTTACAGAATACATGCCTACATTACATTTATGAACTGGAGCTAGTTTTGCATCGCCCTAGGTTATGACTGTTATATGATGAATATCATCCAACGAATCCACCGATCCAGTGCCTACGCATTTTCCATATATTGTTCTTACTAAGTTAATACTGCTCCTGTTACTGTTACACTTGCTACAAAATCATCGCTATCACTGTTACCGTTACTACTGCTGTTACCACTACTATCATAACTATCATACTACTATGCTACTGATCACTTTGATGCAAATATTTAATCTCCAGGTGTGGTTGAATTGACAACTCAACTTCTAATACTTACAAATATTCTTTGGATCCCCTTGTGTCAAATCTATAAATTTGGGTTGAATACTGTAGCCTCGAAAACACTTGTGATCCCCTATACTTGTGGGTGTTGGAAATATGCCCTAGAGGCAATAATAAATAGGTTATTATTATATTTCCTTGTTCATGATAATCGTTTATTATCCATGCTAGAATTGTATTGATAGGAAACTCAGATACATGTGTGGATACATAGACAACACCATGTCCCTAGTAAGCCTCTAGTTGACTAGCTCGTTGATCAATAGATGGTTACGGTTTCCTGACCATGGACATTGGATGTCATTGATAACGGGATCACATCATTAGAAGAATGATGTGATGGACAAGACCCAATCCTAAGCCTAGCACAAGATCGTGTAGTTCGTATGCTAAAGCTTTTCTAATGTCAAGTATCATTTCCTTAGACCATGAGATTGTGCAACTCCCGGATACCGTAGGAATACTTTGGGTGTGCCAAACGTCACAACGTAACTGGGTGACTATAAGGTGCACTACGGGTATCTCCGAAAGTGTCTGTTGGGTTGGCACGAATCGAGACTGGGATTTGTCACTCCGTGTGACGGAGAGGTATATCTGGGCCCACTCGGTAGGACATCATCATAATGTGCACAATGTGATCAAGGAGTTGATCACGGGATGATGTGTTATGGAACGAGTAAAGATACTTGCCGGTAACGAGATTGAACAAGGTATCGAGATACCGACGATCGAATCTCGGGCAAGTACTATACCGCTAGAAAAAGGGAATTGTATACGGGATTGATCGAATCCTCGACATCGTGGTTCATCCGATGAGATCATCGTGGAACATGTGGGAACCAACATGGGTATCCAGATCCCGCTGTTGGTTATTGACTGGAGAACGTCTCGGTCATGTCTGCATGATTCCCGAACCCGTAGGGTCTACACACTTAAGGTTCGATGACGCTAGGGTTATAAAGGAAGTTTGTATGTGGTTACCGAATGTTGTTCGGAGTCCCGGATGAGATCCCGGACGTCACGAGGAGTTCCGGAATGGTCCGGAGGTAAAGATTTATATATAGGAAGTATGGTTTTGGCCACCGGAAGTGTTCTAGGCGTCACCGGTAGTGTACCGGGACCACCGGAGGTGTCCGGGGGTCCACCAAGTGGGGCCTCCGGCCCCGGAGGGCTGCATGGGCCAAGTGTGGAAGGGGACCAGCCCCAGGTGGGCTGGTGCGCCCCTCCACCAAGGCCCAAGGCGCCTCCTAGAGGGGAAGGGGGCAAACCCTAGGGCAGATGGGCCCTAAGGCCCACCCCTGGTGCGCCTCCCCCTCTCCACCACCGGGCCGCCACCCAGATGGGATCTGGGGTCTGCCGCCACCCCTGGGGAGGGAACCCTAGGTGGGGGCGCAGCCCCTCCCCTCCCCCTATATATACTTGAGGTATGGGCTGCCTAATACACACGATTCAATCTCTCTCTTGGCACAACCCTGCTTCTCTCCCTCCTGCTCTCCCGCGGTGCTTGGCGAAGCCCTGCAGGGTTGCCACGCTCCTCCACCACCACCACGCCGTTGTGCTGCTGCTGGATGGAGTCTTCCTCAACCTCTCCCTCTCTCCTTACTGGATCAAGGCATGGGAGACGTCACTGGGCTGTACGTGTGTTGAACGCGGAGGTGCCGTCCGTTCGGCACTTGGTCATCGGTGATTTGGATCACGACGAGTACGACTCCATCAACCCCGTTCACTTGAACGCTTCCGCTTAGAGATCTACAAGGGTATGTAGATGCATTCTCTTTCCCCTCGTTGCTGGTTTCTCCATAGATATATCTTGGTGACACGTAGGAAAATTTTAAATTTCTGCTACGTTCCCCAACAGTGGCATCATGAGCCAGGTTTATTGCGTAGATTCTATGCACGAGTAGAACACAAATTAGTTGTGGGCGTTGATTTTGTTCAATATGCTTACCGTTACTAGTCCAATCTTGTTTCGATGACATTGTGGGATGAAGCGGCACGGACCAACCTTACACGTGCGCTTACGTGAGACCGGTTCCACCGACTGACGTGAACTAGTTGCATAAGGTGGCTGGCGGGTGTCTGTCTCTCCCACTTTAGTCGGAACGGATTCGATGAAAAGGGTCCTTATGAAGGGTAAATAGCAATTGACATATCACGTTGTGGTTTTGCGTAGGTAAGAAACGTTCTTGCTAGAAACCCATAGCAGCCACGTAAAACATGCAAACAACAAGTAGAGGACGTCTAACTTGTTTTTGCAGGGTATGCCATGTGATGTGATATGGCCAAAGGATGTGATGTATGATATATGTGATGTATGAGATGATCATGTTCTTGTAATAGGAATCACGACTTGCATGTCGATGAGTATGACAACCGGCAGGAGCCATAGGAGTTGTCTTAATTTATTTGTGACCTGCGTGTCAACTTAAATCGTCATGTAATTACTTTACTTTATTGCTAAAGCGTTAGCCATAGTAGTAGAAGTAATAGTTGACGTGACAACTTCATGAAGACACGATGATGGAGATCATGATGATGGAGATCATGGTGTCATGCCGGTGACGATGATGATCATGGAGCCCCGAAGATGGAGATCAAAAGGAGCAAAGTGATGATGGCCATATCATGTAACTATTTGATTGCATGTGATGTTTATCATGTTTTTGCATCTTATTTGCTTAGAAGGACGGTAGTAAATAAGATGATCCCTCATTAAAATTTCAAGAAAGTGTTCCCCCTAACTGTGCACCGTTGCGAAAGTTCGTCGTTTCGAAGCACCACGTGATGATCGGGTGTGATAGATTCTTACGTTCACATACAACGGGTGTAAGCCAGATTTACACACGCGAAACACTTAGGTTGACTTGACGAGCCTAGCATGTACAGACATGGCCTCGGAACACAAGAGACCGAAAGGTCGAGCATGAGTCGTATGGTAGATACGATCAACATGAAGATGTTCACCGATGATGACTAGTCCGTCTCACGTGATGATCGGACACGGCCTAGTTGACTCGGATCATGTAATCACTTAGATGACTAAGAGGGATGTCTATCTGAGTGGGAGTTCATAAGATGAACTTAATTATCCTGAACATAGTCAAAAGATCTTTGCAAATTATGTCGTAAGCTCGCGCTTTAGTTCTACTGTTTTAGATATGTTCCTAGAGAAAATATAGTTGAAAGTTGATAGTAGCAATTATGCGGATAGTAGAAGGCTTGTGTCCTTAATGCACCGCTCGGTGTGCTGGACCTCGAACGTGGTCTGTGGATGTTGCGAACATCCGACATACACATTTTGATGACTACATGATAGTTCGGTAATGTTAAATGGTTTAGAATTGAGGCACCAAAGGCATTTTGAAATGTCACAGAACATATGAGATGTTTCGAGGGCTGAAATTGGGATTTCAGGCTCGTGCCCACGTCAAGAGGTATAAGACCTCCGACGATTTTCTTAGACTGCAAACTAAGGGAGAAAAGCTCAATCGTTGAGCTTGTGCTCAGATTGTCTGAGTACAACAATCACTTGAATCGAGTGGGAGTTGATCTTCCAGATAAGATAGTGATGTTTTTCCAAAGTCATTGCCACCAAGCTGCTAGAGCTTCGTGATGAACTATAACATATCAGGGATAGATATGATGATCCTTGAAATATTCACTATGTATGACACCACGAAAGTAGAAATCAAGAAGGAGCATCAATTGTTGATGGTTAGTGAAACCACTAGTTTCAAGAAGGGCAAGGGCAAGAAGGGATACTTCATGAAACGGCAAATCAGCTGCTGCTCTAGTGGAGAAACCCAAGGTTGAACCCAAACCCGAGACTGAGTGCTTCTATAATAAAGGGAACAGCCACTCGAGCAGAATTACCCTAGATACTTGGTAGATGAGAAGGCTGTCGATAGAAGTATATTGGATATACGTTATGTTGATGTGTACTTTACTAGTATTCCTAGTAGCACCAGGGTATTATATACCGGTTCGGTTGCTAAGTGTTAGTAACTCGAAATAAAAGCTACGGAACAAACGGAGACTAGCTAAAGGTGAGCTGACGAGATGTGTTGGAAGTGTTTCCAAGGTTGATATGATCAAGCATCGCTCGCTCCCTCTACCATCGAGATTGGTGTTAAACCTAAATAATTGTTATTTGGTGTTTGCGTTGAGCATAGACATAATTGGATTATGTCTATCGCAATACGGTTATTCATTTAAGGAGAATAATGGTTACTCTATTTATTTGAATAATACCTTCAATGGTCTTGCACCTAAAATGAATGGTTTATCGAATCTCGATCATAGTGATACACATGTTCATGCCAAAAGATATAAGATAGTAATGATAGTACCACCTACTTGTGGCACTGCCGTGTAAGTCATTCTGGTATAAAACGCATGAAGAAGCTCCATGTTGATGGATCTTTGGACTCACTCAGTTTTGAAAAGGATTGAGTAATGTGAACCATGTCTATTGGTATATACGCATGAAGAAACTCCATGCAGATGGACCGTTTGGACTCACTTGATTTTGAATCACTTGAGATATGCAAATCTTACCACATGGGCAAGATGACTGAAAAGCCTCGTTTTTAGTAAGATGGAACAAGATAGCAACTTGTTGGAAGTAACACATTCTGATGTGTGCAGTCCAATGAGTGTTGAGGCACGCAGTGGATATCGTTATATTCTAACTTCACAGATGATTTAAGTAGATACTGAGTATATTTACTTGATGAAACACAAGTCTGAATTATTGAATGGTTCAAATTTCAGAATGAAGTTGAATATCGTCGTGACAAGAGGATAAAATATCTATGATATGATCATAGAGATGAATATCTGAGTTGCGAGTTTGGTACACAATTGAGACATTGTGGAAATTGTTTCACAACTAGTACCGCCTGGAACACCATAGTGATGGTGTGTCCGAACATCATAACTGCACCCTATTGGATATGATGCATACCATGATGTCTCTTATCGAATTACCACTATAGTTCATGGGTTAGGCATTAGAGACAACCGCACTCACTTTAAATAGGGCACCACGCAAATCCGTCGAGACAACACCGTATGAACTATGGTTTAGAGAAACCTAAGCTGTTGTTTCTTAAAAGTTTGGGGTCACGACGCTTATGTGAAAAAGTTTCAGGCTGATAAGCTCGAACCCAAAGCGGATAAATGCATCTTCATAGGACACCCAAAACAGTTGGGTATACCTCCTGTCTCAGATCCGAAAGCAATTGTTTCTAGAATCGGGTCCTTTCTCGAGGAAAAGTTTCTCTCGAAAGAATTGAGTGGGAGGATGGTGGAGACTTGATGAGGTTATGGAACCGTCACTTCAACTAGTGTGTAGCAAGGCACATGAGTTGTTCCTATGGCACCTACACCAATTGAAGTGGAAGCTTATGATAGTGATCATGAGACTTCGGATCAAGTCACTCCCAAACCTCGTAGGATGACAAGGATGCGTACTGCTTCAGAGTGGTACGTAATCCTGTCTTGGAAGTCATGTTGCTAGACAACAATGAACCTACGAGCTATGGAGAAGCGATGGTGGGCCCGGATTCCGATGAATGGCTCGAGGCCATAAAATCCGAGAGAGGATCCATGTATGAAAACAAAGTGTAGACTTTGGCAGAACGGCTCGATGGTCGTGAGGCTGTTGAGTACAGATGGATTTTAAAAGGAAGACGGACAATGATGGTAAATGTCACCATTAAGAAAGCTCGACTTGTCATTAAGATGTTTCCCGACAAGTTCAAGGAGTTGACTACGATGAGACTTTCTCACTCGTAGCGATGCTAAGAGTCTGTTGAAATTAGCAGGTACTGCATTATTTATGAAATCTTGCAGATAGGATGTCAAAATATTGTTTCCTTGTTCTTGAGGAAAGGTTGTATGTGATACAACCAGAAGATTTTGTCGATCCTGAAAGATGCTAACAAGTATGCAAAGCCCCAGCAATCCTTCTAAGGACTGGAGTAAGCATCTCGGAGTTGGAATGTACACTTTGGTGAGATAATCAGAGATTTTGGGTTTATACAAAGTTTATGAGAAACTTGTATTTCCAAAGAAGTGAGTGGGAGCACTATAGAATTTCTGATGAGTATATGTTGTTGACATATTGTTGATCAGAAATGATGTAGAATTTCTGGAAAGCATATATGGTTATTTGAAATGTATTTTGATGGAAAACCTGGATTAAGCTACTTGAACATTGAGCATCAAGATCTATAAGGATAGATCAAAATCGCTTAATAGTACTTTCAAACGAACACATACCATGACAAGATTTTGAAGGAGTTCAAAATAGATCAGCAAAGAAGGAGTTCTCGGCTGTGTTACAAGGTGTGAGTATTGAGCAAGACTCAAGACATGACCACGGCAGAATAGAGAGAAAGGACGAAGGTCGCCCCCTATGCTTTAGTCGTAGGCTCTAAAGTATGCTATGTTATGTACCGCACCTGAAGTGTGCCAAACCATGAGTCAGTCAAGGGGTACAAGTGTGATCTAAAAATGGATCACAGGACAACGGTCAAGGTTATCCTTAGTAACTAGTGGACTAAGGAATTTTCTCGATTATGGAGGTGGAAAAAGAGTTCGTCGTAAAGGGTTACGCCGATGCAAACTTTGACACTAATCCAGATTATTCTGAGTAGTAAACTGGATTCGTATAGTAGAACAGTTATTTGGAATAGCTCCAAATAGAGCGTGGTAACCACATCTAGGAGATGACATAGATATTTGTAAAGCACACACGGATCTGAAAGGTTCAGACCCGTTGATTATAACATCTCTCACAAGCATAACATGATCAAACCCAGAACTCTGTGAGTGTTAATCACATGGCGATGTGAACTAGATTATTGACTCTAGTGCAAGTGGGAGACTGTTGGAAATATGCCCTAGAGGCAATAATAAATAGGTTATTATTATATTTCCTTGTTCATGATAATCGTTTATTATCCATGCTAGAATTGTATTGATAGGAAACTCAGATACATGTGTGGATACATAGACAACACCATGTCCCTAGTAAGCCTCTAGTTGACTAGCTCGTTGATCAATAGATGGTTACAGTTTCCTGACCATGGACATTGGATGTCATTGATAACGGGATCACATCATTAGAAGAATGATGTGATGGACAAGACCCAATCCTAAGCCTAGCACAAGATCGTGTAGTTCGTATGCTAAAGCTTTTCTAATGTCAAGTATCATTTCCTTAGACCATGAGATTGTGCAACTCTCGGATACCGTAGGAATACTTTGGGTGTGCCAAACGTGACAACGTAACTGGGTGACTATAAAGGTGCACTACGGGTATCTCCGAAAGTGTCTGTTGGGTTGGCACGAATCGAGACCGGGATTTGTCACTCCGTGTGACGGAGAGGTATCTCCGGGCCCACTCGGTAGGACATCATCATAATGTGCACAATGTGATCAAGGAGTTGATCACGGGATGATGTGTTACGGAATGAGTAAAGAGACTTGCCGGTAACGAGATTGAACAAGGTATCGAGATACCGACGATCGAATCTCGGGCAAGTACTATACCGCTAGACAAAGGGAATTGTATACGGGATTGATCGAATCCTCGACATCGTGGTTCATCCGATGAGATCATCGTGGAACATGTGGGAATCAACATGGGTATCCAGATCCCGCTGTTGGTTATTGACTGGAGAACGTCTCGGTCATGTCTGCATGATTCCCGAACCCGTAGGGTCTACACACTTAAGGTTCGATGACGCTAGGGTTATAAAGGAAGTTTGTATGTGGTTACCGAATGTTGTTCGGAGTCCCGGATGAGATCCCGGATGTCACGAGGAGTTCCGGAATAGTCCGGAGGTAAAGATTTATATATAGGAAGTATGGTTTTGGCCACCGGAAGTGTTCTAGGCGTCACCGGTAGTGTACCGGGACCACCGAAGGTGTCCGGGGGTCCACCAAGTGGGGCCTCCGGCCCCGGAGGGCTGCATGGGCCAAGTGTGGAAGGGGACCAGCCCCAGGTGGGCTGGTGCGCCCCTCCACCAAGGCCCAAGGCGCCTCCTAGAGGGGAAGGGGGCAAACCCTAGGGCAGATGGGCCCTAAGGCCCACCCCTGGTGCGCCTTCCCCTCTCCTCCACCTGGCCGCCACCCAGATGGGATCTGGGGGCTGCCGCCACCCCTGGGGAGGGAACCCTAGGTGGGGGCGCAGCCCCTCCCCTCCCCCTATATATACTTGAGGTATGGGCTGCCCAATACACGCGATTCAATCTCTCTCTTGGCACATCCCTGCTTCTGTCCCTCCTCCTCTCCCGCGGTGCTTGGCGAAGCCCTGCAGGATTGCCACGCTCCTCCACCACCACCACGCCGTTGTGCTGCTGCTGGATGGAGTCTTCCTCAACCTCTCCCTCTCTCCTTGCTGGATCAAGGCATGGGAGACGTCACCGGGCTGTACGTGTGTTGAACGCGGAGGTGCCGTCCGTTCGGCACTTGGTCATCGGTGATTTGGATCACAACGAGTACGAGTCCATCAACCCTGTTCACTTGAACGCTTCCGCTTAGCGATCTACAAGGGTATGTAGATGCATTCTCTTTCCCCTCGTTGCTGGTTTCTCGATAGATAGATCTTGGTGACACGTAGGAAAATTTTAAATTTCTGCTACGTTCCCCAACAGTGGGTTATCAAGAACTTTTTCTGGCGCCGTTGCCGAAGAGCATAGCTATATTTGTTGAATCACTTGGGATTATTATCTATTTATAACTATGAAGAATCTGAAGGATACCAAGACTAAGATTTTTCCCTCTAAGACGAGGGGAGGTAAGGAACTGCCATCTAGCTCTGCACTTGACTCACCTTCTATTTTGAGTAAACTTGTAACACCACCACATGCTATTAATCCTGATATATCGCAAGTTATTGATGATGCTACTTCTGCTATGAATGATACTCATGATGATGCTAGTACCTTGCTATGATAATGTGCCACTAGGTGAATTTCTTGATGAACAAATTGCTAGAGATAAAGATATTGAGAATGCTGAAACCGATGAAATTATTGAAACCGAGGAAGTACTTGAACTGAAAATCTTGAAATACCCATTAGACCTAACTCTCCTAGATATGAAATGCCTAAGGTACCTGAAGGTTATGTTATGGATGAAGAGATAGCTAGAGACTTTCTTGGTAGCAGTGGTCCCCAACGGCCCAAGACAACCTAAAGGATTGGTGTGTAGCACGAACATTGAATGTCCACAAGCCTAAGGAGATTCGGGCGCTCCTCACCCTGGGGCTTTGGGAGTTGTGGAAGCACAGGAATGCGATTGTGTTTGATGGCGCCGCTCCATCACTTCCGCATGTAGTTGGGCGCATCGTCAAGGAAGGTAAGGCTTGGCAGCAGGCGAGCATATTGAAGGGCGAAGTGGATACCATGTTTGATCTTCTGGTGGGGTGGGTAGGGAGTGGGTAGTCCCATTCGCCGCATTTGTAGGTGGAACGGTGGATTGTACATTCCGCGTTGCTGTTACTGTAGCATTCAAAACTCTGTAACAACAATGGTGGTTCGGGTTCTTACCCCCGCTCCTTTCTATAAAAGATGATACGCACACTCGTGCGTATTCGAGAAAAAAATTATGCAAACTGAAAGAAAAATCTTTGAATGATAGAATGAAATGTGATCCTACGTTTGCTACTTCACCTATCTTTGTTACTAATAAGTATTATGAATTCTTTGTCGACCCAGATTTAATTATTTTGGTTGAATTTGATCCTTTCCATGGTAATGAAACTGAAACTGTTGTGGCACACTGATACGTTTCCAATGTATCTATATTTTTGATTGTTCCATGCTGCTATATTATCATTCTAGGATGTTTTACAATCATTTTATAGCAACTTTATATACTTTTTTGGGACTAACCTATTGACAAAGTGCCCAATGCCAGTTGCTGTTTTTTGCTTTTTATTCACTTCGCAGGAAATCAATACCAAACGGAGTCCAAACGCAGCAAAACTTTTTGTTTTTTTCTAGACCAGAAGGCACCTGTTGGGCCGAAGAAGTACCCGAGGGGGGCTCTGAGGGGAGCACAACCCACCTGGGCGCGCCTGGGGGTCCAGGCGCGCCTTGGTGGGTTGTGCCCACCCCGGCCGCCTCCCGCACCGCCTCTTTGCTCTATAAATACCCTAAATTCCAAAAACCCTAGAGGAGGCGACGAAAAACAATTCCAGCCGCCGCAAGTTCCAGAAACGACAGATCCAATCTAGACACCTTCACGGAGGGGTTCATCATCCTCACTGGTGCCTCTCCGATGATGCGTGAGTAGTCCATTGTAGACATACGGGTCCGTAGTTAGTAGCTAGATAGCTTCCTCTCTCTCTCTCTCTCTCTCTCTCTTGATTCTCAATACAATGGTCTCGTGGAGATCTATTTGATGTAACTCTTTTTGCGGTGTGTTTGTTGGGATCCGATGAACTTTGAGTTTATGATCAGATATATGTTTTTATCCATGAAAATTATTTGAGTCTTTTGATCTCTTATATGCAGGATTACTTATATACTCGTATTTCTTCTTCAAATCTTTGGTTTAGTTAGGTCGACTAGATCGATTTTTTCTTGCCATGGGAAGATTTGCTTTGTGATGGGCTCGATCTTACGGTGCTCAATCCCAGCGACAAAAGGGGAACTGACACGTATGTATCGTTGCTATTAAGGATAAAAAGATGGGGTCTATTTCTACATAAATATATCTTGTCTACATCATGTCATTGTTCTTATTGCATTACTCTATTTTTTTAATGAACTTAAGACACTAGATGCATGCTGGATAACGGTCCATGTGTGGAGTAATAGTAGTAAATGCAGACAGGAATCGGTCTACTAATCTTGAATGTGATGCCTATATAGTGATCATTGCCTGGATATCGTCATTATTATTTGAAGTTCTATCAATTTCCCAACTGTAATTTGTTTACCCGCCGTATGCTATTTTTCTCGAGAGAAGCCACTAGTGAAATCTACGGCCCCCGGGTATATTTTCTCATCATATATTTTCAGATCTATTTTGCTATTTTCCTTTTTATTTGTTTGCAACTTTTATTTTCAGATCTATATTGTCAACCCAAAAGTACCTCGCTGAATTTTATTCACTTTTATTTGCATCTATCAATCTACTAGAATTTTATCTCATCAACTTGACAATTTCTTGCACCGTTATCCGAAAGGGATTGACAACCCCTTTAACACGTAGGGTTGCAAGTATTTGTTCTTTGTGTGCAGGTACCGTGTACGTAGTGTTGCTTGGTTCTCCTACTGGTTCAATAAGGTCTCATCACTGAGGGAACTACCTACCGTCGCTATGCTACATCATCCCTTCCTCTATGGGGAAATACCGACGTAGTTCAAACTGCATCAAAAAGAATTTCTGGCGCCGTTACCGGGGAGACATCATCAACATCCACCAGGTTCCTAGTCACAAATCTCATCTCCTTGCAATTTACATTATTTGCCATTTTCCTCTCGTTTTCCTCTCCCCCACTTCACAAAAATTTGCCGTTTTATTCGCCCTCTTTTTCGTTCGCCGTTTTCTCGTCAGATCTGTTTTTGTGTGCTACTTTGTTCGTCACCTTTTGTCACTATGGATAATTCTTCCTCTATTGCGTGCACCCCCGAGAATGTGGTTCTTAATTACAAACAAAGGGGAGGGGAGAATTTAAAAGATGCTTGGTATAGAATTTGCAATGTTCACAATAGATCTATTCGTAAGCAATCTACTGTTGTTATTCTTTGTTGTTTTTATGTGGGCATTACCACTTGGTATAGATTCATCCTCGATACGATTACCGGTGGAAATTTCTTGATGTGTCCCTCTCTTGATGCTTTTAATGCTATGGTAAATTTAGTGGGATCACCACCTCTTATGATTAATGAAACAACCTTAACTCTCGAGCATGTTATGGAAAGGCTAGATGCTATCGAAAAGAAAATGCTCACCGAAGAACACATTGATAACTTGGATAAAAAGATGCATAATTTTGCTAGTAAAATGGGTCAAAAGTGGTAGAAGTTCTTAAGTTGTTAAAAGAAAAGGAGACCATAATTCATGAAAGAATTGAAGAAAGCCCGTTTCGGATCGATAAATTAGAAGAAATCTTTAGTAATCCAAGCATGGCTTTTGCTTCCGCTAAAACTATTGAAAAAACTTTCGTGAAAATTAGCAAGATTACTCAAGCTACTAAGAACAAGGGTGCAACTTCTAGTAATAATGATAAAGGAGACCTTAAGAAGATTAGCATTCACCCCAATTTTATTGAAGTGATAAGAGACCCTACCGGCAATAATGAATTTCTCAAACTTGTTCCTAGAAGTATTTTTGTTCAAAATTTACATGCTAAATCTTTGAAGAATTCTAAGTTTTTGATCAAAGAGTTGGAAAATAAAGATGATAATACTTCAATCTATGCATTATGCCTAGCTAGGGGCGTAAAACGATAGTGCTTGTGGGAGGCAACCCAATCTTTATCTTTTTGCTTTTTGGTTTTCTTGCTGTTTTGAAATAAATATATAAAGATGCCTCTGTTTATATGTGTTTTTATGTTTTAATTAGTGTTTGTGCCAAGCAAAGCCGTTGGGATCATGTTGGGTGATAGTTGATTTGATCTTGTTGAAAGACAGAAACTTTTGTGCCCGGTAAAATAATTTTCATAAATCACAGAAACGTGCTTTTGCTCTGAAAGTTTTGCATAAGATTTATATAAGAATTTTCCATGTTGTCCTAATTTTTCAGAATTTTTGGAGTTACAGAAGTATACGAAGTTCCCACATTGCTACAAATGTTCTGTTTTTGACAGATTCTGTTTTCTTTGCGTCGTGTGCTTATTTTGATGAATCTATGGTTTGTATTGGAGGGTATATGCTATAGTAAAGTTGAAATACAGTAGATATAATGCAAAAATAAAATATGAATGGGTTTTCAACAACACTTATAGAGTAGTGATTTGATTTGTTATACTAACGGATCCCACGAAGGTTTTGTTGAGTTTTGTGTGATTGAAGTTTTCAAGTTTTGGGTGAGATCATGATGGATGAAGGAGTATGGAGTAAGAAGAGCCTAAGCTTGGGGATGCCCCACGGCATCCCAAGCTATTATCTAAGAGAGAAGCAAACAACTAAGCTTGGGGATGCCCGAGTGGCATCCCCTCTCTCTTCCAACGACCATCGGTATTTTACTCGGAACTATATTTTTATTCGTCACATATCATGAGTTTTTCTTGGAGCGTCTTGTATTATATGAGTCTTTTCTTGTTTTTCTTTTTATTTCGTGTGATCTATCCTTGCTGGACACTCCTATTTGAGGGAGCCAAAATTATGCTATGACTTGTTAGAATTGCTCTCTATGCTTCACTTAAATATTTATGAGCTATGGAATTGCTCTAGTGCTTCTTTTATATCTTTTTGAGCACGGTGTGCTTTAGTAACTTTGAAGAAATGCTCTAATGCTTCACTTAGATTTATTTGAGAGTTAGTAAATTTCTTTTAGAAATTCTCTCTTGCTTCACTTAAATTATTTTGAGAGAAGAAAATTTTATGCTCATGTTCTTCACTTAGATTTGTTGGAGCTATCAATAGACACATATTAAATTAGTCCCAAAGTGATAGATATTCAAGAGGGATATAATAAAAAGTTTCATGAAGATCATTGGACAAAATAAACTTGATTCTTTGTAATAGTTTTGCGATATGATGATAGTGATATGTGAGTCATGTTAATGAGTAATTATGTTGTAGTAAGAATATTGGTGTTAAGGTTTGTCATTCCCTATGCAAGCACGAAAGTTAATAGTTATGCAATGGAATTACATCCTACTTGTGGTGCATTATTCGGTGTTAGTTATGCTTAATGCTCGCTTATGAGATTTTTCGTCTCTTGGTTGGATGCTTCTCAATCTTTTGCTAGCCTTCACTTGCACTAAGTATGATCACTACTTGTGCATGCAAAATCCTTAAACCCAGTTTTGCCATATGAGTCCACTATACCTACCTATATGCGGTATTTCCGTGCCGTTCTAAGCAAATTTGTATGTGCCATCTCTAATTTTCAAAATAATTTTCCCTTTTGTGTGCTCGTACTGCTCATGAAACGGTAGGGGGTGGCTGATATTTTTCCATGCTAGATGTGTTATTCTCATGATGAGTGTTTATTCACCTGTCATTGCACGAGAGTACGACAAAGGTATTAGGGATGCCCAGTCCCGAAATTAAAAATGAATTTACTTTATGTTGTTAAATAATAAATTCCTAGGAAAGTGTTGGTATGGACGACACCCGTGGATTCTGTTAGCCGTGGAATGTGAAAGTACGGTGGAAAAGGAATAAACTTTATTTTCTGTTTGGGAACCACCTATGATATATCTAGCATGGAAAGTATTGGGAACTACTCGATCGTTTTCGTTGACCGGAAAAGCATGCCACCCAAAATGTTTTATCTCTATCTTTTTTGCTTTGAGCTCTGGCACCTCTACAAATCCCTACTTCCCTCTACGAAGGGCCTTTCTATTTACTTTATGCACTTTTATTTTTTATTTGAGTCTGCATCTTCTCTTATAAAGCACCAACTAAGGGGCACTATGATCGTACTTGAGCATTGGGTGTAGCTAACATGCGAGTGTGTTTCATGAATGGATCAATGATTGAGCATGATGGGCTAGGGATAACTTTCTTTAGTATTGATATTTTGAGAAGACATGGTTGCTTGTTGATATGCTTGAGTATTGAAATCTTCATGTCAAAACTAGACTATTGCTTTGAATCCGATAGAAGTCCAAATTTCCATGCTACAAAGAAAAGAATATAGATGAACATGTAGGCAGCATTCCACATCAAAAATTCTGTTTTAGCATTTACCTACTCGAGGACAAGCAGGAATTAAGCTTGGGGATGCTGATACGTATCCAATGTATCTATAATTTTTGATTGTTCCATGCTGTTATATTATCATTCTTGGATGTTCTACAATCATTTTTTGCAACTTTATATCATTTTTTGGGACTGACCAATTGACATAGTGCCCGCTGCCAGTTGCTATTTTTTGCTTGTTTTTTACTTCGCAGGAAATCAATACCAAATGGAGTCCAAACGTAGCGAAACTTATTAGTGATTTTTTCTGGACCAGAAGACACCTGTTGCGCCAAAGAAGTACCAGAGGGGGGCTCAAAGGGGAGTACAACCCACATGGGCGCGCCTGGGCCCAGGTGCGCCCTAGTGGGTTGTGCCCATCTCGGCCACCTCCTGCACCGCCTCTTTGCTCTATAGATACCCCAATAGTCTAGAAACCCTAGAGGAGGCGATGGAAAAAAATTCCAGCCGCCGCAAGTTCCAGAAACCATAGATCCAATCTAGACACCATCACAGAGGGGTTCATCATCCTCATTGGTGCCTCTCCGATGATGCGTGAGTAGTTCATTGTAGACCTACGTGTCTGTAGTTAGTAGCTAGATGGATTCCTCTCTCTCTTTTGATTCTCAATACAATGGTCACTTGGAGATCTATTTGATGTAACTCTTTTTGCGTGTGTTTGTTCGGATCCGATGAACTTTCAGTTTATGATCAGATCTATGTTTTTATCCATGAAAATTATTTGATTCTTTTGATCTCTTATATGCATGATTACTTATACTCCGTTGCTATTAAGGATGACAAGATGGGGTCTATTCCTACATGAAGGGGAACTGACACGTATGTATCGTTGCTATTAAGGATAACAAGATGGGGTCTATTCCTACATGAATAGATGTTGTCTACATCATGTCATCGTTCTTATTGCATTCTCCATTTTTTCATGAACTTAATACATTAGATGCATGCTGGATAGCGGTCGATGTATGGAGTAATAGTAGTAGATGCAGGCAGGAGTCGGTCTACTAATCTTGGATGTGATGCCTATATAATGATCATTACCTGGATATCGTCATGAATATTTGAAGTTCTATCAATTGCCCAATAGTAATTTGTTAACCCGCCGTATGCTATTTTTCTCGAGAGAAGCCACTAGTGAAATCTACGGCCCCCGGGTCTATTTTCTCATCATATAATTTCAGATCTATTTTGCTATTTGCCTTTTTACTTATTTGCAACTTTTATTTTCGGATATATATTATCAAAAACCCAAAAATACCTCGTTGAATTTTATTTGCTTTTATTTACATCTATCAATCTACTACATTTTATCTCGTCAACTTGACAATTTCTGGCACCGTTACCCGAAAGGGATTGACGACCCCTTTAACACGTCGGTTTGCAAGTATTTGTTCTTTGTGTTTAGGTACCGTTTACGTAGTATTGCGTGGTTCTCCTGCTGGTTCGATAACCTTGGTCGCATCACTTTGGGAAATACCGACCGTCGCTGTGTTACATCATCCCTTCCTCTTTGGGGAAATACCGACGTAGTTCAAGCCACATCACACACCTTACTAAATCAAATGATATATCCACCCTATTTGCTCATGATGAGAAAATTCGCTACTATTATACCCTATTTGCTCACAATAAGGGAGTAGTTGGGGAATCATCGGACAATGACCTCCATACTCGGAGAAGGTCGGAGGTGCAGCCGTTCGAATGGCCGCATAATTCCTTCTTGGAGGGGTGCGGAATTCATCCAGAGTTTTCCCAATTCGTTGCAAATGCGGGGTTGACCGACTTCATCGCAGATGAGTGTGATCAATACCATCTCCTTACAAATTCCTTTGTGCCAAATTTTCATTTTTTGAGTAGGAATAATCCCCCTGAGGTGCATTTTAATTTATATGTTGAAACCCGTCAGATACCACTCACTGACTTTTGTGATATATGCTTGATCCCTTCTGACGGGGAAATAAGAGAGCCTAGACCTCTAGAGTTTGAGGACTTTTATCGTACTCTGTCAGTGGGAGATGAGAGAGGTGTATCGAGTGTTACCGCCACTAGTTTGCAGTTTCCTTCTGTGCATTATTTTCCTGTATTCATCGTGAAGTGTTTAACTGCTAGAGAGAAGGTCGGTGCACTCATTGCTCCCGACTTCGCCATCTTACACCATGCACTATACTGCGATAACACCTTTAGCCTAGGAGCTATTATTGCACGTCATCTGCACCTTAACAGAACCAAGGGCAAAAATCATGGCAGTATTTATGCTACTCTCTTAGCGAGTCACTTTAACTTTCAGATACGCCAACATGATTATTCTCTGCCCAAGGTTTATCTAAATCACCAGGCAATGGTGGCTCACCAGTTTACTGATGATGCTGCCTCTCTTAATAATATTCATTACAACCTAGTTTACCATGTGGAAACCCGTGATATTATCCCATTGCCTGCACCTGCTTTGTTTGATTCTATTTTCAGGGGTTGATACAGGGTCATGTCAGCGGACATTATTGCCTATAGGAGCGCCCAGGCAGCGGCAGAGGAGGAGCCTCAGGAGTGGGACGCTCGGGTGCCGCCGCCGCAACACTTCGACATGGGACCGGATGGCTACTACGGATGGTGATCACCAACCTAGGCCTAAAGCCTATGCTTGGGGGAGTATGTATTTGCACCGACATTATATTCATGTTCACACATTTTATTCCAGTTGTCGGTGTTCACACTTTTTCATTGTGTTATCCATGCTAGATTTATTTTCTTGCTTTCTTCTTGTGTGTTTGAAAAACTTTGAGAAAACACAAAAATATTTCTTGCTTCTTTTCGGTTTTTCTTTCTAGTTTAGTTGGTTGTAGTATTAAAAGATAACTACACCTCACAGGGGTTAAAAGAAAACCCAAAAAGATTTCTCGATTCTTCTTTTTCTTGTTGGGAGCTTTCTCGTGTAAATTGTTTTTCTTGTTTTTGTTTTTCCCTTCTTTAGTTTGCTTTCTTTATGAAAAACGAAAAACTCCAAAAAATATTTCAGTGTGTTTCTCTTAAATTCTTTTCTGTTTATTGAGTCATACCAAGGAGAAGACCACGATGAAAATGTTGAGTGGCTCTCATATGCATTATTGTTGATCTAACAAAGAGCCCAAATTGGTTTGTCTTCTCCTTTTGAATAAAATGAAATGTTTGCAGACTCCAGCTTAGTCAACGGCACTCTTGCACTATTATTATTTTCATATCATTCGGTCGTACAAGTGAAAGGAAATAATCACAATATTTATTGAAGTGACTGTGGCAGAGAGAAACGGGTATGAACTCAACTTGTTTTTGTTTTTGTAAATATGTTTAACCTAGTATCCATGATTCAGCATATTATGATCAAACATGTTTGCAATGACAATTAGAGAATATAGTTTCTCATGCCATGCTTAAGTAGCTAGGAGTGGATAACGATTTATCTTGGATGTCAACATTGCATTAAAATGATTGTGATGTAGTATGATGATATGGTATCCTCCTCTAAATGTTTCAAGTGGCTTGACTTGGCACATGTTCATGCATGTAGTTGAATCAAAACCAACATAGCCTCTACGATATTTATGTTCATGGTGTCCATATCCTACTCATGCTAGTATCCAATGTTCATTATTCATAATGCATGTTCATGACCGTTTTCGCTCTCTAGCTGGCCACTTCTTAACCTATTTGCTAGCCTTCGCCAGTACTAAGCGGGAATACTGCTTGTCCTGCCGTTCTAAGTAAATTTGCATGTGTCACATCTAAAAACTTCAAATAAACATCTGTTTTTGTGTGCCTGGATTGTTCATAGAGCAACAGGGGGTAGTCGGTATCTTCCATGCTAAGCGGGTTATTCTCATGATGGGTGTTTATTCACCCGTCCTTGCACGAGAGAGGGGCGGAAATAGGGATTCCTAGTCCCGAAATAAAATTGCAAATAATTAAACAAAACTACCCCATGATTCTTCTTGGTATGGACGACACCCGTGGATTCGGCTAGCCATGGAGTGTGTTTTTTGGTGGAGGGGGAGTAAACCTTTACTTTTATCACTTGGGAACCACCACTAATGTGTTTAGCATGGAAGATATTGATAACTCTTGGTCGTGACGTAAACAGGAAGGGTGCATTTCCCAAATTTCATTTATCTATGTTTTTAAAAACTTTGAGCTCTTGCACCTCTGCAAATTCCTGCTTCCCTCTGCGAAGGGACTACCTATTTAATTTTATGTTGAGTCATCACCTTCTCAAGTAAGTGCCAAATCTGAGAGCACTATTGTGATGTTAGCTTGAACTACATCGGTATTTCCTCAAAGAGGAAGGGATGATGCAGCACAACAATGGTAGGTATTTCCCTAAGTGATGAGACCAAGGTTATCGAACCAGTAGGAGAACCATGTAACACCACGTAAACAGCTCCTGCACACAAAGAACAAATACTTGCAACCCGACGTAAGAGAGGGGTTGTCAATCCCTCACGGGTAAAAACATAGGTAAAATTGTAGTAGATTGGATAAATAGATCTCACGGGAACGCGAGATAAAATAAATAAACAAAAATTGCAGCAAGGTATTTTCGTATTTCTGGATTAATAGATCTAAAAACAAAAGCAAATAAAAACAGACCGCGAAGGAAAATATAATAAAGAAGAGACCCGGGGGCCATAGATTTCACTAGTGGCTTCTCTCGAGAAAAGTAGCAAACAGTGGGTAAACAAATTACTGTTGGCCAATTAATAGAACTTCAAATAATCATGACGATATCCAGGCAATGATCATTATATAGGCATCACGTCCAAGATTAGTAGACCGACTCCTGCCTGCTTCTAGTACTATTACTCCACACATCGGCCGCTATCCAGCATGCATCTAGTGTATTAAGTTCATGGAAAAACGGAGTAATGCAATAAGAACGATGACATGATGTACACACGATCTTTTTATGTAGAAATAGACCCCATCTTGTTATCCTTAACAGCAACGATACATACATGTCGGTTCCCCTTCTGTCACTGGGATCAAGCACCGTAAGATCGAACCCATCACAAAGCACCTCTTCCCATTGCAAGATAAATAGATCAAGTTGGCCAAACAAAACCCAAATATCGGAGAAGAAATACAAGGCTATAAGTAATCATGCATATAAGAGATCAAAGAAGACTCAAATAACTTTCATGGATAAAAACATAGATCTGATCATAAACTCAAAGTTCATCGGATCCCAACAAACACACCACAAAAGAGTTACATCAAATAGATCTCCAAGAGACCATTGTATTGAGAATCAAAAGAGAGAGAGAGGAATCCATCTAGATACTAACAACGGACCCGTAGGTCTACAATGAACTTCGCACACATCATCGTAGAGGCACCAATGAGGATGATGAACCCTCCGTGATGGTGTCTAGATTGGATCTGGTGTTTCCGGAACTTGCGGCGGCTGGAATAGATTTTCGTTGACTCCCCTAGGGTTTCTGGAATATTGGGGTATTTATAGAGCAAAGAGGCGGTGCAGGAGGCCACCGAGGTGGGCACAACCCACCTGGGCACACCTGGGCCTCCAGGCATGCCCTGGTGGGTTGTGCTCCCCTCGGAGCACCCCTCAAGTACTTTCTTGGCCCATACGATGTCTTCTGGTCCAGAAAAAATCCACAAAAAGTTTCTTTGCGTTTGGACTCCGTTTGGTATTGATTTCCTGCGATCTAAAAAACAAGCAGAAAACAACAACTTGCACTGGGCACTATGTCAATAGGTTAGTCCAAAAAATGATATGAAGTTGCTATAAAATGATGGTCATGCATCCAAGAATGATAATATAACAACATGGAACAATCAAAATTATAGATACGTTGGAGACGTATCAGCATCCCCAAGCTTAATTCCTGCTCGTCCTCGAGTAGGTAAATGATAAAAACAGAATTTTTGATGTGGAATGCTGCCTAACATGTTCATCACATATTCTTTTCTTTGTAGCATGGACATTTGGACTTTTATATGGTTCAAAGCAATAGTCTAGTTTTGACATGAGGACTTCAATACTTGAGGATATCAACAAACAACCATGTCTTCCAAAATATCAACACTAAAGCAAGTTATCCCTAGCCGATTATGCTCAATCATTGATCCATTCATGAAACACACTCGCATATTAGCTACACCCAATGCTCAAGTACGATCATAGTCCCCCCTGGTTGGTGCTTTATAAGAGAAGATGGAGACTCAAGTAAAAAGATAAATTGCATAAAGTAAAAGAAAGGCCCTTCGCAGAGGGATGTAGGGATTTGTAGAGGTGACAGAGCTCAAAGCGAAAAAGATAGAGATAAAACATTTTGGTTGGCATGCTTTTCCTGTCAACGAAAATGATCGAGTAGTTCCCAATACTTTCCATGCTAGATATATCATAGGGCGGTTCCCAAACAGAAAATAAAGTTATTCCTTTTTCCACCATACTTTCACTTTCCATGGCTAACCGTTTCCACGGGTGCCTTCCATACTGTCGGTGTCAAAACCGGCGGATCTCGGTTAGGGGGTCCCGAACTGTGCGTCAAGGTCGGATGGTAACATGAGACAAGGGACACTTTATTTTACCCAGGTTCGGGCCCTCTCGATGGAGGTAAAACCCTACTCCTGCTAGATTAATATTGATGATATGGGTAGTACAAGAGTAGATCTACCACGAGATCAAGGAGGCTAGACCCTAGAAGCTAGCCTATGGTATGATTGTGTATGATGATGGTTGTCCTACGGACTACAACCCTCCGCTTTATATAGACACCGGATAGGGTTAGGGTTACACAGAGTCAGTTACAATGGTAGGAGATCTTGAATATCCGCACGCCTAGCTTGCCTTCCACGCCAAGGAAAGATCCTTCCGGACACGGGACGAAGTCTTCAATCTTGTATCTTCATAGTCCTGGAGTCCGGCTGAAGGTATAGTCCGGCTATCCGAACACCCCCTAATCCAGGACTCCCTCAGTAGCCCCTGAACCAGGCTTCAATGACGACGAGTCCGGCGCGCAGATTGTCTTCGGCATTGCAAGGCGGGTTCCTCCTCCAAGTTCTTCAAGAAGATTGTAAACACCAAAAATAGTGTCCGGCTCTGCAAAATAAGTTTCCACATATTGCCATATGGAGAATAATATTAACACAAATCAAATCTGCTGACGTATTCCGCAGTGCGTCATAACACTGCAGCCAAGCTCTTTATATAAATTGTTTTCATTGTTCCACCTCAGCGTGTTTAGCAAGGCGATTTCCTTGGCACGTCTTGTCAATGCAGAGATCGTGTGCCCCTTTTAATGGGATTCTCATCAATACGGACGTGGGTAACCCAATCGTGCCCGTTAGCATGTTTGCCTTAATTAAAGGCTAGTCCAAGACGGTTATGGGGAGGGCTCTTGGTATTCTGCCTCTTATAAAGAGACCAAGACCTTCTTCCCTTCTTCTACTCTCAAAACGAGTTCGCCCGTCGCCTCGAGTTCCAACACCCTAGGCTTCCAGATTCCAGGCGCACCGGACCTTCGACAATGTCCGGTTCCGACCTCCAAGGCCGATGGATGCCCTCCTCCGTCATGGAGGAGGACGTATTAAGGTTGAGGGAAGCTAAGTTCCTGACCGGCGAGATTTCGCACAGGTTGCCTGTTCAAGGACAGGTGATCCCTAGACCTCAGCCCGGTGAGAGTGTGGTATTCGTATCCCACTTCCTTCGGGGATTAGGCTTCCCAATGGATCCCTTTGTAAGGGGGCTGATGTTTTATTATGGGCTGGAATTCCACGACTTAGCTCCGGAGTCCATCCTCCATATCTCCTCGTTCGTTGTTGTGTGCGAAGCGTTCCTCCGTGTTACCCCTCACTTCGGATTATGGCTCAAGACCTTCAAAGTATAACCGAAGATGATCGAGGGGCGCCACGCAGAGTGCGGAGGCGCTGCTATAAAAAGAAATGCCGATGCTCCATGGCCCGAGGGCGCTTTTCAAGAGGAGCTTGGCTTGTGGCAACAGGAGTGGTTCTATATCACCGCCCCTTGGGGCACCGCATGGGTGGCGCCTCCTGCCTTTCGCTCGGGTCCCCCACCGCGACTAGCATCGTGGATCAACACAGGGTTAGATCGGGGCTTGCCCAAAGACGTACCTCTGCTGTAGGGCCGCATTAAGGATCTCTTGGAAGGAGGCCTCAACCTGGTCAAGGTGACTCAAGTCATGCTGATTCGCCGGACACTGCCCGACCAACGTCGCCCCCTTCGTCTGTGGGAGTTCAATCCAGAGGGACCGTGAGCTCTCCAGGATTTTATGGGCGCGACGCCTGCGGAGATGTATAAACTGTTCTTCGGATCACAAGAAGTGAGTCCGGATTTGACCGAGGACGTGGGTTTAAACTGCAATCGCCCGGATACTCAAGTAAGTGGCCTTGTGCCCGGACCTTCTATCCGCATAATTGACTTGCTCTTAACAGCGCTTCTCCTTTTAAGCAGGAGTGGATAGTGAAGGCGAAGCTGATCAGGTGTCCGGCTCCCCTTCCCGAAACCAGGCTGGATCCCGTGCTAGTCAGGATGCTGGAGGTAGTGCCTTTGTAGGGAAATAAGGGGGAGGACAAGGAAACCATGGCCTCCTCGAAAGAGGCCATTCCGAAGGGGGGAATCGACAATTCCCCTCCTAAGGGAAAGAAAAGGGCCGCCTCTGACGACCCGGAGACCGTAGCCTCGAAGCGGGGGAAAGAATCCTTGTCAGAGGGCCCGACGCCGGGGAGCCCCTCGGCCGAACTAAACCCTCAAAGGGACCAGCTCTCCAGCGAGCCGTAAGTAGAAGAAGAGTTTTTCTTTCAAGAGAAATCCTTGATTTATATCTGAGAAGTTTTAACCGAAACCTTACTTTGTAGTTCGGACCTCAGCCCTTCTCAGCAGAGCTCGTCCTCGGGGGATCTTCTTCCGGAGATGATGGAGAGCGGAACGCCTCCTCCTTCTGTACCGCCTAGCAAGGCGGGCGACGCTGAAGTGTCGTCGCGGAGGATTTCTCCGGATCCGACAGGGGCGGAAGGTGGCCATGTGGCCCCCCGAGGTTCTCCGTATCCGGCCTTTGAGGGAGGCCATGGGACGAGTCCGGCACCATCTGGTGTTCGGCCGGAGGAGCTAAAGATTCTGCTGGGGCGAGCCTCTGTCTCAGAGGAGCATCGTGCGTTGATGAGCACGGTGATTGAAAAGATTTCATCCGCAGAAAGCGGATTGTATGAGGCCGTCAAAACTTCACTGACGGGCCTTGAGGTATGTTTTAAATAATGTACACTTGTGTTAGTTGCGCATAAGTAAAGTGCGCCCTGTGTAGATAGTAGCCCCTGAGACTCTGTGCGTCGTTAAAATTGACGGCGCGCAGAGGATCTTAATCCCAGGTCCTTTAAGTGGCACCTTTATATGTAGGTGGCGGATTGTCCGGAGTCAAGCCGGACTGGTGAATTTGCCGAACTGAAGCGACAACTTGACGAGGCGGAAGCCGACATCGCGCTTGTTAACAAGCGGCTTGATGATGCTCAAGGTATCATCGGGCGATGGTTAGTAAGAGGAGCTTTATGTCAATATCTTACCGTGTGTATGCTTAACGCAGATGGTGCGGCCGCCGTGGAGGGTCTTAGGGCCGAACTCGCCCGAGCGAAGGGACAAGCCAGGAAAAGCGATGCGGCTGCCGTGAAAGTCCTTGAAGAGCTGAAAGCCGAACAGGCTGCCCATTGCCGAAGCAAGGAGGAGATGGCTGATATTGCCGTAAAGTTAAAGAGTGCTACTGACCGTTCCAAGCTTCTTGAAGAAGAGGGTCGGGCGAGGCAAACGAGCTTAGAGAACGCTGTTGCTGACGCCAAGGATGCCCGCTCTATAATGAGAGCGGCAAGGGAAGAACCGCGTCAAGCCGGACAAATTGCGGATGGAAAGCCCTTCTTGCTGCGGAGAAAATTTTGTGATCCGAAGTTTGCCCCGTTAGACCGGATGTGGAGTGTAGAGGACACCTATCTGGATTTGGCGGCTAGTGCTGCTGATGCGACCGAACACTTGCGAGATAAAAAGGATCATGAAGTGGAGAAGCTCTTTTGGTCGCAATTCCTCAATCCAGAGCGTCCACTAGCAGTGGATGATCGCCTGGCCCAATGGGCCGAACTGAATAGGTTTTCCGGACTCGCCATGAAGTACGTCATGGATCATCTGTGTCAGGGGAGATCGAAGCCGAAGAGTTATTTCAGCTTGGTGCAGCAATTTCTTGACGTGGTGCCACGTGTCGATGCTATGAAGAGGTCAGCGTGCATAGAGGCGCTCGACTGGCTCTTGCCCGTGTCAAGACATACTGGGCAGATATGGAGCCCACCATTGTTGCATCCCGGGATTCGGATAAAAGCCGAATACCTTCCGAGCACTGTTTTAAGGAAGTCCTCGAAGGCGCTCGCGTAATTGAGACGCAGTGCTCGAAGGATGCTATATTATGGTAGCATATGTAATCATAAAACAGTATTTTGATAAATTGTAGTGGCATTTTTTAGACTTGTGCCTTCAAGTATTAAGAACATCTCCTGTGCGGCCGTTAGATGTAACTTTTAGGTGGTTTCGTACCCTACAATAATCTCTTCGTTTGTTCTCCGCTATTACACTACTAGGGAAAAGCCCAGCAGCAGCGCGGGTTTTAGGCCTATCAGTAGCGCGGGGCGATGCGCTACTGATAAGGCGCTACAGCTAACGTATAGCAGTAGCGTGCCTCCGCCCACGCTACTGCTAAATCGACTTAGTAGTAGCGACTTCCCGGAGGAGCGCTACTGGTAATTAGTAGTAGCGCTTCTCCCTGCCCGCGCTGCTACTATTATTTCGTATTTTATTTCTTTTTTATTTCATGTTGTATTCATACACAAGTTTTCATGTTGTATTTCTAAATTCCTGTTGTGTCCATCCACTTGAAACTAATCCGCGGTTCTTTCACCCAACGATATAATAAATATCATCTTCATCATCATATCATTAACAACTTATCATCATAATACATCATTGTCATATAACACCTCCTCAAGATCATCATTTTCATCAATGAGACATCACATAGCAAATTGGTCACTAGTCGTAATCACAAGTACTCCTCATCATCAACTCTAACACATTGTATCACATAATAAACATATTGTACCTCATAGGACCTACTACATTCTCTTAGGACCTACTATATTCTCTAAGGTAAAATAGCAAAAAACAAGATAGCCCCTGACTCTCCATTATGGAGAATGGAGATTATCATGTCTCCAATTCTTGCCTTTCGCTTAATGTTACTTCCAAGAACCTCCTTGCGAATGTCCAAACAGTTTTTCCATTCTTTGATTAGCATATGTTCACCGGTTTTAGAAATCCGATATGCACAGGTGAGCTCCTTAGATTCACCTGGCTGTATGTTCATAACTGCAAGGCGACCATTCTGATACATCAGATGAGACACACAATCCATCGGGATTTCCTGTTGAAAAACATAGTAATAACTTCGTAGTTAGCAATGATGTACTAGTTTTAGAAGTATGCAAAAGATGCATGGATGTCGTAATAGTAAAAAATCTTACCAGGGTATCTCCATAGAAGTTAACGTGGTTCAACACGTGCACTAGTGGCACGTATTCACCATAATTTGGAGGAGTTCGATAATAGGTATTGTAATTCTCAAAAAATGAACAATAAGCAATCAGATGACTTTTCTCCTTATAAGTTAATTCGAAGCCATCAGTGTAGTGGGTTTTGTCTACCATCTTCTGCACATTCTTTGAAGATTCAAAATAAGTTGTCAATGGAAATAAGATGTCAACTATTTTGAAATAAACAATATAAATTAGTTAATAACTATGTTTGAGAAACTCACATTGCGGTAGAATCAGAAGCGTATCAACAAGGACCCAAATGTCCATATTGTCTTGCTCGATGTCAGGATTACCAAGATCCATGGTAACAATCATACCCTCATAAAAACCATACATTTTGCAAAGTGCTTCCCAATTTTGGCAACCAAAAAGGGTTACGCTCTGAGAATTGTACAGATTTACTTCAAAATCGATATCATGATGGGTCCTTAGGTGTATTTTCTTTGTTTCAAAATTTTCATGGTCTTCAAAACCCATCCTCTCCAAGACATAGCGTCTTGCATGGCATGGGATAAGCTAGTCGAATTATAAAAGATGAAAATTAGACGTTGAAATAGTTGAAGTCATGCTTAATTACGAAAAAAACACTTGTCGTTGTTGCGTACCGTTTCAACATCGAAGGTCTCCTCGAGCTTAATGCTGAAGCGCCGATCTTCATTCAGCTCAACGAACCTGTCGCACATACCTCGATCGTCGTGGCACCAGCTGCACTCCCCCGGATGACTGTCGTCGTCTGAGTACGACATTTCCTACATTCATATATCAAAGATTAAACTTGTACATATTCTAGCACAAGTCATGCCAGAATTCACGGAAAAATCCGGCATGACCTTTGCTAAAAAAGGACATATCGAGCGCCTGAAATTTGCCGGAACGAAAATTAATCAACACTCCGGCAAAACATAGGCCACTCGGAGGTGTAACCAAAACATGAAATAATTGCTTAAACTAAAAAATAACAACAAATATGACATGTTCAATTAGTTCTATTAATTCAACTAGTTCTTACTAAATATAAACTTACTATAAATAGAAAAAAACCAGTTCTTTCTAAAAATAAAGTAGTTCAACTAGTTATTAATTTACATACTAAACTAGTTCAACTAAAACTAAACTAGTTCTATTAATTCAACTCGTTCTTACTAAATATGAACTTACGATAAATAGAAAGAAACTAGTATATCTACTACTACTAATTAACATATACTACTGCTAATTATACACTAGTTTACCATAACTACTACTAATTAATATCTACTACAACTAAAAATCATTATCTATGCACCCTAAATTAACATCTACTACTACTAAAATCATCTACTAACTAAGCAAAGAGAGAGGGGGTGGGGGAGGGGTGGGGGGCTTACAGAGAGGGGAGAGACGGTGGTGGGGAGGTGCTCGGCGATGGAGGTAGGGGCGGTGAGTGCGGGCTCGGGAGGCGGCGGTCCTGGGCGGGCTGGGGCGACGGTAGCAGGCGGCGGCGGTGAGGTTGAGGGCGGGCTCGGGCGGCGGTGATGAGGGCAGGCTCGGGCTTGGGCGGCGGCGACAGGAGTAGGGGAACAGGCCGGGGGGGGGAGGACTTAGTGAAATTTTGAGCCGGGGGGTGGTTAAGTCGAACTAGCAGTAGCGCTCATAAGGAAAACGCGCTATAGCTAACTTATCTATAGCGCGTTTTAGAGAAAAAGCTACTGCTAATGGAAGCAGTTATTTCTTTTGTTTATCCCAATATCAGTAACGCTTTGTCCTGAAAAAACGCTATAAGTCTAAGCAATGTAAAAACATCAAAAATATACATTGGTCATCATTGATCTTTTTGTGTAGAATCTAAATAGTCAACATGAATCCTCACTGTACCTGTATAGGTACAGGCAAGGATTCACATTGCAGCCACAAATCATACACATATAGTTCAATGAAGACCAAGTGCTCGATGTAGGTTGAGAAGTAACATATTTAAGGTGGTAAACACCTTGTTCGCTTAGCAGTATGGGACTAAACTTAATTATTTGCGGTGATACTTAGCAGCAACGAGTTTTGAAGAAAAACGCTGCTACTAAGTACTTTAGAAGTAGCGCTTCTCTTGGAAGGGCGCTACTACTACATCTAGCCTGGAGGCAACACCGTGGCAATTATAGTAGTAGCACTCGTTTCACCTAGAGCGCTACTGCTACTTAGATATTAGTAGCGATGTTTTCCTAAGCTCGCAACTGCTAATTAGCAGCAGCGTCTGTTTTTAAACCACGCTGCTACTAAGATTCTGTGTATAAGGTTTTCCCTAGTAGTGTTAGTGACTTTGGAGTGACTTTTTGTTGCATGTTGAGGGATAGTTATATGATCCAATTATGTTATTATTGTTGAGAGACCTTGCACTAGTGAAAGTATGAAACCTAGGCCTTGTTTCCTAGCATTGCAATATCGTTTACGCTCACTTTTATCATTAGTTACCTTGATGTTTTTATAATTTCAGATTACAAAAACCTATATCTACCATTCATATTGCACTTGTATCACCATCTCTTCGCCGAACTAGTGCACCTATACAATTTACCATTGTATTGGGTGTGTTGGGGACACAAGAGACTCTTTGTTATTTGGTTGCAGGGTTTTTTGAGAGAGACCATCTTCATCCTACACCTCCAACGGATTGATAAACCTTAGGTCATCCACTTGAGGGAAATTTGCTACCGTCCTAAAAACCTCTGCACTTGGAGGCCCAACAACGTCTACAAGAAGAAGGTTGCGTAGTAGACATCAGGAGATGGTTGGTTGGCGCTTTTTTTCATTTGCGGGATCTCAAGAACACCTCATCGGTGCCTATATAGGGCTGGTGTGATCGAAATAACTATTCTAATCCTGGGATTAGAATAGTACTGTTGTCCTATATAGTGTTGTTCTAACACCTCGTCGACGTCATACTCGCGCCGGCCATGAAAATCTTCACTCCACCGCCGCCGTAGATGTCTCTCGCCGCCAAGTTAGGGCGTGATATCCACAAAACTTCTCCAACTCCACTCCCAGTTCGTCGTGTTCTTTGTCCAGGGTAATTAAAATCTGATTTTACTGCCCTACTTTGCTTCCTATGTTTTCCACAAAATCCTCAAAAGGTGTTTATTCTTCGACTTCCCACTCCTTAAACGCCCGAATGCTTCTGCATCTTGATTTGTTTCTCTAAGCTATGTTTCTCTTCAAGATTCCTCAATTGTGTGGATTGACAAATCTATACAACTTTGGAACCTAAGTCAAGAACGCTTAGTGAAATTCCTCAAGACGCCTTTGGTCAAATTCCTCAAACTTGATTCTTTTTGAAAAATTTCTGAGAACGCATATGACCTCTCCAAATTCTTCGCACCTATACTCTGTTCATAGGTACAATGTCTACTACTGAATCACTAGGTTCTCATCAACTTAACTCATTTGCAGCGTTCCTTGAAGATAATTTGCATACTTCCTTAGAAACATCGAAAGTTCGAATTCCTCAAGTGAGGAAAATGGCAGATGGGAAGAGACATCAGAAGGGAGACAAGAGGCCAGAGACCAACACAGCCTTTGAAATCCTTGAAGACATCTATGATGAATATTGCACACCAGATGAAGCTACTCATGGCAAAGAGAACAAGAATCAGCGCAAAGTGCACATCCAGAGAATTGAGAGGATATGGGCTAAGGAATGGAGGGAATATCGCTATATTACTCCCAAGTACATGAAGAAATTTGTTGTGAACCCTCGATGTCCAAGACCACCTTTGGCTGCTGGTCAACATGCTGATCCAACCAGCATCAAGCGTGGTGAGGACTTTCCAAAAGAATGGGCTAAGCGCCATGCCAAATTAGCTAAAGTTGCAAAAGAAGCAATGCAGAAATTCAATCAGGATTCTCAAGATGCTGCTGCTGAGGCCTCTACCAGCAAGCCTAAGAAGGCTATGCCAAAGAAATCTGTTGTGAAGCCGTGTTCCTCAATAGCAATGCCCTCACGGACAAGTTCTTCAACATCAAAGCCCTCAAACAAATCCCTCAGGCAACTTCTTCAAGGGATGTGCCAATCCCCTCTGTTGCCACAATATCCTCACCTGCTGCCACAAAGTCCTCAACATCTATGCACCTTGCAACATGTCAACGGACTGCAGGCTTTTCTATTGCCTCTGGAGCATCTTCAAGTTCTTCAGCTCCACCACAGTCCTGAACAGGTCCAACCTTGCTGAAGGTCAAAACCACTGCTGGACATGGAATGAGGCCAAGTCCTCACAAGAAGCCAGTGGCGTTCCATGTTCCGTCTGATGACGATGATGATGCTGATGATGATGAACTCGCTGAAATCATCAGGGACAGGCAAGAAAGGGCTGGTAGAGCCAAAGGCAGCACCGTGCCTCTTATGCTGGATCCGAAGAAGATCCTCGACTTCATTGACCTCTGGCACAAAGATCACAACACTCCGCTGCCTGAGTTGAACCTCACTCCTGGTCAAAGTCATATGTTGACGCCCTTCATCAGTGAAGAAAAATGGAAATTTGAGAAGGCCAAACAAGTCAAGAAGGCTCAGTACAAGAAGGAGCGTTCTCGGTGTCAAAACCGGCGGATCTCGGGTAGGGGGTCCCGAACTGTGCGTCTAGGCGGATGGTAACAGGAGACAAGTGACACGATGTTTTTACCCAGGTTTGGGCCCTCTCGATGGAGGTAAAACCCTACTCCTGCTTGATTAATATTGATGATATGGGTAGTACAAGAGTAGATCTACCACGAGATCAAGGAGGCTAAACCCTAGAAGCTAGCCTATGGTATGATTGTTGTTGTGTCCTATGGACTAAAACCCTCCAGTTTATATAGACACTGGAGAGGGCTAGGGTTACACAGAGTCGGTTATAATGGTAGGAGATCTACATATCTGTATCGCCAAGCTTGCCTTCCACGCCAAGGAAAGTCCCTTCCGGACACGGGACGAAGTCTTTAATCTTGTATCTTCATAGTCCAGGAGTCCGGCCGAAGGTATAGTCCGGCTATCCGGACACCCCCTAATCCAGGACTCCCTCAGTAGCCCCTGAACCAGGCTTCAATGACGACGAGTCCGGCGCGCAGATTGTCTTCAGCATTGCAAGGCGGGTTCCTCCTCCAAGTACTTCATAGAAGATTTTGAACACATGGATAGTGTCCGGCTCTGCAAAACAAGTTCCACATACCACCGTAGAGAGAATGATGTTCGGACAAATCTAATCTGCTGACGTACTCCGTAGCGTGACATCACACCACGGCCAAGCCTTTATTCGAATCGTTTTACTGTTCCACCTTAGCGCGTTTAGCGAGGCGGTTTCCTTGGCACGTCTTGTCGAAGCAGAGATCGTGTCCCCTTATTCCGGGATTCTCATCAATACGGGTGTGGGTAACCCAACCGCGCCATTGATTACGGCGCTTGGGAGATAAGCGAGTTTTACCAGGCTGGTGGGGACGCATCGTTGCGTCCGCCCATATAAGGGGATAAGGATCCACCTTTTCACCCACGCCTTCTTCCTCCTTTGCTCATCTATTTCCGCGCACTCGAGCTCCAGCGCCCAAGCCCGCACTCCCCACCTCAACCTTCTCCAGCCATGTCCGGAGCGGGAGGCAAGTGGATGGTCTCCTCCGTCATGGATGGACACATAAAAAAGCTAAGGAAGGCCGGATACTTGTCCAACGACATCACGCATCGGCTTCCCGAAGAGGGACAGCTCATCCCCACCCCCGGGCCCCATGAGAGGGTGGTGTTCCTCCACCATTTCCTCCGCGGACTGAGCTTCCCTCTCCACCCATTTGTCCGGGGGCTCATGTTCTACTATGGCCTAGATTTCCATGATCTGGCCCCGAACTTCATCCTCAACATCTCGGCGTTTATCGTCGTGTGCGAGGCCTTCCTCTGCATCCGTCCCCATTTCGGCCTATGGCTCAAGACTTTTAATGTCAAGCCAAAGGTGGTGCGCGGTAACCAGGCAGAGTACGGAGGCGCCATGGTGGGCAGGATGCCCAACGTCCTATGGCTTGAGGGTTCCTTCGTGGAGACCCTAAAGGGGTGGCAATCGGGGTGGTTTTACATCACCGAGCCGCGCGGCGGTGAATGGGTCGCAGCCCCCGAGTTCCGATCCGGACCCCCTACGCGGCTCACCTCCTGGAAAGAGACGGGCCTGTCGTGGGGTAAAAAAGGAGAGCTGACCGGACTCCAAACATGCGTCCAAACCCTGGCGGACAAGAAGCTCAAACTTGTCAACGTAGTCCAGGTTATGCTCATCTGCCGGATCCTCCCGTGTCAACAACGGGCTTTCAACCTGTGGGAGTTCGATCCGGCGCAGCACCGAACTCTGAGTAGGCTCTTCGACACGACGTACGAAGATGCCTAGAAGGCGCTATTCAAGGGTGCCGAGGCTCCCGCATCCGCTATCGAGGATCGTGGATTCAGCACGCAGCGTCACGCTAGTGCGGTAAGCTGTTCTTACCTTTTACAGGGTATTAGTTTTTCATAGTTTGACTCTATGCGGGATCTAAGCTCCCTTACCTTTGACACGATTGGCAGGAGACGTCCGGACGGATCAACTGTCCGACTCCTTTGCCCGAAGACCCAGAGGACGCCCGCTTGACGGGGTTGCTGGTTCCGGCACCCTATTTGGTGCCGGAGAAGAAGGCCAATAAAAAGGCCACGGGGACTTGAAAGAATGCCCGACGCCTGGTGGTGTCAGATTCATCATCCGACGACTCCGAGACGCGCTCCTTCCATGAACACGAGGAGGAGGAAGGAGAAGCCTCTCCCCCTCCAGCGGGGGGAGGAAAGAAAAGGAAGGCCGCCCCAATTGGGGAGGCCGAAGGGTCCAAGAAGGGGAAGACCCTTCCTCCGGACTACTCCACCAACACCGACGACGGCGAAGAGGAGTGGCCGCACAGGGCCAAGCCCCTAGCGAAGTCGTAAGTATTCGGACACTAGGGTAATTCATAGCGTTCCTTTATTGCAGAGCTTCCCCTGACGCCGAATAATTGTGCAGTCCGCCCAAAGGCCGGATCAACATGTCGTTGAGCGGTTCCCTTGATTCGTCGGATGTGAATTCACTTCGGACCGCTACCTCCCCCTTCCCTATGGACGACGCCGAGGTGGCGTCCCAACAGGTTCCAAGCCAGGAGGAGGTGGTCCTGGAGGCGCCGCAAGGCGACCTCCCGGACTCCAGGCGTAAAGGGGATAGAACCCCCTAGGGCTCCAAGTCCGGCCTTGAGCCGGACACCGCGCCGGAATCTTCAACGGTTCCAGACTGCGGCAGGCGACCTCCTTCCAAGAGGAGCAAGCCTACTGAGCTGGTGGCCCCCGTCCAACCGAAGGCGCCGGACAATCTGCTGGAGGTGCTTAACGGCGCCTCGATCGACGAGGAGCACCGTACTGTGATGAGTACGTTGATCCAGAAGGTTCAGTCCGCCAAGAGGGGACTAACTGAAGCTTCTGCCAGCCTTTTAACAGGCTTTGAGGTAAGTAAAGAATATGTAAAAATATTACCGCATAGACAGTAGCTCCTGATGCTCTGTTTGGTGTTCGGAAAGAAAAGACGAATAGAGGATCTAATAACATTCGCAGGAGTCTAACAAAAGTAAGTCAATATGCGTATGCAGGCTTCGCTGCTAGCGTCCGCCGCACTGACTGCAGAGGTGGGCACGCTGAAGCAGAACCTCGAGCGGTCCGAACAAGAGCTCGGCCTTGCCAAGCAGCAGCTCGAGGAGAAGGAAGGTAAGAGATACCTTATTTAAATATATAAAAGGTGCAATTGCAAAAAATGACAGTATTAAAGTGGCTATTGTAGGGGCCACAACTGAGGTGTCGACCCTTAAGCAAGCGCTATCCGAGGTCGAGAAGAGGGCGGCCACGGAGCGCACCGAGCGGGAGAAGTATGAGGTGCAGGTTGGCAAGGTGCGGCAAGAGCTCCAGGCTCTCATGAAAAAACATGAGAGTTTGGAGCTTGACTCGAAGACGCGAGAGTCCGAGCTCGCGGCGGCCATTGAAAATGCCAAGTATGCCAAGGCCGAAGCCCAGAAGGCCCTCCAGGAGGTGGAGGGGATGAAAAAGATAGCGGCGGGTAAGGCATTCTTTATGCAAAGCAAACACGTGAAAGTGAGTTACTTGTTACTTACCTGAATCCGGAGCTCTCTAGGAGCATTCGTAGATTTGCCCCGTAGACTGTCGGATGCCGCCGCCTTCTACCGAGCCGAGGAGGGGAGCTCTACGGAGAAGCTGTTCTGGTCTCAGTATGCTGAGGCCGGACACCCGGTGCCCTTGAGCGACCAGCTGAAGCAGCTGGTTGAGCTCCATAAGGTGGCCGAACAGGCCACGAAGGGCCTCGTAGTCCGGCTGTGGCCTGGGAATGCCGTGCCTGGGAGCTACTTCGGGCTGGTGAGGCGGCTGATGGAGGCCTGTCAAAGGCTCGAAGTCATCAAGTGCTCTGTATGCATCGAGGGTGCCCATAGGGCGCTTGCCCGTGCGAAAGTGCACTGGGGCAAGTTGGATGTTGAGAAGCTTGTGAAGGATGGGCCACCACCGGTCAAAGAGCATCGCAAGCCCGAGATGTATTATGAGGGCGTTCTGAAGGGTGCCCGCCTTATGGCGGATGAATGTTCCAGGGATGTAATTTTTGAGTAAACTCGCTCGTTTTGTCCTGTGCGCTGAAAACTTGTTCATGTGCGCTAAGCAATGCTTTTTTGAATTTAAAATATTACCTTTTGTGCGGCCGTTTATCAAGTTTGAGAGATGGCGAGTCGCCGGCTTCTGCCCCCATGCCTCTAGTGCTGGGGTGTTCGGGATAAACTGAGCGCTCTTTTTCCCATTTTTGGGTCCTTCGAGGGAGGCGCTCAGCACAACGAACAAGGCAATCGGACTATAATGCTTGAACACTCTCACTTAGCCATAGAATTCTGTAATTTTAAATTTCGGCGAAGCCCCTAGTATTCGGAAGACCGAGTTCGGGGCGCTATCCACGCTTGGGCCGGACAAAGCCAACTCCTCGCTCTAAGCGGCATAAGTCTTTAGGGACTCGAAAACCTCTCGAACAACGACCAGCTCGCGCCTCATCATGACGGTCAGTTTTAGCTTTCTCTACTGAGGTGCTTAGCCCAGCTCAACTGGGGCACAATCGCAGTAGTTGTCCTAGTGCTACCTTAGCCGATATAACGGAACGTAAGGTACCAAAATATAGGAGCCGGGCAAACCCAACTATTGACCCAAGACATGATTCGGAGCCGATGCATATAATGCTATAAGTTCGGGGTGCCGCGCTTGTGAAAGTGTTCGGACTTCTCACACCATATTGTGGGGTACTTAAGCCCCTGGCGTATTGGCTGTACCAAAGTGTACGGGTGCAACATGTCATTAATGAACATATATTCATGAAAGAGATTAATGCAATAATAGACAAAAGCTATGCATTGTTTATTTGAAAAAGCTGCGATCAAAGCAGAACGATACAAATAGTGCGATAAGCAAAAGGTGGGACTATTTAACATGTCCTTTTCAGGGGCAGGCTGCGGAATGGTATGCGAAATAGGTATACTACTCGTTATAGAGACCACCTGGGAGTTCCATGATGCGGCGTAGCTTTCTGCTTCCCTGGTTCTTGCATCGTCTGTTCAGCAATTGTACTGCCGGTTAGGCCTTCCAAAGAATGTAGTCCTGAAAGTAAGAGAAAATTAAGAAATTGGCAGCCCTTAGTTTGGTTTAAGCCGTGTTTCGGGCGTGCCGTAATGGTGCCCCTCCCCCTGTGTCCATGGTATTTCCAGAGCGTAGTTATGTACGCGCAGCACTGGTTTTGCAATTTCGCGAGGGCTGGGGTTGGGGCCGCATTGCTACGCTTGCTCGGAACGTGCCAGGCGGTCTTGTTGTAGGTTACTCCGGGCGCGCTTGAAGGTGTCCGGACGTTTAACAGCCGGACTGGAGAGTTGCCTTGAAAGGCTGCTTTGCACTTCTGCTGCGAGAGCCGCCGTATGCTCCTCCGTTCGGAGAGAGCGTTTGGTGTTTTCATTGACCGTAATGACTCCTCGAGGGCCTGGCATCTTGAGCTTGAGGTATGCGTAGTGCGGCACCGCATTGAACTTTGTGAATGCAGTTCGTCCGAGCAGTGCGTGATAGTCGCTGTGGAACGGGACTATGTCGAAGATTAACTCCTCGCTCCGGAAATTATCCGGGGATCCGAAGACCACCTCAAGTGTAACTGAGCCTGTACAGTTGGCCTCTACACCTGGTATGACGCCTTTAAAGGTCATTTTAGTGGGCTTAATCCTCGAGGGATCTATGCCCATTTTTCACACTGTGTCCTGATAAAGCAGGTTCAGACTGCTGCCGCCGTCCATAAGGACTCTAGTGAGGTGAAATCCGTCAATAATTGGGTCTAGAACCAATGCGGCGAATCCGCCATGACGGATGCTAGTGGGGTGGTCCCTTCGATCAAAAGTGATCGGGCAGGAGGACCATGGGTTGAACTTCGGGGCAACTGGCTCCATCGCGTATACGTCCCTTAACGCACGCTTCCGCTCCCTCTTGGGGATGTGGGTTGCGTATATCATGTTCACCGTCCGCACTTGTGGGGGGAAACCCTTCTGTCCACTGTTGTTCGGTGGCCGGGGCTCCTCCTCGTCATTGCTATGCAGCCCCTTGTCTCTATTTTCGGCATTTAACTTGCCTGCCTGCTTGAACACCCAACAATCCCTGTTGGTGTGGTTGGCTGGCTTTTCGGGGGTGCCATGTATCTGGCATGAGCGGTCGAGTATTCGGTCCAAACTGGACGGGCCCGGAGTATTTCTTTTGAATGGCTTTTTCTGCTGACCGGATTTAGAGCCTCTGAATCCGGCACTAACTGCCGTATCCTCAGTGTTGTCGCTGTTAATGCGGCGCTTTTGCTTGTTGTGACGCGACCTGCCACTGTTTTCCTTGGTATCCGAATTACCAGGGTTCTTGGTCATGTTATTGCTACGAGCCAGCCAGCTGTCTTCTCCCGCGCAAAAGCGGGTCATGAGTGTCGTGAGGGCTACCATAGATTTCGGCTTTTCCTGACCTAGGTGCCGGGCAAGCCACTCGTCACGAATGTTATGCTTGAAGGCTGCTAGGGCCTCTGCGTCCTGACAGCCGACGATTTGATTTTTCTTTGTTAGGAACCGTGTCCAGAATTGTCTGGCCGATTCCTCTGGCTACTGAATTATGTGGCTTAGGTCATCGGCGTCTGGTGGTCGCACATAGGTGCCCTGGAAATTGTCGAGGAATGCGGCTTCCAGGTCCTCCCAACAACCAATTGATTCTGCTGGCAAGCTGTTAAGCCAATGCCGAGCTGGTCCTTTAAGTTTGAGTGGGAGGTATTTGATGGCGTGTAGATCATCGCCGCGGGCCATGTGGATATGAAGGAGACAATCCTCGATCCATATCGCAGGATCTGTTGTGCCATCATATGACTCAATGTTTACGGGTTTGAAACCCTCGGGGATTTGATGATCCATTACTTCATCTGTGAAGCATAGTGGGTGTGCGGAGCCTTTGTACTTGGCTATATCACGACGTAGCTCAAATGAGCTTTGTCTATTGTGTTCGGCCCGGCCGGATTTACTGTATCCGGCGTGACGATTATCGTCTCGTGTCGTGGGGCGCCCACGTGATCCGTAGATTGATCTTGTTTGCCTTGCCTTGTCCTCTAATATGTCTCGCAGGTCTGGCGCATTTTCCTGTGCTTTGGTGTGTTTTGAGCGGTGCCGGGGTGCGGCTTGGGTGGAGGGCCGAGAGGCCTCTCTGTCGTGGCCACGAGGTGGCCGGTCTGCCACATCATGCGCTGGTGATGTAGGTGCTTCCTCCTCTAATCGGGGTAGCAACCTGCACTTTGGGTAGCTCTTGGAGGGGCGTTCGTGTTCATACTCTTCGGCCGCAAGGACTTCAGTCCATCTGTCGGCTAGCAAGTCTTGATCAGCTCTAAGTTGTTGCTGTTTTTTCTTGAGGCTGCTTGCCATGGCCATAAGCCTGCGTTTGAAGCGCTCTTGTTCGACGGGATCCTCCGGCACGACAAATTCGTCGTCGTCGAGGTTTGCCTCGTCTTTGGAGGGAGGCATGTAATTATCGTCCCCGACCTCTCTGTCTGCCGCTCTCTCATGAGGGCTGGCTTCTCCATCCTCCTATGCTGAATCTTGCTGGAGGGGGTTTTCTTCGGCACTGTCCGGAGTGTTATTATCCCCTGTGTCGGAATCACCTTTTTTCCTTTGGCGGGATTTAGAGCTGCGCCGCTGACGTCGGCGCTTAGGCTATTTGTTGGAGGGGTCATCCTCCGCTGTTCCATCGCCATCGCCTTGTTTTGGGGTGACCACCATGTACATGTCATACGACGAGGTGGCTTTCAAGTGCCCTATAGGCGCTGGTTCTTGATCGTCTCCTGCATTGGCGTCCATACCGTTGATGTCTTCGGAGTCGAAGTCGAGCATGTCGGTTAAATCATCGACAGTGGCTACGAAGTGGGTGGTGGGTGGGCTTTGAATTTCTTCATCCTCCGCATCCCAACCTTGCTGACTGTACACTACTAGCCAGCAACGCGCTTTAAAATCAGGCGCTGCTGCTAAGTAGCAGCAGCGCGGGTTTTTAAACCTCGCTACTACTAAGCTGATAGCAGTAGCGCTGGTTTCTAACCCTCGCTACTACTAAGCGATCTCTACCGTGCCCCCTGGAACATGCCATAGTAGTAGCGCGGGTTTTTAACCCTCGCTACTACTAAGTTTATAGCAGCAGCGTTGGTTTTAACCCTCGCTACTACTAAGTGGTCTCTACCGTGCCCCTGGACCATGCCATAGTAGTAGCAAGGTTTATAACCATCGCTACTACTAAGTTGATAGCAGTAGCGCGGGTTTTTAAAACTCGCTACTACTAATCGTTTGCCATAGCAGTAGCGCGGGGTGTGGTCCCATTTTCAAACTCTACAACCCCCCCCCCCCTGTGGATCGCCTTTTCAATTTTAAAAAAAATAAAAGAAAATGATGAAAATGTCAAAAAATAAAAGAAAACAAGTTTCCCATGTGATATGTGGTTTATTTGTTGGGAAAATTTGCAAATATGAATTTCGACTTCATTTGCAAAATCTCTCAAGAATTTGTAAAAATGGGCATAACTTTTGCATACTAACTCGTATGAAAAAGTTTTTTATATGAAAAATCATCTACTCGAAAAGTTACATCCGTATTGAACTGGGGGAACCTTGTTCAAGATTTTCAGAATCCCCAAAAACCCCGTTAAACATTTTTTAAAATCCTCAAAAACCTAACAGAAAAAAAGTTACGGGGCTTTTAAGATCTGGAGGCAAAAATATTCATCAAATTTCAGTTTTTTCTTTAATTTTTGTTAAATCTGGTCAAACAGTGGTCAAACTAATTATCCAATAATATTAGTGTTACTAAATAATTATTTCAGTTTTTTTGAATTTTGGTCATATCTGGTCAAAATCTGGTCAAAATCTGGTCAAACTGTGGTCAAACTATGGTCAAACTAGTTATTCAAGAAATATTACTCTTAATAAATAATTATTGTTTTTTAGAACAATAGTTTTAAACTCAAGTAGTGAAATGTGTGACTTCATGCTCAAGCTAAACTCCCGAGGGTTAATAGGATTGACATCTTACTATTGTCAGGAAAACAACAAGTGCAGACTTGGAATCGAGGGAGAATAGAACCCGGAAGTTAAGAGTGCTCAGGCTGGAGTAGTGAGAGGATGGGTGACCGTCTGGGAAGTTAGATGATTTGGAATGATGAGGGGTGATTAGACATTAAATTGAGCAGCGATGAGGGTGATTAGAGATTAGAGGTTAAAATAATTCAAATTTTTTAAAATTCGGGCAAAAAATTCGAAAAAAAATTCCGCGGGTTAGTAGTAGCGCAGGTTTGTACCCACGCTACTACTAACGGACGTAGTAGTAGCGCGGGTGGCACCCGCGCTGCTGCTATACGTTAGCTGTAGCGCCTTATTAGTAGCGCCGGTCCCCGCGCTGCTAATAGGCCCAAAACCCGCGCTGCTGCTAGGCTTTTCCCTAGTAGTGGTAGTCCGGCCAGGGCTCTCCTGATAAAGAGAGAGACTTTAGTGAATTCAGAATATCGCCGAAGGGCGAGTGCTGAAAGATGTCCGCGGCGGCGAACTCCATAATCAGCGCCCAATCGGATTCGATCGGTAGGGGCGCGGAGGGCTCGGAGTCCGGAGAGGAGTCCGACACCTTGGAGTCACGGGCTTCGCAGAGGACAAGACTGGTGTTCGGCTCGATCGCCGTAGAGATTGCAGCCTCCGAGGCGGCGTCCAACCACCCGTCCTCGATCCGCACAGTTGGCTCCGAACTAAGGGTCGGAGCTGATGCGGGTGCGGCCTCCAGGGCACTGTTTCGGTGGCAGAGCTAAATCATGCCCTTCGTGACAGTGCGGCTCGCTCGGCTGTGGCTCGAATCCGTCGAAAATCAAGTCCCCGCGGATGTCAGCCGTGTAGTTCAGACTTCCAAATTTGACCTGATGGCCAGGGGCTTAGCTTTCGATCTGCTCCAGATGGCCAAGCGAATTGACCCGCAGAGCGAAGCCGCCGAATACGAAGATCTGTCCGGGGAGAAAAGTCTTACCCCGGTCAGCGTCGTTGTTGATGATCGGAGGAGCCATCGGGTCCAAAAGCGACGACACAGAGGAACTCTCAATGAAAGCACCAATGTCGGTGTCAAAACCGGCGGATCTCGGGTTGGGGGTCCCGAACTGTGCGTCTAGGCGGATGGTAACAGGAGACAGGGGACACGATGTTTTTACCTAGGTTCGGGCCCTCTCGATGGAGGTAAAACCCTACTCCTGCTTGATTAATATTGATGATATGGGTAGTACAAGAGTAGATCTACCACGAGATCAAGGAGGCTAAACCCTAGAAGCTAGCCTATGGTATGATTGTTGTTGTGTCCTACGGACTAAAACCCTCCAATTTATATAGACATTGGAGAGGGCTACGGTTATACAGAGTCGGTTACAATGGTAGGAGATCTACATATCCGTATCGCCAAGCTTGCCTTCCACGCCAAGGAAAGTCCCTTCCGGGCACGGGACGAAGTCTTTAATCTTGTATCTTCATAGTCCAGGAGTCCGGCCAAAGGTATAGTCCGGCTATCCGGACACCCCCTAATCCAGGACTCCCTCAAGCGTTTTCTGAAGAAAAATGTTATGAATATGACTCCTGAAGAACTTGTAAACATGCAAAAGAAAATAAAAAACCTCAGTGATGAATTTGACACATACCATGCAGACTGGCTCGGTGCCAAAGTCAAATATGTCAAACTCTCTAAGAACGTCAAGCTAAACGTTGCAACACCATCCCAACGACAAATTCCTCAGGCTGATGCTTCAGTTCAGTCTGTTGAAGAAATAGCGAGCGCAGCTGATGAAAATCAGGCTGCTCAAGAAGGTACCAGGGCTGGTGAAGAAATCCCAGTTTCTGAAGAAACTGCCAGGGCAACCACCAATGTTGCGCTTGAAGAAACTGAAAATGTCAGGCCGTCTGCATCAGATGTGCCTGATGAAACTGAACCTACTTCATCTGCTCCTCCTGCCAAATCATCAAAGATGAAGAATATCACCCTTCCTTCTGCATCAGAAGTGAAGCAAACTAAGGCCATGGAGAAGGCAGCTGTGAAGAAACGGAAAGCATCAACCTTTGCAGAGTCCTCCGCTCCCAAGAAAGTGAGAACCTTGATTAGCTCTTTCACAGATCCAAGTGATATTGTCCCAATCTCAATGGTACCATCAAAGGAACTTGTCTCATTTGGTGAAGTATATGTCATTCGAGATGACACTGATGAAGAGAATCCTTCTACTTCTTCCTCACAGCAGTTGGATGAAGAAATCAATGTGGATGATGTTGTCTCCACACCGCTGGTATCATCGCCTATGCCTCCGTTCACAGCTGAAGAGGCGGGCGTTGAAGAAATTGAAGAATACATGGATATTGGCTCAACTATTCCCCTGCTGAATGATGACTATTGGGAAAATCTTCACCCCAATTCACCATTGGCCACACCTCTTCATCCAATTCCTCAGTTCCCTGTGCAAACTGAACAAATTCAAACGGGATCTGAAGGACGTCAGACTTCTTTCCATTCCATACCTGAAGAAATTCCAGCTGCAACTGCTGAAGAAATGGAGACCCAAACTGCTGCTGAAGAAAATGAAGCTTCAATTCCTCAGTCAGCAACTCCAGAGATGATGGCACAAGAGGTTGTGAGAGCCTCAACTGCAAATCTTCAGCCCAAACAACAAAATCCTCATGCAAAAAGGCCAAAATTCAAGGTTGATGATTTCTTCGTTGAGCATTATTTCTTCACTGGTTTCAATTCATATGACTCAGCAAGACTTCAACGCGAGCGGTTCTAGACTGCAAGTCAGATGAATTTCTATTCATCACTTCTGTTTGACAAGGACAAGGTTTTTCAGCACCGACAAATTCCTCACATGGATATGGAGTCCATTCCGTGCTTCCAACCAGTTCTCAATGTTCTTCATGAAGCAGGACTCCTCAGTTTCTGTGCTGATATCTGTGATTGAAATGGAGAGCTAATTCTTCAGTTCTCTGCAACACTGCACCTCACTGCGATGTGGCTGATATCAACTCATGGGTGCTTGATTGGATGACTGAGAACACTCACTACAAAGCTCCGGCCTTAGAATTTCTTCATGCCATTCCAGTCAATCCTCCTCCTAAAGGTCCAAGGCTTATGTATGAAGAAACTGAACTTCCTCATCAATGATGCAAGTGCTAATGAAGCCTCTACAGCCTGGCCAAGCTCCAAGAACCACCTTCTTATTGAAGGATTTGCTATATGTGCCAAGAACCGTCTATCGTATCCTCACCAAAACCCTCAGTCCAATCAAAGGCCACACCTCAGAAGATTAAGTTGTTGGCATCATGAAGAATCTGCTTTTCAACATCATACATGGGATTCCCATTAACTATCACGATTTCTTCATGAGGACTTTGGCAAATGTTGCATTTTCGCCGTTTGAGTTGAAGCCCTATGCTCCCTGGATAATGAAATTCATAAGAACCAGGTCTTCAATTCACTACCAGCCAGATTTTCAGAATCGCCTCAGCTTTCTGTCTCCTGTTGAAGTCCTCAAAAGGACTATTTCCTCAGTTGATAAAAAAGGAAAAGCTTCTGTTATTGATCAAGGAACTCATCCATTGGATGGTCAGTTTTGCAAAGCTACATCTTACTCCACCAATGATGACTCTGCAACTCAAGATTCTGCCGCAAAATCCACAAATCAAAATCCTCAAGCTGCTGCTCCACGAGTGATGACTGATCATGAACTTCTACTAAGTCTTCATCAGAAGGTCGATCGCAATCACAAGTGAGTCAAGCGTCAATTTGGCTCAATTCTTCAGAACATGACTGTCACACAAAACACTGTGAAGAAGAATCATTACTATGCGCATGAAATCTTCGACCACACTTGGGCTATTTTGTCTCATCTTTATGGTGATGAAGACCTCAAGCAGATGGGATTTCAACAGGACTTTGACTGGTCTCATCCTCCTTCAAAGAAATTTAAGAAGGTCAAAGTTCCTCAGCTGGTCACAAGTTCATTTTCTTCATTGCGTGAGACAGATGAAGCTGAAGATCTCAACGACACTACGGCAGGCCCTACTCCTACAAACGACCCCGACAATGTTGGCACTCCTCCATTGACATCATGATGATATTCTTCAGGGGCGTTAGTCCTCATTTTTCGTCCCTTTTGGTCATTCGATGACAAAGGGGGAGAAATTTGAGTTAGTGTTCAAGCGGGTCTCATATATGGGCTATTTTTTCGTTAAGTTACAACTCTCGCTCTTCTGAAGTGTTTGTTAATTGAGTTGTAAACTTAAGTCTGATGGTGGTCTGAATCTTCTGAACTGCTATCTGCATGCTTATTTCCTCAAGTACCTTAATGCACGCATGCTGAATTTTCTTCAGACACCATTTTCCATCATGCATTTAAAATTCTTTATACTATATGTTAAATGCGTGTATGGATTACAAGATATAGGGGGAGATCTCCATGATTTTATTCTACAATGTGCATTTGAAATCCAAAGAAAATTCCTCAAATATGCACATCTTCAGGGGGAGTTCTGCTACCTCTTGACCATGCGTTGGTTTTCCCTTGAAGAGGAAAGGGTGATGCAGCAAAGTAGCGTAAGTATTTCCCTAAGTTTTTGAGAACCAAGGTATCAATCTAGTAGGAGGCTACACGAAAGTCCCTCGTACCTACACAAAGAAATAAGAACCTTGCAACCAACGCGATAAAGGGGTTGTCAATCCCTTCACGGCCACTTGCAAAAGTGAGATCTGATAGAGATGATAAGATAATATTTTTGGTATTTTTATGATAAAGATTGAAAGTAAAGAGCAAAGTAAAAATAGATTGGAAACATATATGATGGAAAATAGACCCGGGGGCCGTAGGTTTCACTAGTGGCTTCTCTCAAGATAGCATAAGTTTTACGGTGGGTGAACAAATTACTGTCGAGCAATTGATTGAAAAGTGCATAGTTATGAGAATATCTAGGCATGATCATGTATATAGGCGTCATGTCCGCGACAAGTACACCGACTCCTGCCTGCATCTACTACTATTACTCCACACGTCGACCGCTATCCAGCATGCATCTAGAGTATTAAGTTCATAAGAATAGAGTAACGCATTAAGCAAGATGACATGATGTAGAGGGATAAACTCAAGCAATATGATATAAACCCCATCTTTTTATCCTCGATGGCAACAATACAATACATGTCGTTTACCCTTCTGTCACTGGGATCGAGCATCGCATGATTGAACCCAAAGCTAAGCACTTCTCCCATTGCAAAAAGATCAATATAGTAGGCCAAACCAAACTGATAATTCGAAGAGACTTGCAAAGATAACCAATCATACATAAAAGAATTCATAGGAGATTCCAACATTGTTCATAGATAATCTTGATCATAAACCCACAATTCATCGGATCTCGACAAACACACTGCAAAAAGAGTTACATCGAATAGATCTCCAAGAAGATCGAGGAGAACTTTGTATTGAGATCAAAAGAGAGAGAAAAGGCCATCTAGCTAATAACTATGGACCCGAAGGTCTGAGGTAAACTACTCACACATCATCGGAGAGGCTATGGTGTTGATGTAGAAGCCCTCCGTGATTGATTCCCCCTCCGGCGGAGCGTCGGAAAAGGCCCCAAGATGGGATCTCACTGGTACAGAAGGTTGCGGTGGTGGAAATAGGGTTTTGTGGTGCTCCTGGATGTTTTCCTGGTACGTGGATATATATAGGAGGAAGAAGTAGGTTGGTGGAGCTACGAGGGGCCCACGAGGGTGGGTGCGAGCCTAGGGGGCAGGCACGCCTCCCTGCCTCCTCGTTGATTTCTTGACGTCCACCTCTGGATCATGTTTGTTCCAAAAATAAATTTCCCGAAGGTTTCATTCTGTTTGGACTCCGTTTGATATTCCTTTTCTGTGAAACACTGAAATAGGCAAAAAAACAGCAATTTGCACTGGGCCTTGGGTTAGTAGGTTCGTCCCAAAAATAATATAAAAGTGTATAATAAAGCCCATTAAACATCCAAACCAGAATATATAATAGCATGGAACAATAAAAAATTATAGATACGTTGGAGACGTATCAAGCATCCCCAAGCTTAATTCCTGCTCGTCCTCGAGTAGGTAAATGATAAAAACAGAATTTTTGATGTGGAATGGTACCTAGCATATTTCTCAATGTAATTTCCTTTCTTGTGGCATGAATGTTCAGATCTGAAAGATTCAAGATAAAAGTTTAATATTGACATAAAAATAATAATACTTCAAGCATACTAACAAAGCAATCATGTCTTCTCAAAATAACATTGCAAAAGAAAGTTATCTGTACAAAATCATATAGTCTGGCTATGCTCTATCTTCATCACACAAAGTATTTAATCATGAACAACCCCGATGACAAGCGAAGCAATTGTTTCATACTTTTGGTGTTCTCAAACTTTTTCAATCTTCACGCAATACATGAGCGTGATCCATGGATATAACACTATATGTGGAATAGAATGGTGGTTGTGGAGAAGACAAAAAGGAGAAGATAGTCTGACATCAACTAGGCGTATCAATGGGCTATGGAGATGCCCATTAATAGATATCAATGCGAGTGAGTAGGGATTTCCATGCAACGGATGCACTAGAGCTATAAGTGTATGAAAGCTCAACAAAAGAAACTAAGTGGGTGTGCATCCAACTCGCTTGCTCACGAAGACCTAGGGCATTTTGAGGAAGCCCATCATTGGAATATACAAACCAAGTTCTATAATGTAAAATTCCCACTAGTATATGAAAGTGACAACATAGGAGACTCTCTATCATGAAGATCATGGTGCTACTTTGAAGCACAAGTGTGGTAAAGGATAGTAACATTGTGCCTTCTCTCTTTTTCTCTCATCTTTTTGTTTGGGCCTTCTTCTCTTCTTTTTTTATGGCCTCTTTTCTCTCTTTTTTTACTTTAGTCCGGAGTCTCATCCCGACTTGTGGGGGAATCATAGTCTCCATCATCCTTTCCTCACTTGGGACAATGCTCTAATAATGATCATCACACTTTTATTTACTTACAACTCAATACTTAGAACAAAATATGACTCTATGTGAATGCCTCCGGCGGGGTACCGGGATATGCAAGGAATCAAGAGTGACATGTATGATATAATTATGAATGGTGGGCTTGCCACAAATACGATGTCAACTACATGATCATGCAAAGCAATATGACAATGATGAAGCGTGTCATAATAAACAGAATGGTGGTAAGTTGCATGGCAATATATCTCGGAATAGCTATGGAAATGCCATAATAGGTAGGTATGGTGGCTGTTTTGAGGAAGGTATATGGTGGGTGTATGATACATGTGAAAGGTGCGTGGTATTAGAGAGGCTAGCAATGGTGGAAGGATGAGAGTGCATATAATCCATGGACTCACATACTTATTGCAAAAATCTATTAGTTATCAAAATGAAGTACTGCGAGCATTCTCCTAGGGGGATAGATTGGTAGGAAAAGACCATCACTCGTCCCCGACCGCCACTCATAAGGAAGACAATCAATAAATAAATCATGCTCGTGACTTCATCACATAACGGTTCACCATACGTGCATGCTACGAGAATCACAAACGTGGATATATATATACAGGAGGAAGAAGTAGGTCGGTAGAGCTACAAGGAGCCCACGAGGGAGGGGGTGCACCCATGGGGGCAGGCGTTCCTCCCTGCCTCGTGGCCTCCTCGTTGATTTCTTGATGTCCACTCCAAGTCCTCTGGATCACGTTTGTTCCAAAAATAACTCTGCCAAAGGTTACATTCCGTTTGGACTCCGTTTGATATTCCTTTTCTCTGAAACACTGAAATAGGCAAAAAAAAACAACAATTTGCACTGGGCCTTGGGTTAGTAGGTTAGTCCCAAAAATAATATAAAAGTGTATAATAAAGCCCATTAAACATCCAAAACAGAATATATAATAGCATGGAACAAAAAAAATTATAGATACGTTGGAGACGTATCAAGTTCTTCTATATCTTGCAATCAAATTCCTCAATATCAGTGTTTACACTTCATACGTTTATTCCCGTTGAAAACTTAACCTATTTGTCATCAATCACCAAAAAGGGGGAGATTGTAAGTGCATCTAGTGCCCCTTAGTGATTTTGTATTGAAGACTTATAGGTTAAGTGACTAATGTGTTTGTGAGTGTACACAAGTTCTATAACTCTATGAGGAGTTTGATATTTACGATGATTGTCGACCCCTAAAAATGAATTTCTTCAGTTGAACACTTTGGTTTCTTGAAGACTTTGAAATGAACAAATTTGTGTGACCTTGAAAACTTTGATTTGAGGATTATGAAGCTTGAAGACTTTTGTTTTCATAGTTTCATTTTCTCTTGCTTGAGTCATAGGAAACACTGTACTGTTAAAGGGGGTCGAGGTTAAACTAAGGAAAAATTTCCATGTGATGCTCATCTCAAATCCTACATCTACCCTATCCTTACGAGTGAATCCATTGGAAATCTCATACAGTTCAGTTAATTTCTTTAGTGACAGAGACGAAGATCTTCTGTTCTCTGAGGAGTTTGTTCTGACTGAGGAGTTAGGAATTTTCTAGCGCAGATTGACTACTAGTGAGGAACATGATAGCCCTGACGAATTTGAGAGCTCAAATTTGCGCCCGTTGCTGTGCTACGTGCCAGCTGTCCCAAATATCATATCCACCTAACGGTCATATCATTGAAAGGCATTTATGTCTTATCATGTCGGGCTACTCCCCGGCTATAAATAGTCGCCCCCTACAACCACTAGCTGGTTGGCTGCTCTTAGAGAAACTGACACTTGTCATTGAGAGCATCCCATCCTCCGAGGACTTTGGGCGAAAAACATCAAGTGCGAAAAAACCCAAAACCCCAACAGCTAAAACCCAAAGTGATCTAGCATCACTAAAGAGATTGTTCCTGCGTGGAACTGATGCTTGTTACCTTTGAAGACTGTGCATCTTCTAGACGGTTAGGCGTCAAGGTCTAGAGCATCCAAGAGGAATTGTGGATCGCCAAGTGACCAAGTCTGTGAAGGTTCAGAAGCCACATTGAAGACTTACCACGAGTGATTGCGTGAGGTCTGTGTCTGTGTGAAAACCGGCTGATCTTGGGTAGGGGGTCCCGAACTATGCGTCTGAGGATCGAAGGTAACAGGAGACAGGGGACATGATGTTTACACAGGTTCGGGCGCTATTAATGGAGGTAATACCCTACTTCCTGCTAGATTGACTTTGATGTGTATAGGGGTTACAAGAGTTGATCAACCTCGAGATCGTTATGGCCAAACCCTAGATGTCTAGCCTATATGAATTTTGATAGCCTCAATGAACTAAACTCTATGGTTTATATAGACACCGGAGGGGGTAGGGTTGTACAGAGTCGGTTTATAGATGAAGGAAACTACACATCCGGACGCCGAACTTGCCACCCACACAAAGGAGAGTCCCATCCGGACAGAAGGAAAGGTCTTCTGCCTTGTATCTTCATGGCCCATCAGTCCGGCCCATGTTACATAGCCCGGACGCCCGAGAACCCCTTAATCCAGGACTCCCTCAGTCTGTGTGACCTTAGCTCAAGGAGAATACGTTGAGGAATGTGTGTCCTTTGGTTTAAATACCTAGCTGCTCCAACCAGACGTACAACTGTCATAGCAGTTGGAACTGGTCTACCAAATCACTGTCTTCACCGAGCTACTGGTTCTCTTTCCTCAACTCTTTCATTTCCTCGCTTACTTTGTGTACTGGATCGTTACTACTTGAAGACTTTGACTGAACACTTTCTGTTATGACCGGCGTCTCATATAGCCGGCGGAGGCCCAGTGCCACATATAGTTAGGGGCTTAGCCGAACTTATCTTTATTTTTATTATCACTTCGAGGATTATATAAACACTTGTAAGGCCACCTTTTGGAGTTAAGAAATAAGTCATAACTATTGCCCGGCTCCCTCAAGAGCCGGAACCCTAAAACCTTAGCCTCCGTTGCCTCCGCCTCCTCTCGTCACACGGCCACGGCGCGGACTCGCCGTCGCCCGCGCCCAGCCCCTCGCCATCCTCCCTTCCATTCCTGCAAGCTAAGGGCTAGACCTGGTAGGATCCCAGCTCCTATCAATCTGGTATCAGAGATATCTCGGGATTGATCATGTCTGCATGTCTTCCCACCACTACACTTCCGCCGTCCCCAACCACCACCAGGCCGCCGACCACCTCCACGGCTGGGGCGCCCTCCTTATCAGGGCGGGTGTCTTCCGCCGCCTGGACGGCGCCGCTCGCCGCCCCCGCTGTCTACACTCCGGAGGAGATGACGACTGCCCTCCAGGACCTCACCCAGGCGGTCGCGGGCATCCGCACCTCCCTCGCCGGCCCCTACGGGCCGCAGCCGGTGGGGACCTTCGCCATCGCGCCGCCGCCGCCGCAGTCGCTGTCGCGGCAGCCGCACCCCTCACTGACCCCCTTCGCTCCTGTCATGCAACAGCCGCCATGGCAGCCGTCGCCCTTGGCGCACCTCGACGCTTCCACCATATAGCCGCAGCATCAATCCCATGTCGCGCCCACCGTGGCGCTGACGCACCAGCAGTTGTAGCCGCCGCCGTCCGCGACCCAGAGCGCCCTAACGACGGCGCCGAGGGTGCCCATCCACCAGGTCCGGTTTCCCCCATCGCCATCACCGCTACCGGCCTGGCCCGCCGGGTCCCTCGAGCCGGTCTACACAATAGCATCCAGACAGCCACAAGTGTCGTCCCCGCCGGTGCCGTCCTCCGCGATCCAGTTCGGTGGGACCTCGGGCTCCGCCGACCCCTACGGAGGTGTCGATGTTCCCCTGTACCAGGGTGGGCCGCTGATGCCCACCTACTCGGCTCCGTCGTCCTCGCTGCTTCGCACCGATGAGGTATATCCCTCTGTCATCCATGGCCAGACACCGCCACGATTCTCCAAGCTCGAGTTTGCTACCTACGACGGCACAGTTGTGGCACCCCGGCTCAGAGCGACCGGTTTACCATGCATTGCTAGCCCAGAGACCATGTCTTCTGGCAACACACAACATCTTGGTACAGAAAACAACTGCTTTATTGATGCTAGGGGAATAGAGTTTATATTACAACTGTTGTCGAGGCCAAGCGGCACACCCGGTGCGGCTGAACAATATGTACATTATTTAGTGAACATAAAGGGGCCTCGATCAGGACAACTACACGGCAGTGGAATAACGTCGAAGAGGAAGCTCCATATCACAGGGACACCGATGTGGACACGATCTAGACTTGAGTAGCGCTCCTCTCCAACGAGACTTTCCTGAAATCTGGCATGACACGCCAGGTCAGTACATTGAATGTACTTGCAAGCTCACAGCAGACATAATCATAATGGCAAACAATATCATGATACTTAACCAATTATTAATAATGCAACACTACATGTCAAACATGCTGTGATCGTGCTCGAACGTCCCTCGGGACAACTTACCAACCGCGATCATTCCCGGATCACAAACAAACCACCAACATGGTCTTAACAAGAGTAACTCATGATCCTTACGGCGATCACAACCACGAACAATATCTGGTCCCGAATATCTCGATGACCTTTCTGCCATCCTCAACAATGCAAAGTTCATAGCTTAGTGTGCCAATTTTATTAAACGTTGACTCATGGCGGGACCTACTACGAGGTGTCCGTGACCGTGGACTCGGCTATCGATAGAATATACACTCTGCAGAGGTAGCACACTGTACCCACATTGTCGGTGTCAAAACCGGCGGATCTTGGGTAGGGGGTCCCGAACTGTGCGTCAAGGCCAGATGGTAACAGGAGACAAGGGACACGATGTTTTTACCCAGGTTCGGGCCCTCTCGATGGAGGTAAAACCCTACTCCTTCTTGATTAATATTGATGATATGGGTAGTACAAGAGTAGATCTACCACGAGATCAAGGAGGCTAAACCCTAGAAGCTAGCCTATGGTATGAATGTTGTATGATGGAGTTGTCCTACGGACTAGAACCCTCCGGTTTATATAGACACCGCATAGGGTTAGGGTTACACAGAGTCGGTTACAATGGTAGGAGATCTTGAATATCCGCATCGCCAAGCTTGCCTTCCACGCCAAGGAAAGTCCCATCCGGACACGGGACGAAGTCTTCAATCTTATATCTTCATAGTCCTGGAGTCCGGCTGAAGGTATAGTCCGGCTACCCGAACACCCCCTAATCCAGGACTCCCTCAGTAGCCCCTGAACCAGGCTTCAATGACGACGAGTCCGGCGCGCAGATTGTCTTCGGCATTGCAAGGCGGGTTCCTCCTCCAAGTCCTTCATAGAAGATTGTAAACACCAAGAGTAGTGTCCGGCTCTGCAAAATAAACTTCCACATATTGCCATAGAGAGAATATTATTAACACAAATCAAATCTGCTGACGTATTCCGCAGTGTGTCATCACACTACGTCCAAGTCCTTTACTCCAATCGTTTTTACTTTTCCACCTCAGCACGTTTTGCGAGGCGGTTTCCTTGGCACGTCTTGTCAAAGCAGAGATCGTGTCCCCTTTTTACGGGATTCTCATCAATACGGACGTGGGTAACCCAATCGTGCCCGTTAGCATGTTTCCTCGATTAAAGGCGGGTCCCAAACGGTTACAGGGAGGCCTCTTGGTATTCAATCTCTTATAAAGAGACCAAGGCCTTACTCCTTTCAATCCCAAACGAGTTCGCCCGTCGCCTCGAGTTCCAACACCCAAGGCTCCAGATTCCAGGCGCTTCGGACCTTCGACAATGTCCGGCTCTGACCTTCAAGGCCGATGGACGCCTTCCTCCGTCATGGAGGAGGACGTGCTAAAGTTGAGAGAGGCTAAGTTCTTGACCGGCGAAATTTCGCACAGGTTGCCTGCTCAAGGGCAGGCCATTCCCAGTCCCCAGCCCGGTGAGAGCGTGGTGTTCATGTCTCACTTCCTTCGGGAGTTAGGCTTCCCAATGGATCCCTTTGTGAGAGGGCTGTTGTTTTATTACGGGTTGGAATTCCACGACTTAGCTCCGGAGTCCATCCTCCATATCTCCTCATTCATTGTCGTGTGTGAAGCGTTCCTCCGGGTTACCCCTCATTTTGGATTATGGCCCAAGACCTTTAAAGTGGAGCCGAAGATGATCGAGGGACGGAACGCAGAGTGCGGAGGCGCTGTCATAAGCAGAAATGCTGATGCTCCATGGCCCGAGGGCTCTTTTCAAGAGGAGCTAGGCTTGTGGCAACGAGAGTGGTTTTATATCACCGCTCCCCGGGGCACCAAGTGGGTGGCGACTCCTGCCTTTCGCTCGAGTCCCCCACCATGGCTAGCGTCATGGGTCAACAAAGGGTTAGATTGGGGGTTACCCAAAGACGTGCCCCTGTTGCAGGGATGCATTAGGGATCTCTTAGAAGGAGACCTCAGCCTGGTCAAAGTGACGCAGGTCATGCTGATTCGCCGGATATTGACCGGCAAACGTCGCTCCCTTCGCCTTTGGGAGTTTAATCCAGAGGGACCGCGAGCTCTCCAGAGTTTCATGGGCTCAACGCCCGCGGAGATGTATAAACTGTTCTTCGGATCACAAGAGATGTGTCCGGATTTAACCGAGGATGCAGGCCTAAGCTGCAATCGCCCGGATACTCAAGTAAGTAACCCTGTGCCCGGACCTGCTATCCGTATAATTGTCATAAACTTGCCCCTAAAAGAGTTGTCCTTTTAAACAGGAGTCGATAGAGAAGGCAAAGCTGATCAGGTGTCCGGCTCCCCTACCCGAAACCAGGCCGGATCCCGTGCTTGTCAGGATGTTGAAGATAATGCCTTTAGAGGGAAGTATGGGGGAGGACAAGGAAACTATGGCTTCCTCGAAGGAGGCTGCTCCGAAGGGGGGAACCGACAATTCCTCTCCCAAGGGGAAGAAGAGGGCCGCCTCTGATGACCCGGAGACCCTAGCCTCGAAGCGGGGAAAAAATTCCTCGTCAGAGGGTACGACGCCGGGGAGTTCCTCGGCCGAACTACGCCCTCACAGGGATCAGCCCTCCAGCGAGCCGTAAGTAGAGAAAAGTTTTCCTTTTGAGGGATGAAAGAAAGCCTTGATTTTATATCTAAGAAGATTTAACCGAAATTTTACCTTGTTGTTCGGACCTCAGCTCTTCTCAGCAGAGCTCGTCTTTGGGGGATCTTCTTCCGGAGATGATGGAGAGCGGGACGCCTTCCCCTGCCGCACCGCCTAGCGAGGTGGGCGACCCTGAGGTGTCGTCGCGGAGGGTTTCTCCGAATCCGGTAGGGGCGGAAGGTAGCTATGTGGCCCCCCAAGGTTCTCCGTGTCCGGCCTTCGAAAGAGGCCATGGGACAAGTCCGGCACCATCTGGTGCTCGGCCGGAGGAGCTAAAGATTCTGCTGGGGCAAGCTTCTATCTCAGAGGAGCACTGTGCATTGATGGGCACGGTAATTGAAAGGATTTCATCCGCAGAAAGCGGATTGCATGAGGCCGTCAAAAATTTACTGACGGGTTTTGAGGTACGTTTTTTGAAAATGCACACTTTTGTCAGTTGCGCATAAGTGAGATGCGCCCCGTGTAGATAGTAGCCCCTGAGACTCTGTGCGTTCTCAAAATTGACGGCGTGCAGAGGATCATAATCCCAGGTCTTTAAATGTCGCCTTTGTATATAGGTGGCGAATTGTCCGGAATCAAGCCGGGTTGATGATTTTGTCGAACTAAAGCGGCAACTTGACGTGGCAGATGCCGACATCGCGCTTGTCAACAAGCGGCTTGACGAGGCTCAAGGTATGTAATTCCTCAAGCGGCGCCAGGTAAGAGGAGCTTTATGCTAGTATCTTACAATTTGTGTGTGCTTGACGCAGATGGTGCGGCCGCCGTGGAGAGTCTTAGGGCAGAACTTGCCCGAGCTAAGGAACAAGCCAGAAAAAGCGATGCGGCTGACGAGAAAGCCCTTGAAGAGATGAGAGCCGAACAGGCTGCTCACTGTCAAAGCAAGGAAGAGATGGCCGAGATGGCCGAAAAGTTAAGGAGAGCCGCAGACCATTGCAGACTTCTTGAGAAAGAAGACCAGGCGAGACAGACGGACATAGAGAAGGCAGTTGCCGATGCCAAGGACGCTCGCTCTGCGATGAGAGCTGCGAAGGAGGAGCTGCGTCAGGCCGAACAGATTGCGGCTGGAAAGCCCTTTATGCTGTGGAGGAAGTTTTGTGATCCGAAGTTTGCTCCGTTGGACCGGATGTGGAGTGTGGAGGACACCTATCTGGATTTGGCAGCAAGTGCTGCTGATGCAACCGAACACTTTCGAGATCAAAGAGATCGCGAAGTGGAAAAGCTTTTCTGGTCGCAGTTTCACAATCCAGAGCGTCCACTGACAGTGGACGATCGTTTGGCTCAATGGGCCGAACTGAATAGGTTGTCCGGACTCGCCATGAAGTACGTCATGGGTCATCTGTGGCCGGGGAGATCGGAGCCGAAGAGTTATTTCGGCTTGGTGCAGCAATTCCTTGACGCGGTGCCGCGTATTGATGCGATAAAGAGGTCAGCATGCATAGAGGGCGCACGGATGGCTCTTGCCCGTGTCAAAACATACTGGGCAGAGATGGAGACCACCGTTGTTGCGTCCCGAGACTCGGACAGAAGCCGAGTACCCTCCGAGCACTATTATCAGGAAGTCCTTGAAGGCGCTCGTGTAATAGAGACGCAGTGCTCGAAGGATGCTATGTTATGATAGCATATGTAATTATAAAGTAATATTTTGATAAATTGTACTGGCCTTTTATACTTGTGCCTTCAAGTATTTGGAACACCTCCTGTGCGGCCGTTTTAAGATATATATATATATATATATATATATATATATATATATATATATATATATATATGTATATATATACAAAATCTCAAAGATGGCAGTCGTTGGCTTCAGCCCCCATGCACATAGTGCGGGGGTGCTCGCAGAAGACGCATTTTCACACTTAACCCAATGTCTTGGTCCTACAAAGGAGGTGATAGTACAACGGGCCAGGCAACCGGACTATAATGCTTTAACACTTTCACTTAGCCATAGGAGCTTGACAGTGAGACTATTTAGGTAGCCCCTTGGTGGCGACTGCGCTCGCCCGAGTTTGGGGCACGTATGTGCCTGACCAGGAAACGGCCCTTCGTTAAAGCGGAGGAATCCGATAGATTCCGATAGGTCATCGAGTGGCTGACCAGTCTCACGCTACATCATGACAGTTAGTTTTCGGCTTTCTCTACTGAGGTGCTCGCCCGGCCTAACCGGGGCACGGTCGCAGTAGTTCTCCTGGTGCTACCTTAGCCGATAGAGCGGAACGTAAGGTAGCCGAACTCAGGAGCCGGGCAACCCAACATTTGACCCAAGACATGATTCGGAGCTGATGCATATAATGCCAAAACTCGCGACGCCGAACACTCCCTAAATTGTTCGGTCTTTTATGAGTGCGGGCGAAACAACACTCTTTATTAAAAAAAAGCCCCTAGTGTCCAGGTACGTGCAAGAATTCTGACGTGGCCACATGCCAAGACGCCAGCCTCCTCCTTGGTTATATCAGAAAAAACCAGGGGATATGTAGCAACAAGAGACAGTAAAAAAGGTTTACATAGGGTCTTAATCTAAAAAGAATCCTTTAGGACGGGTCCCTACTGCACGTCTGCGCCTATGTCTCCATTGTGCCGTATCCTGGACGGGCGCCGCACGACGTTCATCTGTAAAGAGAGGAACTGAGTTGAAAATGGGTCGTGCCGAACAAAAGTTTAAAATAAACAAAGTATAAAATATATAAAATTGAGCTTTATTGTCTCTCATTGTATATGTGCGAAGCCCCTAGTGCGGGGGTATATGGCCACTAAGCCTGCATCACTGATAATTTTGTACCGAACTCGTTTATCCGCGCTCGTGGTCTTTAATGACCTATTCCGAAGTTTTTTGGCTGGTGAAGCCATTTTACTGTGGGGCTGTCAAAGCGGCCGCACAGTCCTCCGCTTGGGGGAGGCGCACTTTAGTGCTTCCCCTTCAAAGAGATGATGCCTCGTCGACCGGGCACCTTAAGCGTGAGGGATGCATAATGCGGTATTGCGTTAAAGCGGGCGAAAGCTTCGCGTCCCAGTAGTGCTTGATAGCGACTTGAGAACGGGACGATGTGGAAGGTCAGCTTTTCGCGGCGGAAGTTATCGGTATAGCCGAATATAACTTCGAGCCGGAGAAAACCCATGCAATGGGTGTCCGGACCAGGTGTTACCCCTTGAAAGGAGGTTTTGCTGCGGCGGATTCTTGCTGGGTCTATCCCCATGTGGTGGATTGTGTCCTGATATATCAGGTTTAGTCCACTGCCGCCGTCCATAAGCACATTTGAAAACTGTAGTCTGCCAATTATTGGATCGAGTACCAAGGCAGTCCAGCCTGCGTTCCTGGTACTTCTAGAGTAATCCAGTTGATCGAAGATGATTGGTTTTGACAACCAGTGGCGGGACCCCTTTGGTATAGGTCGTGTGGTGCGTACCTTTATGGGCGCCGCACGTTTTGTTATGTGAAGTAAGTTTACAGTTTTTACTTCTTGTGGGAAGTTCTTTTGTTTCCTGGTACTCTGCTTTTGGGGTTCGTCCTCGTCTTCACTTGGTGTGTCGAGCCCCTTGTGTTCGGCGTTGAGTCTGCCGGATTGTTTGAAAACCCAACAATCTCTGTGGGTATGGTTAGCAGGCTTCCCAGGAGTACAGTGTATTTGACATATCCTGTCCAGGATTTTGTTTAAATTGGATGGATCGTCCCTGTTATCCCGGAGGGGAGGTTTTGTCTGATTCTGTCGTGAGCCTTTGAATCCGGCGTTGACTGCCGTGCTCTTCGGACTTTTTTCCTTTGTCCGGCGATGGTCCTTGTTGCGTCGCGGTTTTCCGTTTCCATCCCTGGTTTCGGATGTACTTGGGTCGCTGGGGCTACATCTTGCCAACCAGCTGTCCTCTCCTGCACAAAAGCGGGTCATGAGGCTTGTTAGTGCGGCCATTGTTCTTGGCTTTTCTTGTCCGAGGTGTCTGGCGAGCCACTCGTCTCGGACGTTATGCCTAAAAGCTGCTAAGGCTTCGGCGTTCGGATAGTCGACTATCTGATTCTTTTTAGTGAGGAATCTATTCCAGAATTGCCGAGCTGATTCTCCGGGCTGTTGATTTATATGACTAAGATCGTCTGCATCCGGAGGGTGGACATAGGTCCCTTGAAAATTTGCTCGGAAAGCATCCTCGAGCTCTTCCCAACTTCCAATTGTGTTTTAAGGAAGGCTTTTAAGCCAATGCCGGGCTAGCCCTTTAAGCTTAAGGGGTAAATATTTTATGGCGTGAAGATCATCTCCTCTAGCCATATGTATGTGGAGGATGTAGTCCTCAATCCAGACTCCAGGGTCTGTTGTTCCATCATATGCCTCTATGTTTACGGGTTTGAATCCCTCTGGAAATTCATAGTCCAGGACATCATCGGTGAAACATAGGGGGTGTGCGGCGCCCCTGTATTTAGGTGTGCCGGATTCTGATGATGGCTTTATTGCATTGCTCACGAGAGCTTGCTTTCTGGGCCCGTAAATGAACCTGACTGGGCCATGATGCGAATCCTTAAGTGGGTCGCATGCCGATTTATGTGCGGCGCCACTTGCCGCTTTATGCTGGCCATGGGGTCGTCTATCCGGCCGTGTGGCTTTCTTATTTTTTGAATGCGAGGGCTCTAGGGCCTCTTTGTCGAATTCAGGCAGTAGCTTTCTCTTCGGATAGCTTTTAGTGCGGCAACTGTCACCATATTTATCTGCGGTATTGATTACTTTGCTCCATCTGATCCTGAGTGCGTCTTCCGCTGTTTTTAGCTTCCGCTTCTGCTTTTTCAGGCTACGTGCTATTGCAATGAGCCTCTGGTGGATATTCTTCTTCTTCATTGGTTTATCCGGCGTAAGATCGTCCGGAATGCCGTTTTCGCCGGGGGAGGGATGTTCGGTTCTCTATCCGTGTTGCCCTGTTCGGACGGTTGCTCTAAGGCCTGCTCGTCGTCTACCAGCTCATCCTGCTCTATGGCTGGGTCTTTATCGAGGCGGGGCTTTGGTCGGCATTTACGCCGACGCTTTGATTGCTTTTCGGGAGGTCGATCTCCCGTTCCATCCCCTTTTTCCTCGTTGTCGCTTCCTTTAGGGGTATCCACCATGTACACATCATGGGATGAGGTGGGTGTCCAATGCCCTATGGGCGTTGGTTCATCCATATCTCCTGCATCGTCATCCATGCTGTCGATGTCTGCGGAGTCGAAGTTGAGCACGTCGTTTAAATTGTCGGCAGTGGCTACCAAGTGGGTGGTGGGTGGGCTTTGAATTTCTTCATCGTCCGTATCCCATCTTCGCAGACCGTAGTCCGGCCAGGGCTCTCCTGATAAAGAGAGAGACTTGAGAGAATTCAGGATGTCGCCAAAAGGCGAGTGCTGAAAGATGTCCGCGCCGGTGAACTCCATTATCGGCGCCCAATCGGATTCGATCGGCAGGGGCGCGGGGGGTTCGGAGTCCGGAGAGGAGTCCGGATCCTCGAAGTCACGGGTCACGCAGAGCGCGGGGTTGGCGTTCGGCTCGATCGCCTTTGAGATCTCAGCCCCCGAGGTGACGTCCAACCGCTCGTCCTCGATTGGCGCAGCTGGCTCCGAATTAAGGGTCAGAGCCGGTGTGTTTGCGGCCTCTAGGGCACTGTTCGGTGGCAGAGCTAGGTCATGCCCCATGAGACAGTGCGGCGCGCTTGGCTGTGGCTCGAATCCATCGAAGATCAAATCTCCGCGGATGTCTGCCGTGTAGTTTAGGCTTCTAAACCTGACCTGATGGCCAGGGGCGTAGCTTTCGATCTGCTCCAGGCGGCCAATCGAATTGGCCCGCAGTGCGAAGCCGCCGAAGACGAAGATCTGTCCGGGGAGAAAAGTCTCACCCTGGACCGCATCGTTGTTGATGATCAAATGAGCCATCGAGCCCAAAAGTGACGACACACAGAGGAACTCTCAATGAAAGCACCAATGTCGGTGTCAAAACCGGTGGATCTCGGGTAGGGGGTCCCGAACTGTGCGTCAAGGCCAGATGGTAACAGGAGACAAGGGACACGATGTTTTTACCCAGGTTCGGGCCCTCTCGATGGAGGTAAAACCCTACTCCTGCTTGATTAATATTGATGATATGGGTAGTACAAGAGTAGATCTACCACGAGATCAAGGAGGCTAAACTCTAGAAGCTAGCCAATGGTATGAATGTTGTATGATGGAGTTGTCCTACGGACTAGAACCCTCCGGTTTATATAGAGTCGGTTACACAGAGTCGGTTACAATGGTAGGACATCTTGAATATCCGCATCGCCAAGCTTGCCTTCCACGCCAAGGAAAGTCCCATCCAGACACGGGACGAAGTCTTCAATCTTATATCTTCATAGTCCTGGAGTCCGGATGAAGGTATATTCCGGCTACCCGAACACCCCCTAATCCAGGACTCCCTCACACACCACGGAACCCATGGCCTCGCACTCCCATTCGGGTGGACCAACGGCATTCTGACAAATCCCTTCCATTGCCATGACACTCTCCCGGCCACTCCGACCCAATCCCCAATGGGCTAGTCCTGGGTGGCCCCGTGTCTACCAAAGACACACCGACCACCGTCATGGCCAAAACAATCCCACTCGGGGACCCGGTACCATAATCTCAACAACGGGCACACAAGGTTATGCCTGCTTACCGGGCCAAGGTGAGCACGGCACAACCTTCCCTAGTTGGAGGCACCGACCAGAGGCAATCTCAATGGACCGAATCAAGGCCTTCCCAAAAAGGCGAATGTGGCTGCACTGGGAAAAACTCGATTCAGCGGCACCATGACCCAGTCAACATTATATTCAAGTTGAGTTATAATCAGGTTCAACTTAAGATGAAAATGACCGGTGTCATAGCATGCCATGAAATGCAAAACTACACATGCATCACTTAATATTGAAAAAGACCGATTGTCATCCGTATCTATACTACTTATAAAAGAGCAAACATAATCTTCTTTAAGTGCACCCCAAAAATGTACACGGATACATTACCACCGCATGATTAGTCCCACTAAACACAATCTAACGGCTAGCCTTAACCTAATCTGTTCTCTGTGTGCATTTAGCAATTTACCTTGACTGACCGTACTCCACCATGGAGGAAAATATGAAAGTCCACGCCTGGTCAATTAGGAAACTATAATCACAGACACATCCTATTAAGAAACTAATCACGAGCGCATCTAAATATTAGGAAACTAATCACAAACACATCCTATTATTAGTAAACTAATCACGGGAGCATCCTATTATTAGGAAAATAATCACGAGCGCATCCTATTAGGAAATTAATCACGAACACATTTAATTATTAGGAAACTAATCATGAACGCATCCTATAAGATAACTAATCACGAACACATCTAATTATTAGGAAACTAATCGCGAGCGCATCCTATCGTCTTCTATCAGAGAATTGCGATCACGAGTCGCCTGTCGTCACCAGCCCACCACCCACACGAGCCACACTGGGAGACACGCGAGGAGGAGGAATCACGATCACAAGTTGCCTGTCGTCACCAGCCCACCACCCACGCGACCCACACTGGGAGACACGCGAGGAGAAGCTGCGGCTTCCTCCGAACACACACACGTGCCGTCGCCGCCTTTGTTTTCTCCCTGGAGGCCAGGTCACTCTTGTACTGACTGCAACGACTTCGTCCACGTCCTGGGCACGCTCTCTGGGAACCACCGGCATCCGCATCGACTTCAGCTCCGTCCAAAACACCCACGCTGACAACCACCCACCGCCGACACCCTTCAAGTGGGGGAAACGCTAAGTATCCTGGACCACTATAAGCGGGCCAAAAAAATCGAGTCGCCCCCACAACCATGCATGTAGATTCGCCTGGTCGCCAACCATCGTCGTCCCCAGGGCGGCGCAGGTCTCGGCCACTGCGTAGCAGGTGAAGCTAATCACGGCCCCATCTCTCTCGCCCGAAGCCACCGCCGACCCCCTCAGCTCTGACACGTGCTGCTCCGTTGGACACGCTTGTCCAGTACTCACGTGTGGACGACGTCGTCCAAAGACATCCTACCTTCGTCGGACGATGGAACTCCCCACGCCCCGGTGTGTGGAGGACGCCGCCTCAAAGCTGGACGATTGACTCACCTGCGTTGACAACGCCGCCCAACCTGTGAGAGAACACGGTCGCCGCGGCTGCTCGCAGGCCTGAACGATAGAGATGCTCGCCTTCACGTGAACGCGCCGCACGCACGCACTAATCAAGTATGTACCGAGTGTTTTTTTTACTGTCATTGCTACCTCGCCGGTGGTGACACATCTAGAAGTACAGGAATTAGAGATGAGGCAATGAGAAACAGAGGAGCGCTGTAGCACACATAGTTGGGTTTCAGGCAACCAATGCCTTCTCTATCTAGAAGTACAGGAACTAGCATTTTTTGTCTTGTTTCACAGCTGATTCTATGCAGTCAAGACATATCTACACTTCTCTATTTGACAATGGCTTCCTCTTTTCAACAAACCATAGAGGTCTCTTCCCACTATTGTGGTTGATACTCAATTGTAATAATAATTCTTGACTGGAGTTTGGTGGCACTGAAATGGTTCCTTAGCTTGTCCTAAGTGACATTTTCATGTGTGATTATACTTGCATAAATGTGTGCATATGGAGAATCATGATGAATCTTCTAAATAACTTTGAGTTTTATACATTGGGAAAAGTGGGTGGTCTTTTAATACAGGAGAAATGTTGATTAAGGAGAAACGATATTTCAAATTATTTGTGTGAGTTGGGAATAAGAGATTGTGTACTATATAGGAAAATTTCAAATTTATGAATAAATTGTCTTGTATTAAGTATAGTATAATGTGTTAATCCAAATAGACGCGTGTTGCACGTGCACACTTATTAGTCCAAATAGACGTGCGTTGCATGTGCATACTTACTAGTACACATTAAGCATAAACATCAACAACTCATATTACTTTACTGATCAATATAGATCACATATTAACCAATATATTTTGCAGCAAGTTTTATTATTTTCTCATGCAAAAACTTAACTCTGATTAATTTCACACGTGAATAATAAAGATTTTCCCACAAACAATTCCCAATTTCTTTCTCATCCAAGTTAGGTTCAAACATTCTGCAAGTCAAGTAAAATGAATAAACAAGCACTTAACAGAATATTTTCTTAGCAAATTTTTATCATTTTATTAAGGCAAGAGAATAACTTTAAATAATTACTAACATGCATACCAAAATCATTTCTATCATCACCACAAATAAATCTTAACTTGGCTCTACAAACTAAACTAATTTCAACATTCTGTAAATCAAGCATAATAACTCACAAACATTTAACCGAATAGAAATAACACAGTAGTTATTTAAATGCATGGATTAATCATTTCATTCAAGTAAGAAAATCACAAATATTGAAATGACACCATGAAAATGTTGCTGTGGCTTGCCTTAGTGAAGATAAGGTTCACAAGCCTTCTGGTGATCCTCAAGACAAGCCTCACCCTCTGAAGATAAATTTAAACACAAAAAGCAAATATCAAGAACACTTCTGAAAATCACTAGAAATTCTAAACAGCTCAGAAAAATCTCATTTTTGGTGAGCTGCTAGATTTCTTTTCAAAGAACACAATGCAAAAAGAATCAATTCATTTGGACTTATGGTTGAAAAGTTACAACTGTTTGAAGCTCTCCGGAATTTAAGTGATTTTGAATTTAAATAAACAGCTAAGAGGGGGAGGGGGTGACGTCGAAGGCGTAAAACCTCAGGGCACTACCACTCATACCACTCCGCGCGCGTACAGAGTGGCTGACTTGCGGGCCCCGCTAGTCAGGTGGGGGAAGGGGGAAAGGGAAACAGAGGAGGCCGCGGCTTCGCCAGAGCTCTCGCCGGCGACGAGGGCTTCTTGGCCAAAACGAGACGGAGGGATTTAGAGAGGGGACGGTGGCGCACCTGCCCGTACCCGTAGCGTGGCTATGGTTGGTCGGACAGCGTCCGAATCAAGCTCGCAAGTGGAGCTAGAACACAGTGGTTGTCGGAGTTGAGGAAAACGGCGAACAAAGGCCACTCCAGGGGCTCCAAGCGGGCGAGACGGCCTCACCGGAGAGAGGTGGAGGCCCTGAAGGAGTCGCCCAGGCCTGGGAGGGGTTGGAGCTACCAAGGCGACCAGAGGGGATCGCCGGCGAGCTCGAGCTCGGGGACGGCGGCCCGAGGCCTGCCCGGCCGGGCTACGGCTTCCTACGCGATTGTCGAGTGTGTGGGAGTGCTGGATGGTGCTCGAGGAGGCTGGGGGTGGCTCCATTTATAGGCGAGCGGCGAGGGGGGTTCGGGCTCCGCTGGTGGACACCTGTCCACGACGCCCGGTGACGAGCGACATCAGTGAGAGGGGGAGAAGGCGACGCAGGTCACGCGACAACTGTGGGCGGACGGAGACGAGCACAGGATCGAGGGGAAGGCGACGAGCACAGTGCGCTCCGCACTATTGGGCTGGCTGGACCTTGCCCGTGCTCGCTGCGGCGAGCTCCGGCGTCGGTGAGCACTAGAGGGAGGTTAATGGCATTGAGACGAAGATGGTGGCACGGTTTGGCACACTCGGGCAGGCGAGGGAAGCGAGCACGCGCGAACAGAGCCCTCGACGGCACTCAGAGGCGCGTCGACACGCATGCCAACACCCCTGGACGATCGTGATCACCGCGTGAACTATGACACAGGCCGATCTAAGCATAAACTTCATGTATGGCGTGTTGTGTGTGGTATCTTTGAGTGTTACCACGATTTGGTTTGGATCCAGGTGCAGTAGAGAGGTTTTTACAAGCCAGGTAAGTTTCAGATCAGTAACTTTGAACAGTTACTATGGTCAAACGGCTGGGAGTTAGAGGCTGTGCTTTGGAGGCTAGTCATGAGTTACTAAGGTAAAGATGCACAAGAAAGTTCAGGTCAAATGGAGCAAGTAAAATGGTAATTGCTGTGGAAACCACCATTTCTGTCCAGAATAGAAAATATTTTCTGTAGCAAAAATATTCCAAAAAGTGATGAAATATTTTTGCTCAGGGAGGTGCCCTAGGGTTCACAAAATATTTGTGAATTATCTCAGGTTTTTCTGAGCCATAAAAATTAGGGTTGTTTTGAAGCAAACTGATCTGGCTAGGGTTTTTGAGATAAAATGAATATTTTTCATTTAAGAAAAATATTCCAAAGATTATTTTGGGGTGGATCAGAAGAGAAATGATGATTTAGGAGGGAAGTGGAGCACTTGGGTGAAAGCCAAGGATGCCCAAGTGTTTAAGTCCATATGAAAAGATTCAAGAACTCCAAGTTTCAGAAAATTTTCAAGTGAAGATCAAGAAAATAAGAGAGGGCAAAAACCAGGCTGTCACAAACCTCCCCCACTTAGAATGAATCTCGTCCTCGAGATTTGGTTGCTTGGGAAAACCACTCTGTATACTGATCCCTAAGGAATTCTTCCCGCTCCCAAGTCGCTTGTGATTCTGTGTGATGCTCCCACTGAACCTTGTAAAATTTTCTGACTTTACTGCGAGTGACCCTTTCCATCTGATCCAAAATTTTAAACAGTCTCTCTTCATATGTTAAATCTTTTGCCAACTCTATCTCAGCCATAGCAGTCCTTTTCTCAGGCGGGGATATGCATCGTCTTAATTGCGAAACATGAAACACACTATGCACGTCTGCCAATTCAGGGGGTAGTTCAAGTTGATATTTAACAGTACCCACTCGAGACATAATCGGGAATGGACCAATAAATCTGGGTGCTAGCTTTCCATGAGTCTGAAATCTCTTGACTCCTTTCATAGGAGTGACTCGGAGGTATACGTGTTCTCCATGTTCAAAAATGACCTGTCGGTGCTTGGCATCATAATAACTCTTCTGTCGAGATTTGGCCAGTTGCAATCTGTCTCTGATTTCCTTAACTTGTCTCTCAGCTTCCATCATGAGATCCGGTCCGAAGATACGGGACCAAAAAGCAGAGGTAAACAAGGAACCTCGGTCGGAAGTGATAGTTTGGGGTACTCCATGCAGCCTGACTATTCTGGATACATACAACTATGCAAGTTCATTTGCCCTGTATCTGGTGCTGATGGGAATGAAGTGAGCGACCTTGGTTAGGGTATCTACTATAACCCAGATTGCATCCTTGCCTCGCTGAGTCTTAGGCAATCCCGTACTGAAATCCATGCAAATGCCATCCCATTTCCACTGTGAAACCGGCAGCGGTTGGAGGAGTCCGCCTGGCTTCTGATGCTCTGCCTTCACCTTGTTGCATATGTCGCAACAGGCTACAAAATAGGCAATGTCTTTCTTCATTCCATCCCACCAGAATATTTGTCTAAGATCCTCATACATTTTCATACCTCCCAGGTGAATGGAATATGAGGATTCGTGTGCTTCTGACAGGATTTTCTTCTTCAAGTCCGGTTGATTGGGCACACAAATTCATCCATGGAATCGGAGGGTACCGAATTTGTCCTTGGAGAAATCAGGGGCCTGATCTGCCATCTGGCTCTTGGCACGTCTTTGTAGCTTGGCGTCTGCGGACTGGGCCTTGCAGATCTCCATCTCAAGGGTGGGCGTAACTTCCAAAATATTAGCGAGGCCAGCATCCACTATCATCAAGTTGAGCTGAGCGATCTCCTCTTGGAGTTTGGGAGGCAATGATTTCAAGATGACATTTAAGCTGACGGGCTTTCGACTGAGTGCATCTTCAACCACGTTGGCCTTACCCGGGTGGTAATTTATTCCAAGGTCATAATCCTTGACCAACTCTAGCCATCTTTGCTGACGGAGGTTTAGGTCTGGCTGAGTAAAGATGTATTTAAGACTCTTGTGGTCGGTAAAAATTTGGCACCTTTTCCCAAATTTTTAACGCATGAACCACCGCAGCCAATTCCTAATCATGAGTAGGGTAATTTCCCTCGTGGGATCGTAGCTGTTGCGATGCATATGCCACAACCTTGCTGTCTTGCATAAGTACGCAACCAATGCCTTGCTTGGAGGCGTCACAATACACATCAAAACTGCGGTAAATGTCTGGGAGAGTCAATACAGGTGCGGTTGTCAGACGTATATTTAACTCATTAAAACTTTTCTCACAGTCCTCCGTCCATTCAGACCTTTTATCCTTTTTGAGCAGCTCTGTCATGGGTTTAGCAATCTTGGAAAACCCTTCAATAAAACAACGGTAATATCCCGCCAATCCGAGAAAACTCCAGATCTGCATCACAGTCGTGGGCGGCACCCAATCGAGCACATCCTTTACTTTGCTCGGATCCACGGCTATACCATTAGCGGATAGTACATGTCCGAGAAGTCCAACTTGCTTGAGCCAAAATTCGCATTTACTGAATTTGGCGTATAGCTGATGGTCGCGGAGTCGTTGTAGCACTGCTCGGAGGTGATCCTTGTGCTATTCTTCACCCTTGGAGTAAATGAGGATGTCATCAATGAAGACTACCACGAATTTGTCGAGGAAGTCCATGAATACTTTGTTCATCATATGCATGAAGAAAGCAGGGGCATTGGTGAGACCAAAGGACATCACGGTATATTCATAAAGACCGTACCGAGTAGTGAATATGGTCTTAGGAATATCCTCCTTTTTAATCTTGAGCTGATGATAACCAGTCTGGAAATAGATTTTAGAGAATACCTTAGCCCCACTGAGCTGATCAAACAGATCATCAATCCTTGGCAGTGGATATTTATTTTTGATGGTGACCTCATTCAGCTAGCGGTAATCTACGCACATGTGGAGACTACCATCCTTTTTGTCCACGAAAATAGAAGGTGATCCCCATGGTGAAGAGCTGGGACGAATATAACCTTTCTGGAGCAATTCATCAAGCTATTTCTTTAGCTCCACTAATTCTAATGAAGGCATCCGGTAATACTTCTTGTATAACAGTGCAGTTTAGGGCACAAGATCTATTGCAAACTCCAGTTCTTCTCGAAATACATCAGGGTACTCGCTGACCACAGGGATAAATTCCAATTCAGCCACAGCCGTGCAAACCAATTCTTGTTTGGGTATATTCTTGCGAGCATAGAATTTGGTAGACTGCCCATTCAGACTGGTCAAAGTGACTTCGCGGGTTGCGCAGTTTATGCAAACTTGATATTTGGTCAGCTAACTCATACCCAATATAATATCCAACTTTCTAGACTCTATGATGGTCAGAGAGGTTGGAAAGTAGACTCCGTTGATATTGACTTCCAGATCACGGCAAACCAGATTGCTCATGATTATAGATCCCGGAGTTTGTACCAGCATATTTTTGCCCAAAAGCGTGCGAGGAAAGTTGTTTTGGGCAGCAAAACTCCGAGAAATAAAAGAATGGGAAGCCCCAGAGTCAAATAAAGTTATGGCAGGTATGTCATTAACAGTAAACATACCAATGAGGACTTCTGGCTTCTCTTGGGCTTCATCGACGGAGATATGATGCACGTGCCCAGTGAAGTTTTGCTGGGTTGGCCATGACTACATAAAGTTGACTTGTGGCCTGCTTAGGGCATTAATCTTGTTGTTCTTGGGGCACCGTCTGGCATAATGTACGTTCCGCCCACAATTTAAGTAAGAATTGTTGCGCTGACGCTCCTCATGTGTTGGGTTGGTCATGACATTCTTGACTTGAGTGGTGGTCTTGTAAACATTCTGCTGCCAATTTGGCTTATATTCCACCTGAGTCTGCTGCTAGGTACGAGCCTTTTGCACGGGTTGCCCATCCTTCTTAGGCTCAAACTTATGCTTGTCGTCATTGTTAATAGGCCTATTATCTGCTATAATCTTGTGCTCCCGTTTAGCAATGAAAGCCTTGTTTACCAGAGTTTGGAAATCTGGGAAATCAAGCATACTGAGAGTACACTGGAGTTGCGGATTTAGGCCTCCAAGAAATCTGTCAATCTTCCTTTCTTTGGTGGCCATGTCATAAAGAGAGTAACGGGCCAGATGATTGAATCTTTGCAAATATTATGCCACAGACTGATTTTCTTGGACGAGTGCGAGAAATTCACGTTGCTTGGTCTTCATAACTCCAGCAGGGATATGATATTTTCGGAACTGGTCTTTAAACCTTTCCCAGGTGATTTCCTCATCAACCGTCCGGATGGCTTTTGTATTTTCCCACCATATGGCAGCTGCGCCTTCAAGATAATGAGTTGCAAATGGAAATTTATCATTTTCTTCAGTACGAGCAATCTCAAGCTTTTTCTCAATGGTGTGCAACCAATCGTCTGCATCCAATGGGTCAACAATCTGACTGAAACTGGGTGGCTTGATCCTTTGAAAATCTGACAGCTTTGAGTGATGACCATTCTGATTTCCATTCTGTCCAACCATAGCTTGCACACTTCTCAATATTTCAATCAGATCATTGTTCCTTCTTTCCTCAAACATACGCAGAATTTGCTCAGTGGAGGGCGGATTTGGCGGTGGAGGTGGTGGCGGAACGTATGGTTCGGGAGAATGTCCTGCCTGTCGTACGGAACGACGAACAGGGGTTCCCTCACGAACGTTGCTACTGCTGCCTCCCCGCGTCATCCTATTGTGGATTTTCCCAAGACAACGCAATCGAGATGAGAAACACCCAAGAATAAAATTGGGGAAAAGCCAGCGACAAATCCCAGAAGAAAAAAGAAGAGCGAGGAAAATACGGCGAATAGAGTCTCAACATAATTATACATAGACTCATACATGAAAGATAAACAACATGACTGGTTCAACTACTCTCATACATGCAACGAAACATCATTACTCGTACGACTACATCCGTACATCATCCAGACGACTGCGAATACTCAAAGATACTACTGCTCTGCTGGTGCTGCGGCGTCCTCCCCTGAAGCGGTCTCGGATCCCGAACTGACGTGGTTAACGGAAACCTCCGGGTTAAAGGTAACACGACGGTGCTGCCTCGAGGGCTCTCCCTCAGGGGCAGGGGTAGGATGAAGCATCGGGGCTACAGGAGTAGCGAGAAGTGAGACCCACTCGCCAGGAGTACTGAGAGGGTTCACGGCCGAGACGCCCGTGCTACTCGGAGGAGTAACCGGCGAAATAGGGGAGCTAGAGCTGACTGGAACATAAGGGGTAAATCCCAGGGAAGATGGGGTAGTGGCGGATCTAGAGGTGACTAAAGTAGCGGCTAAAGCAGTACGGGCACGAGTCAGCTCTCGAGCCAGCTCATGGATCATGAGATAGCTAGCAGTGGCATAACGAGCAAGGTGGCTAGCAACACTATTAGACTACGGATCAATGAGAGGGAAACGGACACGACCGTTGTCGTGCAGAGATGGGTAGTAATAGAAACCTGGGTGGTTCTGCATTCGGACCTTGTTGTAGCGAAGCTCGACAAGGACCTCGAATGCAGCAAACTGGACAGCCTGAGAAGCGGTGGAGGCATAACCGCTCCGAGAAGTACGAGTGTAAGAGATGGAATCGGAACTAGTGCGCAGAGTGACCACTGCGTGATACTCATACACTGAATCAGCTAGATGCTCCCGGTACACACGATAGACTGGGTCGTCTCCGAGAGGGTACAACAGCCGACGCCACACGTTGCGAAGGAGCTGCGGTGACGTGTACGACATTAGCTGCAACTGGCACGGATACGGCATCGGAGCCATCTACACCCACAACCATTAGCAGGTTAGCAAAAAATACATAAACCGTATGCATGCAATGCAACAATCAGCACAAATTACTACCGGCACTCCACTTAAACTCGTATCTAACATCCAGTTAACACGTCCCAGTCTAGCGTGGCCTATAGTCAGCGTGGCTCTGATACCAACCGTTGTGGCACCCCGGCTCAAAGCGACCGGTTTACCATGCATTGCCAGCCCAGAGACCATGTCTTCTGGCAACACACAACATCTTGGTACAGAAAACAACCGCATTATTGATGCTAGCGGAACAGTGTTTATATTACAACAGTTGTCTAGGCCAAGCGGCACACCCGGTGCGGCTGAACAATATGTACATTATTTAGTGAACATAAAGGGGCCTCGATCAGGACAACTACGTGGCAGCGGAATAACGTCGTAGCGGAAGCTCCATATCACAGGAACACCGATGTGGACACGATCTAGACTCGAGCAGCACTCCTCTCCAACGAGACTTTCCTGAAATCTGGCATGACACGCCAGGTCAGTACATTGAATGTACTTGCAAGCTCACAATAGACATAATCATAATGGCAAACAATATCATGATACTTAACCAATTATTAATAATGCAACACTACATGTCAAACATGCTGTGATCATGCTCGAACGCCCCTCGGGACAACTTACCAACCGTGATCTTTCTCGGATCACAAACAAACCACCAACATGGTCTTAACAAGAGTAACTTGTGATCCTTACGGCGATCACAACCACGACCAATATCTGGTCCTGAATATGTCGATGACCTTTCTGCCATCCTCAACAATGCAAAGTTCATAGCTTAGTGTGCAAATTTTATTAATCGTTGACTCATGGTGGGACCTACTACAAGGTGTCCGTGACCGTGGACTCGACTATCGATAGATTATACACTCTGCAGAGGTAGCACACTATACCCACACCACGGAACCCATGGCCTCGCACTCCCATTCGGGTGGACCAACGGCATTCCGACAAAACCCTTCCATTTCCATGACACTCTCCCGGCCACTCCGACCCAATCCCCAACGGGCTAGTCCTGGGCGGCCCCGTGTCTACCAAAGACACACCAACCACTATCGTGGCCAAAACAATCCCACTCGGGGACCCGGTACCATAATCTCAACAATGGGCACACAAAGTTATGCCTGCTTACCGGGCCAGGGTGAGCATGACACAACCTTCCCTAGTTGGAGGCACCGACCAGAGGCAACGTCAATGGACCGAATCAAGGCCTTCCCAAAAAGGCAAATGTGGCTGCACTGGGAAAAACTTGATTCAGCGGCACCATGACCCAGTCAACATTATATTCAAGTTGAGTTATAATCAGGTTCAATAAGATGAAAATGGCCGGTGTCATAGCATGCCATGAAATGCAAAACTACACATGCATCACTTAATATTGAAAAAGACCGATTGTCATCCGTATACACATTAAGCATAAACACCAACAACTCACATTACTTTGCTGATCAATATAGCTCACATATTAACCAAAATATTTTGCAACAAGTTTTATTATTTTCTCATGGAAGAACGTAACTCCGATTAATTTCTCATGTGAATAATAAAGATTTTCCCACAAACAATTCCCAATTTGTTTCGCATCCAAGTTAGGTTCAAACATTCTGCAAGTCAAGTAAAATGACTAAACAAGCACTTAACAGAATATTTTCTTAGCAAATTTTTATTATTATATTAAGGCAAGAGAATAACTTTAAATAATTACTAACATGCATAACAAAATCATTTCTATCATCACCACAAATAAATCTTAACTTGGCTCTACCAACTAAACTAATTTCAACATTCTGTAAATCAAGCATAATAACTAACAAACATTTAACAAAATAAAAATAACACAATAGTTATTTAAATGCATGGATTAATCATTTCATTCAAGTAAGAAAATCACAAATATTGAAATGACACCATGAAAATGTTGCTGTGGCCTGCCTTAGTGCAGATGAGGTTCACAAGCCTTCTGGTGATCCTCAAGACAAGCCTCACCCTCTGAAGATAAATTTAAACACAAAAAGCAAATATCAAGAACACTTCTGAGAATCACCAGAAATTCTAAACAGCTCAGAAAAATCTCATCTTTGGTGAGCTGCTAGATTTCTTTTCAAAGAACACAATGCAAAAATAATCAATTCATTTGGACTTATGGTTGAAAAGTTACAACTGTTTGAAGCTCTCTGGAATTTAAGTGATTTTGAATTTAAATAAACAGCTGAGGGGGTGTGACGTCGAAGGCGTAAAACCTCAGGGCGCCACCACTCGTACCGCTTCACGCGCGTACAGAGTGGCTTAATGGTGGGCCCCCACTACAAGAAATATGTCAACTTGTGACCTTGACTATTGGTCACTGAAAGGTCATCGTTTTTCATTTGCGACCTTTTTTTGACCAAAAACAGAAGGTCAAAAGCTGGCAGTCGTAAACTGAAATTAACGACCTAAGGTCGTGGACGTTTACGACGAAAATATGCCTATTGTTCTGTTTTGGTAACTAGCAGCCTCCTGAGGCCACGTAGGCATCCGACGTGGCAATCTGATGTGGCACAAGAATCGGCCCGGTCCAATTGGGTGTTTATATGGGCCGAGCCCATTAATTCAGCCTTTCTATATATCTTTTCCTGTCAATTTTTGGTCAGACTTCATGGGCCAAGCCCAACAATTCGGCCTTTTTATTTCATGGGTCATGGCCTTTTTGTACAACAGTTTTAGTTTTTTTAATAATGTGTCCACTAGTCAAACAGGTCCCACTTGTCAGGTTCTTGTAAGTGGGTCCTAGCTATTAGGCCCAGATTCTTCATATTTGAGTTTGACAATAAGAAAATAACCAGTAGTTAAATTGGCCAGGAAAAAACACACATGATACTTCAAATAACAATAGCCAGATTCAATACAAGCTCTACAAATGACACGTCCTACAAGCTGTAGCATATACAAGCTCTACAAATGACACATCCTAGAAGCTGTAGCATTTACAAGTTCTACAAGTTACACGTAATACAAGCTTAGTTGATACAAGCTCTACAACTATGGGAATCAGTTACAAGCTCTACAACTATTTTCTTCTTCTACATGTAGCTCCTTCAATAGCGATCAAATGCCGGCTCACTGGAGAGTCAGGACTGGGCCTTCCACGGACGCCCTGTTACATGAATCAGCTGATAAAAATTAGAAAAACTGGAGACAATATATTATGAACATTCCATTCAAAAAAGGAGTAAAGGACATTCTTTGTTTCATCACGTTACAAATGAGCAGGACAAACCACAACTTTACTCGACACACACACACATACACACATGAATATTAAGCTCAATTCCAGCAACTATATCATGGTTTAACAGCTGGCCTCAGCATCATCAAACCACCATGCTTATGATCATAATCTAAGCATATCATCAAACAAAACCTACACATATAAAGATCACTGCACATCAAGCCACAGGCGCACCAGCGCTGGCATGAGATTCAACGCAACAGCAATGGGGCTACCAGAACAACATGAAAAACCTAAGCATACTAGAGAAAATAGATAGTTGGTGCTGGAGGGACTAGTGAATTACCTCAATGGCATACTTGATGGGTGATGATGGTCCTTCTCAAGTAGTTGTCGTCCATGGTTAAGAGGTTTCATACATCTGTCTACAACAATCAGCAAACCAGAAATCAGAACGAATACTTCAATCTCATAAGAAGTTTAAAAAAGACTATAGTAGGACAGAAATATGTGGACTACTTCTAAAATGGTACATATAGCACATGCCCAAACAAATATGTGATTTCAAGGTTGAAAGCTTTAACATAGAACGCTGAATAATTCGTTGCCCAAAACGTGCGTGCTATATATATACCAAGTGATGAGAAACCATATGTAGAATTTATAAACGTAAGGAGCAAAATTTCTAAAAGAAGTACACCATTACATAGTGCTACAACAAATGTGAAATGCTTGATGATGTACATGAATTCACATTTAGAAGGAAAGAAATGTACTGTAAAACGTTCCATATCTGAAACATATTCACTGAACTAAAAGAAGGTCGAGTTTTACTTGCAAATGAAAACATGCTAGAACCTTTCTGTCAATTTATGAGAAGTAGAACCACTATGCCACTTGGTTGTTCTTTAAATAAAAAAAATGAGTTGTAACGCAGGCTAACAGAAACGCTATGAGCATCGTTTGGGCAGACCATCCAGGATGGTGTACAAATCAGAATGAAAGCATGATTATATATTTCAGGATGATGTACAAATCAAGATGAAAGCATAGAGCTGACAAGTTTGATGAGCTTCGATATGAACAGAAGAACAGAGATACTAGGTAATTCAGTGGGTTTGGGCTTGACAACAGGAAGCAAGAACACATCAATTGACGAAAACAAGATGCTGAATTATATTTGGTAGTATATATACTGTGGTATACTATGTTCGTATCAAGGGGAGATTTCGTACTAGTGCCTAAAAACATTGTAAACAAGTACAAATACCCCGTTATTACAAGCACAAATGGACTTGGACTGGGCAACGACGATATCAGGGTAAAAGAGTCGAGTTCTTGATTAGTTAAGAAAGCTCTACTTTCAAGAAACTTTCACATCAGAAAACTAAAGGAAACATGATTACTTCTCAATACTATGGAGTCACACTTTCAAAAACCTGTCTATGTATATACAAACTTGAGGGATTAGCCGTGCAAAGGTTCAATGGATCCAAATAAACATGCAGAAAGGCTATCCTTGCCTTTCTTGTACTAGGTAACCTTGTGGAGGGTGTATTGCTTGCACTCCTTGTTCTTGAAGTAGGTCTTCTTGGTCTTCGGAACATTCACCTACAAAAATTGTCATACCATATGCTTAGCCAACAGTAATAAACAACCAGGAATTTTACAACACACGACAAACAAAAAGAACTTCATAGCTAAACTCATAACCCATGCTTGTTAGTTTAAGATGTGGAGAAGGACGTGTTAGGTTCCAAGGGGCATGGAAAATTCCCAGTGAATCACCAGGGTCCAAAATGGCAGAGGGCAGAATTTTCAGTTTTCAATTATACAAATAATGAAAAGAGAACTCAAGCCAAAGATGTTATGTTGAACTAGAAAAGCACCCAGCTGGCCAAAAAGAGAGTAACATTACATACTCCAAAACAGAACACATCAAGTTAGCTCGCAATGGTGGAACAACAGCCCTACTCCATAGAGACCTAGGATGTAGGAGGAATACATTATCATGTCGCTCGTTGCTTATGGCCTAAGGTTTCAGGAACACCTAGTACATAAGCTGATTAACTGCAGCTAAATGACAGCATACTATGCAAACAAACTGTCAGACTATGATCCAACCTTGCAAGCATATAACTAGAATAAACGTGTATACTTGGGACACTGCAAGCAGACGTGGAAACAAGGAAATTACTCTGGAAGCTGCATATGCGGTACGGTGTACAAGTACTTGCATACTCTGCTTGGTACACGTGTACCTGGAGAGGCGGTGGTGTCGAGGGAGTAGTTGGTGAGGGGGACAACGAAAGACTTGATCCTCCCCATGCAGTACCTCATCCTGCTCACCATCTTGGACGTGCTCTACAGAAAACGCCGCGCCATTGCTGATCAATCAATCTGCAGATTAACCAATGCGTGCGCGTGTATGAAGATGTATTGGTACCTGCATGAGGAGGTAGCTCTTGCCGTCCCAGGCGTTCTTGATGACCTGGAGGTCAACGATGGGCGGCGCATGTCCTAGAACTCGTACGCCTCCGGCTGCCCACATTGAACTCCTTCAACTACAAAAACACATATGGAATTAAAAGGACGCCAGTAAGAGCAGGGAAGAACAACATTCGATAATGCTTCATAGTAACTAATTTAGCTGGACTTTGTACTACTCTGGTTTCATTCTGATATAATGGAACTAGGGATGATTAAAAAAGAAAAGGCATCGACCATAATGTTACACAGTAGTCAATTTATGGTCTGAACATCGGATGTCGTCCGTGCTCTGAACCAAAATGTAAGCAACCTTAAGAGATTATTGTACTGATACACTAGAATTTCATCCATTTATCAACAATTGCAAAGATAAGGACTGCAATTTGCAGTGAATCAGAGATTGGGACTACAATTTCATCCCTAGCAAATATATGTTTCCTAATTATTATTCACTTGCCATTCTATCAAGCATAGTATATATTTCCAACAGAGACTACACACAAGAGTGTCTAATTATTCAGTTATCTGAATAGTGACTACTGATTTCATTCAGGCAAGCAACAGAAAATGTTGTGACAACTAAAATCAATCTACAAATTTATAGAAAAAGGTTCAAACATTTCTTCGAGGAAATGAATACAACCTCGTAATTCAGCTGGGAAGGAAATATGCATCACACACGGTGATATATTCCTTAACACAGTTCTCCTCTCAGAACATGTATATATGAATCAAAAAGGTGTTTTGATTGACTCATGTGCCTGCTAACATGTAGACTGCTTGCCTACAGAGACGAGATGGGGGTGAGAGAGGAGGATGGAGATGGAGATGGCTTACCACCTGCACACATCGGGGAGGAGGAAGAAGCTGAAGCAGCAGCTTCTCCTTGGCCGGGCCCCTTCACGCAAGCAGAGCAGATCAGAGGAAGAAAACTGACTGCATAGACGGCCGCACATACGAATCAGATGCGGAGATGAAGAAGGCCAGAAGAAGAGAAGGATTCATCGCATACCCTTGCGGACGTTCCTGTTCTTGCTCTTGGAGGAGAAGAGGATGCTGCGGATCCTGAGCTCGGTCGACATGCCCGCCCGTGGGCTAGGGTTTCGGGCGCGAGGAGGGAGGAAGAGATGGATGCATGGATGTGGAGGTGGAAGGAGGAGGGCACGGTGGTGGTGGCGGTGGGAGGAGGAGGATTCCTCTGCCGCAGCGTGGTCGTGGAGAAGGAGGAGGAAGGTCCATGACGGCGCCGATGCGGGAACACCGGTGCGGATCTGGTCGTGGCCTGAGAAGGAGAAGTCCGAGTCGATCTGGGGCCTAGTAGGGAGACAAGAGGACGGGAGGGGAGGTGAGGGGGAACCGGCGGCGAGGGAGAGGGAGAGTGGGAGGAGGTTGCCGGTGGGTTGTGGTTGGTTGGGGAGACGAAGGCGGCGGCGGTGGGTTTCATTTTGGGGGAGACTGACGGGGTCGAGCTCCACTGCAGGGTGGTGGCCGACGTGCGCAGGAATGTAGATGGAGGTGGCCGACAGGCTCTGACTTGGATTGGATCTGGGAGGGAGAAGGCGGCGGCGGCGGCGATTGGGAGAAGGGGACTAGGGTTTCGTGGGTGAGAGGGATACGGGGTGATTCGGGAGGGGGTGAGAGCGACAATGGGGGTGTGGGCTGCCGTTGGATCGGGGCGCATCCGACGGTGCTTAAGGCATGATCCGTGTGAGCTGATTTTAGACCAATCGGAACAGAGTATCCTCTTTGATGATGTTAAGACCATTTAAATTGGTGGTAAACGATTGAAAATAAGATTCTGAATCATGTCTGCCATTTGACGACCTAAGAAATTATAAAAAATACAGAAATAAAAAACCTTCGCATTGTGTCACCAAGTGTGACCTACTTTTTAGTAAAAATAACAAACTTTGAATATTGTTAATATCATTAGAAAAAGTGTTCTAAGATATGAGTTTTTTTGTAAGAGACTCATTTTTCGAGTGTCCAAAATGATATTTTTATAAAGAACCAAGCAAATATTTGTTGCAAATTTGGAGCACATCAATTTTATAATTCACAATCATAGCATATGTGGAGCACATCAAATACTTTTTTAAGCTTATGTAGTTGTGTTTTTCTATTTGTTTCTCTTGTGTTTTTTGCACAAGGGTGCATTTTGGAATGGCATAGTTTGTTTAAATGATCTCATATTGTGCACAAGGGTGCATATTGGAATGACAAACAATGTCGCCTAAGGAAGTTTTCATTTTCTTTGGACAAAAAATTCATTTTTCATTTTTTCGAGTGCCCAAAATGAGTTTTTCGTGAAGGACCTACCATATATTTGTTGCAAAATTGTACCAAATCAATTTTGTAAAATACTAGGACATATTTAATGCACAATTACCAAATGGTTGGGTGTAAAAAGTTTTTATCCACCTCTGGTGAAAAAGACAAATTCCCGCCGATTCAGCTAGAAGCGGGTCAAATTTGAACTATAGCTACCTCATAGTTTGCTCTTTATTTTTTCAAAAAATCATTTCTAGGTACATAAGTATCTATTTAATCAGAGAAACACCAAAAAAATTCCAAGATTCAACCACTAGTCAGGAACGGTAATTCCCTGTGTTTTGACCGCATTTTTAAACGGGCATAAAAAATTCAAAAAAAGTCAAAAAAATGGGAAACCTTCGCATTGTGTCATTATATGTGGCCAAGTTCCCAGAAAAAAATAGTAAACTTGTAATACGACAATTATTTTAAAAAAGTGTTCTCAGAAACTAGCTATCACGTGTGGAGATCTATGGCTTTCAAGCCAAATGATCAATCTTATGGACACATTCATGGCATAGTTTGATCAAATGATCTCATATTATGCACAAGGGTGTATATTGGAATGGCAAACAATGTTGCCTAAGGAAGTTTTCTTTTCTTTGGACGAAAGAACCATTTTCCATTTTTCGAGTGCCCAAAAGGAGGTTTTTTTGTGAAGGACCTCCCAAATAATTGTTGGAAAATTGGACCAAATCATTTTTCTAAAATACTAGGCCATATTTAATGCACAATTGACCAAATGGTTGGGTGTAAATTTTTTTTATCCACCTCTGGTGAAAAAGACAAATTCCCGCCGATTCAGTTGGAAGCGGGTCAAATTTGAACTGCAGCTTCCTCATAGTTTACTATTTATTTTTTCCAAAAATCATTTATAGTTATATAAGTACCTATTTAATCATAAATACATGGTTTGGTGGCGATACATCGAGGTTTGGGCGGTGGCCGAGGCCCCCAACTCTATAGCGCGTAAACTCGCATGCCCGCCGCGTGGTCACCGCGTGACCGTGGCGTTGCCATGTGTTCTGGGCAGCCTAGGCATGTCTAGTGGGTTGGTCACTCCCCAGGTAGGTGCTAAGAAGAAAATTACAACATAAGATTCTCATGAGGAGACCGATCGATGCTCAAACATGAATTAGCAGCCAAGTGTTTGATTAGCGTTACGGGAAATGTACATGGCTAATGCGCGTGAGTTTTGGCTGAGGATGATCGGTTACTAAGAAGACCGTCTTCACAAATTTTCAGATCAAAAGGAGGAGCCTAGGTGGTACTTGCTTTAAAAACTACCACGCTGGACATAAATACGAATGTTGAAGCTCGACTCAAAATAATGAATGGATTGAGCTGGCATTTGGTGGAGGATGGTTATCTGGGCATAGGAAAGCACTGTAGAAAATGGATACTATTTGGACATGCCAAAGTGGTACTTCCTTTACAAAGTGTTGTTTTGAACAGAATAGGAAAATGAATATTTTTGAATTATTTTTGAACTAGGCAAGGAATGTTTTTACATATTTGATGAAGATATGACCCAAAGAATTTATGAGATTTTTTTGGGAATTTTGGGAATGACAGAAATATAGGTTGCTTCACAACCTAGGGCAAAAACTGCCACATGGACATGACACATAGGCAAAATTGATGAGGTGGCGCCTAGTCATAGCAACCCACCACAATTTACAAGGCTATGACCATCTATATTGGTTGTTAACAACTAGAAATAAGGCAGCAGACTAGCGCTGTTTGCTTTGTGACCATTTCATGTAAGGAAATTAGGACCTTTCTGACCAAAATGGTCGCAATGGTTTAGGGTTTGGAGCCCCCCGAACAGATTTTGACCAATTGGTTTGAAATGGTCATAGATCTATGACCATTTCTTCCAGGGTCACTGACAGAAGGTCACTAGTTGACATATTTCTTGTAGTGCCCGCTAGTCGGGTGGGGGAAGGGGGAGAAGGAAACAGAGGAGGCCGCGGCTTTACCGGAGCTCTCGCCAGCGACGAGGGCTTCTTGGCCAAAACGAGAGGGAGGGATTTAGAGAGGGGACGGTGGCGCACCTGCCCGTACCCGTAGCGTGGCTAGGGGTGGTTGGACGGCGTCGGAATCAAGCTCGCAAGCGGAGGCAGAACACGGTGGTTTCCGGAGTTGAGGAAGACGGCGAACGGAATGGAGGCCACTCTAGGGGCTCCAAGCGGGCGAGACGGCCTCACCGGAGAGAGGCGGAGGCCCTGGAGGAGTCGCCCAGGCCTGGGAGGGGCTGGAGCTACCGAGGCGACCAGAGGGGATCGCCGGTGAGCTCGGGCTCGGGGACGGCGGCCCGAGGCCTGCCCGGTCGGGCTACGGCTTCCTACTCGATTGTGGAGTGTGTGGGAGTGCTGGATGGTGCTCGAGGAGGCTGGGGGTGCCTCCATTTATAGGCGAGCAGCGAGGGGGGGTTCGGGCTCCGCCGGTGGACATCTGTCCATGGCGCCCAGCGACGAGCGGCGTCAGTGAGATGGGGAGAAGGCGACGCAGGTCACGCAGCAACTGTGGGCGGACGGAGACAAGCACAGGATCGAGGGGAAGGCGATGAGCACAGTGCGCTCCACACTGTTGGGCTGGCCGGGCCTTGCCCGTGCTCGCTGCGGCGAGCTCCGGTGTTGGCAAGCGCCAGAGGGAGGTTAATGGCGTTGAGACGAAGATGGTGGCGCGGTTTGGCACGCTCGGGCAGGCGAGGGAAGCGAGCACGCGCAAACAGAGCGCTTGGCGGCACTCAGAGCGCGTCGACACGCATGCCAACACCCCTGGACGAACGTGGTCACCGCGTGAACTATGACATCAGGCCGCTAAGCATAAACTTCATGTCTGGCATGTTGTCTGTGGTAGTTTTGAGTGTTACCACGATTTGGTTTGGATCCAGGTGCAGTAGAGAGGTTTTTACAAGCCAGGTAAGTTTCTGATCAGTAACTTTGAACAGTTAGTGTGGTCAAACGGCTGGGATTTAGAGGCTGTGCTTTGGAGGCTAGTCATGAGTTACTAAGGTAAAGATGCACAAGAAAGTTCAGGTGAAATGGAGCAAGTAAAATGGTAGTTGCTATAGAAACCACCATTTTTGTCCAGAACAGAAAATATTTTCTGTAGCAAAAATACTCCAAAAAGTGATGGAATATTTTTGCTCGGGGAGGTGCCCTAGGGTTCACAGAATATTTGTGAATTGTCTCAGGTTTTTCTGAGCCATAAAACTTAGGGTTGCTTTGAAGCAAACTAATCTGGCTAGGGTTTTTAGAGAAAATGAATATTTTTCATTTAAGAAAAATATTCCAAAGATTATTTTGGGGTGGATCAGAAGAGAAATGATGATTTAGGAGGGAAGTGGAGCACTTGTTGAAAGCCAAGGATGCCCAAGTGTTTAAGTCCATATGAAAAGATTTAAGAACTCCATGTTTCAGAAAATTTTCAAATGAAGATCAAGCAAATAAGAGAGGGCAAAAACGAGGCTGTCACAACAGTGGACCCCTTGAACTAGCTCAATTAGTGCGACCAGTTTTTTAGGGGGAAACACACGCTCGTGTTCGACCGCACCTGGATCGCCTCCTACCACCTACGAGGCTCCGCACAGACATGGTATTCGCCCTCGAGCAGGACGAGGGTGGCATGCCTCCAAGGGAGCATTTCCGCAAGCTTTGCCTCTTACGCTTCGGGCCACCGATACACGGGAGCCAGCTGGCGAAGCTTGGGCGCCTACCCTTCACCTCTACGGTGTAGTACTATGCCAGCCGCTTCTAGGCCTTAGCATGCCACTAGCCCGGCGTCACGGCTCAATAGGCCGAGCTCTTTGTTGGCGGTGTGCCGGCTCATATCCGCGTGGACGTGGAGATCCCGTGTCCAGAGGACCTCCAGACGGACATGTACTATGCCCGTGCCTTCGAACGGTGCATGATGGCCATGCAACATGTGTCACTGTCCGGGGGCGCCCGACAGCGCACCCGGCCGCCACCGACACCACCAGCAGCGGGCCATCCGGCCCAGCCCCCGCGGCACCCAACGCACCGCCCGCGATGCGCCCCTTCCGTCAACTCACCCTGGCCGAGCAGCTCGAGCTCCGCCGTCAGGGGCTGTGCTACAACTGTGACGAGCCCTACGTCACGGGCCATGTTTGCCCGCGCCTGTTCTACTTGGAGGTTGCAGACTATATTGAGGAGGAGGACGCCGCCGCCGGGTTGGGTGACCTAGCCCTTCCGTTGGCCGATGAGATTCTGCTAAGGCTGGCCCAGGCAAAGGCCCTCGTCGTCTCCCTGCATAATCTCACGGGCATCCGGACGGAGAAGACTATGCTGCTGCCGGTGACGATCCACGGCGAGCGGTACCTCACACTCCTAGATACGGGCTCCACCCATAACTTCCTGCCCGGAGCCACCATGCGCGACGCTGTGACCGACTGGCAGGGAGTAGCTATGCGTTACCTTGGCCAATGGTGGCCGTCTCTAGTGCCAGGGTACCGCTCGACATGTCCCCATCATCATGGGCGACGAGCACTTCACCGTCACCTACGTCGGCATTGACTTGGGCTGCTTCGACTTCATCCTCAGCATCGACTTCTTGCGGACTCTGGGTCCCATTCTTTGAGACTTCGATGGCATCGATGATCTTCTGGTGCCTGGGTTGCCGCATTCGGTGGGAGGGCGTTGGCGGCGCCTCCCCGGCGGCCCGTCAGCCCCAGTTGATGGCGGCCACCGTCGACGCTGAGCATCCCCTGTTGGCTAGCCTATTGCAGCAGCACAACAACCTCTTCGACGAGCCGCAGTGCCTGCCACCGGTCCGGCCCTACGACCACCGCATCCACCTGCTGCCTGACACTGCCCATTGCTGTGCGGCCATACCGCTACACCCTGCTGCAGAAGGACAAGCTGGAGCGAGAGTGCGCGGTCATGCTTGCCCTGGGTATCATCCGGATGTCGACCTCGCCGTTCTCGGCGCCGTTTCTCCTTGTCCGCAAAGCAGATGGCACTTGGCTCTTCTGCATCGACTATCGTGCTCTTAACGCCAAGACTCTCAAGGACAAGTTTCCCATTCCAGTTATGGACGAGCTCCTGGATGAGCTATAGAGGGCATGCATCTTCACCAAGCTCGACCTACGTTCGAGATATCACCAGGTGCGTATGCACGCGGATGATGTTGCAAAGACGGCCTTCCGCACTCATCACGACCACTACGAGTTCTTGGTGATGCCCTTTGGCCTCTCCAATGCGTCGGCGACCTTCCAGGCTTTGATGAACGATGTCCTCCGCCCCTACTTGTGCCGGTTTGTGCTTGTTTTCTTTGATGACATTCTTATCTACAGTTCATCCTGGGCGGAGCATCTACAGCATGTGGCCACTGTCTTCAATGAGCTTCGGGCGCACCATCTGCACCTCAATTGCTCGAAGTCCTTGTTCGGCACGACATCGGTCGCCTACCTCGGCCACGTCATCTCGGTGGAGGGCCTTGCTATGGATGCCAACAAGGTGGCTGCTGTCGCGGTGTGGCCAACGCTGCAATCACCACGGGCCCTCCGCGATTTCCTCGGCCTCACGGGCTACTACTGGAAGTTCATCTAGGAGTTTGACCTCATCGCGGCTCCCCTCACGCGCCTGCTTCGCCGAGATGCCTTCTCTTGAGATACTGAGGCGGCCTTCGCAAACCTCAAGCAGGCGCTCACGATTTTGCCGGTCCTCCAGATGCCGTACTTCGACAAGCTCCTCGAGGTGGACTGTGACGCCTCAGCCGTGGGCTTTGGCACCGTCCTACATCAAGGTAACGGGCCACTCGTGTTCTTAAGTAGGCCCTTCGCAGCGCTCCACAACAAGCTCGCGGCCTATGAGTGGGAGCTCATCAGCTTGGTGCAGGTGGTGTGCCACTGGAGGCCATATTTGTGGGGGCGACCGTTCCATATTCGCAGGGATCACGACAGCCTCAAGTTCTTGTTGGACCAACGCCTCTCCACCGTGTCACAGCATCAGTGGATCAACAAGCTTTTTGGCTTCGACTTCACCGTCGAGTACCGTCTAGGCCTCCTCAACACCGTGGCCAACGAACTATCTCGCCGCGACGCCAACCATGAGACCGACACCGATAGCGCCGCGGGCGCGACCCTCTGCATCCGCTCTAGGCCCTCCTTCGCCCTCATCGACGACATCCGCCGGGCAACTGTGAGTGCTCCGGACGCGCAGCTCCTTTGGCAGCGCCTCGATGCCGACAACCTGGAGGAGCCGTGGCGCATGGCGGATGGCCTACTCGTGCACAGGCGCCAGCTCTTCGTTCTAGATCACGGCGACCTCCGTCACCAGGACCTCCTGTTGGCCCACTCGACCGGTCACGAGGGCATGCAGAAGACTCTCCATCGTCTTCGGTAAGATTTCTACACCCCAAGCGACCGGGCGCTGGTGCGAGACTGGGTGCGGTCTTGCGTGACGTGCCAGCGCAACAAAACGGAGACACTGCGGCCAGCGGTACTACTACAGCCCCTCAAGGTGCCCTCTGAGGTTTGGGCTGACATCTCCATGGACTTCATCGAGGGCCTTCCCAAGGTGGGCGGCAAGTCCGTCATCCTCACGGTGGTCGATCGCTTCTCCAAGTATGCACACTTCATCGCACTCGACCACCCCTACAATGCCACCTCCATGGCGCGTGCCTTCTTCGACGGCATCGTTCGCCCTCACAGGTTCCCCTCTTTGTTCGTCAGCGACCGTGACCCGGTGTTCACTAGTCATGTCTAGCGGGATCTCTTTCAGATCACGGGCATGAAATTGCGCCTAAGTACGACATTCCACCCCCATACGGACGACTAATTTGAGGTGGTCAACAAGTTGATTGCTATGTATTTGCATTGTGTTACAGGTGATCCTCTCCGGGCTTGGGTGGACTAACTCGCGTCGGCGGAATACTGCTACAACACCTCCTACCACTCCACCCTGCGCGCCACACATTTTGAGGTGGTCTATGACCGCCATCCACCACCCATCATGCCAGTTGACCCCGAGACGGCCCGCACGGAGGCGGCTAGCGACCTTCTCCGCAGCACGGATGAGATCCTTGCCGAGGTGCGCCAGCGTCTTCTCCAGGCCCAGAAGATGTCCAAGAAGTACTACGACGGCCACCACTGCAGGTGGAGTTTGCAATGGGCGACTCGGTGTGGTTGCGGCTCCTTCACCGCTCTACGCAGTCGTTGGATCCGCACACTAAGCGCAAGCTGGGCCCTCGCTACGCGGGCCCATTTTTGGTGGTGGAATGCATCGGCAAGATCGCCTACCGTCTTCAACTTCCGCCCGACGAGTGCATCCACGACGTCTTCCATGTCGGCTTGCTCAAGCCTTTCCGCGGTGATCCACCCACGGCTGCGCTGGTGCTTCCTCCAACCTTCGATGGACGTCTTCTTCTGGGCCCAGTGAAGGTGCTGAAGGCCCAGCAGTGCCATGGCATGTGGCATTCGTTGATCCAGTGGCAAGGCCTACGAGAGGAGGACGCCACTTGGGAGAAGCTCCAAGAGTTTCGCCAACATTTTCCAGACTTCCAGCTCGAGGACGAGCTGTTTGCGCAGGCGGGGAGAGATGTTATGACCGGCGTCTCATATAGCCGGGGGAGGCCCAATGCCACGTATAGTTAGGAGCTTAGCCCAACTTATCTTCATTTTTATTAGCACTTCGAGTATTATATAAACACTTGTAAGGCCACCTTTTGGATTTAAGCAATAAGTCATAACTATTGCCCGGCTCCCTCAGGAGCCGGAACCCTAAAACCCTAGCCGCCCTGCCTCCGCCTCCTGTTGTCGCGCGGCCACGATGCCGACTCGCCGTCGCCCGCTCCTAGCCCCTCGCCATCCTCCCTTCGATCCCTACAACCTAAGAGCTAGACCGGGTAGGATCCCAGCTCCTATCACTTTCTCAATTTCCTCAACCCTATTTCTCCAGTCATCTTGTCTTCTGCCTGCTTATCCTGTCCACACGCTACCTGTGCTCTGTGTATGTTTCATTTCATCATGATGACCATGTTACTGACTTGTTATGCATTCATCAGAGTACTTATCCGCTGCTTGTAGTTCGTCACTTATCAAATTCCTCGAGTTGTATTTCCTTAGTGATGAATTCGTAAAAATTGCCTATTCACCCCCCTCTAGTCGATATAACGCACTTGCACTCCTCGTCATGGAGACCGCCAGGATGATGAAGATGGCCTCCAGTGATGATTCCCCTCTTCCGGCAGGGTGCCAAAGAAGGTCTCCAGATGAGATCGCTTTGGTACAGAGGCTTGTGGCGGCGGAGCAAAAGTTCTTGGTATCTTTCAGGGGTTTTCTATATTTATAGGAAATTTTGGCATTGATTTCACGTCAAGGGGGCCCATGAGGAAGCGACAAGCATGGTAGGCCTTCCCTACCCCCAGGGAGCGCCTACTGAGCTTCTCGTATCCTCGTGGCTCTTCTGTTCCTTCATGAAGCTTCGGGGGTGTCTTTTGGTCCATAAGAAATCACAGTAATCTTTTAGCCCAATCTGAGAACTTTTATTTCTGAAAAAAAAACACCATGGTAGTTTTGCTGGAAACAACATTAGTTTGGGTTAGTTCCATTTAAATCATATAAATGTGAACCAAAACCATATGGCATTGTTGTGAACATGGCATGAATACTTCATAAATTATAGGTACGTTGGAGACGTATCAGCATCCCCAAGCTTAATTCCTGCTCATCCTCGAGTAGGTAAATGATCAAAGAAATCATTTATGAAGTGTGAATGATAGCATAGTGCATAAGTTTGATCAATGATAATTTCAATCACTTTTCCTAGCATCATACACAAAAACTCTTTCTCATAAAATTCTTCATTATCAACTAGCAATCAATTCACATGTTATGGTTCAATATAGACATTCTCTTGAAACTTAACAACCTATGTTCTTAGTCACCAAACAATTTCAATGCATCTTATTTTCAGCAAAGTCTAAGTAAGAGCTCAACGTACTCAATTATCATATATTCTTCCACGATTTTTAGTACTCAAAGCATATTTTTTTAGAGAAAATAGCATCCATCAAACACACAAAAAGATGGGGCGTAATGTTTCGCCTCCCAACTGATTTATCATAGAGATAATTTTCCACAATAATAATTTATGATAAAATATATTTGAATGGATATATGTGCCTGGATCTTTCCCCAACACAGGATGCTTGGAAACTAAACAATAGGATGGAATAATAGATTGACTAAAAAGACAAGTAACAGAAAAAGTAAAAGTTAAGCCCTTCGTAGAGGGAAGCATGGATTTGGAGAGGTGCCAGAGCTCATTGCTTAAAATAGAGATGAATACATTTTTAGTGGTGTGCCTTTCCTGTCAACGTCATGAATAAGGTATTCAATATCTTCCATGCTAAACACATTATTGGAGGTTCCCATCCAGAAATGAAAAGTCTAACTTGCCCTCAACCATTCAAACACAAGCCATGGCTAGCCGAATTCATGGGTTCCCTCCAAAGTTTCAACTTCCCACGGGGAGCTTTGTGTTATTATATATATTTTTCTTTTTGATTGACGCGACTCGGCATCCCAATTACTAGCCTTTTTCGCGGAAGGACAAGTGAATAAACACCCATCATGAGAATAAACCACTTAACATGGAAGATATTGACCGCCTCATCGCTACATCAGCGGTACAGGCACACAAAACATATGTTTATTTCAAATTTTAGAGATGGCACATGCAAATTTACTTGGAACGACAGGGTAATACCGTATATATGTAGATATGGTGGACACCCGTGAAATAAACTTGGCTCAAGGATTTTGGATGCACAAGCAGTATTCCTGCTTAGTACAGAAATTTTGGCTAGCAAAGATTATAAACAACCACCACATGTTGGAAGATCCATAACAATGTAATTTCGATGCAAATATACCCAACAATAACTTATTACATTGTCTTTCTTGTCCAACTTCAACTAACTTGCTCAAGTTTGAAAATAATTAATGGGTATTCACAATCATAAAAGATGTCCAAGATAATATATTTGTATGTGAAACTTCTCTTCTTTATATTAATCAATCACGAATTGCTTAAATGACCAATATTGTGATTGTCAAACTTCAATAAGTTTTACTTTCTAAAGCCAATGTGAAACTACTACTAGGCATGAGACAAGTATATGAAGCACCTATAATTTCAATTTTATGATATTCGGTTCATTCAACAATTTACTCTTAGATATAAGTGAAGAACGAGAGTAAATGACAAACTACTCCAGAGGATATAAGTGAAGATCAATGAGTAGTCAAACAATTAAGTAGCCATGTGAGGAATCTCTCCAATTTAAAACTTTCTGATCCAAGTATTTTATTCAACCTGCAAACAAAAATAAAAGGTCACTCTAAGAATAGCACATATCTTATGAAAAAGTTAAAACTTAGGCTCTACCAAAACTAACTGATAGTTGTTGATGAAGAAAGGTGGGATGCCTACCGGGGCATCCCCAGGCTTAGATAATTGAGACTTCTTGAAATACTAACATGGGATGCCTTGGGCATCCCAAGATTGAGCTCTTGTGTCTCCTTAATTTCTCTCATATCACTGGTTCTCCTAAATCTTAAAAAACTTCATCCACAAAAAACTCAACAAGAACTCGTGAGATAAGTTAGTATAAAGCAATCAAAACCTTGTCATTCTCTAAGGTAGAAAATCACTAAAATTTAATTTAGCATTACATACTAAAGCCTCTACGTATTAAATACTCTTATCCTCAAATAGAATCGTTAAAAAAGCAAACATAAGCAAACAATGCAAACATAACAACAATCTGTCTAAACAGAATCTTCCGTAAAGGATGAAGGAACATTCATACTTATTTAAATACAAAAATTCTGAAAATTTACCACACCTTAGAAAATTTGTTGGAGCTTACTGTTTCAAAATTTCAAGATTTTGTCACATTCTGACTTTCCTGAAGAATTCAGACAATAATAGAAAATTTCTATTTTGAAATAGCAACTCATGAACATGCAAGCCAAGCATGGTAAAGACACATTTATTGAAACAAGGGATACAAATCATTTCTCTAAATAATAGAAAGCAAATCTCAACAAAAGAAAATGATGCTCCAAGCAAAACACATATCATGTGACGAATAAAAATATAGCTCCAAGTGAGGTTACCGATAATGTTGGAGACGAAAGAGGGGATGCCCTTCCGGGGCATCCCCAAGCTTGTACGGTTTGGTATTACTTAGATATTACCTTGGGGTGCCTTGGGCATTCCCAATCTTAGGGTCTTGCCACTCCTTATTCTCCTCATATCGATACCTCACCCAATACTTGAAAACTCCAATCACACAAAACTAACAAAACTTCGCAAGATAGGTTAGTATGATAAAGAGCAAATCATTCAATTTGGCACTGTCAAGACAAGATTCATAATTGTTATCACATAATTCCTACTCTAATGTATCATTTCTACAATTTATGTTGACCAATATAAGCCATAGAAGCTATAAAACAAGCAAACTATGCATGAAAAACAGAATCTATAAAAACAGTTTAGTCTATAATGATATGAACAAACATCATACTTTTGTATCTGTTACTCCAAATATTCTTAAAAATTAGGAAAACATAGGAAATTCATATATCAATAATGTGTAAAAAATTCGGAATTTTATGAATTTCCAGTGAATAATAGTAATTCCAACACTTTGCATAAAAGTTTCTGTTATTGCACAGAATCAATTCAACTATCATCCAAATAATCCCAAAGGCTTTACTTGGCGCTGCATTGAAATTAAAGCTATAAAACATGATTAATACAGTAGCTCAATCATGTGAACACACAAAAGTAGTAGGTATAAATATTTGGTTGTCTTCCAACAAGCGCTTTTCTTTTATGCCTTTTAGCTAGGCATGATGATTTCAATGATGCTCACATAAGAGAAGTAATAGAAACATGCAAGAGAGCATCATGAATCACATGGAAAGCACATTTAATCCAAACCCACTTCCTATGCATAGGGATTTTGTGAGCAAACAATTTATGGGCGCAAGAATCAACTAGCATAGGAAGAGAAAACAAGTAGAACTTCAAAACTTTCAATACATAGAGAGGAAACTTGATATTATTGAGATATGTAGAAGCATATCTCCCCCTCTCATAATAATTTTCAGTAGCATCATGAATGAATTCAACAATATATCTATCACACAAAGCATTCATTTCATGTGCATAAGCATACAATTTTTATTATACTCTCCACATATGAAAATTTCTTCTCATCAATAATAGTGGGAGCAAACTCAACAAAATAACTATCATGTGACATTGGATTGACATAATCTACTTGAGCACTAAAATCATGATGACAATTTTTATGGCTATCATTATTCTTCATAGCATACATTTCATCATAATAATAATCGTAGATAGCAACCTTTTTATAATAATAATCAATTGAAACCTCTTCCAAAATAGTGGAATCATCATTAAATAAAGTCACGACCTCTCCAAATCCACCTTTATCAATATTGTAATAAGATTAAACACTCTCCCAAATAGTGGGGTCATTATTACCTAGAGTTGACACTCTTCCAAACCCACTTTCACCATTGTAGTCGTCATAAATAGGAGGCATGCTATCATCATAATAAATTTTCTCATCAAAACTTGGGGGACTAAAAATATCATATTCATCAAATATAGCATACTCAAGCTTATAACTTTGCATACCATTAGCATCATGGCAATTCATAGAAAGCACACTAACAACATTGCAATCATGCTTATCATTCAAAGATTTTATTCCAAACATTTTATTGATTTCTTCTTCTAACACTTTGGCACAATTTTTTGATCCGTCGTTTTCAAGAAAGACATCATAAAGATAAAGAACTTGATGCTACTTCAATTCCATTTTTTTGTAGTTTCTTTTATAAACCAAACTAGTGATAAAACTAGAAACTAAAAGATTCATTTGCAAGATCCAAAGATATACCATCAAGCACTCACATCCCCGGCAACGGCGCTAGAAAACTACTATGCAACTTCTATTTCTGTAGATGTTTTTGGGCTTCCAAGTGCAGAGTTTTGTAGGATAGCAGCAAATTTCCTTCAAGTGGATGAGCTAAGGTTTGTCAATCTATGGGAGGCATAGGATGAAGATGGTTGCTCTCAAACAACCCTGCAATCAAATACAAGAAATCTCTTGTGTCCCCAACACACCCAATAAAACGGTAAATTGTATAGGTGCACTAGTTCAACGAAGAGACGGTGATACAAGTGTAGTATGGAGAGTAGATATAGGTTTTTGTAATCAGAAAATATAAAAAGTGTAAGGTAGCAAGTTACAAAAGTGAGCACAAATGGTATTGCAATGCTTGGAAACAATGCCTAGGGTTCATACTTTGACTAGTGTGATCTCTCAACAGTGCAAACATAATTGAATCATAGAAAGTAGGACGAAAATGTGCATCAACCTATGTGCCTAGATTGTCCCAATGTCACCACGGGAATCCGCATGTTGATAACCAAAACATACATGAAGTAACCCATTGTAACCACGGGTATCCACATGCAAGGCATACAGAAAGTGTTCTCAAATGCAAAATATTCAATCCAACATAACGAAACCACAAAGAGCAAGACTCAATTCATCACAACAAGAAAGAGAGGGGAGAACACCATACATTCCGACTATATTAACAAAGCTCACGGTAGATCAAGATCGGGCCAAGTCCAGAACACGAGAGAGAGAGAGAGAGAGAGAGAGAGAGAGAGAGATCAAACACATAGCTACTAGTACATACTCTCATCCCCGAGGGTGAACTCCTCCTCGTCATGGAGACCACCGGGATGATGAAGATGGCCTCCAGTGATGATTTCCCCTCTGGCAGAGTGCCAGAGAAGGTCTCCATAGGAGATCACTTTGGTACAGAGGCTTGCGGGGGCGGAGTGGAAGTTCTTGGTTTCTTTCTGGGGTTTTCTATATTTTACAGGAATTTTGGAGTCAGTTTCACGTCCGGAGGGCCCACGAGGAAGTGAAAAGCTTGCTAGGCCCTCCCTACCCCCCCCCCCCCCCCCCGCGCAGGGTGCACCTATTGAGCTTTTCATGTCCTCGTGGTTCTTCTGGTACTTCCACGAAGCTTTAGGGGTCTCTTTTGGTCCATAAAAAATAACCCTAAATTTTCAGCCCAATCTGAGAACTTCTATTTCTGCACAAAAAGCAACACCACAGTAGTTCTACTGGAAACAGTGTCAGTCCGGGTTAGTTCCATTTAAATCATATAAAAGTGAACCAAAACCATTAAAAAGTATTGTAAACATGCCATGAATACTTCATAAATTATAGATATGTTAGAGACGTATAAGTGACAAGACACATATTTGTATTGTTTCCATTTAGGGTAAAACAATGGGGTTTATTCATATTAATTGGGTTTAGTTTGTATACATCATGTCATCTTGCTTAAGGCGTTACTCTGTTTTATACTTAATACCATACATGCGTACTGGGTAGCGGTCGATTGCTGCAGTAATAGTGGTAGATGCAGTGTGACGCCCGGATAATTAAGCTACAGTAATCCCACGCTAATGGTGCCACGTCACCACGGTTACTGTTGTTAACCTCGCGATGATTCGAAACCGTTTCAAAATTCAAATTCGAATCAATGTCAATAATAGAAGTTTTCAAAAGTTAAAACAAAAATGTTCGGGAGGTGCCATATTTTGCATATGTAAATATGGTGCAATAAACACATTTTTATAAAATGCCTAGATATTTAATATGTAAATATGTAAATATGGATGGAAACAACAAAGCAGTAAATAAAAAGAAAAGTAAAACGAAACAAAACAAACAAAAAATTGGGAAAAGAGAAAGCATCCCCCCAGGCTCCGGCCCAGCAGGCCACCGGCCCAACTGGGCCATGAACCACTAGGCCGACCCAACCGGCCACCCCCACACCCTTATCCCCTCTCCTCCCCCGTAACCCTAACCCACGCACCACTTCCCCCCCCCACTCGCGCCCCCACTCTCCCCCTCCTCAAGATCCAGATCGGATCGGGGCACGACGCCACCATGTGCCGCAGTCTCGCCCTCGTCCGTCGCCGCCTGGATCGGACGCGCCCGCCGCCGTCTAAAGACCTCGCTGGAGGCCACCATCGCCGGACTTCCTCCACGCCTGCGTCGACGTCGTCGTCCCCGTCCCCCACCACGAGCACCATTGCCCCGATCACTGCAACCGACGTGAGCCGCGCCCCTTCTCTCCCCCCCTTGCCCCGTGCTCGTCCCTTCCCCTGCTCGCCGCTCCTGACCGCCCCGACGAGCTCCGCCGAGTGGCCCCCCGCATCGCCGCGCCCTTCTGCCCGCTGCGGGCTTGGCCGCAACCGCCCGCTTCCTTCTGCGCCGCTCTCGTGCGCACTCGCTCGGCCCGCGCCCCCGCTCTACTTGCCGCGGCCCCGCTCCTCCGCGTGCATGCGCTCGCGCTCACCATGCGCAGACCACGCCCGTCTGTGCCCTCTCCTCGCCCGGTCACCGCGCGCTCGCGCCGTCCCGTGCCCGTGCACGCACTCACGTGGCCGCGCGCGCCTGTGCGTCGCGTCCACCGCACCTCCCCGCGTTAACCCCGATCGCGTCCCTCCATGCTCCCCTGCTGCCCCCGACCCTACATGCAGCGTCCGCCCTCCCGCGGCGCTCCCTGCTGCTGCCACCCGAGCTCCGCGCCAGCCGTCGCCCGACGTGCTGTAGCACCGCACCGGCTGGCTCCGCGGGCCGCGCCTCGCTACTGGCGGGTTGCGGTTCACCCGCAACTGCACCCGCTCGCCCAGCGCCCAGCACCCACTAAAGCCCTCTGGGCCTATGACAAACGGGGCCGACGCCCCAGAACGTTTTATAAAAATATATTTAAAAAATAAATATTAAAAAACTAATTAATCAATTAACTTAATTAATTCTGTTTAGAATCACCTAATCATCAGGTAAACTAATTAACTCTGTTTAATTAACCTGCTAATTAAACAGCCTATGACATGCATACCCCACACGTCAGTTTGACCAGTCGACACCTCTGTTGACTGCTGACGTCATGCTGACGCAATAATACTAATTTCGTAATTTAATAATAGTAATTTACAAAATGATTTAGAACTTTAAAAAATTGATATAAAATAAACCGTAGCTCAGATGGAAAAACTTTGTACATGAAAGTTGCTCAGAACGACGAGACGAATCTAGATACGTAGCCCGTTCATCCCCCACGCACCCTTAGCATATCAGACACGCAACTTTCCCCCTCCGGTTCATCTGTCCGAAAACGCGAAACACCGGGGATAGTTTCCCGGATGTTTCCCCCCTTCGCCGGTATCACCTCTTACCGCATTAGGGCATACCTAACACCGCTGTTTGCTTTGTCATGCATCGTTATGAATCTGTTTGCATTGTATTCATTGTTTCTTCCCCCTCTTCTCTCCGATAGACTACGAGACCGACGCCGCTGTTGGTGCCCCAACCGACTACGTTGCTGATGACCCCTCCTTCTTGCCAGAGCAACCAGGGAAGCCCCCAGCCCCTTGACCACCAGATATCGCATATTCCTTCTCTCTACTGCTTGCATTAGAGTAGTGTAGCAAGTTACTCCTTTCGATTAATCCTATTCTGCTGCATAGCCTGTCATTGTTGCTACAGTTGTTACCCTTACCTACAATCCTAAATGCTTAGTATAGGATGCTAGTATCCATCAGTGGCCCTGCATTCTTGTCCGTCTGCCATGCTACACTATCGGGTCGTGATCACTCGGGAGGTGATCACGGGTATATACATATATACATACATACTATACAGGTGGTGACTAAAGTCAGGTCGGCTCGTTGAGTACTCGTAGGTGATTCCGATGTGGGGGCTGAAAGGACAAGTGGCTCCATCCAGGTAGTGGTGGGCCTGAGTTCCCGATGGCCCCCGACTATTACTTTGTGGCAGAGCGACAAGGCAGGTTGAGACCACCTAGGAGAGAGGTGGGCCAGGCCCTGGTCGGCGCCCGCGGTTACTTCAAAATAACACGCTTAACAAGATGTTGGTATTTGATCTGAGTTGGGTCGTTGACCTTATACGCACTAACCGCCACGTGGGACAAGATATGGGCAACCGGCGTCGTGGTATCAGCCGAAGCCTTCGTGACGTCAGTGACTGAGCGGCGCGCGCCGGATTGGACCGTAAGCCTGCGCTTGTATTAAGGGGGTAGGTCTGCTTCCCACCGCCCTCACAACATGCAGGTGTGCAATGGGCGATGGGCCCAGACCCCTGCGCCATAGGATTTAGACCAACGTGCTGACCTCTCTGTTGTGCCTAGGTAGGGTTGCGACATGTTGATCCCCCGAGGCCGGACATGACCCAGGAAAGTGTGCCCGGCCAGAGGGATTGAGCGTGTCGGGTAATGTGGTGCACCCCTGCAGGGAAGTTTATCTATTCGAATAGCCGTGTCCACGGTAACAGGCGACCTGGAGTTGTACCTTGACCTTATGACAACTAGAACCGGATACTTAATAAAACACACCCTTCCAAGTGCCAAATATAACCCGGTGTTCGCTCTCACATAGGGCGACGAGGAGAGGATCGCCGGGTAGGATTATGCTATGCGATGATACTTGGTGAACTTACCATCTACTCTCTTCTGCATGCTGCAAGATGGAGGCTGCCAGAAGCATAGTCTTCGACATGACTAGCTATCCCCCTCTTATTCTGGCTTTCTTCAGTTCAGTCCATCGATATTGCCCCTTTACACAGATACCCATGCATATGTAGTGTAGATCCTTGCTTGAGAGTACTTTGGATGACTAATCACGGTTGCTTTTCTCCCTCTTTTCCCCTTTCCATTCTACCTGGTTGTCGCAACTAGATGCTGGAGCCCAGGAGCCAGACGCCGCCATCGACGACGACTCCTACTACACCGGAGGTGCCTACTACTACGTGGAGGCCGCTGACGATGACCAGGAGTGGTTTAGGAGGATCCCAGGCCGGAGGCCAGCACCTCTTTCGATTTGTATCCCAGTTTGCTCTAGCCTTCTTAAGGCAAACTTGTTTAACTTATGTCTTTACTCAGATATTGTTGCTTCCACTGACTCATCTATGATCGAGCGCTTGTATTCGAGCCCTTGAGGCCCCTGGCTTGTTTTATGATGCTTGTATGCCTTATTTTATTTTTAGAGTGGTGTTGTGATATCTTCCCGTGAGTCCCTGATCTTGATCGTACACATTTGCGTGTATGATTAGTGTACGATTGAATCGGGGGACGTCACAAGTTGGTATCAGAGTCGACTGCCTATAGGAATCCCCCTTCCACACTCCTCGGCCGAAGTCGAGTCTAGACATTGCAAAACTTTTACTGACTTGGTTGTGTGGCTTGCGGGCCCACGTCACCATTGGGTGGTATTAGGATCTTTTATTCCTCGTCTATACTCTGGGACTCTTATCTCTCTTCTACTCGGGTTAAATGGTTTTACTAACTCTAACTCTAGGTTCTCGTAACTACTTCCTCCCGGAGAGTCACTCGAGACACATGATCGCTTGATGCACTAGAAGTTTCCGAAGTTACTCTCCGATGTTCCCTCGATACTTTGTACCATCGCTTTTGCAATTCCATTCCATCGATAAACCCCAATGGATAACCAAGTACACTTGCCATTCATACAATCATTCCCCATTGATCTTGATATTACAAGATACCCTGAAATTCTCTCTAATGTTCCGAGAATACTTTGTGCCTACTGCCTTGCAGTTCTTTGCCACATGAATACCCCTATGGATAATTTCTCACACTTACCGAGTATCCACTCATCCCCAGTTGATTCATGTATGTCACCAATCTTCGAAATACCATTCGATGTTCCGAAAATCCTAAGCTGCCTATTGCTCTTGAAATTCCTGCTTGCTTGCATCATGGTTAACCACATACGTATAGTAATCTTATTGGCTTCCTTTGTCACTATCATTTTGAGTCCACTGATTCAATAAGTTGCGAATGCTTGCAATCCTCAATCAGATCTAAGAATTCATCCTTCCGACTCAGACGTCATCTCGAACAAGAGCTGGTTCTTGGTCAATCAATGCCTTGACTGGCTGTGCTTCTAAGTCTATTGAACTTATTCGTTTTCGATCAGAACGATTGCTTCTGATCCCTTGATTTTTAATTCATAAATTTCTTTGGATTTGAACTTTGAATTCGTCAGTTGTTTCTATCATCTCATCCCCTTGCATTCTTTCTTCTTCTGGTTGAGTACCGATGCTCACATGACCAGCATCGAGGGTTTCAGGAGGTTCCCCATCTCCAAGAGTAGCAAGTACACCTAATTTTTTTGGTATTTCGTGTTCCATATCCATAACTAAAGATAGAGAACAACTAAGAACAGCAAATAAAAATTACTTAGTGATAAAGCAAACAAGCACACACAAGAATATTCACCCCACGCTATTGCTCCCCGGCAACGGCGCCAAAAAAAGGTCTTCATAACCCACAAGTATAGGGGATCAATTGTAGCCTCTTTCGATAAGTAAGAGTGTCAAACCCAACAAGGAGCTAAAGGTAGAACAAATATTCCCTCAAGTTCTATCGACCACCGATACAACTCTATCCATGCTTGACATTCGCTTTACCGAAAACAAGTATAAAACTAGAAGTACTTTGTAGGTGTTTTTGGATAAGTTTGCAAGAAATAAAGAGCACGTAAATAAAAGCTACGGGCTGCTTAGATAAAGACACAACTAAATTAGTTTTAGTAGAGAGGTTTTTGTTACGAGAAAGTTATTAGTCCCTAGGCAATCGATAACTAGACCGGTAATCATTATTGCAATTTTATTTGAGGGAGAGGCATAAGCTAACATACTTTCTCTACTTGGATCATATGCACTTTTGATTGGAACTCTAGCAAGCATCCGCAACTACTAAAGATCATTAAGGTAAAACCCAACCATAGCATTAAAGTATCAAGTCCTCTTTATCCCATACTCGAACAACCTACTTACTCGGGTCTGTGCTTATGTCACTCACGCCACCCACCATAAGCAAATCATGAACATAGTGCAAACCCTTCAACGAGGATCCCTCACGCTTGCGCGACACGGAGAGCACCATAGGACAGCACCAATAATGAAACATGCAACTCAAACCAATTTTGATCATCAAATAACCCAAAGGACAAAACGGATCTACTCAAACATCATAGGATAGCCATACATCATTGGGAAATAATATATAGCGTTGAGCACCATGTTTAAGTAGAGATTACAGCGGGTAAGAGAGAGGTTACACCACTGCATAGAGGGGGGAAGAGTTGGTGATGATGCCGGTGAAGTTGTTGGTGAAGATTGCAATGATGATGATGGCCACGACAGCGTTCCGGCGCCACCGGAAGAGAAGGGGAGAGGGGGGCCCTTCGTCTTCTTCTTCCTTGACCTCCTCCCTAGATGGGAGAAGGGTTTCCCCTCTGGTCCTTGGCCTCCATGGCGTGGGAGGGGCGAGAGCCCCTCCGAGATTGGATCTATCTCTCTGTCTCTCTCTGTTTCTGCGTTCTATTCCGCTGCCCTTTCACCGTTTCGTATATATATGGAGATCCGTAACTCCAATTGGGATGAAACCTTCACCGTGATTTTTTTACCAAAAATTAGCTTTCTTGCGGCCGAAGACGGGCATCAACCGCCTTACGGGTGGACCACGAGGGTCAGGGGCACGCTCGGGGGGTGGGGCGCGCCCCCCTGCCTCGTTGCTACCTCGTAAACCGTTTCGCGTTGATCTTTCTTCCAGATTTTTCAAATATTCCAAAAATAAGCTCTGTCCTTTTTTATCCCGTTTGGATTCTGTCTGATATGGATATTCTGCGAAACATAAAACATGCAACAGACAGGAACTAGCACTGGGCACTGGATCAATATGTTTGTCCCAAAAATAGTATAAAAAGTTGCCAAAAAGTATATGAAAGTTGCATAATATTGGCATGGAACAATCAAAAATTATAGATACGACGTAGACGTATCAGCATCCCAAAGCTTAATTCCTGCTCGTCCTCGAGTAGGTAAATGATAAAAAAGATAATTTTTGATGTGGAATGCTACCTAGCATGATCCTGATCATGTATCTAATCATGGCATGAATATTAAGACAAGAGTGATTCAAAGCAATAATCTATCATTTGATATAAAAACAATAATACTTCAAGCCTACTAATAAAGCGATCATGTCTTTTCAAAATAACAAGGCCAAAGAAAGTTATCCCTACAAAATCATATAGTCTGGCTATGTTCCATCTTCACCACACAAAATATTCAAATCATGCACAACCCCGATGACAAGCCAAGCAATTTGTAGGATCGGAAGTATGTCTAGAGGGGGGTGATTAGACTACTTGACCAAATAAAAATCTATCCTTTTCCCAATTTTAGTTCTTAGCAGATTTTGGCTATCTTAGCACAAGTCAAGCAATCTTCACGCAATTCAAGCAAGCATGCAAAGAGTATATGAGCAGCGGAAAGTAAAGCATGCAACTTGCAAGAATGTAAAGGGAAGGTTTTGGTGGATTCAAACGCAATTGGAGACATGGATGTTTTTGTCGTGGTTCCGATAGGTGGTGCTACCGTACATCCATGTTGATAGAGACTTCAACCCACGGAGGGTAACGGTCGCGTGAGTCCACGGAGGGCTCCTCCCACGAAGGGTCCACGAAGAAGCAACCTTGTCTATGCCATCATGGCCGTCGCCCACGAAGGACTTGCCTCACTAGCGGTAGATCTTCACGAAGTAGGCGATCTCCTTGCCCTTACAAACTCCTTGGTTCAACTCCACAATCTTGTCGGAGGCTCCCAAGTGACACCTAGCCAATCTGGGAGACACCACTCTCCAAGAAGTAACAAATGGTGTGTTGATGATGAACTCCTTGCTCTTGTGCTTCAAATGATAGTCTCCCCAACACTCAACTCTCTCTCACAGGATTTGGATTTGGTGGAAAGAAGATTTGAGTGGAAAGTAACTTGGGGAAGGCTAGAGATCAAGATTCATATGGTAGGAATGGAATATCTTGAGCTCAACACAAGGGTAGGTGGTTCTCTCTCAGAAAATGTGTATAGGAAGTGAAGATATGTTCTGATGGCTCTCTTCACGAATGAAGAGTGGGTGGAGGGGTATATATAGCCTCCACACAAAATCTAACCGTTACACACAATCTGCCAAACTCGGTGGGACCGAATCGTTAAACTCGGTCGGACCGATTCAGCAAACCTAGTGACCGTTAGGATTTTCGGTGGGACTGAGATGCAACTCGGTAGGACCGATATGGTTAGGGTTAGGGCATAACGTAATCTCGGTGTGACCGATTACACAAACTCGGTGGGACCGATTTTGGTAATAAGCTAACCAGAGAGTTGGTCAGGTAAACTCGGTGGGACCGATTCGCTCTTTTCGGTGAGACCGAAATGTTACGAAAGGGAAACAGTGAGTTTACATTGCAATCTCGGTGGGACCGATTGCTCACTTTGGTTGGACCGAAACGTTACGAAGGGAAACAGAGACATTGCAATCCCATCTCGGTAAGACCGAGACCCCTATCGGTGAAACCGATTTGCTAGGGTTTGTGGCACTGGCTATGACATGTGAAACTCGGTGGCTCCGGATAGGAAGAATCGGTGGGGCCGAGTTTGACTTTATGTTTGGGTCATATGTGGATATGGAAAGGTAGTTGACGATTTTGGAGCATATCACTAAGCACATGAAGCAAGAGGCTCATTAAGCAGCACCTCATCCCTCCTTAATAGTATTGGCTTTTCCTATGGACTCAATGTGATCTTGGATCACTAAAATATAAAATGCAGAGTCTTGATCTTCAAGTTTGAGCCAATCCTTTGTCCTTGTAATTTTGAGGGATCCACTTTCCTCAGCCATCCATTGAGCTTTTCTGAAATATTCATCTTGGAATGATGTTAGCTCAATGAGCTATATGTTGTTAGGAATTACCAAAACCACCCATGGATAGTTGCACTTTCAATCTCCCCCTTTTTGGTAATTGATGACAACATATAGATAAAAATGATAATAAGAATGGAATATATCGTCGCTTTGAGAAGTATGTGATAAGTAAGAGCTCCCCCTAAATTTGTGCATATTTAAGATTTGCTTTGGACTGCAAATGCACAATGAGTTAGGATCATGGGTTACTCTTCCATGTCACATACATCTTGGTGGAGCGCTCAAAATGATAAGAGTTAAATGCGTGCACTCATCACCAAGCAAAGTGAATGATCAACATAAGGATAAATTGATAGTAACATCCAACAAGTATTAAGTGTATGTTATGATCAAACACATGATCATCAATGTCTCACAAATCACGGCATTGTATCTCAAACACTCAAAAGCAAATAAAGTTCAACCAAGAAGACAAGAGAGAACAAAATGCAAACTCTCTCTCTCGAAGCCTATGATCTATACATTTTCTCCCCCTTTGGCAACAAGTTACCAAAAAGTTCATAGAAAATGCATAGGACTAAACGACTCTCAGGATCTTCACGAAGTAGGCGATCTCCTTGCCCTTACAAACTCCTTGGTTCAACTCCACAATCTTGTCGGAGGCTCCCAAGTGACACCTAGCCAATCTGGGAGACACCACTCTCCAAGAAGTAACAAATGGTGTGTTGATGATGAACTCCTTGCTCTTGTGCTTCAAATGATAGTCTCCCCAACACTCAACTCTCTCTCACAGGATTTGGATTTGGTGGAAAGAAGATTTGAGTGGAAAGTAACTTGGGGAAGGCTAGAGATCAAGATTCATATGGTAGGAATGGAATATCTTGAGCTCAACACAAGGGTAGGTGGTTCTCTCTCAGAAAATGTGTATAGGAAGTGAAGATATGTTCTGATGGCTCTCTTCACGAATGAAGAGTGGGTGGAGGGGTATATATAGCCTCCACACAAAATCTAACCGTTACACACAATCTGCCAAACTCGGTGGGACCGAATCGTTAAACTCGGTCGGACCGATTCAGCAAACCTAGTGACCGTTAGGATTTTCGGTGGGACTGAGATGCAACTCGGTAGGACCGATATGGTTAGGGTTAGGGCATAACGTAATCTCGGTGTGACCGATTACACAAACTCGGTGGGACCGATTTTGGTAATAAGCTAACCAGAGAGTTGGTCAGGTAAACTCGGTGGGACCGATTCGCTCTTTTCGGTGAGACCGAAATGTTACGAAAGGGAAACAGTGAGTTTACATTGCAATCTCGGTGGGACCGATTGCTCACTTTGGTTGGACCGAAACGTTACGAAGGGAAACAGAGACATTGCAATCCCATCTCGGTAAGACCGAGACCCCTATCGGTGAAACCGATTTGCTAGGGTTTGTGGCACTGGCTATGACATGTGAAACTCGGTGGCTCCGGATAGGAAGAATCGGTGGGGCCGAGTTTGACTTTATGTTTGGGTCATATGTGGATATGGAAAGGTAGTTGACGATTTTGGAGCATATCACTAAGCACATGAAGCAAGAGGCTCATTAAGCAGCACCTCATCCCTCCTTAATAGTATTGGCTTTTCCTATGGACTCAATGTGATCTTGGATCACTAAAATATAAAATGCAGAGTCTTGATCTTCAAGTTTGAGCCAATCCTTTGTCCTTGTAATTTTGAGGGATCCACTTTCCTCAGCCATCCATTGAGCTTTTCTGAAATATTCATCTTGGAATGATGTTAGCTCAATGAGCTATATGTTGTTAGGAATTACCAAAACCACCCATGGATAGTTGCACTTTCAATCTCCCCCTTTTTGGTAATTGATGACAACATATAGATAAAAATGATAATAAGAATGGAATATATCGTCGCTTTGAGAAGTATGTGATAAGTAAGAGCTCCCCCTAAATTTGTGCATATTTAAGATTTGCTTTGGACTGCAAATGCACAATGAGTTAGGATCATGGGTTACTCTTCCATGTCACATACATCTTGGTGGAGCGCTCAAAATGATAAGAGTTAAATGCGTGCACTCATCACCAAGCAAAGTGAATGATCAACATAAGGATAAATTGATAGTAACATCCAACAAGTATTAAGTGTATGTTATGATCAAACACATGATCATCAATGTCTCACAAATCACGGCATTGTATCTCAAACACTCAAAAGCAAATAAAGTTCAACCAAGAAGACAAGAGAGAACAAAATGCAAACTCTCTCTCTCGAAGCCTATGATCTATACATTTTCTCCCCCTTTGGCAACAAGTTACCAAAAAGTTCATAGAAAATGCATAGGACTAAACGACTCTCAGGCTTGGTCTTCAGTTGGTGGAGTCTAGATAACGCCAACGATGAAGGCTTCAGTTGATGTAGATGGTGCTGCTGGGGTAGGAGCTGGAGCTGGTGGAACAGAAGCTGTAGCTGGTGCAGAAGTGGTGGCTCTGGTGTCTGGAACTGGTACTGCAGATGATCTCTGAGCTCTGGGCACCCTGGCAAATGCATCAGTTGTGGTCTTGCCCTTCCTCTCCTGCATATCTTCTTGTAGTTGTTCCACAGCAGACTGGACCTCTATCACATTCACATCTAGGTCATAGAACTTTTGTTCCATGATTCTTTCCAAACTCTCTTGGTTTTGAGTTAGGGTGGCCAGTCCTTTCTCAATCCTCAGAGTGGATGCTATCAGGTAACTTAGCTGCTCCTGCTTGTTCTTCAAGAAGTACTCAGATGCCTCCTCTTGAGTTGGCATCCTGGCAGCTTTCTCCATCTTTGCCTTCTCCTTCTGTGCTTGAGCATGTGCAGATGATGGTTCATCCTTGTTCATGACAACCTGATTGTCTTCAAAGTCTGGATGGATGGGAAGGTGTTCCTTGTCCAGCAGGTATGTGCCTGTGCCCATCTTTGAGTTTATCAGCTCTTGAATTTGTGGGGCATATCCACAACTCCTCTTCTGATCAGCTGTTGTTCTCTTAATGGTTTCTACCATGAGGCTCATCACCTTGAACTTCTGTGGCACATCAAATACATGGAGCATGTTTATTGCATGGCCTCGGATCATCTTGTGATCACCTGACTTGGGCAATAGAGCGTGCCTCAGAATCCAATTAATAGTGGGCAGCCCTGACAGAAGATAATGCACTGAACCAAACTTGAAGGTATTAGGTGCCTTGTTTGGGATCTCCTTGTACATGTTGGACATGGAATTGTGATCCATCTTCTTCTTGGCATATATGTCCAAGTCATCTTCCTGCTCTTCTGGGGCATTAATGAGCTATGCCCACTCAGCAACTGTTGACTGATATCTGGTTCCTTCTGACATCCACACAATCCTGCCATCTGGATAGAAGTGTGCTGTGGAGTAGAATTGCATGATCAGCTCTTCATTCCACTTTGTGAGCTTCTGCCCAACAAAGTCTGCAACTCCACAACCCTTGAAGTTGTCAAAAACTATAGGATAGTGCTCTTCATTTACCTTGATGTACTCCCAATCAACCCATCTCATGTCACAAACTATGGGCTTCTTATCAAGCAGCACTGTCTCATAGAAATCCTGTTGTTCCTTGGTATGAAATCTGTAATCCACAGCAGTTCTTCTCCTTGAAGCATATGGATCTGCTTCTCTCCACTTTTTCAGCCCTGAATCTCTTCTAATCTTCATGTCCTCAGCCATAGGATGAGCATCATTGTGGTCTAGGATCTTGGGCTTAAGCTTCCTGAGCACTTGACCTTCTTCTTCTTCAGCAATGTCAGGCACTGGGGCCTTGTTCTTTTCAGCAGCAGATATGTTTCTGGTGTTTCTCTTTGGTGCACTCTTGGGCTTAGATGCAGCTTTGGGTGCTTCCTTGGGCTTGGATGCAGTAGCCCCTGACCTTATGGCATCTCCCATGAGTTTCTGTGCCTTAGGTGCTGGTGCAGCAACCTCTTCTTCCTCTTCTTCATCTGATGAATGTTTTTCAAACTCAGCCATTGGATCAACCTTCTTGCACCATCTGCCCCTTTTCCTTTCCTTCTTTTCTTTCACAGCCTCATCTTCTGTAGTTGACTTAGAAGATTTCTGAGAGGATGCCCTTGGTTTGGACATTGGCTGTCTCCCTGCTGTCCTTTTGATCCTCAGTCCTGGCTTTGTGACTGCAGCTGAGCCATACTCTTTCTTGAGTACCTTCTTCTTGGATGTGGCTTCCTCTTCTGCCACATAGTCCTCATCCTCTGACTCAGAGGTTCTCTTCTTGCTTGCTCTAGTGGCAGCTTTGGGCAGATTGCTTGGGGTGCTCCTGCTACCCTCATCAGAACTGCTAGAGGGACTAGTGCCCTCACTCAAATGAGCCTGCTCCTCAGATCTGTTCTGGCTATCACTCTGATCAGACATGTTGAAGTTCAAACTGCTGACCCTGCGAATAGTTTATAGATGAGATAGAGTGGATGAGCATCACAAAATGCAGAGATTTTTGCAAACGAAAGAATCAAAAACTTAGTTTTAGTTTTCCACAGAAGGCATTTCGGATCGACCGATCTGCAAACTCAGTGATACCGAAGCAGCTTTTGGAACCAAAACTAGTGAACCCGGTCAGACCGAGTCATAGTTTGGTGGCAACGAGACTGCTAGGGTTTCACAAAGTCCTGAACTCGGTCTCACCGATTTGTAATTCTCGGTCAGACCGAGAACCACATGTGCAATGGCCGTGGCCGAATCGGTGGAACTGAGTTTCGCAACCCGGTGGGTCCGAGATGATTTCGGCGGAAACCTAAACCTAAATTTTCGAATCTCAACTATTCTAAGGATTGTTTTGACTGGATAGGAGTGTTTCAATCGTAGCAAGATTCATTAAGAACACAATGTGCTAAGATTTGGACGGGGAATAGCACTGTGATCGAGTCCATACCCTAGTTCGGCGGTGGACTCACTACGACGGCAACAGCGGAGACGAATTCTGTTGACGGTGGCGGAGACCAGCAACTGGAGGCGGCTGGCGACGCGGAGGACGATCCGGAGACCCAGGAGGCAGAGCGAGCTATGCGCGGGCAAAGAGGTTTCGGAGAAATTTCCAAAATTTTGCCCGTGAGTATATATAGCCCGACCCTGTCGGTGTGACCGAGTGGAACAACTCGGTGGCACCGAGATGCATAACTGTTGACAGTTATAGCAACTCGGTGTGACCGAAAAGTTCAAATCGGTTGCACCGATGTGAAAACCTAGATCGACTTAGTGATAACGGTATGACCTCAATGGAGGATTCGGTCAGACCGAATAGCACAAAGAAGTTTTGGAAGTTTAAGTCTATGACAAATCGGGGACTCCGAGTACTCCTCACACGGAGTGGTTTGAATCTGACTTGATCAAATTTTGTGATGTAGCATGAATAGAGTTTGAGACGAGAAAAGCATAGACAGCTAGAGAAGGTTCTTAGGCATTCTTGTCCATCCACTTGGTAAGAAAAAGAAAAACCAATCAATCAAAACAACAAGTGGATGTCCTCGAATGAGTAAAAGTTGCTCTCAACATGCTCACACAATAAAATGGCAATTAAAATATGTGGCAAAGCATGCACAACCAATTCTAGCATCTATCAAGCAATTGGCGATGACTAGGTCATCTATATATGAGTATATTGACTTAGGAGTCAAATGAGAACATTTGATCATAGGTCATACTCATCGTTTAAGCACAAGTGGGGTTACCACTTTTGCATAAAGCATTGTTGTGTTCACATCATTAGAGCTGCTTTAGCTCAATTCTCAGAGTAAAGATCCCCCTAGATGTGATATCCCGCCCTTTGTTGGCAAAGGCAATGCCTAGGAGGCGCTTAGGCACGCCTAGGCGCTAGGCAATGGCCAAATGCCTAGCCTAGGGCATAAATGGAGGTCTAGGCAGGGCAAGCAAGGAATTGCCTACCCAAGCAAGAAATCATGCCACATACTACACTGATATGTCAAACGGGTTATATTCCAATGACAGTGGACGACAATTACCTTATTTATATTCCTTAAAGTAATATCAACTCCCATATAATAATCACAAATACACTACGAGTAAAACTATATTACTGCCTAGGCCGCGCCTAGGGCGCTTAGGCACCGCCTAGGCACTAGGCGAAGGCCAAACGCCTTGCTTACGCCTACCGCTTTTTCCAACCTTGATCCCCCCTAAGAGGGATGAACTAACCTTGGGTTTTGTCGATGATGACTTCACGTAGATGTTGAAGATGTGGATGCTCAATGTTGATGTAGATCACTTGGAGCTATCCATTGGAGTGAATTGCACTTTCAATACCTACATGGGTTAGTCCCACAAGGAACAAACAAGGATATCCATAGACATAGAGTGATGCACACACAAGATGATGTCTATGAAAGCTTTTAGGTTACCTTGTCCCTTGACTTACCAACAAGAGGGTTTGTGACTCCTTGAACTAGTGCAAGATGTGGAAGTTGATTGCACTTGTTCTTGCCAAAATGATAAGAGTGAAGTATGTTGGCGGAGTCACCCTCAAGAACTCTCTAGTTCTTCTTCTTTTGGATCCACACCATCTTGATGGGAATCCTTGGTGTTGTAGTCATACTTGATGAAGTGGAACTTGAAGTAGTCTTGGGAATCCACTTGACTAAGGTCTTAGGAGCTTCTTCAAATGCATCAATTTCCTCTTGAAGCTTGTCCTTGCCTTTTTGCTTGTAGTCTTGTGGTGGAAGATCATCTTGAGCTTGTGTCCCTTTGAAAGAAGTAGGATCATACTTCTCTTGTTGAGGAACAAACTTTGTCTTGGGGTATTGATCTTCTTCCCACTGAACTCCATTGGCATTGAATTTTCGTTCAAAACCAATACCTTGATTCTTCTGGTGCCTTCCTTGCTTGCGTACAATTTCCTCGAATTGCTTACTCCCGGCAAGGCTCTTGTACACTCCTTTCTCTATAATTCCCTTCAATAGGCTATTTTCTTGCTCAAGTGTAACTTGGCTAAGAGAACCATTAGTGGAATCAAGAGAACTACTAGAAGCAACAATATTGGATTTAACATGATCTTGTTACTAGACTTGACTTGAGGCATGTAAGTGGATAAGAGTAAACGCTTGGCAATGTAAGAAGAACTTTTCTTATGAAGATCATCATTGATTGCTTTTAAGAACTCATGCTCTTGCTCAAGGTTGAGCTTTTCAAAGCGTAATTTCTCATGTGTCCTTAAAAGTTGTTGATGATCTCTTAAGATAGTTTCATGAGCTAACTTAAGAGTGTTTAGTTCTTTAGTTAGAGACTCAATTTTCTCCTTATCATTGTCATTTGTTTTATCTTGATTAGCATGATTAATTGACATTTCATCATAGTATTCATCACTAGAGTTGTCAACAAGTAAATCATCATCACCTAACAAGTCATCTTCATCACTATTGAAATCAACATACTCGGGGTGTGATACCTTTGGGCCTTTAGCCATGAAGCATGTTCCAACTCCTTCATTTGGTGAGTCAAATATGTCATAGGAGTTGGTTGACACAAGTGCTAGACCGGCAACACCTTCATCTTGAGTATATTCGGAATCGGAGTGATAACTTCTCTCGGAGTGGTTGTCGGAGTCGGAGCCGGATACCCATTCACCAACATGAGCTTGATGTCTTCGTTTTGTGTAGCTCCTTGATGGCTTGTCCTTTATTTCCGAATCCTTGCTTCTCCATGAGTATCTTCGTTCATAACAATCATCTCTACTCCTTCTTTCTCTAGATGGTGATTCCTCTCTTCGGCTTCTTCTTTTGGGAGAGTCTTCTCTTTTCTTGTAGGGAGCCGTACACTCATTGGAATAGTGTCCGGGTCTTCCACAATTGTAGCACTTTCTCTCTCGACTAGAAGATCTTTTGTCATTGTAGGACCTTGACTTGGAGCTTCTATCTTTGCTTCTACTCTTGTAGAACTTGTTGAAGTTCTTCACCATTAAGCTCAATTCTTCATTGAAGATTTGCTTCTCACTTGATGATGTGGGAGCTTCACATGAGGCTTTGTAAGCACCACTTGATTTGTTGTGAAGTTCCTCTTTATCTTTGAGTGACATCTCATGAGCAACAATTCTTCCAATGACTTCCGTTGGCTTGAGATCTTTGTAATTGGGCATCATTTGGATCAATGTGCACACGGTATCATATTTTCCATCCAAGGCTCTTAGGATCTTCTTGATGATGAATCTATCGGTCATCTCTTCACTCCCTAAGCCGGCAATCTCATTTGTGATGAGAGCAAGCCTAGAGTACAATTCAGCGACACCTTCACCATCCTTCATCTTGAACTTGTCAAGTTGACTTTGAAGCACATCCAATTTGGATTCCTTGATGGAGTCGGTACCTTCGTGCATATCAATCAAAGTATCCCAAATTTCCTTTCAATTCTCAAGACGACTGATTTTGTTGAATTCTTCGGGGCACAATCCGTTGAAGAGAATATCACAAGCTTGAGCGTTGTATTGCAACATCTTCAATTCTTCCGCGGTAGCTACACGGTTTGGTTCTTTCCCATCTAAGAAGTCACCTTGCAAACCAACACACACAATAGACCAAACGGCGGGGTTATGTCCAAGAATATGCATTTTCATTTTATTCTTCCAACTTGCAAAATTAGTACCATCAAAGTAAGGACCTCTACGGTGATAATTTCCCTCGCTAGACGCCATACTCTCCTAGGTTGTGAAACCAAGGCTATGACCACCAAAAGCTAAGGAAATCAAAGCAAATGGAGTCCAAAGCTCTGATACCACTTGTAGGATCGGAAGTATGTCTAGAGGGGGGTGATTAGACTACTTGACCAAATAAAAACATATCCTTTTCCCAATTTTTGTTCTTAGCGGACTTTGGCTATCTTAGCACAAGTCAAGCAACCTTCACACAATTCAAGCAAGCATGCAAAGAGTATATGAGCAGCGGAAAGTAAAGCATGCATCTTGCAAGAATGTAAAGGGAAGGGTTGGGAGGATTCAAACGCAATTGGAGACACGGATGTTTTTGTCGTGGTTCCGATAGGTGGTGCTATCGTACATCCACGTTGATGGAGACTTCAACCCACGGAGGGTAACGGTCGCGTGAGTCCACGGAGGGCTCCACCCACGAAGGGTCCACGAAGAAGCAACCTTGTCTATGACATCATGGTCGTCGCCCATGAAGGACTTGCTTCACTAGCGGTAGATCTTCACGAAGTAGGCGATCTCCTTGCCCTTACAAACTCCTTGGTTCAACTGCACAATCTTGTCGAAGGCTCCCAAGTGACACCTAGCAAATCTAGGAGACACCACTCTCCAAGAAGTAACAAATGGTGTGTTGATGATGAACTCCTTGCTCTTGTGCTTCAAATGATAATCTCCCCAACACTCAACTCTCTCTCACAGGATTTGGATTTGGTGGAAAGAAGATTTGAGTGGAAAGCAACTTGGGGAAGGCTAGAGATCAAGATTCATATGGTAGGAATGGAATATCTTGAGCTCAACACAAGGGTAGGTGGTTCTCTCTTAGAAAATGTGTATAGGAAGTGAAGATCTGTTCTGATGGCTCTCTTCACGAATAAAGAGTGGGTGGAGGGTTATATATAGCCTCGACACAAAATCTAACCGTTACACACAATTTTCCAAACTCGGTGGGACCGAATCGTTAAACTCGGTCAGACCGATTCAACAAACCTAGTGACCGTTAGGATTTTCGGTGGGACTGAGATGCAACTCGGTAGGACCGATATGGTTAGGGTTAGGGCATAACGTAATCTCGGTGTGACCGATTACACAAACTCGGTGGGACCGATTTTGGTAATAAGCTAACCAGAGAGTTGGTCAGGTAAACTCGGTGGGACCGATTCGCTCTTTTCGATGAGACCGAAATGTTACGAAAGGGAAACAGTGAGTTTACATTGCAATCTCGGTGGGACCGATCGCCCACTTTGGTTGGACCAAAACGTTAGAAAGGGAAACAGAGAAATTGCAATCCCATCTCGGTGAGATCGAGATCCCTATCGGTGAAACCGATTTGCTAGGGTTTGTGGCAGTGGCTATGACATGTGAAAATCGGTGGCTCCGGATAGGAAGAATCGGTGGGGCTGAGTTTGACTTTAGGTTTGGGTCATATGTGGATATGGAAATGTAGTTGACGATTTTGGAGCATATCACTAAGCACATGAAGCAAGAGGCTCATTAAGCAGCACCTCATCCCTCCTTAATAGTATTGGCTTTCCTATGGACTCAATGTGATCTTGGATCACTAAAATATAAAATGTAGAGTCTTGATCTTGAAGTTTGAGCCAATCCTTTGTCCTTGTAATTTTGAGGGATCCACTTTCCTCATCCATGCCATGCCATCCATTGAGCTTTTCTGAAATATTCATCTTGGAATGATGTTAGCTCACTGAGCTATATGTTGTTAGGAATTACCAAAACCACCCAGGGATAGTTGCACTTTCACAATTGTTTCATACTTTTGACGTTCTCAAACATTTTCAACTTTCACGCAATACATGAGCGTGAGCCATGGACATAGCACTATAGGTGGAATAGAATATGATGGTGGGGGTTATGTGGAGAAGACAAAAAAGGAGAAAGTCTCACATCAACTAGGCATATCAACGGGCTATGGAGATGCCCATTAATAGATATCAATGTGAGTGAGTAGGGATTGCCATGAAATGGATGCACTAAGAGCTATAAGTGTATGAAAGATCAAACTCGAAACTAAGTGGGTGTCCATCCAACTTGCTTTCTCATGAAGACCTCGGGCGTTTGAGGAAGCCCATCATCGGAATATACAAGCCAAGTTCTATAATGAAAAATTCCCACTAGTATATGAAAGTGAAAGCATAGGATACTCTCTCTATGAAGAACATGATGCTACTCTGAAGCACAAGTGTGGTAAAAGGATAGTAACATTGCCCCTTCTCTCTTTTTTCTTTCATTTTTTTGTTTTGTTTTTTTTTCTCTTTTTTTTGGGCCTTCTCTTTTTTCGTCCGGAGTTTCATCCCGACTTATGGGGGAATCATAGTCTCCATCATCCTTTCCTCACTGGGGCGATGCTCTAATAATGATGATCATCACACTTCTGTTTACTTACAACTCGATATCTAGAACAAAAGATATGACTCTATATGAATGCCTCCGGCGGTGTACTGGGATGTGCAACAATCTAGCGTAGCAATGACATCAAAAAATGGACAAGGCATGAAAACATCATGCTAGCTATCTTACGATCATGCAAAGCGATATGACAATGAATGCTCAAGTCATGTATATGATGATGATGGAAGTTGCATGGCAATATATCTCGGAATGGCTATGGAAATACCATGATAGGTAGGTATGGTGGCTGTTTTGAGGAAGATATAATGAGGCTTATGTGTGACAGAGCGTATCATATCACGGGGTTTGGATGCACCGGCGAAGTTTGCACCAACTCTCGAGGTGAGAAAGGGCAATGCGCGGTACCGAAGAGGCTAGCACTGATGGAAGGGTGAGAGTGCGTATAATCCATGGACTCAACATTAGTCATAAAGAACTCACATACTTATTGCAAAAATCTATTAGTCATTGAAACAAAGTACTACGTGCATGCTCCTAGGGGGATAGATTGGTAGGAAAAGACCATCACTCGTCCCCGACCGCCACTCATAAGGAAGACAATCAATAAATAAATCATGCTCCGACTTCGTTACATAACGGTTCACCATACGTGCATGCTACGGGAATTACAAACCTCAACACAATTATTTCTACTAATCCACAACTACCCACTAGCATGACTCTGATATCACCATCTTTATATCGCAAAACTATTGCAAGGAATCAAACATATCATATTCAGTGATCTACAAGTTTTATGTAGGATTTTATGACTAACCATGTGAATGACCAGTTCCTGTCATCTCTCTAAATAGATATAAGTGAAGAAAGAGAGTTTAATTCTTTCAACAAAAGATATGCCCACGCTCTAACAAATATAAGTGAAGCAAAAGAGCATTCTACAAATGGCGGCTTTCTATGTGAAGAGAAACATGCAATCCAAACTTCAAATGATATAAGTGAAGCACATGAAGCATTCTATAAAGCCATACTCAAAGAATATAAGTGAAGTGCAATGAGCATTATATAAATCAACCAAGGACGACCTCATACCAGCATGGTGCATAAAATAAAAGTGAAAACTAAATGCAAAAGATGCTCCAAGATTTGCACATATCGCATGAACGAAACGAATCCGAAAAATACCGATATTTGTTGAAGAAAGAGGGGATGCCTTCTGGGGCATCCCCAAGCTTAGACGCTTGAGTCTCCTTGAATATTTACTTGGGGTGACTCGGGCTTCCCCAAGCTTGAGCTCTTGCCTCTCTTCCTTCTTACATCAAAACCTTCTCGATCATCGAACACTTCATCCACACAAAACTTCAACAGAAAACTCGGTAAGATCCGTTAGTATAATAAAGTAAATCACTACTCTAAGTACTGTTGCAAACCAATTCATATTTTGTTTTTTGCATTGTGTCTACTTTAATATAATTTTTTCAAGGCTTAATCCACTGATATACATTGATAGTTTCATCAAAACAAGAAACAGAATCTGTCTAAAACAGAACAATCTGTAATAATCTGAACATTAACCATACTTATGATACATGAAAAATTCGGCCAAAATTAGGAAACAATAAAAACATTGTATAGAAAGACAGTGCAAAAAGAATCAGAACCATTTGACGTTCCAGTAAAAAATTAAAATTCGCACACTACAGCCAAAGTTTCTGTCCTGCACCGTACAAACCAACAAGTATTGTAAACATCCTAAAGGCAAACCTTGGCACATTATTTTTATAATACAATGGAATTGTACAAGGGGATAATTATTTTTGTTGAAAAGTTTCTGTAATCAAGATTCACAAAGTTTCCGTGAGCATGAACAAAGTTCAAGGAGCTCCCCCACTTCAACAATGCTTGTCTTTCTCACTTTCACTTTCCTTTTTGAAAAGTTTTGGGTTCCCATCTTTATTTTTGTTGTTTTTAAACTATATGAAAGCACTCAACAGAAATAAATGACTCTCTAAAACTTCCGGGTTGTCTCCCTGGCAGCGCTTTCTTTAAAGCCATTAAGCTAGGCATATAGTGCTCAAGTAATGGATCCACCCGGATCCCAAGGTATATCAAAGCCAGTCTTAATTAGTAATTATTTGTAATTTAGTAGTGAGCACAAAGTAACATATATAATGCAACAACAAAGTCTAACTCTCTTCCTATGCATCGGCATGTCATAAAAGAACAATTCATGCACGCAAAGTAAAGGCCAATGCATTGTATAAGCAGTTTCTTGCAATTCTATCGTGTTGGAAACATAAAGAAGCGGAGATGTAGTTACTCTCTCATAATAATTGCAAGTAGGAGCAGCAAGCACATGCATATTATATCTATCAAAATCATCATGTGTGGTAGTAAAACGCAACCCATCAATATAATGCTTAATAAGCACAAACTTCTCCGATATAGTGTAGTTGGGAGAATTCAAAAAGATAATAGGACTATCATGCGTGGGTGGAATATAGCGACAATTTCATGTTTAACATATGGAACTATAGCAAGTTCATCTCCATAAGCATAATTCATATTGGCATCTTGGCGACAAGCATAGCAAGCATCATCAAAAAGGGATATTTCAAAATAATCAAAGGGATCATAACGGTCATCATAGCAATCATCCTTCGGTAAGCACGAAGGGGAATTAAACAATGTATGAGTTGAACAGTTACTCTCATTAGAAGGTGGGCACGGGTGATCAATCCGCTCTTCCTCCTTTTGTTCTTCGCTCTCCTCCTCATCTTTTTCATCCAATGAGCTCACAGTTTCATCAACTTCTTCTTCCATAGATTCCTACAAAATATTAGTCTCTTCTAGGACAGCGGAGACTTTCTCAATAAGTGCATTAATATCGGAATTGTATTCATAATTCTCATAGCAATATTTGAGGATAGCTAAATTTTCAGGTCTATAAGCGGCATCATCAAAATCTTCAAACTCTTTAAACATAGATTCAATTTCATAAGCACCCATAAAAGCAACAAATTCTTCTATTTGCTCCACATCATAGTAATCATATATACCATTAGCATAAGTAGCTAAGGTTTTATCATCATTAAATTTTCATGAAAAGGGAAGGTGTGGAGCCTTCATCGTAGAGCAACAAGTATAATCATATCTCAAGCGTAGTTGCCTAGCATACCACTTCAATATATGAATTTGATCCCATAATAGTTTCCCTTTTTGTGTCAAGCGATAATCCCTAAAGTATTCACGTTGATCCAACGTTACTCCCATTAGATAATTGAATGGGGTTTTCTCAGGATTATTAAAGTAGTACATAATATATTTCACATAACCAACATCGAGGGTTTTAGGAGGTTCCCCATCTCCATGAGTAGCAAGTAAACCTAATTTTTTTGGTATTTCGTGTTCCATATCCATAACTAAAGATAGAGAACAACTAAGAACAACAAATAAAAATTACTTAGTGATAAAGCAAACAAGCACACACGAGAATATTCACCCCACGCTATTACTCCCCGGCAATGGCGCCAGAAAAAGGTCTTGATAACCCACAAGTGTAGGGGATCAATTGTAGCCTCTTTCGATAAGTAAGAGTGTCGAACCCAACGAGGAGCTAAAGGTAGAACAAATATTCCCTCAAGTTCTATCGACCACCGATACAACTCTACACACGCTTGGCGTTCGCTTTACCGAAAACAAGTATAAAACTAGAAGTACTTTGTAGGTGTTTTTGGATAGATTTGCAAGAAAATAAAGAGCACGTAAATAAAATCTAGGAGCTGCTTAGATAAAGACACAACTAAATTAGTTTTAGTAGAGAGCTTTTTGTTACGAGAAAGTTATTTGTCCCTAGGCAATCGATAACTAGACCGGTAATCATTGCTGCAATTTTATTTGAGGGAGAGGCATAAGCTAACATACTTTCTCTACTTGGATCATATGCTCTTATGATTGGAACTCTAGCAAGCATCCGCAACGACTAAAGATCATTAAGGTAAAACCCAACTATAGCATTAAAGTAGCAAGTCCTCTTTATCCCATACGCAAACAACCTACTTACTCGGGTCTGTGCTTCTGTCACTCACGCCACCCACCATAAGCAAATCATGAACATAGTGCAAACCCTACAGCAAGGATACCTCACGCTTGCGCGACAGGGAGAGCACCATAGGACAGCACCAATAATAAAACATGAAACTCAAACCAATCTTGATCATCAAATAACCCAAAGGACAAAACGGATCTACTCAAACATCATAGGATAGCCATAAATCATTGGGAAATAATATATAGCGTTGAGCACCATGTTTAAGTAGAGATTACAGCGGGTAAGAGAGATGTTACACCACTGCATAGAGGGGGGAAGAGTTGGTGATGATGGCGGTGAAGTTGTTGGTGAAGATTGCAGTGATGATGATGGCCACGGCATTGTTCCGATGCCACCGGAAGAGAAGGGGAGAGGGGGCCCCTTCGTCTTCTTCTTCCTTGACCTCCTCCCTAGATGGGAGAAGGGTTTCCCCTCTTGTCCTTGGCCTCCATGGCGTGGGAGGGGCGAGAGCCCCTTCGAGAATGGATATATCTCTCTGTCTCTCTCTGTTTCTGCGTTCTATTCCGCTGCCCTTTCATCGTTTATATATATATATATATATATATCCGTAACTCCGATTGGGCTGAAACCTTCGCCGTGATTTTTTTACCAAAAAATAGCTTTCTTGCGGCCGAACAAGGGCATCAACTGCCTTACGGGTGGACCACGAGGGTCAGGGACGCGCCCCCTACATCGTGCCCACCTCGGATACCGTTTCGCGTTGATCTTTCTCATAGATTTTCCAAATATTCCAAAAATAAGCTCCGTCCGTTTTTATCCCTATTGGATTCCGTTTGATATGGATATTCCGCGAAACATAAAACATGCAACAGACAGGAACTGGCCCTGGGCACTGGATCAATTTGTTAGTCCCAAAAATAGTATAAAAAGTTGCCAAAAAGTATATGAAAGTTGCATAATATTGGCATGGAACAATCAAAAATTATAGATACGACGGAGACGTATCATCAACCCTCTATTTTGCTCTACCTCGGAGTATTACCCTCTGGTATCTCGATAATATCACCAAACCATGTTGTTTAATTATGAGCCTTCATCAAGTATTATTCCTCATCGATTTCAATTTTCCTGAGTTCCGAGTTGATAGTCACTCGAGGACACCGATATCTAAATTAGGTCCGCACCACGATTAAACAACTCTTAGTAATCTCCTTTACTCACGAGTTTGTACTCGACCATGTCATTCCTGGCCTGCTCGGCTATAACATTATCATACCAAATTATAATTGTGCTACCCGTTCCTTACTCCCAGAGCACAACTTATGACGATGAGCTAAGCTTACGTTAATTTCTTCGTCTTATCTTTTTACCTCGAACAGCCAACTTGATTCCGAGTTTGTGTCGTATCTGTGGTTCCAATAATCTTTTGTTTCATCAGTCCTTTTCTCTATGCAGTCGCTGTTCGATTGCTTCTTCGTGAAGCCTCCCGGCATAATTTGTCGTGATCATAATCAATATTTTGACTCCTTGTTGACACCTGATTTTGGCAAGATACAGAGTGAAAGGGTTTTCAGCATGAGACAGCTTCACGTCGTCAAGTGGAACAACTTTGATGTTTAGGCTATCGCCATTCGACCTCATCTCAGTGGCCGAAGCTGTACTCCGAGTGACAAAATTTAGTGTTCTGAGTGCTTTTCGGCGGATTACACCCTCAATATGACCTCAGATGAAGGAATGCTCTAACGGTATTGTCTTCCTATCGTCGAGACAATCGATTTTCATATATAAATCATCTTAATCCGAGTTCATATGCAAAAGTTATAGTCAATATGGTCTGGACAGGCCAGAGACCAAAATATTACGCTTGACACGAGACACATGTTAATGAGTGTCTGATGCAATACGTGAGCAATTCGGCCCTCAAGATTGCCTTGAATTGAAAAACCTTCAACACGAAAACGTTTCGTCTCGTCGAGGCGATCGATTTTCATACATAAATCGTCTCAAACCCTGGTCGTATGAAGCCTGGAGAGACAAATCAAGATCATGCTAGGTTTTCAGTCGGAAAATCCGAGTGAAAAGTTTACCATCCGAGTGAAAGTTGATGGTCGAGTGAAAATTTACCGGTCGAGTGAAAGTTTGCTGACCGGATGAACTTATTATTATCCAAGTGGAAGTATGGTCACCCGAATGGAAATATTGCCTTCCGAGTGAAATTGTCCTCCAGGTAAAAATATTCCGAGTGAAGAGATTATCATCGGGACGAAAACTTGCCGATCGAATAAAATAATGCCTTCCTAGTGGAAATATAGTCATCCGAGTGGAAATATTGCCTTCCGAGTGAAAATATGGTCATCCGAGTGAAAATTGTATTCCGAGTGAAAGATTCTAAACATCCGAGTGAAAAAGTCCAGTCGGACGATCCAAGTGAATGACTCTAATCCGAGTGGATGAGCTCGAATCCGAGTGAAACTGAACATATGCCTGAAAGTTTTTCAAGATGACCTCGGATGAAGAAGTGCTCAATACAGAAGTTGTGCATATCATCAAGACGGTAAACTTTGATTTTGGAGTCATCATCATCAGAGATAGTATATAACCTACATATTCACTACGAGACTCGGATAATCCAGTCTACTGCAAGACCGAGTCCGACTAGGAGGTAAAGATGACCTCAAAAGGTATTCAAGATGGCCTTATTTGAAAACGTGATCAACATGAGAGTTGTTCGTATCGTCGTTTGATATTCGGGCCGTCTTGATCGGAGATCATATGGAAGCCCGGCGGCCCGCGCAAGAAGGAAGACAAAGTTTGGGCCATATTCAGACTGAATCCGAGTTGGAATAGAATTAGGACTCTAGGACGTGAATTGATGTAATTTTTCTTGTACGGAAAGCCTAGACGAATCCTTTACTTGTACGGGAAGTCCAGCCGCCTCTTATATATGTTGGGGGTGACGGCCGATTGAACAACACACAATCGAACAAATCAATATACTACTTTCTCATCTACGTCTTATCTCTCCACCGTTTTTCTCTCTCGTTCTTCGCTGTTCTTTGTGTTTGAGAGCTGCGAATCCCGAGGCTCTAGGGGCGAGCGAATCGACCTAGGGCAGCCCATAGCCGCCGCACTCCCTAACGGGGTCCCTCCCGGGGGTGTGGGGTTTTCGGGTCTGCAAAAGCGCCCGTCGACTGTCTTGCGTATCGCGTTGTCGGTCGGGTCTCCTTCGACGCGAGCTGCGGTGCATCACCCCTGGCGTCGAGGGTACACGTGACGTGTTCGTGTGTCAACACACTTTTTGGTGACTCCGCTGGAGACCGAAGATCAATCATCATCATCCACCATGTCCGATCTTCCCAAGCCATCTGAGGTAGACGCCGATAACATCATTAAGTCCAATCTCTATGAGATATCGGCCGATCATCGCCAAGTCTATGAGGAGTACAAGAAGGCACGCGAGGAGAAGGACTTGCAGGAGTTCCTTGCAAAGTTCAAGAAGGATCGCCAAGGCAACATCACCCCGATTGAGCAGTGGGCTGAGATTGAAAGTCGTATTGCTGATGGTAACAATCTAGTCTATCAAACTTTCATAGAAAATACTAATGCTCATAAGAACATATCTCAATCGGGTAGTGGTAATGATGGTGTAGCTGCTAGTGTGCAAAACCCTAATCTGGCTTTACCTATTGCATCGGCGCCTCCGGTGCCGATGGCTTATTATCCTACCCATACAAATCAGATTGTGGCTGCACCCATTAGTCCTATCATGAGCATGCCAGGTTCGGCGGCAACGCCGAACCAAACCCTACCTATTGCTACAACCACTCGACCACTACCAAATTATGGGTCGACATACATGCCACAATTCCTACCTACAGCTAGTAACCCTAGTCCTCCTATGCCACCTCCACAAGCTTCATCATCCACTATGGATGATGGTCTAGCTAATCTTAGAGAGGAGATGGCTAAGATGCTTCGAGAGAATTTTGGAGTTGAGTTACCTCGGAATCGGATTTACCAAAAGCCGTACCCCGAGTACTTTGATGCCATCCAGTGCCCTCCGGGATATAAGATTCCAGATTTTCTTAAGTTCAATGGAGAGGAAACAAAAACCACATGGGAGCATGTTAGTCAATATTTAACACAATTGGGTGAGGCAGGCTCATTGAATGAATTGAAAGTGCGTTTATTTCCTTTATCATTAACTGGTACCGCATTTTCATGGTTTTCTTATTTACCACATGGTTCCATTCGGGTTTGGTCGCAGCTAGAGCAGAAGTTTCATGATCACTTTTATAGCGGCGACAATGAACTCAAGTTGTCACATCTGACATCGGTTAAACAGAAGCATGATGAATCGGTCTCTGATTACGTCAAGAGATTCAGAGAAACAAAAAATCGATGTTTTAGTTTGGTGATAACCGAGAGGGACTTGGCAGACCTAGTGCTGAGTGGTTTGAGAACTCCCATCAGAGAAAAGCTAGAAGGCTATGAGTTCTTAAATATCAACCAAGTCTTACAAAGGGCTTTGGCTCAGGAAAGCAGAAACAAAGAGCTCAAAGAAGTGCATAGATACAAAGCCGATCGTCCAAAGATGAATATGGTGGAATATGATAGTGATCAGTCGGATGATGAGGGTGATGTTTTTGCTACTGAATTTGTTTGGCCATCTAAGGCCAAACCCTTTACTTGCAATGATCTGAAACCGATTCATAAGAATCGTGATGAAGAAATGAAATTTACTTTTAACATTGCTAAGTGTGATAAAATATTTGATGCTTTGTTGCAGGCTAAGATTATTAGAATATCTCATACTTTACCCCCGTTTGAAGAGCTAAAACGGTGTGCTTATTGCAAGTATCATAATTATTTTTCTCATGCTACTAACGATTGCAATGTTTTTCGACGACAGATACAATCGACCATTAATGACGGACGATTGAACTTTTCTGAGATGCAAGTTGATAAACAACCTTTTCCAATGAATACCATGGGTTTGGAGGGGAAGAAACTACTCATTTGGCCGGAGGTAGCCGAATCTGCTAATAAAGCTAATGTCATTGTTGGTGAGCCCAGGAAAGACAAGGAGGACAGCAAGGTCTTGGGGAGACAAGTTGTGCTTGATAAGCAACCCGATGGCAAGGAAGTGATCAAAATCACCATCAAGAACCCTACACTCGGGGGCAACCGCAAGTGCAAGAAAATACTCGTGTTCAATTTGTAAAGCCCAGGAGTCCAGAAGTTGGCAAGTGGAAGAAGAATGAAGCTAAAGTGCAGCACAAGCAGATCAAGCCAACTTTTGATATGTTGCTGTCCAACTACACCAACCAGTCGGCCGGTTCTAGCTTTAATCGGCCGACTCATCTGAAGCGACCAAGGTCACCATCAGCTGGTATGTTCAGTCAGTATATGAAACCGAGTGGACCAAGGGTGCCATTTCCAGAAGAGTATACGCAATCTGTTTGGGATCGACTTGACTACTCATATAATGGCCGACTCAACATCGGTGACTATCAGTCGGCTGGTCAAAATATGCGACCGAGTGGAAATTATCCGAGTGAATTCCATCCAAGTGGATTCCATCCGAATGGATTCCATCCGAGTAAAAAGGTGCGCCCGAGTGGAAATTTCATGCATCTGGAAAGTCGAAAAGAATGGCGTGTTAAATCACCAAGTGTTGCAGCATGAGTCGGCAAAAGGCAGGGAGAAAATGGATGCCGACTCACTTATCTTGGGCACCGAAACATTCGCCATACGACAGCCGATTGTGCATAGCAATCCCACTGAGCCGATACTTGCTATCGCGCCAAAGCACTCGCCAATGACCATGAAGCAAGCACCAGCCAGGTAAAAACGAGAGATCCTAAATACACTCAGCCAAAGTGGTGTCCTCCAGGGCTGACAAAGACACAAAAGAGGAAACTACAGAGGTTAAGGAGTCAAGAGATGGCAGAACAGGAGGCCGAGAAGCAAAGGGATAAGTTGTTCAATGACACTCGACCCATGGTTCCAGCAAAACAAGTGTGGAGGCCTAAACATATACAAGATACAATAGCTTCTACATCTATCACAGCAACACCTACATCACCAAAGGAGGACGACGCAACAGATATCACATCGTCTGCGACACTTCTTACTTCTCCTTCACTCGGACAAAATTCAGAATCGGTGGATGCACTCGAGGAGGAGGCTGATATGTTGGACTATGTGTCTACGCCGGTTCATGAAGGTATGGATATCAATATGGTGTATTACTTACCTGCTGAGTTTCGTGCTGTAGATGAGGAAGGGGAGGTGGCTCAGATAGATTTTGGCCCTAAAAACGCAATATTCGAGAGGCCAAAAGAACCAGTAACGCATCTGAAACCATTATATCTTAGAGGTCATATCAATGGGTCACCGCTCACTCGGATGCTTGTTGATGGTGGTGCTGTGGTAAATCTTATGCCCTATTCGGTCTTCAAGAAATTGGGTTTGCCTGATGAAGAATTGATCAAGACCAATATGGTGCTCAACGGATTTGAAGGCAAAGAAAAAACTGAAGCCAAAGGTGTAATGTATGTGGAGCTTACAGTCGGAAGCAAAACTTTGGCTACTGCATTCTTTGTCGCTGAGGTGCAAGGTAACTACAACGTCATACTAGGCCGTGATTGGGTTCATGCAAACCAGTGTGTGCCATCCACTATGCACCAGTTTTTGATTCAGTGGGTTGATGATGAAGTAGAAGTCATTCATGCGGATAACTCGGCATGTGTTACTTTGGCCGATGCATCGGTGGATTGGCAACATCCCAATGCTACTTGCTTGATGGGACGTGACTTATCAGAGTTTCTCAGCGCGACCAAGAATGGTTGTGTGCCCGTCTCTTTAAAGCAGACTGAATGCAATCGGCTCAAAGGTATGATATGTTTAAATGGATCCTAATTCCGAGTGGTTACAAAAACGTCTTGTAAAGTATCGGTCCAGTGAGAACGATATGTATGAGTCTATAGAGGAGTTGGATGACATGGATAAACTTGGACAAGGTTTTACATCGGCCGATCCATTAGAAGAGGTAGACATTGGAGATGGTTCAGTCACTCGACCGACGTTTGTAAACAAAAATTTGGAAGCCGATTGTAAAGCTAAGTTAATCGAGCTATTGAAAGAATATGTTTGTTGCTAGTGGAGCATCGGTTGCCTATAAAGGCCGGTTTTAGACCTTATAAACAGTCGGCCAGAAAATTTAATCCAAAAACATATGACCGGATCAAGGAAGAGATCGGTCGACTGCTTGAAGCTAATTTCATTCGACCTTGCAGGTATGCCGAGTGGATTTCTAACATTGTCCCAGTAGAGAAGAAAGGATCCGGCAAGTTGAGGGTGTGCATTGATTTCAAAGATTTGAATAGGACTACACCCAAAGATGAGTATCCTATGCCAATAGCCGATATTATTATTAATGATGTTTCTGGACATAAGGTTATTAGCTTTCTAGATGGTAATGCCGGATACAATCAAATTTTTATGGCCGAAGAAGACATGTACAAGACAGCTTTTCGATGCCCTGGTTTCCTTGGTTTATTCGAGTAGACAGTGATGACGTTCGGATTAAAAAATGCTGGAGCCACATATCAAAGGGCTATGAATTTGATTTTTCATGATTTACTCGGTATCATACTTGAAGTTTATATTGATGATATTGTTGTCAAATCGGATGCTTTTGAATCTCACTTGGCCGATTTGCGTTTAGCTTTTGAAAGAATGAAAAAGTATGGACTGAAGATGAATCCTTTGAAGTGTGCTTTTGGCGTGTCGGCTGGCAAGTTTTTGGGTTTCATTATTCATGAAGATGGCATAGAGATTGATCCCAAAAAGATAGAGGCCATACAGAAAGTGGAAGCTCCAACATGCAAGAGAGATATGCCAAAGTTCCTTGGCAAGGTCAATTATTTTAGAAGGTTCATAGCTAATCTTTCAGGGAAAGTTGATGCGTTTACTCCTATCCTTCGGTTGAAGAATGATGCTGATTTCACTTGGGGGGCAAAACAGCAAGAAGCATTTGATATGATCAAAAACTATTTGTGCACTCCTCCGGTGATGAAAGCACCCAAGCATAGAGAACCCTTCAGGCTTTACATTGCAGCAGAGGAAGGAGTTATTGGTGCTGTTTTGACTCAAGAAACAGAGGGAAAAGAGCATACTATTACATATTGTAGCAGGCGCTTATTGGACGCCGAGACAAGGTATACATGTATTGAAAAATTATGTTTATGCTTATATTATGCTTGCACAAAATTGAGACATTATTTAGTGTCGAGTGCTTGCATAGTAGCTTGTCAGACCGATGTCATTAAATACATGTTGCATAGGCCAATTCTTAGTGGTAGAATTGGCAAGTGGGCTTATGCTTTGATTGAATATGATTTGGCTTATGAATCTCTAAAATCCATGAAAGGCCAAATTGTTGCTAATTTCATTGTTGAACATCGGGGATTGTTTTAGCATTGCACATATATCTAGACATGACAACTGGAAAGCAAATGAGTTCGCACAACAAGCATCTGGATACCATGTTGATCATGGCATGTTTCATATTTCTCAAAGTCCGATGTCTTGTCTTACCAGTATAGTAGAAGCCGAACCAGAACCCACTGATTCGGCCCTTATCAAAAAATCTAGTGCAGGTGACAATCCCGACTGGAGGAAACCCATTGTTGATTACTTGTGCAATCAGAGTGAAAGGATGGACAGGGCTGTTCGGCGTATGGCTTTCAAGTATACAATGAGAGATGATGGTCTTTATCGCCGAACAGTCGATGATGTTCTTCTAAAGTGTTTGGACGAGGACCAGGCAAGAGTTGCTATGGGATAAGTACATGAAGGTATTTGTGGCACTCACCAGTCGGCTCCCAAGATGAAATGGTTATTGCAACGTGCTGGGTTTTATTGGCCGACTATGATTAATGATTGCTTCAGATATTATAAGGGGTGTGAAGCTTGTCAAAAGTTTGGTGATATTCAATTGGCTTCTGCTGCTATGTTACATCCTATTATCAAACCGTGGCCTTTCAAAGGTTGGGGTTTAGATTTCATTGGACAAATCCATACGTCTTCCTCAAAAGGGCATCGGTTCGTATTGGTGGCAACTGATTATTTCACTAAATGGTCTGAAGCAGTACCTCTCAAGAACATGACGCATACAGAGGTAATTCAATTCATAACCGAGCACATTATTCATAGATTCGGTATTCCTCAAACATTAACTATAGATCAAGGTTCATCTTTTATGTCACACCAAGTCAGAGAGTTTGCCGAATCTTATAATATAAAGTTGCTCAATTCCTCTCCGTATTATGCCCAAGCTAATGGACAAGCCGAGTCTAGCAATAAAATTTTAATCAAGCTCATCAAGAAGAAGATTGAGGATAATCCAAGGAGATGGCATGAGTTGTTGTCTGAAGCTTTATGGGCACATAGAATTTCAAGGCATGGTGCTACGAAGGTGACTCCATATGAGCTAGTATATGGTCAAGAGGCTGTTTTACCAGTGGAGGTAAATTTGAATGCTTTGAGAATAGCCAAACAAAATAATTTATCGGCAGTAGACTTTTATAACTTAATGATGGACAATATTGATGAGGCTACCGATAAACGTTTGGCTGCTTTAAAGGCCATAGAGAGAGATAAGTTGAGGGTGGCAAGAGCTTACAATATGAAAGTCAAGTTGAAGAATTTTCAAGTTGGTGATCTCGTCTGGAAAGTGATTCTACCGGTTGGTTCAAGAGATAGAGAATTCGGGAAGTGGTCTCCAAGTAGGCAAGGTCCTTTTAGGATTACAAGAGTTAATACAAGGGGCATTGTTACCTCGAGCTCTCAATGGAAAATATTTGAAGAAGTACCACCCGAGTGTGTGGCAGGAAGCCTAAGTAGGCAACGGCAGATATACGATTATCGCCCTTGGCACAAACATGACCGATAAATAATTATCGCCCTGAGAAAAATAAATGGCCGATTGAGTGTTGACATCGTCCTTAGAACGAACACCATGCATATTATTTTTCGGCGTGCAAGCTTTGCCGAAAAACAGGGGGCATCTGTTGACACCTGATTTTGGCAAGATACAGAGTGAAAGGGTTTTCAGCATGAGAAAGTTTCACGTCGTCGAGTGGAACAACTTTGATGTTTAGGCTATCGCCATTCGACCTCATCTTAGTGGCCGAAGTTGTACTCCGAGTGACAAAATTTAGTGTTCCGATTGCTTTTCGGAGGATTACGTCCTCAATATGAACTCAGATGAAGGAGTGCTCTAAAGGGATTGTCTTCGTATCGTCGAGACGATCGATTTTCATATATAAATCATCTTAATCCGAGTTCATATGCAAACGTTATAGTCAATACGGTCTGGACAGGGCAGAGACCAAAATATTACGCTTGATACCAGACACATGTTGATGAGTGTCTGATGCAAAGCGTGAGCAATTCGGCCCTCAAGATGGCCTTGAATTGAAAAACCTTCAACACGGAAAAGTTTCGTCTCGTCGAGCCGATCGCTTCTCATGAATAAATCGTCTCAATCCGTGGTCGTATGAAGCCTGGAGAGACAAATCAAGATCAGACTATGTTTTCAGTCGGAAAATCCGAGTGAAAAGTTTACCATCCGAGTGAAAGTTGATGGTTGAGTGAAAATTTACCGGTCGAGTGAAAGTTTGCTGACCGGATGAACTTATTATTATCCAAGTGGAAGTATGGTCATCTGAATGGAAATATTGCCTTCCGAGTGAAATTGTCCTCCAGGTAAAAATATTTCGAGTGAAAAGATTACCATCGGGACGAAAACTTGCCGATCGAATAAAATAATGCCTTCCAAGCAGAAATATAGTCATCCGAGTGGAAATATTGCCTTCCGAGTGAAAATATGGTCATCCGACTGAAAATTGTATTCCGAGTGAAAGATTCTAAACATCCGAGTGAAAAAGTCCAGTCGGACGATCCAAGTGAATGACTCTAATCCGAGTGGATGAGCTCGAATCCGCGTGAAACTGAACATATGCCTGAAAGTTTATCAAGAAGTGTTCAATACAGAAGTTGTGCGTATCATCAAGATGGTAAACTTTGATTTTGGAGTCATCATCATCAGAGATAGTATATAGCCTACAAATTCACTACGAGACTCGGATAATCCAGTCTACTGCAAGACTGAGTCTGACTAGGAGATAAAGATGACCTCGAAAAGTATTCAAGATGGCCTTATTTGAAAACGTGACAACATGAGAGTTGTTCGTATCGTCGAGGCGCACAAGTTTGATATTTGGGCCGTCTTGATCGGAGATGATATGCAAGCCCGACGGCCCGCGCAAGAAGGAAGACAAAGTTTGGGCCAGATTCAGACTGAATCCGAGTTGGAATAGAATTAGGACTCTAGGACGTGAATTGATGTAATTTTTCTTGTAAGGAAAGCCTAGACGAATCCTTACTTGTACGGGAAGTCCAGCCACCTCTTATATATGTTGGGGGTGACGGCCGATTGAACAACACACAATCGAACAAATCAATATACTACTTTTTCATCTACATTTTATCTCTCCACCGTTTTTCTCTCTCATTCTTCGCTGTTCTTTGTGTTTGAGAGCTGCAAATCCCGAGGCTCTAGGGGCGAGCGAATCGACCTAGGGCAGCCCATAGCCGCCGCACTCCCTGACGGGGTCCCTCCCGGGGGTGTGGGGTTTTCGGGTCTGCAAAAGCGCCCGTCGACTGTCTTGCGTATCGCGCTGTCGGTCGGGTCTCCTTCGACGTGAGCTGCGGTGCATCACCCCCGGCGTCGAGGGTACACGTGACGTGTTCTTGTGTCAACACTCCTCCCAAGATATCAATTGAATTCATGATTGGAAATACCATCCTTGCCCCTCGATGACTTGTGTTATCCTCGACAACGTTCTTGCCTTCCCCCAACACAAACTTGTTCATGTTTTGTGTTGTATCTTGATTTCCTTGCTATCTAGCTTGGGTTATGTTCTACCTTGTAGTACTACTATCTTCTGTATCAAGAATGTTGTGAGGATCTCCACCTCTTATGAATTCTTGGTATAGTGATACTTCTCAGCATCACCATTCTTTCTTGGTCCCCGTAATTATTCCAACAAGTGAACGGTGTTGTTTGGATTCTTTCCTTATAGCAACCCTATTGCTTTGAAGTTAATGGTCGACATTTCATTCTTATACCATTGGCCATGAATCACCATTACAACATCGGTCATTCTACCTAAGCCCACATTTTGGGTGCACCTTTCAACTAGGGATGGCAATGGGTAAGGTATGGGAGGGTACAACATTCTTCTGCCCAAACCCATACCCATAGAAACTTTCTATACCCACCCATTTCAATACCCATGGGCATAAATTGGCACCCATGCCCATACCCATTGGATATGCTATACCCAATGGGTATCCAGTGGGTATAATATATAACATTTAAAGTTTTAAAAGGTAGATAAATGAGTTTAAATTGGAAGTGATCATGGGCGATCAGTATAGCACTGACATAGGCTGGTACGGTGGGTGGCCTCTTGGACGCATCAAGGGAGTATGAGCGACAGTTGGTGGAAGCCCAATATAGTGGAAGGTGGTGGTCGGAATGGGCGATCACTTGGTCGAGTTTTGAACATGAGGTTGGTAGCAAAGTGTCAAGATTTCATTATTTCAACGAGATGTATGAGGAGTGGTGTGTAGGTGATTATAGGCCTATAAGCTATGGCCAATTTAAGTAATTGAGACTTAATGTATGCCATAGGAGTTGGAAGATGACCCCACATGTCATAGGAGTTATTTTAATTTATTAATTTATTTCTGGGTATTCATTGGGTTACCCATGGGCGCAATTTCATACCCATATCCTACCCATATATTTTGCGGGTATGGATACCGTTACCCATGGGTACAAAATCTCTTAGAATCTTGCCCATACCCGTTGTTTTCGAGTAGGGTACCCGCGGGTACCCATACCCATGGGCAAAACTGCCATCCCTACTTTCAACCAATGTTTAAATTGGGTATGTTTTCCTCAAGCATATCTCCTTATATCATTTGGTCTGAGAAATGTTATCTCTTTGTTCACATGATTGTGGAAATCAATCTTTTGGAAATCTCGATGAATTGTCGTTTAGTTCATCAGCCACCCCCTCACCCTCTCCTTGGTTTAATGATGAACTCTTGTTTCAAAACTCGCTTCCATAGTTCATTTCCCGAGAATCTTACAATGTAATCATGTCAATTTGTGCTGCACCTTTTCTTCTCTCCCGAGCCTGAGGTATCCTCACACCAATCAGATATGAATCTCGGTCAGATATGATGGTTGGGACGCATTTTCCAAGAGTTATAACATTGGTCTTTATATGACCCGGTAAGGTGATGTCATGCCTAGCACACCTGGCTCGAGGGCCTATTGTTATAGATCTTCCTTTTAGCAAGATTATCCATTCTTCCATGAGGAAATTGTACTTATTCTACAAGTTGGTCCTGATGGATCCTTCGTGTATCCGAAGTGTGATTTTTGCTTGACGACCATGTCAATGCTATCTCGAAGTATGTCTGTGGTACTCCAATTTTCAACAAGAACATTTGAAGCCCAATGCTAAAATGTTTCCTGCTCAATTATCCAAACACTGTTGTATGGGTAATGTCTTGAAATTTCTCTCCCCTTACCCAAAGAGCTTTCTACATTATATCCTGTCATGGATATCATGCTTTGCTTGCCCTTGGGAATGATATACCCTTGAAATATGTGTATAAACACATTTTCCTTTCCATTGTTCTATTTGATCTAATAATCATATTTTCCTTTCCATTGTTTGGTTTAACCTTTCTTGTGATCTATATGATCTACGCAGCAATATTCTCTTGCTTATGTAAACACCTTGGTGTACAATTCTGTCAGCAAGAACCTGTTACTATTGTTGATGACATTCCGGTAGCCACCGATGGATGAGAACTTTGCCTATTGGTCCGCCTCGTTCAATGAGCAGGAAAATGGTTCTCTTCATCCCTCGCCCTTGGTACCAACATTGTTGCCGACATAACTGACAGGCTACCCTCTGACATGCCTTGCCATCATGACCGTGCAAGATTTCACCACCCTTCCTACTTTAACCCACATGGTGGGCCCATAACCCAGAAGTGCCACAGGATCGAAACCAGACACTCCTGTAAACCCCCTATTCCCAAGGTTGTTCCCCACGCGTGGCCTCGTAAGTAATTCACGAGCCACCTTCCGAGAGTTCATCAATTCTGTTATGAGACACAACACTTATTCCATAGGTCTTAACCACTCACATTTTGTTTCAGGCAACAAACGATTGCCTATCTGCTTGAAACTTCTTATTACAACTTCTTACTCTACTCTCGACGACTTTATTGAATGTCAACTCGAGAGATGCCTCTATACCTCGTTCACTAAGATAGCCCCTAGGTACCTAACATGTGTTGAACTCCGTCCTTCCCAAGTTTTTCCACTTAACTTTCCCTAAGTACAGTGAAAATCCTGAAGGAAGGACGACAACTTCATCATCGTGACTTGAAGCGAAGAAATCAAGACATCAATTTAATGGATCGACCTCTTCGAGAAGAGCAACCAAGACCGAGAACACTCGCTAGAAATTCGTAACCAGAACCTTCTCCCTGTACTCCGCCTCTTAAATCTCGGGACGAGATTTCTTGCAGTGGAGGAGATATTTGACGCCCGGATAATTAAGCTACAGTAATCCCATGCTAATGGTGCCACGTCACCACAGTTACTGTTGTTAACCTCGCGATGATTCGAAACCGTTTCAAAATTCAAATTCAAATTAATGTCAACAATAAAAGTTTTCAAAAGTTAAAACAAAAATGTTTGGGAGGTGCCATATTTTGCAGATGTAAATATGGTGCAATAAACACATTTTTATAAGATGCCTAGATATTTTATAGTGGATGGAAAGAACAAAGCAGTAAATAAAAAGAAAAGTAAAACGAAACAAAACAAACAAAAAAATGGGAAAAGAGAAAGCACCCCCCGGGCTTCGGCCCAGCAGGCCACTGGCCCAACTGGGCCATGAACCACTAGGCCGGCCCAACCAGCCACCCCCACTCCCTTATCCCCTCTCCTCCCCCGTAACCCTAACCCACGCACCACTTCCCCCCCCCCCCACTCACGCCCCCACTCTCCCCCTCCCCCCACGTTCGAGATCGAATCGGGGCACGACGCCGCCGTGCGCCGCCGCCTCGCCCTCGTCCGTCGCCGCCCGGATCGGACGCGCCCGCCGCCGTCTGAAGACCTCGTCGGAGGCCAGCATCGCCGGACTTCCTCCATGCCTGCTTCAACGCTGTCGTCCCCGTCCCCCACAACGAGCACCATTGCCCCGATCCCTGCACCCGACGTGAGCCGCGCCCCTCCTCTCTCCCCCTCGCCCCGTGCTCGTCCCCTCCCCTACTCGCCGCTCCCGACCGCCCCGACGAGCTCCACCGTGTCGTGCCCCCGCATCGCCGCGCCCTTCTGCCCGCTGCGGGCTCGGCCGCAACCGCCCGCTTCCTTTTGCGCCGCTCTCACGCGTGCTCGCTCGGCCCGCGCCCTGGCTCTGCTTACCACGGCCCCGCTCCTCGGCGTGCATGCGCTCGAGCTCACCATGCGCAGCCACGCCCGTCCTCGCCCGATCACCGCGCGCCCGCGACGTCCCGTGCCCGTGCACGCGCTCACGTGGTCGCGCGCGCCCGTGCGTCGCGTCCACCACGCCTTCCCGCGTTAACCCTGACCGCGTCCCGCCATGCTCCCCTGCCGCGTCGTGACCCTGCACACAGCGTCCGCCCTCCCGCGGTGCTCCCTGCTGCTGCCGCCCGAGCTCCGCGCCAGCCGTCGCCCGCCTTGCCGCAGCACCGCGCCGGCCGCGCCTCGCTACTGGCGGGTTGCGGTTCGCTCGCAACCGCGCCCGCTCGCCCAGCGCCCAGCACCCACTAAGGCCCACTAGGCCTATGACAAACGGGGCCAACGCCCCAGAATGTTTTTTTAAAAGATTAAAAAAATAAATATAAAAAAACTAATTAATTAATTAACTTAACTTAATTAATTCTGTTTAGATTAACCTAATCATTAGGTAAAGTAATTAACTTTGTTTAATTAACCTGCTAATTAAACATCCTATACCATGCGGACCCCACATGTCAGTTTGACCAGTTAACACCTCTGTTGACTGCTGACATCATGCTGATGCAATAATACTAATTTTGAATTAATTTAATAATAATAATTTAGAAAATGATTTAGAATTTTAAAAATTAATATAAAATAAATCGTAGCTCAGATGGAAAACTTTGTACATGAAAGTTGCTCAGAACGACGAGACGAATCCGGGTACGTATCCCGTTCATCCACCACGCACCCTTATCATATTAAACACGCAACTTTCCCCCTCCGGTTTAGCTGTCCGAAAACGCGAAACACCGGGAATACTTTCTCGGATGTTTCCCCCCTTCGCCGGTATCACCTCTTACCGCGTTAGGGCACACCTAACACTGTTGTTTGCTTTGTCATGCATCATTATGCATCTGTTTGCATTGTATTCATTGTTTCTTCCCCCTCTTCTCTCCGGTAGACTACGATACCGACGCCGCTACTGGTGCCTCGACCGACTATGTTGTTGACGACCCCTCCTTCTTGCCAGAGCAACCAGGCAAGCCCCCCCCCCTTGATCACCATATATCGCCTACTCCTTCTCTCTACTGCTTGCATTAGAGTAGTGTAGCATGTTACTGCTTTCGATTAATCATATTCTGCTGCATAGCCTATCATTGTTGCTACAGTTGTTACCCTTACCTGCAATCCTAAATGCTTAGTATAGGATGCTAGTATCCATCAGTGGCCCTACATTCTTGTCCGTCTGCCATGCTATACTATCGGGTCGTGATCACTCGAGAGGTGATCATGGGTATATACATATATACATACATACTATACAGGTGGTGACTAAAGTCGGGTCGGCTAGTTGAGTACCAGCAGGTGATTCCGATGTGGGGGCTGAAAGGACAGGTGGCTCCATCCAGGTAGTGGTGGGCCTGAGTTCCCGACGGCCCCCGACTGTTATTTTGTGGCAGAGCGACAGGGCAGGTTGAGACCACCTAGGAGAGAGGTGGGCCTGGCCCTGGTCGGCACTACTAGGAAAAGGCCTGTTAGTGGCGCACCTATTTCGGCCATTGATAACGAACTATAGTATAGCAGATAATAGTGGCGCACCACATAGTGCGTCATTTCTATCTGACTTAGTAATGGCGCACCACATATCTGGTGCGCCATTACTAAAAAAAATTCAATTTTTTTTTCAGATTTTTTCTTTCTTTTTTTTCTTAATCTTGCGTCACTATGGCTTAATCTCGGGTCAATATGCTTAATCTCAAGTCAAATCGCACTCCGTGGTCAAACTTCCCGGAAGGTCGCCCATCCTCACACTACTCCAGCCCAAGCACACTTAACTTCGCAGTTCTATCCAACCCCAACACCAGCTCACCTAACAGGCACTTGTTGATATATCTATCATATCAATCCTATTAAACCTTGTTGATGTCTAGGACTTTGTTCATATTCATGAGTGTGATGAAATTTTGAAAAAATATTTCAAACTTCCCGGTCATATTACGGATCATATTTTGAACATTTTTTCCAAAAAAAAATTCAAAACCAATTTCTTTTCTGTTACTAGTGGCGCACCTAGCAAATGGTGCGCCACTACTAAGTTTGTTTTTTTCATTCCCCCCTCTAGATCTTAAAAACCCCGTATCTTTTATTTTGTTAGGTTTTTGGGGATTCTGAAAATCTTCAATGGGGTTCCCCTTGTTGAATTCGGATGTAACTTTTCGAGCAGATGCTTTTTCATATAATTTTTTTTAATCCGAGTTCGTATGCAAAAGGTATGCCCATTTTACTAAATTCCGCACAGATTTTGCAAATAAAGTGAAAATTCATATTTGTAAATTTTCCCAAACCACATATCACGTGGGAAACTTATTTTCTTTTATTTTTTTGACATTTCCATCATTTTATTTTATTTTTTTTAAACTTAAAAGGCGGTCCAGGGGGTGCATTTGGTTATAGTAATGGTGCACCTATGCAAAGTGCGCCATTACTATGTGTATGACTTGGTCAAACCTTGGTCAAAGTTAGTAATGGCGCACTTTGTGTAGGTGTGCCATTACTTAGTTTGGCGCACCTATGCAAAGTGCGTCATTACTAAGCTTGACCAAAGTTTGACCCAGTCATACACATAGTAATGGCGCACTTTGTACAAGTGCGCCATTACTATGTCAACTAGTAATGGCGCACTATCCCCTGGTGCGCCACTGCTAACAATTTTTTTAAAACTAGTAATGGTGCACCACACACCAGAAGCGCCATTAGTAATATATCAATAATGTCAATAGTGATGCACCTGTACCTGTATACATGGTGCGAAATTAATGACCATATCAGCTATAACACTTTCCCTAGTAGTGCGGCGTCCGCGGTTACTTCAACATAACACGCTTAACGAGATCTTGGTATTTGATTTGAGTTGTGTCGTTGACCTTATATGCACTAACTGCCATGTGGGACAAGATACGGGCAACCGGCATCGTGGTATCAACCAAAGCCTTCGTGACGTCAGCAACTGAGCGGCGCGCGCCAGATTGGACCGTAAGCATGCGCTTGTATTAAGGGGGCTAGGTCTGCTTCCGGCCGCCCTTGCAACGTGCAGGTGTGCACTGGGCGATGGGCCCAGACCCCTGCGCCATAGGATTTAGACCGACGTGCTGACCTCCTGTTGTGCCTAGGTAGGGCTACGACATGTTGATCTCGCGAGGCCGGACATGACCCAAGAAAGTGTGCCCGGCCAGAGGGATCGAGCGTGTCGGGTAATGTGGTGCACCCCTGCAGGGAACTTGATCTATTCGAATAGACGTGTCCACGGTAACAGGCGACCCGGAGTTGCACCTTGACCTTATGACAACTAGAACCGGATACTTAATAAAACACACCCTTCCAAGTGCCAGATATAACCCGGTGGTCGCTTTCACACAGGGCGACGAGGAGAGGATCCCCGGGTAGGATTATGCTATGCGATGATACTTGGTGAACTTACCATCTACTCTCTTCTTCATGCTGCAAGATGGAGGCTGCCAGAAGCATAGTCTTCGACAGGACTAGCTATCCCCCTCTTATTCTGGCTTTCTGCAGTTCAGTCCACCGATATTGCCCCTTTACACAGATACCCATGCATATGTAGTGTAGATCCTTGCTTGCGAGTACTTTGGATGATTACTCACGGTTGCTTTTCTCCCTCTTTTCCCCCTTTCCATTCTACCTGGTTGTCGCAACCAGATACTGGAGCCCAGGAGCTAGACGCCACCGTCGATGACAACTCCTACTACACCGGAGGTGCCTACTACTACGTGCAGGCCGCTGACGATGACCAGGAGTAGTTTAGGAGGATCCCAAGCAGGAGGCCTGCGCCTCTTTCGATCTGTATCCCAGTTTGTGCTAGCCTTCTTAAGGCACACTTGTTTAACTTATGTCTGTACTCATATATTGTTGCTTCCGCTGACTCGTCTATGATCGAGCACTTGTATTCGAGCCCTTGAGGCCCCTGTCTTGTATTATGATGCTTGTATGACTTATTTTATTTTTAGAGTTGTGTTGCGATATCTTCCTGTGAGTCCCCAATATTGATCGTACACGTTTGCGTGTATGATTAGTGTACGATTGAATCGGGGGCGTCACATGCAGGCAGGAATTGGTCTACTTGTCTCGGACGTTATGCCTATATACGTGATCATTGCCTTGAATATCGTTATAACTATGCGCTTTTGTTTCAATTGCTCAACAGTAATTTGTTCACCCACCGTATGCTATGTGCTCGAGAGAGACGCCTCTAGTGAAAACTATGGCCCCTGGTCTACTTTTATCATATACAAAAACACAAAAATACTTTGCTGCAATTTTATTTCTTTTATTTTGTTTTGTAATTAACTTTATTATCTACCACTAGAAGATTTAATCCTTGCAAGTAACCGCCAGGGGGATTGACAACCTTCTTGTTTGCGTTGGGTGCACGTATTTGCTTTTGTGTGTGTAGATGCTGTTCACGAGGTTTTGTGTGATTCTCCTACTGGATTGATAACCTTGGTTCTTAACTAAGGGAAATACTTATCTCTACTGTACTACATAATCCTCTCCTCTTCGGGGAAATCCAGCGAAGCTCACAAGTAGCCGGAAGAATTTCTGTTGCCGTTGTCAAGGAGACAACATCAAAACCTATCAAGTACCTTCGCACAAACTATAATTTACTTCCTCCTATTTTAATTTGCCCTTGCCTCTCATTTTCATCTCCCCAACTTATAATTCTTCTTACGAAAACACAAAAATATTTTTGTTTACTTGTTTGTTTCCTTTGTCGCTATGTCTCAAGTAAACACTCAAATCAAAGTTTGGATAAGATGATAGGTCCATTAACTGATCACGAGGATCAATCGATGAAAATACCATCTTTCTTCAACACGGATACAAGATATCCCTTAGTGACGAACTAAGTCGGACAAACTTTCATCTTCCCACTCTCCAAGTTGTTGTTTAGCTTGACCAACTAGCTCAGGGGTATCCAACACAGATTCTTGGAGAAGGGGTGATTTATAAGAAAACCAACTTGATCACGAACTCAACATAGGGGTCAGGTGACAACCTGGTAACACTTCCGAGAAGATATTCGGAACATCACGAACCACCGATATGTTACTAAGCTCGAGAACAACCTTGCCTTTTAGGCCAGATGATATGATCAAAAGAGTGAGGGATTGACACAATCCTAACTCATTGATCGAAGAATGCACCAGAAACATGGACTAGGTAGCACGATCAATCTTAGAATGAAGATTTAATAACCAGCACACTAAGAATGAGGGTGTTGTCCATTAACTACCAAGCAACAGGGTTGCTAGGAGTATTGATTTCACACATCACAATTCACTTGTCGGCATTCCGGTCACAACAACACGGAGACCGAGGAATGAATAATGATGGCGAGAAGTATCACTGCGTCAAAAATTCATGAGAGATGGTGCAATTCTCATGACAATCCTGACATAAAGGGGGTAATACTCCAAGGTAGAACAGAACAAAAGCTGGATTGCATTTTGATCTGCGGAATACAACTGCTTTGACCCAATCCTAGATATGGATGGGGTACTGGAGTTTGTTTCTCCTAGTCATTCTAAAATAGAATGACTTGACGGACCACTAGAGTAATAGGCATCGATAAACGCGATTGCCAACTACTCCTTACTATCAATTGACAGCTGAAGGTCGGAATATAACTGAATGGGGACAACTCAAAGGAACATATAACTTTCTGAGTTGTGGATGCATAGATTAGTATGTCGAACGAGTTCAACATATTTCTTCCGGATAACCCATGCGGAAAGGTAGAACTGGCAGAGCCACAATATAGAATGGAGAACTCATCAAGAGCACTCTGGTTTGATCTTTTGGTTCAAAAGAACTTCTGCCATAAGCGGTTCATAGTATTTGGAAGAAGGAACTACCACGGACCTCGAGGACTAATGCAAAGGTTACTAATATCTTAAGGGAACTAGCAAATACTAACAACATGAAATAGGGTGAATCTCGGGTTCAAGAACCCAGGAGTAGAATACCTACTATCTAAGTGGCATCACGGGATGCTTTCGAGAATGGTGGCCAGATTCATCACACTGGGAACACAAAACATGGACAGATTACTTGATGGCTTCATAAGACACCTAGGGTCATAATAGTAGCTCCAACATATACGTCAAGGCAACGGAGTACCTCAACAGACCGATTAGTGTGCTTATTCTGACCAAAAAGGACATCGGGAACGGAGAGAAAGGATTTGCGAATGCATCAGATTATTTAGAGACCTAGGATGACTTGGACAGCATAACGGTTGTAAATGCTCAAAATGATTTGAGACATCTTGCAAAATGTGGCATAACCACTCAACATCACAATATAAATGTTCTGAGATCAACTAAAAACACATGGGAGTAGAAGAAACTGAACAGAGGCTTGAAACTATCAATTCTGTAAGTCTATGGATTAGTAACACGTCATCCTGATAGAAAGATGAGAAGCCTAGTTCTTAATCCCCGTAGAAGAGAAGAGGGTGCCTCAGATCAGAGGGCATGAGGTATAAGGAGTAAAAAGAGCCTTACGTTCCCTTCCACAATCAATTCCCTTATATAACTAAAGCATTTCTAGACTCAACTCCGACCAGTTGGCTTGGTAATCCTACAGGCAGTCAGGCTCTGATACCAACGCAGTCAGGACCCCGATCCTAAGCCACATCGATCTAGCATGTAACACATAATATCACTTTGCGGCCTCATGCACGGTATTCCCGCGGGTGCCACCTTACATGGCCCGGGACCGTTTGCGCCTTTTGGCTCACGTATATGATAGTGTCGCTAGCATCCATATGACAGAGAACCCGGGCCGACATGACTAGTCGTGAACCCAAAGTGGCACTAACTTATAGGGACAGGCATACATGAAACAACATCGAGCATGTCGGTCAGCAGCATGTGAATCCGGGCTGTAGCACTGGGCTAACAGGACTCCGGGAACCCGGGCTGTAGCAGGCTAGGCAGGACTCCGGATGTCACCGCGTGACATTTCCCCGAAGGGACAGACACAGGAACGAAGTGAATCACATGCCGGCCAGTCAAGTGTTCCGAAGCAGTAGTGCTGGCTAGCAGGACTCCGGTGAACCGGGCTGTAGCGGACTACTATGGCTCATGGAAGCAGAAGACTACATTTCCCCATAAGAGAGGCTGCCAAGGATAAACAACTAGATTGTCGGATCCCACACATACCAAGCATTTCAATCATACACACAATATGCTCGACATGTGTAAATACAACATGGCATCACAACAAGACTCTACGACTCAAGTATTTATTCATTAGGCTCCGAGGAGCGAGATATTACAAACATGGGTCTCATGACCCAACATTCAGAGCATACAAGTCAAAGCACACGCGGAAGCTTAACATGTCTGAGTACAGACATCTACAAATGAAAAAGGCCGAGAAGCCTGACTATCTACCAGATCCTGCCGAGGGCACAAGATCGTAGCTAAGGTATCAAGCTAAACGTCGAAGTCCACACGGAACTACTAGCTAGACTGACGTCTCTCTACAAAAACATAAAATAGGCAAACGTGAGTACAAATGTACCCAGCAAGACTTACATCAGAACTAGCTACATATGCATCGGTATCAATAAAGGGAGGTGGTGGAGTTCGACTGCAGCAAGCCAGCTTTGACTCAGTGGCTAACCTGAACTACGACTGCAAGTAACTCTTTTGAGGTGGCGCACACGAGTCCACATATTCACCATATCAATACACCACTATGGATCCGCTCCCATCTCCTCACGAGAACACCATCCATAGCACTCACGCTTATCTTGCGAGTTTTGGAGTATCCACTTCCACTTGTCTATGAACTGTACAAGGGGTCCAAGTTTCCATATCCGAGGAATCCGGCTACTCGAATAGATAATGATAACCCTGCAGGGGTGTACTTCTTCACACACGCTCTCGCCACTTATCGCCCTGTACACGTCATGTACCTCGGCAACCTTCAAGCGGAAGCCGGGCGAGGGAGTCGGCCATGACCTGACTAACCATACAAGTCTCTAGTCCAGGTTTATCGCCTATTCGGGTTCCATCCGCAAGGAGATCCGGCCGGGGTGTCACTCACGGCCCCAAACGATGTGTGCAGGGTTCCCAAGCCCACCTCGACGGGTAGATCTACGCTTGGTACACCGTGCCACGGTGCCTAGTCTGTCCCAAGCCCACCTGTACCGGGTACCACTTGGTAGACTACTAACACTACCTACAAACACCAGAAACTAGTTGCAACTCCTGGACAGAGATCAAGTTGATTAATAAGTCGAGAGGGCTTGGAGCGCCCGGAGCCCAATGTGTGGTAGTAACTGTTCATGGATCACAAACACAGAACTCAGTTCCTGAGGACGGCCGCAATGAGACAACCCACCATGTACTCCTACATGGCCTCTCACCGCTACCTTTACCAAATCGTGTTCACACACTTAGCTCACACACAGTAGGACATGTTCACCACATTCCAATTCATTCCCGAGGAATCAGACCCGACTCAACTCTAAGCAGTAGCAGGCATGACAACAAGCATGAATGAGTAGGCACATCAGGGCTCAAACAACTCCTACTCATGCTAGTGGGTTTCATCTATTTACTATGGCAATGACAGGTCATGCAGAGGAAAGGGGTTCAACTACCGCAACATGTAACAGTTGAATCATTGTTGTCCTAATGCAGTAAAAGAGAGCAGGAGCGAGAGAGTGGGATTGTATCAGAATGAACAAGGGGGTGTTGCTTGCCTGGCATTTCTGAAGATAATATAGCTCTTCATCGGTGTCATCAATCACATCGTCGGAAACATCGTCGACTGAGAGGGGACGGTTACCGGCAAACAGAGAAGGACACAATCAATGCAATGCAACAATATGATGCATGATCATGACATGGCGATATGCTGTGATTTGAGCTAATGCATCTAGCTATGACTTAAATGAATTTGGTTTGAATACATGATTCAAATTCCAACTCCATATGTGATTATTTAAATGCCCTTTATTTGTTTTGTCCAAAACAGAGGACAAACATTGTTCAAACATGCATGAAAATGGTACAGATGGATTCCTTGAATTTTTCTGATAATTTTTCATATATAAATCTTTGTATTTGGAGTTACGGTTGAATTTCTATGAATTTTAGAAGTTTTGGGCATTTTCTGGAATTACCTAATTTATTTTAATAACAGAAATCCATTACTGCGTCAGCATGACAACAGCATTGCGTCAGCAGGTCAACTGGGTTGACCCAGGTCAAACCTGACGCGTGGGACCCAACAGTCAGTGTCTTAGGGCTGGTTAGGGTCACAGACATGTGGGGTCGGGTCAACGGCCATGTCAGCATAGTCAACACTGACAAGCGGGCCCACTGGAGTTAGATTAAACTTAATCTTATTTAGTTAGCCGGTTGGTTAGGCGGTGGGGCCCAGCTGTCTGTTTCACTGGAGTTTAATTAGTGGCGCGGTTAGCCGCTAATGACGGCCACGTCGGCAGTCGCCGGAGCCTTGCCGGCGGCGACCAAAGCGACGGCGGCTCGGCTCGGATTTGAGCTATGGGTGGTGGTTTGGTGAGCTAGGGGCACCGGGGAGTAGCTCTTGCTCGTCCGCATCCAAAGGACCAGACGGGAGGCCGCGGGGTGGCCGGAAACGGCGGCGGCGAGGTCATCCGCGGCGGCCGGAGCTCGGGCTAGCTCGTGCTCGGGGCTGCATCCTGCGGGCGAGTGAACTAGGTATCTGGGCATCATCTAAGGCGTTCCGGGAGCAAGATGGAAAGAGGCACAGGTCGGAGGGGGGCTCAGCAAGGACGAGCTCGTCATCCATGGCGGACGGCGGCTTCGGTCACGGCGGGAGGAGCGACTAGAGGATGCGAGGGACATCGGGATAAAGGGGAAACGGAGCAGGAGCTCACAGGGGGGATAGCGGGGAAGACGGCAAAGTCGGGGAAGCTCTGGACGCGCCGAATCAGAGACAGCGATCTTCGGTGCCCGTCGGTGAAGACGACAATGGTGGCGACGAAGGAGGGCCTCCGGGCGTCGCGTTTCTCGGTGGAGAGAGCAAGGCAGACGCGGCGGAGCTTCTAGGCTCAGCGGCAGAGCGAGGGGTGGTCGGTGTCCTTGGGTACGGCGAACGGCGGTGATGGTGGCGCTCGGTGGTGAGAGGGAGAGAGAACCAGAAGAGGGAAGAGAGAGCAGCGAGTGAGGGAAAGGAGACAGGGGCTTCGGGGCATCTCCGTGGCGTCGCTGGAAGGGCCGGGAAGCAGGAGGTGGCCAGAGCAGCGTTGGCGCTCGCCACGCACCTGGTTGTCCTCCTGGCAGAGGAGGAAGATGACAAGGGAGGAGGCGGTGGTGGGCTGGGCCAGTTGGTTGGGCTGCCAACTGGACCGGGCAGGTGGGCTGCACAAGTAAGCCACTAAGTCTCTCTCTCTCTTTATTTGTTTCTGTTTTTTTATTATTCTGGACTTTGTTTTGATTTGATTTACAAACCAAACCATTTTAAAACTTTATGCAAATTTTTATGTGAGCTCAGGAAGCTAGTCCAAGGTCACATGTAAACTTGCAAAAGTACTTGAACTTTATTTCTTATATAGCAGAAATAAATTCAACTCAAATATGTTATTGATTTAATTCAAAGGCCCAAAATAAATATCTCTAAGATTCCAAAAATATAGTTTTAAGTTTTACCTCTTGCCAATATTTTCAGAGACTAGGAGGAACATTTTCTTGGACTTCTTTGAGAAGATTTTAATGTTGATCATTTTTAAAAGGTTTCCGAGGCTTTGAAAATTCCTCAATTCAAATTTCAATTGAATTTAAACATGATGCAGCAACAGAACTAGACCAAGGCCAGGGTAAGGCTAGGGATGTGACAACTCACCCCCACTAAACAAGAATCTCGACCCGAGATTCAAGACGTGAGGTAAGGAGACAGAGGGGATACAAAGCTAATTTGATCTTCATGATGCAACTTGCACTTCATAAGAACGTTGATTCGATCATCATCTTGATATTGACATCTTGCTTTGAGAACTTCATCCAACATGACAACGAGAGGAAAAAGAGATTTTTAGAAGAATCGACCTTCTTGAGGTTCGAGCAATTTAGGATCATCTTAATGATCACAAGATCAACTCACGGAATGAGGCAAGATCAACTCACGGAATGAGGCATAGAAACATCTCTGCAGCTGAGACGCAAAACACACATCAGAGATGATGGATGAGAAACATATGACAAGGGTTCAAATTGGTAGGCAACAATTCCACGCTTGAGTAAGATGGTGCATGGTTTCAAAGTAGCAAGGAGATAATTGCCATGATTCCATAATGTGACACCTTAGGGAAGGTGACTCGTAGAATTATTCCCTTAAGTGGCAAAAAGAATTACTTTTGATGCATAGATCATTGAATTTCTCTATACCAGCCTAAGGAAAATCATAATCGACCATTTGAAGGAATCGAAAGAATGGCATACTCGGTTTGGAAAGGAAACTAGAGTTATAAGACAACTCTGCAAACGGAAAACACATACCAGATGATGCCGAGGATATAACCCAGTGTCTGAGCTAGCTCTCAAGAACTTGAGCATTTCCATATTCATCAGGGTTTTACCAACATCCGTGCCGAGGATCCTGACAACACATCATAGTACCATGATGAATAGTGATGGATGATGCATATGCAAGGGAAGACAACACTTTCTCAGATTTTTCCTTAGCAATGCCAAAGAAGCAAATCTGGATGATCGACCGAGAGACATTTAGCACTCCGCTTCTAATGTTCTCCTTGATGTACTAGGTACCACGGTCAATGCTTAAAAGCATCAACATGGCCATCAAGTAAAGGTCGGGCTTCGGGGGCACAAAAATCCATAAGGAACAACTATTGGAATAAGTTCTATGAGATCCTTATGGGGAGGTGGCCAACTTCTTCAATCAAGATACTACGATAATAGGTCTTCCGGCTGGTGTGTTGGCCACAACATCCACTTTACCGGGTTACAGAGAGACCAATATTATAGTTCTCGGGAAACGTTCCAACCATCGTATTGGCCTGAAATTCAGATCTGGTTGGAAACAGGATATTTCAGACAGCATGTCTAGAAAAGAAAGGTTGCAACATAAGTCGACAGGATAACGTTGCGAGACACTCGGGAGATGAACTACGATAGCAAGCTCCAAAACATGAGCTGGTTCTTCTACACACATGTGAACACGTTGTCCCAGACAAGCATGACCACATGGTAGTCTTACAATAAAACACTACCGAGTTCAGGTGGGGAACCATCATTGAGGATATCGAAGTCCTTGTATAAGCCCCGGGTCTTAAGAAGGAGCTTCCTTTCCTTGAACAAATCAATCAGTGGCTTGGTGTGCTAGGGAATACATATGGAGTGGAGGTAATTAATCTACCAAACCATAGAATACATTCGCACATGCATAACTAACTTGGGATGGTACCGGAGAAAGCAAAAACAATCTTTCTCGAGTTCATGGAGGCAACTTGCATCAAATGCACATGAATTAGAGGAAGTCACTTCTTTCATCCAACATATGCTTCATGAACGGGACATGAAGATAATGCTTATAATAGTTTCCAACACTAACATAGATGTCCAACATGAATCATGGATAAGATGAAAATATTGCTGATGGGCTCAACAACAGGTCATCCAGATTTCCATGAAGATGGAATTCCACAACTATGTGAACAAAGCGATAGCATTGGTCAGACCCAAAAGATATAATGGTGTATGCTCGAGGAAACAACCACGAGTAAGACAACATTACGAATATTGTTGGTTCTAATTTGATCTGATGATAGCCCACACTCAAATCAAAGTTTGGATAAGATGATAGGTCCATTAACTGATCACGAGGATCAATCGATGAAAATACCATCTTTCTTCAACACGGATACAAGATATCCCTTAGTGTTGAACTAAGTCGGACAAACTTTCATCTTCCAACTCTACAAGTTGTTGTTTAGCTTGACCAACTAGCTCAGGGGTATCCAACATAGATTCTTGGAGAAGGGGTGATTTATAGGAAAACCAACTTCATCACGAACTCAACATAGGGGTCAGGTGACAACCTGGTAACACTTCCGAGATGATCTTCGGAACATCACGAACCACCGATATGTTACTAAGCTCGAGAACAACCTTGCCTTTTAGGCCAGATGATATGATCAAAAGAGTGAGGGATTGACACAATCCTAACTCATTGATCGAAGAATGCACCAGAAACATGGACTAGGTAGCACGATCAATCTTAGAATGAAGATTTAATAACCAGCACACTAAGAATGAGGGTGTTGTCCATTAACTACCAACCAACGGGGTTGTTAGGAGTATTGATTTCACACATCACAATTCACTAGTCGGCATTCCGGTCACAACAACACGGAGACCGAGGAATGAATAATGATGGCGAGAAGTATCACTGCGTCAAAAATTCATGAGAGATGGTGCAATTCTCATGACAATCCTGACATAAAGGGGGTAATACTCCGAGGTAGAACAGAACAAAAGCTGGATTGCATTTTGATCTGCGGAATACAACTGCTTTGACCCAATCCTAGATATGGATGGGGTACTGGAGTTTGTTTCTCCTAGTCATTCTGAAATAGAATGACTTGACAGACCACTAGAGTAATAGGCATCGATAAACGCGATTGCCAACTACTCCTTACTATCAATTTACAGATGAAGGTCGGAATATAACTGAAGGGGGACAACTCAAAGGAACATATAACTTTCTGAGTTGTGGATGCATAGATTAGTATGTCGAACGAGTTCAACATATTTCTTCCGGATAACCCATGCGGAAAGGTAGAACTGGCAGAGCCACAATATAGAATGGAGAACTCATCAAGAGCACTCTAGTTTGATCTTTTGGTTCAAAAGAACTTCTGCCATAAGCGGTTCGTAGTATTTGGAAGAAGGAACTACCACGGACCTCGAGGACTAATGCAAAGGTTACTAATATCTTAAGGGAACGAGCAAATACTAACAACATGAAATAGGGTGAATCTCGGGGTTCAAGAACCCAGGAGTAGAATACCTACTATCTAAGTGGCATCACGGGATGCTTTCGAGAATGGTGGCCAGATTCATCACACTGGGAACACAAAACATGGACAGATTACTAGATGGTTCCATAAGACACCTAGGGTCATAATAGTAGCTCCAACATATACGTCAAGGCAACGGAGTACCTCAACAGACCGATTAGTGTGCTTATTCTGACCAAAAAGGACATCGGGAACGGAGAGAAAGGATTTGCGAATGCATCAGATTATTTAGAGACCTGGGATGACTTGGACAGCATAACGGCTGTAAATGCTCAAAATGATTTGAGACATCCTGCAAAATGTGGCATAACCACTCAACATCACAATATCAATGTTCTGAGATCAACTAAGAACACATGGGAGTAGAAGAAACTGAACAGACGCTTGAAACTATCAATTCTGTAAGTCTATGGATTAGTAACACGTCATCCTGATAGAAAGATGAGAAGCCTAGTTCTTAATCCCCGTAGAAGAGAAGAGGGTGACTCAGATCAGAGGGCATGAGGTATAAGGAGTAAAAAGAGCCTTACGTTCCCTTCCACAATCAATTCCCTTATATAACTAAAGCATTTCTAGACTCAACTCCGACCAGTTGGCTTGGTAATCCTACAGGCAGTCAGGCTCTGATAGCAACGCTGTCAGGACCCCGATCCTAAGCCACATCGATCTAGCATGTAACACATCGTATCACTTTGCGGCCTCACGCACGGTATTTCCACGGGTGCCACCTTACCTGGCCCGGGACCGTTTGCGCCTTTTGGCTCACGTATATGATAGTGTCGCTAGCATCCATATGACAGAGAACCCGGGCCGACATGACTAGTCGTGAACCCAAAGTGGCACTAACTTATAGGGACAAGCATACATGAAACAACATCGAGCATGTCGTTCAGCAGCGTGTGAATCCGGGCTGTAGCACTGGGCTAACAGGACTCCGGGAACCCGGGCTGTAGCAGGCTAGGCAGGACTCCGGATGTCACCGTGTGACATTTCCCCGAAGGGACAGACACAGGAACAAAGTGAATCACATGCCGGCCCGTCAAGTGTTCCGAAGAACTAGTGCTGGCTAGCAGGACTCCGGTGAACCGGGCTGTAGCGGACTACTATGACTCATGGAAGCAGAAGACTACATTTCCCCATAAGAGAGGCTGCCAAGGATAAACAACTAGATTGTCAGATCCCACACATACCAAGCATTTCAATCATACACACAATATGCTCGACATGTGTAAATACAACATGGCATCACAACAAGACTCTACGACTCAAGTATTTATTCATTAGGCTCCGAGGAGCGAGATATTACAAACATGGGTCTCATGACCCAACATTCAGAGCATACAAGTCAAAGCACACGCGGAAGCTTAACATGTCTGAGTACAGACATCTACAAATGAAAAAGACTGAGAAGCCTGACTATCTACCAGATCCTGCCGAGGGCACAAGATCGTAGCTGAGGTATCAAGCTAAACGTCGAAGTCCACACGGAACTACTAGCGAGACTGACGTCTCTCTGCAAAAACATAAAATAGGCAAACGTGAGTACAAATGTACCCAACAAGACTTACATCAGAACTAGCTACATATGCATCGGTATCAATAAAGGGGGGTGGTGGAGTTTGACTGCAGCAAGCCAGCTTTGACTCAGTGGCTAACCTGAACTATGACTCCAAGTAACTCTTTTGAGGTGGCGCACACGAGTCCACATATTCACCATATCAATACACCACTATGGATCCGCTCCCGTCTCCTCACGAGAACGCCATCCATAGCACTCACGCTTATCTTGCGAGTTTTGGAGTATCCACTTCCACTTGTCTATGAACTGTGCAAGGGGTCCAAGTTTCCATATCCGAGGAATCCGGCTATTCGAATAGATAATCATAACCCTGCAGGGGTGTACTTCTTCACACACGCTCTCGCCACTTATCGCCCTATACACGTCATGTACCTCGGCAACCTTCAAGCGGAAGCCGGGCGAGGGAGTCGGCCACGACCTGACTAACCACACAAGTCTCTAGTCCAGGTTTATCGCTTATTCGGGTTCCATCCGCAAGGAGATCCGGCCGGGGTGTCGCTCACGGCCCCAAACTATGTGTGCAGGGTTCCCAAGCCCACCTCAACGGGTAGATCTACGCTTGGTACACCGTGCCACGGTGCCTAGTCTGTCCCAAGCCCACCTGTATCGAGTACCACTTGGTAGACTACTAACACTACCTACAAACACCAGAAACTAGTTGCAACTCCTGGACAGAGATCAAGTTGATTAATAAGTCGAGAGGGCTTGGAGCGCCCGGAGCCCAGTGTGTGGTAGTAACTGTTCATGGATCACAAACACAGAACTCAGTTCCTGAGGACGGCCGCAATGAGCCAACCCGCCATGTACTCCTACATGGCCTCTCACCGCTACCTTTACCAAATCGTGTTCACACACTTAGCTCACACACAGTAGGACATGTTCACCACATTCCAATTCATTCCCGATGAATCAGACCCGACTCAACTCTAAGCAGTAGCAGGCATGACAACAAGCATGAATGAGTAGGCACATCAGGGCTCAAACAACTCCTACTCATGCTAGTGGGTTTCATCTATTTACTGTTGCAATGACAGGTCATGCAGAGGAAAGGGGTTCAACTACCGCAACATGTAACAGTTGAATCGTTGTTGTCCTAATGCAGTAAAAGAGAGCAGGATCGAGAGAGTGGGACTGTATCAGAATGAACAAGGGGGTGTTGCTTGCCTGGCACTTCTGAAGATAATATAGCTCTTCATCGGTGTCATCGATCACATCGTCGGAAACATCGTCGACTGAGAGGGGACGGTTACCGGCAAACAGAGAAGGACACAATCAATGCAATGCAACAATATGATGCATGATCATGACATGGCGATATGCTGTGATTTGAGCTAATGCATCTAGCTATGACTTAAATGAAGTTGGTTTGAATACATGATTCAAATTCCAACTCCATATGTGATTATTTAAATGCCCTTTATTTGTTTTGTCCAAAACAGAGGACAAACATTGTTTAAACATGCATGAAAATGGTATAGATGGATTCCTTGAATTTTTCTGATAATTTTTCATATATAAATCTTTGTATTTGGAGTTACTGTTGAATTTCTATGAATTTTAGAAGTTTTTGGCATTTTCTGGAATTTCCTAATTTATTTTAAATACAGAAATCCATTACTGCGTCAGCATGACAACAGCATTGCGTCAGCAGGTCAACTAGGTTGACCCAGGTCAAACCTGACGCGTGGGACCCAACAGTCAGTGTCTTAGGGCTGGTTAGGGTCACAGACATGTGGGGTCGGGTCAACGACCATGTCAGCATAGTCAACACTGACACGCGGGCCCACTGGAGTTAGATTAAACTTAATCTTATTTAGTTAGCCGGTTGGTTAGGCGGTGGGGCCCAGCTGTCTGTTTCACTGGAGTTTAATTAGTGGCGCGGTTAGCTGCTAATGACGGCCACGTCGGCAGTCGCCGGAGCCTTGCCGGCGGCGACCAAAGCGACGGCGGCTCGGCTCGGATTTGAGCTACGGGTGGTGGTTTGGTGAGCTAGGGGCACCGAGGAGTAGCTCTTGCTCGTCCGCATCCAAAGGACCAGGCGGGAGGCCGCGGCGTGGCCGGAAACGGCGGCGGCGAGGTCATCCGCGGCGGCCGGAGCTCGGGCTAGCTCATGCTCGGGGCTGCAGCCTGCGGGCGAGCGAACTAGGTATCTGGGCATCATCTAAGGCGTTCCGGGAGCAAGATGGAAAGAGGCACAGGTCGGAGGGGGGCTCGGCAAGGACGAGCTCGTCATCCATGGCGGACGGCGGCTTCGGTCACGGCGGGAGGAGCGACTAGAGGATGCGAGGGACATCGGGATAAAGGGGAAACGGAGCAGGAGATCACAGGGGGGCTAGCGGGGAAGACGGTGAAGTCGGGGAAGCTCTGGACGCGCCGAATCGGAGTCGGCGATCTTCGGTGCCCGTCGGTGAAGACGACGACGGTGGCGACGAAGGAAGGCCTCCGGGCGTCGCGTTTCTCGGTGGAGAGGGCAAGGCAGACGCGGCGGAGCTTCTAGGCTCAGCGGCAGAGTGAGGGGTGGTCGGTGTCCTTGGGTACGGCGAACGGCGGTGACGGTGGCGTTCGGTGGTGAGAGGGAGAGAGAACCAGAAGAGGGAAGAGAGAGCAGCGAGTGAGGGAAAGGAGACAGGGGCTTCGGGGCATCTCCGTGGCGTCGCTGGAAGGGCCGGGAAGCAGGAGGTGGCCAGAGCAGCGTCGGCGCTCGCCACGCACCTGGTTGTCCTCCTGGCAGAGGAGGAAGATGACAAGGGAAGAGGCGGTGGTGGGCTGGGCCAGTTGGCTGGGCTGCCAACTAGGCCGGCCAGGTGGGCTGCACAAGTAAGCCACTAAGTCTCTCTCTCTCTTTATTTGTTTCTGTTTTTTTATTATTCTGCATTTTGTTTTGATTTGATTTACAAACCAAACCATTTTAAAACTTTATGCAAATTTTTCTGTGAGCTCAGGAAGCTAGTCCAAGGTCACATGTAAACTTGCAAAAATACTTGAACTTTATTTCTTATATAGCAGAAATAAATTCAACTCAAATATGTTATTGATTTAATTCAAAGGCCCAAAATAAATATCTCTGAGATTCCACAAATATTGTTTTAAGTTTTACCTCTTGCCAATATTTTCAGAGACTAGGAGGAACATTTTCTTGGACTTCTTTGACAAGATTTTAATGTTGACCATTTTTAAAAGGTTTCTGAGGCTTTGAAAATTCCTCAATTCAAATTTCAATTGAATTTAAACATGATGCAGCAACAAAACTAGACCAAGGCCAGGGTAAGGCTAGGGATGTGACACTACAAGCCGTGTTAAAGCTTGGTTTTATCCTTGCCTCGAAAGTATTGATTCTTGGGATAAGTGTAAGGATACCTTTATTGCCAAGTATTTTCCACCCGCTAAATATATTTCTCTTAGAAGTCAAATTATGAATTTTAAGCAACTTGAGCATAAACATGTTGCACAATCCTCGGAGAGAATGAAGTTAATGATAAGAAATTGTCCCACTCATGGTTTAAGTTGGTGGTAGGTGCGCTACGGCGCTCTGGTACCCTATCAAGATCGAGGTGCTCGGCGACGCGCTCATGGATGTTGTGGCTCTGGGTGGACGACGGGCACCGCCACCGCCGCCGCCTCCATCACGTCAACTGGGAATAATGACCAGGCTCATGGTGACTATGGCGGAAGAGGACAAGGAGGTCCGGCTCGCCGGAATGGAGGCTACGGTGGAGATTCGGTCAGCATAGCCGGGTCATCGACGGCGCCTGCGTCCCCGGCGGGCATGCGCGCCTGCGTTCAAACCACAACTGTGGAGGCCGGTTCGTCGGTCAACAACAGTCGCGTGGCTGATGTCAGAGGGGCTTCTGCAGGCCAGGTGAGCGGGCCAATCGCGAAGGAAAGTGAGGCAGGTGACAGTTGTTCCCAACAACGGGAGGGACCCCACCAGGCCCAGTCTGTGGATAGTCAGCTGGAGGAGCCCGTTGGCTCCCCCCTTCGGTGCAGCTGACCAAGTGGCGACAAGCAGACGAGGCGGCTTTCCAGATGGAGGGGCCCCGTGCTTTGGATCCCGAGTAGTACGGTGGAATGCAGGACGGGGTGTCTGTCCGGATTGGGTTGGTGCAGATCTCCCTGTCGGACCGAGGAGGATCATGTCGGCTATGGGGCAGTCGTGGAGGATAGGCTCCTGTCGCTGTCGGAGCATCTGGTTGATCGTTACCAACAGGTGCAGGGCTGGGAAACTTTCCTGGTCAGCCTGTCCAACGGGGAAACCAGCCCGTCGCGGGTGTATCGAGGAATTACATGCAGGAGGAGGATCAGACCCCGCCGGATGAGGACAACCCCGCATGTGACGAGACCAGCCCGCTGCAGGATTCAAGGCCAACTGCGCCTATGCATGGGGTGGTTGCGACCCCACAGGCGGATGGGACGGCCACTACACCGGATCCAAGGCCATGCACTCTTGTGCCCATGCAGAATGGATTAGAGGAGGCTTTTCACGTGGATGTGGGAGATTTTTCTGCCGGGGTGCGCCTGCCACTTACCAAATTATTGCCAAGGACAACTTCTAGGGCTGCACCTAACACAGGACGCCAAGCAAGGAAGAAGCAGAGGCTCGACATAACACCAAGGCGGAGTGCGAGGATTGCCAAGCATGCTACCACCAAACCGCAATAAGTCCTCATCAGGAAGCTTTGTTTGGCACATGAGGGCGAAACCATTTCGGAGGAAGCGCTCAAGATGTACGTGGATCTCTTTTCCCGTCCGCTCTCGGAGGAGCACATTGCGGCGGTGCTTGCACTGTTTGGTTGGGAGTCGCTGCAGGCGACGTGGATGGAAGGCACCGAGGTGGCCTAGTGCGTGTCCGGCTGGGGTTGGAATTATGGGCACTTCCGATGAGTGCACAACCAATGGAAGTTATCGTGTGGAATGTCCGAGGGCTAAATGCTAGGGCTCGGAGGAACGCTTTGTTCCACGTGGTGTCAGCGGCTAATCCGGCGATTGTTTGTCTGCAAGAAACTAAATTACAGGATGTATCGTCAAATGTAGTGCGTCAATGCTTGGGCAATAAATATGAAAAGTTCTTTTACTTGCCGGCAGTTGGCACCCGTGGTGGGATCCTAGTGGTTTGGGACGAATCCGTTACCCACCTATCAAACCTGCATTTCACTAATCACACGCTAACGGCACTGGTTAAGTGCCCGGAGGACGAGCAGGCATGGTGGCTAACTTGTGTCTATGGACCACAGGAGGAGGCCGACAAAATTGAGTTCATGCAGGATATTGTTGACATACGAGACCTGCATGCAGGGCCGTGGGTGGTGGCAGGTGATTTTAACCTCCTGGTTGGGCAGGATGACAAGAGCAATGACCAAATAAATCATAGGATGTTGAGGAGGTTTAGATCAAACCTGAATCTTTTGGAATTGAAAGAACTATACCTCAATGGGAGGCAGTACACATGGTCTAATGAGAGACAAAATGCTACGCTGGAGAAGGTTGACCATGTGTTTGTATCCAATGATTGGGATGAGGCATTCCCATCTTGGTTTCTATCTGCCCTTGGAACTGCGGTCTCGGAGCACTCCCCGCTCATGCTGGACATCAACATGCAGATTAGCACAAGGAAGAGGTTCAAGTTTGAAGCATTTTGGATCAAGGCCGGGATCTTCATGGACACGGTGAAGATGGCTTGGGACTCGACACTACAGGCCTCTAATGACTACCTCACGCTACATAACAAGCTGCGGGCCACTGTGGTTAGTCTCAAGAGATGGAGTGCACGGTGGATCGGCAATGTAAAACTACAAATTTCCATTGCTTTGGAGGTGATTAAGCAACTTGATGTGGCCATGGATTCGAGAGAGCTCTCGGGGGCGGAGCGTGACCTAAGGAGGTGTTTGAAGAGGAAACTGCTAAGTTTGTGCTCTCTGGAGAGAACCATTGCACGACAACGTTCGAGGCTCTTGCAATTGCGGGAAGTGGATGGTAGCAAGAGGCTCTTTCATTAGCAAGTGAGCCACGAGCAGCGTATTAATGTACTCAGGTCGGTGAAGTACAATGGCCATGTGTATTCGGGCAAAGAGGAGGTTGCTTCCGCGGTTGATGCCTACTATGGCATGGCCTTTGGCACTGTGGAGCCGAGGGGTTGCGCTCTAAATCTGCATGAGCTTAACCTGCCGCAACTTGACTTATCGCAGCTTGAGGAGCCCTTCACTATGGACGAAGTGGAAAAGGTGATAAAGAGTATGCCGCCGGACAAAGCACCTGGGCCGGATGGATTCACCGGTCCTTTCTATGCTACATGTTGGAACATCATAAAGGTGGATTTCATGAAGGCCATGAATTGCTTCTAAAAGGGGGACATGAGGGGCATGGAAACTACCAACAACTCACATGTCACCCTATTACCAAAGATGGATTGTCCTTTGGAGGTTGGTGATTTCAGGCCAATCAACCTAGTCCATGGAGCTATAAAAATCTTCGGGAAGGTGTTGTCTTGTCTCTTAGTGGTGCAACTACCAAATCTTGTGGGGAATCACCAGAGTACTTTTGTGAAAGGCTGGTCGCTGCATGACAACTTCATGTTGGTACAAAGCACAGCCCGCAAGGTGAATGCCATGAAGATCCCCACCGTGCTGCTGAAATTGGACATATCAAAAGCGTTTTACTCCGTCCAGTGGTCGTTCTTGCTGGAAGTAATGCAGCATTTGGGGTTTGGACCCTGGTGGAGGGGGTGGATTTGCGGTATCCTTGCGACCTCGACAACAAAGATCATGGTAAACGGAGACCCTGGGGACACTATTCACAACTGCAAGGGACTGAGACAAGGAGATCCCATATCACCGATGCTTTTCATCCTCACCATGGAGCCATTGCACAAGTTGTTTGAACGGCCCACAAGAAGAGGCGTGCTGGAGACTTTGGCGCGTAGTGGCATGAAACAACGTATGTCCATCTTTGCGGACAACGTGGTAGTTTTCATCAAGCCCAAGCCAGTGGAACTTGAGGTGTGCAAGAGCATTCTTGATCTGTTTGGAGAGGCTTCGGGACTGTGGATAAACATGGTGATATCTGTGGCACTACCAATAAGGTGTAATGAAGAGGGGATCACAATGGCCTGTGATGAGTTGGGCTGCCAGAAAGGGGCCTTCCCAATCAAGTATTTGGGGCTGCCGTTGACCCTTAGGAAGCAATCTGCATCACAGTTGCAGTACCTGGTGGACCAGATGGCCAACTGCTTACCAAAGTGGAAAGCGGCGTTAATGCCAAAGAGTGATAGACTCACGTTGGTACAGTCAGTGCTTTGTGCTATGCCCATTCATGCCATGATGGCCTTGGATCTACCCGCGAAGACTATAGCTGCGATGAACAAAGTGTGCAGTGGATTCTTATGGTGCAGACGAGCTGAGGCTAATGGTGGTAATTGTGCGGTGGCATGGGATTCGGTATGTTCACCGAAATGGGTTGGCGGCCTAGGGCTACCGAATCTCAAGTGGCTGAATGTGGCCATGCAAACTAGATGGCCGTGGTTAGCAAGAGTGGATGCGAGTAGACCATGGAAGGAGTTCAGCATAAAGGTACCACGAGAGGCAATGCAACTTTTTCGGGCGGCAACGCGGAGTGAAGCAAGGTGTGGCCTCACGACTCTCTTCTGGGAGGATCGGTGGATCGATGGCAGGAGGGCACAAGAGAATGCCCCAACTATATACAGCAGAATTCCACCGCGGATCAAGGCGACAATGATGGTTGCCCCGGCCATTGAGGATGGGGCTTGGGCAATGGAGATTGGCCCTAACATCGGGTTACATGAGCTATATGAATTCCTGGAGCTATGGACTAGAGTGAGCACATGGGAGCCGCAGATGGACGTGCCGGACTCTATCGCCTGGTCATGGGAGCCCAACGGTCATTATTCCTTACGATCCGCGTACGCAGTGAAGTTCTGGGGCCGAACTGTTGACCCAGTGGCCCAGCTGACTTGGAAATCTAGGGCCCTATCCACATGCAAATTCTTCGCCTGGCTTGCGCTCAGAAACAGATGTTGGACCTCGGATCGCCTTGCAAGGAGGGGGCTACCACACCAGGATGCATGCCCCTTATTTGACTAGGAGGATGAAACCATCAATCATGTGCTACTCACGTGTGTGGTTGCGAGATTGGTATGGGCGGTGGTATGCGAGGCTTTGGGCAAGTTGGAATGGTCGCCGATGGCACATGATTCGCTTGCCCTATGGCTAAGGGACAAGCAGGGGATGGAGACAACAATCGGAAGGATCTCCATATTATCTTTCTACTAGTGCTTTGGGAGCTGTGGAAGCATCGTAATGCGATTCTTTTCGATGGGGCGTCGCCTTCAATTGTCGGACTTATCGATAGGGTTAGGTCGGAGGGAAGGTTATGGTCGCTAGCCAGCAAGTTCAAAGGGAATGTAGACCCCTTCTTCCTTCGGCTAGAGTGGTGGGCGAGTAACGATTAGTCCATTGTAACGAAACCCTTGTAATCTTGGTGGAGGCATGCCTTTCCCTTTCTTCTTTAATATATAATACGCACACTCCTGCATATTCGAGAAAAAAAAGTTTATGTATGATTATACAAAATTTCTATGCGAGACAAAACTTTGTTTCTAGAAATCTTCTAGACTCTGCTGCAGGTGGTAACTTTATGGAAATCACATTGAGAGAAGCTACAAAATTCCTTTATAATATAATGGCAAATTACACCCGGGGGATCCGGAGAATCAACGCCAAGCAGCTCCGGCTTAGCATTGAACAGTTTGAACGGGAGGCAGCAGAGGCAACGACGGATGCAACGAGGATGGACAAGCTTAAGCGCAAGCAGGACCGCATGGTTGCAAGGCTACATAGTCATCTCTGAGTCCTCCTCCGATGACGGGCCCGACTCCGACGGCTCCAGCGTGGACCCACCTCCTGTCACAGGCGCCTACAGCAGCGCCGGCGACCGGAAGGGTAAAGGGCCGACGAGGAAGTGGTGAAGCTCGGCCCTCCCCTTTTATATAATCTAGCTCTAGTATCTAGTTAGAATGTGTCGGATTGTTAAACTGTGCAAATTATGCATGTTTGGTGATGTTTATGTGTCCATTTCCTGTCGATTTTGAAGTGGTGAAGCTCTGCTATCAGTTTATATGTCCATTTCCTGTCGATTTTGATCATTTGATGATCTAAGTACTACGTTGGATGAATTTGTATGGATATAGGGCGCCGGATATGAGATACACGGCTGTGGAGGCGCGGATTTCGGGACAGCTCGATTCCTGTCCGCGGACGCGCCCGAGCATGTCCACAGGCGTATATAGGGTGCCATTTCCTGTCGATTACCCTATATACGCCTGTGGACGTGCTCGGGCGCCATATTTGGCAAGTCCCGCTATAGATGCTCGATCTTATAATTAGAATCATTCACTTTTTAGGTGGGCTGTATTCTGACATTGGGGTTAATTGTTCGCGATCGATGTACAAAAATGTGGGAATCGTGTGAGCTACCAGTACAAACTTTGAAACAAGATATTGTACCAGCAACAGTTTGAGCTATAGAGCATGGTAAAGCGGATGCTTGGAATTTCAGAGATTTCATATTGACATGCGGTGCAACATTAGTGATTGGTATCACATCATCCATGAACGGGGAGTAACTGTCGTTGGCTTGGTCCATTATCAAAAATTGCTCAAGAATCATGTGCATGAACTCAACATTGTACATTGTTTCCATGGTATAAGAGTAATTTGGCAGCAGTATATCTTCTAGACTGGCCTGGTCAAGTTGTATGCCAACACGTTTCTCTAAGTTGGAGATGCAAGTGGAGCTAGCTAAGAAGGCCGAGTAGAAGTTTCATAGGTACCAAACCCTTCTGAACAGGCAATAGTCTATCAATCTCCTCAAGTAAGTTCTTCTCTTCTACATCAGAAAGAGTACCACCCAAGGGCATCGTTCCCACGCTGTTGCACCTACTGAGTCTTGGTATATACTCCCGCGCATAGTATACCAAAGAACCGGTGATGATCTCAGGTCTTATGCCTCGAGACTCCATACCAGATAGCAATCTCTTGTACATGGGAAAACTCAATGAATAACTAAAGTTACAATACTAAGGTTGAAATGTATTGAAGAACATCATATCTATTTTTTTGTATACCTCCAATATCTTAAAACCCAAGACCCTACATTCAAGAATAGTGAGTCTTGTGACACTATCATAAACTTTACCTTCTCTGACAAATATGCAAACTCTTATATAGTGCCATCCTCAATATGGATCACACACTTTGTAACAATGCTTTTTCATCACACGTTTCTGAAGGATACAATGGAAAATGGAGACATTAGCAAGTGATGATTTGATTGTTCTAGTTGAGTCATACCAAATAAGTGATCTTGAATTATGAGCTTAATTCTCTCGTGTATTAAAAAATTGGTATTCGTATCATGCACTAGTTAGTAGTTTAAGCTTTGTTACATAGCAAATCAGTGAAGGACCCTCGAATTGGTGCGGCTAGGCTTTTTGATGTTGTTACAACTATAGTAACTTTTTACATAAGATTGTACAAATTATATATATCTTACGGAATCACGGAGGTAAAACTGTAATGGGTAAAATGACCTTGATCAATCTAACTTATATTTTATACATCAATATTTGGCCTTATAAAAAATATAGTTGCACACCTTTTAAGATGTTATCTATTTACAAACGACAAGAGTCATAGTTACCACTTGTTCCCTTCAACTTATATGCTCCTACCACAATCATTCTTCGATTTAATTCAGCGCTATATTAGCTTCACAACCAAAATATAGAAAATCATTGTGGCCAAATAACTACCTTTCATAGGAACATGATAAATTTTTGGTATAACTCTTGTATTACAATTATTGTGTTGCTCTTAAGGTTCTTCATGTATGATAAATGAAGACAGTGGGCGCCGAAGCATGTGGCTCACCATGCAAAAGCATATATTCATGTATTTTTTCTTTAAATTACTCATTCCTCCCCACCAATGTTATTTATAATTTTCTCAATACAAAACTATTCCAAAGATAGATTATCCAATATAAGCCATTTTTTATTTTCCTCCATGTGTCCCATCATTTGGCCTAATAGAAATAGTGGCATTCAATTGGTACCACCTTGGTAGAAATCAAAAACATAATACTGAAATACACATTTAGTTAAGAGCACTATTTTAAATGGATTGCACCTAGTATGTTGTTTTAGTTGTATCAGTTCACCTTGTGCATTCTCCTAACATATCGTTTAACCATATCGAATCATGTCATGAATTATCATAGCATAATTATATCTATTCACCAAGTGTATTCTCGTATAATGGTGCCCCGCTTGTATGCTTCATTGCCGATAAGCAGTTAATTTTATATATATTTATTGTTCATGGTTGCATATCCACGGGACGCCGATGTTTACCGCACTTATGTTGTAAGCTTATGTGTTCCATATTTTCACCGAGAAAATATCAAGCCGCCAAAGAGCAATCCATGTGTTCTCATTGGTATTTTCGGGCCTTTCTCTGGCCTGGCCCTGTTCATCAGCAATAGCACATAAGATGTTAAAGAATTGCAATTACAGTTTGTCTAATTCACATCTAGATGTTTTTTAAAGATGTCACATCTAAGCTCCCATATATATACAATGCAGCAATAAAAAAAACTAGGACAAAAGAATAAACCACAAACAAAGTGGACATCAGCTTAGATGTGACATAATTATGTCACATCTAGATGTGTCCTAGACAGACCCTTGCAATTAACCTGCGCTAGTTACTGACATAATGTTGTAGCTATGTTGCTAACCAAATGGTGAGTTGAGCTATATATTACCATGAGGTAGGTTCTCAGATTGGTGTCGCATATATCTGGCCATGGGCCGGGCCGGGCCTGAAAAAGCCCACGGCAAAAAACTAAGGCCCAGGCCCTCCCAAGCCCTACTATCGGGCCTACTTTTCAAGCCCAAGCCCGGCCCATCTGGTAAAAAGCCCTGAAAAGCCCTTAGGGCTTAGGGCCGTGGGCCGGGCCTCTTCCTTAAAATGCCAATATGCCAAGCCCAAGCCCGTCCAGGCCCTGCTGATGGGCTCCAAACTCAGGCCCAATCCCGGCCCACGGGCAAGCCCATCGGGCCTAGGCCCTGGATTTTAGGGCCGGGCCTGGGTGGGCCGACAGGGTCGGGCCTGAGATGGCCAGGACTATGTCGCAGAAGCCACGGGCAACAGCTGTAGCTATCATCGCAACAGGTGGTGCCCCTGGAGCGGGAAGCATCTACAGTTGAAGCACTCCTCTCCCTGCTGGAAGATGCAGCGGCAGGTCGCGCCCTCGGTTCACGATTAGTTATCGTCACATACAGGAGGTGCCAGGGTGAAAGTCCACGGCTCCGCTGCAGCGGCCCGTGCAGACAGTAGAAGATGTGCCGCCACGGGAGACGTTGTCAAGCTCCTCATCTCCGGCAACGGGGAGTCTATGCTACCGAGCAAGAAGCCCATGTGACAGGAGTGGGACAGTGCGAGACTTAATTTTTCATGCCTTTGTCTTCCATGGAGGATGGTCGTCGCTCCGGGGTCGATTTATGGAAGAGAGGAGATCTGTACAGGGAGTGGAAGCTCAGATTCTCCCTTGGGTTTCTTGTTTAGAGGCCATTTGGGAGTAGCAGAGCAGGGAGTCCGGGAGCACCTCCCAACAAGTTTGACAACTTCCTGACAATGCACATACATGTCCAACATCCAGGTTCACTACACATAGACGTGATCAAGGAAAACCCCTACTTTCTCCTCCTGGGTCGCTCGCGCGGACGGCTCCGGAGGCCCTCAACCCTAGCCCCCGAATCCCCCAAGAGATCCCCCAACCGCCGGCGATAGTGGTGGTCGCATCGGCCATGATGGGCACGCCCTGACGGGCCTCCCTCGTGTGGCGATGCGGTGTCAGTGGGCGTCGTGGGTGGGTTTCCCTAGTACGACGATGCACGGCGAAGCGGCAGGGAGGAGCATGCCCGCCCGGATGTCACAGAATAGGTCCAATAGCGTGCTGCCGTCCTGGTGAAGCCAGGATAGGAGAGGGTGGCAGTGGTGTGGCTCGGCCATGGTGGCGGCAGCGCTCGTCCTAGTGTGCGGTGGCGGCCTCTTGTTGGTGGCAGTAGGATCCCGCTAAGGTGGATAGTGTGTGGTGGAGGCATCATGCTGGTGCCGGAGCGGGTGTTGGAGATGGATGTTCATTCTGGATCCGGGGTGGGCCTAGGGCCACGGTCACTTTGTTGTTGTCTGATCGGAGTTGGTGTGTTGGCTGCTGCAAGGGGTGCGGCGGTCCTTGGCCGTGCTGGCTATGGAGGATGGTCCGGAGCTGTGGAGCTTTGGCCGTGTGGGAGGAGGAAGTAGGGCTGCATGCCTTCGGCTGTGCGGAGTCTCAGTGTTCCGTGACATTTTGAGAGTGACCCATCATGGACTGCGGCCTCAATCCGGCGGGCAAGGATGGAGGAGCGCGATGTTACAGATGAAAATCTTGCATGTCTTCGATCAGTGCTAAGCGGCGATGGTGTCTATGAGTGTCATTCCTTCTTGAAGACCGTATTCCGACTTTGGGACTAATTGTTCGCGGTCGGGGTACAAAACTGTTGGGAACGTGTGAGCTACTACTAGTACAAACTCTGAAGCAAGAAGTTGTACCAGCAGCAAGATGACCTACAGACTATGGCGCCGCACCGAGGTCGTTACAGCATGGGATCTTCGTAGGAGGCGCGTCAGCGGGGGGGCGGATGCATGGATGGACAAATGGGACGAGATACCAGGCCGGACCGGAGCGTACGTATGGAATCTCTTGGTGATGGGGCCTTGCCGCAGCCGTCGGTGGGCTGGCGTGGAGCCCCGGCGCACCGTACTCGCATGAAACAAAAATGACGCACCTGGAAAGCGAGAGACAGGAAATGCGACAAGCTAGCATGAGCCATCTGAGCATCTACAACCGGACCTCTTAAACCTGTCTCATACGCCCGGGTGGGCCGACCGGTCACTGCCCGGCCTCTCAAACGGCTCTCAAACGCCTGGGCTGACTGACACCCCCCATATCCAGGCCAAATATGGGGCAGATATAGGGGTGCCCGGCGCGCCCGGACAAGCCCGCCACGTCGGCCTGACGGCGTGGCCCCACACGGAAACGCCTGAAAACCCGGCGGTCCGACGGACGCTGCGTCGGTCAGCGCGGTGGGAACGTCGCGTGGCGCTGCTCCTGCTCCCCGCCCAAGACGAAATCCGGCTATTTCATCCGGCCGACGTCCCGCAACCCTAACCCGTCCCCCTTCCCCTCTCCGCGCCGCCAGTCCAAGCCCTTGCACCTCCTCCCCCTCCCGCTTTGGTGCTCTGCCCACGCTCTGGCACTCCACCATGATCCGGAGCAAGATCACCTACTATGCCATGCTGACGCCGAAGCGCCGCTACGAGATCCAGCAGTAGATCCGGGCGAGGGAAGTCGCGAGCGCCGCCCGCGTTGCTATCGGTCTGCCTCCGAACTCACCGGAGCCGGAGGAGGAGGAGAAGCAGGGAGAGGAGGAGGAGGAGGAGGAGGAGGAGGAGATGGCTCCGATGGAGGTGGAGGAGGCGGAGGAGCCGGACCAGCAGCTGCCGCCCTTCAACATTGAGCAGGTGGAGGCGGAGTTCGCCGTCTCCCAGTCGGACGAGATGGCCAAGCAGCAGCCCATCCTGGAGTCCATCCAGGATGGGCCTATGTGGAGGCCAACCGGGCGTTCCTCCGGCGGGAGTAGGCGGAGACCGACGCGCTCTTCGCCGAGCTCGACGCGTAGGTAGAGGCGGAGGAGGCCGGAGTGGAGCAGCTGGAAGCGCCGGAGGAGCCGGAGCTGCAGCTGTCGTGCATGCTGCTGGAGCCGGGCATGAAGATCGTCGTGGTCTCTGACGAGGAGTAGCTAGGATCGACGTAGTACGTAGGTTCTATTTCCTTTTGCATGTCTTTGTATTGATATAAGAATCAAGTATAAGATGGGCGTGTCTGCGGGCGTTTAAGGGGCCGGATTTGCCATGTGTGTCTTCGTGGTTACACGAGGCAGGACACGTTCACCGTCCCGGACCTGCCGGTTTAACCAGTGCCCGGTGTAATTTTTTTCACATGAAACGCTGCACTTTTTTGCATGAGTTCTACTCTGCCGAATCCCTGTCCAAACTTACTATTTTCATGCGTACGTGCATGAGTTTTACATGAGGGCACTATAGTTGTGTTTGGCAAGTCTGCAGTACGTACATGCAGCACGTTTTCTCCGCAGTTTGTAATAAGTAGGTTGAAGCTGCTCCGCGACTTATCACTTATTCACTTGCAAGTGGTTACCAGCGGCAGTTTTTTGTACGTTTCCATTTTCGTGCGCAGACGTCGCCTTCAGCTCGCCCGCAAGAGAAAAGAATGACGTCGCTTTCAGGTCAGAGGCACAAGCTACCTCAGTGAACACCTCAACCGTGAAAGGTTTGCTACTACTTATACACAAAAGAAAAATAAGACGGAGTACTAAAATGCAGTGGTAATGGCCGTCACGATAGCTCTCACCGCCGCTGGCGCTGGGCCCACACGCACGAGTGATTGGTCATCGAGTCACTGGTACGAAACTGCAATGGCAATAGAAATTGTCGACCCGTGTGGACCCACCCACTTGATGCTAGTAGAGGAGCAAAGTAGTGGCATGTCGATAGTTACAAGTAACAACAAAGACTTGGACTGCTGGAGGCAACGTGGTCTGCCCAGGGGCGGAGCCAGGAAATTAAGCCACTCATTGATTCAAATTAATTAGGTACAAAGTCTGATTTTACGCTATCTTACAACAGGAGTATAGCACTAAAAACATAAGGAATAGAAATATAATATCACTTATCACATATTATATTACATAAAAACTGAAGAGTGTAGGACATATCATTGGATGAAATTATAAAATTTCTTGTTTACATATTATAACTTTGTATCTTCATATGTAGCTACTCGTCTTCTTTTGGAAAAAATTCTGAAAATCCCCATTCAGTTTTAAATAAGTACCATATATTGAAAGAAGCTTATAAAACCACTCACATTTTAAGAGTGTCCCCTTTCAATTTTGTTGTGATCTTACAAAAGATAACAACCGTCATCACTACTAATGGTTTAAAGCATATCTTTCTCCACATAGCAAATTAGACAACCACTCAAAAAAATTATTACTCAATTTCTTCTTGACAACATTCAAAGCTGAAAAGCATCTGTGCTGGATTAGTGGAAACTAGCAAAATTACAACTAGCTTTTAAAGTTCACAGACCAAAGAAAAAGTTACATGCTTATCTGTCTACACCATTAGTTTAGCAAGGTCAGCAATTCCGTCCAAATTGGCCAACCACCATATTCCCCAAACATGTCTAGATTAATTCTCCATTCCGTATAATCTTGTTTTTTAGGATTTCTTGTGTATTATAAAATTATCTTTCCAATAGAAGGATCATAAGGCCAAATTATTTTTTCTCTGAATAGACCGCTCCGGAAGATTACTTACAGTGACAACTCGATGCACTTTGACTACGTTTGACAGGTGACCTTGATGTGGTTGTACCATTATCTGAATTTGGTGATCGACTTCTCTTTGGAAAACGATGTTCTATAGCGTAGATCAATCAAAGCCCATGGAGAAACACAATTAGAAAATTAGGGCAAAACAACATTACAATACGAGGTTATTAGGATTAATAAAACATGCACAACAGGGAAGATATATGGCTATGTAGTCTCACTGTTTCAAATTTGGACTGCAATTGCCAGATTGCCGCTGTCGATCTGCAGTTGGCTCCTTGCCGCTGAGTCCACCAACAGAGCGATGGGAACAAGAGAGATGGGTTGAGACCCCTAAAAAAAAAGATGGGTTGAGAAAGCCGAGTTTGGGAGCCAACAGGAAAGGGCGTACAAGTGTGGCATATCCATCTAGGGTTTTTTAGGGGGTAAATAAGTCACGAATGGGCCTGGGCAATTAGCTTGTGGGCTTTTGTGCCTTTAGTTCACGGTGCATTTTAATTGATGGGGTCAACGACTATTTTTCATTGGGTTCACGCCAGGAAGTACCGATACATTTGTACGTAGCTGACAAAAATCGTTGGGTTCATCTAAACCCAACGCTAATATGCTGGCTCCGCCTCTGGGTCTGCCTCCAATTTATCTACTACCCGGCCGGTTGATTACAATCACCCAATATCCAGTTAGTGTTTACTTACACAAATCACATGTCCGTGGTTGACGTGTGCAAATGTAAGTGATCATGTACGTAGAGAAATATATTCAAGAATGAGAGCCATGTTACTTCAAAACTATGCGGAGCAGAGCAGAGTACGTAGCGCATGTGACATACGACACGAGGTAAAGTAGTAGATCATCACAAAACCATGTCTCCAGGCCAAGACTGTCAACTACAGGACGTTATACTTTACCTTCCCTTCCCACGCACCTCCTCTCCCCCGCATTACGCAGCTGCACCGGTGAAAAACCCAGCCACGCACTCACGTCGATCGAGCTGCGCTGCCCCGCACGCAACCATGTTATTTACCACCACGTACTCCACCGGATGGATGATCGAGACGCGTCGTCTGACAGTTATCTAGTTCTGCACTCTTCAGCCGCTCGACCCAATTTCTGACGGCGTGAACGAATCGAACTACTACTAACCTACAGTACCTTCTTGGCGTCTGGGCAATGAAGATCGTTTGGCTCGATCGAGCTCGACGGCCGCCGGGATATTTCCCATTCCTGTGCTGGGCGACAGACACGGGGTCTGGATTCTGGACGGCGATCGGTCAGGTGGATTGTTGCTGATGCACGCACGGTCGTTGAAGCTTTGCTTGTTGAGCTGATGAGATGAAACGTGTGGGGCTGTGCCCTTTCGCGAGTCAAAGGCCCCAGGTATCAGGTATGGAGTATGGACAGAACGGAATCCATCGTCAGATGGAAAGTGTATACGATCTGGAAAGTTTAACCGTCCGACGTCCCTAAAGACCATCCGAAAATAGCCAACCGTATTCAGATATATGCAATGCTTGAAGTTTTGAGATTCAGACGAAGCACTGCGTGAAGACACGGACGGTTTCAGAAAGTGTTTGCTTCAGACTTTTGCAGCCACACAAAAATTACAAACCAGTCAAGGGCTCAGTGGTTGGGTATGCGGCTGTACAGTCTAACGACCTACTAAAATAGTTGTATGCATTTCTAGCTGCTGCAAAGGTTGGGACGTGAAAGTCTCTCCCATTTTTAGTGGAGGGCTCCGTAAAAAAAGGATCGGAAGGAGAGGGACTCGCAACTCGATCTAGCGCTGCCACCGGATCCTTCATCCCCCGCCATCTCACCTAACCCTATCCCTGCTCCTGTGCGGCGCCGTCGCGCCACACAGGGCCGTCCCGATTCCCTCCTCCGGTCCTCCCGCCACCACTCTCCTCTTTGCCGCCCGGCGACGCCACTAGGGCAAAGCCCGAGCTGCTCGGCCGCGGCCTTCTTCTCGCGCGCCAGCTGCTCAAGATCGCTGCGGCGGTTCCGATCTTGATCTTGTCGGCGGTGATGCCGGACAAAGACGGCTGGAGTGTGGCAGCGGGTGGCGGCAGCGGCCGTGTTGCAGCCGTTCAACCTCCGGTTCGGCTTCGGATCGCGGTGGTGCTCCTGGCCTTGATCTGCATCACGCGAGTGCCTGGGGCTATGACCTGGGCTTGGCGGTGGTGGTCATATCCTCCGTCGGAGGTGGTCGTCCTGAGGCTGGGTGGCCGCGCGGATCTCGAGATCCATCATCTAGTCCCAACTGTGAGACGGGGAGACATAGTTGTCGGTGAAAACGAGCCGACGGTGGCGTTCTGCGCCGTTACCTTGATGAAGGCATCGTCGTGTTACTACTGTCGACCGACTCGTGCTGCTCCAGGGGAAACCCTTGGATCTGGTCTTTCATATCGGATGATGACGGCACTGCGGTGTCGTTTCTCTCTTGGGAGCATCATTTGTGGAGCACCGCTGGAAGACAGAGGCAAGAGATGGAGCGGCTTCGTCTTACAGGGAATTTCAATGGAGATGTCAAGTCATATCAGGTCGACAAGTGCTATGTTGTGTCATGCCTTTTCGGCAGGTGCTACGCACGAGAGATCTTCCAGAGACATCAAGCTGTGTCGGCTGGTGCTACTTGGCGGCATGGTGCCGTGGTGTACCGGCGGCGACCGCGACATGCTCGGCAGTTTGTGCGCAGGGAGGTGGTGCTGTTGGGCTCCGTGGTGGCGTCAACGAATGGCCGGACTGATAAGGATGATGCGGATCTCTTTCTGAAGACGGGTCAGCGGTTCAATGATGATGACGACTTCTAAAACGTGTGCATATGATGTACGCTTTAGGTTTGCTGCACCGGCTCCATATCAAACGATGACGGGGCAGCGTGTCGTTTCTCTCTTAGGAGCATCGTCTGTGGAGCACAGTTGGAAGACAAAGGCAAGAGATGGAGTGGCTTCGTCTTACACGGAGGTTCGGTGGAGATGTCAAGTCATGCCAGATCGACAGGTGCTATGCTGTGTCATGCCTATTCGGCAGGAGCTACCCATGAGAAATCTTCCAGAGACATTAAGATGTGTCGGATGGTGGTACTTGGCGGCATGGTGCCACAGTGTATCGGCGGTGACCGTGACGTGCTCCGTAGTTTGCGCGCAGGCAGGTGGTGCCGTTCGGCTCCTTGGTCACGTCAATGGATGTCCGTACTGGTAAGGATGATGCGGATATCATTTTCGAAGATGGGTCAGCGATTCAATGATGATGACGACTTCTAAAACGTGTGCATGTGGTGTACGCTTTAGGTTTGCTGCACTGGCTGTAAGTTGCACGTTATGCGGATGGATCGACGACGACACCGGTTTTAGATATAGAAATTGAGAGCACTCTACATTTATCGAATTTGTAGGTGTGAATGATAGCCTTGGGTGGCTCGATTTATATTCTTATCAGACCTTTATTGAATAATTAATAAAAATGGCTATACGCATCGATTGGTGCAGAGGCTGGGGATTTTAAACTCCTTTTTTAACAAAAGCAAGTGAAATCGACGCCACTACCGGCTGAACTGGGAATCTGCAGCTACCTATTGCGTACAAAAGACAGGCGTTTGGTGATGTGTGAACTCATTTGGACGCATAGAAGACAGACGTTCGGTGATGTGTGAATCATTTGGACGCATAGAGATACCAGCATGTACGGCTAAAAGAAAGCCAATCAAGAATGTGATGAGGAAATATCTCCTGTCGCCAGGCAAAGTGTCCAATTAAAATATGCATTTCTTTCCCTGTTGCTTTCATTAAGGGACGCAGTTCCCCTGTTGCTTTTCATAAAGCACCACTTGGTTGATCAAAAACGTTTTTGTGTATGCAATCAAATTCTTATCAAATATCTTTTGAGTCATCTGGAGATGCTCAGAGGCACAACGCAGGTGGATAACATTTGCAAAACAAAGTTATATTTTCACTCCATAGCAGAATCTTGCCACCATCTCAAATGAGTTTGCACCCTCTGGGATATCACTTGGTTTGATGATGCACTCTTCTTGGTCTGAACTCTCCTCGATCAAACACTTTTGGAAATGCATATTACCTTATGAAGGTGGAAAGACATGTTCCCAACCTCCACAGCAACATCACTGGGCAGTTTTGTTGTGCATAACCTAGAAGGTTCAAACGGAAATCTATTGAAAAACATCATTTCTATTTTTTGGTACCTCCAATTTCTCAAATCTTAAAACCCTACATTCAAGACATAGTGAGTCTTTTGGCACTCAATTTTAACTTCTACTTTCTGGAAGAAATCTGCAAACTCTTAAATAGTGCCATCCTTAATGTGGTCACACACTTTGTAACCAAGCTTTTTCATCACACTTTTCTGAAGGGTACCATGGAAAATGAACACATTAGCAAGTGATGATTTGATTGTTCTAGTTGAGTCATATCAAATGAATGATCTTGAATTATGAGATCCTCTCATGTATTACAAAATTGATATTCATATAATGCACAAATTAGTAATTTAAGCTTTTGTTACATAGCAAACCAATGAACGACCTGTGAATTTGTGCGGCCAAACTTTCTTGATGTTGTTACAACTATAGTTAGTTTTTATATAAGACATAAAAAATGACCTTGATCAAGCCAAGTTATTTTTTATACATCAAGATCTGGCCTTAGAAAAAATATAGTTGCACACATTTTAAGATGTTTTCTTTCCAGACGACAAGAGTCATAGCTACCACTTTTTCTCTACCACTTACATGCACCTCCCCAACCATTCTTCGATTTAATTCACCACTATATTAGCTTGCCAACCAAGATACTGAAAATTAATGTAGCCAAATAACTACGTTCAAAGGAACATGATAATTTTTTGGTATAACTATTGTATTAGAATTAACATGTTCCTGTTAAGATTCTTCTTGTGTGATAAATGAAGACAATAGGCACCGAAGTCTATGGCTCGCCATGCAAAAACATGTAATTTTTATTTTTTTTCCTTTATTTTACTCATTCTTTTCCACCAATATCTTTTTTTATTTTCTCAATACAAACTATTCTAAATGTAGATTACTTCAATATAAATTTTGGTCTTTTCCTCCATGTGCCTCACCATTTGACCTGATAGAAACAATGGCATCAATCGGTACCATCTTTGTAGAACTTAAAACATAATACTCAAATGCATGTTGAGTTAAGAACACTATTTTGACTGGATTACACCTAGTATATTGTTTTAGTTATATATATTAACTTAGTATATTGTTTAATCATATGTAATAATGTCATGTATTATCATAGCGTATCATTTTAATTTTATATACTCACCTTGTGTATTCTGCTATAATGGTATGCTTCATTGTCAATAAGCAATTAGTCTTCTAGAATTTTTTTATATTGAATTCATGGCTGCATATCCATGGGACTAATGCAGGGTAGCATGGCATTCCCGATGTTTGTCACACTTAGAGCATCTCTAGCCAAGCCCCTAAACTTTAGAGGAGTAAACCGCCGAGTATCTTTAGAGGAGTAAAATGTACTCCTCTAAAGGTGGCCGGATCTAGCCAATCCCCTAAAGTTAGAGGAGTAAAAAAATTCTCAATTATTTTAGCCATGCCGCATGTATTTCCAACAATTTCACATTAGATCATTAGTCATTCAAATATTTTAAGATAAACATGCATAACATATCAATCGTTAATTTGTCCCCAACCATTTTTTGGGCGCGTACGGTGCCGTGGGGGTGGTTTCCGACATCGACGCACCGGCTACGATGGCCGGCGGGGTGGCGGAACGTGTAATGTCCCATAGTTTTGAGAGAACAGGGGTTTGTTTTTCATTTGTGCATTGCTTTCATGCATCTAGAATTTGGGGCAATTTAAAACTTCATTTAAACGTAGTAAAAGACTTTAGGAGTTGTACCCAAATACAAAACTGAACCTAGCCTTTGCTCTTTTCTAGATTTTTGGGTTCAATTGCATTAGAGAAATAAGTGAAAGGACTTAAGTGCTAAAAGTACAATTCATTATGAATTGGAAAATGCATTTATAATAATTCACAAATGATAAAGGAAATTAAAACTTTATTAATAATTGGGATAAATAATACAAATTCATTTTACAAAGAAAAGAATAAAGAAATAATTCATCTAATTACATTTTGAGTTAAAAACTTGAGAAAGAAAAGAAACCTAAACTAAAGCTATCTATTTCCCTAAACTATTCCTATCTGAGTCTTCAAGATCTCCTTCTTACCGAAAAAGGCTTTCGCCCCGCTTTATAAACAAAGCAAACCGCCATGAGCACATACAAGGACTAGTTCAGACACACACACCCAAGAAACAAAACAGATAAGTCCAAAGGTACTGCTGAGGGCACAGCTCAACAAGCCCAAAACACACACGACACACAAGGTAGGCTCATACGGGGTAAGGCCGGAGAGCAAATAGACGACTAATCAGGCTCCAGTGGGGGCAGCGGTGGAGGCGGCGACAGGCGGACAGCCATCGAGCGGAGATCGGCGATGAAGGCGGAGATGGCGTCCCGGTCCCGAGGGCGGCTAAGCGGCCGCCAGAGCTGCAAGTAACCAGACAGTTTGAAGAGAGCGTCAATAGATCGTCGAAGAGGGGAGCGCTGAATCATGAGCTTATTGCGGATAGTCCAAAGCGTCCACGCGAGGACCCCAATCTCAAGCCACCTAATGTGGCGAGAGGGTGTCGGCGAGGCCTGAAGCTCGGCGAAGAGGTAGGGGAAGTTGGAGTGGCACCAATCCCCACCAACCGCCTCACGAAAGCAGCTCCAAACAAATTGAGCAGATACGCAGGAGAAGAAGATGTGGTTCGGGTCTTCGGGGGTGTGACGCCCGGATAATTAGGCTACAGCAATTCCATGCTAATGATGCCACGTCACCTCGATTGCTGTTGTTAATCTCGCGATGGTCTAAAAACGATTCAAATTCAAATTTAAAATAAGGAAAACATCAAAGTTTTCAAACATTAAAAATAAAATGTTTGGGTTGTGCCAAATAATCGCTAGCTAATAATTGTGGAGGAACCACACTTTTATAAAATGCTTACAAACTCTAAAATGAATAAAACAGCTGCATTACCAATTTAATAAATACCTAATATTAATTATAAAATGTCAAACTAATTTATTGAAGACTGGACTTTTTGAATATGGACTAAGTTGAAATACTAATTTATATATACTAAGTATATATTTTACTAAAACTAAAATTATAGGATACAAAACTATAACAGAAAAAAATAAAGTAAATAAAAACAAAACAAAACTAACAAAAAGAGAACAACCCCCCTCCCCACATGGGCCAACCGGTCCGGCCGGCCACCCAACTGGCCCAGGCCGGCCCACCCCTGGCCTACACATGGCCCCGCCCCCAGGAAACCCTAACCTAACTGCCCCACTCTCCACTCCTCCCACTCCCCCCACCGAGATCTGGATTGGGGGCGCCCCAACGCACGCCGCCCCGATCCCGTCGCCCCGAGCCCGATGCCGGCGCCCAATCGCCTCCCCGCCGGCGCGTCGCTCCTCCCTGGAGCCCTTACTCGCTGACGCCCCCGTCGCCTCACCTCACTGACCTCCCCGCCCTCGCCCCCTTCCCGATCGAGAACTGGATCGCCGCACGACCTCGACGTCGTCCAACGCCGCCTGCCGGAGCCTCTCCGCCTCGACCACGCCGTCCCCATCCTCCTCGCCGGACTGCTCGTCCTCGCCTCCTCCTCGAATCGCTTCATCACGCCTCGCCGCCCGATCCCCTGCACCGCCCGTGAGCATCGCCCCTCTCCTTTCCCCCTCTGCTTCCATCGCCGGATCCGATGGCACCGGTCGTTCGCACCACGGCCATGCTCGCCGCCCACTGTCGTTGCTGACCTCCACCAAGCGACGTGCTCGCCTGCTCCGCCGCTTGCTGCTGCTCTCTGCGGCTCTCGCTGCTGCTATGGCCGGCTACCACGCCGCCCGTGCCCGGCTGTGCCTCGCGCCACGTGCGCGCCCGCCACCGCACACACCCCCGCCACGAGGTGCAGCAGTTGCTGCTGTGCTGCGGTGGTGCGGCCACCACCACTGCAGCGCCCCGTAGCCGGTGGCCTCACCCCTCCACGCCGCCTCCTGTCACCGCCTGCCCCCCTGCTGCTCCGGCCGGCGCCCCATGGCCCCGTGCCTCGGCACGCCTAGTCTCCGCCCTCTCCTCCTCCCAAGGCCGCGCCACCGCGCCACTGGCCGCACCAGCGCCACCCCTCGCCTCCGCCCGCCGTGGCCCCGGCTGGCCGCGCCGGCGTGCCCCGGCGGCCTCGTCCGCCCTGCGGGCGAGCGCCCGCACCCGGCGCGACGCCTGTGAACCCACGCCCGCTATGGCCCCTCTAGGCCACTGACATGGGGGCCCCGCCCACAGAACAAAAAAATAAAAGAAAGAAAGAATTTTAAAATTAATAAAAATAATAATAACAATAATAATAATTAAATAAATAATAATAATTAAATTAATTAATTACTTAAAGAATTAATTAAATTAATTAATCCTGATTAGGTTAACCTAATTACTAGTTAACTTAATTAACCCTGATTAGCCTAATCAATCAATGGCAAGCGGGACCCACACGTCAGTGGACCCAGTCAACGCCCTGTTGACTGCTGGCGTCATGCTGACGTCATCGTGACGTCAGCGAGCACTATTCTGGATAATGTTAAATTAAATTAATTAAATAAATTCTAAAAATGATTTAAAACTTTAGAAAATCATATAAAATAAACCGTAGCTCAGATGAAAATATTTTCAACATGAAAGTTGCTCAGAACGACGAGGCGAACCCGGATACGCAGTCCGTTCGCCCACCACACATCCCTAGCATAGCAAACATGCAACTTTCCCCCTCCGGTTCATCTGCGTGAAAATGCGAAACACCGGGAATACTTTCCCGGATGTTTCCCCCCTTCGCCGGTATCACCTATCCCTGCGTTAGGTCACCCCTAGCACAACGTATTGCCGCGTCTTGCTTTGTGTTACATTTGATTGCTCTGTTATTTATTTTGTTTCTCCTCCGTTACTTCTTTCCGGTAGACTACGAGTCTGACGCTGCTGCTGGTACCCCCGATCGACTACGGTGTTGACGACCCCTCCTTCTTGTCTGTGCAACCAGGCAAGCCCCCCCCCCCCTTGACCACCAGATATCGCCTACTCTCCCCTATACTGTTTGCATTAGAGTAGTGTAGCATGTTACTGCTTTCGTTATTCCTATCCTGATGCATAGCCTGTCTTTGATACTACTATTGATACCTTTACCTGCAATCCTACATGCTTAGTATAGGATGCTAGTGTTCCATCAGTGGCCCTACACTCTTGTCCGTCTGCCATGCTATACTACTGGGCCGTGATCACTTCGGGAGGTGGTCACGGGCATTCTATATACTTTACACTGTTACATTACATGTGATACTGTTCGGAGATGGGGGCTGAAGGGGCAGGTGGCTCCATCCCGGTAGAGGTGGGCCTGGGTTCCCGACGGCCCCCGACTGTTACTTTGTGGCGGAGCGGCAGGGCAGTTCGGGGCTACCTGGGTGAGAGGTGAGCCTGGCCCTGTTGGCGTTCGCGTATACTTAACACGCTTAACGAGATCTGGGTATTTGATCTGAGTCTGGCCATTTGGTCTATACGCACTAACCAACTACGCGGGAAAGATATGGGCACTCGGCGTCGTGGTATCAGCCGAAGCACTTCTTGACATCGGCGACTGAGCGGCGCGCGCCGGGTTGGACCGCGTAACGTGACTTCCGTTGTCCTGGAGGTTGCTAGGTCTGCTCATCGGCCGCGTTCGCAACGTGCAGGTGTGCTCAGGGCGATGGGCCCAGACCCCTGCGCGCTTAGGTTTAGACCGGCGTGCTGACCGCTTTGTTGTGCCTAGGTGGGGCTGCGATGTGTTGATCTTCCGAGGCCGGGCATGACCCAGGAAAGTGTGCCCGGTCAAATGGGATCAAGCGTGTTGAGTTATGTGGTGCACCCCTGCAGGGAAGTTTATCTATTCGAATAGCCGTGTCCCTCGGTAAAAGGACGACCCGGAGTTGTACCTTGACCTTATGACAACTAGAACCGGATACTTTATAAAACACACCCTTCCAAGTGCCAGATACAACCCGATGATCGCTCTCTAACAGGGCATCGAGGAGGGGTTCGCCGGGTAGGATTATGCTATACGATGCTACTTGGAGGACTTCAGTCTACTCTCTTCTACCTGCTGCAAGACGGAGGCGACCAGAAGCGTAGTCTTCGATAAGACTAGCTATCCCCCTCTTATTCTGGCATTCTGCAGTTCAATCCACTGATATGGCCCTTTACACATATATCCATGCATATGTAGTGTAGCTCCTTGCTTGCGAGTACTTTGGATGAGTACTCACGGTTGCTTTTGTCCCCCTTTCCCCCTTTCCCTTCTACCCGGTTGCCGCAACCAGATGCTGGAGCCCAGGATCCAGACGCCACCATCGCCGACGATTTCCTTCTACTCTGGAGGTGCCTACTACTACGTGCAGCCCGCTGACGACGACCAGGAGTAGTTAGGAGGATCCCAGGCAGGAGGCCTGCGCCTCGTTCGATATGTATCCCAGTTTGTGCTAGCTTTCTTAAGGCAAACTTATTTAACTTATGTCTGTACTCAGATATTGTTGCTTCCGCTGACTCGTCTATGATCGAGCACTTGTATTCGAGCCCTCGAGGCCCCTGGCTTGTATTATGATGCTTGTATGACTTATTTTATTTGTAGAGTTGTGTTGTGATATCTTCTCGTGAGTCCCTGATCTTGATCGTACACATTTGCGTGCATAATTCGTGTACGATTGAATCGGGGGCGTCACAAGTTGGTATCAGAGCCGACTGCCTGTAGGAATCCCCCTTCCAAACTCCTTGGCCGAAGTTGAGTCTAGTCGATGAAAACTATTTTACGAACATGGCTGTGCGGCCCATGGGCCCACGTCACCATTGGGTGGTATTAGGATCTTTTATTCCTCCACCTATACTCTGGGACTCTGATCTCTCTTCTATTCGGGTTAAATGATTTTGCTAAAATCTAACTCCAGGTTCTCGTTACCACTTCCTGCCGGAGAGCCCTTTAATACGGATGATCGACTGCTTCAACGGAAGATTCTGACAATACTCTCGGATGTTCCCTCGATACTTTGTGCCATCTCTCTTGCAATTCCCCTTCCACCGTAACCCTTAAGGATAACTACTTACAGTTGATATTCTTACATTCATCCCTAGTTGGTCTTGTTATTACAAGATACCCCAAAACAATCGTTGTTCTTTCGATAATCCTTTGAGCTTACTGCCTTGCAGTTCTTGACACATGAATATCCCTACGGATAATTTCTCACACTTATCGAGTATCCACTCATCCCCAGTTGATTCATGTATGTCATCAATCTTCGAAATACCATTCGATCTTCCAAAAATCCTCAGGAGCCTATTGCTCTTGAAATTCTTGCTTGCTTACATTTTGGTTAATCCCATAAGTCTAGTAATCTTATTGGCATCCTTTGTCACTATCATTTAAGTCCGTTGATTCTATCTGTGTGCGAATACACGCAGTCATCAGTTGATCCTTATAAATTATCTTTCCGCTCAGACGTCTTTAGAACATGGGCTTGTTCTCGGCCAAACAAATTGCCGTCGATTGAGCCCCTAAGTCTACTCGACTTATCCATCCTTACTCAGAGCATTTGTTTCTGAGCCCTTAATTTGGTAATCATAACTCCTTTGCATCTGAGCTTGGATTAGTCAGTTGTTTCGATAATCCGATCTCCTTGTTTTCTTTCTTCTTCTGGTTGAGTACCGATGCTCACATCAGCTCTGTTATGGACTTTCAGATCCTTTGTGGAATTTATTATCCAACAATGTCCTTCATATTCAATAACCTTGTGAGCCTTTTCGCGGGTATCAAATGCCTTTGGTAAATTGTATCCTCTGCTGTGTCAAACTAGGCTCTACTTTCGAGCTTGTATTATTTACTCCGTAATTTGTGGTATAGGTTCCTAAGATGCCCGATGGGTTGAACCAACGTCTTCCCTAGTCTGTGTGATCCCGAAAGATTTGATGGGTCATACTTATCTGGTATTGCACCAGGTAAAACTTTCAACAACTAGTGTCATTTTCTAAACGCGAGAAGTGAATGACAGGTTGTGCATTAAAGAAGTGGGAGTCGACCTTGAACTTTGTGTTCATGCCCATGGACCTGATGTGGAACTTATCATGGAAGCTTCTTGCAAAATATTTAATCCTTTGGGCAATTCTTCCGGTGTCATTAAATTGGATCCCTTGCAGCTATGGTTCCGACCATATTGTTCTTCTTTCATCACATTTCTCGGTCAAGTTAAGCACTTGTCTGCTGTGGATCAATACCCCAGTCCAACCTCTACTTTGATCTATCGTCGAGTATTACCCCCTGGTATCTCGAGCTTATCACGGAACTGCATAACTTCTTATGAGTTCATCAAGTACTACATTCTCATTTATCCCAAATTTTTCACGGGCTTCGAGTTTTTAAACACTCAAGGACATCGATAACTGAATCGAGTCCGCGTCGCGATTAAACAACTCTTAGTAATCTTCTTTACTTGCGAGTTTGTACTCGATCATGTCATTCCTAGCCTGATTGACTATATCATTATCGTGCTAAATTTTAATTGTACTGCTGGGTCCTTCCCGGGGCACAAATTTTCGATGATGAGCTAAGCTTACGTCGAGTTCCTCATCTTATCGTTCTACCTCGAACAACAAGCTTGATTCCGAGTTGGTGTCGTATCTATGGTTCCATTAATCTTTTGTTGCATCAGTCCTTTTACTTGATGTAGTCGTTGTCCATTACTTCTTCGTGGAGCCTCTCGACAAAATTTGTCGTGATCAACATCAACATTTTGACTCCTTCCAGGATACGAATTGAATTATTGATGATAAGTACCAACCTCGTACCTGGGTAATTTGAGTTACCATTGACAACATCCTTACCTTCCTTCCGTCACAAACTTATTCATCCTACGGATGCAACTTGCAATCCAGCTCGTATTATGTTCTTCATTACCTTGGAATATTACCACCTTTTATGTCAAGAATGTCGTGGTAATTTCACCACCTCTTAAGAATTCTTGATGCAGGTGATACCCTTTTGACATATCCGTTCATTCTTTGGTCCTCGTGTTGTTTCTAACCGGATTACTGACAAATGGTCTGTGATGTGTAAATTCTAAACTTCTAGCAACCCTATTGCTTTGAAGTTATTGGTCTACAGTTTCATTCTAAGTCTATTGCTTATCGACTCATCATTCGAACATTGATCGTGCTACTTAGTCCAGGTTCCTGGGTGCACCCTTCTATCATTGTTCAGTTGTGTATGTTTCCCTCGAGCATACATCATTATATCATTTGATCCAACAAATGATATTTCCTTGTTCACATAATTGTGGAAATCCAACCTTTGGAAATCTTGATGATTTGTTGTTGAACCTATCAGCCACCTCCTCATCCTCTCCTTGGTTTACTGGTGAACTCTTGTTACAGAACTTGCTTCCATAGTTCATTTCCCGAGAATCTTACAATGTCATCTCGACAATTTGTGTTGCACCTTTCTTCTCAAGCATTTCGAGTCTGAGTTATCCTGACACCAATCAGATCTGAATCTCGGTCAGATATGATGATTGGAACATATTCCCAAGAGTTATAACAATGGTCGTTATGTGACCCGGTAAGGTGATGTCGTGTCTAGCACACCTGGCCGAAGGACCTATTGTTATAGATTCCTTTTCAGCAAGGTTATCCATTCTTCCATGAGGAAATTGTAGGACTTATCCTATAAGTTGTTTCCGATGAATCCTTTGTGTTCCCAAAGTCTGATTTTCACCTGTTAACCATGTATTTGCTATCTCGAAGCATGTCTGTGGTACTCCATTCATGAACAAGAGCGTTGAAAACATAATGCTAGATTTTCTTTATCAATTATCCAAACACCGTTGTATGGGTAATGTCATGAAATTTCTCTCCCCTCATCTAAAGGGTTTTCTATTTTATTTCTTGCCAAGGATATCATGCTCTGCTTGACCTTGGGAAGGATATACTCCTGGAATATGTGTTTAAACACATTTCCCTTACCATTGTTCTGTTTAACCTGATGATCACATTTTTCTTTTCATTGGGTTGTTTGACCTTTCTTGTGATCTATATAATCTAAGCAGTAAAGATTCACTGCTTATGTAAACACCTCGGTGTACAATTCCGTCAGCAAGACCCTGTTACTATTGTTGATGACATTCCGGTAGCCGCCGATGGACGAGAACTTTGCCTATTGGTCTGCCTCGTTCAATGAGCAGGAAAATGGTTCTCTTCGTCCCTCGCCCTTGGTACCGACGTTGTTGCCGACATAACCGGCAGGCTATTCCCTGCCATGCCTTGCTAGCATAACCGTGCAAGATGTCAGCGCCTTTCCTACTTTAAACCCACATGGTGGGCCCATAACCCACAGTTCCATAGGATCGAAACCCGACTCTCCTATACAACCCTGTTTCTAATGGTTATTCTCCATGCTTGGCTTCGTATTTAATTCATGGGCCACCTTCCTAGTGCTCTATTCTGATATCAGACGCAATACTTACTATCGCTACTCTGAACCCCTTTCTCACTCTTGGTTCAGACTTCGAGCAACTATCTATCCGCTTGGAACCTCTTATTGTACCTTCGTACCTTACTCTCGATGTATTTCATATGTTCAACTCGAGAGATAATCTTATACTCATTCATGGGTTAACCCCAGATTGTTTCCATCAAAAGCATTCTGTTGTAGATGAGCTGCCCCTTATCCTTTCGTAAGTATGATGGAGTTCCCGAAGAAATGATGACAAGTTTATCATGATGCATTGGAATAAAGAATTGAAGACATCAACGAAAGGGATTAACTTCTTCGAGAAGACACGTTAGAATTTCGTAACCAGAATTTTCCCCTTAGCCCCCCTCTTAAATATCGGGACGAGATTTCTTGTAGTGGAGGAGAATTGTGACGCCCGAATAATTAGGCTACATCAATTCCATGCTAATGATGCCACGTCACCTCGGTTGCTGTTGTTAATCTCGCGATGGTCTAAAAACGATTCGAATTCAAATTTAAAATAAGGCAAACATCAAAGTTTTCAAACATTAAAAATAAAATGTTTGGGTTGTGCCAAGTAATCGCTAGCTAATAATGGTGGAGGAACCACACTTTTATAAAATGCTTACAAACTCTAAAATGAATAAAACAGCTGCATTACCAATTTAATAAATACCTAATATTAATTATAAAATGTCAAACTAATTTATTGAAGACTGGACTTTTTGAATATGGACTAAGTTGAAATACTAATTTATATATACTAAGTATATATTTTACTAAAACTAAAATTATAGGATACAAAACTATAACAGAAAAAAAAAGTAAATAAAAACAAAACTAAACTAACAAAAAGAGAACAACCCCCCTCCCCACATGGGCCAACCGGCCCGGCCGGCCACCCAACTGGCCCAGGCCGGCCCACCCCTGGCCTACACATGCCCCCGCCCCCAGGAAACCCTAACCTAACTGCCCCACTCTCCACTCCTCCCACTCACCCCAGCGAGATCTGGATCGGGGGCGCCCCAATGCACGTCGCCCCGATCCCGTCGCCCCGAGCCCGATGCCGGCGCCCAATCGCCTCCCCGCCGGCGCGTCGCTCCTCCCTGGAGCCCTTACTCGCTGACGCCCCCGTCGCCTCACCTCACTGACCTCCCCGCCCTCGCCCCCTTCCCGATCGAGAACTGGATCGCTGCACGACCTCGACGTCGTCCAACGCCGCCTGCCGGAGCCTCTCCGCCTCGACCACGCCGTCCCCATCCTCCTCGCCGGACTGCTCGTCCTCGCCTCCTCCTCGACTCGCTTCATGACGCCTCGCTGCCCGATCCCCTGCACCGCCCGTGAGCATCGCCCCTCTCCTCTCCCCCTCTGCTTCCGTCGCAAGATCCGATGGCACCGGTCGTTCGCACCACGGCCATGCTCGCCGCCTACTGTCGTTGCTGACCTCCACCAAGCGACGTGCTCGCCTGCTCCGCCGCTTGCTGCTGCTCTCTGCGGCTCTCGCTGCTGCTATGGCCGGCTACCACGCCGCTCGTGCCCGGCTGTGCCTCGCGCCACGTGCGCGCCCGCCACCGCACACACCCCCGCCACGAGGTGCAGCAGTTGCTGCTGTGCTGCGGTGGTGCGGCCACCACCACTGCAGCGCCCCGTAGCCGGTGGCCTCGCCCCTCTGCGCCGCCTCCTGTCACCGCCTGCCCCCCCTGCTGCTCCGGCCGGCGCCCCATGGCCCCGTGCCTCGGCACGCCTAGTCTCCGCCCTCTCCTCCTCACAAGGCCGCGCCACTGGCCGCACCAGCGCCACCCCTCGCCTCCGCCCGCCGTGGCCCCGGTGTGCCCCGCCGTCGGTGCCCGGCGGCCTCGTCCCGCCCTGCGGGCGAGCACCCGCTAGGGTGCGCCCGCACCCGGCGCCCGACGCCTGTGAACCCACGCCCGCTATGGCCCCTCTAGGCCACTGACATGGGGGCCCCGCCCACAGAACAGAAAAATAAAAGAAAGAAAGAATTTTAAAATTAATAAAAAATAATAATAATTAAATTAATTAATTACTTAAAGAATTAATTAAATTAATTAATCTTGATTAGGTTAACCTAATTACTAGTTAACTTAATTAACCCTGATTAGCCTAATCAATCAATGGCAAGCGGGACCCACACGTCAGTGGACCCAGTCAACGCCCTGTTGACTGCTGGCGTCATGCTGACGTCATCATGACGTCAGCGAGCACTATTCTGGATAATGTTAAATTAAATTAATTAAATAAATTCTAAAAATGATTTAAAACTTTAGAAAATCATATAAAATAAACCGTAGCTCAGATGAAAATATTTTCAACATGAAAGTTGCTTAGAACGACGAGGCGAACCCGGATTCGCAGTCCGTTCGCCCACCACACATCCCTAGCATAGCAAACATGCAACTTTCCCCCTCCGGTTCATCTGCGTGAAAACGTGAAACACCGGGAATACTTTCCCGGATGTTTCCCCCCTTCGCCGGTATCACCTATCCCTACGTTAGGTCACCCCTAGCACAACGTATTGCGGCGTCTTGCTTTGTGTTATATTTGATTGCTCTGTTATTTATTTTGTTTCTCCTCCGTTACTTCTTTCCGGTAGACTACGAGTCTGACGCTGCTGCTAGTACCCCCGATCGACTACGGTGTTGACGACCCCTCCTTCTTGTCTGTGCAACCAGGCAAGCCCCCCCCCTTGACCACCAGATATCGCCTACTCTCCTCTATACTGTTTGCATTAGAGTAGTGTAGCATGTTACTGCTTTCGTTATTCCTATCCTAATGCATAGACTGTCTTTGATACTGCTGTTGATACCTTTACCTGCAATCCTACATGCTTAGTATAGGATGCCAGTGTTCCATCAGTGGCCCTACACTCTTGTCCGTCTGCCATGCTATACTACTAGGCCGTGATCACTTTGGGACGTGGTCACGGGCATTCTATATACTTTACACTGTTACATTACATGTGATACTGTTCGGAGATGGGGGCTGAAGGGGCAGGTGGCTCCATCCCGGTAGAGGTGGGCCTGGGTTCCCGACGGCCCCCGACTATTACTTTGTGGTGGAGCGGCATGGCAGTTCGGGGCTACCTGGGTGAGAGGTGAGCCTGGCCCTGTTGGCGTTCGCGGATACTTAGCACGCTTAACGAGATCTGGGTATTTGATCTGAGTCTGGCCATTTGGTCTATACGCACTAACCAACTACGCGGGAAAGATATGGGCACTCGGCGTCGTGGTATCAGCCGAAGCACTTCTTGACGTCAGCGAATGAGCAGCGCGCGCCGGGTTGGACCGCGTAACGTGACTTCCGTTGTACTGGAGGTTGCTAGGTCTGCTCACCGGCCGCGTTCGCAACGTGCAGGTGTGTTCAGGGCGATGGGCCCAGACCCCTGCGCGCTTAGGTTTAGACCGGCGTGCTGACCGCTCTGTTGTGCCTAGGTGGGGCTGCAACGTGTTGATCTTCGGAGGACGGGCATGACCCAGGAAAGTGTGCCCGGCCAAATGGGATCAAGCGTGTTGGGTTATGTGGTGCACCCCTGCAGGGAAGTTTATTTATTCGAATAGCCGTGTCCCTCGGTAAAAGGACGACCCGGAGTTGTACCTTGACCTTATGACAACTAGAACCGGATACTTAATAAAACACACCCTTCCAAGTGCCAGATACAACCCGGTGATCGCTCTCTAACAGGGCATCGAGGAGGGGATCGCCGGGTAGGATTATGCTATACGATGCTACTTGGAGGACTTCAGTCTACTCTCTTCTACCTGCTGCAAGACGGAGGCGACCAGAAGCGTAGTCTTCGATAAGACTAGCTATCCCCCTCTTATTCTGGCATTCTGCAGTTCAGTCCACTGATATGGCCCTTTACACATATATCCATGCATATGTAGTGTAGCTCCTTGCTTGCGAGTACTTTGGATGAGTACTCACGGTTGCTTTTGTCCCCCTTTCCCCCTTTCCCTTCTACCCGGTTGCCGCAACCAGATGCTGGAGCCCAGGATCCAGACGCCACCATCGCCGACAATTTCCTTCTACTCTGGAGGTGCCTACTACTACGTGCAGCCCGCTGACGACAACCAGGAGTAGTTAGGAGGATCCCAGGCAGGAGGTCTGCGCCTCGTTCGATCTGTATCCCAGTTTGTGCTAGCCTTCTTAAGGCAAACTTATTTAACTTATGTCTGTACTCAGATATCGTTGCTTCCGCTGACTCGTCTATGATCGAGCACTTGTATTCGAGCCCTCGAGGCCCCTGGCTTGTATTATGATGCTTGTATGACTTATTTTATTTGTAGAGTTGTGTTGTGATATCTTCCCGTGACTCCCTGATCTTGATCGTACACATTTGCGTGCATGTTTAGTGCATGATTGAATCGGGGGCGTCACAGGTGGTATCACAGAGGGGGCAGAGGCCGGAGCCCGGACCATTACGCTTGCGGACCTCAACTCCCGACGGCAGCCGGCCACGAATCCATTGCCACATGAAGATGCGAATTTTGAGGGGCAGGCGAATGGACCAGATCGCCAGGAGGGGCGGTGGAGCGGAGGAAGGGGCGATGGCCGCATAGAGGGACTTAGTGGAGAATTGTCCCGAGGGCTCGAGGCGCCACTGAACCTCATCCGGGCCCGTGTCCACCAACGGTTCATGAAGAGCAATACAATCAAGAAGTTCATGCCAGGCGGCCACTTCCGGAGGCCCAGATGGCCTCCAGAACACGAGGCGCCCTAAGTAAATAAGGGCATGTTGAACTGAGATTGTAGGAACGACGGCGATGGAGAAGAGGTCCGGGAAGCGGGCAGCGAACGAAGCGTCACCCGCCCAACGGTCAAACCAGAACAGGGTCGCCGAGCCCGAGCCGGCCGAGATGGAAGTCCCAATGCGGAGGACGGGGAGCAGTTGGATGACGGACTGTTAGAACTGGGACACACCCGACCGCTGGCAGAAGGCCAGAGGCTGGCCACGCAAGTATTTATGCCGGATGATGTCCAACCAAAGACCACCGTGTCCCTGGGAAATACGCCAGAGCCAGCGGGATAGAAGGGCAATGTTCATGCGCTTCGAGCACATGATGCCAAGGCCTCCCTGCTCACGGGGCTTGCAGATGTCGGGCCAACTAACCATATGATACTTTTGCCTGTTGTTGTCCCCAGCCCAATAGAAGCGCGACTGGATTTTCGCGATCTCGTGATGGAGAGTCTCGTGGAGGCTGTAGAAGCTCATCAAGAATAGGAGGAGACTAGAGAGCGAGGAGTTTATGAGAATCGTCCGGGCCGCCTTCGAGAGCCACCGACCTTGCCACGGCTCAATGCGCGTTTGCAACTTGGTCACTGCAGGACGAAGGTCCGCCACAGTAAGCCTAGAGTCACTGATGGGTGTTCCTAGGTATGTCGTTGGGAAGGCGCCCAAGCGGCAATTGAGGCGGTTGGCAATGTCAAGGGCCTCAGCTGGAGAATAGCCCATCACCATCACATCACTCTTGTCGAAGTTAATCTTAAGGCCAGACATTTGTTCGAAGCAGAGGAGGAGGAATTTGAGTCTAGCAATGTCCGTATCCGAGCCTTCGACCATGATAATGGTGTCGTCGGCGTACTGGAGCAGGGAGATGTCGACACCCCCAGTCAAGTGGGGGGTGATGCCTCTAATATGGCCCGCAGCTTTGGCCTTATCCAGAATGGTCGCAAGAGCATCAACCACCATGTTAAACAGGAAGGGGGAGAATGGGTCACACTGCCTCACCCCACAGAACGTGGGGAAGTAGGGACCCGCGTGACCCAGCGGTCATCAAAACCTTTTCGCAGAAGGACTTCCCGAAGGAAGGGCCAGCTAACCGTATCATAGGCTTTATGGAAGTCAATCTTCAGGAAGACCGCCTTAAGGTGTTTGGATCGCACCTCATGGAGGACCTCGTGAAGAGCCAGCACCCCATCCAGAATATAGCGGCCTTGGATGAAAGCCGATTGATTGGGGTGAGTGATTTGCTCCGCTAGCAGGGTCACCCTATTGGCGTACCCTTTAGCCAGAATCCGGAAACTCACATTGATCACCGTAATGGGGTGGAACTTCCGGATGTCTGAAGTGCCAGGGACCTTGGGAATGAGCGAGATCGTCCCATAGTTAAGGCGTCCGAGGTCGATGGACCCGACATAGAACTCGTCGAAGATGGCCACGACCTCCGACTTAATCACATTCCAGAAGCTTTGGAAGAACTTGACTGGAAGGCCATCCGGGTGTGACGCCCGGATAATTAGGCTACAGTAATCCCATGTTAACGATGCCACGTCAATTCAGTTACTGTTGCTAATCTTGCGTTGGATCAAAACACTCTAAATTCAAATTTAAACTTAGCAAACAGTCAAAGTTTTCAAAACATTTAAACAAAAATGTTCGGTGTGTGTCAAATATTGCTATGGTAATTTTAGTGAAGAAAACATAATTTTACAAAGTGCCTAAGTGCTTTAAACTAAATAAATAGAATAGAAAATAAATAAAAGAAAAGAAAATACAAAACAGTAAACAAAACAAAAAAAGGGAAAAGCAGTCACCCCCCCCCCCACTGGGCTTCGGCCCAGCAGGCCGGGCCCAACTGGCCCAACCGGCCAGCCCACCCAATCCCTCTAACCCTAGCCGATCCCCTCGCTCGGTGCCCACCTCTCCCCACTTCCCCCCCCCCACGACCCCCACTCTCTCACGAATCCCTCTCCTCCCTTTGTTCCTCCCGATCTGGATCCGGGGAACTGCCCCCGACGCCGACGGTTGCCGCCCCACCGCGGCACCAACGCCTCGACCCCGCCGCTCGTCCTCCTCCTCCTCGTCGCAAGCTGTCGATGCACGGCGCCCCTACCCCTTCGCGGACTCCCGCTGCTCGTCGTCATCACCTCGGCCACCCCGGCGCCGCCCGGATCGCCGCTGCCGCTCGCCTCCCCGTCACCCGGTCGTCCCCGACCTCCCCGAGCCCACTGCCAAGACCCTGCAACCGCCGTGAGCCCCGGCCTCTCCCCCACTCTCCCTCCATCCGTGACCCCCTCTCCGGCTCCGGCCACTGCCACCTGCGCCGGGGCCCAGCGCCCGCCGCCCTATCGCCCGCGCGCTGGCCGCGCCCAGCGCCTTCCCCCGCGCCCGCCGCCCTGTCGCCCACGCGCTGGCCGCGCCCAGCGCCTTCCCCACGCGCCCGCGCCCGCTCGGTGACGACCGCGCCCGCGCCAACTCGGCGACGGCCGCGCCCGCGCCCTGCTCCTCCCCTTTTGTTCGCCGTGGCCTCGCCACTGCCACGCCGGCGAACCCCCCCCCCTCGCTGGCCGCTGCCCACTCGCCGTGCCACTTCGGCACCCGGCTGGCGACGTCGTCGCCCCCCCTGATGGCCTGGGCGGGCGCCCATTCGGGCTGATGCCCGTCGCCCGCAGCGCCACACGCCCGCACCCAGCGCCCAAAACCCACCAAGCCCCTATGGGCCTATGACAACGGGCCCCGCCCCAGAACGATTTAAAAAAAAAGAAAAATAATTAGAAAGATATAATTAATTAATTAATTAATTAACTTAATTAATTCTTATTAAATTAACTAACTAAGGTTAATTAACCTAATTAACTATTGTTATTAGTTAATTAATTAGTATGACAGTGGGGCCCACCCCCCCCCCCCCAAATTAATTGTGATTAGTTTAATTAACCTGTTTAATTAATATGTGTCACTGACTAGTGGGACCCACTGGTCAGGTTGACCAGTCAACTCTGCTGACTGCTGACGTCTGCATGACATCATGCTGATGTCATTAATTCATTTTTGAATTAATTTAAATAATTAATTAAATTCCAGAAATTAATAAAATCTTTAGAAAATCATAACTTTTAATCCGTAACTCGGATTAAATTATTTTCAACATGAAAGTTGCTCAGAACGATGAGACGATTCCGGATACGCAATCCGTTCATCCGCCACACATCCCTAGCATATCAAACATGCAACTTTCCCCCTTCGGTTCATTTGTCCGAAAACGCGAAACACCGGGAATATTTTCCCGGATGTTTTCCCCCTTCGTCGGTATCACCTCCTACCGCGTTATGGCATACCTAGCAGCGCGTATTGCCTCGTTATGTTTTGTGATGCTTTGTTTGCTCCGTATTTACTGTTTCTTCCCCCTCTTCTTCCCCGGTAGACCCCGAGACTGATGCTGCTGGTGGTACCCCGATCGACTACGGTGTTGACGACCCCTCTCTCTTGCCAGAGCAACCAGGCAAGCCCCCCCCCTTGATCACTAGATATCGCCTACTCTCCTCTATACTGCTTGCATTAGAGTAGTGTAGCATGTTACTGCTTTCGTTATTCCTATCCTGATGCATAGCCTGTCTTTGATACTGTTGTTGATACCTTTACCTGCAATCCTACTTGCTTAGTATAGGATGCTAGTGTTCCATCAGTGGCCCTACACTCTTGTCCGTCTGCCATGCTATACTACTGGGCCGTGATCACTTCGGGAAGTGATCGCGGACATATACTATATACTTTACACTGTTACATTATCTGTGATGCTGTTCGGAGTTGGGGGCTGAAGGGGCAGGTGGTTCCACCCAGGTAGTGGTGGGCTTGGGTTCCCGACGGCCCCTGACTGTTACTTTGTGGCGGAGCGACAAGGCAGGTTTGAGACCACCTAGGAGAGAGGTGGGTCTGGCCCTAGTCGGCGTTCGCGGATACTCAACACGCTTAACGAGATCTGGGTATTTGATTTGAGTCTGGCCATTTGGTCTATACGCACTAACCATCTACGCGGGAGTAGTTATGGGTATCCCGACGTCGTGGTATCAGCCGAAGCACTTTTGACGTCAGCGACGGAGAGGCGCGCGCCGGACTGGACTGGAACGCCACTAGGCTTGGTCTGCTTCCGGCCGCCCTCGCAACATGCAGGTGTGCTCAGGGCGATGGGCCCAGACCCCTGCGCGCTTAGGTTTAGACCGGCGTGTTGACCTCTCTGTTGTGCCTAGGTGGGGCTGCGACGTGTTGATCTTCTGAGGCCGGGCATGACCCAGGAAAGTGTGTCCGGCCAAATGGGATCAAGCGTGTTGGGCTATGTGGTGCACCCCAGCAGGGAAGTTTATCTATTCGAATAGCCGTGTCCCTTGGTAAAAGGACGACCCGGAGTTGTACCTTGACCTTATGACAACTAGAACCGGATACTTAATAAAACACACCCTTCCAAGTGCCACACACAACCCGGTGATCGCTCTCTAACAGGGCATCGAGGAGGGGATCGCCGGGTAGGATTATGCTATACGATGCTACTTGGAGGACTTCCGTCTACTCTCTTCTACATGCTGCAAGACGGAGGCTGCCAGAAGCATAGTCTTTGACAGGATTAGCTATCCCCCTCTTATTCTGGCATTCTGCAGTTCAGTCCACTGATATGGCCCCTTACACATATATCCATGCATATGTAGTGTAGCTCCTTGCTTGCGAGTACTTTGGATGAGTACTCACGGTTGCCTTGTTTCCCCTTTTCCCCATCTCTCTACCCGATTGCTGCAACCAGACGAGGGAGCCCAGGATCCAGACGCCACCTTCGACGACGACTCCTACTACACTGGAGGTGCCTACTACTACGGGCAGCCCGTTGACGACGACCAGGAGTAGTTAGGAGGATCCCAGGCAGGAGGCTTGCGCCTCTTTCGATCTGTATCCCAGTTTGTGCTAGCCTTCTTAAGGCAACTTGTTTAACTTATGTCTGTACTCAGATATTGTTGCTTCCGCTGACTCGTCTATGATCGAGCACTTGTATACGAGCCCTCAAGGCCCCTAGCTTGTATTATGATGCTTGTATGACTTATTTTATTTGTAGAGTTGTGTTGTGATATCTTCCCTTGAGTCCCTGATCTTGATCGTACACATTTGCGTGCATGATTAGTGTACGATTGAGTCGGGGGCGTCACACCGGGCCAGGGGCCGAGGCCGGATTCATGCGTTTGATGGCGGCCCAAACCTCGTCCTCAGAGAAGGGGGCCAACAAGGCCGCATTCTCAAGGTCAGTGTCGGTGTCAAAACCGGCGGATCTCGGGTAGGGGGTCCCGAACTGTGCGTCTAGGCGGATGGTAACAGGAGACAAGGGACACAATGTTTTACCCAGGTTCGGGCCCTCTTGATGGAAGTAAAACCCTACGTCCTGCTTGATTAATATTGATGATATGGGTAGTACAAGAGTAGATCTACCACGAGATCAAGGAGGCTAAACCCTAGAAGCTAGCCTATGGTATGATTGTTGTATGTTGTCCTACGGACTAAAACCCTCCGGTTTATATAGACACCAAAGAGGGTTAGGGTTACACAAAGTCGGTTACAATGGTAGGAGATCTAAATATCCGCATCGCCAAGCTTGCCTTCCACGCCAAGGAAAGTCCCATCCGGACACGGGACGAAGTCTTCAATCTTGTATCTTCATAGTCCAGGAGTCCGACTCAAGATATAGTCCGGCTACCTGGACACCCCCTAATCCAGGACTCAATGACGACGAGTCCGGCGCGCAGATTGTCTTCGGCATTGCAAGGCGGGTTCCTCCTCCAAGTACTTCATAGAAGGTTTTAAACACCAAGGATAGTGTCCGGCTCTGCAAAATAAGTTTCCACATATTGCCATAGAGAGAATAACATTTACACACATCTGATCTGCTGACGTACCCCGTAGTGTGACATCACACTACAGCTGAGCCTTTATTCGAATCGTTTTTACTCCCCCACCTCAGCCCATTTTGCGAGGCGGTTTCCTTGGCACGTCTTGTCAAAGCAGAGATCGTGTCCCCTTTATTTACGGGATTCTCATCAATACGGACGTGGGTAACCCAATCGTGCCCGTTGGCATGTTTTCTCGATTAAAGGCGAGTCCCAAACGGTTACGGGGAGGGCTCTTGGTATTCAACCTCTTGTAAAGAGACCAAGGCCTTACTCCTTTCTTTCAATCTCAAATGAGTTCACCCATCGCCTCGAGTTCCAACACCCTAGGCTCCAGATTTCAGGCGCTTTGGACCTTCGACAATGTCCGGTTCTGACCTTCAAGGCCGATGGACGTCCTCCTCCGTCACGGAGGAGGACGTGCTAAAGTTGAGAGAGGCCGAGTTCTTGACCGGCAAAATTTCGCATAGGCTGCCTGCTCAAGGGCAGGCTATTCCCAGTCCCCAGCCCGGTGAGAGCGTGGTGTTCATGTCTCACTTCCTTCGGGGGTTAGGCTTCCCGATGGATCCCTTCTTGAGGGGGCTAATGTTCTATTATGGGCTGGAATTTCACGACTTTGCTCCGGAGTCCATCCTCCATATTTCCTCATTTATCATCGTGTGTTAAGCATTCCTCAGTGTTACTCCTCACTTCGGATTATGGCTCAAGACCTTTAAAGTAGAGCCGAAGATGATCGAGGGACGGCACGCCGAGTGCGGAGGCGCTGTTATAAGCAAGAATGCTAATGCTCCATGGCTCGAGGGCTCTTTTCAAGAGGAGCTTGGCTTATGGCAACGAGAGTGGTTGTAAGTGCATCTAGTGCCCCTTAGTGATTTTATTTCCAAAATCACTAAGGGGCACTAGATGCACTTACAATCTCCCCCTTTTTGGTGATTGATGACAATATATGTTAAGTTTTCAACGGGGATAAATATATGAAGTGTAAATACTGATATTGAGGGATTTGATTGCAAGATACAGAAGAACTCCCCCTGAAGATGTGCATAGTGAGGAATTTTCTTTTGAAGCAATGCACACTTGAAGAGTTGAATCATGGAGATCTCCCCCTATATCTTGTAATTCATACACGCATTTGATATATAATATGGAGAATTTGAAATGCATGATGAAATATGGTGCCTGATGAAATTCAGCATGCGTGCAATAATATTAATGAGCAATAAGCATGCAGAATAGTGCATCAAAAGTATCAGTGCATCAAAAATATGAACTACTAGAAAAATCGCCTATTCACCCCCCCTCTAGTCGATATAACGCACTCCATCATCTCGGATCTCAGCCCATCTCAGCAGAGCTTGTCTTCGGGGGACCTTCTTCCGGAGATGATGGAGAGCGGAACGCCTCCCCCTGCCGTGCCGCCTAGCGAGGCAGGCGACCCTGAGGTATCGTCGCGGAGGATTTCTCCGAATCCAGCAGGGGCGGAAGGTAGCCATATGGCCCCCCAAGGTTCTCCGCGTCCGGCCTTCGAAAGAGGCCATAAGACGAGTCCGACACCGTTCGGTGCGCGGTCGGAGGAGCTGAAGAATCTGCTAGGGCGAGCATCTATCTCAGAGGAGCACCATGCATTGATGGGCACGGTGATTGAAAGGATTTCGTCCGCGGAAGGCGGATTGCACGAGGCCGTCAGAAGTTTACTGACAGGTTTTGAGGTACGTGAGATAATGTACACTTTTTGACAGTTGCACATAAATAAGATGCGCCCTGTGTAGATAGTAGCCCCTGAGACTCTGTGCGTTGTCAAAAGTGACGGCGCGCAGAGGATCATAATCCCAGGTCTAAAGTGCCTCCTTTGTATGTAGGTGGCGAAGTGTCCGGAATCCAGCCGGACTGATGAATTTGCCGAGCTAAAGCGGCAACTTGATGTGGCAGATGCCGACAGCGTGCTTGTTAACAAGCGGCTTGACGAGGCGCAAGGTAAATAATCCCTCCGGTGGCACCTGGTAAGGGGAGCTTATGCCGGTATCTTACTATGTGTATGCTTGAGGCAGATGGTGCGGCCGCCGTGGAGAGTCTTCGGGCGGAGCTTGCCCGAGCCAAGGAACAAGCCAAAAAAAGTGATGCGGCTGCCGAGAAGGCCCTTGAAGAGCTGAGAGCCGAACAGGCTGCTCACTGCCGAAGCAAGAAAGAGCTGGCCGAGATGGCCGTGAAGCTAAGGAGCGCTGCTGACCATTGCAAGCTTCTTGAAAAAGAAGACCGGGCGGAACAGACGGACTTGGAGAAGGCCCTTGCTGATGCCAAGGACGCTCGATCTGCGATGAGAGCTGCGAAGGAGGAGCTGCGTCAAGCCGGAGAGATCGCGGCTAGAAAGCCCTTTATGCTGCGGAGGAAGTTTTGTGATCCTAAGCATGCTCCGTTGGACCGACTGTGGAGTACGGCGGACACCTATCTGGATTTGGCGGCAAGTGCTGCTGATGCGATCGAACACTTTCGCGATCAAGAAGATTGCAAAGTGGAGAAACTCTTCTGGTCGCAGTTCCACAATCCAGAGCGTCCACTATCAGTGGCCGATCGTCTGGCCGAATGGGCCGAGCGGGATAGGTTGTCCGGACTCGCCATGAAGTGCGTCATGAGTCATTTGTGGCCGGAGAGATCGGAGCCAAGAGTTATTTCAGCTTGGTGCAGCAATTCCTTGGTGCGGTGCCGCGTATCAATGCAATTAAGAGGTCAGCATGCATAGAGGGTGCGCGGATGGCTCTTGCCCGTGTCAAGACATACTGGGCAGAAATGGAGACCACCGTTGTTGCATCCCGAGATTCGAACAGAAGCCGAGTACCTGCCGAGCACTATTTTCAGGAAGTTCTGCAAGGCGCTCGTGTAATAGAGACACAGTGCTCGAAGGATGCTATGTTCGAATAGCATATGCGATTGTAAAACGATATCTTGATAAATTATAGGAACTTTTTATACTTGTGCCTACAAGTATTGTAACACCTCCTGTGCGGCCGTTTAAAAAATATATAAAATCTGAAAGATGGCAGTCGTCGGTTTCAGCCCCCACACAAATAATGCTGGGGTGTTCGCAGAAGGCGCATTTTCACACTTGATCCAACGTGTTGGTCCTACAAAGGAGGTGATAGCGCAGCGAACTAGGCAATCAGACTACAATGCTTTATCACTTTCACTTAGCCATAGGAGCTTGACAGTGAGGCTACTTAGATAGCCCCTGGTGGCGATTGCGCTCGCCCGAATTCGGGGCGCGTATGTGCCTGGCCGGGAAACGACCCTTCGTTAATGCGGAGGGATCCTATAGATTCCGTTAAGTCACCGAGTGGTTGACCAGTCTCACGCTACATCATGACAGTCAGTTTTCGGCTTTCTCTACTGAGGTGCTCGCCTGGCCGAACCGGGGCACAATCGTAGTAGTTCTCCTGGTGCCGCCCTAGCCGATAGAGCGGAACGTAAGGCAGCCAAACACAAGAGCCGGGCAACCCAATGTTTGACCAAAGACATGATTCGGAGATGATGCATATAAGGCCAAACTCGCGACGCCGAACACTCCCTAAGGTATTCGGTCTTTATGAGGCGGGCGAGACAACGCCCTTAGTTAAAAAGCCCCTAGTGTCCAGGTACGCGCAAAAATTCTGACGCGGCAACATGCCAAGACGCCAGTCTCCTCCTTGGTTATACCAGAGAAAACCAGGGGATGTGTATCAACAAGAGACAGTAAAAAAGGTTTACGCAGGGTCTTAATCTGAAAAGAATCCTTGGAACGGGTCGCTGCTGCATGTCTGCGCCTGTGTCTCCGTTGTGCCGTATCCTGGACAGGCGCAACACGGTGTTCATCTGTAAAAGAGAGGAACTTAGGTGAAAAAAGGTCGTGCCGAACAGAAGTTATACTAAATAAACAAAGTATAAATTGAAATGGGTAAAATTGAGCTTGATTGTCTCTTATTTTATATGTGCGGAGCCCCTAGAACAGGGGTATGCGACTATTAAGCCTTAATCAATGATATTTTTATGCCGGACTCGTCTATCTGTGTCCGTAGTCTTAATGACCTGTTTAGATGTTTTGGCTGATGAAGCTGTTTTATTGTGGGGCTGTTAAGGCAGCCGCACAGTCTTCCGTGCGGGGGGCGTACTCAATGCTTCCCCTGTAATGAGATGATGCCTCATGGACCGGGCATCTTAAGTGTAAGAGATGCATAATGCGGTTGAGGGAGTCCTGGATTAGGGGGTGTTCGGATAGCCGGACTATACCTTCAACCGGACTCCAGGACTATGAAGATAAAAAATTGAAGACCTCGTCCCGTGTCCGGAAGGATCTTTCCTTGGCGTGGAAGGCAAGCTAGGCGTGCGGATATTCAAGATCTCCTACCATTGTAACCGACTCTGTGTAACCCTAATCCTATCCGGTGTCTATATAAACCGGAGGGTTGTAGTCCGTAGGACAACCACCATCATACACAATCATACCATAGGCTAGCTTCTAGGGTTTAGCCTCCTTGATCTCGTGGTAGATCTACTCTTGTACTACCCATATCATCAATATTAATCTAGCAGGAGTAGGGTTTTACCTCCATCGAGAGGGCCCGAACCTGGGTTAAATAAAGTGTCCCTTGTCTCCTGTTACCATCCGACCTTGACGCACAGTTCGGGACCCCCTACCCGAGATCCGCCGGTTTTGACACCGACATTGGTGCTTTCATTGAGAGTTCCTCTGTGTCGTCGCTTTTAGGCCCGATGGCCCCTTTGATCATCAACAACGATGAGGTCCAGGGTGAGACTTTCCTCCCCGGACAAATCTTCGTCTTCGGCGGCTTCGCTCTGCGGACAAATTCGCTTGGTCGTCTGGAGCAGATTGAAAGCTACGCCCCTGGCCATCAAGTCAGGTTTGGAAGCTTAAACTACACGGCAGATATCCGCGGAGACTTGATCTTCGACGGGTTCGAGCCACAGCCAAGCGCGCCGCACTACCTCGAGGGGCATGATATAGCTCTGCCTCCGAATAGTGCCCTGGAGGCCGCACACGCACCGGCCCCGATCCTCGACTCGGAGGCCGCTGCGTTCTTTGAGGATGAACGGTTGGACGTCACCTCGGGGGCTGTGATCTTGAAGGCGATCGAGCCGAACGCCATCCCCGCACTCCGCACGGCCCATGACTCCAAACTCCGAACTCCGGGCCTCCCGTGCCCCTGCCGATCGAATCCGATTGGGCGCCTATAATGGAGTTCATCACCGCGGACATCTTTCAGCACTCACCTTTCGGATATCCTGAATTCTCTCAAGTCTCTTTCTTTATCAGGAGAGCCTAGGCCGGATTACGGTCTGCGAGGTTGGGATTCGGACGACGAAGAAATTGAAAGCCCACCCACCACCCACTTAATAGCCACTGTCGATGATTTAACCGACATACTTGACTTCGGATCCGAAGACTTCGACGGTATGGACGACGAAGATGGAGACGAACAGGAACCAGCACCTATAGGGCGCTGGACCGCCACCCCATCTCATGATGTATTCATGGTGGATACCCCTAAAAGAAACGACAACAAGGAAAAAGGGGACGAAAAAGGGATAAACCCCCCGAAAAGCAATCAAAGCGGCGACGAAAACGTCGAGCCATGCCCCGCCTCGATCAAGACCTAGCCATAGAGAAGGATGAGCCGGTAGACGACAAGCATGCCTTAGAGCAACCGTCCGAACAGGGCAACGCGGATAGAGAGGACAGGCAGCCCTCCTCCGGCCATAACAGAACTCCAGACAATCTCACGCCGGATAAGACCACGGAGCAGAAGAATCTCCATGAAAGGCTCATTGCCACAGCACGTAGCCTGAAAAAGCAGAACCGGAAGCTAAAGACGGCGGAAGATGCACTCAGAATAAGATGGAGCAAGGTAATCAAGACCGCAGACAAATACGGCGGCAGCCGCCGCACTAAAAGCTATCCGAAGGGAAAACTACTGCCCGAATTCGACCAAGAGGCCGTAGAGCCCTCGGATTCAAAAAATAAAAAAGCCACACGGTCGGATAGATGACCCCACGGCCACCATAAAATGTTAAGCGGCGTCGCACTCAATGCGGCATGTGACCCAATTAAAGACTCGCATCATGGCCCAGCCAGGTCCATTTATGGGCCAAGAAAGCAAGCTCTCACAAGCAATGCAAAAAAGCCATCATCAGAATCCGGCACACCCAAATACAGGGGCGCCGCACACCCCCTATGTTTCACCGATGAGGTTCTGGAATATGAATTCCCAGAGGGATTCAAACCCGTCAACATAGAGGCGTACGATGGAACAACAGACCCCGGAGTATGGATCGAGGATTATATCCTCCACATACATATGGCTAGAGGAGATGATCTCCACGCCATCAAATATTTACCCCTTAAGCTTAAAGGGCCAGCCCGGCACTGGCTTAAAAGCCTTCCCGAAAACACAATTGGAAGTTGGGAAGAGCTCGAGGATGCTTTCCGAGCAAATTTTCAAGGGACCTATGTCCGCCCCCCGGACGCAGACGATCTCAGTCACATAACTCAACAGCCCGGAGAATCAGCTCGGCAGTTCTGGAACAGATTCCTTACTAAAAAGAATCAGATAGTGGATTGTCCGGACGCCGAAGCCTTAGCAGCTTTCAGGCATAATGTCCGAGATGAATGGCTCGCTAGACACCTTGGCCAGGAAAAGCCAAGAACAATGGCCGCACTCACAAGCCTCATGACCCGCTTTTGCGCAGGAGAGGACGGCTGGTTGGCAAGATGCAGCCCAAGCGACCCAAGTACATCCGAAATCAGGGATGGAAACGGAAAACCGCGACGAAATAAGGACCGTCGCCGAACCAAAGAAAAAAGTCCGAAGAGCACGGCAGTCAATGCCGGATTCAAACGCTCACGGCAAAATCAGACAAAACCACCCCTTCAGGACAATAGGGATGATCCGTTCAGCTTAAACAGAATCCTGGACAGAATATGTCAGATACACAGTACTCCTGGGAAGCCTGCTAATCACACCCACAGAGACTGTTGGGTTTTTAAAACAATCCGGAAGGCTTAACGCCGAACACAAGGGGCTCGATACACCAAGCGAAGACGAGGACGAACCCTAGAAGCAGAACACCAGGAAACAAAAGAACTTCCCACAAGAAGTTAAAACAGTGAACTCACTTCACGTAACAAAACATGTGGAACCCATAAAGGTACGCACAATAAAACCTATCCCTCAGGGGTCCCGCCACTGGTTATTAAAACCAATCATTTTTTATGAGCTAGATTATTCTAGAAATATCAAAAACACAGGCCGGACTGCCCTGATACTCGATCCAATAACTAACGGGTTCCAGTTTACCAATGTCCTTATGGACGGCGGCAGTGGACTAAACCTGATATATCAGGATACAATCCACCGCATGGGCATAAACCCAGCAAGAATCCGCCACAGCAAAACCTCCTTTCAAGGGGTAGCGCCGGGCCCGGACACCCATTGTATGGTTTTTCTCCGGCTTGAAGTCATATTTGGCTCTGCCAATAACTTCCGTTGCGGAAAGCTGACCTTCCATGTCGTCCCGTTTTCAAGTCGCTATCAAGCACTAATGAGACGCGGAGCTTTCGCTCGCTTTAACACAATACCGCACTATGCATCTCTCACGCTTAAGATGCCCGGTCCACGAGGCATCATCTCTTTAAAGGGAGCACACTAAAATACGCCTCCTCCAAACAGAGGATTGCACGGCCGCCTAAATAGCCGCACAATAAAGTGGCCTCGCCAGCCAAAAGACTTTTTCGATATAAGTCATTAAAGACCACGGACCCGGACTAAATGAGTTCGGCATAAGTCCATCTTCAACGCAGGCTTAAACGCCATATACCCCCGTACCGGGGGCTATACGCAGAGACAATAAAGCTCAACTTTATATATTTTTTATTTTATATTTTGTTTATTTTCTTTTTGTTCCGCACGACCCATTTTCAATTCAGTTCCTCTCTTTTACAGATGAACGTCGTGCGGCGCCCGTCCAGGACACGGCACAGCGGAGACACAGGCGTTCACGTGCAGTAGCGACCCGTCCTAAGGATTCTTTTTAGATTAAGACCCTGCGTAAACCTTTTTTACTGCCTCTTGCTGCTATACATCCCTTGGTTTCTTCTACTATAACCAAGGAGGAGGCTGGCGTTTTGGCATGTGGCCACGCCAGAATTTTTGCTCGTACCTGGACACTAGGGGCTCTATTTTTTTAATAAAGGGTGTTGTTTCACCCGCACTCATAAAGACCGAACACCTTAGGGAGTGTTCTGCGTCGCGAGTTTTGGCACTATATGCATCAGCTCCGAATCATGTCTTTGGTCAATTGTTGGGTTGCCCGGCTCCTGAGTTCGGGTACCTTACGTTCCGCTCTATCGGCTAAGGTAGCACCAGGAGAACTACTGCGATTGTTCCCCGGTTCGGCCGGGCGAGCACCTCAGTAGAGAAAGCCGAAAACTGACTGTCATGATGTAGCGCGAGACTGGTCGCCACTCGATGACTTATAGGAATTTATCGGATTCCTCCGCTTTGACGAAGGGCCGTTTCTCGGTCAGGCACGTATGCGCCCCGAATTCGGGCAAGCACAGTCGCCACTATGGGGCTACCTAAAGAGTCCCACTGTCAAGCTCCTATGGCTAAGTGAAAGTGTTAAAGCAGTATAGTCCGGTTGCCTAGCCTGTTGCGCTATCACCTCCTTTGTAGGACCAAGACGTTGGGTTAAGTGTGAAAATGCGTCTTCTGCGCGCACCCCCGCACTATGTGCGTGGGGGCTGAAGCCAACGACTGCAATCTTTCAGAATTTATATATATATATTAAAATGGCCGCACAGGAGGTGTTCTTAATACTTGAAGGCATAAGTCTAAAAAATGCCACTACAATTTATCAAAATACTGTTTTATGATTACATATGCTATCATAATATAGCATCCTTCGAGCACTGCGTCTCTATTACGCGAGCGCCTTCGAGGACTTCCTTAAAATAGTGCACGGAAGGTATTCAGCTTTTATCCGAATCCCGGGACGCAACAATGGTGGGCTCCATATCTGCCCAGTATGTCTTGACACGGGCAAGAGCCAGCCGAGCGCCCTCTATGCACGCTGACCTCTTCATAGCATCGACACGTGGCACCACGTCAAGAAATTGCTGCACCAAGCTGAAATAACTCTTCGGCTTCGATCTCCCCGGACACAGATGATCCATGACGTACTTCATGGCGAGTCCGGACAACCTATTCAGTTCGGCCCATTGGGCCAGGCGATCGTCCACTGCCAGTGGACGCTCTGGATTGAGGAATTGCGACCAAAAGAGCTTCTCCACTTCATGATCCTTTTTATCTCGAAAGTGTTCGATCGCATCAGCAGCACTAGCCGCCAAATTCAGATAGGTGTCCTCTACACTCCACATCCGGTCTAACGGGGCAAACTTCAGATCACAAAATTTTCTCCGCAGCGAGAAGGGCTTTCCATCCGCAATTTGCCCGGCTTGACGCAGCTCTTCCCTTGCCGCTCTCATTATAGAGCGGGCATCCTTGGCGTCAGCAACAGCCCTCTCTAAGCTCGTTTGCCTCGCCCGACCCTCTTCTTCAAGAAGCTTGCAACGGTCAGTAGCACTCTTTAACTTTAGGGCCATATCAGCCATCTCCTCCTTGCTTCGGCAATGGGCAGCCTGTTTGGCTTTCAGCTGTTCAAGGGCTTTCACGGCAGCCGCATCGCTTTTCCTGGCTTGTTCCTTCGCTTGGGCGAGTTCGGCCCTAAGACCCTCCACGGCGGCCGCACTATCTGCGTTAAGCATACACACGGTAAGATATTGACATAAAGCTCCTCTTACTAACCATCGCCCGATGATTTCAATACCTTGAGCATCATCAAGCCGCTTGTTAACAAGAGCGATGTCGGCTTCTGCCTCATCAAGTTGTCGCTTCAGTTCGGCAAATTCACCAATCCGGCTTGACTCCGGACAATCAGCCACCTACATATCAAGGTGCTACTTAAAGGACCTGGGATTAAGATCCTCTACGCGCCATCAATTTTAACGACGCACAGAGTCTCAGGGGCTACTACCTACACAGGGCGCACCTTACTTATGCACAACTAACACAAGTGTACATTATTTAAAACGTACCTCAAGGCCCGTCAGTAAACTTTTGACGGCCTCGTGCAATCCGCTTTCGGCGGATGAAATCTTTTCAATCACCGTGCTCATCAACGCACGATGCTCCTCTGAGACAGAGGCTCGCCCCAGCAGAATCTTTAGCTCCTCCGGCCGAACACCAGATGGTGCCGAACTCGTCCCATGGCCTCCCTTAAAGGCCGGACGCGGAGAACCTCGGGGGACCACACGGCCACCTTCCGCCCCTGTCGGATCCGGAGAAATCCTCTGCGACGAGGCCTCAGTGTCACCCGCCTTGCTAGGCGGTACAGAAGGAGGAGGCGTCCCGCTCTCCATCATCTCCGTAAGAAGATCCCCGAAGGCGAGCTCTGCTGACAAGGGCTGAGGTCCGAACTACAAAGTAAGGTTTCGGTTAAAACTTCTCAGATATAAATCAAGGATTTCTCTTAAAAGAAAAACTCTTCTTCTACTTACGGCTCGCCGGAGAGCTCGTCCCTTTGAGGGTTTAGTTCGGCCGAGGGGCTCCCCGACATCGGGCCCTCTGACAAGGATTCTTTCCCCCGCTTCGAGGCTACGGTCTCCGGGTCGTCAGAGGCGGCCCTTTTCTTTCCCTTAGGGGGGGGGGATTGTCGATTCCCCCCTTCAGAATGGCCTCTTTCGAGGAGGCCATGGTTTCCTTGTCCTCCCCCTTATTTCCCTCCAAAGGCAGTACCTCCAGCATCCTGACTAGCACAGATCCAGCCTGGTTTCGGGAAGGGGAGCCGGACAACTGATCAGCTTCGCCTTCGCTATCCACTCCTGCTTAAAAGGAGAAGCGCTGTTAAGAGCAAGTCAATTATGCAGATAGAAGGTCCGGTCACAAGGTCACTTACTTGAATATCCGGGCGATTGCGGCTTAAACCTACGTCCTCGGTCAAATCCGGACTCACTTCTTGTGATCCGAAGAACAGTTTATGCATCTCCGTGGGCGTCGCGCCCATAAAATCCCGGAGAGCTCACGGTCCCTCTGGATTGAACTCCCACAGACGAAGGGGGTGACGTTGGCCGGGCAGTGTCCGGCGAATCAGCATGACTTGTGTCACCTTGACCAGGTCGAGGTCTCCTTCCAAGAGATCCTTAATGCGGCCCTGCAGCAGAGTACGTCTTTGGGCAAGCCCCGATCTAACCCTGTGTTAATCCACGACGCTAGCCACGGTGGGGGACCCGAGCGAAAGGCAGGAGGCACCACCCATGTGGTGCCCCGAGGGGCGGTGATATAGAACCACTCCTGTTGCCACAAGCCAAGCTCCTCCTGAAAAGTGCCCTCGGGCCATGGAGCATCGGCATTTCTTTTTATAGCAGCGCCTCCGCACTTTGCGTGGCGCCCCTCGATCGTCTTCGGTTCTACTTTGAAGGTCTTGAGCCATTGTCCGAAGTGAGGGGTAACACGGAGGAACGCTTCGCACACAACAACGAACGAGGAGATGTGGAGGATGGACTCCGGAGCTAAGTCATGGAATTCCAGCCCATAGTAAAACATCAGCCCCCTTACAAAGGGATCCATTGGGAAGCCTAATCCCCGAAGGAAGTGGGATACGAATACCACACTCTCACTGGGCTGAGGGCTAGGGATCACCTGTCCTTGAACAGGCAACCTATGCGAAATCTCGCCGGTCAAAAATTTAGCTTCCCTCAACCTTAATACGTCCTCCTCCGTGATGGAGGAGGGCATCCATCGGCCTTGGAGGTCGGAACCGGACATTATCGAAGGTCCGGTGCGCCTGGAATCTGGAAGCCTAGGGTGTTGGAACTCGAGGCGACATGCGAACTCGTTTTGAGAATAGAAGAAGGGAACAGGGTCTTGGTCTCTTTATAAGAGGCAGAATACCAAGAGCCCTCCCCATAACCATCTTGGACTAGCCTCTAATTGAGGCAAACGTGCTAACGGGCACAATTGGGTTACCCACGTCCGTATTAATGAGAATCCCGTTAAAAGGGGGACACGATCTCTGCTTTGACAAGACGTGCCAAGGAAACCGCCTCGCTAAACACGCTGAGGTGGAACAATGAAAACAATTTATATAAAGAGCTTGGCCGCAATGTTATGACGCACTGCGGAATCCGTCAGCAGATTTGATTTGTGTTAATATTATTCTCTGTATGGTAATATGTGGAAACTTATTTTGCAGAGCCGGACACTATTTTTGGTGTTTACAATCTTCTTGAAGAACTCGGAGGAGGAACCCGCCTTGCAATGCCGAAGACAATCTGCGCGCCGGACTCGTCGTCATTGAAGCCTGGTTCAGGGGCTACTGAGGGAGTCCTTGATTAGGGGGTGTTCGGATAGCCGGACTCCAGGACTATGAAGATACAAAATTGAAGACCTCGTCCCATGTCCAGAAGGATCTTTCCTTGGCGTGGAAGGCAAGCTAGGCGTGCGGATATTCAAGATCTCCTACCATTGTAACCGACTCTGTGTAACCCTAACCCTATCCGGTGTCTATATAAACCGGAGGGTTGTAGTCCGTAGGACAACCATCATCATACACAATCATACCATAGGCTAGCTTCTAGGGTTTAGCCTCCTTGACCTCGTGGTAGATCTACTCTTGTACTACCCATATCATCAATATTAATCTAGCAGGAGTAGGGTTTTACCTCCATCGAGAGGGCCCGAACCTGGGTAAAATAAAGTGTCCCTTGTCTCCTGTTACCATCCGACCTTGACACACAGTTCGGGACCCCCTACCCGAGATCCGCTGGTTTTGAGACCGACAGCGGTATTGCGTTAAAGCGGGCGAAAGCTTCGCGTGCCAGCAGTGCTTGATAGCGACCTGAGAATGGGACGATGTGGAAAGTTAGCTTTTCGCGGTGGAAGTTATTGGGGGAGCCGAATATAACTTCAAGCCGGAGAAAACCCATGCAATGGGTATCCGGACCTCACGTTACCCCTTGAAAGGAGGTTTTGCTATGGCGAATTCTTGTTGGGTCTATCCCCATGTGGCGGATTGTGTCCTGATATATCAGGTTTAGACCGCTGCCGCCGTCCATCAGGACATTTGTAAACTAGAGTCCGCCATTTATTGGATCGAGTACCAAGGAAGTCCAGCCTGCGTTCCTGATACTTCTAGAGTAATCCTGATGATCGAAGATGATTGGTTTTGACAACCAGTGGCGAGACACCTTTGGGATAGGCCGTATGGCGCATACCTTTATGGGCGCCGCACGTTTTGTTATGTGAAGTAAGTTTACTGTTTTTACTTCTTGTGGAAAATTGTTTTGTTTCCTGGTGCTCTACTTTTGGGGTTCGTCATCGTCTTCGCTTGGTGTGTCGAGCCCCTTGTGTTCGACGTTGAGTCTGCCGGATTGATTGAAGACCCAACAATATATGTGGGTATGGTTAGCAGGCTTCCCGGGAGTACTGTGTATTTGACATATCCTGTCCAAGATTTTGTTTAGGTTGGATAGCTCGTCCCTGTTATCCTCGAGGGGCGGCTTTTTCTGATTCTATCGCGAGCTTTTGAATCTGGCATTGACTGCCGTGCTCTTCGGACTGTTTTCCTTAGTCCGGCGATGGTCCTTGTTGCGTTGCGGTTTTCCGTTTCCATCCCTAGTTTCGGATGTACTTGGGTCGCTGGTGCTACATCTTGCCAACCAGCTGTCCTGTCCAGCGCAAAAGCGGGTCATGAGGCTTGTTAATGCGGCCATTGTTCTTGGCTTTTCTTGGGCGAGGTGTCTGGCGAGCCATTCGTCTCGAACGTTATGCCTAAAAGCTGCTAAGGCTTCGGCGTCCGGACAGTCGACTATCTGATTCTTTTTAGTAAGAAATATGTTCCAGAATTGCCGAGCTGACTCTCCGGGCTGTTGAGTTATGTGACTGAGATCGTCTGCATCCGGAGGGCGGACATAGGTCCCTTGAAAATTTGCTCGGAAAGCGTCCTCGAGCTCTTCCCAACTTCCAATTGTGTTTTCAGGAAGGCTTTTAAGCCAATGCCGGGCTGGCCCTTTAAGCTTGAGGGGTAAGTATTTTATGGCGTGGAGGTCATCTCCTCTGGCCATATGTATGTGAAGGATATAATCCTCGATCCAGACTCCAGGGTCTGTTGTTCCGTCGTATGCCTCTATGTTTACGGGTTTGAATCCCGCTGGAAATTCATAATCCAGGACCTCATCGATGAAACATAGGGGGTGTGCGGCACCCCTGTAATTGGGTGTGCCGTGATGTTCGGATACTGTTTTTGTTGCATTGCTTACGAGAGCTTGCTTTCTTGGCCCATAAATAGATCTAGCTGGGCCCTCTTTCTGATGCGAATCCTTGAGTGGGTTGCATGCCGGCTTGAGTGCGGCGCCGCTTGCTGCTTTATGCTGGCCATGGGGTCGTCTATCCGACCGGGTGGCTTTCTTACTTTTTGAATGCGGGGGCTCTAAGGCCTCTTCGTCAAATTCAGGCAGTAGCTTTCGCTTCGGATAGCTTTTAGTGTGGCAACTTCCGCCGTATTTGTCTGCGGTGTTGAGTATTTTGCTCCATCTGATCCTGAGTGCATCTTCCGCAGTTTTTAGCTTCTGCTTCTACTTTTTCAGGCTACGTGCAATGGCAACGAGCCTTTTGCGGAGGTTCTTCTGCTCCATGAGCTTATCGGGCGTAAGGTCATCCCGAATGCCGTTTTCGCCGGGGAAGGGTTGTTCGGTTTGTTTATCCAAGTTGTCCTGTTCGGACGGTTGCTATAAGGCATGCTCGTCGTCCATCGGCTCGTCCTGCTCTATAGCTGGGTCTGTATGGTTGCTGTCCTTATCGAGGCGGGGCTTGGAGCGGCGTTTATGCCGCTGCTTTGATTGCTTTTCGAGAGATCGATCCCTCGTTGCATCCCCGTGTTCCTCGTTGTCATTTTCTTTAGGTGTATCCACCATGTGCACATCATGAGATGAGGTGGCTGTCCAATGCGCTATAGGCGTTGGTTCATGTGCGTCTCCTGCATCGTCGTACATACCATCGATGTCTTCGGAGTCGAAATTGAGCACGTCGTTTAAATTATTGACAGTGGCTACCAAATGGGTGGTGGGTGGGCTTTGAATTTCTTCATCGTCCGTATCCCAACCTTGCTGACCGTAGTCCGGCCAAGGCTCTCCTGATAAAGAGAGAGACTTTAGCGACTTCAGAATGTCGCCGAAGGGCGAGTGCTAAAAGATGTCTGCGGCGGTGAACTCCATGATCGGCGCCCAATCGGATTCGATCGGCAAGGGCGCAGAGGGCTCGGAGTCCGGAGAGGAGTCCGGTCCCTCGGAGTCACGGGCCTTGCAGAGTGCGGGGCTGGTGTTCGGCTCGATCGCCGTTGGGGTCGCAGCCCCCGAGGCGCCGTCCAACCACTCATCCTCGATCGGTGTAGTTGGATCCGGATTAAGGGTCAGAACCGATGTGTGCGCGGCCTCTAGGGCACTGTTCGGCGGCAGAGCTAGATTGTGCCCATCATGACAGTGCGGCGCGCTCGGCTGTGGCTCGAATCTGTCGAAGATCAAGTCCCCGCGGACGTCAGTCGTGTAGTTTAAACTTCCAAACCTGACCTGATGGCCAGGGGCGTAACTTTTGATCTGCTCCAGATGGCCAAGTGAATTGGCCCGCAGTGCGAAGCCGCCGAAGACGAAGATCTGTCCGGGGAGAAAGGTCTCACCCTGGACTGCATCGTTATTGATGATCGGAGAAGCCATTGGGCCTAAAAGCGACGACACAGAGGAACTCTCAATGAAAGCACCAATGTCAATGTCAAAACCGGCGGATCTCGGGTAGGGGGTCCCGAACTGTGCGTCTAGGCGGATGGTAATAGGAGACAAGGGACACAATGTTTTACCCAGGTTCGAGCCCTCTTGATGGAGGTAAAACCCTACGTCCTGCTTGATTAATATTGATGATATGGGTAGTACAAGAGTAGATCTACCACGAGATCAAGGAGGCTAAACCCTAGAAGCTAGCCTATGGTATGATTGTTGTATGTTGTCCTACGGACTAAAACCCTCCGGTTTATATAGACACCGGAGAGGGTTAGGGTTACACAAAGTCGGTTACAATGGTAGGAGATCTAAATATCCACATCACCAAGCTTGCCTTCCACGCCAAGGAAAGTCCCATCTTGACACGGGATGAAGTCTTCAATCTTGTATCTTCATAGTCCAAGAGTCCGGCTGAAGATATAGTCCGGCTACCCGGACACCCCCTAATCCAACTCCCTCAGTCAGACACAAGTTGGCGACCGGACCAGCAGTCGAGTGCCAAAGATAAGCTGCTCCGAGGAGTGTCTGTGAACATGGCTCTATAGAAGCCGTCGACATGGGACCTAATGTCCCGGGGGGACTGCAAAAGGTTTGGACCGTCCCAAAGGAGAGGGATGGTGTTACGCCTACGCCGGCCATTAGCGATAGCCTAGAAATAAGCCGTATTCGCGTCGCCCTTCAACACCCATTTCTGAGCGCCACGCAACCGCCAGTAGGCCTCTTCATCAGTGTAGATGACAGAGAGCTGATCTTCCAAGTCGTAGCGAGAGAGCCACTCCTCGGGAGAGAGGCCGGAAGCATCAACGCGCAGGTCCAGGGTTTGGATTGCTGACGGCAGGGCCTTCTTACGCTCGCGGAGGTCGCGCCCTAGGTTGGCACCCCACCCCTTCATAAACTGCCGACCACGTTTGGCGCAGGCGTGCCAGGAGTCGACAGCGGAGGGAGGGCTGGACGGAGACTGTGAGAGGGCGTGAGTCTCCAGCCAGCGCGCACAGACCGCGTCAATGAAGCCCGCTTGGGACAACCAGAATGTCGCAAAACAGAATCGGGGCGGGATCAGGGGACGCTCATCGACGGAGGAGAGGAGGAGGGGGACGTGGTCAGAGCCAATCGGAGTGATGGCCCGGAGCGAGGCAAGGGAGCAACGGAGGTCCCATTCCGGAGACACTAGGACCCGGTCCAGGACGGACTAGGTCGGGGCTACCTGGTGATTGGTCTAGGTGATCCTGGCACCAACCCGGTTAATCTCACAGAGGCCAAGATCGGCAATGCAATCGTTGAACATTTGCATCAGGGCAAAGTTGACGTTTGCATTGCTCTTGTCCTCCGCACACCTAAGGAGATTAAAGTCACCCCCACCACCACCGGCAGAGTGGCAGCCGACTCCTTCCTGTTGAGCTCCTCGAGGAAGGAGGCGGAGCGGCTGTGGTCGGTGGGGCCATACACAATAATGACCTCCCAATTGAAGTTGATGGAACGCTCGAAAATCTCCATGCTAACAAAGAACTGTCCCTGGTCCATACTACCCACCTCGAAGGTGGCATCCTTCACACCTAGCAGGATGCCACCGGAATGGCCCGCGGTACCACTAGAAGGGAGCCAGTGCCAGGCGAAGAGGTGGGAGCTAAGGTGGTCAAGCTCAGGAAGGGAGAACTCTATGCTCATGGTCTCCTGAATAGCCACAATATCAATGTGCTCGTCGCGAATGTACTCGATCAGTTGGCGGCGGCGGCCGTCATGGCCGAAACCGCGGATGTTCCAGAAAAGGGCACGCATCACGCAACCATTGAGGGGCTGCTTGACCCCAGGACACGAGATGCGCTTTGGGCGTGGAGAGCGGCAGTATGAGAGCGGGTACGACCTCGAAGCTCGGAGGTGTCCAGGGGGATTCCACCAATCCTCAGAGGAGGAGGTGGTATGGGGTCTGCCGGCTCAGAGGATGGGTCGGGGGCGAGAGTAGAGCTGTTCTAGCCTCAACCAGCTTCCCATCAAGGATCTCACGTGCCCTAATGGCCACGATCTACGCTAACGACGGGCCAACCTCCCCCCTAAAGATAATCGTGGAGTCAGTCGCGATCTTCACCAGGTTTCCAAGAGGCATCGATTCGAGAGCAGAAAAAGAACAAGTAGCTGCTGAGGGAGGGACTAAAGGGGTAGTTGGCTCCAGGTTCCGTGCCGCAGCACGAAGCTCCGCCCGCTCGCGGATGGGTAGTGCCGGGCTCCCCTCCGGGCGCGCCACGTCCAGCCGCGCGCTCCGGCGCGAGGCAGTAGCCGGAGAGGAGGCCGAACGGGTACGCCGGGAGAAGGCCACCACGCATAGAGACTGAAGGGGGTGGTCACCAGAGACTCCCCCTCCAGGCCCGAGACCGCAGCGGGTAGAGACTGAAGAGCCGGGATCGGAGAGGATGACGGCAGCTTTGTCGGGGAAGACGGCGTGGGAGCAGAGGCCTCGGCGAGCACCACCCAGGCCGCGGTCGGAGATGGCAGGGGATCCGACTGGGCGGCGACGGGGGGGGGGGGGGAGGCGGGGGAGGACTCGGTGCCCCCAGCGTGCGGCGAAGGAGGATCCAGGGTCACCGGTCACGTATGGAGGACCAGGTCAAGACCCGGCTCGCCTAGAGCAGTGAGGGCGGGGGAGCGTGGGGAGGATGCAGGGCAGACGACCAAGCCCACACTGGAGGCGTCGCTGTCAGTAGAGGACTCGGCCTCCGGGGTGTGTGTAGCCAGGGTAGGGGGAACCAGCGTGACCTGACGCCCGTGGCCACCATCGGCCGGAGGAGAAGGGGAGCGGGACGCCGACCGAGAGGGCGAGTCGTCCGAGCCCTCCCCGTCCTCCGACCGGTGGGGGCGAGGGTGGTGGCGGCCGTGGTAGTCCCCACCGGCTCCCGGGTTGCCGCCAGGAGGGCCATCGTCGGTGAAACGAGGGCGGCCGACATGGTTGGGAGGCTCGGGGGCGATGCGAAGGTCGTAGCCCTGATCGTTGAAGAAGACACGGACGGTGACGTGAAGCTTGGAGGAGTCTAAGCACTTGACCTTGACCCGGACCTCCTCCTCCTTCCGGAGGGAGAGCTCGTCCACCACCACCACCTTGCCCAAGATCCTGGACATCTGGCGGATGACGGGCTCAGACCGGGCGATGTCGGGGAGACCACCCACAAGGAGCCAGGCAGTATCCAGCACAGCCACCGCAGGGGCGTCGAGGATCTGCTCGGTGATGTCGTCGACAAGCTGGTTGAGGGCGAGGGTGATCCGGCCACTGCGCATGGCGTACCCGTAGCTGACGGAGTCGGGGAAGACCACGGTGAAGATGTGACCGGCAGTAGGGGTAGCCAACCAGTTCCATTGGCAGCGGTAGAGGTGGTTGAGCTCGACCTCGATCATCTCCGGGGAAGCCACCCCATCCACCATAGTAACGATCGCCTGAAGGGAGGGGTGGGTGGGGGCAGATCGAGGACCTCGAGGTGAAAGAAGCCCAACCCCTCAATCCCGTGCCCATACATCAGGAGCTCCGACATCACCGGGCGGGCAGGACAAAGCAGTGCAAGATGTCCAGGGTCCTGGCAAATGTAGCAGCACTGGGGGTTGACGCAGTTGACTTGCGAATGTCCCGGCACCCCGCAATTGAAGCACGGGGGACGAGCAAGGTTGGAGACCGGGCCCGGAGGTGGGGCAGAGCCCGGAGCCACCGGGGGAAGCGAGGCGAGGGTGCCCCGTCCCTGCCCGCGTCGTTTCTTCTTCTTGGCCGGACCCTGACGACCACGGGATGGGCCAGAGCCCAGGGCGGCCGAGGGAGCCGGCACCGACGACGACGCGGCGTGGGGCGAGACGTACTTGCGCGGCGCCGTGGAGGAAGCCGGGACCTGGGGACGGGGAGCGGTGGGGATCGACGAGCGTGGAGGGGGCGAGGAGCGGCCGCGCCGGAGCGAGGGGAGGGCGAACGGCGGCGGGACCGCCAGTCACCCGACGCGGCGGCACGAGGAGACCGCGACCGGCCGTGGTCGTCCCTACAGGCTGGCGAGCGGCGGTCATCACGCCGGCCTTCACGGAGCTCGTGCAGCTCCCGGCGGAGCTCTTCCTCACGGCGCAGGGAGTCCGGCAATGGGCGACGAGGTTCACGGCGGTCGTCCTGCCCCCGCTTCGGGCCCGGCTCGCCATCGTGCCAGTTGCGCATGGCCAACGACAGCAGCGGGAGGGGGCGCGAGGGCGGCGGGGAGGGGAGCGGGGGAGGAGGAGAAAGCGGTCGAGGGGATGTCGCGAGAGTGGCGGCTGGAGGAGGGAGTGGAGCGATCTGGAAACCGCGATGAAACCAGATCGATCCAGTCGGAGATCTGGGCCTAGGGCACCGGGGCGGCCCAGCCGGCGCGGACAGGCCCAGGAGGGGCGGGCGAGGCCCAGCAGGCGCGGCCGCCAAATGGGCCGGGCCACGGCCCAAGAGGCCCGGGCTGGACAGATCGAGGCCCAGCAAGCGACGGGGGAGGCCGACTCGTAGGGTTCCCCCCCAGCGGCGGGCGCCGCCGCAGCAGCTTGCACCAGCGACTCGCCGCCGGCGGAGACCGGCGCGGGGCGATGCATGGGGAGGGAAATACGGACGCGGAGGGAAGAGGAACCTAGCGAAGCGATGAAAGGGCGAAAGGGGGAGGCACGGGCCACCGGAGCCATGGGGACCGGGGCATGCCTCGACGGCAGCAGCGCCGGAGTAAGCTCCAGCCGAGCCAGCGGCGGACGGCGCCAGGAAGAGCGGGCGGAGCCGCGGTCCGAGCGGCCAGCCACACCCCATGAGCGAGCACGGCGACGGCGACCGCCCCCATCCCGCAAGCCCCGACCTTGCGTCCCCGATGCCCGAGACTGGCTCGAGGGCAGCTGCGGCGACCGGGCCTACCGCGAGGCGGCGGCAGAACCCCTCGCGTGGGGGGCTGAGCCACCGGCCCGACCGGGCTGGGCGGCCCAACGGGGAGCAACGGGAGAGGGAGGGAACGGCGCGTCGTCCGCGCAATCGGCCCACCGGAAGCGGGGGCAGCCGCGGGAGCAGGCGAGGGGGGCGGCTGGACGGACGTCTCCGCCGGAGTCGGCGTCGGGGAGGGAGGAGAGGAGGGAGGGGGTCGGCGGGGCCGGCGAGGGGCGCGGCAGAGGGCCGCACCGCAGCCGGGGACGCGTCGCCGCAGGCGTCGCATGAGCGCACCGCAACCTCCATCTCCTCACACATTTTCATGGTATGTATGGATGATTTGTGCTATTTTCTATCCAAACTTTAATGAATATCGTCTGGTTTTTAAAATGCAAGTTGAAATGTATGCGGCTAGCATTGGATGTCGTCCTCCCGCATACGTGTCCGCGAACTCCCCGCCCCGATGCCCTAATGCATCATTTGTTGACACCTCTTTCTAGGGTATGTTAAATATTCAGGTAAACATTTCAATAATTTGTTGGTTTCCAAACCTAAAAAATAAACAGCGAAAACCAAAGAGTTGTTGATTGCTAGGAATGTAGCATTTCCAGTTGATATAGGAGCCAGTGCTATGAATCTTTGACAATAGTGGTCAAGATCGATTTAAATGGGAGAGGTTGATCAGAGAGAAGCCACCAGAACCAAAATCATGGGACAATAGGCAGCCAAGCAAGTTCAGTAAGTAAAGGTAGCCACTGTAGCAAAACCAGTAAGCAATAGAGGTATGCCACTAAAGCCAAATGAAACCATAAATAGTACTAGCTCCTTGTAATGCCAAAAACCTCAAATATAGTCTATAGTGTCATTAGTTGATCACTATCACTGTAGTTGGTCTACTGTCAAAGTGACAATGGGAAAATCCATTGTTCACCATCAAATAAAGGATAGGCAGATAAACATCAAGGCAAGCCGGCCAAGGTGCAAGTCCCAACCCAATTAGCCACCCAATAGCTTTGGTGGATCACCACAAGCAGTACTTTGTTGCTGTTAACATCACCATCACCAGAATCTCATGCGAGGACAACACAAGCAACATACACAAACAGACAACCAGCTGAATCACCAGTGAGGTGTCAACACCCCAGGATACCCAGGAGGCTATAAATAAAAGACCAGCTGCACCACAAGAACCTTTAACAACACCTGGTACTCTTGTACCAAAAGCAGGAGGCCTCCAAAATTGTTACAAGTACAACTCAAGCAGCGAGGAGGTGGAGGCTAACCACAAGAAGAAGGTTAACCAGAGCCACAAGACCTAGCTACATAAGATTACCTCGTAGGATTTGATAGAGAGGATCGCTAGGATTGCATAGAAGTGCTATGCACGGCATCACAAGATTTTAGGAAAAATTATAGCATCAGTAGAAACCCAGTGAGGTGCCCCAGACCAGCATCAATGGCAAGCTAAGATCAGACAACTTATGTTCTTATTCCAGGGAGAGAAAGATAGACAATAAGTAGAGGAGTCAAGATCAAGTGGTATATATTGTTCATACCAGTAAAAGGAGAAAGAAAAGGAAGTAAAACTGTAAGATAGTACATGTTCTTCCCAGTTTATAGGAAGAGCGAAGCAAACTATGAATAGAAGAGTTATTGTTCATAATATAGGATAGAAATAGAAGAAATAAGCCATGTATAGCACCCATATCAACCATCTCCTCTTGCAAGTGGTATATCTCTGCAGTTTGTGATAACTAGGTTGAAGCTGCTGCGCGACTTATCATTTATTCACTTGCAAGCCGGTTACCAGTAGAAGTTTTCTATACGTTTCCATTTTCGTGCGTAGACCTCGCCTTCAGCTCGCTCGCAAGAAAAAAGAATGACGTAGTTTTCAGCTCAGTAGCACAAGCTACCTCAGTGAACACCTCAACCGTGCAACATTTGCTAGTACCATACACAAAAGAAAGAATAATAATGCTCGTTGGTCGATATAAAATTGCAGCAGTAATGGCCGTCACGATATCTCTCTACACCGCTGGTGCTGGGCCCACACGCAGGAGTGTGCTCATCGAGTCGCTGGTACGAAATTGCAATGGCAATAGAAATTGCCGACCCATGTGGACCCCGGCCACTTGATGCTCCTCCTGCTCATCTGGTGGAGGAGCAAGTACTAGTGGCATGGTGATGGCTACAAGTAGCAACAAAGACATCGATTGTTGGAGCCAACGTGGCCTGCCTCCAATTTATCTACTGCCCGGCCGGTTGATCACAATCACCCAACATCCAGTTTTCGTAAATTACATCCGCAGACCGTAGTTGACCGTCCTCCCGGCATGTAAGTGATCATGTAGAGTACGTACTAGAGAAATATATTCAAGAATGAGAACCATGTTACTCCAATAATGCAGAGCAGAGCAGGGCAGGGTACGCAACACATCCACACACGAGATAGAGTCGTAGATCATCACAAAGCCTTGTGCGGTACTCTTACTCGCAAAATAAAATAAAACAATAAACTACTGCACGGCACTCAGGCTACTTCCCCTCCTTCCCTTGCACAGTTGCACTACTCTTTCAGAACTCTCATCTACTCCTTCAGTACGTGCACCCCCCTTCCCACGCACCTCGTCCGCATCACGCACGCAGTTGCACCGTGAAAAAGCCAGCCACGCACGCAACCATGTTATTTACCACCACGTACTTCACCGGATGATCGAGACCCGTCGTCGGACAGTTATCTAGCTCTGCACTCTTCGGCCGGCTCCGGTTCAGCGGGTCGACGTACTTCCAACGGTGCCATGCCAACGAATCGAACCACTTACCTACCTTCTTGGCGTCTGGATATTTCCAATTCCAGTACTAGGCGAAAGACACGGGATCTGGATTCTGGACGGCGACAGGTCTGATTGATTGTTGCTGATGAACGCACGGTCGTTAAAGCTTGCTTGCTGAGAAGATGAGATGAACGTCCCCAAGCCCAAGATATGGAGTAGTACGGAGTATGGACGGAACAGAATGCATCGTCCCAAAAGAACATCCGAAAATAGCGAGCCGTATTCAGACAACCAACTTGTCCTGAAGTGTTTGCTTCAGAATGGACAGATTCAGATGACGCACTGCGTGCAGACACAGACAGTTTCTGAAAGTGTTTGCTTCAGAATTCGGAATGTGAAACTGAGCACAGTTCCAAGTTAATTGGGAATCTGCAGCTACCTGTTGCGCACGAAAGGCATGCGTTCGGTGATGTGTGAACCCATTTGGACACATAGAGATTCCAGCATTACGTACGGCTAAAAGAAAGCCAGCCAGCAATGGTGGGGGAGAGAAATATCTCCTGTCGCAAGGGAAAATGCCTTAACAAAACAGGCATATCTTTCGGTGTTGCTTTCATATGGGGACGTAGTTTTCCAGTTGCTTTCGTCTATTTTCTTTGTGAGGAACTCGTCCTGGTCAGATCTAACATGATGTCATGCTGCCATACATTAGTCCCATGATGAATATTGGAGTTTTCATGATATTGCAAACAGGTTTCATACGCCAAGGCGATTTGGAAGAGCCAGGCCCCTCTTGATTGCAAGATTTTTATCTGTCTCGCTCTATTTATCTGAGGCTTTGGACATCAGATCGCCATGTTAGAGAGGCCCGCAGGTGCAGAGTATGTGAATAAAGTACTCCCTCCGTAAAGAAATATAAGAGCTTTTAGATCAATAGGGTTAAATGGTTCGTCTTTATTGATAAACTAACAATGTACATTAGATCATCTAAAGAAACAAGTGCTAGTGGAAAAGATCAGTGGTTATTAGGGAATAACTTTAAAGAAACAAGTACTAGTGACGAAGGTTCTTTGAGTTTACCATCCCCGGTTTTTCTCTTGCATCTTAATATAACACCACGACTCCAATAAGAGAACTACAAAATAAAACTCACACGCTAGACCGAACGCAGCAAAACTTTAAAGAGCGAGATGCATGTGCCATCCAAACCAATAGGCATGAACTTGAGATATTGAAGGCGCTATGTTTGAAGATAAACCTTGGCAAACAAACCATTAAACAATTGATGCCATACTGTCAGGGTAGAGGAACATGAGCACAAAATAGTGAAATAGGAAATCATGAACCAAAATAATCTTGACACGATCATTGGCAGCGCTACAACCATATCAGGTTGAAGCATCACACAACCATAGGACTGAGGGCCATTGGTATGTGAATGAGACATCACATCTTATAGGGAGTCAGCCACGATGATATAGAACCATGATATTTTTCTTTTTCATGCATGAATCAATGCATCTACCGATGCAAGGGTAGGGGGCTTCAACCCTCTACTCGAAAGAAAAATATTTACCTCCTGCAATGCCCAATTGGTAAGTTGGATGTTACCATGAAAGACACATGAATCAAAACATATAATACAATATGGTTATGCTTCAACATTCATCCACGCCCCCCATCTACGGCAGGAGGCAAGTAAAACGCACCGAAACCCCCGGTGCGTACACATGGATTGCTCTTTGGTGGCTTGAGTTTTTCTCGATGAAAGAATGGAAACACATAAACTTACAACATAAGTGCAGTAACACCGGTGATACAATGATACCATGCATTAATCCCATGGATATGCACCCATGACTTCCATAAAGAAAATTGTAGAAGACTATCTACCTATCGACAATAAAGCATATACAAGTGAGACACGATTATATAGACAATACACAAGGTGAATAGATATAATTAAAATGATATGCTATGATAATAACTGACGTGTGTGTACACGATACACTAGGAGAATCCACTAGGTGAATAGATATTATGAAAACAGTATACTAGGTGCAATCCATTTGAATAGTTCTCTTTAACTTAATGTATATTTGAGTTTTATGTTTGAAGTTCTACAAAGGTGATACTAATTGAATGCAACTGCTTCTGTGAGAATGATGAGGCACATGGAGGAAAAGAACATAATATATTGGAGTAATAATCTACATTTAGAATAGATTTGCGTTGAGAAAAAATATAATTGGTGGAAAGGAATGAGTGAAAATAACAGGAAAACTACATCAAATCTATGCTTTTGCATGGTGAGCCACAAAACCTTGGTGTTGTTTGTCTTCATTTTCACACATAAAGAATCTCAACAACAACTCGATAAGTATAATACACGAATTATACCAAAAAATCACCATGTTTCTTTGAAACGTAGTTATTTGGCTACAATGATTTTCTATATTTTGGTTGATATATGGAGGCTAATATAATGATCAATTAAACCGACAAGTGGTGGCGGAAGGAGCTTATAAGTGGCAGAAAAAAAGTGGTAACAATCACTCTTGTCGTTCGAAAATAGATGGCATCTTAAAAGATTATCCACCATGGTTTTAACCTCCATGAGTCTATATCATATATATAATTTGTGTAGTCTTATATACAAAATTATTGTACTGGTAGCAACATCAAGAAAATGTGGCTCAGCATATTCGTGGGCGTTCACTGGTTTGCGGCGTAAGAAAAGTGTAAATTATTAATTAGTGCAAGATATGTATATATATTTTGTAAAACACGAGGAAGCTCATAATTTGAGATCACTTATATGACATGACACAACTAGAACAATCAAATCATCACTTGCTAATGTGTCCATTTTCATGGTACCCTTCCAAAATGTGTGATGAAGAGCTTAGTGAGGAAGTGTATGACCACAGTAAAGATGGCTGTATTTAAGAGTCCGCAGTGTTCTTAGAGAAAGTAGAAGTTGTGATAAAGTGCTAGAATACTCACTTTTTCTTGAATGTAGGGTTTTAGGATTTGAGATATTGGAAGTACCATAAGCTAGATATGTTGTTATTCAATACACTACAAGCTTAGTATTATATCATGCCCCACATACTATATCCATCAACTTTGTAAATTTGTCCTGCTTGGAGGTGACGAGGGACTATGGAAGCAGCTTGGTGTTAGTCGTCAGCCAACGGTGTATAGTAGTGCGTTTCCGGCTTGACGCCGCATAGTCCAGGCGGAAGCTCGATCGGGTAGCCGCAACGCGAGTTGTTGGAGTCGTTGCCGGCGTCTGTCCAAAACGGATACCAGATTTCCACGCCGTGGCCACAGTTGTAGGACGGGCATCCTGTTAGACAATGTAACGTGTACGTGGTGCAGTATAATCCGTGTACACGTATAGATTGGGGTAGCGTTGCGTGTGTTGTACTCTACGTGGTTTAGGGTTAGTTGAGATCGATCCTTATCTTGTATAGATCGTTAGCTTGAGGATCAATCCATAACAACCTGAACCACCTCCCTTGTATCTATGTTCTATAAATAACACGCAACGCGTCCCTGCGAAAGCATACGCTTCAACCACTTTTACATGGTATTCAGAGCCTAACCTCTAGCACATCCCAAAACCCTAGCCATGGCCTCAAGCTCCACCGCCGCCGCCGCTGCACCCGCCCTCATTCCCATCGCCGATCGCCTCCATCGCTCAAACTTCCTGGTGTGGCGTGCTCAGGCGATTGCTGCCATCCGCGGCGCTCAGCTCGTCGCCTACATCAACCCCGACAGAGAAGAGCCGGCGCCCAAGCTCATGGACAAGGAGGGCAAGCCAACAGATGCGCCCAATCCGGCGTATGAGATCGCCAGGGCGCAGGATTCCCAGGTTCTGAGTTTTCTGTTCAATTCAGTCTCACCTCCTGTGATGATCCAGATCGCCCACTGCACCACGGCCTCAGCAGCATGGACTGCCATCACGGAGATGTTCATCTCCCAAACCCAGGCGCACGTGGTGAACACGAGGATCGCCCTGTCAAACACCAAGAAGGGCACCTCAACTGTCGCCGAGTACATCGGCCGCATGAAGGCGCTCGGAGATGAGCTGGCTTCCGTTGGGAAGCCCCTCACCGACGATGACATGGTGTCATACATCCTCGCCGGCCTCGACTTCGACTACATGGGCTTCGTCTCCTCCCTGTGCGCCAGGGCCGAGCCAATCAAGGTGAACGAGCTCTAGTCCCTCCTCGTCGGCTTCGAGAACAGGCTCGCCATGTTCGACGGCGGGCACCAATCCTCTCACTCCTCTGCCAACGCCGTCTCCTGTGGCGGCGGTCGTGGTGGACGAGGGGGTGGACGTGGCGGAGGCCGCAGAGGTCGAGGCGGTGGCCGCGGACAAGGCCGTGGAGGTCGCGGCCAAGGAGGAGGCCGCAACGATCTCCCTGAAGTTTTCTGTCAGATCTGCTCCAAGCCCAATCACGTTGCTATTGAGTGCTACCGCCGCTTCGACATCGCGTTCACCAAGGAGAAGAGCGCAGCAGCTGTCAACACCAACACCAGCTCCTACGGGGTCGACACCAACTGGTACGTCGACACAGGGGCTACAGATCACATTACCAGTGAGCTTGACAAGCTCACCATGAGGGAGAAGTACTCCGGCCAGGATCAAGTGAACATGCCCAACGGTGCAGGTATGAAAAATAGCCATGTTGGTCAAGCCTATATTCATACCCCCACTCGCAATCTTCATCTTAAATACATATTGCATGTTCCTAAAGCAACCAAAAACTTGATCTCTGCTCATCGATTATCACATGACAATCATGCCTTTCTTGAAACTCATCCACACTATTTCTTTGTCAAGGACAAGGCAACGAAGAAACCCCTCCTCCAAGGCAGATGTAGGGGTGGCCTCTATCCCCTCTCATCTGCACCTTTGAGCTCGGGCAGGCAGGCGTTTGGTGTCACCAAGGTCTCTCCATCAAGGTGGCACAGCCGATTAGGTCACCCTTCGTCGACAATCGTTCAGCATGTTCTTAGGAATAATAAAATTTCCTTTTCAAATAGTGAGTTGAATAAAGAGAGTATATGTGATGCTTGCCAAAAAGGCAAAAGTCACCAACTCCCCTATCCGAATTCCATTAGTGTTTCCAATGTTCCTTTAGAGCTAGTTTTTTCTGATGTATGGGGGCCTGCCCGAGATTCTATTAATAGGAAGAATTATTATGTGAGTTTCATCGACGATTTCAGCAAGTTCACTTGGATTTACATTCTTAAACATAAGTCTGAAGTGTTTAAAATATTTCATGAATTCCAAGCTCTTGTTGAACGACGCTTTAATCGTAAAATCATCACCATGCAAACAGATTGGGGTGGTGAGTACGAGCGTTTAAACTCCTTCTTCCGGCAAATTGGCATCACCCATCACGTCTCTTGCCCCCACGCACACCAGCAAAATGGGTCGGCCGAAAGGAAACATCGGCATCTTGTGGAAGTTGGACTTTCACTACTAGCTCATGCCTCCATGCCATTAAAATTTTGGGATGAGGCTTTTATAGCTGCCACATACCTTATCAATAGAACTCCCAGTAAGGTGATAAATCTTTAAACACCTCTCGAACGATTGTTCCAAGAAAAACCAAACTATCATGCGCTCCACACTTTTGGGTGTGCGTGTTGGCCTAATCTCCGCCCATTCAACTCTAAGAAGCTTGAATTCCGCTCCAAACGTTGTGTTTTTCTTGGATATAGCAATCTCCATAAAGGGTTCAAGTGTTTGGATGTAGCCGCCGGACGGGTCTACATATCTCGTGATGTCGTATTTGATGAAACCGTGTTTCCCTTTGCTTCACTAAACCCCAATGCCGGTGCTCTCCTTAGGTCGGAAGTTCTTCTTCTTCCTGAAAATTCTGTCACCAAAGAGCTTCTTGATCATGGGGATGAAATTAGTGCTAATCCATCGGCTAATTTTCATGCAAATCCTGCCATAAATTTTGGAGGAAATCCTGTTGTGTGTCATGATTTTATGCAGCAGCCTGACGCGGAACACGAGGAGGATTCAGGTGCTGGTAGCGACAGGTTTGCAGGCGGCGATGCCGAGCGAAATCCCTCAACCGCCGCGCCTGCAGGTGGGGACAACATCTCTCCCACGCGCGACAGCGACCCGCTCACGCGCGCCCGCGACACGTCCACGCGCTCGTCTCTGCTCGCTGACGCTGACTGCGGGCCCTCTAGGAGCAGCCCCACAGCACACTCTGGATCAGGCGGGTCCAGGGCGACATGGCTGGCTCTCCGCGCCAGATGGCGGCGTCTGTACCGCGCATCGATGCGGGGGAAAGGCGGGCCCTCGACAGCATCTCTGGGTCCGCCGCATCTGCCCCTGATTCGGTCGGGATTCGCCTCGGATCAGCCGCGCCTGACGCGTCTGCCGCTGATCCTGTCGGGATCCGCTTCGGATCAGGCGCGCCTGGCTCCTCTGTGCCAAATCCGGTGGGATCTTCTGCGCCAACGGCTGCTGCACCCGAACAAACTCGGCGTACACGATCTCAGCATGGTATTGCAAAACCCAAAGTACGTACAGATGGTACGGTCAGGTATGGTAAAACTAAGTTTGCTGGTCTTGCTACCACAGAAGAACCAAATAGTCTACATGAAGCCTTTGCAAATAAAAAATGAAAAAATGCAATGGATGAGGAATATGGTGCATTAATCAAGAACATGACTTGGAACTTAGTTCCTTCGGCCAAGCGCAGAAACATTATTGATTGCAAATGGGTTTATAGAGTTAAAAGAAAAGCTACATGAGAAATAGATAGATACAAAGCCAGACTAGTTGCAAAAGGTTTTAAACAAAGATATGGCATTGACTACGAGGACACCTTTAGTCTAGTTGTTAAAGCTGCTACTGTCAGACTTGTTCTATCTATTGCAGTATCAAAAGGTTGGAGTCTTCGTCAATTGGATGTGCAGAATGCGTTCCTTCATGGCGTTCTAGAGGAAGAAGTGTATATGAGACAACCTCCTGGGTATGAAGTGAAAAACAAGCAACACTATATTTCTAAGCTTGATAAGTCCTTGTATGGGTTGAAGCAAGCACCTAGAGCGTGGTATTCTAGGTTAAGTGAAAAACTTCAAAGGCTTGGCTTCAGACCATCAAAGGCTGACACTTCATTATTCTTTTATCACAAAGGCAAAATCACCATCTTTATGCTTGTGTATGTCGATGACATTATTGTGGCTAGCTCTTCACAGGAGGGAACTACAGCGTTGTTGGAAGATCTCAGAAGGGATTTTGCCTTAAAGGATCTCGGTGACTTGCATTATTTCTTGGGAATAGAGGTGAAGAAAGTCAAGGATGGTATACTTCTAACTCAAGAAAAATATGTATCAGATGTATTAAAGCGTGCTGGTATGATGAATTGCAAAGTGTCAAATATGCCTCTGTCCACATCTGAAAAGCTCTCTAAGGAAAATGGTGAAATCTTGGGAGCTCATGATTCTACAAATTATAGAAGTGTGGTAGGTGCATTGCAGTACTTGACTTTAACAAGGCGTGATATATCATTCTCTATCAATAAAGTATGTCAGTTCTTGCACTCTCCTACACTTGAACATTGGACTGCAGTAAAAAGAATTCTCAGATATCTTAGAGGAACCATGAGCACTGGACTAAATTTTTTCAAGTCAAGTTCTACATTGGTAAGTGCCTTTTCAGATGCAGATTGGGCAGGATGTCCAGATGACAGAAGGTCCACAGGTGGCTTTGCTGTTTTCTTTAGTCCAAACTTGATATCTTGGAGTGCACGCAAACAAGCAACAGTATCAAGGTCCAGTACTGAAGCGGAATACAAAGCTTTAGCAAATGCCACAGCTGAAATTATATGGGTTCAAACTTTGTTAAAAGAGTTAGGTGTGACACATTCACCAGTTGCATGTCTTTGGTGTGATAATATTGGTGCCACTTACCTTTCAGTGAACCAAGTATTTCATGCAAGGACAAAACATATCGAAGTTGACTACCACTTCGTGAGAGAAAGAGTAGCCAAGAAGCTGTTAGACATTTGTTTCATTCCCACCAATAACCAAGTTGCAGATGGCTTTACCAAAGCTTTGTCATGGCGCAAACTGAAAGATTTCAAGAGCAATCTCAACTTGGTAAGTTATGATTGAGGGGGAGTGTTAGACAATGTAACGTGTACGTGGTGCAGTATAAACCGTGTACACGTACACTAGTAGAAAACCGGCCTTTTGTCCCGGTTCATAAGGGCCTTTAGTCCCGGTTCCTGAACCGGGACTAAAGGGTCGTTACTAATACCCTCAGCCTTTAGTCCCGGTTCAAACCAGAACCGGGACAGATGGGCCTCCACGTGGCCGCTGCCGGCAGCCCAGGCAGGGGGGCCTTTTGTCCCGGTTTATGACATAAACCGGGACCAAAAGGGTTCCACGCGTCAGCAGGAGGTTTTTCTTTTTTTTTAAAAAAAAGTGGCTGTTTTAGGGGTTTAGGGGGTTATTTTTAGGTTGTTATTAGCTAGCTAATAGAGAGAAGTGTCCTCTCTTATATGTAGTCCTTGGTTTACCTACGCTACTGCTATGTTCATTTCACCCGCAGATATATATATAATAACTCATGCATGCTCGTCATCATATATAATAACAAGTCCTACTAATTAATCAAGCATCATCATACAAGTTCTACTCGTTATTAATAATAAGTCATACGATCATCATCCTCATAGTCATCGAACCCAACCCTACATAATTGTTCTTAGCACATGATCATCAGTATCAGGTAGGATCAAACCTAAACACACTTAAGGTAAAATAGCATAAAACAATATAGACCCTGACTCTCCATTATGAAGAATGGAGATCATCCTGTCTCCAATTCTTGCGCCTCGCTTCCTTTTGCTTCCAAGAAGCTCCTTACGACTGTCCATACATTTTTTCCATCCTTTGATTGTCATGTATTCACTTGTTTTAGAAATCCGGTATGGACAGTTGAGATTCGTAGGATGACCTGGATATATGTTCAAAACATGAAGGCTGCCGTCATTCTGATACATCAAATGAGACACACGATCCTCTGGGATTCTCTATTGAAAAACATAGTAATAAATTCGTAGTTAGCAATGATGTACTAGTTTTAGAAGTGTGAGAAAAGATGCACGGATGTCGTAATAGTAAAAAAACTTACCAGGGTATCTCCATGGTAGTTACCATAGTTCAACACGTGCACTAGTGGCACGTATTGACCATAATGTTGAGGAGTTCGATTGTAGATATTGTAATTCTCAATATCATTACAAAATCCAAAACAGATGAGTTTTCTCCTTGTAAGTTAACTCAGAGCCATCGGTGTAGTAAGTTCTATCTACCATCCTCTGCACATTCTTTGATATTTCAAAATAAGCTGTCAATGGAAATAAGCTGTCAACTATTTTGAAATGAACAATATAAGTTCTATTAATAATTAACTATGTTTGAGAAACTCACATAGCGGTAGAAATGGAGGAGTATCAACAAGGACCCAAATGTCCATATTGTCTTGCTCGATTTCAGGATCACCAAGATCCATGGTGACAAGCATACCCTCATCAAAACCATACAATTTGCAAAATGCTTCATAATTTTTGCAACCAAAATGGGTTACGCTCTCAGCATTATACAACTTTACTTCGAAATCCACATCATGATGGGTCCTTAGGTGAATTTTCTTCGTTTCAAAATTTTCATGGTCTTCAAAATCTATCCTCTCCAAGACATAGCGTCTTGCATGGCATGGGATCAACTATACTCGAATTGTAAAAGATGAAAATTACACGTTGAAATAGTTGAAGTCGTGCTTAATTATGAAAAAAAACACTTGTCGTCGTTGCGTACCGTTTCAACTTCGAAGGTCTCCTCGAGCTTAATGCTGAAGCGCCGACCATCGTCCAGGTGAGGCCTGTCGCACTCACCTCGATCGTCGTGGCACCAGTCGCACTCCCCCGGGAGACTTTCGTCGTCCGATGATGACATTTCCTATACGTTCATAATTCAAAGACTAAATTAGATCATTATTATTCAACTAATCATATGCATATGCCTTGCAAAGTGCTCTCCAATTTGAGCATTCTATAAGAAAAATCAAATCGCAAAATAAAGTAGTATTCAAATTAGGATGCCTCCAATTATAAGAAAAACTACATCATCTCCATGTGTCCGTACATCGAATATTATCACTAATACACGTCGAATACTATATATCATACATATCGCCAGTACAGCTAGAACCGTAGCGCCCGACAGGTATCGGCGCGGGCGGTGGACACCCAAAGGGAAGGAACCATCACATGATCATAGCTCCAGTGAGATCCCTGAAGAACCTGCCAGGTATTCTCGAACCTGCCCTCCAACGCAACCATGTAGCGACGGACGTGCTCGTCCTCCTCGCTAACACGGTGACGTACCACCTCCGCGGTGTGCGTAAGCCTCGGCACCGTCACTGGCCCACGCGACCGCCACCAAACAAGGATCGGGTCAACGACGGGCTGTCTCCTGACCAAGCTACGCCCCCCGGAAGGTAGCGCCTCCTAGTACCACCCCGGCGGAGCCCAGTCCCGGACATGGTCCATCTGGTCAAGCAGGTGTCGTCCTCCGCCGACTCGACGACGAGGATGCGGGATAGGCATCGTCCACGTCGATGCGGGAATAATTGCTTTAACTAAAAAATAAACTAGTTATATTAATTTTCTTGCTAAAAATAAACTACTTCAACTAGTTCAACTACTAAGCACTTACTATAAATAGAATAATGTAGTACTTACTCAAAATAAACAAGTTGCCCTCTAACTAAGTCCATTAAACACTTTCTAAGTAGTACTAATTACTAAAAGTTATCGGGGAGGGGGGTATATATATCGACAACGACATACCCGATAACAAAAATAAGAAGAGGAAGAAGAAGAAAAAAAGAGGAGAACAAGAAATAAATAAGAAGATGAAAAAGAAAAAAAATAGAGGAGAAGAAGAAGGACTTCTTCTTCTCCTCTTTTTTTCTTCTTTTTCATCTTCTTATTTATTTCTTCTGTTATTCCTCTCCTCTTCTTCTTATTCTTCTTCTTCTCCTCCTCCTTCTTCCTCTTCTTATTTTCCTTTTTTATCTCCTTCTTTTTCTTCTAAATATGAACATAATAAAAATTCTATGAACAAAATTACAACAAAAAAAATTCATAAAAATTCTATGAAAAAATTGACATATTCATTGCATATATATGAACACACAAGCTTTTGCATATGCAACAATAATATCACCAACAGTAAAAAGTTCTAACTTTTGCATCTAAACTATACATCTAAATTAACTACAACAATTCAATTAACTATACATCTAAACTACGCATCTAAATTAACCACACACTAAATTAACAACTCAATTAACTCTACATCCTATAAATTATGCATCTAAATTAACCTACACACTAAATTAGGAAATTACGCAATTTAGTGAGGCCGGCGACGGTGGGGGGCGCGGCGACGGTGAGGGGCGCGGCGACGGCGACGGTGAGAGGCGCGGCGTGACGGGCGGATGAGGAAGGCAGGGGGGCGACAACGACGGTGAGGGGCACGGCGTCGGCGGCGAGGAGGCAGGGGGCACGGGGCGGCGGCGGCGTCTGCGGCCGCGCGGGACGGCGTCGGAGGCAGGGGCACGGGGCGGTGACGGCGTCTGCGGCCGCGCTGGACGGCGTCAGAGGCAGGGGCGACGGCGAGACGCAGCCTGGCGGCGTCGTCGGGCGGGGCGAAGATCGAACTGAATCGAAAATTTCACAAGTGCTACTTATATAGACGACGAATTGGTCCCGGTTCGTCACAGAAACCGGGACTAATGCCCCCTTTTAGTCCCGGTTGGTGCCACCAACCGGGACCAAAGGCCACTTTTCGGCAGCCCAAAGGGCGGGAAGCGGAGGCCTTTGGTCCCGGTTGGTGGCACCAACCGGGACTAAAAGGTGGCATTAGTCCCGGTTTCTGTCACGAACCGGGACCAATTCCCCCCTTTAGTCCCGGTTGGTGCCACCAATCGGGACCAATGTCCTTATGCTAGCGCGGTGGTGGGAGTTTAGTCCCACCTCGCTAGTTGAGAGCGACCGGCACCTGTTTATAAGCTCCGGTGCCTCTTCCCTCTCGAACTCCTCTGAAATGCAGGCTTATGGGCCTAATTAGACACTGCAATGCCTGTGGGCCTACTGGGCCTGTTGCGTGCCTGAATCCTGGCCCATGGTTGGGTTTCTAGTCGTATTCAGGCCGTGCTGGCCCAGTAGGTGGCATTTTTTATTTTTTTTCTGTTTATTTTTTCGTTTCTACTTAGAACTAAGTACTTATAGTTTTTTAGTGATTTGTTTTTCATTTTAGGTCACAAAAATTATAAACTTTCTGTTAGTGCCATTAGTTTTAAAATTTGAATAGTTAAAATTTGAATTCTTTGAAATTTGTGTGAATCTCAAGTTTGTGATTAACTTTACTAGTGCCATTAGTGTCAAATTAGAATAGTTAAAATTGATTTTTGAGTCAATCTTTTTCCTGCTATTTAATAGTAGGTGGCACTTTTTTGTCTTATAGTGATTTTTTTTATTTTAGGTCACAAAAATTATAAACTTTCTGTTAGTGCCATTAGTTTTAAAATTTGAATAGTTAAAATTTCAATTCTTTGAAATTTGTGTGAATCTCAAGTTTGTGATTAACTTTACTAGTGTCATTAGTGTCAAATTAGAATAGTTAAAATTGATTTTTGAGTCAATCTTTTTCCTGCTATTTAATAGTAGGTGGCACTTTTTTTTGTCTTGTAGTGATTTCTTTTTTATTTTAGGTCACAAAAATTATAAAGTTTCTGTTAGTGCCATTAGTTTTAAAATTTGAATAGTTAAAATTTGAATTCTTTAAAATTTGTGTGAATCTCAAGTTTATGATTAACTTTACTAGTGCCATTAGTGTCAAATTAGAATAGTTAAAATTGATTTTTGAGTCAATCTTTTTCCTGCTATTTAATAGTAGGTGGCACTTTTTTTTTGTCTTGTAGTGATTTCTTTTTTATTTTAGGTCACAAAAATTATAAACTTTCTGTTAGTGCCATTAGTTTTAAAATTTGAATAGTTTAAATTTGAATTTTTTAAAATTTGTGTGAATCACTAGTTTATGAATAACTTTACAAATATTATAGGCATTTTTTTTCTTTTTTGCTATTTTTTTTCATTTCTACTTAGAACTAAATACTTGTAGTTTTTTAGTGATTTCTTTTTTCTTTTAGATCACAAAAAATAAAAACTTCTCTGTTAGTGAACATAGATGCACTTATAGAGAAAATTAAACATAAATCCATAATTCATTTCTATTTATGAATTTAGGTCCAATTTTCCTCTATAGGTGCATGTCTTTTCACTTTGAGAGGAGCTCAATAATGCAGAGAGGGATAGGCTTATAAGCAGGTGTGGGCGCCCGTCGGTTGGCGAGGTGGGACTAAACTCTGGGTGCAACGAGGGCGAACCCTTTAGTCCCGGTTCGTGGCACGAACCGGGACTAAAGGGGAGCCTGTGGTCCCGGTTCATGCCATGAACCGGGACCAATGTGGTGGGCCAGGAGCCAGGCCCATTAGTCCCGGTTCGTCCCACCAATCGGGACCAAAAGGTCCAGACGAACCGGGACCAATGGCCCACGTGGCCTGGCCGGCCCCCTGGGCTCACGAACCGGGTCCAATGCCCCCATTGGTTCCGGTTCTAGATTGAACCGGGACTAATGGGCTGACCCGGCCTGGACCGTTGCCCCCTTTTCTACTAGTGGTACAGATTGGGGTAGCGTTGCGTGTGTTGTACTTTAGGTGGTTTAGGGTTAGTTGAGATCGATCCTTATCTTGTATAGATCGTTAGCTTGAGGATCAATCCGTAACAATCTGAAACACCTCTCTTGTATATATGGTCTATAAATAACACGCAACGCGTCCCTGCGAAAGCATACGTTTCAACCACTTTTACACATCCGACAGTGTTGTCCAGGATTGTGTGTGACCTCCCCACGATGCTGCCGGCCGTGACAATGATGACGAGGAGAAGAGCCACCGTCGTTTTGAGCTGGCTGGAGAGTGCGATCATTGCCGAGGCTAGTGTGAAGTGAGAGCCATCGTTTCCACTCGAAGAGCGGGCTTTATTAGTCTCTCATGAATCATTTCCGCTGGGAGAGCCATCGTCACGAGAATGGAATGTTTCCAGCTTTCGCGAGAGGATTTTCTAGCGGCACCGGTTACTATCGAGTAGTGTCATGTCGTACATTTTTATTGGGGATGTGTGCATGTATTGCCCTACCATTATTATACCATGCATTGTATGACACATATCTTTTTTTTTTCAAATACGCAAAGCTTGCGTATCATTTCATTGATAGAAGGAGTTAAGAAAGGGTACAGGGAATGATACAGCATACACGAACGCAGAAGGCGTGAGCTTTCTTAACCAGCTCTATGACGTATGGGATAGCTAGCGAGGATGCCCCATAATAGAGTGACTAATGGGTATGATTGAAGTAAAAAAGGTAGTATTACATCTCACCCATCCATGGTTACCACTCTGATTACATAGTTTGTATCAATTATATCTTCTGAACAAAATATCTTATTGACAAGCCGTTTGGAGATTAGTACTCATAATATTTAAATCTTCAAAACAACATCCATTTTGGACACGGTTTATTTTTTTTCAAATTCAAATTTTTTGTTGCATGTTCTTATTGCTTTTCCATTCCGGATATCCGTACTACTCCCTCCGTTCGGAATTACTTGTCTCGGAAATGGATGTATCTAGAACTAAAATACGTCTAGATACATCCATTTCTGCGACAAGTAATTTCGAACGGAGGGAGTATTTCACTTCAGTTTTCGTTCCTATTATTGGAGTTTTGAAAAAAAGTTCATGTCATTGTGTGAAATTATCTTCCAGGCTGGGCTGAGTTCTTTCTATACGATTTCATTTCTATGTCATTGCATTTTCACGTGTTCTCGTTATTCTTTGATGCATTCCTTTTTGCATGTTTTCGTTCTTTCATTTCATATATCATAAATGTTTCATTATCATTTATTGATTTTTTTGTATATTTTTATTATTGCTTCACTCCTGTTTCATTAATGTATCATCGCGTATATCATATAAGTTTCATTATTGTATCAGCATTTGAATTTGAACTTATTGAAAACATTTTCGAGATTGATCTTTTTAAAGATTTAAATGCCAGGAATCCAAATCCGCAAACAGATTGTGAATTGGACCATTTGTTCGGAAAGTTGAAAGTGTTTCAATGTGTAGAATCAAACTAAAAAAATGGGCGAATGGATAGTGGAGTGAAAGAATAAAGTATATTTGGTGGAATAAAGTCCGGCTGCTAAACAATGGCTGGGCCATAGAAAATAAATGAGAAATCACTTGTGATAAAGGAAATGAGTGAAATACTTCGTATCTGATATATATACGCACACATCTCCAAACGATAACCCGGTAGAGGCCGGTTCCGCTAGAATTTTATGTCGCCAACTTCCGCGGGTTCAAGAACAGATGTTGGACACGTCACAGTTGATGTTCCGTGCGGAATAGAAACATAGGTGGATTGCGGTAGGAAGGCAGCTGCACAGAGCGCCAGCTCGAGCACACTAAACCAAGACAAGATGCGGCCGCTCATTGGAACCGGCATTGAATCCCCTCGCCGACTGAGAGCGATGCCCGCGCCGCGTCCCTAGTGTCTGCGCATGTTCAATTCAGGAGAGACGTTTATTGTTTCCTCAACGAGATGATCTCATATTGAAGTGTCGACACCATAGATCTGTTATCGCTGTCCGACCACGAGGACGCAGACGGCGAATCGGCTTCTCTAGAGATGGCCGAGGCCAAAAATATCGGGAGTTGGCCGCGTTGGTTGGATACGGGAGTGTCGGGCCCTTCATTTTCACTGTGGACGTCACGTCCACCAGCGACGGACTGGTTGCAGACTCCACCGAGGATGAGTAGGGCATGAGAGGCGGCAAGGGCTTGTGTCCCAAGTGGGCCGGTTCATCTTCCATGTTCTACTCTTTCTCGTCGGCGACTAAACCTTCACTTCACGTGTCTTATCGCTGTCGCTCATGGGACGGCAGATCGAGGATGCGGTCACCGAAAGGGAACAACAAGGACCGGGACAGTGGCCGCCGCCGTAGTCTAGGTTTCGGTCCGGTTCCCTTTTTGTAAAAACTGTCCAAAATGTAATGAATGTGCTCCGGTTTGTATGAAAATCATCTGGTTTGCATAAGTTTCGTCCAGTTAGTTGAAATGCGGTTTGAAATGTATGCAAATAGAATTGGATAGACGGCTCCCCAATCCGTGTCCACGAACTGGTCTCCTGTCCGCAGAAGGACGCGATATCCGGTTTGCGGGTAAGCGTTGGAGATGCCCTAACCAAATCTTTGGAGTTCTCTTTAGTCGGCTTTATTATATCCACAACCAAATCATTGCGGTAAAAGTAAAAAAAGTAGTTAGTGAAAAATGAAGAACAGTTGAAGGTGAAAGCTAAAAACAGACAAAAAAAATTTCTCAAAAAAGAAAAGAAGAGAAACTGAATCTATGCCGTCAGAATGTCCTTCATAATATCCCAGCCGTTCACTGAAACCGTTATAATGTGCTACAGATCTGATTACTGCTGTCGCAAGTGTTGAATTCTTGGGTAGATTCAGACATGGTAATCTTGGGTCCTGACGAGAAAGCTTGGTGCGGCTTGGCCATGGTACGCTTTAGAGCCTTCACTGACAACAGGCTGTCATGGCCCTGTGTTCATCATCAAGCAGCAACACAAATTAGAGAACTGAAACTAACCCTCACTAGTTATTGACATGGTTTGTAATCACGTTGATGAGAGCACAACAAAATGGTGAGCTGATCTATATGTTACCATGAGGCAGGTTCCAAGATTGGTGTCGCAGAACTGCAGAAGCCGTAGTCATGGGGGCAGCAGCTGTAGCTGTCGTCGCAGCAGGTGGTGCCCTGGAGCGGGCAGCAGGTCCAGGTGAAGCACTCGTCGCCCTGCTGGTAGATGCAGCAACAGGTCGTGCCAGACGGTAGGTTCCGGGGTGGGAGTCGACGGCTCCGCCACAGCTGCCTGCGCCGACAACAGCAGCAGCGCCGCCACGAGAGACGTCGTCAAGCTCCTCATCTCCGGCAACGGGGAGGCTATGCTACCGAGGAAAACGGCCAGGCGACAAGAGTGGGACAGCGGGGGACTCGCTGGGCCGTGCCTTTATCTTCCATAAAGGATGGTTGTGGTTTTGGTGGTCGATTTATGGAAGAGGAGGAGATCTGTACCGGGAGTGGAAGCTCAGATTCTCCTTTGGGTTTCTTTTTTAGTTTAGAGGCCACTTGGAACTTTGGGAGTCCGAGAGCACTTCCCCACAAGTTGGAGCACTTCCGGACAATGCACACACACGTCCAGCATCCATGTTCACTATCTGTAAGTCTCAAAACAGTACTCCCTCCGTTCAGAATTACTTGTCGCAGAAATGAATCCATTTCCGAGACAAGTAATTCCGAACGGAGGAAGTACGTATTTGTAAGTCTCAAAACCAAACATCGCAACTCAACATCTTCTTTGTTTCGTTTTAGCAGTTCCAGGTGGGAGACGACGGGTCAGCTGCATCGACAGCAGCAGGAGCAGCGCCGCCTCCGCCGCGACAGACAGGGCACCTCTGAACTATCCCACCTCCCGGTAGGTGTAAACATATCATCTCCGCATGTGTGCACGCTCATCTTCCGTCGCAACGGCCGGTTGTTGACTTGCCTATGTTAGTGGAGCATAGACCTAGCCAAACATCGGGCCGGGCCTAGCCAAGTCCGACGAAAAAAACCCAGGCCCGAGCCCGGCCCGGCCCGGCCATCGGGCCTGTTTTCTGGGCCCGAGCCCGGCCCAAACATGCAAAAGCCTGCCGGGCCTCGGGCTGGCCCGGCCCGACCTTCAGAAAACTACAAAAACAACGGGCCCGGGCCCGGCCCGGCCCGGCCACCGGGCTCAAAATCTAGGCCCGAGCCCGGCCCGGGGGCAGCACCGGGCCGGGCCGGGTCGGGCTTTTTCGGGCCGGGCCGGGCTGCCCATGGCCAGATCTAGTGGAGCAGTATCCCATCACGCATGTTCTTCGACACATGAAAAGGGTTGACCTACACCTGTTGCCCCTTTCAAACATCTAAGCTAGCCCACTCCAGTCAAAAGGTTGGGAATTTCAGGTGCCATTTCTATCCAACCATGGCTTAGCTCCACCCAAAATCCAGTGCCATTTCGCTGTTGATACCAAGTTTTTTTTTGAGGCAACGTCACGAGGCTTTATTAATTCGTCACAATGTTTACAGGGACGGAAGGTAGGTTCTCGGGATGGCCTAACCAGACACGGCGACCACCACCGAAAGATAATGCATGCCTCGCTAAGTTGTGAGCTTCATAATTGAAGCTCCTAGACTCATGTTTAAAATTACAGAACTCAAAAACTGAAGAGTGAGCTATTATTTCATGTACAATTGCACCGTAGCTCGCAAGATTGTCCTTCTGTAAGTCTTCCACGACCACTTTGCAATCCGATGCAACTTCAACCCGCCTCAAATATAGATCATCCGTCAGTGCCAAGGCTTCTCTAATGGCTAGAGCTTCGAGGGTCGGTGGGTCTACAATGTCACTGAAGCCGTTACAATGTTGCTGTTGATACCAAGTGATGACATGTGGATGTAACGTGCGCAGTGCGCACCAACTTAAGAGGAAGGGCAGCGAATAGTGGATTGACTAGACTCCGAGCAAATGCCTGAATTTGGTGGAAAACATCAACACGTAACAACCCGATTGTACATGTCTCAAATTGTTCTCATGTCTCACTAGAACTGGCATCACAAGGTGGGAAGAAACCAAACATGTTCCAAATCGAATTCCAAATTCCAATCACAAGAAAGATCAACAAATGACGGGTGAACAAATGAAGCGTGTAAAAGGAAAAACTGCAAAGGGCACTGTGACATTACTGCTCTTCCGCAACACACATTGGCCACAACGCAATGAGCTTGATTATTCAATACCTACTGATCAACACGAAATCATCGTCATCCAGAGTCCGATTCTCCCGTTTGATAGCTTCGACAATTCGAACGGACTCCACCCTCTTCTCAAGATGAAGGGGAGTGTATGGTAACCTGAAAATCGGCCTCACGACACCGAACTGGGCCAGGCGGTGTTGAGACCGATCGGATTAGGGTCCCCGAATAGTCATTTCATCAGAGGCAGCAGGTTCTCAATCGCCGCATTCCCCCTTCAAACATCACATGCATCATAACTTAGTGTCGTGATATTGTGTTCAATGTGATCATCCATCAAGTGGAGATCATCGCCCGTGGTTGCCTCGCTGCCGCTATCTTCATCACATGGACTGCATGGATCGACGTACCCGCTGCCAGTTCTTATGATCAAGCTAAAACATCCGTGCATCCAATTTTGGTTCGCGCATAACACGTCCAATGCCAACGAATGAAAACGAATGATCACTGGTCACTGCACCTGGGGCTTTTTCGTTTTCGTTTCCATTTGTTATTTTTTCATATTTATTATTTTTTGAATGCTTTTTCCTTTGTGTTTTTCTACTACTTTGTATCAAAATTTATGGAAGTCTTTAAAAAATCGTGATTGCTTTGCATTTTATGATTTTGTAGACCATGAACATTTTTAGAATTTGTTATTATGGTTTAAAATTTTAATTATTATTGATAAATTTTAAATCTTATGATTTACAAGACTTTTTAAGATTCATGAACATTTTTTTTGAAATGTGCAAAATTTTTGCAAATCATGATTTGTTTTAGATTTGAGAACATATTTTTAAACTCAGGAATCCTTTTTAAATTTGCGAACAAAATTTTCAACTCGGGATTATTTTCTAAATTAACAAACATTTTTTTAAATTCACTACATTTTTAGAAATTTCTAAAGATTTTTATATATAATTTCATCAAACTATTTTAATAAAAAATGTGATCATTTCTTTTCCAAAAAGGATGAGTCAGTCAACATGGCATGTGGCATAAGGGCATCTTCAAAGACAATCACCACATAGAAGCCACCAAGTGTTCGTTGACACTTACGGACGGTTTCCTCAGAAATCGAGATAGACGGATGCCATCCAGATCTATCCCTCAAACAAGGCAGAGACCGAGTCGTTCAATGTTGATTCATACTGGCTAGTTCATTCATATGTTAAATATCAAGCGAGGAGGATGCCATCCAATGGACACTGAGTCGTTCAACGTTGATTCATACTTCGTAGGTATTTTACCATGCAAAAGCTCCCTAAACAACTAAAAACTACTATAATAAATTCTACTCCTCCCAGTCGGTGTGGTTGCCGACCCCGCGCTGGAGCCGGCGGCCTCGTCATAGTTGGCGGCCAGCGCGGACTAGTCGGGGCCATAAACGTGTACCTCTTTGGCATCATTGTCATGCTGCTCTAGCGGCTCGTCGTTCTAGGCCTCGAGCTGTACGAAGAGGAGTACATGCCGCGACTAGTTGATGCGGACAAGACGGCGCTCGCACAGGACCGTACTTGCACTTTGCATGGACGTTTAGACCGTCCTGTTCATGTCGATCAGTCGATGAGCTCCGGTGCATCAACGAGCGGTGCGACGGCAGCATCATTCACGCCCTCCACCTCCGGTTGCTCCATGCAGAAGATGTCATCTTGACTGCGAGCCGGAGCCACGTCGTCAACGGCCATCACCTCCTCCTCCTCCGCCATGGCCATGTGGTTGCCTTCCTTGTTTGGTCTGTCGCAATGCGGGACCGGAATCGGGTGTCCGCAGTGCACAGACATCAACATCTCGTAATAGGTCATCCAGGTCCTCAGAGTAGCGACGACAGCCGGCTGATGATGAACTAGGCGGCTCAGGCGATGTCGACGGGGTGGGAAAATGGGAAGAATGGGACGTAGGTTTGGGGAGTGGTCGACTGGCTATTTAAATAGTTGGGTAGGCTTCTCAGGCGCCTCACCGACTAACTGGCCATGAGTAACTGGTCATGAGTGCGTCAAGGCCGGTAGCTGGTGTCAATGCAGGTAGGTGTAAGGTCGGTAGCCGGTGTGAACGTGGCAACAATTTTGAACACGAAGTGAGTTTTGGGGTGGATCTGGATTGTCAGACGCCGACGTGGTGGACATATGGACCCCCGAAGATGGCCCCAAGATTGATCATTTTAATCAAATATGTGGCTCTAAATTTAGTTAGCTTTTTGTATCGGATGTATATATAATCATTTTGATTTTTAAGAGGTATAATTATTTAGATTGATCAAGTGAATACAATGTTATTTTTTTGTCATGGTTTTTATCTCCATTATACTATATAAAATATAGTATATGAGTTATATCTATCAATAATCAATTATTTATGAAAACACCAATAAAAAATCTAGCCACACAAATTGGTGGGACACCCTCTAATTTGTTACATATAAAAGCTTAAACTATCAATTAGTGCATGATTTAGACTTCCTCTTATCTTCCTCTTATTAATTAATGCATCATCAGTTTATCATTTATCTGAGATGACTCAACTAGAACAACCAAAGCTCACGAGAATGCGTTTGCACCCCACTTTCGATGACACCTTCAAAAATGTGTGATGCCAAACTGAGTGAACAACTGTGTGGCCGCATGAAGCATGGCACTATTTAATAGCTTGCAAAGCTCTTAGAGAAAGGAGCAGCCATGATCCGAGTGCCGAAAGACTCCCTGCTTCTTTAGGAGTATTGAGATATTGGAGGTACCAAGAACTGTATATGATATTGTTCAACACATTACAGGGTTCATGTCCGTTGATTGTATTCATGTCCGCAGTAGTAAATAGCTCCTAGCTTAGAGGTAGAGAGGGTAACAGGGGAAGCGGCTTGGTCTCACTCAGCCAAAGATGCCAAAGATGACAGGCTGCGTCCGCCGTTGGCTTAGTCCATGCACGGGGAGCAACCGCTGTTGGCTTGGTCCATTGCCAAAAAGTGCTCAAGAAATTTGTGCACACACTCGACATTGCACAGTGTTTTCATGGTATAAGAGTAACTTGGCAGTAGCAGATCCTCAGACGGGCCTGGTCAAGTTGCATGCCAACGCATTTCTCTAAGTTGGAAATGCAAGTGGAGTTGGCTTTCAGAATCATGGATGTTTTAAGCAGGCCGAGCAAAAGTTCCGTAGGTACCAAACCCTTCTGAACAGGGGATAGTCTCAACACTTGGTTAAGAAACATTTCTATCTGTGCAATTGTCATCATATATCTCTTGAGTCATCCGGAGATGCGCAGAGGCACAATGTAGGCGGGACAAATTTGCAAAAGAAAATTCTATTTCCATTACATAGCACAATCTTGCCACCATCTCAAATGATTTTGAACCCCCTGGGATATCACCTAGTTTTATGATGCACACTCTGACCTCTCCCGACCAACTGTTTAAGAACCAGTTTTTGGAAAGTAAACTGCAAAGAGGACAACCAACGTTCAGGAGGAAAAACAGCCAGCCTATAAAGATGCATGAGTGAAAGTTAACAAATTTCATGCACATTCTTTTTAAAGATGAAATGTTAACACAAATTAGTTCTCCAATAAGGAGTGGTTAAGAAATCCTTTCAGTACTACTACAAGCTGCTTATCTTTACCTAATAATAAAGGAAGAAGGTTTCCTTAATTCTTCATTGGTTTATTAGTCGTTTTCTGTTTTACGTAATTGGGCAGTCTTGTCACCTACGTTTCTCCTCGGTCACTTGCGTATCTGTCCATGAAGTCGCACATATCCAATACAAACACCACGAACTGATTTCAATACAAACTCATTGACATATCCAAGCTCAAACGACCCTAAAAACAAGGAACTGTGCCGCTCCTCTCAATCACGCTCGTACAGGAGATCCCTAAATAATCCCAACCTTGATCTGGTCATCGACGTCGTCCACTGGGCGCCCTGCTTCTCCTTTCCTGGCTACCAATTGGACGGGCGCCATTGTTCTAGGAAGGCCGGAAGCGTCTATACAGACGCGCCCCAAAGTCCTCCGAGCACCAGGAGACCGAGACACCATCGCCATTGTCCTCCTTGGCAGGGTCCTTCGACACAGGGATGCTTCTCGACATGCAACTACGTCAGCTCCGACCCGGTCATCAACACAATGATGAAGAGATCCATGGCCTTCACCGTGTCCGGTGATGCGTCACTCATGCAGTACGTGGCCAATGATGGCAGCTTCCAATTGCTCGGCTGGAAGTCTGGAACAACACCGTGTCGGCATGGGCCACACTCCAGTCGTGGTTGTCAAGAGGGTGCAGCTCGTACGGGTACATCCATGTCACGACAGCACCCGTCCCGTCGTGCAGGTGATTCGACGGCTTTTGTCGATCTCTACGGAGTGGAGCACTGACAAGTTCGACCAAGAGTGCAGGCGGAAGCAGGCGTTGCTGCCGTGCCCCAAGGGCTACCGAGAGGGAGCATGAAGGTGCCACGTAGGACGTCCGGATGAGAGCCGGTGCCTGGGATGGTAGACAAGCTCATCTGCAAGCACATGGCAACTGTCAATGAGACCGTCTACCTAAACATTCCTGTTACACAGCTTCCAAAAGACCTACATTGACACAATACAATGATACCAATTAGTCTGTATTTTTTTAGCGAATGGGTTGTTTCAACAAACTTTTGCCCTGTATTTGCATGTGCAGGTAGAAAGAGAAGTGTCAGTGCTAAAACCCACCCTCCGATTTTCTTCCAATTTGTTCATAGACCGAGGATTGTCCATCGGAGATTCCTAGACCTTGGATCTGGTCCACCATCTCGTTTAGAGCCGAGAGGTCGGTTTCGCTCATCTCTTGACAATAGGTTGGACATCGATAATACTACACACACGGGCTCTCTCGACGGACTTTTACGGAGCCTGACGCGTGCCCTTCTCTAATTTGGCCCCCCTGATTTTCAGGGGTGGGCCCGCCTCACTTTATCAAATTTCAACCAATCACTATTGACCACCCCGTAAACACCCTGTAGTAATCCCGTGTGTCTAGCATCTTTCGTTGGACATACCTGCAGTTTAATTAGCCGAGGTGTCGCCTGATGCGACCTTGGACTTCTCGCCACGGAGGTTTGACACCTGAGCCGGTGAGGTGATGCTCGGAGCCGAGCTCAAGCACGAATCCGAGGTACAAATTTTTTCGGGGGCCTGCTCCAAGATTGAATCTGGTGCACGGGCATACGTAGTCTTGTATATGCCTTGTATTGTATCTCTTGGTACGTCTATATAATGAGATAGCCACACCCTGTTTTAGGGTGTCGAGCCAGTTTCCCAAACCTTATGTTTTACATGGTATCAGTTTAGGTTACGATGTCTTCCGCTGCACCACCTCCCGCCGCCGCCGCCGCCGCCCCGATCTCGACCGCCGCCGCTGCCGCGCCGGCCCTAGCCCCGATGTCGCCCTTCCTGGCCTCCCGGCCCCTCGCTGCGGCATACGGCGCCACCCTGCCGCCTCCCGCTACCCCGCAGGCGCCGGGCTTCGGGGACGATCTGGCCGCCTCGCCCGACGCTGCGGCGCTACCGGCTTCAGGCGGCCCTCCTCCACCGAGCAATCCGTGGCACGCTGCCTAGGGTGCCCTCCCCCCCCCCCGCCGCCGTCGTCTCTCTGGCCGGGATCGGCCCCCGCTGCGCCGTCGTCGCACCCCTGGCCGGGATCGGTCCCCGCTGCGCCGCCGTCGTCTCTCTGGCCGGGATCGGCCCCCGCTGCGCCGTCGTCGCACCCCTGGCCGGGATCGGTCCCTGCTGCGCCGCCGTCGCACCCCTATACGGCGGTACCGCCGCCGTCGCATCACTACTGTGGGGGTGTGGCTGCCTCGCCGCATGGTGCCCTCATGGCTCCCGGGCACGGTGACTACGGCCCTCCTGCAGCGCCGGGCGCCCTGGTTGCCTCCTCGTCCGGCTACCCCTCCATGGATCCCTATGCATCACTGGCGCAGGCGTACACTGCTCAAGCCGCGGCGCCGGCGCCGTTTTATTTCTCGCACCTGCTACCGGTGAAGCTCGGGCCGGACAACTATCTTTCATGGCGTGCGCAGGTCTTGCCTCTCCTCCGCAGCCGCTACTTGGAGGGCTACATTGATGGGTCCATCCTGTGCCCACCTCCTCACCATCCGGCATATCACACGTGGGTGGCGCAGGATCAGGCCATTCTCTCTGCCATCCAGTCCTCGCTCACGCCGAGTGTTTCGTCGATGGTCATCTTCGCTGCTACGTCCAGGGAGGCGTGGGCGGCCCTCCACACCAGTTTCGCCTCTCAGTCTTAGGCGCGTGCGCACTCTATACGCACCGAGCTGGGTGAGACCAAACTTGGCGATCTCAGCATCACGGAGTACTTCAACAAGATGACGAGCCTCGCTGACACCCTGGCCTCTGTTGGTCAGCCACTTCTGGACTCGGACTTCACCACCTTTGTGCTTAACGGGCTCGATGATGATTATGATAATCTAATTGAGAACGTCCATGGTCGAGATGATACACTCCCACGTCGTGAGCTCTATGCGCGCCTCCTTGGGCGTGAGCAGCGTATCAAGGCGCGTCGTGCTTCCCCCAGCTTCGTCTCCGCCAACGCCGCCACACGCGGTAAACCTCAGAAGCCGGCTCCGTCAGGTGGCAAACCACCGGCTCCCTCGTCGCAGGCCTCGCGTGGCAACGCACCGACTATCACTGGAGGGAGTCGCCCAGTTGCTTGTTGTTCCAGTTGCGGTGCCCCTCAGGCGTGTCAACTTTGTGGCATAGATCGTCACATCGCCTCTCGCTGCCACAGACGCTACAAGCAAGACTTCCTTGGTCTTGGCAACAATGGAAAAGGGAATGATAAGCAGGCTGCAGCTGCGGTGACAGGGCACGATCACGGGCGCACCTAGTCATACTCCCTTGATCCCGCATGGTACATGGATACAGGCGCGACGAATCACCTCACCGGTAAGATGGGCAAGCTCTCCGTTCAGGAACCGTATCATGGACATGATCAGGTGCACACCGCCAATGGAGCAGGTATGCGCATCACCCATGTTGGTCAGGCATCACTTCTTGCACACAATTTTCGCAAACTGCATCTTTCTAATGTCCTTCGAGTTCCCTCTGCTACGCGTAGTTTGTTGTCTATTCCTCAACTTACTCGTGATAATAATGTCCTTGCTGAGTTTCACCCTTTTCGTTTCTTTATCAAGGATCGGGACACGAGGGCCGTTCTGCTTAGTGGTCGTCTTCGCCATGGCTTATATGCACTTGACGCACCGTCTGCATCTCCTACGCCGTCTTCTCCCCAGGTTTTCAGTGGTGTTCGTGTGTCACCTACGCACTGGCATGCGCGCCTTGGGCATCCTGCTGCTCCTATAGTTAGCCATGTGCTGCATCGCCATGAACTACCAGTTGTGTCCAATAAGAGTGCTGAAACTATTTGTGATGCCTGTCAGCAGGGCAAGAGTCACCAACTACCTTTTTCAGAGTCTAGTCGTGTTGTGAAACATCCTCTTGAGCTTGTGTTTTCTGATGTATGGGGTCATGCCCAAACATCTGTTAGTGGTCACAATTACTATGTCAGTTTCATTGATGCTTACAGTCGGTTTACTTGGCTATATCTTATCAAGCGTAAATCTGATGTGTTTGATGTTTTCATTCAGTTCCAGGCGCACGTTGAGCGTCTCCTCAAGCATAAGATTATTCATGTTCAATCCAATTGGGGAGGGGGTGAATATCACAACCTCAACTCGTTTTTCAATAAGCTTGGGATTTCGCATCGCGTGTCTTGTCCTCATACACACCAGCAAAACGGCACCGCCGAACGTAAGCATCGTCATCTTGTAGAGACTGGACTTACTTTACTAGCTCATGCCTCCATCCCGTTTCGGTTCTGGAGTGATGCTTTCTCCACCGCCTGTTTCTTGATAAATAGGCTTCCCTCACGATTACTGAAAATGAAAACCCCTCTTGAACTCTTGCTCGGTGACATTCCATACTACACGTTTCTCAAGGTGTTTGGGTGCGCATGTTGGCCACACTTGCGGCCTTACAACAAGCGTAAACTAGAGTTTCGGTCTAAGAAGTGTGTGTTTCTTGGGTACAGTTCTCTTCACAAAGGGTACAAGTGTCTTCATGTTCCCACCAATCGTGTCTACATTTCTCGTGACGTTGTGTTTGATGAGAATGTGTTCCCGTTTCGTGCTCTTCCGAACCACTCTACCACTAGTTTACCACCTGTGCACTCCCATACACCTTCGCCTGACCAATTTATGGATGTTGCAAATGCTCCCGTGTTGCTACCTAACCATGCTGCAGGTATCGGACGCGGTGCCCGCCTTGAACTCCTGGATGATGAGGTGTTGGACGACACTCAGGATGGCCACGTCGATCCTGTGCATGGCCCATACATGACGGGTCCTTCCTGTCAGCCCGCGACAGTGCCCGCGACTGCACCCGCCTCGGCCGCCTAGTCGGCCGGCTCGCCCGCCCCAGTGCTCAGGTCGCCCGGCCCAGCGCCCGGCTCGCCTGGCTCGCCTGTCAGGCCTCATGCGCTGCCCTCGTCGGGCCCCGTGGCAGGAGGCCTATCAGCAGGCGGCCCAACAGCCACGGGAGCTGCGCCGACCAGCCCTGCCTCGGCTCCTTCGTCGCCTGTCTTGGCAACATCGCCTGGTGCTGAGTCTGCTGACTCTGGCTCCTCCAGCCCTGTCTCGGCTACGACCCCTTCGTCGCCTGTGGCAAGCCCTGTGGTGCCAGCACCGCCCGCTGTGGTTCATCATCGCCCACACACGCGCAGCCGGTCTGCTGTTTTTTGCCCTAAGGAACGCAAAGACGGGACGGTGGCGTGGCTTGCTGCATGTGTGGCTCATGCTGCTGCGGATCCCACGGCAGAGCCACATCATTTTCAGGCTGCACTGGGTATTCCTCACTGGCGTTCTGCAATGGAGCAGGAATTTCAGGCCTTGCTGAAAAATGGTACTTGGCAGCTTGTTCCTCCGGTCTCAGGCGTCAACATCGTTGACTCCAAGTGGGTGTTCAAGGTCAAACGGCATGCAGATGGCTCTATTGAGCGTTACAAGGCACGGCTGGTTGCCAAAGGTTTCAAGCAGAGGTACGGTCTTGATTATGAAGACACATTCAGTCCAGTTATCAAGCCTACTACTATTCGCATACTCCTATCTCTTGCCGTTACTCGTGGTTGGTCGCTTCGTCAGCTTGATGTGCAGAATGCTTTCCTTTATGGAGTTCTTGAGGAAGAGGTTTATATGCGTCAACCACCTGGTTTTGTTGATCCTACCCGTCCATGTCATCTCTGTCGTCTGGTCAAGGCGTTGTATGGACTTCAACAGGCACCTCGTGCATGGCATGCTCGTCTTGGTTCTGCTCTTCGGGCTCTTGGGTTTATTCCTTCAACTGCTGACACGCCACTGTTTCTCCTTCAGCGCCCTGAGGTGACGATGTATCTTTTGGTGTATGTTGATGATATCATTCTTGTCAGCTCCTCCCATACTGCTGCCGATCGCCTTGTGTCTGCATTAGGTGAGGAATTTGCTGTCAAGGATTTAGGTGCTCTGCATTATTTCCTTGGGTTGGAGGTGTCATGGTCCTCTACTGGGTTGACTTTGAGTCAGAAAAAGTACTCCATGGATCTGTTCGGCCGTGCTGGGATGCTCCAATGCAAACATGCTACCACTCCGATGTCTGCCACTGATCGGTTGTCTGCCCTTGATGGAGACCTTCTTTCCGCTGATGATGCCACTGAGTATCGCAGTCTTGTTGGTGGTCTGCAATATCTCACTCTCACCAGGCCTGACGTCTCTTATGCAGTCAATCGTGTGTGCCAGTATCTACATGCACCTCGTACCACTCATCTCTCGGCAGTTAAGCGCATCTTGCGTTTTGTTTCTTCTACTGCTTCATATGGTCTGCTTCTTCAGTCTGCACCATCTTATGAGCTTTCGGTTTTCTCCGATGCGGACTGGGCTGGCAGTCCTGATGATCGGCGATCCACGGGGGGATATGCAGTGTTCTTTGGTCCTAATCTCATCGCCTGGAATGCACGCAAGCAAGCCACCGTGTCTCGTAGCAGTACTGAAGCTGAGTATAAAGTCGTTGCTGATGCTACCGCTGAGATCATATGGGTACAGTCTTTGTTGCGGGAGCTGAGAGTCTCTCCAGGTCATCCTCCAGTTCTTTGGCGTGACAACATCGGCGCTACATATCTCTCATCTAATCCGGTGTTTCATGCCAGGACAAAACATATTGAGGTTGACTATCACTTTGTTCGGGAACGTGTTGCGCAAAGACTGCTTTGTATCAAGTTCATCTCCTCCAAAGATCAACTTGCTGACATCTTCACGAAGCCTCTTCCACAACCACAGTTTGTAGGTTGTAGGCGCAATCTTAACTTACTTTGTACTTCAGGCTACAGTTAAGATTGAGGGAGGGTGTTAGACTGTATATATGTAGTTTTGTATATGCCTTGTATTGTACCTCTTGGTACGTCTATATAATGAGATAGCCACACCCCATTTTAGGGTGTCGAGCCAGTTTCCCAAACCTTATGTTTTACAGGAACATCCATTGAGTTCTCCTGTGTCCTTCGCTACCGGCCCTCGTCTGCAGGCCCGCGTCTCTCCGGTGTCCTTTGCTGCCGGCCCGCGTCTCTCCGGTGTCCTTCGCTGCCGGCGTCCTCCACCGGGCAGCTCCGGCCCCGGCGACCAGGTAGCTGCGCCCCTTCCGGCTTCCCTGGCTCGCTGACGTCCCGACGGTTACGACCATGACAGCTCAGATCTGCGTCTCTCCAGTCCTTACTTGCCGGCGTTGCTGGACGCCGTCGCGCCAAGACCCCAGTGTGATTCGCCTCGTTGCCCGCCCTACCCTATACGCCTCAAAGCCCCCTCTTTTGCCAGATCCAAGCCCATGGTTCGGAGGCGATGCCACCTCCGGCGGCGGGTGCAGCCCCGCCAAACCCCCCTGACTTGGCGGTTCCGACCAGCTTTGGCCTCCCCACCTGCGATCCCTGATTCGACGGCTATGGGATTTCTCAGCTTCAGGCCAGGGAGAGATCCCTGCTCGGCTCGCCGGTGCTGGCAGCGACGGCGCCCGCGGGTGTCGTTTTCCTTCTTAGAGGCGCTGCCAAGGCCTTTACCTGCGCCCCTCTTCGAGCTCAGGGGAAACCCTAGGTCCGGGTCACCCGGACCGGATAGTGACGGAGTCTCGGTGTCGTCTTCCTTCTTGAAGGCACAATCTTGCTCGCTCGTGGTGTCCTCGATTTTTCGCTCGCACGGTGTTGGAGTTCTCGTTGGTTTGGCATCGTCGCTCTTGGCTCGGGTTTGGTAGGTTTAGCTGTGATGTCCCCTCTGTTTGGGCCGAGCATCCCTGGTCTCTCCGCTCCGGGCACCATGTTCACGCCTGTCTGCGTTCGTGTCATGTGTTGTACCCCCTGTATTCATTTTTCTCCTTTTATCAATGAAATGATACACAATGTTTAAAAAAATGAAATGATACACAAGCTTTGCGTAATCGAAAAAAAATTACTGCATGGTACACTTACTCTCAGGGATTTTTTGTTACTACTGCACGGTACTCAGGCTACTTCCCCTCCTTCCCTTGCACTACTCTTTCAGAACTCCCATCAACTCCTTCAGCACGTGCACCCCCCTTCCCAGGCACTTCCTCCGCATCACGCAGTTGCACCGGTGAAAAAGCCAGCCACGCACGTCGATCGAGATGTTCGGCACGCAACCATGTTATTTACCACCACGTACTCCACCGGATTGTTGATCGAGACCCGTCGTCGGACAGTTATCTAGCCCTGCACTCCTCGGACGGCTCCGGTTCAGCGGGTCGACGTACGTACTTCCAACAGTGCCATGCCAACGAATCTAACCACTTACCTACATTCCTGGCGTCTGGAAACTGAAGATGGGTTGGCCCGATCGAGCTCTACCTCTACGGCCGCCCCGATATTTCCAATTCCAGTGCTACGCAACGGACACGGGATATGGATTCTGGACGGTGATCGGTCAGTTGGATTGTTGCTGATGCATGCACGGTCGTCGAAGCTTGCTTGTTGAGCTGATGAGATGAAACGTGTGGGGCTGTGCCCCTTGCGCGAGTCAAAGGCCCCCGGTATGGAGTATGGTCGGAACGGAATCCATCGTCAGATGGAAACTGTATACGATCTACTCCCTCTCTCCCATAATATAATAACGTTTTTTATATTAGTGTAGTGTGAAAAATATTCTTATATTATGGGACTGAGGGAGTAGAATGTTTAACGTCCGACGTCCCGAAAGACCATCTAAAAATAGCCAACCGTATTCAGATATATGCAGTACCTGAAGTAGTGGGATTCAGACGAAGCCCTGCTTGCAGACACGGACGGTTTCAGAAAGTGTTTGCTTCAGACTTCTGCAGCCACACAGAAATTACTAGCCAGCAGCTGAAACTGAGGCCACACTGCCGGCTTAACTTAACCGGGAATCTGCAGCTACCGGTTGCGTATAAAAGACAGGCGTTCGGTGATGTGTGAAATCATTTGGAGACCTAGTGATTCCAACATAACGTACGGCTAAAAGAAAGCTAGCCAAGAATGAGATGGGGAAATATCTCCTGTTGCCAGGGAAAATGTCCAATTTAAAACAGGCATTTCTTTCCGTGTTGCTTTCCACCACTTGGTTAAAAAACATTTATGCGTATGCAATCAAGTTGTTATTCAGATATCGTTTCTGGCCAGTGCGAAACATTTATGTAATATGAAGACCGCAAGAGTGATATGTTTTATTTGGCCTTTGGCCAAGACACCTAATACTCCTTATTCAATGAAAATGGCAAATCTTTTGCCTTGCTTTAAAAAAAAGATATCATTTCAGTCATCTGGAGATGCTCAGAGGCACAACATAGGTGGGCAACATTTGCAAAAGAAAGTTATACTTTCACTCCATAGCAGAATTTTGCCACCATCTCAAATGATTTTGCACCCCCTGGGATATCACTTGGTTTGATGATGCACTCTTCTTGGTCTGAACTCTCCTCGATCAACTGTTCAAGAACAACACTTTTGGAAATGCATATTGCCTTATGAAGGTGGAAAGACATACCCCCAACCTCAACAGTAACATCATTGGGTAGTTTTGCTGTGCAAAACCTAGAAGGTTCAAAAGGAAATTTATCGAAGAACATCATCTATTTCTTGGTTCCTCCAATATCTCAACTCTTAAAACCCTACATTCAAGAAATAGGGAGTCTTTTGGCACTCAATTTTAACTTATACTTTCTGTAAGAACTCTGCAAACTCTTAAATAGTGCTATCCTTAATGTGGTCACACACTTTGTAGCCAAGCTTTTTCATCACACGTTTCTGAAGGTTACTATGGAAAATGGACACATTAACAAGTGATGATTTGATTGTTCTAGTTGAGTCATATCAAATAAGTGATCTTGAATTATGAGCTTCTCTCATGTGTTACAAAATTAATATTCATATCATGCACAAATTAGCAATTTAAGCTTTTGTACATAGCAAATCAATGAACAACCTGTAAATTTATGCGGCCAAACTTTCTTGATGTTGTTACAACTATAGTTACCTTCTCTATAAGATTTTAAAAAATGACATTGATCAATCCAAGTTATTTTTTATACATCAAGATCTGGCCTTAGAAAAAATATAGTTGGACACATTTTAAGATGTTTTCTTTCCATACGACAAGAGTCATAGTTACCACTTTTTCTCTACCACTTATATACTCCTCCCCAACCATTCTATGATTTAATTCACCATTATATTAACTTGCCAACAAAAATATTGAAAATTATTGTAACCAAATAGCTATGTTTCAAAGGAACTTGATAATTTTTTCGTATGACTCATGTATTAGAATTAACGTATTGCTGTTAAAATTCTTCTTGTGTGATAAATGAAGACAATAGGCACCGAAGTCTATGGCTCGCCATGCAAAAGCATGTAATTTTCATTTTTTCCCTTTATTTTACTCATTCTTTTCTACCAAATTTTTTATTTTTCTCGATACAAAACTATTCTAAATGTAGATTACCTCAATATAGCCTTTGTTCATTTCCTTCATGTGCCCCATCATTTGGCCTGAAAGAAATAGCGGCAACAATCGGTACCATCTTTGTAGAACTTAAAACATAATACCCAAATGCATGTTGAGTTAAGAGCTCTATTTTAAATGGATTGCACCTACTATATTGTTTTAATTTTATCTACTAACCTTGCATATTATTTAATTATATCTAACCGTGTCATGTATTATCATAGCATATCATTTTAATTTTATATATTCACCTTGTGTATTCTCCTATGATGGTACGCTTCATTGTCAATAAGAGTTAGTCTTCTAGATTTTTTTATATTGAATTCATGGCTACATATCCATGGGACTAATGCATGGTAGCATGGCATTCCCGATGTTTATCAGACTTAGAGCATATCTAGCCAAGCCCCTAAACTTTAGAGGAGTAAACTGCCGAGCATCTTTAGAGGTGTAAAAATTTACTCCTCTAAAGGTGGCCGGACCTAGCCAATCCCCTAAAGTTAGAAGAGTAAATTTTGTTCGTCAATTATTTTAGCCAGGACACATGTATTTCCAACATTTCACATTAGATCATCAGTCATTCAAATATTTTAAGAAACATGCATAACATATCAACCGTTAACAAGCATACTGTTTCATGGATCGAGATATTCAAATTTAAACATGCATAGTTCATCCAAAGCGCATCACATAGATCAAGTTTGATCCAAAATCAACACAACATCGACCAATTTTTCTTCTTCTTCTTCTCCAACTCCTCGGTGAGGGCCGACGCGGCCGCCGTCAGCTTCCTAGCACCCTTGCTGCTGGCAGAGTAGCAGGAGGGCAGTCTACCGACGTCGGAGACCCAGTGGCCACCCCGCCGACCATACTACCGGTCATGGTGGACTAGACACCATATTTTGTCCCCCAACCATCTTTTGGGTGCGGACGGTGCAGTGGGGGTGGTTTCCGACGGCAACACGCCGGTTGCGGTGGCCGGTGGGGTGGCAAAAGGTGTAATGTCCCATAGTTTTGCGAGCACCGGGATTTTTTTTCATTTGTACATTGCATTCATGCATCTAGAATTTGGGGCAAATTTAAAACATCATTTAAACTTAGTAAAAGACTTTAGGAGTTGTACCCAAATACAATATTGAACATGACCTTTGCTCTTTTCTAGAATTTTGGGTTCATTGCATTAGAGAAATAAGTGAGAGGACTTAAGTGCTAAATGTACAATTCATTATGAATTGGAAATGCATTTATAATAATTCACAAAAGATAATTGGAATAAATAATACAAAGTCTTTTTACAAAGAAAAAATAAAGAAATTGTTCATCTAATTACATTCTTGAGTTACAAAACTTGAGAAAGAATAGAAACCTATACTAAAACTATCTATTTCCCTAAACTATTCCTATCCAAATTTTCAAGATCTCCTTCTTTTCCAAACTTAAAAAATAAACAACCAGAACACAAAGAGTTGTTGATTGCTAGGAATGTAGCATTTTAGTTTATATAGGAGCCAACACTATGAATCTTTGACAATAGTCACTGGTACAGTGAGCTGCTATACAAACGGGTTTTAACCCCTTTTCGTGACGATATTTTAAACCGTTGTCTAATGAGTGTGGGCAATAGGGGCCTCCTTCCCACACGACCCAGAAACCATCAGGGATAAAGAGTAGCAATGCATACGTTTTTGATAACTAAGTGTATGTGTTGCCGGCATGTATCCCAAACGCGAGCCTTTCAGCAACTGTTTGTGATATTGCCCATATACCAAACACTCCATCCCTCGTTTGTGCTCGCATTACCATCGCAGTCGGACTTCTGTGGTTTTACCTTATACCAGGCGCAGTCCAGGCACAGGCCACCCACGGGATTTTTCCGGGCATGTACGAAACTGGATCTATGTTTACGATGCGCGCCACATCACAAATAGTTCGTGAGTGTAAACCGTGTATGATAAGGCGACAATCACACACATTTAGTTTTCTCGCATTGTTTCTGATATTGTCTGACATCACACACGCTTTACAAACGGCAACTAGGTGCATGGTTACACATGTTTCCTCTCCGTGAACCGTGTCGGATTATGATGTATATCACACACGCTATGCATCATAATGACCCGCAGAGCATATTTTCACCCTAATTTAATTCCTGCTATTAAAAATTGTACCGAATTTCAGTTTGAAAGTTGGCTATAACTTCATTCATATCCATCAGGTTCAACCACCAATGCCTTACTCGATTCACAGGTACATATGTTCAAGAATTATATAATTTTTTTACATAAGCACCAAATAAAAAATGATAAACCAGGATTGTATACTTGTACTATTAAAAATGGTAAAGAAAGAGGCTAGAGACATTCTGGTTGTTGAACAAGGTGAAGCGGAATGCCCCTATTATGTTCTCCTCCATGCAAAAGGCATGCACGACTCTAATCCAACCACTTGTGATGGTCGTTCGCCAATCATGTAGTTTGAGAGGTAATCTTGAGTAAATTGCTTCGGGAACCATTGCAAAGGAAAAAGATTCAGACATTGTCATCTAACACAACTCATTATGGGTAGTAAAAAGAAGGCTACATAGGGACGCGGAGTTTCTGCACCCGAACTCAAATGAGCTCGGGTGAACAGTAAAATCAAAACTAAATCAAAAAAATCCAAATTTTTTTGGAGAAACATTGACAAAAGTTCTAAGTGTTTGCAAAAATTCATCATGAAATCACATTTCTAGAAGGTGTGGCAAAAAAAATCAGTACTCTGAAAAAGCTACTTTCAAAAGCATTTTGGAGCACTGGATTTGTTTTTTTGCCACGCCTTACAGGAATGTGTTTTCATGATGAATTTTTGCAAGCACTTGGGACTTTTGTCAATGTTTCTCCCAAAAAAATTGGATTTTTTTGAATATTTTTTTATTTTTTTTCGATTTTACTGTTCACCCGAGCTCAAATGAGCTCGGGTGCAGAAAGGTACTTTCGGCTACATAGTTCTTATTTACCATCCTGCAGTTTACTGTTGTCTTGCATAAAGTGTAAACAAATAGTTTAATTGACATTTTTAACAATCTTTATGAGTTTCCTCACTTGATGCTGGTTCATGAATCTATCATTGCTTCATACGCAGAAAGGGTCAAAGCGTGGATCTTTGACAATGGCATATGTACCTAAAAGCACCAAGTTAATGTTAGAAGCTAAACAATAATTGCACAATGATGTAGTACAACACTCCCTCCGTTTCATCACAATCATGTAGTACAACATTAAGGTAACACTATTCCTTGTTGCTATGTAGCCTGGGATTGTATATTTAGTCATTCAGTACAACACATGTTGCTATGTAGCCTCATATATATTAAATATGTCCCTAGTTAACCTCCCGATAAATAGGTTATAGATATATTCAGTGAAATGTCTGATTTTATGATTAATCCCTTATCAGACCCTGGGCTATATGGTACCAGCTACCAATATCCTGAACAGTGAGTATATATAAGCAATGCGATGAAACTAATCTCGATGGAAAACAACAGTTGTTCACAATATCACTACTAGGGAAAACCTTATACACAGAAGCTTATCAGTAGCGCGGTCTAAAAGGGGGCGCTACTGCTAATTAGTAGTAGCCAGGGGTACAAAACCCGCGCTACGACTAAGTTGATAGTAGTAGCGAGGGGTATAAACACGCGCTGCTACTAAGTGGTCTCCATCATGCCCCCGGGACTACGCCATAGTAGTAGCGAGGGGTATAAAACCTGCGCTACTACTAAGTAAGTTGCTATTACGCTGGTAAGACGCCCACGCTATTACTAAGCGTGTACACCCCGGGCCGATCCACTCCCACCCCACCACACACACACACTCTCTCTCTCATCCCTAAAAAACTCTTTCACGAACTCACCTGTTCCTCGGTCCACCCTACCCTGGCTCCTCTCCCCACAATCTCCTCGCCGCCGTCACCACCCACGCCGGCCGGTTCCGGTGAGCACCGGCCGCGCGCAACACTCCCCAAGCTCCGCCCCTCCCTCCCCTCCGTCCAGATCCGACATGGCCGCAGTTCCTACACTACCACCCTCTTCTCCACCGCGCTCTCGCACCACTTCATCCCGCTCCCCTCCATTGCCAGACCTGCCGCCGTCGCCTCCTTTGCCTACGGCCCGCTGCGCGCCGTGTTGGCGCTGCTGGCGCCGCGGAGGCGGCTCCTGCTGCCCGTGGCCGTGGCCGTGTCGTCCGGGTTCGAGACGGAGGACGCCAAGGGAGAGTAGAGCGAGGGCGAGGGCGGAGGCGACTCCGAGGCCGAGTACTCCGAGGACCTCAAGGTCTTCGTCGGCAACCCGCCCTTCACCGTCGACAGCGCGCAGCTCGCCGGGCTCTTCGAGCAGGCCGGCTCCGTCGAGATGGTCGAGGTATAAATTCACACTCTCTGGTCTTGTTAACTAATAGTTAGTTTGGCGCGAATTATAACGGGCTAAAGTGAAATTCTGCTGGGCATTGCATGATTAGGATAGAGACTTTGGAGTCGGGACGTTTTGTTTCATTGTAGTGTCAGGTTGTCCAAGGGATGTGGAATTGTTGTTGTGTAGATTGTGTCCTCCAGGATGTAAATTTTACTCCGCATGAAATAAGTGGGTGTTGGTTCAGTACTTCAGAGGCCTCGTAAATTCAGTACTGCAGTGCAGTGCCGAGAGCGCTCCAGCGGAGTCGGGGGAGTCCGCGATAAATCCTAATCCAAAGGCGTCCGGCTGGATTAGAAGGTATATCTTGATGCTAGCCCATGTGTGCGAATTTTTAGGGGGGGGGGGGGGATTAAAGAATAGAGCATTTGGTGCACGCTGTCCTTGTGCGGTTGTGCCTCCCCTGAACCCGTTATTGTTTCTTCATAAACTGCAGTAGACATCTAGAAAAAAAATCTGTTTAGTAGACTGGTCCAGAAATTAACCCTGTGATACAGAAATAAAGTTTAGGGCGAAAAATAAAGAAAAGAGCATTTGGGGGCTGGCTGTGCTTGTGCCTCCCCTTTGATAGAGAAAGAGAAGTATTTATGCGAACAAACTGACCAAAATAAAAAGACTTTTGCTGCATAAGAGAGGCCGAGGAAAATTGGTAGTAGAAACTCGGTTCAGAAAAGGATAGAAAATGAAGCAAGAGCGTTGTGAGAGTGTGTGGTGCAATAGGGGAGGGTGTGTATGTGTCGTATGAAATGTCAATAACCTGATCGGGCTGGCAGCCTCTGTCATTCTGCTGATGCTGGTCATGGCGATACCCTGAAAAATGATGAATTTCGGATACTATAGTACAACCGCGTGTATGTGAACTGTGGTGATGGGAAAATATAAGAAAGGACCGAGTGCGTTGCAAACTATAAATAATGGAGTATGTAGCAAAAAATTATCACATTACAGGCTATCGTTTCAAAAAACTACTGCTTTTTTTAATCTTTCAAAAAACTACCACAAAAGTAGTGGGCTGTTCCAAAAAACTACTATGTCGCACTGATGACTAGGAGTATATTGCTTAACTTTAAACGTTATTATGACATATCGGGTCCACCCGTCAGGTTGACCGTTAAGTATGACCGTTAGGTTGACCATTGACATGTTATGACAGGTGGGGCTCAAATATTTTTGACATGCAATTAGGTCCCTACAATGAAAACTAAAAGCAATCAAGCCCCCGAAAAAAAGGTAAAAAGCAATCGGGTCCCTGAAAAATAAAAAAGAAGCAATCGGGTTCTCGCGGCGAGCTCCTCGCCGGAGCCGGCCAGCACCAAAAAAGCAACCGCGGCCCTCTCGATTGGATCGAGAGGAGCTTCTCTTTCCAGAGCCTCCCCTCGTCCTTGGGCCTTCTGGCGACCAGCGAACGCCGCCGGCGAACCAACCTGGCGCTTCTGCTGCTCCTCCATCCTCTTTTTCTTCTCCCTGTGCCCTCTCTGACTCCACCGCCGGTTGCCGCAGGACCTCCATGGAGCTCACCGCGATTTGCTACAAGTTGCAATGTCCGCCTTCCCCAACAACTCGCCATCGGATCCGAGCATGCCAGATCTGGAGCGCCTCCCCTGATCTCCCTCGCGCTCGAGCTCGCCTGGATCCGCGGCCTCGCCGCCGTAGCCCCTCCTCTGCGCCCCGTTCCAGCCGCTGCAGCAGGAGGCAATGGGCGGCGCGGAGCTCGTCCTCCTCTCTGCTGGGCGGAGCTACGCAGAGCCGCGTCCTGTCGGCGTGGAGCTGTCCGGCGGCGGGAAGCTAAGCGAGGCGCGTCCTGGTGGCGTCCGGCGGCATGGAGCTAAGCAGGCAGCGGTGCGGAGCTCCTCCTCCTCCTCCTCTCTGCGGCGGCGCGGAGCGAAGCAGGCGACGGCGGCGTGGGTGCTGCCATGGAGTACGAGCTCGACTCCGACCACCAGCGGGCTGCTCTGAGCTGGCCATCCGCCGCCCTCTTTCCATCTTCTTCGTGTCCATGGCGTGGTGGTGGCCGGCCCTAGCGGCGGCGGCCGTGGCTGTGCCGGGTGGCTCGGGAGAGTGATATGGAAGAAGAGGGAGAAAAGGAAGATATGGATGAGAGGGAGAGAGAGTACTTACATGTTGGTCCCAGATCTAAGTTAACGGTCAAACAAACAGTCAACTAACGGTTTGTTTAGGAGCGGGCCCGACCTGTCATAAACCAGATTATTTCTAAATTGCGTGGTCATTTGGGTTTTTTGGAACAACCCATCATTTTTGTGGTAGTCTTTTGAAAGATGAAAAAAAGCGATAGTTTTTTGGAACGATAGCTTGTAATGTGGTAGTCTTTTGCTATATACTCATAAAGAATGCTTAGTAAATGTGTTTTGGAATTGGCCGTGATAATTTTGCTGCTGCAGGTCCGTGTGGGCACAAATCAAATTGAGCGACCCCCCTGCCCAGGCAGGATGGGAGCGTTTGAGACAATCACGGGCTTTGTGGACAAAGCTGGAGAGGAAGTAGTGAAGCCAGAGCTCGGGACAATGTTTGACTCGCTGACAGAGGCTTAGGATTTTTACAACCTATGTTCATGGCAACATGGCTTTGGGATTACATAAGATAAGATGTTGTAAAATGGACTCGGCTTGAACTAAGTTCGAATTGCTTCAGTAAATTACGACAACAAATCAATGCTCAATTGTAGCAGAGCTACGCGCTAAGCCTTGGATAGTTTATTTTTTCAGAATGATATAGTATCTCATTTCTTGCAGGTTGTATACGATCGAATGACCGGACGGAGCCGTGGATTTGGATTCGTCACAATGGGTTCAGCGGAGGAAGTTTCTGCCGCCGTCGAGCAATTCAATGGCTACGTAAGAAGACTTCATCTGTTTTAAAGCACCTTATCTTGATACATTAAATGGGTTTAAATGACTATATGTGGATAAATTTTATAAGCTGTTGTGAAAAAGTTAGTTCTCTACAGGTTTCTACAGTTCCAAGGGGATTTAGAGTTCCACCTCTGATTATTTGGATCTTATCTAACCATGCTCTGAGATTTAGATGTGTTGGGGAATGGGGATTGCTAGTTCCTGCTGGGTAATCAGAATAATGTTTGCACTACTGGAATCAGCTTATTTGCCGTCTGCCAGTTCTTTGCCGTCAGTTGGCAGACAGCAAAGAGGCACTTTGCCGTCTGCTTGCAAAAAATAGACTGCAAAGAACTGACAGACGGCAAAGATGCCAGTTGCCATCAGCCAATTATTTGCCGTCTGTCAGCAGATGGCAAAGAATCTTTACCATGTGCTGGCGGACGGCAAAGAGGTGGGGCTATCTCTCTTTTTGCGGGTACAAAGAAAATCGTTGCCCCCACCTCCTCTCTCTGTCTCCCCTCTCTCTGCACGCCCCCACCTCCTCTCTCTCTCCCCTCTCTCTCCCGCTCGTCTCTCCCTCTCCCTCGCGCGAGCACCTACGGCGGCCGATTTCGGCGAGCTCCGACGGGATTCGACAGCGCCCAGCACACCCACGTGACCCCCTCGGCCCGCTCCTCCATCCCCTCCGACCAGATCTGACTCGCGCGTCCTCCTGCGACCACGGGTGACCCTTCCCCGCGGCTAGGGTTTCGGCCACCACATCGCCGGCGTGGCTCCGGTGTTGCTCCGGTGACTCAGGTGAGTCTCTTCACTCCTCCTCGTCACATCCATCTCTCTCTTTCTCACCGCGTCGCGTCGCGTCTCCTCTCCCTCACAGATCCATCACTCCGGGAAGCCATGGACGGGAAGGACGCCATGGACGGGAAGGACGCCGTGGAGGACGCAGCTCCACCACTACCCCAACGCCATCCAGGTCCGCCCCTTCTCCTCTCCTCCCCTCTTGGATTTCTTCTCTTCCTGCCTTGCACCCGTCCACTCAAGTTCTAAACCAAACAAGAAAAATTATCAATCTTGTTTTTGCTGCATATGCAATAATGGTTGAGGAGGACTCAGTTGTTCACTTCTATAATTGTGCCATAAATCGGTTTACTCTGCTTGAGGGCTGCCGTGGTTAGCTCGATTTGATAGGGTCCTTACTACATGTGCTGCAGGGATTTAACTTGACTTGTTAATAATGAGTGTCAATCAATCAAACACAAGGAAATTATAAATGCTTACTATTTTGTATAGTGATCGTTGTGTTGTGTATAGGTAAAACTTGTGTTGTCCTTATCTACTTTGGAGGCATCATCATGTGTTGTCAATTTAGTTTCTGCCATGGTTTTGGTTTGGTCCTGCTTATGCCAAATTGATCATTCATTGCTTCTGAACATTCTACCTTTAATCTTTGCTTCTGTAAAACCGACCTTTCTTCTATTGAATGGAGTGTTTGCTTGCTATGCGGGAAAAGTAGCTCATTCATCGCTGATTTGGCATGTGCAACCAAAGTGGACGGACCGCATTTAGGTCCGGTCACCGTGAGGATCCTCTGGCGGTGTTGGATGTACCGTGGCGCGGTGGTGCCCCTGGGTGGCGCCTCCGTGCTGCGGTGCCCCTGGTTGGCGCCTTCGTGCCCGTGCTCTCACTGGCGCCGCCGTTGTGGTGCTCTCTGGCAAGCTCCGTCTTGTTGTGGTGGTGTTGGTTGTGATGCTGGTCACACCATAGTGATGGTGTGGCTGCATCCTGCTTCGGCTACAACTCCTTTTGGTGAGCTTCTCCCTGCTCCCCTCCTGATCTCTCTAATGCATAGCTCTAGCTCTTGATCTTGTTGGATGTGAGGCTCTATTAGCTGTGGTTAGCTGCTGTAGATGAGCATCAACTTGTATTGGAGCTCTCTATGATGGATTCTTGCTGTGTCAGGGTTTTGGTCAGTGACCATCTATGTGTATTTGTGAAGTATATATACTCCTGTACTGCTCTGTTCTGTGTAGCTGATCCTGGAGTGGTTACTTTGGTCAGTTACTTTACTCATGAACGGATACTCACTTGTTCTTAGTTATTTTACTTATAATACTGATTTCAACAGATACCACTTGGTTTGGCTATTCCTATTTGTCTCTTTCTAATAGCCTATGAACAGATACTATACTTGGTTTTGGCTGTTACTTTCCTAGTTTTCTACTGATAAGACAGATACTACATCTGATTTGGGCAGTGATGCTGGTCTGAGCCCCTCTCTCTTAGGCTTCATTTACATGTGATTATCCCTGTGCTATGATGAACTAGCCCTGGCACTTCCAGGCTGTCTGAGCACATAATCCCTCAAGTATACCTTGAGGTCTTCTGTAGCTCTCCTTAATAGTTATCTCTTCTAAGCTGCTGGTGGTTGGATGTGTTGGGACTTGGTCTGGTTGGCTGGTTGTGATGTATATATCCTCCTGGAGCTTTGTTTTTGGCGTTGCACACTGACATGTACCTATTGTCACTAGACAAAACTGATTGTGGTGATGAAGTCTAATCTTTGGCTTTAATCACTAGTTTTTAGTTGGCTTAATTCCTGGAGCTAGTACTGATAGTGGTCTTTGTGTTGGCATTTAACTTACTGCTAATTGTGGTGGCTTCTTGATTGGGTCCTTGGCTGGTTCTCTCCTTTGGCTCTTTGGTATTGGTTTACTCTATTTGGCTTTCTAATTAAGATCACTTTGAAAATCAGGATCTTAACTAAGATTATCTTGATCTCAGGTACTGGCTCCTACAGCATTGCATTTCACCAAGTGAAATGCTACATTTCTACTCCTAACCCATTCTCCCTTTCTTAGTGTTTTTGTTATGCAGGTTGGAAGAAAAGAAGAAGATCCAAAGAAGATCTTAGTAATAAGATAGTTTTTAGGAAAAATAGATATTTAGTTTTAGATCATTCCTTGTAATGTTTGTTGGATATGTGTTCATGGATATGTGTTGGATATATATGTGTTCATGACTATATATTGGTAACATGTGTTGAATATGTGTTCATGGATATGTGTTGGATATATATGTGTTCATGAGTATTGGTAATATGTGTTGGATATGCTATATTGGTCATATATATAGTCTGTGTTTGATTTTCTGTGAAAATGAATTGATATAAGAAGAAACATAATTAATGCCTATTTGGTCTCTTTGCCATCTGCCAACAGATGGCAAAGGGCCTGCAGCCTTTGCCGTCTGCCAGCAGATGGCAAAGAGCCGTGCCCTTTGCCGTCTGCCAGCAGATGGTAAAGAGCCGTGCCCTTTGCCGTCCGCCACTAACGGCAAAGGCCTCTTTGCCGTCCGCTGCAAAAAACAGACGGCAAAGAAGGCCTTTGCCGACCCTGTCTTTGCCGGAGCTGTTTGCCGTCCGCGGCGGACGGCAAAGGCCTTTGCCGTCCGCCATCCTAGCCTTTGCCGTCCGCTATGGCTGATGGCAAAGTACCAGATTCCTGTAGTGTTGGTTTTCCTCAAGGATGTCGACATTATTTACAGTATGTTAAATGCAGACAATGTTGTTGATTTATGAGAATTATTTATTTACCTAGTGGATCCCCAATTGTATATCTGTCCCTATCAATGCAAATGCTGAGCCATGTTCCACTTTTACTTCTCTACATTATTTTTTCACTGCCTGAAGGGGTTAGTATGCTCCTTGTCTTTTTCACTGATTGTCTTTTTCATCGACATGCACCGCATTATTTTATCGTGTCATTCTTCTGAAGAATCTGAAGTTTCTGAACCTCTGTTGGTAATGCTGCAGGGTTCTGGTGGCGATGCCGACAGTCGTCGAGAGGTTTCTGGACAGTACGGTGTCGTGGCTGCCTGGAGAGGCGAAGCTACTGCTCGCCATCTACTTCTGGCACCCCAGCACACGGGTAATTAAGCAGTCGATCAGACACCCCGAGCCCGAGAGATAATCAACACTTCAGATAGACTTGATTCAGTATGTGGCCAATTCTGAATCTGAAATCTTAATGGTGTTCGGATTTTAGGGTGAGGGGCATGTGTATGGTGGCTTCCTCCATCCGCTGGTGGTGTGGCACAAGGCCGACATAGACTGGAGCCTGCTTGAGCTGAGGGCTAGGGCGAGGGACGTGACGGCGTCACAACTCAAGGCGGCGGCTGCCATCGGTCAAGTGTGGCTCGTTGAGGCTGCCCGTTGTGTTTCGTCGCAGCTGCAGGCCGCGAGATCAGACCGGGAAGGCGCCACGCATTGACGAGTGAGCCAATTTTTGGATCGGACCATAACAACGTGTCTCGGTCTTTGATGTCTAGAAGTGGTGATAAAGTTTTGAATCTGCATGGTAAGAACTACTTACGTAGGTAGCTGACACGCACAACACTGTGTTTACACTCTTACTTATGTGAAAGATATGATTTATACATGAGTTGCCTCTATAATGAGGAACTATGGTAGTAGATACGACAATTGTGTGATAGAATGAAATTGATTTATTTTTTTAATTTCTAATAAGTTAGTAGTAGCGTGGGAAAAAACTGCTCGCTACTAGTATTTAGGATACTAGTAGTGTTGGTATTATAGACATGCTACTACTATTTTGTTAGTAGCGCGGTACGAAATAGCCACGCTACTACTAACAAAGTTAGTACTAGCGCGGGTTTAACCCACACTAGTACTAACTATTAGCTGTAGCGTGATCCTAGGAGCGCGGGTACCCACGCTGCTAGTAGCCATTTTACACGGGCTGCTAGTAGCCTTTTTCCTAGTAGTGTATTGTCATGCGTGAGTACATCTAAAGGCATGTTAAGCACAACAGGCTAAACATCAACCAAATATATCCATGGTAGACAACATAACCTCCAAATGATAGCTTCAATGTACAGGTTTAAGCATGGTAGTTAAGCAAAATAAGAAGTGAAAAGGTGTGTTAACTACAATAGGCATAATATTTAATAACAAGCAAATATATTCAATGAAATTGGTATTGTGCAGGTCTAAAGTACACTCGTTATTGTTAAAAAATGGAAAGGCGTGTTAACTGCAACATCCTTAACAGCAACAAATATCGTAATTCATAGTGGTATTGTTGAGACTGCTATTGATGAAATTGAACTCATGGCAAATAGTTGCACATATAGAGCATCACATTGTGAATAACTGAAATAAACAAGTCATAAGGCCATCTCTAGCCGATCCCCTAAAAGTTAACGGAGTAAAACCCTTAGTGAGTATATATACTCTAGCAATATTTGGCCGTTTCTAGTCAATCCCCTAAACTTAACGTTGTACACTTCAATTTGATCAGGTCCAAAGCAGGTTCAACCGAAAGTAACATGCATTCAAACATAAATATAGATAGTTTTACATAACCGAAGATAAAACATAAATGTAAACTAAACTAAACTATGTTTGGTCGAAGTGGAGGTCGAGCCAATCCTTCCTCTTCAGGTACGGTGTGCCGCGAGCCGTGTCCGGGCCGGTGCCGTCGTCGGGGTCGTTGGGGAAGACACTCCCCCACTCGTCGATGTTGATCTCCTCATCCTCGCCGCCCACCTCGATGCCCTCCGCGCTGCTATCCTCCCCGCCTTCGACCTCGTCATCATAGGAGAGCACGATAACTTCGCCACCCTCCGCGTCGGCAAAGATCATCCGCTCCTCCTCCATGAGCTCTGGGTGCTGCGGATGGAGCTCTTTAATGTAGGCCTTGTCGGCGGCCTCGGCCTCGAGACGCTCCCTCGCCTCGCGGTCCTCCCACGCCATAGCCGAGCTCACCACCCCTGGTTCCGACGGGACAAGGTCGACCGGATGTGTGCCGAAGGGGAAATTGAGCCTAGCCACCGCGTCATGGTAGTGGACCTGCCAGCGGTCGTACTCCATGGCAGCGAGCTCGACCGAGTGGAGATACCGAGCCACTGGCGGGTACAAGTCTCCCGATCCGTAATCTCGGCAACCCACGTCCCCCACCGCCGCTGCCAGACCCCAAGGTAGGACCTCGTCAGCGGCCGGGTTCAAGGGAGGACGGGGAAGTCCTCGAACCGGCGTAGGGGCGCAGCGGCAGGTGATGTCGCTTGAAGCTACGTCGGTATTTCCCCAAAGAGGGAGGGATGATGCAGCACAACGGCGGTAGGAGAACCAAGCAACACAACGTAAATAGCCCCTGCACACAGATAACAAATCCTCACAACCCGACGTGTTAAAGGGGTTGTCAATCCCTTCAGGGGTACGGCGCCTCAAGATAGGCAAACATACGTGAGGTAAATTCTAATACATTGATAGATCGAACGCCAAATAAAATAAATAGAAATAAAACGCAGCAAGTTATCTTTGTATTTTTGGTTTAATAGATCTGAAAATAAATGCAAGGAATAAGTAGATCACAAAGGCAAATATACGAGAAAGTGACCCGGGGGCCGTAGATTTCACCAGTGGCTTCTCTCGAGAAAAATAGCAAACGGTGGGTGAACAAATTACTATTGGGCAATTGATAGAACTTCAAATACTGATGACGATATCCAGGCAATGATAATTATATAGGCATCACGTCCAAGATTAGTAGACCGACTCCTGCCTGCATCTACTACTATTACTCCACAGATCGACCCCTATCCAGCATGCATCTAGTGTATTAAGTTGATGGAAAAACAGAGTAATGGAATAAGAACGATTACATGATGCAGACAAGATCTATCTATGTAGAGATAGACCCCATCGTTTTATCCTTGTAGCAACAATACATATGTGTCGGTTGCCTTTCTGTCACTGGGATCAAGCACCGTAAGATCGAACCCACTACAAAGCACCTCTTCCCGTTGCAAGATAAATAGATCAAGTTGGCCAAACAAAACCCAAATATCGGAGAAGAAATACGATGCTATAAGAGATCATGCATAAAAGAGATCAAAGAAACTCAAATACTTTCATGGATATAAAAAGATAGATCTGATCATAAACTCAAAGTTCATCGATCCCAACAAACACACCGCAAAAGAGTTACATCATATGGATCTCCAAGAGACCATTGTATTGAGAATTCAGAGAGAGAGAGAGAGAGATGAAGCCATCTAGCTACTAACTATGGCTCCGAAGGTCTACAAAGAACTACTCACGCATCATCGGGGAGGCACCAATGGAGGTGGTGAACCACATCCGAGATGGTGTTTAGATTGGATCTGGTGGTTCTGGACTCTGCGGCGGCTGGGTGAATATTTCGTCGACTCCCCTAGGGTTTCTGGAATATTGGGGTATTTATAGAGCAAAGAGGCGGTCCGGGGGGCACCCAAGGTGGGCACAACCCACCAGGGCACGCCTGGGCCTCCTAGCGAGCCCTAGTGGGTTGTGCACCCCTCGGGGCACCCCCCAGGTGCAGCTAGGGCCCTTTATGTTCCTTCTGGTCCAAAAGAAATCTCTGTGGAGTTTCGTTGCGTTTGGACTCCGTCTGATATTGATTTCCTGCGATGTAAAAAACATGCAGAAAACAACAACTGGCACTTGGCACTATGTCAATATGTTAGTACAAAAAGGGATATAAAATGACTGTAAAATGGTATAAAACATCCAAGATTGATAATATAACAATATGGAACATTAAAAAATTATAGATACTGACGTATCAGCAGGCGGATCGGGCGACCGGCGACAACGGTTCGATAAAGAGCCCGCGAAAGACGACGGGGATACCTCGGCGGCCACCTCGCCGATGTCGGGCGGAGAGGCCATAATAAAACTCTTTTGGGCCATTGGCTCCTCGAAATCCCTGACACATAGGCAGAGGTTGACGATGGAGGCAGCAGCGGCAGCGATGGTGGCGACCTTTCGATGGTTTCGAGCGACAGAGGGGTGGTGTTTGTTTGTTGTGAGCGGAGGTTTTGGGGGTGTGTATCTGGAGAGGGGCCAAGATTGTGTTTGAGGAAATACCGTGGTAACTGAAAATTTTACTAGGCGGGAGTAAAATGCCGGGGCTACTGAAAATTTGGATCAAGGGCGAGCAGATATTTTTGAGATTGCGAGGGATGCAGAGGTGGGAGTAAAATGCCGGGGCTACTGAAAATTTGGATCAATGGCGAGAAGATAATTTTGACATTGCGAGGGATGCAGAGGCGGGCGTAAAATCTCGGGGCTACTGAAAAATTTGGATCAAGGGATAGAAGCAGAGCGGGAGTTACAGATCGTGTGGTATCAAATAGAAAAACTTACATGCGAGCAGATATTTTTAAGATTGCAAGGGATGCAGGTGGGAGTAAAATGCCGGGCTACTAAAAATTTGAATCAAGGGATTGAAGCAGAGTGGGATCAGTAACAGGCATCGCACACGCTCCACACATACTAATCGTGTGCTATCAAACATAAAACCCTTCTGGGCGGTAGATATCTTCGAGATTGTGAGCTACTCTAGTAGATATTTTCGAGAGCGGGAGGGAAGCCTCGTGGACTCGTGGAGCCCAATCTACTGTGCTCATGTGAATGATAGGGGCACGGGCGTGGCCCACGGGTAGTCTGAGTGAACCGTGTCTGTTGCGTCCTCAATCGCAGATGGTTGCTGCCAACTCGTCTGTTGTTTATAAATTTGGCAAAAATAATAACGTGGGAAAGGGTCAGAACATGAACACACTTGCATGTGGACGAAATATATGTATGAAAGGGATAGTTTGATGTTCAAATACCTAATGTGCAACTTTGATGCAGCACCTGTCGCACAAAGTGCACAGTATTGCTAGTCAGCCACCCCCTACGAACCCCATTGTCTGTCGGCGGTAAGGGAATCCTAGCTACGAACCCATGCCCCCAAATAGCTAGGTCTGAAATCTCACCCTACCGTAACACAAAACCTATAGGAGTCCATCATGGTCAAACTTCCCCTTTCGCTTTCGGGCAAAGGTGGACCGTGTGCCGACCCACCAATGTGTGCTTGCGGCGCGAGATTGGTGAGACCACATACGAACCACCTATGGGTGGCCCTACTATATATATGAAAAGGGTGCGGTGTGATATTTAACTACCATTCCCAACTTTGATGTGCCACATGTGCCTCGCAAATTAATCGGACTTCCCCAACCCCATGGAGGTTGCAGGTAGTGCGAAGTAGCACCCCCTCCCCCCCCCCACACACACATGTCGACGAGGAGGGCATCTCACCAAGATGTATTGTAACACGAACCAATCTCGACAGTGAGTGAGGGTTCACGACGCCTAACATGTGCTCAAACTTAATTAATTAGGCCTGGAATGATCGACCTACAATATGGTAACAAGAACCAAAGAATAAGAATCCACCCTGGTAACCTTTCTCGTCGTCGGTCGAAAAGATGGACGTCGACGCGGGCCCATGAATATATTGGCTTGCCGCCGATAACGAAGCGAATGAGAGTGTACAATGACAACCATTGCATGCATGTGTCCCAAACATATTTATGGAGGTGCGTGATGCGTGCATATGAGTTGAATACCCAATGCACAATATTAATGTGGTGCATGCGTTCAAAATCGCACAGTCCCCACACAGAGCAAGAGGTTCATTACGTGTCGTGTGCTCGCACCCCCCCCCCCCACTTTGATCCAGCGGGATGGATTCGTGTGCATACATGCGCTATTATGTAATCTCACATCATGACCTATACCGTGAGACAAACAAAAAATTAATCCCCTCCTAAGTCAAATTAATTAACCTCTCTCGCTTTCGGTGAAAGTGATGGACCAAGCAGGCCCATAGATGGAAGCATCGCCGATAACCGCGTGAGTGAGTGTCAGAAGACAACCACCATCACTTGCATGCATGCCAAACATATATATGTAGAGGTGTGTGGTTGTGATGTTTTGAATACCTAATGCACAACTTTGATGTGGCATCTGCCTCGAAATCCGTAGAGTCCCCACACGGAGTAAGGTTGGTGACACCTAGTATATGCTGGTGCCATCCCCACTTTGACATGTACTATATACTGCTACCGTAACACAACCCTAAAATATTTAATCCTCCTTCTTCGTCAAACTATACCTCTCTCGTTGGGTCAAAGTGATGGGCGACAACCTCACGGGCCCACAGGAGCGGAGCGTACTTCGCACATGAGTGAGCGTCCTATGTGGCACCTATACCTCGGAAACTGTAAACTTCCCACATAGAGCGAGGTTCATGATGCATGGTATGTGCTACCCCCTGCCCCGGCCCCCATTCGACGCGTGGTATATATATACTCATACTGTAGCACAAACCAAAAAGAATCATTCCTTGATGGTCAAATTAACCTCTCTCTCGTTGGGTCAAAGTGATGGAGGACAACCTCGCGGGCCCACAGATGGAAGCGTCGCACATGAGTGAGTTCCTATAGGGCAACCACCGCCTTCATGGTGTTGCGTGATGTTTGAATGCCAATGCACAACTTTGATGTGGCACCTTCCTCGGTAACCGGAATGTCCCCACATGGAGCGAGGTTATGACACATATATAGTATACATGTTGCCCCATCTTTGACATGTCGTACATACTCCTACCTTGCATATACGTAACACGAACAAAAAAACCACCCTTGCTGGTCAAATTAACCTCTCTCTTGTTGTAGGTTCAACTGATCAACGACGACCCCGCGGGCCCACAGAGAGAGTCACACGCGAGTGAGTATCATAGGACAACCACCGCGTGTATGTGCCCAAAAGAGGTGTGTTGTGTGATGTTTGAATATCCAATGCACAATTTTGATGTGGCACATGCTTCACAAATCGGAAACGCACTACACAGAGGTTCACGACGCGTAGCCCAGTCACTTCGAGCCGGTGGGAGGGACTCATGTGTATGCACATGCCCGAACTTTGATATGGAATCTCACTATGATCCCCACCGTAACACACATGCCAAGATGACTCCACATTTGGTCAAATGCCTCTCACTGTAGGTGAAAACTTAAAATCTTTGCTGGCTAACGAATGGGACGTCGCTGATAACCGCATGAGGGAGTGTCCGAGAGGATCACCAATTAATTCATGCATGTGGCCCGAACATGTATGTATGAAAGGGTTGTGTAATGTTTTAAACAACCAATTCACGACTTTGATGTGGCATATATGACTCACAAAATGATCAATCTCACACGGAGGCTCACGACTCGTAGTGTACTGCCAGACCATCCCCCAGACACACACACACACACACAGAGACACACATCCCACACCACCACCGACACTCTGAGGTATGTCAAACTTTCTATGCAGTGAACATGCATGTGACCAAAGGAGTGTAGTGTTAAAATTTCAAAAAAACAGAGATCATTCGATCATTTTTATACATTAATTGATTTCCTAGGGATTTAATGTGCAAAAATCAAATTTAACTACATGTGTGCCAAAATGGATTGCAAAATCATATGTGTGTCCCTGGGTGTATGTTTCCCTGTGCAAGAGATTTCAAAACATTGAGAATATTGATTTTAGTAAATCGAAAACTTAATTTAAATTCATGAAACTTATCGTGGCACTAGTAGAAAAGGGGGCAAAGGTTCAGGCTGGGTAAGCCCATTAGTCCCGGTTCAGTCTAGAGCCGGGACCAATGGGTGCATTGGACCCGGTTCGTGAGCCCAGGGGGCCGCCCGGGCCACGTGGGCCATTGGTCCTGGTTCGTCTGGACCTTTTGGTCCCGGTTGGTGGGACGAACCGGGACCAATGGGCCTGGCTCCTGGCCCACCATCATTGGTCCCGGTTGGTGGCTTGAACCGGGACCAAAGGCTCCCCGTTAGTCCCGGTTCATGCCACCAACCGAGACCAATAGTGGTGCCTATATATAACCCCTCGCGCAAGAGCAGAGCACACTGCTCTGTTTTTTCTGGCCGAGAGGGAGAGGGATTGGTGGTGCTCTAGCTCACCTCCTATGCACACAAGGTGTTCGATGGAATGCCCGAGCCACACTACTTAAGCTTTCTTCTATCCAAGCTCGACCTCTAAGCTCCATTTTCCTCAATATCTGTCTAGGTTTAGCGGTCCTTCACGCCCCGCCCCCGTCTTCACCGCCGTCGATCACCCGCGCCGATCTCATCACCGTCACCACCGTGGTGAGCCTCTTGTTCTTATCTTCTTTCTGAAAGGAAAAATATTCTTACTTGTATGTTTAGATAGATACTTGTATCATTTTCTTACTTTTATTATTGCATCTTATATAGTGCGATGGTTTTGGTATCCGCCCCCGTCGGCCCTCGTCCTGTCTATGATTCGGATGTGGTATATATTATCTTTATAACTATTGGTTCATTTATTGTTTATGAAAATTATGCCGACCAACGTGACATAGATTTTATTTATCTAGGAGGTATGTGAACCGGAAATTCCAACTGACCCTATTGTTGAGAGGTTAAATTTAGTTGAAGAAGAAAACAATTTCTTGAAGGAAAAAATAAAAAGAATTGAGGAGGAGAAGATGATATTGGAGTTTCATGTTGCGGATGTCGTCGATGATCACAAGATCAAGATGGATGCAATGCGCTTGAAGATTAGAAAGATTAGAAAATATGCCGTTCATACCGAGGCTTGGTATCATTATGCCATTGGATCAATTGTTACCTTGGTTGCGATTATGATCGCGTTTGTTTTCGCATTGAAATGTTTTTCATAGTTTCAATGTATGGTTTAATTAATTAGATGCTCTGGAGAGCTATATGTTGTTAGATGAGAACTATGTATGTACTTTGGTTTTAATGTGATGATGAACTTCTATTAATTTAGTCACTTAATTATCTATTCATGATGTTCTGTAATGGTTTTTGACACACTTAATTATATATAACGCACGCAGATGAACCGGCAATGGATGTACGGTGATAGACACACCTCCGAGTACATTAAGGGCGTGCATGAATTTCTCGAAGCGGCTGAGGCAAACAAGCAGAATGGTTTTATGTGTTGTCCATGCCCTAATTGTGGGAATACGAAGTCTTACTCTGACCAGAAAATCCTTCACACCCACCTGCTTTACAAGGCACGGAGAAATAGGGGTTATGATGGAAGACGGCGAAGAAGAAGAGTACGATGACAACTATGTGCCCCCTGAATACGGTGATGCTGCAACGGGGTGAGCTGGTGAAGATCAAGAGGAACCAAACGATGTGCCCAATGATGCTGCAACGGGTGAAGCTACTGAAGATCAAGAGGAACCAGACGATGTGCCCGATGATGATGATCTCCGCCGGGTCATTGTCGATGCAAGGACGCAATGCGAAAGTCAAAAGGAAAAGCTGAAGTTCGATTGCATGTTAGAGGATCACAAAAAAGGGTTGTACCCCAATTGCAAAGATGGCAACACAAAGCTCGGTACCGTACTGGAATTGCTGCAGTGGAAGGCAGAGAATGCTGTGCCTGACAAAGGATTTGAGAAGCTACTGAAAATATTGAAGAAGAAGCTTCCACAGGATAACGAATTGCCCGACAAAGAAGGTCATATGCCCTCTAGGATTGAAGGTGCAGAAGATACATGCATGCCCTAATGACTGCATCCTCTACCGCGGTGCATACAAGGATCTAAACGCATGCCCGGTATGCAATGCATTGCGGTATAAGATCAGACGAGATGACCCTGGTGATGTTCACGGCGAGCCCCCCAGGAAGAGGGTTCCTGGGAAGGTGATGTGGTATGCTCCTATAATACCACGGTTCAAATGTCGGTTCAGAAACGGAGAGCATGCCAAGTTGATGCGATGGCACAGTGAGGACCGTAAGAAAGACGGGAAGTTGAGAGCACCCGCTGACGGGTCGCAGTGGAGAAAAATCAAGAGAAAGTACTGGGATGAGTGTGCAAAGGACCCAAGGAACGTATGGTTTGCTTTAAGCGCGGATGGCATTAATCCTTCTGGGGAGTAGAGCAGCAATCACAGCACCTGGCCCGTGACTCTATGTATGTATAACCTTCCTCCTTGGATGTGCAGGAAGCGGAAGTTCATTATGATGCTAGTTCTCATCCAAGGCCCTAAGCAACCCGGTGAAAGATCGTGGATGTCGCCTAGAGGGGGGGGGGGGTGAATAGGCGCTTTAAAATAAATACGGTTTAGGCTTGAACAAATGCGGAATAAACCTAGCGGATAATTTGTCAAGCACAAAACCTACAACAACTAGGCTCACCTATGTGCACCAACAACTTATGCTAAGCAAGATAAACTACTAGGTGATAGCAAGATATATGACAAGAAACAATATGGCTATCACAAAGTAAAGTGCATAAGTAAAGGGCTCGGGTAAGAGATAACCGAGGCACGCGGAGACGACGATGTATCCCGAAGTTCACACCCTTGCGGATGCTAATCTCCGTTTGGAGCGGTGTGGAGGCACAATGCTCCCCAAGAAGCCACTAGGGCCACCGTAATCTCCTCACGCCCTCGCACAATGCAAGATGCCGTGATTCCACTAAGGGACCCTTGAGGGCGGTCACCGAACCCGTACAAATGGCAACCCTTGGGGGCGGTCACCGAACCCGTACACTTTGGCAACCCTTGGGGGCGGTCACCGGTACTCGTCAAATTGCTCGGGGCGATCTCCACAACCTAATTGGAGACCCCGAAGCTTGCCCGGAGCTTTACACCACAATGATTGAGCTCCGAACACCACCAACCGTCTAGGGCGCCAAGGCACCCAAGAGGAACAAGCTCTAGGGTGCCCAAACACCCAAGAGTAATAAGCTTCTCAAACTTCACTTCCACGTATCACCGTGGAGAACTCAAACCGATGCACCAAATGCAATGGCAAGGGCACACGGAGTGCCCAAGTCCTTCTCTCCCAAATCCCACCAAAGCAACTAATGCAAGGGAGGAAAATGAGAGGAAGAACAATAAGGAGAACACCAAGAACTCCAAGAACTAGATCCAAGGGGTTCCCCTCACATAGAGGAGAAAGTGATTGGTGGAAATGTGGATCTAGATCTCCTCTCTCTTTTCCCTCAAAAACTAGCAAGAATCCATGGAGGGATTGAGAGTTAGCAAGCTCGAAGAAGGTCAACAATGGGGGAAGAATACGAGCTAAAAGGATGGAAGAGTTAGTCAACTAGAGGTAGAAGACGCCCCTTATATAGTCGAGGGAAAAAATCCAACCGTTATCCATCTAACCAGCCCGCGACGTGCGGTACTACCGCTCCGGAGAAGCGGTACTACCGCGAGGCCACGCGGTACTACCGTGGGCGACCACGGTACTACCGCGGCAGCAGCGGGGGCTAGAGCAAGCCTGACAGAGAGCAGTACTACTGCTTGCGCGGTACTACCGCTCCCCCTTGCGGTACTACCGCAAGGCAGGAAAGCCCTATCCTGGGAAGAGCGCGGAAGAAATAAAATTACATCCGTGCCTACTTCCGCTGGAGCTAGCTACGAGAAAAAGACGGCACGGTACTACCGCTCACCAGAAGCGGTACTACCGCTTAAGGGCGGATGTAAAAAATTACATCCTTGCCTACTACCGCACGCAACAGAGCAAGGACACGAGGCAGCGGTACTACCGCTCACCAGGAGCGGTACTACCGCGTTGGGCGCGGAAGTAAAAAATTACTTCCGCGCCTACTTCCGCGCGCGCCAGCGTTCTGGGCAAGAGGCAGCAGTACTACCGCTCACCAGGAGCGGTACTACCGCTTGCCCCTGCGGTACTACCGCTCCCTTGAGCAGTACTACCGCGCGCCACAGAGGCTTTAGCACTTGGATGCCTACAAAACGCAACTAAAGACAACAGACGGATCCAATAAAACCAGAACTGCCATAACTCCTGCAAATGAGCTCCGAATTGAGCAAACTCACGCTTGTTGGAAACAAGACAACGAGTAGCATCAAAACAGCGACTGGTTATAGTAAGAAGAGGCAGGGGAGGTATGCCTAACACAATAGAGGAGTGAAACCTCAAACCGAGAAGAACCGGCATAACCTCCAACATCGAAAACACCATAGAAGATGCGAGTGAGCTCCGTTTTCGACGAACTCAAGCTTGTCATCAAGATGACCATAAGCTCTAAGACTCACAAACAGAACCAAACAAGAACCAAGAAGGATGATGCAAGGATGCAATGGTTTGTGCTCTCGACGAACGATACGATCAAGCTACTCACTAGAGAGCCCCCCTTGATAGTATGGCTATCGATCCTATAACCCGGTCTCCCAACTACCACCATGAGACCGGTAAAATAGAAAACCTATCAAGGGAAAACCTTTGCCTTGCACATGATCCACTTGGGCTAGATGATGACGATCTTGTCCTCCTCAAGATGGACCACCTTTCTTGATTGAGTTGGGTCGATGGAGACTAGATGATTGCTCCCCCATACTCCACTATGGGTGAGCCACTCTTTGGCACATCTTCACAAGTCCATTGACACCACAATGGATGGCACGCTTCAAGCACTTGATGTCTTCATGATGCTCCACTTGAACTTGCACATGACAATCTTGATGACAATCACCACTTGATGTCATCCTCTCCATGGGTTGAGGGATATCTTCCTCTTGACACAAGCCCATGAACACGTACCTAACCCCACATAGAACTCTCACATAGACCATGGGTTAGTACACAAAGCGCAATAGACAATGCTTACCATACCATGGGATCACTTGACCCCTCTCGGTACATCTTCTACGCTTTGTGAGTTGATCAACTTGATTCACTCTTGACTTAGTCTTGATCAACCTTGAATCTTTCCAACTCTCTTCATTTGGATGATGTCTTGAAGGTAAACATGAATGATCACACAATCTTCTTCTTCAAGACATGCTTGCAATAAGCTCAACACTCACATGACCAATCTTTGGATAATTCCTTAATAGCACCTTGGTCAACACAAACTCTCCTTGAAACCAACACATGTACTCCAAGAAAAGCCTATGGACAAAACCTTCAAATATAACTCAAGGCAACCATTAGTCCATAGAGATTGTCATCAATTACCAAAACCAAACATGGGGGCACCGCATGTTCTTTCACCCGGATATGACATTGATGTGTACCTAAGGCCATTAGTTGAAGAACTTTTACAGCTATGGAATGGAAACGATGTACGTACATGGGATGAGCACAAACAAGAGGAATTTAACCTAAAGGCGTTGCTGTTCGTGACCATCAACGATTGGACCGCTCTCAGTAACCTTTCAGGACAGACAAACAAGGGATACCACGCATGCACGCACTGTTTGGATGACACCGAAAGTATATACCTCGACAGATGCAGGAAGAATGTGTACGTGGGCCATCGTCGATTTCTCCCGACCTTCCATCAATGTCGAAAGAAAGGCAAGCATTTTAAAGGCGAGGAAGATCACCGGAAGAAGCCCGCCATGCGTACCGGTGATCACGTACTTGCTATAGTCAACGATTTACACGTAATCTTTGGAAAGGGTCCCGACAGACTAGCTGTTCCGAATGACGCTGAGGGACGCGCACCCATGTGGAAGAAGAAATCTATATTCTTCGACCTACCCTACTGGAAAGAGCTAGAGGTCCGCTCTTCAATCGACGTGATGCACGTGACGAAGAACCTTTGCGTGAACCTGTTAGGCTTCTTGGGCGTGTATGGCATGACAAAAGATACACCTGAGGCACGGGAGGACTTGCAATGTTTGCACGAAAAAGATGGCATGCCTCCGAAGCAGTATGAAGGTCCTGCTAGCTACGCTCTTACGAAAGAAGAGAAATAAATTTTCTTTGAATGCCTGCTCAGTATGAAGGTCCCGACTGGCTTCTCGTCGAATATAAAGGGAATAATAAATATGCCAGAGAAAAAGTTCCAGAACCTAAAGTCTCATGACTGCCACGTGATTATGACCCAACTGCTTTCGGTTGCATTGAGGGGGCTTCTACCGGAAAACGTCCGATTAGCCATTGTGAAGCTATGTGCATTCCTCGATGCAATCTCTCAGAAGGTGATCGATCCAGAAATCATACCAAGGCTAAGGAGTGATGTGGCGCAATGTCTTGTCAGTTTTGAGCTGGTGTTCCCACCATCCTTCTTCAATATCATGACGCACGTCCTAGTTCATCTAGTCGACGAGATTGTCATTCCGGGGCCCGTATTTCTACACAATATGTTCCCCTTTGAGAGGTTCATGGGAGTCCTAAAGAAATATGTCCGTAACCACGCTAGGACAGAAGGAAGCATCTCCATGGGCCATCAAACAGAGGATGTCATCGGGTTTTGTGTTGACTTCATTCCTGGCCTTAAGAAGAGAGGTCTCCCTAAATCGCGGTATGAGGGGAGACTGACTGGAAAAGGCACGCTAGGAGCGGACTCAATAATATGTAGGGACGGGTATTCTTGGTCTAAAGCACACTACACAGTTTTACAGAACTCTACCTTGGTGACCCCGTATGTCGATGAACACAAGAACAGTCTGTGCTCTAAACACCCGGAGCAGTGCGACGACTGGATTACATGTGAACACATCAGGACTTTCAGCAGTTGGTTGGAAACACGTCTCAGAGGTGACAACACTGTTTGTGATGAGCTGTACTTGCTGTCCAGGGGACCATCTTTGACTGTATTGATTTACAAAGGATACGAGATAAATGGGAATACATTTTACACGATTGAACAAGATCAAAAGAGCACCAACCAAAACAGCGGTGTTCGCTTTGATGCAACAACCGAGAGGGGAAAGGACACATATTATGGTTACATAGTGGACATATGGGAACTTGACTACGGACATGATTTTAAGGTCCATTTGTTTAAGTGCAAATGGGTCATTCTGTCAGGAGGCGGGGTACAGATAGACCCACAGTACGGAATGACAACAGTGGATCTGAAAAATCTTGGGTACACTGACGAACCGTTCGTCCTAGCCAATGATGTGGCACAGGTTATCTATGTGAAGGACATGTCTACCAGACTAAGAAAAAGAAAAGATAAGGAAGCGAATACATCATACGATGAGCCAAAGCGCAACATAGTTCTTTCAGGAAAAAGGGACATCGTGAGAGTGGAGGGCAAGACAGACATGTCTAAAGATTTGTAAAAGTTTCATGAAATTTCTCCCTTCAAAGTCAAGGCTGACCCAAGCATCCTGATAAATGATGAAGATTATCCATAGTTACGGCGCAATAAGCAAATGACACAAGCGAAGAAAAAGTGAAGACTTTCGCCCGCAACTATTATGATGATACAAGCGAAGAAAAAGTGAAGACTTTCAGAGTTCATTTCAAATGCTTTAATGTCTTATGGTTTGGCCCTCGTAATACCCTTAATCCCGGTTCGCTCCTTGTCAACAATGTTCTCACCAAGAACACTCTCAAGAGGGCAGCCACGTGGGCCATAGGTCCCGGTTCCACGCACGAACCGGGACCATTGGTCAAGTTTATAATTTTCTAAAACTAAAGCAAAAAGAATTAAAAAATAAAGCAAAAATCAAAAGAAAATAAATAATGCAGAAAACAAAACAAAAAAACTGAAAAATAAAATAAAAATAGCAACAATAAGTATTTTGTTGTAAGTAGAAACAAAATAAAATAAATAAAGCAACAAAGAAAACAAAAAACAAAAAAAGTGTTTTCAAATTTGAAAACTAATGACATTAACAAAAAGTTTATAATTTTTCTAAAACTAAAAGCATAAAGGATTAAAAAATAAAGCAAAAAACAAAAGAAAATAAAATAAATAAAGCAACAAAAAAACAAAAAAAGTGCCACCTACTGGGCCCCCACGGCCTGAATACGACTAGAAACCCATCCAAGGGCCAGGATTCAGGCCCGCAGGAGTCCCAGTAGGCCCACATGCATAACAGTGACAATTAGGCCTGTAAGCCTAAAATGGAGAGAAGCTCGAGAGGGGTGCAGCAGTGGGGATTATAAACCAATGCGCACCCCTCTCAACTAGCGAGGTGGGACTAAACTTTTGACGTGGGGCAGCACAAGGCCTTTGGTCCCGGTTGGTGCCACCAACCGGGACTAAAGGGGGTTATTGGTCCCGGTTCGTGGCACCAACCGGTACTAATGCACCCCTTTAGTCCCGGTAGGTGGAACTAACCGGGACCAAAGGCCGCCGCTTCCCGCCCTTTGGGCTGCTGAAAAGTGGCCTTTGGTCCCGGTTGGTGGCACCAACCGGGACTAATGCCCACCTTTAGTCCCGGTTTCTGCCAGGAACCGGGACTAAAGGCTTTGCTATATAAGTTCACACTTTGGAAATTTTCACTCTCTAATCTCACAGTTGCCGCCCCGACGCCGACGCCGCCAGGCTTCCCCGACGTCGCCCGCCCCGGCCCGCCCCCGTCGTCGCCGTCGCCCGCGCCCCTGCCCCGACGCGCGCCGCCCCGGCCCGCCCCCGTCGCCGTCGCCCGCGCCACTGCCCCGACGCGCGCCCACTGCCCCGTCGCCATCCTCGCCGCCGACCCCGCAGTCCTCCTGGTCCGACCGGCGCCCTCACTAGCTAGCATTTTTTTTTCATATATATGCTTTTTTTTCATATATATATGCTTGTTTTTATATATATGTATATATGTTCTCTATGTATATATATGTTCATGTATATATGCAAAAGATAGTTTTTTAGAAAAATTAGGATTTTTTTTCTGTTCATAGATTTTTTGGTGATATTAATTATTGTAAATATGCAAATGTTTGTATATTCATCATATGAACAATGAATTCGGCAATACTACTTCATGTATTTTTAAGAAGGAAGAAGAAGAAAAAGAATGAGAGGAAAAAGGAAATAAGAAGAGGAAGAAAGGAGAAGAAGAGGGGAGAGGAAGAAGAGAGAAATAACTAAGAAGAAGAAAAAAGAAGAAAAAGAAGAGGAGAAGAAGAAAGGAATAGAGGAGAAGAAGAGATTCTATTTTCTCTTCTTCTCCTCTATTCCTTTCTTCTTCTCCTCTTTTTTTTCTTATTTTTTCTTCTTCGATCTTCTCCTCTAGCTATTCCTTTCTTCTTCTCCTCTTTTTATTTCTTCTGGCCTAGCGCGGTTACGGACATACCCCTCCCGATAACTTCAACACGAGGGGTGGGTCGATATACCCGCTCCCCGATAACATTATTTTCCCATGGATGTATCTCATCGTTGTCGATATACCCCCTCCCGATAACTTCAACACGAGGGGGGGTCGATATACCCCCTCCCGATAACTTCAACACGTGGGGGGGGTCGATATACCCCCTCCCCGATAATATTATTTTCCCATGTACGTATGTCGTCGTTGTCGATATAAACCCCTCCCGATAACTTCAACACGTGGGGGGGGGGGTCGATATACCCGCTCTCCCCGATACCATTATTTTCCCATGTATGTATCTAATCGTTGTCGATATTACCCCCTCCTGGTAACTTCAACATGAGGGGGGGTCGATATACCCCCTCCCGATAACTTCAACACATGGGGGGGGGGGTCGATATACCCGCTCTCCTCGATAACATTATTTTCCCGTGTATGTATCTCATCGTTGTCGATATTACCCCCTCCCAGTAACTTCAACACGAGGGGGGTCGATATACCCCCTTCCGATAACTTCAACACGTGGGGGGGGGGGTCGATATACCCGCTCCCTGATAACATTATTTTCCCGTGTATGTATCTCATCGTTATCGATATTACCCCCTCCCGGATAACTTCGACAGTGAAAACTCTCGAGGAGTACACCCAAACTAATATATACACGTGTTGTCATGTTTGTGTAATAATTGCCATGTTGTAATATATATTTGCAGAAACAATGGAGCACGGACGAGACGAGAAAGCAGAAGAGAGGTTGCGGGACATAATCTTAGACGGAGGTGATTTCATGTCGTGTTATCTTAACGACAATGATGGTCTGGAAAAACAGCAGGGTGAAGAAGCTGGTCCGGAAGAACAGCAGGGTGAAGAAGCAGGTCCGGAAGAACAGCAGGGTGAAGAAGCAGGTCCGGAAGAACAGGGTGACGGCTCCGGTGACCGACCAGAGTCCGGCCAGGTAAATATATATATATTAGTTAAGCCTGTGCTGAGACTAGCTAATAGATGCATTCATTGTTTTGGTATGTACACATATTAATTAACTCTCGTCTTTCTTCTTTTTTCTAGCCCTCCGGATCGAGCCCAACTTCGGTAAAGAGACGAGGCCCAAAGAAAAAGTTGCGCAAGGATGAAAGGTTTGAGATCACAGCAATCGCGCGCGACGGCCTACCAATTGAACCCATCCGGACAAAGGATGCATTTACTGCTCAGTGCGGGGTTCTTGTTAGGGACAAGATCCCGATCAGCATCCACCAATGGTTTAAGCCGGCTAAAGAAGACCCTGAGGTGTCTTATGTCAATGATATGCAGAAAGATGATCTTTGGAATGAGCTGAAGGCAAATTTCACCCTAGCGCCAGAGGAGGATCCGGAGAAGCCGGTTATAGAGCAATTAGTTAAGTTTGCTGCTCTTAAGAAGATGGCAGAGCTATTCAGGAGGTGGAAGAATGAGCTGAAAAGGTTTGTCGACAAAGAAGAGACACCACAATTCATCGGCAAATATGAGAAGATCAGAGATCAATGGCCCGCATTTGTGGCCCACAAGACATCGGATAAGAGCAAGAAGATGTCAGAGACAAACAAGAATAATGCTGCGAAGATGAAGCTTCACCATCGCACGGGGTCAGGTGGCTACCTCAAAGGCCGGCCTAAGTGGGCAAAGGCTGAGACTGATCTGCTTAATAAAGGGATTGAACCAGAGACAATGAACTGGCCAGACCGTTGCCGGACTTGGTTCTTCGGGGCTGGCGGATCCTTGGACCCTGTAATAGGGAAGTACATTTGGACGAACGAGCAACTTGACATACCCTTCAAGAACCTTCGGTACTATATCGATGCAGCGCAGAAAGGGACATTCCTTCCAGACAGAGAGAACGACGAGCTCACAAAGGCCCTCGGAAATCCTGAGCACCCTGGACGGACACGAGGCACGCCAGGCTCCATTCCGTGGAAGGCTGGGTTTCCGGACGCAGGCGGTTACAAATGCCAGGAGAGGAGGAAGAAAGTGCAACAGACCGAAGTGCAGGCGCTTAAAGCAAGGGTACAAGGGATAGAGGAATGAGAAGCAAATCGCAACAAACAAACTGTCGAAGCTTCCCCCGAAGCTACCCCGCCATCTCAGCGGATAAGCAGCGTGGCTTCCACCGAGCTGCTTCAGCCGGAACATGTCTTGACGGCTCCTGCCTACAACTATCCCGTGGATGCTATCACGGAGTCTCAAAATTGCCACCTTATGACGCAATGGATTAATATGAAGGTCAAGGAGGCTGTTGGCTCTGTTTTTCCTAATGAACCCGGCGCAACTTTTCACTTCCGGCCGATTCCAGAAGGATATGCTAAGGTGATGGTGGATGAAATAACGGAAGGATTTGAGGACCTCCCGCTTGACCACCCTACCAGAGAAGGGGAGACTCGGCTGGGTTCTTCTCTGAAGACTCCATGCCTATGGCGGAAGGAGCTCATCAACCTTCCAAACTGGACGCCTCCGCCTCCTCCTCCTCCTCCGGCGAGTCAGGGCACTGCGCCTCCTCCACCGCCTCCTCCTCCAGCGAGTGACGATCAGGGCACTCGGTTGGCTCCTTCTCCGGCGCGTGGCGGCACTCCGCCTCCTTCTCCGCCTGCGCCGGTGCGCCCGAGCAGCCAGCCTTCCCCTTCTCTGCCTCGTCAGCAAGGGCAGAAGAGACCCGCCGCCGCTTCGGCAGCTGCTCCGCCGTGTTGTAGTCCTTCTCCTCCGCCTCGTAAGCAAGTAAAGAAGACAACCGCTCCGTCTGCTCGGCCAGCGTCTAGCAGCACAACCAGAGGCGGGAGGACATACAAATTCGGTCCTTCTCTGAATACTCGTGAGAAGTTACCATACGAGAGGAGCCCGGAGGAGAACGCGAAGATCGCGCGAACCGAAGCGGATGACTGGTTTCAAGGGTTGAAAGAAAAGAGACATCCACCTCCGGAGGAGAAGGTAGATCCGGTGAAAGCGAAGCGCACTCTGGCTGCCCTGGCAAAACCACCCAAGTCTCCGTCGAAAGGCAACTATGAGCACATTATTGGAAAGACATGGGCCGAAGCGGAGCGGTCGGGAAGTACAGTCAGTGATCCTAGGATGAAACAACGATGAACAGCTGGGAAACAAATTTCCCAGCTCGGCGAATAAGGGAATCAATCGTGCCCCCCGCTCAAGGTGCCTAGCGACATCGTCGATCCGAGGATGGTGCCCGGTTATAGCAATCTTGGAGATTACCTGCCTGACGATGTACATTATGATTTCATGGATGTGCAGATACACAGATACGAGTACGGGAAGCTTCTCATCAAAGATGAAAGATCTCTATCAACGATGATGCGAAGATTGCATGATTGGTACTTGAAAATCTGCAGAGAGTCTGGGGGGAGGCGTACTTTGTATGTGAGAGTTAAACCGGAGCATGACCTCGTTGGAATTGATCTGTTGCCTATTACATTTGAGGAGTTCTATCAGTTTTTCAATCAATTGGCCCTCGATAAAGCAATGGTCACCTGCTATTGTCTGTAAGTACTACTACTTATGTCATTAAGTCTCTCTAGATAGCTCTGCTCTTTCATTGCATGTATTTAAAATTATCCTCACTATATTTTCAGATTGAAGATCGCCGAATCGCAGAAAAGACAAGTCGGTGATATTGGGTTCATTAACACATATCTCATAGATGCAACTAAGGTTAAATTTCATGCCGCAGATACCGAGGCCAACTTGCTACGATCATTCAAAATAAACGAAAACAAAGATATAATACTCTTTCCTTACAACTTCAAGTGAATGTTACTGTCTTGTGCATATTCGGTTTCCCTTATATATTAGTCCAGGTTATAGTAATGTAATTGATGAGTTATGCATGCCTGCGCAGTTACCACTATATTCTCCTAGAGATTAGGCTTGAGCAGGGAGTAGTAACTGTCTTGGACTCTAAACGAAAAGATCCCCAGGATTATGCGGACATGACTGAAATCCTCGAGAAGTAAGTTAAATCGATCATTATCCACCATATCAGCAACTTTGTTCATTTCCTGATATCAAGTAATTGTTTTCTTTTGTCTAGCAGGGTTTGGAGAAAATCCACCAAAAAATCTCCGGGACTGCCGAAGATGCTGCAATTTAGATACCCGAAAGTAAGTACTATAGTAGCATGTTCCGCGCGTCTCCTAGCTATTGATTCAAGTGCTAGTTTCATCAATACCATTTGGCATTCTTGCTTATCTGTTTAATTGACCTCTATTTCTTGTAAAGTGGTTGTGACAGGAATAAGGGAATGATTTTTGTGGATACTACGTTTGCGAGTCCATCCGCCACACGACGTGTGAACGGGGCGGGTACTCTGACGAACAATATGAAGTGCATAAGAAATAATATTCATAATTTTAGTTTATTAGAATCATTTGTGTTGAGTTTCATTTATTCATATATATATATATATATATATATATATATATATATATATGTATGTATGTATATGTATTGACCCCCTTCTTTAAATTAGATGTTCCGGATGCGGGATGAACTCCTAGCCCCAGATCGCATGCGAGCAATTCAAGAGGAATTGGCGGCATTCTTTCTTGACCACGTGATCGCTGAAGACAGAGAATACTATGTGGACCATGCGTCCGTAGTTTAGGAGATTATATTTATAAGAGATAATTATTGTATATATGTAGCCGGTAGTGTCGGATAGATATACGAGAACTTGTTGTTCGACCAATCTCTCGGAGAAGGAGAGGTGGTCGATATCACTTCTCTGTGTATGCATATATGTTCATGAAGATCTTCTGTTTCCTTCGTTTGCTTACTAGCTAGCTAGCGTGTCTAATCCTCTCTATATGTATGTATAGTATGTAGCGTTGACCAAGCACGGACATAAGAGAGGACACTTCTCTCTATTAATTAGCTATCTAACACAATATATTCCTAAATTAACCCCCCAAAACCCCCAACCCCCCCCCCCTTTAAAAAAAAAACAAAAACCCCAGCCACCGAAATGCTGACGCGTGGATGCCTATTGGTCCCGGTTGGTGCCACCAACCGGGACCAAAGGCCTCCTGCCTGGGCTCAGCGCGCAGGCCACGTGGAGGCCCATCTGTCCTGGTTCTGGTTTGAACCGGGACTAAAGGGTCAAGGCATTAGTAACGACCCTTTAGTCCCGGTTCCTGAACCGGGACAAAAGGCCATTATGAACCGGGACAAAAGGCATGTTTTCTACTAGTGTGGTTTGATATGGACACCACTAGACTGCGATATTGTATTTTTTTCGTCAAATTTGAGACAAGTTTTGATATAATCTTCTTACAAACGAGAGATTATTAATAATTGGCAACCAATATAGCATATGGATTATTTATTCGGACTGTGTGCGTTAGACCAACAATGTATACGTGCCATGCTTCGGATAATCAATAAAGCGGCAAAATAAAAAGAAAAGCAATATAAGTGTCGCCATGTGCCCCATGTGCCGTTCGAGCAGGCGTGAGTTTACGAGAGGCATGCGAGTAGTCTGCCACGCAAGCAGACCGAGAGGCGCGCGTGCAGGTGTGTGAATTGATGGGAGGCATTTTCGCCGCACAGTGTCACCGGGAGGCGTGTGAGTAGCTGTGTGAAATGATGATAGGCATGCCAGAAGTCCGCCGCGTAGGCACACCGGGAGGCGAGACAGCCTTTGACCGCCGCCTGCCTCTCTCCCACAGCTCCATATTAATGGCGTGCCCGAGCCGCGGGCCATAATAGGCGGCCGCACCCCCGGTCAACAGTGGTCACCGCCTTCTAGAGTGTATCAGGATGCCGCTGAAGTGCACTATCGAAGGGAGTGGCGAAGGCGGGGCTGGTGAAGCACCCGCGCAACGCGTGAAGCCGGGCACAGAGGTTGTCGTCGCCGCCGCCGAGGTCTCGTGCAGGCAGCAGCACGATCTTGACTTCTTCGGTGCCGTCGTGGCCCCCAGCCGGAGCCAGAGCCACATCAACACCGGCAATGACTGCGACTCCGACGGAAAACCGGTTAGTAATCTATACCCATTTGTGCGACAAACATATCATGCGTTTTCTCTGGTTACTCCCCCCACCCCCTCTAATTTTTGTGTAATACAAATCCTATGGTTATGTTCTCTCAGTCCATGAAATCATAGTAATTAAGATCCGTTAGATGCATGTAGTGTATTGATTGTTTGAATATTATCCGTATAGGGTTAGTGATTAATTTTTTGTTCTGTACAAATGATTTTTGCTAATAATTCGATAAGGGTTAGCGTGCGTGCTAATAATTCATGACCAGATCTTGAGAATTGATTTTGAATGTCCTACATATATGTTTGTGCCTTTTTTCTTGTAGATCTTGAGAATTGATTTTGAATGTCCTACATGTATGTTTCTGTCATTTTTTTCATATTGGTATGTACACAAATAAGGCTCCAGCCAGCGGCGTCGCCGGTTGTAGATTTTGCACCCGGAAGCGCGGCAAGAAGCGGCCACGGCCCCCCTTGGATCTGAGGAACCCGCTGAATCTTCGACGGATTGCATCAGCGATCTCCCTAACGCCATTCTTGGGGAAACCATCTCCCTTCTCCCCACCAAGGATGGCTGCCGCACACAAGTTCTCGCATCTCGGTGGCGCTCTCAGTGGCGCGCCAGACCTCTTAATCTCCACTGTCGTAAGCTATCTGTCGATGATGATTCTGAACTGCCTAGAGCCATCATCTCCTCCCACTAGGGCTCCGTTCAACGCATTCGCATCCCGACATGCTACCTGTAGGCCGCCTGGCTGACATCCCGTCAATTCAAAAACCTCGAGCAACTTGAGTTCTACCAGGACTATTTGTATAACATACCACGAACCGATGTATCTTTACCCTCACCATTGATGTCCATATCGTGGTTTTCCTCCTCCCTCCACACCGCCACCTTCACCCGGTGCCATCTAGCAGACAATCTGGTACAAATGCTTCGACTCGCACTGCTAAAAAACTTGCGCTTGTGGTGGTTGATCTATTGGAGCCGCACTGCACAGCATCATCCACTCCAGCTGCCCTGCCCTTGAGCGCTTGCTACTTGTTTTTTGAATATAAATTCATATCCGTTGTCTCAAAATAAAGTCGCCTCACCTTCTAAGCATGGGAATTTGTTTTTTGGACATGATCTCATCATCATAGATGCCCCTTCACTTCAAAGGTTGCTCCTTGATTCTTCTATAATACCTTCGCAAAATAAATGTGGTCTCTGCGCCTAAACTGGAGACCTCTGGTGCAATTCGTGATCCTTTTAGATGGTTCAAGATGGTGTTTGGCTCCACACCTATTGAGGTACTGTATATTATTCACGTACACTTTTTTAATCTGCATTTTTTATTTGTGCGCGCATAAGTTAAGCATCATCTTGGAGTACACTTTTGATACTAATATTATGTTCTAAGCTCAATGAAGAGCTTGTCCATCCTATCAGTGGTGGTGCATTCTATCAAGACCTTATATATCAATATGTGGTCTTTTGATCTGAACCTCATTATTGGCTTGCTGCAATGCTTTCCATGTCTGGAGAATTTGTATATAAAGGTGATGATTTCACACACATCGAAAGCCCATATATAATGTACTATAATTAATCATTCAGCTATCTCTCTTTCAACATACTATTTTTTAGACATTAACTATTTTCAATCTTTATCTCTATTTTGGCACTAACACAAGGAGAAAAAAGTATAACCAATCGATGGTTCAAGAAGCACCGGGATTTTCTTAGATCTCATGACATTCGTTTGACGACAGTAATGCTGAAAGGATATGCATCCAACCCTTCAAACACTAGCTTTGTCATATTCTTCATGTTGAATGCGAGGGCACTATTGTCTGTGAGGATTAAGTTTTGTAATGAAATTTTTTCTCATGGCTACGAGTATTGAATAACATAAAAAGAAGTTTCAGGTGGACAAAAGGGCTTCTGAACATGCTCGGCTTCTATGTACAACAACTTGTCCTCATGTACCAGTAGAATTTCTGGCCCGGGATCTTGATTTTATGGATCAGACCGATCCATTTGATTGTGGCTTCCCAAAACATTGGCATAGTTAGATGTTATTGCCCTATTTAATCTAGGTTTTGTCAAAACCCTATGAACAATTAATTCTCATGCTTTTGGACAGTTTGTAATCTGGAGTTAGATATTGTTGCCCTTTTCAACTCAGTTTTGACCCATATTTTTTCATACTAGGCCAATGGCTTTCTATTTCTTTAATTAATACATAAATATTATGTGCAATCACAACAAAGGGCAAGAACATCACTCTCGCCGGATCCTTGAGATGATTGTTCATTCCAGAACACGCAAATTCTTAGCGCCCACAGCACCCATGAACTTATGTTGAGCTAGCACACCAAATGCGTTGTAATTCTTAATAAGAAAAGCTACATGGTAGTGACATATTTGAATTCTGACATTTGGGACCCATGAGGAAAAAGTCTATCCAAGACAGTGTCGACTCGGAAGTAAACATTGAGAAACATGGTTTTAAAATTACTGTAAATCCAAAACTCGTCAGAAAATCATGAAACTTGGCATGGTATTATGACATGGCAACACCATGCTGTGGTAAAAAATTAGTCCAGTTTAGGACAAGTTTTGGTATAAACTTCTTACAAACCGGAACTTCTCTCAAAAAGCCACATGATTCCGAGAGGGAACTTATCACCTATGTGTGCAAAACGACATATGTTGTCTCTTCCCGCCTTGATTTATTTTACAGAGGCAACATGCAACTACAGGAGCGCCATCCAAAAATTATGAAATTATTCAGGGTTCGTTTTGCCTTTTTATACATTGTTTGAGTTTTTTTTAGTCATTTTGGAACATACTTTGATATGTGCAAAGGTCATGTGTGTACTAGCGACCTATGTAATTTTATTTATGGAATCAAGTCCTTATAAGTTATAAGTACATATGTTATTATTTTGTATGCAATGACATCGCACACGAACCATACTAGGGAACCCGTTGGTGATGATTTCATCAATCACTAACAATTGTATACCAACAAGCGTTTGCCCATAACACACACGGCTTATTAGACAATAGTATGTGTTATTATTGGTATTCGCACACATTTCTGATTACGGATATGTTTGCCGCGTATCACACACATCTTGTTAAGTTGAACTGTTTATGTTCTCTTGGCTGAACGCAAACAATTCATCAGAATGAACTGTATGCCATCTATCTGGCTGACCATTTTTGTTGTGTTTCCCAATCGAAAACAGATTATCCGAGTGAACTGTATGCCGTATATCGCACACACCACTAGTAGATAAACCACCATTAGCCCCGTTTGTTAAGGGCCTTTTGTCCCGGTTCCTGAACTGGGACTAAAGGGTCGTTACTAATGCCCTAGCCCTTTAGTCCCGGTTCAGTCCAGAACTGGGATAGATGGGCCTCCACGTGGCCGATGCGCCGAGCCCAGGCAGGAGGGCCTTTAGTCCCGGTTGGTGGCACCAACCGGGACCAATAGGCATCCACGAGTCAGCATTTAGGGGCTGTGGTTCTTGTTTTTTTAAAGGGGGGGGGGTTGGGGGTTTTGGGGGGTTAATTTAGGTGTTTCATATATTGTGTTATAGCTATAGCTAATTAATAGAGAGAAGTGTCCTCTCTTATGTCTGTACTTGGTCGACGCGCTACGTACTATATACGTATAGATCTAGACACGCTAGCTAGCTAGTAAGCAAATTAACGAAGGAAACATAAGATCGTCATGAACATATATGCATACAGAGAGAAGTGATATCGGCCACCTCTCCTCTCCGAGAGATTGGTCGAACAACAAGTTCTCGTATATCTATCCGACACTACTGGCTACATATATACAATAATTATCTCTTACAATATAATCTCCTAATTATATACGAAGTCAAGCTCCACATGGTATTCTCCGTCTTCAGTGATCACGTGGTCAAGGAAGAATGCCGCCAATTCCTCTTGAATTGCTTGCATATATATAGGGATTGACTATTCGTAGTATCCACAAAAATCACTCCCTTGTTCCTGCCACAACCACTTTACAAGAAATAGAGGTCAATCAAACAGATAAGCAAGAATGCCAAATGGTATTGATGAAACTAGCGCTTGAATAAATAGCTAGGAGACGCGCGGGACATGGTACTATAGTACTTACTTTCGGGTATCTAAATTCCAGCTCCTTCGGGAGTCCCGGGGATTTTGTGCTGAATTTTCTCCAAACACTGCCAGACAAAAGAAAACAATTACTTGATATCAGGAAATGAACAAATTTGCTGATATGGTGGATAATGATCGATTTAACTTACTTCTTGAGGATTTCAGTCATGTCCGCATACTCCTGGGGATCTTTTCGTCTTGAGTCTAAGACGGTTACTAGTCCCTGCTCAAGCTTAATCTCTAGGAGAATATAGTGAAAACTGCGCACGCATGCATAACTCATCAATTACATTACTATAACCTGGGCTAATATATAAGGGAAACCGAATATGCACAAGACAGCAACACTCACTTGAAGTTGTAAGGAAAGAGTATTATATCTTTGTTTTCATTTATTACCAACGATCGTAGCAAGTTGGCCTCGGTATCTCACTACTAGGAAAAGGGCTACTAATGGCGCACCAGTTTTGCCTACTAATGGCACATCACTGGTGCGCCATTACTATCACGCCACTAGTATTTTTTACTAATGGCGCACCACTGGTGTGCCATTAGTATAGGCCACGGTGCGCCATTAGTATAAGCCACTGGTGCGCCATTAGTATTTTTGAATTTTGAAGGCGGGAAAATAGTAGTGGTGCACCGTCTAACCCCCACCATGCGCCATTGCTATTTTTGAATTTTGAATTTGAATCTGGATCGTGATTTTTTTGCCCATTTTTTGCTCGTTTTTTTGCTTGTTTTTTGGCACAATATTATTTCAAATTTTGTTCCTGTTTTTGGATCTTGTACGTTCTTTTGCCGTGTTCTTTTGTCGGAGAGGAGTTCGCCGGAGAGGAGGAGGAGGAGGTCACCAGAGAGGCGCTCGCCTACATCGCCGGAGAGGAGGAGGTCACCGGAGAGGAGTTCACCGGAGCATCGGAGAGGAGGAAGGAGAAACATTGAGGGGATGGGAGGAGAGGGGGGAGGAGGAGCTCACCGGAGAGGAGGGAGGAGGAGCTCACCGGAGAGGAGGGAGGAGAAACCATGAGGGGAGGGGAGGGGAGGAGAGGAGGGAGGAGGAGGTCACCGGAGAGGAGGAGGAGGTCGCTGGAGAGGAGGAGGAGGAGGTCGCCGGAGAGGAGGAGGGTAGTATGGTGGAGGAGAGAAGGGAAGATGGAGTGGAGGAGGGGAGGAGATGGAGTGGAGGAGAGGCGGAGTGGAGGAGAAGAATGAAGAGGTAAGGAGGAGAGGACCATGCCCAGCCATATATACGGCATAGTAATGGCGCACCGCGGGCAGGTGCGCCATTACTAACTTTTTTTTGATTTATTTTGAATTTTGAAGGAGACAAGATACTAATGGCGCACCATGGGCAGGTGCGCCGTTAGTAACTCTTTTTTTATTTTTTGACTTATTTTGAATTTTGAAGGCAGGAAGATAGTAATGGCGCACCATGGGCAGGTGCGCCATTAGTAAGTTTGAATTTTATTGAATTTTTTTTGCCTCTCCAGATCTTAAAAGCCTCGTATCTTTTTTCCTGTTAGGTTTTTGAGGATTTTGAAAATGTTTAACGGGGTTTCCTCGATTTAATTTGGATGTAACTTTTTGAGTAGATGATTTTTCATATAAAAAACTTTTTCATCCGAGTTCGTACGCAAAAGTTATGCCATTTTACAAATTCTCGAGAGATTTCACAAATAAAGTCGAAATTCATATTTGTAAATTTTCACAACAACTAGACCACATATCACATGGGAAACTTATTTTATTTTATTTTTTTGACATTTCCATCATTTTATTTATTTTTTGTAAAACTAAAAAGGCGGTCCACCCGGGGGGTGCATTCGGTGGAAGTGATGGCCAAGTTACTAATGGCGCACCGTGGGAGTGGTGCGCCATTAGTATTTGAACTAGTAATGGCGCACCGTCCCACGGTGCGCCATTAGTAGTTTTGAAAAAATTAATTTTTTTTACTAATGGCGCACCGTGGATGTGGTGCGCCATTAGTATTTGCACACTAATGGCGCACCAACACATGGTGCGCCATTAGTATTTAGTAATGGCGCACCACATGTATAGTGCGCCATTAGTGTCCATATTGGCTATAGCTGTTTTTGTAGTAGTGTCTATGGCATGAAATTCAACCTCATATGCATCTATGAGATTTGTGTTAATGAACCCAATATCACCGACTTGTCTTTTCTTCAATTCGGCGATCTTCAATCTGCATAATATAGTGAGGATAATTATAAATACATGTAATGAAAGAGCTGACCTATATAGAGAGACTTAATGACAGAATTAGTAGTACTTATAGACTGTAGCAGGTGACCGTTGCTTTATCGAGGGCCCTTTGATTGAAAAACTAGAAGAACTCCTCAAATGGATAATTCAACAGTTCAATTCCAACGAGGTCATGCTCCTCTCTAACTCTCAGCGTCAAAGTATTCCTCCCCCCAGACTCTCTGCAGGTTTTCATGTACCAATCATGCAATCTTCGCATCATCGTTGATAGAGATCTTTCATCATTGACGAGAGGCTTCCCGTACTCGAATCTGTGTACCGCATCCACCTCCAAGAAATCATAATGTACATCGTCGGGCAGGTAATCTCCAAGATTTCTATAACCGGGCACCATCCTCGGATCATTAGCGACGATGTCACTAGGCACCTTGAGCGGGGGGCACGATTGGTTCGCTTGCTCGCCGAGTTGGGCAATTTGTTTCCCAGCTCGTCGTTCTTTCATCCTTTGATCACTGACAGTACTTCCCGACCGCTCCGCTTAGACACATGTCTTTCCAATAATGCGCTCATAGTTGCCTTTCAGCGGAGACTTTGGTGGTTTTCTCAGGGCAGCCAGAGTGCGTTTCGCTTTCACCGCATCTACCTTCTCCTACGGAGGTGGATGTCTCTGTGCTTTCAACCCTTGAAAGAAGTCCTTCACTTTGGTCCGCACGATCTTCTTGTTTTCTTCCACGGTCATCTCGTACGGTAACTTCTCTGGAGTCTTCAGAGAAGGACCGGATATGTATTTCCTCCCGCCTCTGGCTGTACTGCTAGACGCCGGCAGAGCAGACGGAGCGGCTGCGGCTGTCTTCTTTCCTTGCTTACGAGGCGGAGGAGAAGGACTACGACGTGCCGGAGCAGCCGGAGCGGTGGCGAGTCTCTTCCGCCCTTGTTGACGAGGCGGAGAAGGAGGAGGCTGGCTGCTCGGGCGCGCCGGCGCAGGCGGAGAAGGAGGAGGAGTGCCGCCACGCGCCGGAGAAGGAGGCCGAGTGCCCTAATCGTCACTCGCCGGAGGAGGAGGCGGTGGAGGAGGCGGAGTGCCCTGACTCGCAGGAGGGGGAGGAGGAGGAGGAGGAGGAGGCGGAGGCGTCCAGTTCGGAAAGTTGATGAGCTCCTTCCGCCATAGGCATGGAGTCTTCAGAGCAGAACCCAGCCGAGTCTCCCCTTCACCGGTAGGGTGGTCAAGCTGGAGGTCCTCAAATCCCTCCGTTATTTCATCCACCATCACCCTAGCATATCCTTCTGGAATCGGTCGGCAGTGAAAAGTTGCGCCGGCTTCAGTAGGATAAACAGAGCCAACTGCCGCCTTGAACTTCAAATTCATCCATTGCGTCATAAGGTGGCAATTTTGAGACTCCATGATAGCATCCACAGGATAGCTGGACGGAGCCATCAAGACATGCTCCGGCTGAAGCAGCTCGGTGGAAGCCACGCTGCTTCTCCGCTGAGATGGCGGGGTAGCTTCGGGGGAAGCTTCGGCAGTTCGTTTGCTGCAATTTGCTTCTCGTTCCTCTATCGCTTGTACCCTTGCGTGCAACGCCTGCGGTTGGGTCTGCTGCACTTTCTTCCTCCTCTCCTGGCATTCGTAACCGCCTGCGTCCGGAAACCCAGCCTTCCACGGAATGGATCCTGGCGTGCCTTGTGTCCGTCCAGGGTGCTCAGGATTCCCAGGGGCCATTGTGAGCTCGTCGTTCTCTCTGTCTCCAACAAACGTCCCTTGCTGCACTTCATTGATATAGTGTTGAAGCCTCTTGACTGGTATTTTCATTTGCTCGTCCGTCCAAATGCACTCCCCTGATACAGGGTCCAAGGTTCCGCCAGCCCCGAAGAACCAAGTATGACAACGGTCTGGCCAGTTCATTGTCTCTGGTTCGATCCCTTTTTCAATCTGATCATTCTCAGCTTTGGCCCACTTAGGCCGGGCTTTGAGGTAGCCACCTGACCCCGTGCGATGGTGAAGCTTCTTCTTTGCAGCATTTTGCTTGTTTGTCGCCGACATCTTCTTACTCTTTTCCGATGTCTTGTGGGCCACAAATGCGGGCCAATGATCTCTGATCTTCTCATATTTTCCCTTGAATTCTGGTGTCTCTTCTTTGTTGAAAAACCTTTTCAGCTCATTCTTCCACCTCCTGAATAGGTTTGCCATCTTCTCAAGAGCAAAAGACTTGATTAGTTGCTCTTTAACTGGCTTCTCCGGATCATCCTCTCGCGGTAGGGTGAAATTTGACTTCAGCTCAGTCCAAAGATCATTTTTCTGCATATCATCAGGGTCTTCTTTAGCCAGCTTTAACCATTGCTGGATGCTGATCGGGACCTTGTCCTTGACTAGAACCCCGCACTGAGCAACAAATGCGTCCTTTGTCCGGATAGGTTCAATCGGTTGGCTGTCGCACGCGATTGCTATGATCTCAAACCTTTCATCCGAGCTCAACTTTTTCTTTGGGCCTCGTCTCTTTACCGAAGTTGTGCTCGATCCGGAGGGCTAGAAAAAAGAAGAAAGACGAGAGTTAATTAATATGTGTACATACCAAAACAATGAATGCATCAATTAGCTAGTCAGCACAGGCTTAACTAATATATATACCTGGCTGGACTCGGTTCGGTCACCGGAGCCATCATCACGGTCTCCTTCTTGCACCGTCATTGGGTCACCGGAGCCGTCATCACGGTCTCCTTCTTGCACCGGCATTGGGTCAACGGAGCCATCATAATCATAGCCTGCTTCTTCATCACCATGTCCTTCCATACCATCGGTGTCGTTGAGAAAAAACAAGCAGACAACATCACTTCCTTGTGCGATTATGTCCCCCAACATCGCTTCTTGTGTTTCGTCTCGGGGGTGTCCATAGTTTCTACAAATATTTACAACATGGCAATTATTATTCAAACATGACAAATGGATATACACTACAAGAAATATGTCAACTTGTGACCACCACTATTGGTCACTGAATGGTCACAAATTTCCATTTGTGACCTTTTTGTGACCAAAAACATAAGGTCAAAAGCTGGCCGTCGTAAACTGACATTAGCGACCTTTCTTCTGGAATGGTCGCAAATGTCTACGACCAAAAAAAAAGGTCGTAGATTTAACGACCAACTGTTTTGGTCACTAGCAATCCGACCACACCACGTCAGATCCACCGTCGCAAGCTGACGTGGCAGGCTTACGACAAAATGAAAAGGTCATAAAATAGAATCAGCCCGGTCCATTTCAACCGTCTTGATGGGCCAAGCCCAATAATTCAGCCCATTTTATTTTTTTTCTCTTTATTTTGCTTATCTGCATGGGCCTGGCCCAATAATTTGGCCTTTTATTTTCTGGGAATGGAGCCTTTTTCTGCTGATTTTTTTTTATATTCCACTATTGTTTTGGGCCACAACCTTTTTAATCTAGTTCGAATTTGGGCCTTGGCCTTTTTATTTTCTGTTATGCAGCCTTTTATAATTTTTTTCTTATAGTCATTTCTTTTTTTAGGCCCAAGCCTTTTTGGTCTAATTCTTGTTTGGGCCTTGGCCTTTTTAGAGCCCAGGTTCTCATTTTGCATAACTATAAACAGAAAGGCCCAGGTGCACAAGTGATCCACAAGTGATCCACAAGCCCACGTGCACAAGTGATCCACATAACTTCACAGAAAATAAACAAAATGATCCACAAGTGATTCAGGTTCACAAGATCACATAACTTCACAGAAAGGCCCAGGTTCACAAGTGATCACATAACTTCACAGGATCCATGTGCTCTAGTTTAAACAGCAAAATGCAACAAAATGCAACAGCTCTCGGCTCAGCTCCCTTAGCTCAGTTCACAGGTTCAAAATGCAACAACTACCTTAGCTCAAAGACAAAGAGGTTCACAGCACAGCCATCAAACTACCTTAACTCCAAAGAGAGCCATCAAGTGGGCTAACTTCTCTTCCTGTTCTTGAGACTTCTTGCGCAGCAGCTCAAGTTCCTTGTCGCGTGCAGCTTCAGATTCTTCCGCCTTCATCTTGATCATCGCCAATTCTTCATGCACCAGTTCAGCTTGAAGCTCGAACCTCTCCAGCTTCTGCTCAAGGTCACGAACATGAGCAGCAACTTTGCCGGAGTTGTTCCTAGATGACTGGAGCCCAACATTCCTGAGGAATGTGCTTTGCTTGACTTAAGTCTTGAGGACTTGTTCGACAAGTTCAACAGCAGACTTTGGCTCTTCACCTTCTGGTACCGGCGCTTCCTTCATTTTTTCCATCTCAAGCTAGCATACGGATGAAAATGATATGCATTAGTGGGAGATCTATTTCACATTTTGCAAACCAAACCAAGCAAGAGAAACCAAACCAGCACACAAGTGGATTATTTGAAGTAACCAAACCGGCACACAAAATCTATACAAGAAGATGATGACTAGTGACCTGGAGACATATAGTTGGAACAATATGATCACTTCATTAAGCCTAGAATGGTGGTTCTATATAAGATGGCTTCCCGAGTGAGCCGATCATCAAACTAACATTCAGATCAAATTTCATCATATCATAAAAAATGCATCAAATAGCTACAGCAAGTTCTGATATCTTTGTTGAACTATCAAACAACATCAAAGCATGGAACATAGCATGTGTCCTTGACTGGCTCCGAGTCAAACAACATCAAACTAACATTCAGATCAAATTTCATCATATCATAAAAAATGCATCAAATAGCTACAACAAGTTCTGATATCTTTGTTGAACTATCAAACAACATCAAAGCATGGAACATAGCATGTGTTCTTGACTGGCTCCGAGTCAAACAACATCAAATCATCAAAGCATCAAAGTTGGCTGTGAATCAAACAGGGCAAAGCATGGAGTGACTTACTATAGCAGTCTTGACTAGCTCCGAAAACCCGTGCTTCTTGCTGTTGTGGATGGCCTTAAACAATTCAATCGCAGACAACTCCTCACCCTTACGCTCTTCCTTCTGAAATGTTTTTCAACAAAAATCAAAATGTTATTCAGCAAGAATCAGAAATGTTATTCATTGAGGATCAAACGGTAAGGTCTCTAGAGAAGAGTTCTCACAGTGGCAAAAATGTGTGCTGTGTAGTGCCTGGAACCAGTTCTTTGATTGTACACGACTTTTTCTCGATTCATCTTGTTCGACAAACAGGTTTCCTACAAAAAAGCATACTGTCAGCATGATCTAGCACTAGCATATCATGTGCAGAACATAAAGCATCAAACAAAGCAGAGACAAACCTTGTGTCTTGGGGTAGACCACATCTCCACCAGAGCTTGCCATTCACCATTCGTTAGATTAGGCACCGGAGACTTAATGCTAACTTTATTTGCTGCTACGGTATCAAAATACTTCGTCTTGATCTAATGGCGTCTGTTCTTTGAATATTTCTGCAGAATATCTTTGCAGGAGGTCTTGATGGTCTCCGAGTCCGTGTTCATCTCAAAATTTGCCTACCAAGATAGCAAACAAGGTAGGAACAATATTAGTGATCATGCATAGGTGTAACAGAAAATAGATAGCACATTGACTATGAAACAAGTAGCTTACATCAACTTTCCCAATGTAGTTCTCCAATAGACTAGCATTTTTTTGTATAGCTTGAAGTGAGGAAGAACCGGAAGATGGCTTTTTGCAATGAGTCCACACTCAGAAGCAAGCTTTGCTGCCTGCAGAGGCTTCTCTGGACGAATCATGCCTTGGGCAATTTGGATAGGCACCTTGCTACCAAGCGACTAGGTGATCCTCTCTAGCCCTTTGCCCTTTCTAAGTCTAGTCTTGGGAGTCATTGCATCTGAAAATGAAACTGAACTCATAAATTAGAATAGAAATCGACAAATGCAGGAATCGACAAAAGCATACATGATCATTCCATTTGGAAAATGCACTAGTAAAAGATAGCATTGCAAAGGTCAACTTGCCTGATTGAAGCACAAGCTGCTGTTCTTCTTCATTTTTGACAGCGTTCCTGTCAATAGAAGGTGCAACAGGGCTGAGGTCTGTGTGGACAGTGCCTGCTTCATAATTGCAGATGGTTCCTGCTTCATCTTGGCAGACAGTGCCATTTCCATCCATGCTGAGAGTGGTTCCTTCATCCATGGGCGGCAACTCATCACCCGTTTGCACCGAGGTCTGAGAGTCCATGCGCAGCATACTTTCCTGATGGTCCATCGCAGTCGACATCCTTGCTTTCTGCCTTGTGACTCTATCAAGGGCAGGTTCATCAGGTTCTAGGATCCTCTTTTTTTGTCCTGGAGCTGGGGCCATCACCCTTCCTGGAGGCATTGCAGGAGATGTTTCTGAGCTCTTGTGCTTCTTGCTGACTGTCTTCTTAACACCAGGCCTCTTCGTCCTAGATTCTTTCAGTGCCTCGTATAAACAACACGGAAAAAAGAATTAGATCACAAGAGAAATATGTGAGCACAAGGAATAACATAGAATAACAGAACCCCAACCCTCCAAGCAAGACAGAGTTTGCACCTTAACAATCTTGTTGACTACAACATCATCCACTTCCTCTCCATCAATAACTTCATCCTCCTTAGGATTGTACTCTGGGTCATCATTGATAACTCCACTACCCTCTTGAACCTCATCACTTCTACCTTCTTGTACACCATTTGTTTTCCTAATCATCGACGCTATTGCACCGATGCCAAGGGACTGGAACATCCGATTGTTCCTCATGATATTTCTAGCCCTAACCTTCTCGTACTTGGTGAGAGGCTCTTCTTTGCATGATAAAGGAAACGTAACTATTAGGTGAATGTTTGGAATGCATGGACAGGCAGCCAAACATATCTTATGAAATTTTATTATCATTTAATCCTAGTTATTCAGGTAAGGAAGACTAACAGCACACAGGCACAATTAAGCCAGCTTATTCAGATTGCAGCACATTTCACTTAGCATATTAAGACACAGATTTTATGAAACTGACCACAAGGAGCAAGTTGCATACCAACGGTTGGCCTCATGCTTGACCTTGTCCTCCTTGCCATGGACGATCTTGAGGTGGTTGGAACGTTTCTATAATAGCTTGCAAAATAAAATAAACAAGAATGAGATATAACAGGGACAAAGTAGAATGATGCACTTGTATCAATAAAGGAAAGCACTTGAACCAGCATCCACACACAGGTGTAGCAATGCATCAGTAATAATACATGTGAAGCAAACTTGCTGGATCAACAATATAGTGATGTACTTAAATTAATTAAGCAACCGTGTAAATGCACTAAACAAGCATGCATGTACACGGGAAGGATATGAAGCATGCCTTAAAATCTTGACTACATAAAGCAGGGGGTAGCAATGTACATACCTCAACTAAGTTAATTGGTGTCATTACATAAAGGTAGCACAAAGTAACAAACTAACACAGCCAGACAATCAATAGAATAAAGCTCAGAGAAATGGCAGATGGACTTAATCATTTAGTAATGAACACCATGAATTAACTAGACCAACCCAGAGAGCATATATCACACCTACATTAACTACTCTAGTAGTGCAGTGAGCAGGAAGCTTTCTAGATGAACAACAGAGTCCCATAGGAAGCAATGAGAGATCAGCACTGCCACTGACCAATTTAGCAAACCCAGGAACATAGCTATGAAACTAGATCATCCATATGTAAACCAAAGCATGGCAGGAGCTCACAGGATAGAAAACAAACATGAATGGGAACCTACAAGGCCTAGATAGCATGTGAACAACAACTACAGAGCTTTAGATTTAGTGGTGACCATAATCAAGAACAAATAACAGGATTGGCAACAGAGGGAGAGGGAGATGGAGATGGACAATAACCTGCTTTTGTGGTGGTGCGTCGTGGTAGCCATGATTGAGCTCCTCGTCCTGATGCTGCTCAATGACCTGCAGGACAAAAATGCCATGGATGAGCTGCCACAGGGCATCCACATGACAACGCAAAACATCAAGCAACAATCTAGAATAATATCAAGCCACGGGCTATGTCAGAGTCATTGACAGGGATGCACAATCAAATAGAGCATACAAAATCTAGAATAACGAACCACCTCCCCACAAAACCCTAAACCCATGAATCCAACCCCATACGAAATCAGATTACTCATCATAATCAATGTGCAGTAGCACATTCTCATCAGAATGGAACCCATATAGACCAACAACAATTGCAAGTAAGTGGCTTTGTGTAGGCTAACCCCTGAGAACATGCACATACTCCTAGCAACAATTGAAATCATGCATAGGGAGGCAATTTAGAACATGCACTGAGACCCCCATGAAACCAATGAACCCTAACCCATGAACCCCATGAACCAGAGGGAGACCATCCCCATGAATCCCCATCGATCCTACCCCATGAACCAGAGAGCAACATATACCCTAATCCTAACCCCATGAATCCTAACCCTAACCCGCGTCGATCCATCCCCATGAACCCTAGAAGAACCCATGAGGGGGATCTACCGAACCCTAGAAGATCTAAACATCGAGGGGAGATGGATCGAGGAGAGCAACGTACCTGCCGTCGTCGATCGTTGATGATGTAGATGATGTAGTCGCCGTCGTCGATGTAGTCGTCGTCGATGACGTAGTCGTAGCCGAGGCGGTCGATGTAGCCGTAGATTTCTTCGACATAGCCGCCGTCGTGGAGGGGAGAGGGGAGGGGGGTTCGTCGTCGGGGAGGCGCGGAGTAGGGGAGGGGCGGCGGGGCGGCGTGGAGCAGTGAAGGGATGTCTAGGGTTGTGGGGGGGTTGTGGGGATTCGTCGGGGAGAGGCGGAGCAGAGGACGGGCGGCGTGGTGGCACGGAGCAGGGGAGGGAGTGGTCGTCGGCGGGGCGATGCGGAGCAGGGGAGGGAGAAGCTAGGGTTTGTCGGGAAGAAGGGAGGGGAATGGGGAAATTTTGGGAGGGGGGGGAGGGGGTCCCGCGTGTTAGTGGGAGAGGGAGTGGTGGGACCCTCCTGGTAGTGGGAGAGAAGTGGTGGGAAATTTTGGTGGGGTGGGAGGGAAATTTTGGTGCTAGGAGGGAAATTTTGGTGGGGTGGGAGGGAAATTTTCACCAGTTTTTAGAGGTTTGGAGGCAGAAAAAATAGGGTTTTTTTGTAAACTTTGTAGAAATCATGGTTAAAATCATACCGAGTAGCTCAAGAAAACGCCGGTATTGCAAGTTTAGTATTTTTGCTAGTTGGTAGGCCACATTTGATGATGTGACGTGGAGGTCTCCCATTTTTTTGATTTTTTTGAATTTTTTATGGTGTTTTAAAAAACCGGCCGATTTCGTCGCGGCGACCGTCCGTGGCTAGGGTTTGAGCCGTGCAAATCTGTTGTCGATTCTGTGATGGAATGCCTACCTATGAAGCTAAAAAGCATTTTTAGTGAAAATAACGGGCAAGCTATGGAGGACCCGCGGTTCAAATTCCAGCCGGTTCCAGGTGAATCGGCCGAAGGTGGTCCGAATTGCCGGGAGTAGCTACGAGGGTCGGAAATGCATGCTTTTTGGCGATCGTCCGTAAAATAGGGTCTACTTTGAGATAGACATGGAATGGCGCCGTTTGGGGTGCCCCTCCTTGTAGCCGCTTCACGAAAAATGCATGTCTTTTGCATTCAAAAAATGAAAAACGATTTTTTTGTTAAACAAGTTGGAACCTCGCTTTGGCAACATTGTTTCCCATCACAAGACGGAGGCATGCGCCCAATTTGGGCATATTATCAAAAACTATTCAACGGATGCGGCCATATCATTGCTAGTTTGGCTTGAAAGCCATGAATCTTCGTTCATGGTAGGTCATTTTTGAGAACACTTTTTCAAGAAAACACCGGTATTGCAAGTTTAGTATTTTTTCTAGTTGGTAGGCCACATTTGATGATGTGACGCGGAGGTCTCCCATTTTTTTGATTTTTTTTGAATTTTTTACGGTGTTTTCAAAAACCGGCCGATTTCATTGCGGCGACCGTCCGTGGCTAGGGCTTGAGCCGTGCAAATCTATTGTCGATTCTGTGATGGAATGCCTACCTGTGAAGCTAAAAAGCATTTTTAGTGAAAATAACGGGCAAGCTATGGAGGACCCGCAGTTCAAATTCCAGCCGGTTCCAGGTGAATCGGCCGAAGGTGGTCCGAATTGCCGGGAGTAGCTATGAGGGTCGGAAATGCATGCTTTTTGGCGACCGTCCGTAAAATAGGGTCTACTTTGAGATAGACATGGAATGGCGCCGTTTGGGGTGCCCCTCCTTGTAGCCGCTTCACGAAAAACGCATGTCTTTTGCATTCAAAAAATGAAAAACGGTTTTTGAATTTTTACGGTGTTTTCAAAAACCGGCGGATTTAGTCACGGCGGTCGTCCGTGGCTAGGGTTTGAGTCATGTTTTTAGCATTCAAAAAATGAAACTTATATTGTTTCATACATGAGCATGCACAAAAACCCATAATTTTATCTTTCATCCATGAGCATGCATAAAAAATTTCAATTCCCATCAATTACCAAACTGAATATTCATTGTTAAAAACATGACTTGTTTAGATGACACTCTCATACATCATCCATGAGCATGCACAAAATTAAACCTGACATACTTAACATTGACATGTTCATATTACACTAACAAGCTTAAACCTAACATGCTGAACACCTTCTTAACATCTACACTCCTCCTTCTCCTTCATCAACCTGATGCGCTCAGAGTGGCGAATCCCAACGCGGATGTACTCCTCTACCACAATTGGCATGGTCCTGTCGCCAAGCTGTGGGATTGCAGGCGCCGCCACCATCGCGAGGTCGTCGTCCGCCACCACCATAGAAAGGTCGTCGTCCGCCACCACCATCGCGAGGTCGTCATCCGCCACCACCATAGCAAGGTCGTAATCCGCCACCACCATAGCAGGGTCGTCGTCAGCCACCACCATAGCATGTTCGTCGTCAGCCAGAATAGGCTGCTCCTCGTCCTCCCCGCTCTGCTCCTCGTCATCCCCGCTCTGCTCGTCGTCGTCATCCCCGCTCTGCTCCTCGTCATCCCCGCTGCTGCTCCCATTGCCTGGCCAAATGCAACAGTGTGAACATGGTGTTGTCGTCGTGCAGGTAGAGGAAGCCAAAAGGACAGGAAGAAGAGAGGCAGAGAGCTTACTGGCATCGTCGTCGTGCTGGTAGTACATGCGGCACATGGTGTTGTCGAACATCTTCACGGTGAACATGGCGTCGCCGTCGTAGTGGAAGACAAGGAAGTTTTTGAGCTGTAGCTCATGGGCGCGGGCGAAATGCTCCCAGTCGGGCCCTAAGTACATGTGGCCTTCACCATCAAACACCGCCAACACTTCCCACAGCCTGTGAAGCCCGCTGCCGGCCTCCCGCAGCTTCACTTTGTGGGGCTCACGGCCGGCGAGCATCTTCGCAAACTTGTCAGGCAGCCTCTGCAGCGAGGGTCAAGCAGTGGTTAATTGTGGCAATCAAGCACTAGACAGCAGAGTGATGATAAAGAAATGAGTGATGATAAACATACCTGCCTACTGCAAGATTTCTTAGTTACGAACACGAAGAACTCGAAACCTTCCAAGCCAGCCATCTCACTTCTCTGAAAAGCAGTATTGTAAATTTAACAAGCACATCAACATCAATAGCATAGTAAACTAACACTAAAACAAGCAACAGCAACATCATCAGGTGACCACCAACAGCAACAACACTAAAATCTACTATAAATTGACCAGAAAACAGCAATATAAATTGACCAGAACCATATCTACTATAAATTGACCAGAACCATATCTATTATAAATGGACCAATAGTGTACAGCAAAACAACACTTTCAATATTACAATAGAAAGAAGTCTCAGGTTTATCAAGCACAGCAAAACAACAGTGTGAGTGAAGAAACTTATAGCAGGAAATACTTCATGCATCATCAATAGATTATGATCATTTGAGCTAGCATGATCACATTACATGATGCAAACTTCTATGAATATAACATCAAAACAGAAAAAACAAGAGACCAAGAAAATCTTAGCAGTGCAAACACCTAGATAGAATTGTATTTGTACACATCAGAACATAAGCACCAACATAGCAGTGCTTAGCATGATCACATTGTTTTTGTACACCTACATAGCAGTGCTTAGCCACTCGGGTAAAACATTACAAAAAGAAAAACAAATTAGAACACACTAGTGTTTCACTGTTTCATAATGCTCATACTTGCTGCAAATCAAATGGCACAGAACATTCTACAGCTCATACCAAGTGTCTCATACATCTGTACTTATCTAATTCCTTAACTGAATACTTGGCAAGAACCCTTAACTGAATAATCCTTGACAGCATACTTCCCACTCTTATCAAAAGGCACAAAGCATACTTGACAGCATAATCCTTAACTGAATCATTTCCCACTAATCAAACCCTAATCTAATCCAACCCTAACCTAATCTAATGCAGTCCCAATCAAACCCTAACCAAATCAAACCGTAATCTAATCCAATCCCTATCTAATCAAATCCAATCTAGGCGACGGCAAGAACCACAATTCCAGTAGGGACGCATGCGCAGGCACAATACGAGTTACTCCTAAATCAGCATGCTTGTTGGCCTTGTTGGCCTTGTCGACAAAGAATATGGGGGAAGCAAAGCAAATAAGAGAACACGGGGGGAACAGAACGGACCTGGGGGGGACGGCGACTGCTTGAGCTTGTTGGCCTTGTCGGTGTCGTGGACGGTGCCTCCTCTTGATCTACTACTCTATCATACAATGGAACCCTAATCAGCATGCGCCGGGGAACCCTAATCTAATCAAGAGGAACAGGAAGGACTCGGCGGATTCATACCTTAGGAGGCAAAATAGCATTAGATCACCAAGGAGACCAAATATACCTTCGCTACTCATCGTCATCGATACGAAAACAAGGAACTCTATGCCCACTCCTGTTTTCCTCATCATCACTACAATATTGCAGTATAGTATGATCAGTCCTGTTTTCCTCATCCTCGCTCTCATGCCCATCCGCTACCACCTTTCTTCTTTTCTTAATGCTTTCAACTGTTGCAGCACCAACGATCACACGTTCCCGGTCCCTTCGCACTCTGCTTTGCACCGGAACTTCCATAGAGTCATCATCAGCTTGCAACGGAACTTCCGTAGAGTCATCATCTTGGTATGTTAGTCCACCATCACCGGGGCCCTTTTCCACTTCAGTTTCAGTCACACTCCACAAGTGTCTGTGCTGAAAGTTTTGCACAACTCGCCATTTTCCATGCAAAAGAGTGTCTGGCAGATAAAACACCATTGTTGCTTGTGTTGTTAGAATAAAGGGATCACTCTTATACCAGCACCTTGCAGTGTTGATGCTTTTGAAGTGGCCATCATATTTGACAAAAGAGTCTCTCCTCTTCTTGCTACCAAGCTCAAACCAGTCACAGCGAAATAAGACAACCGAGCGATGGATGCCTCCACTAGAGTTGTACTGCAACTCTACGATGCTTCTCAACTGACCATAGAAGTCAATGATCTCACCATCATGTGACCCCTCAGTGACGATTCCACTATTCTGTGTCTTCCTTTTTTTCCTCGCGGTCAACGGTGTGGTACCGGACACCGTCAGCAATGCATGTTGAATACACTCTCACTCGCTTATCTGGTAAGCATGCAAAAGCAAATAGATCATCACTGACCTTCTTCTCCTCATGCAACTTTCCAATCTGCACAAATAAACCATTTAGCAAACAATGGTATTTAACAATGGGTGAATAACACATAAAACATAAAACATGTGGCTAAAGATCTCACATGATTCTTAAACCACTAGGCAAACACCTTGGCAACCCTTTTATCAACATTAATATTGCTTTCTTCCTGATTTAACTCTTCCTTGCATTTCCTACAATGCCAACAAAACATGTGAATTAAAACATTAGGCTGGTGCCAACCCAAGCAAAATATATATATATATATATAATGAGTGCACAACATATAACGTACTCGATATATGGTAAAACCTCAGAGCAATTGCTGAGCACAAACAAAACCATCTTGTCGTACTCATCACCAGCCTCCAAGTATTGTGAGGCTCCAAGAAAGTTCACACCATGGTTGAAAACAGAGACATCACCACTTTGCGAATCAGACCGCTCTCTATTTCTGCCCGGCCGGTTCCATCTTGTTTCCACATCACCAAAGTATCTAGAGCAAAAAGTCAAGCACTCGTCAACGACATATGCTTCAGCAATAGAACCTTCAGGTCTTGCCATGTTTCGCACATAACGCTTACAAGTAAGCAGCCTTCTTTCGATTGGGTACATCCAACCGTATTGCACAGGGCCTCTAAGCATTGCCTCTTTGGGTAAGTGCACCACCAAATGGACCATCACGGTGAAGAAAGCTGGAGGGAAAATCTTCTCGAGCTTGCAAAGAATAATTGGGATTTCTTTTTCAAGTCTTTCCAGGACAGTTAACTTGAGGGTTTTGCAGCACAGTTCTCTAAAGAAATTTCCCAGCTCAGCAACCGCTTCATATATGTCCTTGTGCATGATTCCTCGGAGGCCCGCCGGTAAAATCCTTTGGAGGAGGATGTGACAATCATGGGTTTTCAGTACTGAAAGCTTGAATCCATCAGAAGTAACATACTTTGCTAGGTTAGCAGCATAACCATCTGGAAATTTCACCGCTCTTAGGAATTCACAGAATGCAAGCTTTTGTTCTTTATTCATTGTATACCATGCTCGTGGAATTTCAAATGAATCTTCATCTTCATTGTGCTGTAGATGCAAATCTTATCTTATGCCCATGTCCTCCAAATCAAGCCTAGAACTAACCGTGTCCTTTGTCTTCCCTTCAATGTTCAGAAACGTCCCTAGCAGATTCTCGCATATGTTTTTATCAATGTGCATTACATCCAGATTATGCCTTAATTTCAGATCAACCCAGTATGGCAGGTCCCACAAACAAGACTTCCGGTCCCAACATTGACCTTCCTCACGCTTTCTTTTCTTCGCCAGCTTTCCTGGTCTCTCATCTTTCACCTTTTCAAGTTGCTGCTCCAGCTCTTCTTTAGTGAATTCAGCTGACTTGTCACGGGTTTCATTCTCACCATTAAAATCTTTGCTTCTTCGCCAGCGATGGTTTCGGTGAAGAAAGCGGCGGTGCCCAATATAGCAGATCTTGCTCCTTATTCTCTTTGAGCAAGGGTCTTTGTCACAATGGACACAAGCCTGATAACCCGCTGTGATCCTCCCAGACAGAGTGTGCAGAGCCGGGAAATCATGGATGGACCATATGATCGCAGCACGTAGATTGAACTTTTCTTCCAGACTCAAGGCATCGTATGTAGGTACACCAGTCCAGAGCTGGAGCAGTTCTTCTACGAGGGGCTCCATAAAGACATCAAAATCCTTTCCTGGAGAATCTGGACCCGGGATAAGCAATGACATCATGAAGTTGGACTGATCCATGCATGCCCATGGTGGCAGGTTGTACGGCACCACAAAAACTGGCCACATGCTATAAGACGTGCTCATGTTCCCAAACGGATTAAACCCATCTGTGGCAATGCCAAGTTTTATGTTCCTTGGATCTGCAGCAAAATCTAAATGTATACGGTCAAACTCTTTCCATGCCTCTCCATCCGCTGGATGGCTCAGCTCATTGTCCACAGGTTGCCGCTTCAGCTTGTGCCACTGTACCTCACGCGATGATTTCTTCGAGATGAACATCCGTTGCAGCCTTGGTATCAAGGGAAAGTGCCTCAGTACCTTCTCCGGTATTGACTTCTTCCCATCAGCATCTTTCCACCTAGATGCATTGCATTTTGGACAGTTGTCATGCTTTGCTAAATCCTTCCGAAACAAGACACAGTTATTTGGGCACACATGTATTGACACATAACCTAACCCCAGCCTGCGGATTATGCTCAATGCTTCATCATATGATCTGGGAACAAAACTATCAGGGAATTGCAAGCTCAAAAGACGGAGTATTGCGTTGAATGCGGCATTGCTAATCCGGTAGAAAGACTTGATGTGGAGTAACTTCACGGTGAAGGTAAATCTTGAAAATTTACCCCCTTCATGAGTTGCGCGCTTCTCCTCCTCTAACACCTCAGCAAACAACGATTTTTGTCCATCAGCACGATCTTCAGCATCGTACAAATCCTTCAATAGGTCAGGAATCCTATCATCTTCATGCCCATCCTCTTCCTCCAAAACAGCATTATCTCGCAAAACCTTTTCCATGAAATCAATGCCAGCATCACCACCACCCATCATATGAGGGGCCTCTGTATCAGCTTCAAAATGTTGAGCTTGTCTGTCTAAAGGTTCTCCATGATATATCCATCTATCATATGTGCTGGACATCCCATTAAGAAGCAGATGATCTTCCACTCTTCCTTGAGCCATTCTTGGACGGTTGAGGCATTCACAACATGGGCAAAGAATGTGAGCATCGTTGGCAAAATTTGCCCGAACAAATGCCATGAAATCATCAACTCCTTTCATATGTTCTTTCGAAAACTTTCTAACTCCTTTTCTAATCCAGCTTCTGTCCATCTGCCAAAGACAACAAATTGTTGCAACTTAGCAAATCAATTTCAGTGCATCAAAATTAATTAATGAAAATGGATGGAAGTAATGGAAGCTAAAATTCCAAAAAAATTTATATGCTAATTGCCTAACCACAAGGCCTGAAGAATTCTTAACAAACAAGCTGAACAATTCCTAACAGTACATCAAGAAAATTCATCTATGCATTATCAACCAAACAAGCAAGCTATCTCCTAACTACTAACAGTGCATCGACAAAATTCATCTATGCTGAAGAACATCTGACTGAAATCCATCTCCCACTGGTCGGGTGACGAGAGAGGAGAGCGGGGAAGAGGTGAGGGGTGCCTACCGGGAGGTGTGCTTGCGGCGGCAGCGAGTCCCCCATGCTCGGCGAGCCCCCACCACCGTCGGTCGCCTAAGCCCCTGCTGGCCCCCGCCTCCACGCCCTGCCTCGCCTCCGCCCCCTGTCAGCCCCGCCCCCTGCCGGCCCCGCCCCCGCCTCCGCTGCCGGCCCCGCCCCCGCCTCCGCCCCCTGCTGGTTGCTTCCGCCGCGAGGCCGTGGGCGAGGTCACCTACGGCGAGGCCGTGGGCGAGGTCACCTGGTTGCTTCCGCCGCCGCCCGCCGCCACCTGGTCGGAAGACCTAGAAAAACGCTAAGTGTTTCTCTGTTCGATGCCACCCGCCGCCACCTGGTCGGAAGGTCCCACTTGTCACTGATACGTGAGAGTCGTGGTTTTATATACTATATGGAAAACTACCCACACATTAGCAACAATTTCTCTCTAGCCCAGCGGTAACGAACGAGCGAACCCAGCGCGAGGTTGTGGGTTCGAGTCCCCGCTAGCGCATATTTTTTAGGGCATTAAACGTTCCCTCACCCACCTGTCAAATGGGTCCCGCCTGTCAGTGTTGCAAATCGTTGCTCTGTTTGATGCCACCTGGTCGGAAGGTCCCACTTGTCAATGATACGAGAGAGCCGTAGTTCTATATAATGTATAGATAAACTCCCAGATGTGAGCAACTGTCCCTCTCTAGCCCTGCGGTAGCATGCGAGCAAACCAAGCGCGAGGTCGTGGGTTCGAGTCCCGCCTCGTGCATCTTTTTTGGGCGAATTAAGCGCTCGGCCCCACCTGTCAAATGGGTCCAGCCTGTCAGTGTGTGCCCGTCTGTCTGTTGAATATTAAAACTCAAGCAAAAATGACACCTAGACAGTGACACATAAGCGAGGTTGCTGAGGTGGCTACCTAATCATCCTAATTCATTCAAACTCAAGTGTAGTGACCATTTTATATTGGTCGTTATCAGCTAGGCATGAGGCAGTAGACAGTGCTACTAGCTTTACGACTATTTCCTCTAATGAAATTATGACCTTTCTGACCAAAATGGTCGTTGTGGTTTAGGGTTTAGAGCCCGCAGACAACTTTTGACCAATTGGTCGAAAATGGTCATAAATTTATGACCAATTCTTCGAGGGTCACTGACAGAAGGTCATAAGTTGACATATTTCTTGTAGTGATATTAGTGGCAAACGTAGAACTAGCTAGCTAATCACAATAAGGAATCATATTAGTGGCCTCGACGCTGCTTCTCTAGGGTTTGGGGTGGCCTCGACAATGCTTCAAGGGTTTGGGGTGGCCTCGAGAGAGTTTGTCGGGTAGGGGCGCGGCGGGAGGGGGTAGGAGACCGACATCTCGTTTTTCTAGGGTTTGGGTGTCCTCGAGAGTTTTGGTCGAGCGAGAGGGTCGGGGGTGCTCCCGCGGTATAAGTTATCACAGTCGAGAGGGGGAAAATATATCGACCGCCCCTCATGTCGAAGTTATCCGGGAGGGGGTAATATCGACAACGGCGACATACATACACAGGAAAATAATGTTATCGGGGAGAGGGTATATCGACCCCCCCCCCCCACGTGTTCAAGTTATCGGGAGGGGGTTATATCGACAACGACGGCATACGTACATGGGAAAATAATATTACCGGGGAGGGGGTATATCAACGACGACAGACCCGATAAAACATAAGAGAACGAAGAAGAAATAAAAAGAGGAGAAGAAGAAAGGAATAGAGGAGAAGATCGAAGAAAAAAAGAAGAAAAAAAGAGGAGAAGAAGAAAGGAATAAATAGAAAATATTATATTTTTTCTTCTTCTCCTTTAATCCTTTCTTCTTCTCCTCTTCTTTTTCTTCTTTTTTCCTCTTCTTATTTATTTCTCCTCTTCTTCCTCTCCTCTTCTTCTTTCTTCCTCTTCTTATTTTGTTCTTTCCTATCCTTCTTTTTCTTCTAAATTTTAGCATATTCTAAATTTTCTTCCAACTTTCTATATACGAACAAAAAACTTTCGATGAACAAAATACTTTCTATATATATATGAACAAAATTTCTACGAACAAAAAAATTAAACTAACATACACATATACATACACATATACATTATAAATTATATATATATGAACATTATACATACACATATACATTATACAAAATTTCTATGAATATATACATACACATAGCCACATACATACACATATACATTATATATATATATGAACAAAAAAATTAAACTATAACAAAAATGAAGGGCAGGGGCGGCCGGCACAGCAGGGCAGGGGCGGCGTGCGGCGGCAGCGAAGGGCAGGGGCGGCACGCGGCGGCCGCGCAGGGCAGGGGCGGCCGCGTAGGGCAGGGGCTGCGGCGCGATGGCAGAGCGCGGCGGCGACGGCGCCAAGTACAAGGGGAGAAGCAGGGGAACCGGGCGGCTTTTATCGCGAGGTGGCGTCGGCGACGAGGAAGGCTCGGGGACGGTGAAGGTGAAGGCGCGCTCGGGGGCGACGGCAGGGGCGCGCGGGCTCGGGGACGACGTCGGCGACGGCGAGGCACGGGCGACGGCGACGGCGCGATCGGGGGCGACGGCAGGGGAGGCGGACGGCGTCGGGGCAGCCTGGCGGCGTTGATGAGCTCGGCGTCGTCGGGGGCAACTGGCGAGGGAAATTTGAAAATTTCCTAAGTGTTGCTTATATAGCTAAGGCATTGGTCCCTGTTCGTGGCACCAACCGGGACCCCAACCGGGATCAATGCCCCCTTTAGTCCCGGTTGGTGCCACCAACCGGGACCAAAGGTGCCTGTGGGCCTATTGGGCCTTCTGCGGGCCTGAATCCTGGCCCAGGTTGGGTTTCTAGTCGTATTCAAGCCGTGGTGGCCCAATAGGTGGTAGTTTTTTTTATTTTTTTCCAGTTTTTTGTTTTGTTTTTTGCATTATTTTTTTTTTTTTGCATTATTTTTTTTCCAGGTTAGTGCCATTAGTTCTAGAAAAATTATAAACTTTCTGTTAGTGCCATTAGTTTTCAAATCTGAAAACAATTTTTTTTGTTTTTTGTTTTCTTTGTTGCTTTATTTATTTTATTTTGTTTCTACTTACAACAAAATACATATTGTTGCTATTTTTATTTTTTTCCAGTTTTTTGTTTTGTTTTCTGCATTATTTATTTTCTTTTGTTTTTTCCTTTATTTTTTAATTCTTTTTGCTTTTAGTTTTAGAAAATTATAAACTTTCTGTTAGTGCCATTATTTTTCCAATTTGAAAACACTTTTTTTGTTTTCTTTGTTGCTTTATTTTTTTTTTATTTTTTTTCTACTTACAACAAAATACTTACTGTTGCTATTTTTATTTTTTTTCCATTTTTTGTTTTGTTTTCTGCATTACTTATTTTCTTTTGTTTTTGCTTTATTTTTTAATTCTTTTTGCTTTTAGGTCAGCAAAATTATCAACTTTCTGTTAGTGCCATTAGTTTTAGAAAAATTATAAACTTTGTGTTAGTGCCATTAGTTTTCAAATTTGATTAGTTAAAATTTGAATTCTTTGAAATTTGTGTGAATGACAAGTTTGTGATTAACTTTACTAAAAAAATGAACATAGATGCGCCCATAGAGAAATTTCAACCTAAATTCATAATAAATTTCTAGGTCTTTTCAGTAGGGTAGGTCCCAAAATATAGATTTCTTCTTCCACATGGGTGCGTGTCCCTCAGCGTCATTCGGAACAGCTAGTGCGCCGGGACCCTTTCCAAAGATTACGTGTAAATCATTGACCATAGCAAGTACATGATCACCGGTACGCATGGCGGGCTTCTTCCGGTGATCTGCCTCGCCTTTGAAATGCTTGCCTTTTTCGACATTGATGGTTGGTCGAAAGAAATCGATGATGGCCCAGCTACACATTCTTCCTGCATTTGTCCAGGTATATACTTTCGGTGTCATCTAAACAGTGCGTGCATGCGTGGTATCCCTTGTTTGTCTGTCCTGAAAGGTTATTGAGAGCGGGCCAATCGTTGATGGTCACGAACAGCAACGCCTTTAGGTTAAATTCCTCCTGTCTGTGCTCATCCCACGTACGTACACCGTTTCCATTCCACAGTTGTAAAAGTTCTTCAACTAATGGCCTTAGGTACACATCAATGTCGTTGCCGGGTTGCTTAGGGCCTTGGATGAGAACTGGTATCATAATGAACTTCCGCTTCATGCACATCCAAGGAGGAAGGTTATACATACATAGAGTCACGGGTCAGGTGATGTGATTGCTGCTCTGCTCCCCGAAAGGATTAATGCCATCCGCGCTTAAAGCAAACCATACGTTCCTTGGGTCCTTTGCAAACTCATCCCAGTACTTTCTCTCGATTTTTCTCCACTGCGACCCGTCAGCGGGTGCTCTCAACTTCCCGTCTTTCTTACGGTCCTCACTGTGCCATCGCATCAACTTGGCATGCTCTCCGTTTCTGAACAGACGTTTGAACCGTGGTATTATAGGAGCATACCACATCACCTTCGCATGAACCCTCTTCCTGGGGGGCTCGCCGTCAACATCATCAGGATCATCTCGTCTGATCTTATACCGTAATGCACCGCATACCGGGCATGCGTTCAGATCCTTGTATGCATCGCGGTAGAGGATGTAGTCATTAGGGCATGCATGTATCTTCTGCACCTCCAATCCTAGAGGGCATACGACCTTCTTTGCTGCGTATGTATTGTCGGGCAATTCGTTATCCTTTGGAAGCTTCTTCTTCAATATTTTCAGTAGCTTCTCAAATACTTTGTCAGGCACAGTATTCTCTGCCTTCCACTGCAGCAATTCCAGTATGGTACCGAGCTTTGTGTTGCCATCTTCGCAATTAGGATACAACCCTTTTTTGTGATCCTCTAACATGCGATCGAACTTCAGCTTCTCCTTTTGACTTTCGCATTGCGTCCTTGCATCGACAATGACCCGGCGGAGATCATCATCATCGGGCACATCGTTTGGTTCCTCTTGATCTTCAGCAGCTTCACCTGTTGCAGCATCATTGGGCACATCGTCTGGTTCCTCTTGATCTTCACCAGCTCCCCCCATTGCAGCATCACCGTATTCAGGGGACACATAGTTGTCATCGTACTCTTCTTCTTTACCGTCTTCCATCATAACCCCTATTTCTCCGTGCCTCGTCCAAACATTATAGTGTGACATGAAACCCTTGTAAAGCAGGTGGGTGTGAAGGATTTTCCGGTTATAGTAAGACATCGTATTCCCACATTTAGTGCATGGACAACACATAAAACCATTCTGCTTGTTTGCCTTAGCCGCTTCGAGGAACTCATGCACGCCCTTAATGTACTCGGAGGTGTGTCTGTCACCGTACATCTATTGATGGTTCATCCGCGTGCATTATATATAATTAAGTGTGTCAAAAACCATTACAGAACATCATGAATAGATAATTAAGTGACCAAATTAATAGAAGTTTATCATCACATTAAAACGAAAGTACATACATAGTTCTCATCTAACAACATATAGCTCTCCATAGCATCTAATTAATTAAACCATTCATTCAAACTATGTAAAACATTTCAATGCGAAAACAAATGCGATCATAATCGCAACCAAGGTAACAAATGATCCAACGGCATAATGATACCAAGCCTCGGTATGAATGGCATATTTTCTAATCTTTCTAATCTTCAAGCGCATTGCATCCATCTTGATCTTGTGATCATCGACGACATCCGCAACATGCAACTCCAATATCATCTTCTCCTTCTCAATTATTTTATTTTTTCCTTCAAGAAATTGTTTTCTTCTTCAACTAAATTTAACCTCTCGACAATAGGGTCAGTTGGAATTTCCGGTTCACATACCTCCTAGATAAATAAAATCTATGCCATGTTGGTCGGCATAATTTTCATAAACAATAAATGAACCAATAGTTATAAAGATAATATATACCACATCCGAATCATAGACAGGACGAGGGCCGACGGGGCGGATACCAAAACTATCGCACTATATAAGATGCAATAATAAAAGTAAGAAAATAGTACAAGTATCTATCTAAACATACAAGTAAGAATATTTTACCTTTCAGAAATAATATAAGAACAAGAGGCTCACCACGGTGGTGCCGGCGATGAGATCGGCGCGGGTGATCGACGGCAGTGAAGACGGGGACGGGGCATGACGGACCGCTAAACCTAGACAAATATTGAGGAAAATGGAGCTTGGAGGTCGAGCTTGGAGAGGAGAAAGCTTAAGTAGTGTGGCTCGGGCATTCCATCGATCACCATGTGTGCATAGGAGGTGAGCTAGAGCACCACCAAGCCTTCTCCCCTCGGCGGCCAGAAAAAATAGAGTTGTGTGCTCTGCTCTTACACGAGGGGGAATATATAGGCACCTCATTGGTCCCGGTTCATGCCACCAACCGGGACCAATGATGGTGGGCCAGGAGCGAGGCCCATTGGTCCCGGTTCGTCCCACCAACCAGGACCAAAAGGTCCAGACGAACCGGGACCAATGGCCCACGTGGCCCGGCCGGCCCCCTGGGCTCACGAACCGGGTCCAATGCCCCCATGGTTCCCGGTTCTGGACTGAACCGGGACTAATGGGTTGACCCGGCCTGAACCTTTGCCCCCTTTTCTACTAGTGCACCTTGATCTAGCTGACCATTTCTGTTGTCTTTTCTCATCACAAACAATTCATCGGGGTAAATTGTATGTCGTATATTGCACGCACCTTCATCTGGCTGCCCGTTTCTATTGTTAAGCTCATCGCAAACAGTTTAGTCGAGTGAACTGTATGCCACGCATCGCACACGCAACTATAATCTGAAACGTGTTTGTTGGCTACGCCATCACAAACGTTTTGTATCTTTTTTTACGGTTTTATTACATCACCATCTGTGAGTAATGCCATCGCACACAATTTCATCGAAGGGTCTCTGATTGTAGTGTTGCGTTAGCAGCATCCTGTAGTAGTGAGTGGTGAAGATCCATTTAAATGAGAGAGGTCGATCAGAGAGAAGCCACTACAACCAAAATCATGGGACAATAGGCAGCCAAGCAAGTTTACTATGTAAATCTAGCCACTGTAGCAAAACTAGTAAGCAATCTAGCCACTAAAGCCAAATCAAATCATAGATAGTACTAGATCGTTGTAATGCCAAAACCCTCAAATATAGTGTATAGTGTTACTAGTTGATCACTATCACTGTAGTTGGTCTACTGTCAAAGTGACAATAGCAAAATCCACTATTCACCATCCCTATAAAGTCCAGACAGATAAACATCAAGGCAAGCCAGGCAAGTTGCATGTCCCAACCCAATTAGCCACCCAGCAGCTTAGGTGGATCAACACAAGCAATATTTGTTGTTGTCGACACCACCATCACCAGAATCTTATGCGAGGACAACACAAGCAACATACACAAACAAGCAACAAGAAACTGCCGAGAGATTATAGGGGGCGTGGCATAAAAAATACGGCCTCATTTGAAAACGGAAGAAGGATTTGGAAAGCAATCAGCCGTGAGATTAATAGCATATCGACGTCGGTCGACCAGTCTGACGACTGCCTCCTATCAACCGTATGGTAGAAAGTGTTTGCCATTTATCTACTACCCGGTCGGTTGATCACAATCACCCAACATCCAGTTGCATAAATTACACCCGCCGAGCCATGTTACTTCAATTATATGCAGAGTAGAGCAGAGTGCGTACTATGTGTACTGTACACAGGATACTTCCCGTTCCCTTGCACTACTCTTTCAGAGCTTCCGTCCACTCCTTCGGAACGTGCACCCTCTTTTTTCTACCACGTGCACCCTCCTCGATCCCCTTCACTCGCACCTCCTCTGCATCCAGTGGCGGAGCCAGGCATTTGCTCCTGGGTATTCTTGTTGACGGATGCAGTGTCCAGTTTGCGGGTCAGCGTTAGAGATGCCCTAACGAAATCTTCGGAGTACTCTTTAATCGGCTTTATATCCACAAGATGAACCATTGTGGTAAAAGTAAAAAGTAGTTTGTTAAAAATGAAGAACAGCTGAAGGTGAAAGCTAAAAGAGAAAAACTTTTCTCAAAAAAGAATAGAAGAGAAAACTGAATCTATGCTATAAGATTGTCCTTCATAATATCCCAGCCGTTCACTAAACCGTTATAATGTGCTACAGATCTGATCACTATTGTCGCAAGTTTCGAATTCTTGGGTAGATTCAGACATGGTTGTCTTGGGTCCTGACGAGAAAGCCCAGTGCGCCTTGGCCATGGTACTCTTCAGAGCCTTCACTGACAGCGGGCTGTCCTGGCCCTGTGTTCATCATCAAGCAACAAAACAAGTTAGAGAACTGAAACTAGCCCTTGGTTTGTAATCACGTTGAAGAGATCACAACAAAATGGTCAGGTGATCTATATGTTACCATGAGGCAGGTTCCAAGATTGATGTCACAGAAGCCGTAGTCTTTAGGGCAGCAGCTGTAGCTGTGGTCACAGCAGGTGGTGCACTGGAGCGGGCAGCAGGTCTAGGTGAAGCATTCGTCGCCCTGCCGGTAGATGCAGCAGCAAGTCGTGCCCTCCGGGCACGAGTAATTGTCGTCACAGAGTATAGGTGCCGGAGTGGGAGTCGACGGCTCTGCCACAGCTGCCCGTGCCAACAACAGCAGCAGCGCCGCCACGAGAGACATCGTCAAGCTCCTCGTCTAAGGCAACGGGAAGGATATGCTACCGAGGAAGAAGCCGAGGTGACAAGAGTGGGGCAGCGGGGGACTCGCTGGGCCGTGCCTTTGTCTTCCATGCAGCCAGGGGCGGAGCTAGGATGAAAACTAAGAGGGGGCAATCATTTGTTGAAACTTTTTTTTCTGGAAGATGTGTATGTACTTTTTCTTATGGGGAGATGTGTCAAAACTTTTTTTTGGGGAATTATGTAGAAACATTTTTTGCGAGCGAGATGTGTCTGAACTTTTCAAGGGAGATGTGTAGAAACTCATGGCTAGATCATTTACAAAGATTGATCTCAAAAATATGCATACGATGGCTAAGAAAGAAAATCTTACATTTTCTTGTAAGATAATTTTATCACACGAAATTATTTCAGTTCATCGGAAAACTCAAATAAATCAACCATTAAATATTCTGGTCCCAGCTGCAAAAAACAACATTTATGAATAAAATTTCTTGCATGCAAGATTTAAGAAAAAAAAGAAGTAAAAATAGAGTAAGAATGTAACATGTATAGATATGAGAAGGCTTGATCACATTACCTTTTAGATGAATCCCAAGGAAGCTTCCTATGAATATTATTCCGGTCATATCACCAGCTGAGCTGAGCTCCTCCCCCCCCTCCCCACCAAACGCGCCGCGGGCCACTCCGGCCGCGGCGGCCACCCACCCGTCCTACCCCCCCCCCCCCCTATTTTTACTCCGGCTGTCGGCCTAGGGGCTATGCCGCCTCGCTCCCCTGCGAGTGCTCTGGCCTCGCCGGCTGCGAGCGCTGGATGGGAGACGCCCGAAAAGGAGGAGATCCAGGGCGGATCCAGCGGTCCGTCGGAGGTGTCGACGACCCCTCTCACCCCGTCGCCGCGGTTTCCCCGGAGCCCATGCTGTCACCCGTCTGGATCCGGGGCGGGCCTCGAAGACGCTGGCTATGGACCGGCGGTTGGAGGCGTGGCTCCCCCATCTGAGCGCCCCCGCCTAAAATCCATTGTGGTAAGTGCGAATCCCCCTCCCTCTCCGGTCACCGACGACATTGAAGCTGGATGGGAGATCCAGCAATCGCGCAAGAAACGCCGCGCCAGCCAGGATCCATTTAGTGCTACACAGGGAGGACGGAGCCGGCCACCTCGCCACGGCCGCTCCCACGGGCACTCGGCGGGAAGGGACGCCTTTTTAAGCAGATTCAAGGGCCTCTGCTTCCGCTGCCTCAGCCCCCGCCACCGTAGAATAGACTGTAGAGACCCTCTCCGGTGCATTATCTGCAAACGCCAGGGCCACTTCGGCCGCGAGTGCTCTGAGAATCCCCGCAACAAACTAGCTGCTGCCCCTCCGCGCTCCCCGCGCCGGCCAGTCCGCGAGCGCCTGACCTTTCCGCCTCCACCTGCACCTCCGCGCCAAGCTATGGAGCCGGGCACCCTCATCAACCACGGCCGGCGCCCACGCAACAGCCACAAGGTCATCGCCTCGTCGCCGGCGATGGAGCATCAGCTCTTCCTGCTGAACCAGCACGCGGTCGTGGTGACCGCGGTGGGCACCAAGGCGCATGCCGCGAGCCCGCTCTCCCTCGGCCGCGCGATCGAGCGCGAGCTCAAGATCCCCCCACACCTGCTCCGCATCACCAACCACGACCCTGAAGACTTCTTCAATCTACTTCAACATGTCGGCGCACAAGGACCTGGCGGTGCGGCGCGGCTCGCTGTCGGTGGACGGCGTGCCGTTCCTGCTCGAGCCATGGCAGGAGGACGCCCACGCCGTCCGGCTCAAATGGATGTTGCATGCTCGTGTCGTTATCGAGCGGCTCCCCATGCAGCTCTGGACGATCGAGGGCGCGATCGAGGCCATCGGTGACAAGGTGATCGTCGACTGCCTCGACAGCCGGACTCACGAGCGCGTCGACACCAAGCTGTTCGCTTGCTGGGTCTGCTGCTGGGATGTAGCCCACATCCCCACGAAGCGCACAATTTGGAAGCACGCCCGGGGCGCGGGACGCGTCGATGAGATGGTGGGCTACTCCCCGCCGAGCCGCGCCGTTGCGCCACCGCCAGAGCTGCTGCAGTACGATCTGCTCATCCACCTTGACCGTGTAGAAGACTGGACCCCGCTCTCGCCACGCTCATCCAACTCGCCGCAGAGCGGCGTCCCCTCCGATGACGACGAGCCCGACGAGCGCCCCTTCCCAAGGATCGAGCCGGGCGTCTGGGCGGAGCGCGTGGAGGACGGCCGCTTGTCGCTTGCCCCGGCACCTACCTTGCGTCCCCAACCCCGTGCCGCTTCGACAGGGTGCAGGGGCCTGCCGGCCGCTGAGGGCCGGCGCGACGACGACGGGGGTGACCCCGGGCTCCAGAGGCGGAGCTGGAAGGACACGCTCCTTGGCAGGGGGCGTGCCAGCGACCGCGGCTCAGCCCCTGCCCCAGCGCCACCATCGGGTCGTTCGCGTAGCCGCACCCCCGCCTCGCGCCACCGTCAGGGCGCACCGCGGGGCCGACATCTGTGCATCGACAAGCAGGCCGCGGTCGAGCCCACCAAGAGGAAGGAGGCGGCAGCTGCACCCTCCCGCCAGCCCAAAGCCCGGGGAAAGAGCACGGCCCGGCGCACGCACGGTGGCTCGATGGTGGCGGAGTCGTCGGGTGGCCCCTCGCTGCTTGCTCCACCACGCCCGCTCAGCCAGGACCATGCTGGGGAGCCGGGGGCGGTGGCTGACCCGGTCGAGCTGTTCTTCCAAGGCGCAAAAAAGAACCTCCCTCCCCCTCCCCGCCCCGACGCCATGGCCTCGAAGATTGACGAGGCGATCGCCGCCAAGCTCGACAAGCCTCTCTGCTTCGACGACGGGGATGACGGAGGCAGCGGCGGCTCCTTCGACATGGGTCCGGCCCTTTCCCTGGCCCGCCATACCCCGCTGGCTGCGGACACGCATGAGATGTAGCTGGGTGTGGTCACGCAGAGGGTGACGGAGATGCAGCTCAGAGAGGATGGAGCTGACGACGAGCCCCGGCCGGCCCTCTTCTCCGAGCCGGCGCCGGCGATCGTTGGGAAGCCTCCGGCAAGAAACAAGACGCCTGCCAGGGCTCGGCCTCACGCCGCGCCGGTCAGGCAGAGTGCCCGCCAAGCTGCAAACCCCTCCCCGGTGCCGGTCTCTCAGAGAGCAACGCTCCGTCTGGTGCAGGGCCTTGGCGTCCTTGGGCCAAAAGAGAAGATGACGGCACGGGCTGCTGAAGCCCTCATCCGCCGTTTCGACGAGCCCTTGTCTGACGACGACATTGCGGCCATAGCGAGGCTCACCTGCCTCGACGCCCACGCGCTCAAGGCGATCGCTGGCATTCCAAGCCAGCAAGGAGATGCCGCGGTGCCCTAGTCCCCATGTTAGAGGACCGTAGCTTAGTGTTCGGCCGACGACGACCAGCAGTTTGCTGGGTAGAGTTAGGGTCTATTTCCTGCCTGATGTGCTGTCCCAGTAGCCAGGTTAGAGGTTTAGATGTTCACCGGCGGGGTTTTGGGCCTATTGGTGGCCGTCGGCGACCCCAGGTTGTACGGAAGGTGTTCCTGTGTTTTATGAATTCTGTAGTAGTTTGTCGTCGGCATTCTGAGGTGCACCACCCTAGCCACCACCACCGTAGCATGAGTTTTTCTCCGTTGCCCCATGGATGACACAAACATGCCAATCATGAGCTGGAACGTCAGAGGACTAAACACGTCGGCGAGGCGCTCGGTCATCTACGATACTGCCCACACGCACAAAGTAGCAATCCTCTACATACAGGAAACTAAAATCGACTGCTGGTCCACCAGTTTAGCTAGAGAAATAGGAGGCACCTGGCTCGACCAGTGCATAGTTCTCCCCGCCATTGGGACTAGGGGAGGGGCGGCCATCTTCTGGAACTCCAGCTTGCTGACGATGCAATCTCACTCGATAGGGCAGTTCTCTATCACAGCAAAAGTACAGACAGGTGGTTTAGGCAAAGAATTCTGGCTGACCACGGTTTATGGCCCCTCTGATGAGGATAGGAAAGACGACTTCCTCGCGGAACTAGCCAGAGTAGCCCCGCCAACTGGCCAAGCATGGCTCATCAACGGCGATTTCAACATTATATACGAGGCTAGAGATAAGAACAACTCCAACATCAACCGCAGGCTCATGGGTAAATTTAGAGCAGCAATCGATGATGGCGGCCTACGCGAGATCAAGTGCAAAAACCGTCGCTTCACCTGGAGCAATGAGCGCCGAAACCCCACCTTAGTTAGCATCAACTTCATGCTCAGATCACTGCCCTTTGCTCCTCGCGCCTGCGGCAGCTCCTCGCCGTCCAGCAACTTTTAGATTTGAGTCTTTCTGGCCCCGGTTCCCGCGCTTCCAGGAAACGGTGCAATATGCCTGGAACCGCCCAACAACAACGCGCTGCGCTTTCGCGAGGTTACATGAGAAAATGAAAAGGGTAGCTATGGACCTTAAAATCTGGAGCAAATCTCAATTTGGAGGGGCCAAGCTTCATATGCATATTGCAACAGAAGTAGTCCTATGCCTAGACGTCGCTCAAGAAACTAGAGCCCTCTCTGACGCAGAATTTCACCTTAGGAAAATGCTTAAACTTAAAATCTTAGGCCTTGCTGCAATTGATCGAGCACGGAAGCGCCAGGCATCTAGGATCACTTGGCTGCGTGCTGGAGACGCGCCAACCGCCCTCTTCCAAGCGAAGATAAATGCCAGGAGACGGAAAGCCTTCATCCACATGCTCCACGGCCCGTCCGGTGTAGTCACCACGCAGGAGGACAAGGAAACCTTGATCTCTGATCATTTCTCCTCCTTATTGGGCACGGCAGCACACCACGGCACATCCATTGGCTGGCGCTCCCTTGACATGCCCAGGCTGCAGGGTGGAGGACTGGACAACCCGTTCACAGAGGATGAGGTGTGGCGCGCGATCAAAGCGTCACCGGCAGATCGAGCGCCGGGCCCGGACAGCTTCTCTGGCACCTTCTTCAGGGCCTGCTGGGCAACTATCAAAGACGACATCATGGTTGCGTTCAATCAGTTTTACAATTTAGTAGGCAGTAATTTTGGAGCTCTCAACACCGCGGTCGTAGCACTACTGCCAAAGAAAGATGGAGCGACGACAATCAACGACTACAGGCCGATTAGCCTCATACACTCCATAGCAAAGCTCATCTCCGAAGTTCTTTCCCTCAGGCTTGCTAGTGTGATCCACACGCTCATCTCGCCAGCGCAATCGGCTTTTCTTAGGACTAAGTGCATTCATGATAGCTTCCTATATGTCCAAAACTGCATCAAGGCCCTGCATCGACGGAGAACACCGGCCCTTCTTCTCAAATTGGATATAGCAAAGGCTTTCGATAACGTGTCATGGGAGTACATCCTAGAGCTACTGCAACAAAGAGGCTTTAGTGCGCGTTGGAGAGATTGGATAGCACTGTTGCTGTCCTCCTCCTCTTCGTCCTTCCTCCTCAACGGCGTCCCTGGAAAGAAGGTCCGGCACCGGCGAGGTCTACGGTAGGGCGACCCACTGTCACCTTTCCTCTTCATCCTGGCGATCGACACACTCCACCACCTTCTTCAGGCTGCAGCTGAGCAAAGTATCATTGCTCCGCTGCCAGGACGAGAGATAAAGATTAGGATTAGCCTCTATGCCGACGACGCGGTTATCTTCGCAAACCCTGTTAGGGAAGAGATAGATGCACTCATGGAGATTCTTCATGATTTTGGCGCAGCCTCGGGGCTGCACATCAACCCCTCAAAGTCGATGGCCTTACCCATTAGATGCGAAAATATAGACCTAGGGCACATATTGCAAAATTTTGGAGGAACAGTGGGGCACTTCCCCACGACTTACCTGGGTCTGCCGCTGACGCTAGCCAGGCTGCGACCCGCGAACCTACAGTTCATCATAGATAGGATCAAAGCCCGTCTCGCGGGATGGAAAGGAAAGCTGCTACCATTGGCTAGTCGACGTGTGCTGGTTCGATGCGTCCTCAACGCCATGCCTACGTTCGCATTGACTGTCCTACGAGTGCCGAAGAAGCTTCTAAAGGAGATTGACAAGTGCAGGCGCAGATTTTTATGGAAGCAAGATGAGGAGATCACAGGTGGTAGCTGCAAGGTCAATTGGACAGCAGTGTGCGCTCCCACATCGCACGGGGGACTGGGCATCCTCGACCTTGAGCGGTTCAGCCGAGCCCTTAGGTTGCGGTGGCTCTGGACATCCTGGACCGACCCGTAGCGAGCATGGGTTGGTACAGAGCCACCGTGCAGCAATGTCGACAAAAGCCTTTTCAGGGCAGTGACCACGGTCACCATCGGCGACGGCGCAACGGATCTTTTCTGGCACTCCTCCTGGATCGGGCCGCAAAACTTAGCCACTTCATACCCCCTCCTCTACTCGCACTCCAGGCGAAAAAACAGGACGGTGCGCGAGGCGCTCACAGGAGAAACTTGGATAAAAGACCTGCGACACGGGAATCTACAGCCATTACTGCCGGAATTTATCAGGCTACACCGCATTATTTCCTTGATCGTGCTAACTGACGGGAGCAGGGACAAGATTAGATGGACTCTGGAGGCGAGCGGCCAGTACTCGGCAAGCTCGGCTTATGCCGTGCAATTTCAGGGGCGTGTTCATGTGGACTGGCAGAAGCTGATCTGGGAAGCAAAGGTGTCGGGGTGCATTAAGATTTTCAACTGGCTCCTCCTGCAGAACCGCCTATGGACGTGCGATAGACTGCAACGGCGCGGCTCGCCAAACAACTATTTTTGCCCGCTCTGCGTCCGCAACCTAGAGACAGCACACCACCTAGTTTGGGCCTGCCCACTGTCCCGTGAGGTTTGGGAGAGGGTCGCTGCAAGACGAGGATGCCAACAGTTTCGCCCAGGGCAACAGCCTCAGGAAGATAACGTCGTCGATGTCTTCCAGCAGATAGCGGCAAGCACCCAGCCGGTGCTGCAGAGGGCCAGCAATGCCATCATGCTCCTAACATGCTGGGAGCTTTGGCAAGAGCGGAACCGGTGTGTATTCAGGGGGAAAATACCGTCAGTACAAGACATCACACAGGCCATCGAGCACTCCGTTGAACTTTGGCGACAAGCGGGAGCAACACACCTAGAGAGACCCTTTTGGGATCCACCATGAGAAGTTAGATTAGAGAGTTCTTCTTTCTTCTCTTTTCTTTTCTCTTTCATCAGTTTTTGTAACTGATTGGTCCTAGGACCCTCATCCCACCCTTTGTATTTCCCCATTGCTTCCTGCTTATCAATGAAACGCCAGCAGTTTGCTGGGTCTTTCAAAAAAAAATTTATTCCGGTCTTACATTCTCAAACTCATTTTATATGAAATTATCATGTGAATCTAGGACCAGTCCCCTAATTACTAATTGGTAATAGTTCATATTTTGATAAGACACTCATTTTCTAACAGGGAAATTGGAAAGAGTATAAGAATTGAAGACCGGAATAAGAAATAATAGAGGAACTGCTGCTAGGGCTTAAGTTGATGGTGGCACGATGTCGCGGGCTCGCGGCGATATATTCCAAGGACCGAAGAAGAGCCGGCCAGCAGGATTGGATCGACGGCGAATGCCAGAGGCGAGGGGACGAGGACGGGTCACGTAGTCTTCATGTGGTCAAGGCGGCGGCGGCAGCGGCCAAATTAAAGGGTTGTTCGTGTCACCTGAATTTTTTCAGCGGTGCGTGCGTTCCTGATACACATGTAAGCTTGCTCGTGAGTTTTTTATGGGCAAGGCTTGCTCCTACTAGGTGGGCTTACCAGCGGACGTGCTTTTTTACCAGAAAAAAGAAAAGGAGTGGAGGCAAATAAACTGGGCTAAGTGGGGGCAGAGTACCATACCAAAGGCCAGGTACAAATGGAACTGAAAATCAAGTGGGGGCATTCGCCCCCACAAGGCCTAACGTGGATTCGCCCCTGCATGCAGCAGGATGGCTGTGGTTTTTTGGACGACTTATGGAAGAGGAGGAGACCTGTACCGGGAGTGGCAGCTCAGATTCTCCTTGAAGTTTCTTGTTTAGAGACCACTTGGAGGAGCAGAGCAGGGAGTCCGAGAGCACCTCCCGGCCCGGACAATGCACACACACGTCTAGCATCCATGTTTACTACACATAGCTTTGACATATACGTATTTGTAAGTCTCAAAATCCAACATCCCCTGAACATTTTTTTTGTTTTAGGCTTTTAGCAGTTCCAGGTGGGAGACGACAGCTCAGTCGGAGCTGCCCGCATCGACAGCAGCAGCAGCGCTGCCTCTACCACGACAGACAAGACAGGTCACCTCTGAACTCTCCCACCTCCCGGTAGGTGTAAACATATGGCCGAAATCATCGTTCTGACCTTGTTAGAGAATCTTCGCACAAAATGAACTCGAAACGAAACTATTTCACAATCTGACCCTTTTAAAAACACCAAAGCCCGCAACGTTGCTTTTTCACATAGAAACGCCAATCCAGCTCGCATTGCTGCAGCACATGAAAACGCCAAGCTAGCTCGCGTTGCTAATCTGGCCCACCGTCAGGCCTTGCAGACGCGGCAGAGCAGAAAACGCCACAGGTAATGGCGTTTCTACTGCTTACACCAACGCCAACGTACCTGGCGTTTGACACATGCTGGCGTTTCCACTGCTCACTACAACGCCATAGTGTCTGCTGTTTGATGTGCACAAAGCTTACTCTGATGTGTCCTGCATGGGACTCCTTCTAGTGATTGCCTTGTCTCTTCTTTAGGTTTATTTTATTTCTTTTATTCCACCGGTCACATCACATTCAGCATGCAAGTATTTTTGCTTCTTTCACATATAGATATAAGACCCAAGAGCATCCATAACCGGACCCCTCAAACCCGTCTCAAAACGCCCGGGCAGGCCGTCCGGCACGCCCGCCACGTCGGCCTGACGGCATGGCCCCACACGGAAACGCCTGGAAACCCGACGGTCCGACGGCCGCCGCGTCCGTCGGCGCGGTGGGAATGCCGCATGGCGCCGCTCCGGCTCGCCGCCCAAGACGACATCCGGCTATTTAAGCCGGCCGACATCCCGCAACCCTAACCAATTCACCTCCCCCTCTCCACGCCGCCAGTCCGAGCCCTTCCACGTCCTCCCTCTCTCGCTCCGGCGCTCTGGCCACGCTCCGACACTCCACCATGGTCCGGAGCAAGATCACCTACTATGCCATGCTGACGCCGGAGAGGCGATACGAGATCCAGCAGCGGATCCGGGCGAGGAAAGCCGCGCACGCCGCACGCATCACTGCATGAATATAAGAATCTAGTATGAGATGTCCGAATGCAAGAAGTGAAATTTGAAGCTTGCCCGGTCACTGCCAGCGGACGCGCCCGGGCGCGTCCGCGGGCGTTTGAGGGGCCGGATTTGCTATATGTGGTTGTAGATGCTCCAATACATGTGTTCGCGCCCATCCTCCATTTACATCAAATAAGATTCAATTTAAATATGTTTTAATGAATTTTGAAAATAAATTTAAATTTCAACTATTGAAACATAGTATTCATATGAGCGATCGATAGAATCACGAGTGTTGTGCCTACAAACAACAAAAGGTTGTATTAAAATTTATCTGTGAAACTTTGTAAGAGCGAGCGAAAAAATCGCAAGTTCCAGATAAAAAGTCATAAGTTCCAATGACTGAAACTTAAACTTATATGTGGCCCCGTGCAAGACTTGACTACTTTGCGAATCGCGAGGCAATCATGTGGCCGGGCAGGTCTTGATGTTTGCGTGCCACCGTGAATTTTCGCACTGTACAATTGAACAGTCCCTGAATGTGTCTCTTTACAAAAACTAGCAAAATGTTATATTTTTTCTGTCCATTACACTATTCATCTATCATGATGTTTTATGCTCTGCACTCGTATTTCTATGTTGAAAAGGTTCGTGATATGATATTGCATTCGAGGCTACCAGTGCAAAGGATGGATGTGAGCGTGCGCCTGTGTGAGGCTACCAGTGCAAAGGATTCAATATCTCGTATCTCTGGGAATGGATCAAAAAGTACGCGCATGCTGCTTGTTGTGGGGCTAGCGGAAAAGAAATAAAATAAACAAGGTAGAGAGTAAAGCTTTCACATCAAACGCCAGGTACATTGGCGTTGGAGTTAGCAGTGGAAACGTCATTACTTGTGGCGTTTCTTGCTCTGCCACGTCAGCGAGGCCCGGCGGTGGGCCGGGTTAGCAACGCGAGCTATCTCGGCGTTTTCATGTGGTGCAGCAACGCGAGCTGGCTTGGCGTTTTCATGTGAAGTAGCAACGCCATGGGCTGTGACGTTTTTAAAAGGGTCAGATTGTGAAATAGTTTTGGTTCGAGTTTATTTTATGCGAAGATTCCCTGATAAGGTCAGGACAGTGATTTTGGCCTAAACATATCGTCTCCCCATGTGTGCAAGCTCATCTTACGTCGCAACTGACCGGTTGTTGACTTGCTTCTCTTAGTGGAGCAGTATCCCATTCCCATCACGCATGTTTTTCCACACGTGAGCAGGGTTGACCTACACCTGTTGCTCCGTTCCAACATGTAAGCTAGCCCACTCAAGTCAAAAGTTTGGGAACGGTGCGAGGACTCCATTTTGGAACTTCCTTGGTTCCTTGGACGCAAGCCCAAAGACATTGCTCCGCTCATTTATGAGGCTTCCTGCCGGAAGCACTGGAAGATAAGGGAGGCCCTCAAGGACAACACATGGATCCTCAAAATCAGACCTCCCGCATCGGTTTCCATCGAGCATGTGCACAATTCTTCATCCTTTGGATGCTACTGCATGAGGTACACCTGGATGAGCTAGCTGAGGATGACATCCTATGGAAGCACATGCAATCTGGGCACTACTCCGCGGCCCCCGCTTACAGGGCATAGTTTTTGGGCTTGGTCCTCTCCCCCATGGACCAAATGATTTGGAAGGCTTGGGCCCCGTCAAAAGTCAAGTTCTTTGCTTGGCTCGCGCTTCAGGATAGGCTCTAGACTGCGGAAAGATTGGAGAAGCGAGGATGGCCTAACTATGGCCCTTGCCCCTTGTGCCGACGGGTGCAGGAATGTGTCCCTCATTTTTTCTTCAGATGCCGCTTCACTCTCAGGCTTTGGAATCTGGTTATTCCGAAATTTCGCATCCACGACATGGACACGTCTGCATGGCACATGTTCGATTCTGTTCAGGCCTGGTGGGCGAGCACGTGCACCGCCGCCACCACCGACAGAAAAGCAAAGGCATCGATTACCATGCTAGTGCCATGGGTCATCTAGAATGAGCGCAACTCAAGAGTGTTCAGACAAAAGAGCGCACCTCCGCAAATCTTGCTCAACGTCATTGTCAACAAGGCGAACATTTGGATCAAAGTCGGGGCAAAGAAACTAGGGTCTTTTTTTTGCGAGAATAATTGTCATGCCGTAACATTGGTGTGTGTTGTAACAAACTCTTTCTCCTCCTTATTTAATATATGAGGCAAATTTTTTGCCTCCATTTCAAGAAAAAAAGGTTGAGAATTTTAGGTGCCATTTCTATCAAACCATGGCTCAGCTCTACCCAAAATCTACCGCCATTTCGCTGTTATACGAGTGATGCTATGTGGATGTAACATGCGCGCCGACGTAAGAGGAAGGGCAACAAAGAGTGGATTGACTGGCTCCCACCAAGACATCAACACAAGTAACAGCCGAACTGTACATGTCTCGGGCTATTCTCATTTCTCACTCGAACTGGCATCATAAGGTGTCAACAAACTAAATGGGTTCCAACACTGGTAGAAAAAGGGGCTTCCATACGCCGCCATTAGTCCCCAACAGAACCGAACCGCGACCAAAGGGCTCTTTAGTCGCGGTTCGGGAGAAGGCCCGCGACCAACTACCTGGGCCCCCGCGTTCGGTCGACAGCTGGCCGACGGGAGGGTCTTTAGTCCCGGTTGGCCAGGCCAACCGGGATTAAAGGTCCCCGAAGGCCTTTAGTCGCGGTTGGCCAGGCCAACCAGGACTAAAGGCCCATCCAGCTGGCGGACGGGAGGCCTTTAGTCCCGGTTGGCCTGGCCAACCGCGACTAAAGGCCCATCCCTATATGTACTCAGCTCACTCCACTTCACTCAGCTCATCACACTTCACAATTTTCAGAAGGTGGTGGTGGGGTGGTGATGGTTTGCTTTTGGTTTCTCCTATGCACACAAGGTGTTTGATGAAATGCCCGAGAGCCTGAAACAAGCCACACTTGAGCTTTCTCATTTATTTTTCCTTCGCGATCGCGGTTAGCAACTCGAACCTTTCATGTGTCATTGATAAAATACGCATGTGTGTAGTTCATTGTTTAATTAGTATTATTTCTAGCTACTTAGTTTAACAAATGCATGATGGTTAATTATATACTTTATATAATAATAATGCAGATGAATCGGCAATGGATGTACGGTTCCCGACTCTCCGGCGAGTTCACTACGGGTTTGAAAGATTTCCTCGTAGTGGCAAATGCGAACAGGCAGCAAGGTTTTATTATCTGTCCATGTGCTGTCTGTAAGAATGATAAGGGTTACTCCTCGCCAAGAAGAGTTCACATGGACCTGCTTATGCATGGTTTCATGCCAAGCTATTATTGTTGGACCAAGCATGGAGAAAGAGGGGTCAGAATGGAAGACGATGAAGAAGGGGATGATATCGATGACAACTATCGTGATCATTTCGGTGATACTTTCATGGAGGATGATGCTGAAGGTGGGGAAGGGTTAGGTGAAGGTGAAGAAGAGGCACATGATGAGCCCGCTGATGATCTTGGTCGGACCATTGCTGATGCACGGAGACGCTGCGAAACTGAGAAGGAGAGGGAGAATTTGGATCGCATGTTAGAGGATCACAAAAAGTCGTTGTATCCAGGATGCGATAATAGTCTGAAAAAGCTGGGCTGCACACTGGATTTGCTAAAATGGAAGGCACAGGAAGGTGTAGGTGACTCATCATTTGAAAATTTGCTGAAAATGTTGAAGAATATGTTGCCGAAGAATAACGAGTTGCCCGCCAGTACGTACGAAGCAAAGAAGGTTGTCTGCCCTCTAGGTTTAGAGGTTCAGAAGATACATGCATGCATTAATGACTGCATCCTCTACCGCGGTGAATACGAGAATTTGAATGAATGCCCTGTATGCACTGCATTGCGTTATAAGATCAGAGGCGATGACCCTGGTGACGATGTTGAGGGCGAGAAACCCAGGAAGAGGGTTCCCGCCAAGGTGATGTGGTATGCTCCTATAATACCACGGTTGAAACGTCTGTTCATGAACAAAAAGAATGCCAAGTTGTTGCGATGGCACAAAGAGGACCGTAAGTCTGACGGGCAGTCGAGACACACCGCTGATGGAACGCAATGGAGAAAGATCGACAGAGTTTTCAAAGATTTTGCAGCTGACGCAAGGAACTTAAGATTTGGTCTAAATACTGATGGCATTAATCCTTTTGGCGAGCAGAGCTCCAGCCATAGCACCTGGCCCGTGACTCTATGCATCTACAACCTTCCTCCTTGGTTGTGCATGAAGCGGAAGTTCATTATGATGCCAATTCTCATCCAAGGCCCTAAGCAACCCGGTAACGACATCGATGTGTACCTAAGGCCATTAGTTGAAGAACTTTTACAGTTGTGGGCGAAACCTGGTGTACGTGTCTGGGATGAGCACAAAGGAGAGGAATTTGATCTACGAGCGTTGCTTTTTGTAACCATCAACGATTGGCCTGCTCTCAGTAACCTTTCGGGACAGACAAATAAGGGATACAATGCATGCACGCACTGCTTACATGAGACTGAAAGTGTACGTTTGGTTAATTGTAAGAAGAACGTGTACCTGGGTCATCGTCGATTTCTTCCCCGAAATCATAACGTAAGAAAGAAAGGCAAGCATTTCAACGGGAAGGCAGATCACCGGCCGAAGCCTGCGGAACGTACTGGTGCTGAGATATTTGATATGGTCAAGGATTTGAAAGTCATCTTTGGAAAGGGTCCTGGCGGACAATCAGTTCCGCGGGGAGTTGACGGGCACGCACCCATGTGGAAGAAGAAATCTATATTTTGGGAGCTAGAATATTGGAAAGTCCTAGAGGTCCGCTCTGCAATCGACGTGATGCATGTTACGAAGAATGTTTGCGTGAACCTGCTAAGCTTCTTGGGCGTGTATGGGAAGACAAATGATACAAAGGAAGCACGGCAGGACCAGCAACTTTTGAAAGACCCAGATGACCGGCATCCGGAATGGTTTCAAGGTCGTGCCAGCTACGCTCTTACCAAAGAAGAGAAGGTCATTTTTTTTGAATGCCTGAGCAGTATGAAGGTCCCGTCTGGCTTCTCGTCGAATATAAAGGGAATAATAAACATGCCGGAGAAAAAGTTCCAAAACCTGAAGTCTCACGACTGCCACGTGATTATGACGCAATTGCTTCCGATTGCTTTGAGGGGGCTCCTACCGGAAAATGTTCGAGTAGCCATTGTGAAGCTATGTGCATTCCTCAATGCAATCTCTCAGAAGGTAATCAATCCAGAAGATCTACCACGGTTACAGAACGATGTGGTCCAATGCCTTGTCAGTTTCGAGTTGGTGTTCCCACCATCCTTCTTCGATATTATGACGCACCTCCTGGTCCACCTAGTCGAAGAGATTTCCATTCTCGGTCCTGTATTTCTACACAATATGTTCCCCTTTGAGAGGTTCATGGGAGTATTAAAGAAATATGTTCGTAACCGTGCTAGGCCAGAAGGAAGCATCGTCAAGGGCTATGGAAATGAGGAGGTAATTGAGTTCTGTATTGACTATGTTCCTGACCTTAAACCGATTGGTATTCCTCAATCGCGGCACGAGGGGAGACTAAGTGGAAAAGGCAAGATCGGAAGGGATACCACGATATGTATGGACGGTCATTCTATGACTGAAGCACACCACACAGTCCTGCAAAATTCCAGCTTGGTGGCTCCGTACTTCGAGCAATACAAGAATATTTTACGCTCGGAAAACCCGGGGAAGCCTGAATCCTGGATTAGAAAGGCCCACATGGAGACTTTCGGCAGTTGGTTGCGAAAACATTTCATGAATGACAATGATGTTGGAGATCAGCTCTACATGTTGGCCAAGAAACCATCTTCGACTATAACGACTTTTCACGGGTACGAGATAAATGGGAATACATTTTACACCATCGCCCAAGATAAAAAGAGCACCAACCAAAACAGTGGTGTCCGCTTTGATGCAGTAACCGAGAATGGGCAAAAGGTCACATATTATGGTTACATAGAGGAGATATGGGAACTTGACTATGGACCCTCCTTTAAGGTCCCTTTGTTCCGGTGCAAATGGTTCAAGCTAACAGGAGGTGGGGTAAAGGTGGACGAGCAATACGGAATGACAATGGTGGATTTCAACAATCTTGGTTACCTTGACGAACCATTCGTCCTTGCCAAAGATGTCGCTCAGGTTTTTTATTTGAAGGACATGAGTAGCAAACCGAGGAAACGGAAAGATAAGAAAACGATAGTACATCATGCGATGATCCAAAGCGCAACATTGTTCTTTCAGGGAAAAGAAACATCGTGGGAGTGGAGGACAAGACAGACATGTCAGAAGATTATAATATGTTTGGTGAAATTCCGCCCTTCAAAGTGAACACTGACCCAAGCATTAAGTTAAATGATGAGGATGCTCCATGGATACGGCACAATCGTAAGCAAGCAGGGACGTCCAAGGGAAGAATTGATGTGTAATAATGTATAATTGTACCAAACTTTGTATTTGGTCGATGAACTGAATGATGTATCAAACCTTTTGTCAAACCTTCAAGGGATTTTAAGATTTTAAAATGAATTAGTTTTATTTTTCTGATTTTTTTGATATATAATTGTACTTTTAAGATTTTAAAATGAATTAGTTTTATTTTTCTGATTTTTTTGATATATAATTGTATTTTTAAGATTTTAAAATGAATTAGTTTTATTTTTCTGATTTTTTTGATATATAATTGTATTTTTAAGATTTTAAAATGAATTAGTTTTATTTTCCTGATTTTTTTGATATATAATTGTACTTTTAAGATTTTAAAATGAATTAGTTTTATTTTTCTGATTTTTTTGATATATAATTGTATTTTTAAGATTTTAAAATGAATTAGTTTTATTTTTCTGATTTTTTTGATATATAATTGTATTTTTAAGATTTTAAAATGAATTAGTTTTATTTTTCTGATTTTTTTTATATATAGTTGTACTTTTAAGATTTTAAAATGAATTAGTTTTATTTTTCTGATTTTTTTGATATATAATTGTATTTTTAAGATTTTAAAATGAATTAGTTTTATTTTTCTGATTTTTTTGATATATAATTGTACTTTTAAGATTTTAAAATGAATTAGTTTTATTTTTCTGATTTTTTTGATATATAATTTTATTTTTAAGATTTTAAAATGAATTAGTTTTATTTTTCTGATTTTTTTGATATATAATTGTATTTTTAAGATTTTAAAACTAAAAATATGCCACCACGGACCTTTAGTCCCGGTTGGGGAGGCGGACCGGGACTAAAGGTCACCCTTTAGTCCCGGTCCGCCTCCCCAACCGGGACTAAAGGTCGGACTGCGCGGGAACGAAAGCGGCGCCAAGGCCACCTTTAGTCCCGGTTGGGGAGGCGCACCGGGACTAAAGGCCACCTTTAGTCGCGGTCCTCCTCCCCAACCGGGACTAAAAGTCCTAGTATATATAAACCTGTTGGCAGTTCGCCTCCTCATTCTCTCCGACCCGACGCCCCGACGCCCCGACGCCCCGACGACGACGCCCCGACGCCCCGACGCCGTCGCCCCGCCTCGCCGTCGCCGCGCCGTCCCCGCGTCCCCGCGCCGCCGTGAGCTCCTCCTCCTCCCTTCCCCCTCTGTCGTCGGCGCCGTCGCCCCGCCTCGCCGTCGCCGCGCCGTCCCCGCGCCGTCCCCGCCTCGCCGTCGCCGCGCCGTCCCCGCGCCGTCGCCGCGCCGTCCCCGCGCCGTCCCCGCCTCGCCGTCGCCGCGCCGTCGCCGCGCCGATGTGAACAGAGATGAAAAAAGAAGAAGAAAAAAAACAAGAAAGAAAAAGAAAGAAGAAAAAAGAAAGGAAAAAGAAAAACAAAGGAAGAAGAAAAAAAGAAAAAAGAAAACATAAAAGAAAACATAAAAGTGCATAATTAAAAGTGCAAAAATGGTGGTATAAAAGAAAACAGAAGAAAAAAGAAGAAGAAAAAAAACAAGAAAGAAAAAGAAAGAAGAAAAAAGAAAGGAAAAAGAAAAACAAAGGAAGAAGAAAAAAAGAAAAAAGAAAACATAAAAGAAAACATAAAAGTGCATAATTAAAAGTGCAAAAATGGTGGTATAAAAGAAAACAGAAGAAAAAAGAAGAAGAAAAAAAACAAGAAAGAAAAAGAAAGAAGAAAAAAGAAAGGAAAAAGAAAAACAAAGGAAGAAGAAAAAAAGAAAAAAGAAAACATAAAAGAAAACATAAAAGTGCATAATTAAAAGTGCAAAAATGGTGGTATAAAAGAAAACAGAAGAAAAAAGAAGAAGAAAAAAAACAAGAAAGAAAAAGAAAGAAGAAAAAAGAAAGGAAGAAGAAAAACAAAGGAAGAAGAAAAAAAGAAAAAGAAAAAGGAAGAAGAAAAACAAAGGAAGAAGAAAAACAAAGGAAGAAGAAGAAAGAAAGAAAAAAGAAAAAGGAAGAAGAAGAAAGAAAGAAGAAAGGAAAGAAGAAGAAAGGAAAGAAGAAAGAAAGAAGGAGAAAGGAAGAAGAAGAAAGAAAGAAGAAGAAAGGAAAAAGGAAGAAGAAGAAAGGAAGAAGAAGAAAGAGGAAGAAGAAAGGAAGAAGAAGAAAAAAAGAATTTTTACTTAAAAAATCTTATTTTTTAATTCCTCCTCCTCTATGTCCCCTTAATCTTATTTTTTAATTCCTTTACACTTAAAGAATTTTTACTACATGCAGGAGTGACATATGGCGGACGACAGAACCGAGCCGCTTAGGGATCCGGAGGCTGAACGTTATTTAATGGGCATCATCAACAACGAGATTCCTTATGTGCCGGGCTCAGAAGATGAGCAACAAGAGGATGATGTAGTCTCTTCTTATCTGAACCTTGCCGGTGACGATGATAAAGAAGGTGAAGGAACGGACATTGTCGACGGAGGTCAACCGTCAACAACCGACAATCTCCAATTGCAAGTAGCAACAACCACCTCCGGCGAGGTATTTATATACATTGAGCCTCTCGTGATACAAACTTACTGAAATGTGAATACATATGTATTAACGCGCGCGACTCTCTTTCTTTTTTTAGCCCTCCGGATCCGGATCGAGTACGACAAAGCATCGTGGCAAATCCAAGGCGATGAGAACAGGAGAAACATATGCCATTGAGTCTGTCAGTGAAACCGGCAAGCCCCTACAGCACACCTCAAAGTTTGTCAACCAATGCGGAGTCGTTGTTAGAGACAACGTCTCGATCACCGTCCAGGAATGGAATGAGCCAAAGAAGGCACGTCTTGGTTTCAGTTTTGTCGACAAGAGAACGAAAAAGGATTGCTGGAGAAAGCTTATGGAACATTTCATTCTACCTCCGGAATACAACAAAGACGATGAATTCGGTAACGAGGTTCCGGGTGGACGTCAGAGGAGGAGGCTAGTTAAAGAGTTCGCTCTTCAGAAGATGGCCGATGCATTCCGGAACTTCAAGAAAAATTTAACCCGTGACTATGTCAACAAGGGCAAGACTCCGGATTTCAATGGACAACATGAGAAACTGAAAGATGATTGGCCAGAATTTGTGAGGCAAAAGCAATCGGACCATTTCAAGGAAATATCGAAAAAAAATAAGGATAATGCGGGTAAGAAAAAGTACCATCATGTTATGGGGCCAGGAGGATACCGCATTGCGGACCCTAGGTGGCAGAAGATGGAGGAGGACCTGAGGGTGCGAGGAATCCCTCTAGGTACAGAGGGATGGGACCCAAGGGCCAAAAGCTGGTGGTACGGGCATGGGGGGTCGCTAGACCCGGAGACAGGGGAGTGTGTTCACCGGCATCGACACTTTGCTCCGACCCAAGCCCTTATTGACGCAATGACCCAAGCTCAAGCGGGCTTGATCAAGTTCAACAGAGAGAAAGACGCACTGACTTTAGCCCTCGGGAATGATGAACACGGAGGACGTGTACGAGGCAAAGGCAAAGTTTCGTGGAAAGTAGGGTTTTCCCAGGACAATGACCCGTACGGTTACAGAAGCCGTAAGAGAAAGACGGACCGGGATGCAGATCTTATGACGAAGTTTGCATCGGAACTCCATGAGTTGAAGCAGACCGTGCATGTACTAATGAAAGAAAAATCGGCTGCAGGGCCGCATGAAGATCATGAAGCGGATCGCGAAAGCCAGCAGCGGAGAAGCAGCGTGGCTTCCACGGATGCCCCGCCTTGTGCTAGTGCACCGATGATCGAGACTCGTGCACCGGAGCCTCACTACCCCGTGGATGATGTAAAGGAGATGAAAGACTGTGATCTGCATTATCCCGTGGGGAACATTTCCATGAAGGTAGCTAGCGGCAGTGCTTTACCCTGTACACCTGGAGCACTCCACCACAACAACCCCATTGCATATGGCTATGCTCGTGTCACGGTGGAAGACATAGTCCAAGGGTTTGAGGACCTCGAGATTGACAAACCTACACCCGAAGGGGAGAGAAGACTTGGAGATGTCAAGCGCCAGTACATTCTATGGAAAAAGAAGTACATAGTGTTTCCAGGCGAGGCGCCAAGGCCAGCAAGTCCACCCCCCTCCGATGGTGGTGGTGGTGGTGGTGGCGGTGGTGGTGGTCGTGGTGGTTCACCTACACCTCCTTCACGCCATTCGACGCCGTCCCCCGATCCACAACATCCGGCGGGTACGACGCCCCCCAATCCTCCTCTGGCGGGTACGACACCCCCCAATCCACCTCCGGCGGGTAAGCAGACGCCCCCCAATCCACCTCCGGCGAAGAAGCAGAAGCAGGCGGACAGCAAGGAAACCCGCTCCTGGACTATTAACCCGGACCCTTATGTACATAAGACCACAAGGGTACCGGAGCCATCACTGAAGCCTCTCCTCCCAAGGCCTGGGGAACTTAGTGATGCTGACCTCACATTGGCCGCGGCTGCTGATTATGAGAAATGGAAGGCGGATATGAAGGCCAAAAAACAGCCTGAGCCCAAGCAAGTATTCACTGAGAAGCAAAAGAAGTGGGCTAAGGATTTTTTGACGACACCGTCCCAAGCCGAGCTGAATATGCCTGACGACTATGGACATGAACTTCGTAAGCAAGCAAAAATGTTGAAGGAGGAAGAAAGTCGTAAAAAAAGCGGGAAACAAGTTGACCAGCTCGGGATGCAGAAGAAACAATCGATCCCCCCGCTCATAGTGAAAGCCGGTCCGGAAGAGGACCCCGAGATCATAGCAGCTGCGGCAGCACTTGGATTGACTGTAGCGGGTGCCATGCAACAAGCGTCCGAGATGGGTTTGACTCTTCGTGCCTGCTTAGACCTTGAGGATGCGCCTGTAGGTGAGATAGCATTCCAATATGTGCGGAAGGGGCCTCTCGTCGAGCCTGAGCAGGAAAATAGTCTACCACAACAAATGCGAAATCTGCTACGTTGGTACAAGCAATTCATATCATGGACCGACAAAGAATATGTTTATGCGGATGTTACAGAACAGCATCACACCAAACGGTACTCTGTAGAAATTCATATGAGTGAATTGTTCCAGCTGTTCAATCTGCGCGCCCTCGACAAATCTATGCTGAGTTGCTACGTTCTGTAAGTGATTTATTTCTACCTCATCTCGTTCTTCATTATTGCCTGCACTATATATATATATATATTGTCCTAACTATATTGTTTGGTACGCTATTATGCAGAATGAAGATTTGGGAATGCAAAATAAGAAACATCCATGATGTTGGGTTCATTGACCCACATATCGTCAATGGACATGTGTTACAACATCACCCCGAAGATGTGGAGAAAGACCTGTACAAGTTTCTTACAAAGCATCAACTCAAAAGTCATATTCTATTTCCTTACCATTTTGGGTGAGTGTTTTCTCTCTTGTGCCCATTCTCTTTTGTTTACTCCATGCATGGTATGTCTAATCGATGAGTTATGCATGACTGTGCATGTAACGTGTCCGCAGGTTCCACTGGATTCTGCTAAATATTGAACTTCACACCTCCACAGTTATAATCAGCGACTCTAAGGATTCGGATCCAAAGCATTGGGCCGACATGAGAAAAATGCTGAAAAAGTAATTATTTTCAATCATTTGAGCTCTATATCGATCGGTCTCTTTCGTTCATTTCCTAATATCAACTAACTAATATAACTCACTTATTCATTTGATTTTCTTTGCCCTGTAGGGTTTGGAGACGGTTTTCAGAAGAAATTGTCGGTGAATTCAAACATGAGCTAGATTTCAGAAAGTTAGTTAATGTGGATCAGCAGCCACCGGCGACCGATCTATGTGGATACTATGTTTGTGAGAACATCCGGAGAGAAACCACTGAGCGGAAGGAATCAACTAGCGTGCGGAACGCGAGGGATAACTTGCGGAGGAGGCTTAGTCCAGAAGCTCGCTTCCGACCAATTCAAGAAGAATTAGCAGGATTTTTAATGAGGGAAGTCATCGATCCTAAAGGACAACACTATACCAAGGACGTAGAAATTTATATGCATACCCGAGATTGAAACTTGTTCGAAGTTGTATATGGTCATCCATCGTAATTGTGTATGGAAACTTGTTCAAAGTTGTATATATATATATATATATATATATATTATATTCCTCTTGAATTCTTCTTGTTTGAAATTTCATATGCATGTATATATATAGTAGCGTAGAATATGTGTACTGAAACTTCATCAAAAATAAAATAAAACACAAAATAAAATATAAAACAAATAAAACAATACAAATTAAAAAGAAACCAGGTTTAGGGGGGCTAAAACCCTAAACCTGCGGAGGAGGCCTTTAGTCCCGGCTGGCCACGAGAGCCGGGACTAAAGGTCCTCGGCCCCGACGGACCACGGGCGACCACGTGGCGGGCCTTTAGTCCCGGTCAGCCACAAGAACCGGGACTAAAGCCTTTTGTCGCGGTCCGGAAGAGCCGCGGCTAAAGAGGGGGGGCGGCTTTAGTCGCGACCCTTTAGTCCCGGTTGCACAGCCGGGGCTAAAGGCTGTTGCGAACCGGGACTAGAGGGCTTTTTTCTACCAGTGCAAGTTAACTTCCAATCACAGACAAGATCAACAAATGACTGGTGAACAAATGAAGCGTCTAAAAATATAAGCACAGACGGATAACGCGACACTTATCAGCATACACTGGGCACAAAGAACTCACACACTTACTCAATACCTGCCGATCGACACGAAATCATCGTTGTCCAGAACCCGGGCCTCCTTCTGTCCAACAAAGTTCTCCCACCCGATGGCTTCGACAATATGGACAAAGCAAACCCTCTTCTCAAGAGGGAGGGGAGTGTATGGCAACCTGAAAACAGGCCACAGTACACCGAGCTGGTCAAAGGCAGTGTTGAGAACAATCAGGTTATGCTCGCAGAAGAGCATTTCATCAGAGGTAGTAGCTTCTCATTTAGGGCCGCGTTCTCCCCTTCAAACAGGAGGTTGTGCATGAGACCAGGGACGAGGATAGTTACTAAAGAAATGACTCCAGTAGCGTCGTATTTCCACCTTGAGTCGTCATTGCTGCCTCCATATTGTTATGCCTTTGTCAGTGTAGCACTTAACCCGCTCATGAGCAACACATTCTTTTTTTCTTTCTAGAATACACATAAGCATGCGTATCATCTTTTATTGAAGAAAGGGTTGAAGAAACCCAACCACCAAGAGTACAAAATGACCTTACGGTCGTCCATGGTTGCAAAACAAGATGACTACTCAATCGTATCCCACCTAATGCACCTAAAAGGTTCTTGGAAGAAACGTTGCATGACCCCTTTGATCAGCCCTACCATGGCCCATACTTTACCCTCCTCAATGATCTTGTGAACCAGGAGTTGCACATTGGGTACCGCATTCTCAAATACGATGGCGTTGCGATGCTTCCACAACATCCACATTATGAGGCATACCATACCACCAAACCCTTCCTCGTCCTGATTCCGGGCTCTGATGCGTCGCACCACTCCACGAGCTCGTCTGTACGCCTTGGAGGCATGAATCCATTCCCCCAGGACACATCCATCCCTTGCCAAGACGCAAGATACCAGCAAGTGGGTCATTGTTTCTGATCAAAAGGTGCATGAACCACACGGGCACCAACAAATGTCTGTTGAGCAAATGAAGCGTCTAAAACAATAACGGCAATGGACAGTGTGACACTACTGCGTGCCGCCGTTCGTCAACTAACACCGGGGCACAAAGAACTCACTTGTTCAATACCTGCTGATCAACACGAAATCATTGTCATCCAGAACCCGCGCCTCCTTGTGTCCAACAAAGATCTCTCGTCTGATAGCTTCCACACTCCGGACAAACTCCACCCTCTTTTCGAGAGGAAGGGAAGTGTATGGTAACCTGAAAACCGGCCTCACCATGCCGAGCGGGGCTAGGGCGGTGTTGAGACCGATCGGATTTGGCTCGCAGAATAACCATTTCATAAGACGCATCAGCTTCTCATTTCGTGTCACATTCTCCCTTCAAACATTAGAGGCATCATAACTGTGTGCCGTGATATTGTGTTCGATGTCATCATCCATCAAATGGAGATCGTCACCGCGGTCAGCCTCACCACCGCTATCTTCAACACACGGATCGACGTACCCCCCGTCGGTTCTTATGATCAAGCTGAAACATGTGTGGATCCTATTCCATGCATAACGCGGCCAATGTCAATGAATGAACACCCCCGCTTGCACATAGACCGGCCGAACAAAGAGAGAGCTTTTGGTTTTTTGTTTTTATTTCTTTCGTCTCTTTTCCTTGTGTTGTTTTTCATTTTTAATATTTTTGTGAATCTTTTGTCCTTTTTTATTACTTTGTTTCAAAATTGATGTATTTTTTTAAAAAAATAGATATTTTTTATTTATGATTTTTTTAGATTGTGATTTTTCAAAAAAAATTAAGTATTTAATTTATTTTGTAAGATCTTATAAATTGAAAGAATTTTAAAAATTCATGAACGTTTTTTCGAAATTGTAATTTTTTTGTAAATTGTGACCATTTTTTGATTTGTGAATATATTTTTAAACTAAGGAATACTTTTAAAATTTGCGAACACATTTTTCAACTCAGGAATATATTGTAAATCACGAACATTTTTAGAAATTCACTACCATTTTTAGAAATTTCTAAAGATTTATTTAATATTTCATGAAACTATTTTAAGAAAAAATGTGATTTAAAAAAAAAATAGGATGAGTCATCAACGTGGCATATGGCATAGGCATCTCCAAAGGCAATGACTATACATACATCACCAAGTGTTCACCACCTGCAAAAAGAAAACAAAAGTTCACCGACACGTACGAATGTGTCCTCCGAAATCGAGTCATGCGGACACCATCCAACTCTATCCCTCATACAAGGCGGAGACCGAGTCGCTCAATGTTGATTCATACTAATTCATAGGTTAAATATCAAGCCGGGAGGACGCCATCCAATGGACACCGAGTCTTTTTATGTTGATTCATACTAGTTCACAGGTCTTCTACCATGCAAAAGATCCCTAAACAACTAAAAACTACTATAATAAATCCTACTCCCTGTCGGAGGTGAGGTTGCCGACCGCCGTGCTGGTGCCGGCGGCCTCGGCATTGTTGGCAGCCAACACGAACTAGTCGGAGCCACCGACGCGTACCTATTTGGCACCGTTGCCGTTCTGCTCTAGCGCCTAGTCGTTCTAGGCCTCGAGGACTATGGAGAGGAGTACATGTCGCACCTTGTCGATGCAAACCAGACAACGCTCCTAGTGGAGCGTGATGGCACTTTACATGGATGTGTGGACCGTCCCATTCACGCCGATGAGCTCTGGCACATCAACGAGTGTCGCGACGGCATTACCATTTGCGGCCTGCGCATCCGGTTGTACCACAACCATGCGGTGCTCCTCCGCAAGTGCAATGGAGAAGATGTCGCCTGGACCGCCAGCCGAAGCCGCGGCGTCAATGACCATCGCCTCCTCTTCCTGCTTCGTGACCTCCACCACGGCCATGTGGTTGCCGTCCTCCTCCTTCCCCTAGCTCGGAGGTTGGCCCGTCACAATGCAAGCCTGGCGTCGGCCGTCCGCGGAGTGCGGACATCAACATGTTGTAATAGGTAATCTATGACCGCACTGTAGCGATGAGGAATGGCTGATGATGAACGGGGGCTTGAACGACGTCACAGGGATGTGAAAAAATGGGAAGAATGGGAGGAAGGGTTTGGGAGTGGTCGGCTGGCTATTTAAATAATTGGGTAGGCTTCTCGGGCGGCTCACCAAATGCCTGACCATTCACGGGTGGTAAGTAGTGCGAATGCGAGTAGGCGTAAGGTCGGTAGCCGGTATGAATGTTGCAACAATTTTGAACACGAAGATGGTTTTGGGTTGGATCTGGATTGTCTTACGCCAACGTGGTGGACGTACGGACTCCCCAAGACCACTCCAAGATTGATCAATTTGATCAAATATGTGATTCTAAAGTTTGTTAGTTCTTTTAAACAGGCTGTATATTTAATCATTTTAATTTTCAAGAGGTATAATTACTTAGATTAGTCAAGTGAATACCATGTCATTTTTTCATTATGGTTTTTACCTCTATATTACTATATAACATATAGTACACTATATGTGTTTTTATATGGACGCGGATTTGGTGAACATGGTTCCAGGGGTATCCCTTATATGGTTAGTAAATTCATAAAAAATACTAGAAGAAAACAAAAATATCTGAATATTTTTTGTAACATACATATTCAACCGATATACTCGTACATGAAGTTTCGCAAAGAAATTACATCCTTATTATTTTGGGGAAAATGACAAAATCGAAGCCATATTAATAAACACTATTTAATGAGCAGCAAGGTCCCAATTGTATTTCCTTCACTAAGAATACCACGGGTGTCAATACTTCGTGAAACTTCACACATTAGTAGAATGGTCGACCAAGTTTGTTGCCCCGAAAATTTAGATTTTTTTTTTCAATTTTCTGAGTATATTTTTTAAATTTACTATTCATGTGGGTGGGCGTGGAACTATGTTCACCTTTGTATTTTGGTTTTTATATCTATTCATAATTAATTATTTATGAAAACACCAATAAAATCTCGCGACACAAATTTGTGCAACACCCTCTAGTTTGTTACATATAAAATCTTAAACTATTAATTGGTGCACGCTTTAATATCACTTTGCTAAAACGTGAGAAAAGTTCATAATTGGAGATTTCTTATTGGGAAACGGATCATCAGTTTATCACTTATTTCATACTATAACTCAACTAGAACAACAAAATCTTCACGAGAATGCATTTGCACCCCATTTTGTGTGACACCTTCTAAAACGTGTGATGCCAAAATGAGTGAAAAATTGTGTGACCGCATGAAGCATGACACTATTTAATAGCCTGCAAAATTCTTAGAGGAAGGTGCAGTCATGATAAAAATGTCAAAAGACTCGCTGCTTCTTGAGTAGGATTTTATTAGGATATTGGAGGTCCCAAAATATATATATGATGCCCGTTTATGTATTTACAACCGACTTTCACTCGGGGCCGCATTAGTAAACATCTCCTAGCAATTATATATGTCTAAGCCTGAGTCTTGGTGGATGACGCAGAGTCCGCCTCGTCCAGGGAAGATTGGTCAGAGTTTGCGAAGGAACTTGACATCTGGCGAGGATTTGACTCTCATCTGCTGGCATTTGACATCACGTGTTTTGTTTCTGTGGAGGACTCGGCTGTCGTCTGGCGACAAACCGAGCGAAGAAAAAGCAAGTTGCGGCAAAGTTGCCATTTTCTCACCTGTCTTCTCCGTTCTCTCGTGTAGCCTATTTGCTCTAGTTAGAACAGTGCTGATAACGTGAAGAGAGTAGAGAGAAAGTGAGTGGAGTGAGTATCTTTATTGATAGGGACTGTTGGCTATTTATACTAGCCGAACCGTCGCGAGTGCATGAGCAGTTACAAAGTTTGTGTCCGATTGGACTAGGGATGAAAATGGAGCAGAAAGTTTCCGCTTTTTCGGAGAGAAAATGAAAACGTAGAAGAAATATGAAAACAAAAATGGAAATGTGTAAAACGGGAATGGAAATGGAATTTTTATGTGAAAACAAAAACAAAAAATGGTATGGTGTTTTTCAATGGAATAGATTTGGAAACGGAACTTTCCGTTTTCGTGAATATAGGATTTCTGTTTCTACTATAGGCCCATGACAGCTTTGTAGCCTAACTACCAAATAACACACAATAACACAATGAGTAGAATGAGCAGAATGGATCATTTGAGGACCAACTTTTACTACCACATACGTACTCAACTAGACCCTATACGGAATTGTCATGTACTACTACAATACTACCCTATGTTGCTAACACAAACATATTATTTTGCAGCCATGTTAACAATTCCATTATTTGTTTGTTTTTGCTTGTATTTCTCTATGATTCAAGGGGTTTTATGTTCCGGTCAACACATAGTTTTGTTCCGTGTCCGCTCTGTATTCGCTCCGTGTCTGTTTTCGGAACTATCTATTTCCGTATTCGTTTCCGGGGTTTCTGTATTCCTTTTCGTTTCTGCAAGAAAATATGAAACAAATATTGTAGCACCTAATGCCATCCGTTTCCGTGCCGTTTTCATCCCTAGTTCGGACTACACCGCGTTTGGACAACGCCAGGATTCTAACCGCTGGCAGTTTATTCTAGAGAATATTCTAACACATACTGAAGCGCCGGCTGAATCCTTCTTGTTTGCTGCGTGGCCACCTGTTGTTTGAATGCACTTCTGCAAAACAGTTATGGAAATCGCTGAAGTTGGATGACAGAATATCGGGAGCCTTTGCTGTGGAAACATCTGGTTCACAAATGTTGGAAGAACTCCTTGATAACTCAGATGATCAATATCAAAGCCTACAGGGTGTGAGTACAGCGGAGGTCATAGCTACAGCGTGTTGGTATCTATGGTGGATTCGCCGAAGAGCTACTCATAATGAGAGTGTTCCGCCGCCAACACATTGGATGATGTCAATCCTAGCTCTTTGTAATGCTTTTGTCAGGGCAAATCAGAAAAGTGTTGCTAGGCAGATGGCAAGGTGGGAAAAGCCGGGCAAAGATGATCTTAAACTCAATGTTGATGCCTCTTTCCATGAGGATATTGGAATGGGAGCCACTGCTGCGATTATCAGAGATGGATCTGGTAAGTTTGTGGCCGCATCTTGCTCTTTTATCTCTTTTGCGTCGGGCGCAACAACTCTAGAAGCTTTGGCTATGAAGCATGGACTTACCTTGGCAGCAGATCTTGGCTTCAACAAGATCATAGCGGAATCTGATTCGATGGAAGTCATAAATGCTTGCACAAGCAGTACCTGGTGGAGTGAAGGAGCCCCTGTGTATGCTGATTGCATGGATCTTGTTGCCTCAGTTGGGAGCGTCAAGTTTAATCATGTTTTTCGAGAAGCTAATCAAGTAGCACACGCGATAGCAAAGTTTAGTTTTGAAAATAATGTTTCGTGTTCCTGGGAGGACGAACCCCCTGATTTCATTCTGGGTTGTCTCGTGAATGATGTAAGCGTGTGCTAAGACTGAATAAATTAAGCATGATGGCGTTTTCCCTCAAAAAAAAAGTAAGGGCACCGCTAGGAATCAGACTACTGATCCCTAGTGTTGCATTAGACCAGCCGAACATCGCAGGATGAGGCTGCTTCTGCCCGTTAGATTAGTAGCGTGAGACTTTTTCCATGCAGTTTCCTGGTAATCAGCTTCGCAGAATTAACTGCTCCCAGAAATCACGGTTGGACAGAATCTGTGGGTCACAAACTAATCACGCCCAAAAATCAAGCAAGGACGTACGGCCTTATTTTCTACTGAACGAAATTCTGTTTCTTTTCCTACTAAAATTAGATTCTAGTACACGTTAAATTTGCTTCGATCTAATAAAAAACTTTATGTCCAATGTAACAATTTATTTTATTTTTTTAGAAACAAAATTTTGCATAAATTCGCTATCATTTTCCGTCTTTCGGGCACCATGTTACTTCCAATCACCGTCGAAGTTTGGTTCGATATAATTTGATTCAACTTAATTTAGAAAATAATATGCTTCGATAACATTTATAGATTTTCTCTAATCACGCTTCTTCCGTATATAAGCTTCCAATATTCGCTCCATGTCCATACAATCACAGGAATTTCCATACATGCGTGATGCTTCCTTTTATTCCATACTGGTTTCCATCATATGCTTCCAACAGTACATGCCATGCTTCATAATTGATGGTCACATTTTTCTCCAAGCATTGTCATGATTTGTTTTCTGCTATTAAGAACGTGTGGTTGTATTTTGAAGCACAATTTATTTGGTTCAATCATGAAATGTAGTACCAAATTCCTTATACCATCGCGATGTTAGTGTAAGAAATGAAGCACACATCATTGTATTTCGAAGCACAATTTTATTTGGTTGAAGCATGAGAAATGTAGTACCAAATTCCTTATACTATCGCAATGTTACTGTAAGAAATGAAGCACGTGTGGTTGTATTTCGAAGTACAATTTTATTAGGTTGAAGCAGGCAATATTTTCTAGGAAATATATCGTGTCAAATGTAACACAGATGCATATTTTCTGGCAGTGAGCCATCGGAAGCATAGTTTGAGAATTACTGAAGCATGAACAAAATATTTCCAAAGCATACCAATTTACCAGCAACGAAGCAAATTAACACGTAAATGCTTCGAAACATGCCACACATTATACCAAAGCACATATCTGGAACTAAACTTAAGGAAGCACATACATAGGTTGTATGACAATACACAGAATCTGAAACATTGTGTCTGTGACAATGAAGCACGTCATTCCCACTATTTAGAGCCGGAAGCATCGATCACAGGAAGCATGAGAGATGATGCTGACCCGAACATCGAGTAGGAGCACCATGGATGCAACTTCGCCGGAGAAGAGGCCAACATGGCGGCAAGATGATTGTGCCGCATACCATCGCGTTCAATGTCCCTGCTGTCCTCACCACCTCAACTCACGTCAGCCACCTCGCTGTCGTCGTCTCTCTATGGCAGTGGGCTCTGCAACCTGTAATGGTAGCTACCATGCGCCGGTGGTATTTGGAAGAAGTGTCAATTTCATGCAGTCTCAAGATAACACAATAGTATAGAGAAATAGAAGAATGGCTAGAATGTTGCAAACTCTATACAGTGAAGAAGCACACGCATGATGCATATGAAGCATGGATATTATGCTTGGTATCAACACACAAAGTAGGAATTAAAAGGCAATATGAGCCGATCCAAAACCTAAGGCAGATAAGGATGGGATGGGGGAAATCTGCCGTACTCCACTCATGCTGGCCTCGTTCCCAAACCGAGTCGGCTACGGCGAGGTGGATGGGAGGACACAACTGCAGGTGGAGTTGGGTCCGATCCAGTGGAGATCAACACGCCAGCGAGGGAGATTGCGATCTCGTTGTTCTTTATGTCGCGGGCTAGTCCCCGCACTCGCATGACTGATGGCGCATCGGCGAGGTAGAGCGGATGCCGTAGAGGGCAGATCCGAAACTCAAATAACTGGGGCGGCGAGGGGAATGGAGAGCTCGGCTATGAGCAGGACGGGGCGGAGATTTGGGGACGTGAGTCAGTTTGTTCCGGCTATTAATTTGGGATTGGGAGTGATTAGGGGACGTGGGCCAGAAAATCTGGCTATTTGTAACGTGATCTTCCGGAAGAATTTTAAGCGTCTCTCAGCCGTGAGATTAAAAAATGAATCGACGGTGCTCGAGGGGTCTGACAAATGCTTAGCATCATACGTCTGGTAAGAAGTGTTTACCAATAAGTAATATGTAATAATTATATGTAATCAATCAATGCTATAGAGCAGCGTTTCGGTGCCCGGGTGCATCTGCACCCGGTCAAAAAAAATTCGTAAAAAAATCAGAAAAATTCCAAAAAAAATTAGGGTGGTAGAAAATTTGATGCGTGAGGTACGCTTCAATTTTCAAAACATTTAGACTTCTGTGCAGCTCTCAGCAAAAAAGACAAATCAGACCAGAATAGTACGTGAACAGTATACATTTTTACAGACCTCCGATTTGTCTTTTTTGCTGAGAGCTGCACAGAACTCCAAATGTTTTGAAAATTGGAGCGTACCTCACGCATCAAATTTTCTACCACCCTAATTGTTTTTGGAATTTTTTGAATTTTTCAAGTATTTATTTTGATTTTTTTCGTGAGCGCAGGTGCAGATGAGTTCGGGTTCAGATTCGAATTTTCCATGTCAGTTGTCCTTTTTGGCAACCACCCTTTTTTGTAAACCGCCTCGGTATTAATACCCCTAATTTCCTTCAATGAGATCCCTCGCAAAAAAAAAATCCTTCAATGAGATGATGACTGTATTGTCCATTTGATCTAGTCTTGTGATTGATCAAGGATCTAACAATTGATTGTTTTCTCACGTACACAATGCACTCGCGCGAATCAACTCCTCTCGAGTGTACTATGCAAGGAGAAAAGAAGACTTTGGCGGCAGGGTGTGACGCCGGAGCCGTCCTCGACGACAGCGGCCGTCCACAACAATAGAAGCATGCAAAGACCAAAGTCCTGGTCTAAATTGCTACGAGAACAAGATGTTTCTTTTCTAATTTAAATATTGCAAACATCAATCCCTATCAGAAAGTAATACTCCCTCTGTCCTATAATATAAGATCGTTTTTGGGAAATTACAGAGGAGCACCTAGGTGCTCCCCCCACCCACATCAGTACCGTTGCTATGCGTTTAGATTCGGATCGATATTGTTTAATGCGATGTATTTAGTTTTGTATCATTGGAGTACTGGTTCTTCTTTTTTCGAGAGTACGCAAATTGCGTACCATAGCTTTATAGAAGAAGAGAATTGTAAGTACAAAACGACTACCACTCGCTGCGAACAACGAGCGTAGCACCCACTCCACAACCGCCTAGTCCAATGACAGCCAGCAACGACAACACAACTACGACGCAAAAGGCCCTACCCTAATTCGAAAACCTCGCCGTGTCTCGACCGACGGCAGTCACCTCCGAAGAACAGCAGCTCTCGCCAAGCTTCCCTCGTCAACGCACCATCCCCCTTGATGCCTAAAGGAGGTGGCAAGAGGATGGCAGGACTCGATCCGACCTGAGAAAGGCACCATCTTGGATTCACCACCGACGACCGTACATTGCGCCGGAGAGAACGAACTAGGGCAGCGGCGAACACCGATGGAGCACAACATAGGACCTCCAAACCATGCCTCCTGGCACAATGCTCCGAACAGAGAGACGACATCAAAGAAGCCGCCATCGTGCCGATCCCACACCAAATCAAGGCTTTCGCCCGGAGACAATGGCCAACACCAAGAAGATAAGGAAAATGGCGACACACTCGGCGACGCCTCCAGGGAGGGGAACGACACCCGCAGGTGCCATCGCCGCCGGCCCGGCCAGAACCGGACAGGATTTTCATCCGTAATGTCACTCATCTCCACACCTCAAGGTTTGGGGAGGCACTGTCCATGAATCCTCGCACCGCCGTCACTGTCGTGGTTCTAAGTCTGACAGTAAGAATGGGGGGTAAGTATGGAGAGGCAAGATCCTAGCTATGGAGTAGTTGTATGCGCAAGGAGTTTTACGAGTTCGGGCCCTTCTCTGAGGAAGTAACAGCCCTACGTCTCGGAGCCCGGAGGCAGTCGACTGGATTATGTGTGTGTGTTACAAAGTTCCGAACCCCCGTCATAGTGGAGGGGGGTGGCTTATATAGAGTTCGCCAGGACCCCAGCCAGCCCACGTTACAAGGAGTTTAATGTACATAAAGAGAGGGGGTTACTGGTAACGCCTGCAATAAAGGATCATGAAGGCCATAAAAGCTACTTATGAGATGACCGTTTGTAGGCAGTGCCTTTAGGTCTTCTTATAGTCGAGTGGCTGTCTTCATGGTCGACTGCTTGTGCTTCTGGTCGAGTACGCTCGTGTCCGTCGACTGGGCTGACCAGGTCGACTGAAATGTTGATACTTCTTAGAATGTCTTTCATTGTAGGAGTCATGTCCTTGATTGGGTACCTCAGGTATGATAAGTTACCCTACCCTAGGTACGTATCCTCATCATTAGCCCCCGAATGGGTCAGGGGTTAAGTGAGAATGGGGCCGAGCCTATGCTTCCGACTCAACCTTCATGCTTCGGTTGCATCTGTCTTTGGATAAATGGAAAGTTACGGTGGGAACTCATTCTTCAGTTGCCTTGATCCATTCAGATGTCCGTCGAGTGGTTTCATATTACCGTCGAGTGTGTTTATGTGACGAGTCTCTAGGGAGACTTAAGGAAACGGATCTTTTCGTCTGACAAACCATCCTGTCGATCGCGGATCTTGCGGGATTTGAAAATTGGGAAGCGCTCCGGACGGAGAAAATCGCGCGAATCGGCTGGATAAGGCAAGGGCGCCTCGATCTCCGCGTCACCTTTTTCGCCACGTACCGCGCGTGCGTCCGCTGCGGGATTTGACTGGGGGGCGCAGGCCCACTGATCAGCCACTCGGGTGTGGCCTTATATAAGGTAATGATTCCGATTTTTTTTTTCACTGTGCGCCCTTGTTTTTCTTCTCCCTTCCTCCGTAAGCCTCCGCCTCGCTCTTCGCTGCAATCTCGACACCGCCGCTCAGCCAAGACCTCGTTCGAGATGATGGGGAAGGACAAGACGGCGGCGGCGGAACGCGCGAAGAAGGCCGCGGCAAAGGGTAAGGGGAAGAAATCTGGCCGAGGCGGGTCGTCCTCGCGGGCCGCTCTGCCGTCCGGCTGGTTACAGGGGGATTGGATGCCCTCCATCCTTACTCAAGCGGATATCGACGACATGGTGGAGGGGGGACTCATTCCCTACCAGGCTGCTCGCCTCCCTGGGAAGGAGACGGAGCCGAAACCTCGCGAGGGTGAGCGCGTCCTGATAGCCACCCATGTCGACCGGGGGTTTTCCCTGCCCCCGAGTCCTTTTTTTAGGGCCTTTCTGAACTTCTTCGGAGCGCAGCTCCACCATTTCACGCCCAACTCCATAGTCTATCTTGCTGCGTTCGTGTCTCTGTGTGAGTGTTTCTTAGGCTGTCGACCTCACTGGGGCCTCTTCAAGCATATCTTCACTTGCCGATCCCAGTCGGTTAAAAGGCTTAACCCGGACGGGGAAAGGACGCAGGTGATCCAGATGTGCGGGGGCCTCGGGATCCAGACGAGGGGTAAGAGTTGTTTTCCTCCCATGACACTTCCCGATTCCGTGCGCGGGTGGCAGTCGACTTGGTTCTACTGCAAGGACCAGTCGACCCCTGGCCACTCGACCGGCCTTCCTCCTTTTACCTTGGACCGAGTGCAGAAACCCGCTTCTTTGAAAGTGGTTCCAGAGGAGAAGGCTCAGGTGAAGGTATTAGTTAGTCGAGTGGTTGAGTTGGTTCGGGAAGGCGTGACCGGCATGGACTTGCTCGAAGTCTTCCTCCAGCGACGAATCCAACCTCTCCAGGCTCGGGATCACTCGATGTGGTTGTATTCCGGGTCCGACGACTCCACTCGGATCCACCCGGAGGCGGTCGAGGCTTCTGTACTGGAGAGCTGGCTGACCAGCATGACCGGGAATAAGGACAACCCCAGGGGTTCTAGGAGGATTGCTCCGCTTGATGGGATGATGGAGACAGACAAGGTACGTTTTACTTCTTCCGACTGAAATTTTCACTTCCGTCTAGTAACTGGCTTGCGATAAGTCGACTGATCCTTGCTCTGCCCGTTGTCTTGCAGGAGATCAACGACATGTATTCGATGCCGAATGGGAACCAGGAGCAAGTATCTGAAGGAGGAGGGAGTGGAGGCGAAGGAAGTGAGGATGGAGTTGAAGTCGAGGAGTGGGAATCTGATGATGACGTAGAGGAGGAGGCCAGCGACGACTCGGGTGATGAAGATGAAGAGGTGGAGGTCGACCTTCCTCGACGCGAGAGACGCTCCAAGAACGCTCAGGATCCCGCCGCGGAGCGCAGTCAGTCGAGTGCTCCGGTGGGCCAGTCATCCAAGCGCCCTCGGACCGCGTCGCCGGCCCCAACTGAGAAGGCACCCAAGCAGCCCAGAGCCATCCCGACCAAGCCACCCAAGGCCTTGCCCAAGATCAGGGTCGCCATCCCTGTCATCTCTGGGTAAGTGACTGTTTTTATCTTTCTTGAGTCGACTAGAACGGATTCTTAGTCGATTCACTTTCAAATTATTTGCTTGGAATCGTGCAGCGCCGCTACTTCCGAGACTTCCATCCAGAATGTCGATGAGATGATGGAGGACGCCGTCACTTCCAACTTAGGTATAATCTTTGACACGATCCGACTGTTTAACTGCTGAGTCGATTGGATATTCATTTCTGAACTTTTGTAGCTCCGACCAACATTATTGACCTTCCGGATGATGAGGAGGAGGCGGAAGTGCCGCTCAGGCCTTTTAGGAGGAGAGGCCGGAGGGCCCCGGTCGACAAGGCTCCTCAGACCGCGTCGACTGCTGAGGCGGTGGTCCAAGGGGGTGACAACACCGCCCGGACTACTGTGACTTTTGCTGAACCTCTGACGACTGCCCGGCCTTCGTCGTCGACTGCTCCCCCACTGGTCGACCCGCCCTCGTTCTTCGCCACCTACCAGACCCCGGAGGATCAAGTGAGTGCTGCTAAGGAGGCTATGCGTCAGGCGGGGCTCGTGATGGAGCAGACCAAAGCGGCTCGGGATGCCAGTCAAGCGGCCTATGACATCAGCTCGGCGTTGCAGCAGAACGTCCAGGTTAGTTGGTCTTCACTTGCGTTGTACACCCACTGGGTGCTGTTGATCTGAAATTTTTCATTGGTGGGGGCACGCTGAGTGCACCCACTGGGTGTAGTCCCCAAGGCCACGGTCGACTGCTGGCAGTCGACTGCGGTCTTTATGCTTTCAAACTTCCTCACTCGACTAATCGGATTGGGTCGAGTGGAAATCAAGGAAAACCGGTGGGGGCACGCTGAGTGCACCCACTGGGTGTAGTCCCCAAGGCCACGGTCGACTGCTGGCAGTCGACTGCGGTCTTTATGCTTTCAAACTTCCTCACTCGACTGATCGGATTGGGTCGAGTGGAAATCAAGGAAAACCGGTGGGGGCACGCTGAGTGCACCCACTGGGTGTAGTCCCCGAGGCTACTGTCGAATGTTTTGATTCGGTTGTAGTCTTAGAAGTGTTGTGCTCTTTCTTTCAGTCACTCGGGAGTAAGTTGTCTTTGATACCCTTTGTCGATTGACTCTTTGCAGAAGTCTTGTGAGCTTGTTGCTCAGCTCGCTGATCTGAAGGATAAGCAGATCCAGCTTAATCTTGATTTACAGTTTGCTCAGGAAAACGTGCAGAAGGCGAAGGATGAAGCAAAAGGTATGGCTGGTGAGGACTCGACGTCTATCTCTGTTCCTCTGCCCGTTCTGAACTCTGTGTCTGTTGTTGCTTTGCAGACGAACTAGAGAAGGCCCTGAAGAAGAAAGATCTTGACCTTGCGGAGGCGCAAAAGGCAGCTGCGGAGAAGTTAAAGCTCGCTGAAGAGAAACTTGCTTCAGTCAGCCATCTTGAGAACGAGAACGCTAGGCTGAAGTCTGCTCTTGACACGGCCAATAGGGAAGCGAGTCGACTGAAGACTGACAAGAGTACTCTGAACGACAAGATCGGCCAGCTGGCGGGGAAGCACAAGGACTTGGAGGATTATCTTGGGGGTCTTGCCAAGAAGCTATACCTCATGCTTGAAGGTAACCCCCTTTGTGCGATTAATCTTGTTGTTGTCGACTCACCATTTGGTTACAGTTTTGCTCTGTCGAAACTTCTTTCAGAATTCTGCCGGAATTTTGAGGAAGAGACCAGTCCAGTGGAGACCCGCCTGGACCCTATCAATTCTCCTGTGAAGGATGAAGTGGCCATGAATGTCCTCCGGTTGGAATCCCGTATCGCTGGTGTGGTGGACTACCTGGCTCGACTGAAAGCTGCTGTGTCGCGGATCGACTCCGCACTCTGGCCCAAAGAGACCCTTCAGAACGACCTTGAATCCTTGGTCACTCGACTAAGTGATGTTCCAGGTCGAGTGCGAGAATGGAAAAAGTCTTCTGCTAGGTGCGGTGCTGATGTGGCTCTATCACTGGTTCGTGTCCACTGCAAGGAGGCGCGAGAGGAGAAGTTGGCCGCTCTCCAGGTTGCCAATACCAGGAAGCATAATTTTCAGGATTTCATGGAGACCTTCATCGCTGCTGCCACTCGAATCTCAGACGGGATCGACTTGGACGAATTCGTTGCGCCATCAAGCCCTCCACCAGAAGAGTAAAAAACTGCTGTGCTTTACCTTAAATTTGCCTCGGGATGCCGAGTGGTTTATGTATTTGATAAACTCCGTCGGGCTCTCAGCTCGAGTACTTTTATTTGCGATCTAGGATCTTTTGATTTTATCCGAACATGGCTCGACGTTGAATGTCTTCGTGACTTGATCCGCCGATCTACTATTCGTTGTTCCCTCAGAGGCTGCTATTCGTTGTTCCCTCAGAGGCTGCCTGGTTTGCACGATGCTTATCGCCGCGATGGTGTCTGTCAACATGCCTTAGGCGAGCACTGGGCTGCAGCTAAGTCCCCGAGTGGGAGGTTTGCTCTCCACTCGGTAGGATTCCAATTACTTAGGCGAGTGCTTGGACTGCAGCTAAGCCCCCGAGTGGGAGGTTCGCTCTCCACTCGGTAGGATTTCAATTACTTAGGCGAGTACTTGGACTGCAGCTAAGCCCCCGAGTGGGAGGTTTGCTCTCCACTCGGTAGGATTTCAATTACTTAGGCGAGTGCTTGGACTGCAGCTAAGCCTCCGAGTGGGAGGTTTGCTCTCCACTCGGTAGGATTTCAATTACTTAGGCGAGTGCTTGGACTGCAGCTAAGCCCCCGAGTGGGAGGTTCGCTCTCCACTCGGTAGGATTTCAATTACTTAGACGAGTACTTGGACTGCAGCTAAGCCTCCGAGTGGGAGGTTTGCTCTCCACTCGGTAGGATTTCAATTACTTAGGCGAGTGCTTGGACTGCAGCTAAGCCCCCGAGTGGGAGATTTGCTCTCCACTCGGTAGGATTTCAATTACTGAGGCGAGTGCTTGGACTACATCTAAGCCCCCGAGTGGGAGGTTTGCTCTCCACTCGGTAGGATTTTTTCAAACTTAGGCGAGTGCTTGGACTGCAGCTAAGCCCCCGAGTGGGAGGTTTGCTCTCCACTCGGTAGGATTTCAATTACTTAGGCGAGTCCTTGGACTGCAGCTAAGCCCCCGAGTGGGAGGCTGGCTCTCCACTCGGTAGGATTTTTTCAAACTTAGGCGAGTGCTTGGACTGCAGCTAAGCCCCCGAGTGGGAGGCTGGCTCTCCACTCGGTAGGATTTTTTCAAACTTAGGCGAGTACTTGGACTGCAGCTAAGCCCCCGAGTGGGAGGTTTGCTCTCCACTCGGTAGGATTTGAATTACTTAGGCGAGTCCTTGGACTGCAGCTAAGCCCCCGAGTGGGAGGCTGGCTCTCCACTCGGTAGGATTTTTTCAAACTTAGGCGAGTGCTTGGACTGCAGCTAAGCCCCCGAGTGGGAGGCTGGCTCTCCACTCGGTAGGATTTTTTCAAACTTAGGCGAGTACTTGGACTGCAGCTAAGCCCCCGAGTGGGAGGTTTGCTCTCCACTCGGTAGGATTTCAATTACTTAGGCGAGTCCTTGGACTGCAGCTAAGCCCCCGAGTGGGAGGCTGGCTCTCCACTCGGTAGGATTTTTTCAAACTTAGGCGAGTACTTGGACTGCAGCTAAGCCCCCGAGTGGGAGGTTGGCTCTCCACTCGGTAGGATTTTTTCAAACTTAGGCGAGTGCTTAGACTGCAGCTAAGCCCCCGAGTGGGAGGCTGGCTCTCCACTCGGTAGGATTTCAATTACTTAGGCGAGTGCTTAGACTGCAGCTAAGCCCCCGAGTGGGAGGTTTTCTCTCCACTCGGTAGGATTTCAATTACTTAGGCGAGTCCTTGGACTGCAGCTAAGCCCCCGAGTGGGAGGTTTGCTCTCCACTCGGTAGGATTTTTTCAAACTTAGGCGAGTGCTTGGACTGCAGCTAAGCCCCCGAGTGGGAGGCTGGCTCTCCACTCGGTAGGATTTTAATTTCTTAGGCGAAACGGATTCGCAGCTAAGCCCCCGAGTGGGAGACTTGCTCTCCACTCGGTAGGATTTCCTGAAAACTTAGGCGAAGCGGATTCGCAGCTAAGTCACCCACTGGGGGAAATTTAAACAAACAGAAAAAGAAATAGCGGTCTTTTGCTTGAAACAAAAGAACTACAGAGGTACTTTTATTACATCTCAGTCGAGTGAGTTTTTAAGTGTAAAAAGGACGGAGCAGGTCCGCGTTCCATTCTCGAGGCTCGTCGATCCGTTGATCGATGTTGTAGAGGTGATACGCTCCGTTGTGCAGGACTTTGGTGATGATGAAGGGGCCTTCCCAGGTCGGGGCAAGTTTGTGAGGTTTTTGCTGATCCACGCGGAGGACCAAATCTCCTTCCTGAAAGGCTCGACCCTTCACATTTCTGGCGTAGAACCGACGCAACTCTTGCTGGTAGATGGTCGAGCGGATTAGAGCCATCTCTCTTTCCTCCTCTAAGAGGTCGACTGCATCTTGCCGGGCCTGTTCTGCTTCTGCTTCGGAATATAACTCGACTCGAGGCGCGTTGTGGAGCAGGTCGCTCGGTAAAACCGCTTCGGCTCCATAGACCAGAAAGAATGGTGTTCTTCCAGTCGACCGGTTAGGGGTGGTCCTCAACCCCCATAGAACTGACGGAAGTTCGTCGACCCAGGCGCCTGCTGCGTGTTTGAGATCACGCATCAGTCGGGGTTTTAGTCCTTTGAGGATGAGGCCATTCGCGCGTTCGGCCTGTCCATTCGACTGAGGATGAGCAACTGAAGCGTAGTCGACTCGAGTGCCCTGAGAGGCGCAGAAGGCTTTGAATCTGTCATTATCAAAGTTTGATCCGTTATCCGTGATGATGCTGTGCGGAACTCCATATCTGAATATCAATCCCCTGATAAAACTGATGGCAGTGCTTGCGTCGAGGTCCTTTATGGGTTTGGCTTCTATCCACTTCGTGAACTTGTCGACTGCAACCAACAAGTGGGTGAAGCCACTCCTACCAGTTCTCAGTGGTCCGATCATGTCTAGACCCCAGACAGCGAAAGGCCAGACGAGTGGAATGGTCTTCAAGGCGGAGGCGGGCTTGTGAGACATGTTTGAATAAAACTGGCACCCCTCGCACTTGTCGACTATATCCTTTGCCATTTCGTTCGCCTTTGGCCAGTAAAAACCTACTCGGTATGCTTTGGCCACGATGGTCCGAGAGGACGCATGATGGCCACAGGCCCCCGAGTGGATGTCCTCGAGAATTATCTGTCCTTCTTCAGGTGTGATGCACTTCTGACCAACTCCAGTCGCGCTTTCTCTGTATAGCTGCCCTTTGACTACTATAAAGGCTTTGGATCGACGGACGACCTGTCGAGCGTCTTCTTCATCTTCTGGGAGCTCTTTTCTCATGATATACGCAATGTACGGCACTGTCCAATCGGGAGTGGTGATCATAACTTCCATAATCAGGTCGACCACAGCTGGAACCTCCACTTCGGTCGAGTCAGAGGCGCTTTTTGGTTGTGGAGGCTCTTCTGTGAAAGGATCTTCTTGCACTGATGGTTTGTGAATGTGCTCCAAACACACATCTTTAGGGATGGCCTCCCTTTTGGACCCTATCTTCGCCAGATCATCTGCAGCTTGATTTTTCAGTCGGGGTATATGATGGAGCTCCAACCCCTCGAATCGTCTCTCCAGCTTCCTCACTGCGCTGCAATATCCCGTCATGGATGGGCTTCGGACGTCCCACTCCTTCATCACTTGATTAACAACCAGATCTGAGTCACCGTAGACCATGAGGCGACGGACGCCGAGTGAAATGGCCATACGTAATCCGTATAGAAGCGCTTCATACTCTGCCTCATTGTTGGAGGAATCAAAGTGAATCTGGAGGACATACTTGAGCTTATCTCCTCGGGGGGAAACCAGTACAACCCCCGCACCGGATCCGTTCAGCATCTTGGAGCCATCAAAAAACATAGTCCAGTGCTCCGAGTGAACTTGATTCGGAAGCTCCTGCTCGGTCCACTCGGCGAGGAAATCAGCTATTGCCTGGGACTTAATGGCTTTCTTTGCCTCGAACTTGATATCAAGAGGAAGAAGTTCGATTGCCCATTTCGCCACTCGACCGGTTGCATCTCTGTTATGAAGAATCTCTGATAATGGAGCGTCGCTGACGACTGTGATAGAGTGATCAGAGAAATAATGAGCAACCTTCTTCGTGGTCATGTAAATCCCGTAAACAAGCTTCTGATAGTGGGGATATCTTTGCTTCGACGGGGTCAGAACTTCAGAGAGATAATAAACTGGGCGTTGAACTTTGAAGGTCTTTCCTTCCTCTTCCCGCTCGACCGTAAGAACGGTACTAACGACTTGTCCCGTGGCTGCTATGTAAAGCAACAATGGCTCTTTGCTGACAGGAGCAGCAAGCACCGGCTGGGTGGAGAGCAGAGCTTTTAGCTCTGCAAATGCTGCATCAGCTTCTGGAGTCCATTCGAACGTGTCTGACTTCTTCATCAGTCGGTAAAGAGGCAGCGCCCTTTCACCGAGCCTGGAGATGAATCGACTTAGGGCGGCCAAGCATCCAGTAAGTTTCTGGACATCGTGCACACGCACGGGGCGTTTCATCCGGAGTATGGTGCCAAGTTTTTCGGGGTTAGCGTCGATTCCTCGTTCGGAAACAAGAAAACCGAGTAACTTTCCTCCAGGGACTCCAAATGTGCACTTCGACGGATTGAGCTTGATATCATAATTCCTGAGATTGGCAAAAGTTTCAGCTAGGTCAGTCAGCAGGTCGGAACCCTTTCGTGACTTGACCACTATGTCATCCATGTATGCTTCTACATTCCGACTGATTTGAGTGATTAGGCACTTCTGAATCATTCTCATGAATGTAGCTCCGGCGTTCTTGAGACCGAAAGGCATGGTAACATAGCAGAAACACCCAAATGGGGTGATGAAGGCTGTTTTTATTTCATCGGGTCCATACAGACGGATCTGATGGTATCCAGAGTAAGCATCTAAAAAAGATAACCTCTCGCATCCTGCAGTCGAGTCGACTATTTGGTCGATGCGAGGAAGAGGAAAATGATCTTTCGGGCAGGCCCGATTGATATGCTTAAAATCGATGCACATGCGCAACGATTTGTCTTTCTTAGGGACCATTACAACATTGGCGAGCCACTCGGAGTGGTAGATCTCGCGAATGAATTCTGCTGCTAGGAGTCGGGCCACTTCTTCGCCAATGGCCTTTCTCTTCTGAACGGCGGACCGTCGAAGATGCTCCTTGACTGGTTTGACCTTTGGGTCGACTCGAAGGCGGTGCTCAGCCAGTCCCTTGGGCACACCTGGCATGTCAGCAGGCTTCCATGCAAAGATGTCCCAGTTCTCACGGAGGAACTGGACGAGCGCTTCTTCCTATTTGGAGTCGAGTGTAGTGGAGATGTTGGTTGGAGCCGCATTTGGATCGGTCGGGTGGATGTGGACTTGCTTGGTCTCACCAGTCGACTGAAATGCTGACTCCGTGGCGGGCTTCTTGGCTCGTAACAACTCACTCGGATCCGCAGTCTTCTGGTACTCTTGTATCTCTATCTTGGCCATCTGAGCATCAGCAATTTTGGCGCCTTTCTGGAAGCACTCCTCTGCCTTCTTCCGATTGCCAATGATGGTGATTACGCCTTTGGGGCCAGGCATCTTCAGCTTGAGGTATACGTAGCATGGTCGAGCCATGAAACGAGCGTAGGCTGGCCTCCCAAGAATGGCGTGGTACGCACTCTGAAAATCCACGACCTCAAAGGTTAACTTTTCTTTCCGGAAATTCTTCGAGTCACCAAAGACGACGTCGAGAGTGATTTGACCGAGTGACTCAGCTTTCTTCCCAGGAATGACTCCGTGGAAGCTCATGTTGCTGGGGCTGAGTCGGGACATCGGAATGCCCATCCCCTTCAACGTTTCTGCATACAACAAGTTTAGCCCACTGCCGCCGTCCATCAGAACCTTGGTCAGTCGAGTGCCTTCAATAATCCCTGGGGTGGCAATATGAGTCGGATGATCGGACTGGTCGAAGGTGATGGCGGTCTGGGACCACTTCAGGTAATGGGGTGTCACCGGAGCGACCATGTTTACTTCGCGATTGATGACCTTCAGTCGACTCTTACTTTCGACATCAGCGAAAATCATCAGAGTGGAATTGACTTGGGGGTATTCTTCACCGTTGTCTTCCCTGTCTTCAACTTTGTCTGACTCTTTCTCTTTGTCCTTGGCCTGCTTCCCTTGGAACTGTTGCATCAGGAGTCGACATTGTCGAGTGGTATGCTTAGGATAAATGAGACTTCCCTCTTCATCTTTCTTCGTGTGAATGTGGCATGGTAAGTCCATCACATCGTTCCCGTCCTGGTCTTTCACTTTCTTGGGGTTCCAAGGACCCTTGGGTTTCCCCTTAAACTTCCCTGGGGTCACAGCTAAGGCTTCCCCGGGGGCGACTGGCTCGGCCTTGCGCTTCTGCTTCCGACTGGAGTGTCCTCCGCCGGCCTCATTAGCGGCTGCCTTATACTTGCCACTCCGGAGTCTATCTTCCTCTTCTCCGTTCGCGTACTTGGTGGCGATTTCCATCATTCGACTCAGGGTCATATCCCCGGTTCGACCGAACTTCAAACTTAACTCCCTGTTTCTGACGCCTTCCTTGAAGGCGCAAACTGCCTGATGATCGGACACATTCTCGACCGTGTGATTCAGAGTGATCCACCTTTGGATATAATCCCTCAGGGTTTCACTCGACTTCTGAACACATGACTGCAATTCTGTCAACCCTGCCGGTCGCTTGCAAGTCCCTTCGAATGTCCTGACAAACACCTGGGCTAGATCTTCCCAAGTATAAATACTGCTGGGAGCCAACTGATTCAACCACGCTCTGGCTGATCCTTCCAACATGAGGGGCAAATGCTTCATGGCCACCTCGTCATCGCCGCCTCCGATCTGAAAAGCCACTCGGTAATCCTCGAGCCATGTGTCCGGCTTGGACTCTCCGGTGAACTTGCTGACTCCAGTCGCCAACCTGAAGTTGGGAGGAATCACTGCAGCTCTGATTGCTCTGCTGGAACACTCGGGACCTGAGACGCGAACTCTGCTGCTGGACGGCGCGCCTCTGTCACGGTCTTCTCGGTGAGCTCTATTTCGGTCGACCAGACCTTGAACGATGACGGATCTCGCATCAAAGCCTGGTTCCCTGGGGTCGACTGGGACCCTTCGCCCAATACTGAACTGGCGTCTGTCCTCTTGCCGTCGAGGAACGTACGACCCCGCTCTTGGGGCAGGAGAAGGCACTCGACGTTGATCGTTGCGATCAAATCGGTGCTCATACCGCTCGTGCCCTTGGTATTGATCCTCGTGCCGGCCTCTGTGTCCTTCACGCCTCGGGGGCGACCTTGGACTATGAGCCGACTGAACGGAATTCGCAGCGACGGATCGACTGTGAATCCTGTTGCGCGACTGAGATACGGCTGAATTCTGGTCACCCGCTGCACGGAGCAAATCTCTGATCTGCAATAGACATCTCCCTGCCTCTGACTGTGAAGGCTGGATCGACTCCGCTATGCGAGCCGCAGCTGCCAAATTCTGAATCGGGGTACGGTATACCTGGGTCGACGGCTGGAAGAGGCGACGACGACTGGACTCGGGAACGGGCGGTCGTGCGCGCTCGTCGAGTGCTCTCTGAAGATTCTCCAGTCGAGTACGTTCAGCCAAGTTGGCCAAGCGCACCTCCTCCAGGGCTCGTGCCTCAGGGGTTTCTCCAACGATAGGAGTGTGAAGGGCGTCCATGTTCCGGCGACGGAGTTCCTCCCTCTGCACTGAGGTAAGGGGCTCGGGCCTGTACTCTTCTTGGCCCCGCGCCGGAATCCCCCCTGCGGCAACCTCTTCGGTGTGGGGGAATCCGGGGGGACTACGTGGTCCGTCGACCATTAGTACTTCCGCCGCTGGATCACTGCTGTCGCACTCGGACGCAGTCTCTACGGAGCCAGTCGAACAGGCCGTAGAGTGACTCGTCGGGCTCGATTGCCGCGACTCGGGGGATGGCCGACTGGCGGGCCAGTGCGTGCTTCACCCACCGCTGGAGTCTCGACCGACCGGTGCGCTTGCGCCGGTGGGAAACTGATGACGACGATGGCGAAACGAATGCCGACCCGTACTGGGTCGACGGTTGCCGCAGGAGGACGCCACGGACGCATGCGCGAAAATGCGTGGCTCCGCGGGCGGGAAGCGCGTCCACGTCGAGTGGAGCCTCCTGCAGCCAAGCAGAGTTGTCAACGATGAAGGAGAGAGCGCCGAGACGGATCTCGCGGCTCTCGACCATGACTCCGCTCGAAAACATGATGTGGGGTGAAAGAATCCCAACTCCTCCAACAAATCGGTAGAACACCTGCCCCACGGTGGGCGCCAACTGTCGTGGTTCTAAGTCTGACAGTAAGAATGGGGGATAAGTATGAAGAGGCAAGATCCTAGCTATGGAGTAGTTGTATGCGCAAGGAGTTTTACGAGTTCGGGCCCTTCTCTGAGGAAGTAACAGCCCTACGTCTCGGAGCCCGGAGGCAGTCGACTGGATTATGTGTGTGTGTGTGTTACAAAGTTCCGAACCCCCGTCATAGTGGAGGGGGGTGGCTTATATAGAGTTCGCCAGGACCCCAGCCAACCCACGTTACAAGGAGTTTAATGTACATAAAGAGAGGGGGTTACTGGTAACGCCTGCGATAAAGGACCATGAAGGCCATAAAAGCTACTTATGAGATGACCATTTGTAGGCAGTGCCTTTAGGTATTCTTATAGTCGAGTGGCTGTCTTCATGGTCGACTGCTTGTGCTTCTGGTCGAGTACGCTCGTGTCCGTCGACTGGGCTGACCAGGTCGACTGAAATGTTGATACTTCTTAGAATGTCTTTCATTGTAGGAGTCATGTCCTTGATTGGGTACCTCAGGTATGATAAGTTACCCTACCCTAGGTACGTATCCTCATCAGTCACCGCAGCAAAATGCCGACGAAGCTGCACAGCCGTGATCCTCCAACACCAGCACTGCCGAGAGAACACGCCACCAACAATCCAGACGAGGAGCCGCCGCATCCTACCACGCCGTGCAAGGGCCTGCTCCACCACGTCGGCCTTCACCCGCACCAGGGACTGCCAGGCAATGGAGACAGCACCAAAGACCCAGATCGAATCTGAGACGATTCAGATCCGGCCCGCACCTCCATCCACAATCCAGCGCCCGCGCCTCCGAGAGCACCACCGCAAGCCCCTCACGAGGAGGCCGCCGGCCGCCCGCTGCCCGCAGGATCTCCTTCCTGGCTGGGCCTCGTCGGCGCCGCCGTCTCCATGGCTGAGCTCGCGCCACCGCCACCATCAGCGCCCGCGCACCACCAACCTCCACCACTCTGCAGCAGCTCGCCTGGATCCGCCTCTCCGTCGCGCTCTCCGCCGTGCGCCGACGACCATCGCGACGAATCAGGCCGCCGGCCACCCCATCACCATGGCCGCCCCGGAGACGTCCCGCTCCGCGCGAAGGGGATCCGTCGAGGGAGGCCGCCAGCACCCGCCGCCTTCGGCAGCCGGGCGCGGCCGCCACCGCCGGCGCCGGCGGCGGCAGCGGCCGGAGGAAGCGATCTGAGGCTTGGCTGTTCTAGGGTTGGGGGAGCCTCCGGAGCCGCACGCGCGTGCGACCCGGGAGGCGAGAAGTTGGCACCGCAAGTTCGGAGAACAAAATGGAGTACTGGTTCTAAAACATCTGGTATATGCATGCCCCCTTGTACGAGCTGGACCCACCGCATTAACTGCCCGTTCCGTGTTAATTTTTGCAGCCGCCTTGCACTGTTTCTCTGCTCCCCTCACTGTAGTCGTTCCCATCGTTATCTCGTCCCCACGCCCACGCCCGCACCACCACACCACAATCCCTCTGCTTTCCTCCGTCCCAGCGAGCAACGGCCGTGCTCCGGCCCGCGCCGCCGTGCCCCTTCTCGACCCACGGGGCTAACCGCAGCTCCCCCTGCCTCCTGTATGACCTGGCACCACCTCCAATGCCACCCATGCGTCGCCGGTCCTCGGGATGAAGCTCTGCTGCCACATCGCCCCCATCCACCAACGGATCCGACCTCCCACGCCACCTCGCACACGGCCGTCGATGAGTCCAGGTACTGTGGAAGCATGACGGCGACGATCTGTCACTACAGATCTGGCACGGGCTGAGACTTCGGGGACGAAGGCCGGCGACCAGGCAAGGACCAATCCGGCGAGCTCTTCACCAAGTCATTTTGTTTCCTCGTTTTTTCTCTCTGAAATATTTCTTTACTTGTTTTTTCTCTCTGAAAACTGTATCTCTTTCCTCGATTTTTCTCTGGAGGTTTCCTGGAATTCTTTTAGGAGATAAGATTGTTGCGGCGAACTCTTCTCCAAATCATTTTATTTCCTCTTTTTTTTCTCTCTAAAAAGTTTCCTGGACTTTTTTTTGTAGAAGATTAGATTTGTGGTGTTCAAATCTGTTTTTTTACGGTGACAACTCTGAGAAATTAGTAGTTTTCTCATGACTGTGATTTGCAATTTTCACCTTCAAAATTTGGGCATCTTAGATTTTGGGGTGAATTGTCCTCTTCTTATTTGAAATTTCGGTTATTAATCAGTGAAATTCCACAAAGTGCTTTTTCGAGTAGTTATATTGCTCGATCAATGAGTTGTTGATGGATATGTAATTGTAGTTACTTTTTGTTGCATCACAGAATAATCTCATCAAGTATTATCACTGTCAAAGTTGTAAATTTGTTGATGGATCTACCGTCTTCGAATGTATTTGCTGACAAACTATGTTATCTGAAATCAGTGTGTCAAGATTCACTGTCAAGTTGTATGGGCAGTATTTTTTTGTGCATGGATGGGTCTGATGAAGGGAGTTGTTTCCAGCTAATGAAGATATGTCAGTGAATTTTCTTGCCAGCTCCGACTTGGCTGTTCTTGCATGTAGTTGTCAGTGCCAATTTGCAGTGTTAATTCAGTACAGTGGCTAATTAACTACCCAGGAAGCATGATCACTGATATAACCTTCTTTTTCGTTCACTTGTTCACTGAACCTATGTTGTCTGTAGTTGGTAATGTATTGTCAGTTTTAGGATTGAGGCATAGATAATTAACGATCCACGAAGCATTATACACTGACCTTCTCGGTAAGCTTGCCTCCTGCAATTTGCAAATGTGTTGTTCACGCGGTGTACTGTCAGGTCTATATTACTGGCTCATGTAATCCTTGGTTTACAGAAGTGTGTTGTAGATGAAATACACTGTCAGTGCTAAACACTATTGTTTCCAAATTTTAATCTTTACGCCGGCACCAATCTCTCCACAATTTCACACGGAAGTACATTGCAATATTCAATGCCATGGCATTGATTGATTGTAATCAGGTCATCTAAAAACACTTTCAGCAGTCTCTGCTTCACTGCAAAGGTCAATAAATTCATGGGCCCGCTTTCAGGTATAACTTTGCTGTATATCCAATGTATCTATCTCGCGAAGAATGATTCAGTCATTTAATGGCTCGATGTGGGGAGAGTAACGGCCGGGTAAGATTTCAGTGGGTGGAGCACCTATGTGCTACAAATCCGCGTCCATCGTTTTTGACACTACACTAGTGCCAGAAACGTTCTTATATTATGGGATGAAGGGAGTACCTTTGATCCTCGCCATTGCAGAGCACGCAGCAGCACAGATGCATCTGCATCGGTGCGCCCTCGCACACCAGGCCACTCTTGTGGCGAAGCCCCCGGCGGCCCTCGCATCCCCGCGGTGGCGGCGCTCGATCCACAACCCCCGCATGCCGTGGCGGCGATCAAGGCCATCCGCGGCGTGGACTCCGATGACGGTTAGCCCCGAAGGGAACCACACGGGATCATCTTGCTTGTCAACGTTAACTAACAAGAGAACTTAGAGAAGGAACCCCTCCACCGAGACCTCCCTCTGTCGCTCACGCGGGCGGCAGGGGAGGAACCCTAGCCGCCTCAGACCAACAGCCTCCTTCTCCTCCTCCCTCCACGCCGCCGCCTGCTCGCGCCGGCGGGCAAAGACCGGCCGGCTTCGCCAGCGGCGAGGTGCTTTCTCCCTCTCGCGTGGTGGGGTCGCCGTGGGCTAATCCAATCAGGCCAGGGCGCGTCGTGGTGCGGGACGGCCCGGCGGCGCTGTGGCGGCGATTGCCAGCGATGGGCTGCACAGGGGCGATGGTTCGTGCTGGTGCTAGCGACGAGTTCCTCTGTTCGCGGGATCGAGGCAGCACGGGAGGTGGTCGCTTTTCCGTTGGGTCACGATGGGGTGTCCTGGTCAGGTCCGGTCAGACCTGACTTCGGGTTGCTCAGGCGAGGTGCCGGAGGTGGCGGCGGGGCTGGGGCGTATGTTGCGCGCTGGCTGGTGTGCTCGTGGCGGCGGCGGCTCTCGGATAGGGATCTGGCGCAGGCGGGCGGCGCGGGGCGGGCTGCGACCTCGGCGGCGCTCCGCAGCCATTGTAGGGCGGCTCGGGGCGGCCCCTCGGGGTCCCGGCATGGATGTGGGTTGTCATAGTGGCTTATGACGGTGGTCTAGGTTGTTTCACAGTGGCGGCCGGTGATCTCCGGCGTCGGCCCGTCGGGGAGCGGGCTGTATCGGCCTTCGGTCCCTCTCCTCATCGCCTGGGCGCTATCTTCGTCGAAGGGCTCGCCCTCTCCCAGCTCCGGTCCATCGCTCGTCTCGCACCCGATGCTATGGGACCGACCTCGTCTCGCGTCCAGCAGCAGGATCGAGCTCGTCTCGCGCCCGACAGCAGGAAAGACCTCGTCTCGCGCCCGGCAGAAGGACTGAGCCCAGTCTTGTGCCCGGTGCTGCAGAAGGGTCGATGAAGGCCAGTTTTGGCCGGCCTCTTAGGGTCTCGGCGCTGGGGGTCGCCCAGGGGTGCGAAGGACGGGGCATTTCCACTCGTCTCTTTGCTTGGAGTAGCGGCGGGTCTCGGGTCAGGTGGTGTCAAGGTTTTGGATGCCGGGGCGGTGGCCCTGGTGATGGTAGCGCGGTGCTCATGGGCAGAGCCTGTGGCTTAGTGCTGCCTGGTGACTATGGTCATGTGGGCGACATGGTTGCCGGGGTGTGGCATTTGGTAGTGGTGATTGTTGGTCGGGGTGAAAACCTACTCTACCTTCGGACGGACCGGTGGCAACTAACCGTTCCCTTCTTGAAGGCGTTGTCGCGGCCTTCATTACCCGTCCTGTTGCTCCAGGGGAAACCTTGACCCTCGTGTCGGGCGGTGGCGGTGCTCCGGTGTCGTTCCCGTACTGAAGGCGCCGCCTTGTAGCCCACGGTTCGTCGTATGCGGCTTCATCTTTTAGCGGTGGCGTGTTCACGGTCGAGAAGTCTGATACCTTTGTAGTGCTAGGGGTGGTGTTGCTGCGCTCAGCGTCTTTCTATCCTGCCTTGGGTGTGTGTTGTGTTGGCGTGTGTTTGTAGCGAGTTATTGATCTTCGTTGCTTTATATATAAAGCGGGGCAAAAGCCGAACCGCACGGATGAGAAATTGGGGAGTTCTTATCCATGTGCTATTTCGTAATTTGGTCCTTCGTATTTCCCTTAGTAACGGAAACGCTCTACATTTCTGTATGAGCCTTTAGCTTATTCTAATATATAGGATAATCCTCAAGCTCTATCCTAATTTCGTGTAAGTTCTTGCAACTTTTGTGTTGAACTCACGGGTCAACAAAATTTTGCCGTTAAGCCCTTTGGCCTAATGAATTTTATGAATGGGCTGTCATACTCTTTAGACTTTGCGGTTCATCCCTTAGGCAAACTGTTTTTGGCAATTTGACCTTTAAATTATATTCTTTATTGTGATGGTGCAGTGGCAACCACAGAAACTCAGGCAGCAACCAATAAAATAAGGGGAACCAAAATAAAGAGGCATTCCTCCAAGAAGATAATATACGGCATCTCTCCTCTAGAATAGAGGTGGGCCAAATCCCTCTCGTATGATGATATAGGTGTGTGCATCAAGCCCCACAGTGACAAAAGGAAACCCCGAGAGAGCAACCTGCGATTTTTTTTGTAAACCCATTGACAATTCATAGAAGGAGCAAGAGACAACGAAGGAACCAATAAAAGGAGCAACCAAAATGGCCAAGTAGAAGTAGAAAAGACACTACAGGACGGAAGGGAGTGTACCCAAACGCATGGTGAAGGAACCTTAGTGGCCCTGCCCAATGAGAATTGCTGGGAGATCTGCCGATACTGCGAGCGTCCATGGTGTGGCTTGTGATGTAATCATGTAAACGAGAACATGAGGCAAACTGGACGTCATTCCCACATTATACGATCATTCTGCAAACTCATAGGTAAAAGGTCAAATTTTAGTATAGAGCACATATGTAAATGATTAAGCAAACATGTAAACTGTCAAATTCTTAATGAGCTCTGCTTTCAGCTAAGCGTGCAAAAGCGACGAACAGAAGGTGGGGTCAACTAAAACAAATTTTGATGAAAACTGACACATTAAATCAGGAAAGCTTGCAGAATGGCAAATTTTATTTATAGAACAAAAAATATCAGCAAATGTCGGACTACTCTCTTTGTAATATTTTTCATCAGACACATCTAAGGATCCAAAATCACTCAACAAAATTGTTATTTATAGGATCATTTATCCATAAACCATGAAGCAACCTTAGTAACTTCAAGACAATATACCATGAAAAAGAGCATAATCAATCTACCCAGATTGTCAGACATGGATCATTGCGATAGCAAAATGATCAGAACTAAAATACATTAAGAGCAACAGAAACATGCAACGATTGGCCTAATTATTTGATGCATATCTTTGACAGCCTGCCTTTGAACTGCACGTTTGTGCCACAGAGGACTAAAACTAAGACCATAAAGATCAGAGAAATAAGGGGACAAATATTGGATAAACCAGCTAATGGGTTCTTAAACCAAGCCAGCCAACAAAGATATTCAGTTAGCACTTACTACTGCAGATTACTATAATAATTATACACTCATATATGCATCAATACATGCTTCAAAAAAGGTAATTTGTAGTGAGTATGTGACTACCAATCCCCAAATAGTTATTTGGATGAGAGGGATTGATATGTATCATACAAAAGCATACACCGATTAGAAGACAACCAAAATTTCAAAATTAGATATAGCAATTTTTTCGGAATCACATGGACACATTAGCGGCAGGAATGAATGAAATGTACAGAAAAATAAGACAGATCAGAGGCCAAACTCTGTAGCTACTGTTCGAATGCACACTACGCCATGTCTTATATATGAAATTGCAACCAGGTACAATCGGTAATGAACAGTTTGGGTCCATGTAAACAAGTAATGTAAAAATTTGCCTTTTTACTTATGAGGAAATATCAACAATTAATCGAGTTCTATGGAAGATCTGGACACGCCTAGATACATGAGGTAGCTACCGAGCTACAAAGTTAAGATAGGTTAATCAAAAAGCTTCTAATATTGAAAACAATGTACTTGTACACGAACTGCAAAACTATTAGTTTCATTATTGACCAATCAAGTACGTTCACACAGTATATTCAAAATTAGTTGATTGATACTCCCTCCTTTCCGGTTTATAAGGCTCAATTCAAAATTCTCACCAACCAAGGTAGATGGTGAGTGGTGAAATACTTTTTGTAGTTTGCAAAAGCACCCAATTAATGCTCTTGTTTTTCTCAAAAAAGCATGTTTACCAATGCATTAATTGCAATGCATGCATGCATAAATTACATGCATTGGTCTATTTTCTATTAGTACTTGCATGCAATGATTTAATGCACCTTGAAATCTGAACATGTGATGGAAAACAATCAAATTGAGCCTTATAAAATGGAAAAACTAAAATTTTGAGATAAGCCCTATAAACTGGAAAGGAGGGAGTAACTTCTAATACTGATTAGTTCAATTGATAAGCTTATAACACTATCAATAAACAACCAAAAATTGACGAAGGTTTCGTGAGAGCATGACATCTTGCAACTAGCGGTGCATTTCAATCAGTGAGAGCAGCCTTACAAGGAACATCAACAGACGTTGTAGTCACTGCATCGAAATCTCTACTCCTAATGTCTCAGTTGGTAGAATAGCCTCCATGGTTTTTTTTCGTCTGGTTATATTTAGTCTAGTTATTTTCGTCTGGTTTATTTTCGTCTTACATCCCACCACCATATCTTCTGACGTTGGTTTTTTACCCTCACAATAAAATATTTCCTAACCTTTTCAAATTTTCCCAACTAGAAACGTTACAAACAGGCAGGAGCTGATAGCACATTACCAATCAATAATATTCAGTTTTATGGCAATCAATTTCAAATGCTAAATTTCCTAATGCGTGGATCTTTGCCTTTTCTAAGAACCAATCTCTACAAGGAGGAGTAACCTTATCCTCGTAACCCTATCTCTTGTGGAGACGACGGAGACAACGATCCCCATCGGCGGCGCTGCCTCCTCTCTACGTGACCTCACGGCTCCACTCCCATCGAATCCGCACCGGCTCCCCTCCATCATCATCCTCGTGCCGCCGCGACCTCCTCTTCATGCGGCCCCGCGACTCCGCTCCCAAGCGAGACTGCCTCGAACGCTGGCGTACCGACAGTCCAACGTCGGCATCCCGTGATCTCCATGACCAGGACTCCCTCCTCTCCGCGTGCCCCCCACGATGCGGGGCTCTAGATGCTCGGACTTGCCTGCCAAAGCTCCACCTGCAAACTAAAGGTTTGACACATTTTTCTGACTTTTTTTGCAATTCAGTTCCTCCCATATACAAGATATGATATGAGCATAAACATATGTATACCATGAAGGTCGAATATATATGCACTCGACTTTCATTCTTAATTTTTAAGCATTCTTGGATGTACATCTTTGGGTCTGGTTCCACTGTGTGTTGGTCTGTTCTCTGTTGTCATGCCGCATAGAGCTGATGGTTTGGAAAATGTCTAATGATACAGCTTCATTAGTTGTACTAAACTCATCTCCCAATGGTTAACTGAAGGAAAAACAACGAGTCATATTTCTCAATCGGATATTTCAGTAACTATTGAGCGTCAGCAAAAAGAAGAAAATAAATATGGTTTGCTCATTTTTGTAATTTTACTAGGAGGTATTAAAACAAGGTAAAATAACATAATTATTACTATTAGCCAGATTAAAGTTTCAAGTTGCGTTGAGATATGTGAATGTTTCGAAATGATTTTGCTTTGGCTCTATCTAGAGCGTGCAGTAAGGCTTGGTTTAACTGAAATGTATCTTCTGCGCAAAAAAAAAAAAAACTGAAATGTATCTACTGTAATGTGGTCACTTCTTAACTTTCCACACCGAACTTATTTTCCAGATTGCAATGCCAGAATTTTATAGCTGATTTATTTTCAAGGGAACTGAATCTAAGAGAATGTTTTCAGGCTTCAATTAAATCTTGTTTAGTTGGTGTAATGACTAGCCTTTACATTGGTACATGCAACAAGTAGATATTTCTTTTATGTCAACAGTGTGTGTGAACCCTGTGGAGGAGCTCGCAAAGACATCAATCAAGATGTGCTTATGAAGTCACAAGCTCATGCCGCGGCACATCTCACTCTGAGTTGTCCGTGAACTTAATAGATGTGTTGTACCAAGGAGAAGAGCTTAATGGATGTGGTGTAACAAGGAGAAGTCATGTCAACACAAGCAACCCCACCACTTCTCTCGTGTCGTAGGACAACTCAGAGTCGGTATGCTATTATCATTTCTTGCGGGAACTTTAGGTGCTTGAACCCCGCTCCCCGAGTCGCTCCCGCGGGTGACTCCGGGAGCCAACCCCAGCGCCACCCCCTCCCTCCCTCGCCCCGGCTCCCCTCCCCCGCCGCCGCCGGTGGCGTCGCCGGCCAAAGGCCGCGCGGCGTAGGCGGCGGCGGGGCGCCTTCTTCCCACGCCTGGGGTCTTGCGTCGCGGGGCGCGGTCCTCCTCGGTGGCGGCGGTGGTCGTCGGCTCTCCCTCGTGCTCGGCCCCTTCCCTTCAGCGTCCTGGCGTCCCAGCGGTGCCCCCCATCCTCCCCCCATGGCGGATCCGGGGTGGGTGTGCGGGGTTCATGCTGGCGTCGGATCTGGGTGCCTCTGCCCAGATCCGGGAGGTGGCGGCGGCGGTTGCCCTTGGGGGTGGCCGACGGCCGGGCTCAGGTGGTGGCGTGGCGGCTGGCAGCTCAGCTGCTCCGTGTGGGGGGTGGGGTGCTGGCCGGCTCTGGCCAGGGCGCGGCGGTGTGTATGTGGTGGAGGTGGCGGCGCAGGTGTGGTGGTGCGTGGGGCGGCGCAGGTGGAGCGACCGGTGCGCTGGCCGATCTGGTGGCTGCGTGCCCGGCGGACTCAACGCCTGGAGTCCGGCGGGCGGCGTGGGATGGGCAGTAGCCTGGTATGGCTGCTGCTCCGGCCATGGAGGGATCCACGGTAGCTTGGCGTGTCGGCTGTGGCGGCGGCTGACATTCTCGGCGTCTGTTCGTTCGTAGGCGGCGTGCGGCGGCCTTCGATGCCTCTCCCCGTCGCCCACGCACCACTTCCGTCGAAGGACCGGGCTTTTCTCAATTGTGGTACATCGCCCGTCTCGCGTCCGGCAGCAGGACCGCGCCCGTCTCGCGCTCGGCAGCAGGACCGCGCCTGTCTCGCGCCCGGCTGCAGGACCGCGGCCGTGTCGGGCCCGGCGGCAGGACCGCGCCCATCTCGCGCCCGGCGGCAGGACCGCGCTGGTCTCGCGCCCGGCAGCAGGACGGGCCGATGGCGGCTAGTTGGGGGCAGCTCAGGGGTGCGAAAGGCGGGACCTTTCCACCCGTCTCTATAGGTGGCGTGGCGCTGGGTAACTGGTAAGGTGGCGTCGAGGCTTTGGATGCCGGGGTGGCGGCCCTGGTGGTGGTGTCGCGGTGCTCATGGGCAAAGCCCGTGCCTTGGTGCTGCCCAGTGACCATGGTCGTGTGGGCGGCATGGTCGCCGGGGTGTGGCGTTCGGTGGCGGTGAGTTTGGGCCGGGGTGAAAACATGTCCTATCTTCGGACGGACCGGCGGTGGCGAAGCTCGCTCCCTTCCTGAAGGCGTCGTCGCGGTCACCATTGCCCGTCGTGTTGCTCTAGGGGAAACTCTGACTCTCGGGTCGGGCGGTGGCGGCGCTCCGGTGTCGTATCCTTCCTGAAGGCACCGCCTTGGAGCCCACGGTTCGTCATATGCAGCTTCATCTCTTCGCGGTGGCGTGTTCACGGTCGAGGACCCGACTGCTCTTGTAGTTTGGGGTGGTGTTGCTGCGCTCAGCGCTTATGTATCTTGCCTTGGGTGTGTGCGTGTGTTGTGGTGGCGTGCGTTTGTACCGGGATGTTGTTGGTCGATGCTTTATATATAAAGCGGGGCGAAAGCCTTTTTCGGTATTATCATTTCTTGCTTTGTTAAACTAAGGTGTGCTATTATCTTTTTTGCTACCTTTCTAATCATTGTGCCTCGGTTTATCATTTTATTTTCTGCAGATTTAGTGGGTCTTGAACTCTGCCTATGTCTTCTAAGCATAGCCGGTCCCAAGCCCAGATAAAGGAGGAGGGTTGTGATAGGCTTGGCAAGCCAACATAAAAACTAGCCAGTCCCATAGGTATGAAACCCATTTGAGCGAGAGTAGTACTTGGATGGGTGACCTCCCGGGAAGTCCTCATGAAATGGTTTCATATCTAAGGGTTGTGATAGGCTTGGTGAGCCAACGTAAACATTAGCCAGTCTTTTGGGTTTGAAACCCATTTGGGCGAGAGTACTACTAGGATAGGTGACTGCCTCCTGGGAAGTCCTCGTGAAAGGGTTTCATATCTAGCCTACCCCAACTTGTTTGGGATAAAAGGCTTCGTAAGTAAGTAAGTAAGTATATAGTGGGTCTTGGCTCTAGCTAATTGATCTTTGACATGTGTTTCAGCGCATGCTAATTTTCCTTCCAAATTCCTCACTATGGCATACCATGTACCACAATCCATATCTTGATAAATAAATCTGGTAGGTACATAGTTATGGTGTCTGCTGTCTTTTGGTTATGTTTCCAATTTGAATTCGTCACGTTGAGTTGTTTTCTACACGAGATTGCAAGGTCGGGGGACATATTTAAGTTTCTAGCGGATAAATATTGCCATCGTGATGGTATCATGAACTTAATTTAGTCATGTTGCCCATCAAATTTGCATATTGTAATCATATATATTTCTAACAGAAAGTTGCTTGCTATAAGAAATGCTAATGGTACCTTTTGTTATTCATACATTCTAAAATCTCTCTGAACATGGGCTTCCTTTAATGTTCTGTGACCTCCTTTCTACAGTTACAGTATCATGATTTTATGAAACAAACAAATGAACATGGATATGGCATCAATAGAAAATTTGGTCCTTTGGCTATGTTGCCGTTCGTCGTCCTGGCCCATGGCTGCACCAACCCTATAGAGACGGTCAAGTTCAGCATCGACAGATTCACGGAGGCGGTGACAAATCATAGGCACCGGGTTAATGACAAACAAGATGCTCTTCATGCTCAACCTCCAACATCAATTTCTAGCATTACGGTTACACCGGGTTCCAAGAAGATCGTGGAGCAGACATCATGGACAAGGAAACCTCCTAGGCATCACCTTGCACCAAGGTCTTCATTGAGGTACCGTAAAAATCCTTATTACGACCTGGGTTGGCATGTAGAATATACCTAGGGTTCACCTACCTGGGTCCTGGGACCATCATCTGCCGAAGGGGTGCAACTCCATGCAGAGCAGTGGCTGGGGTAGTGATCCGTCATCCACATTCGGCTACAACACACCTAATTCTGATGAGAGTTAGGAATTTGGAGAAGGAGCTGCAGCCAGAACTTTGTAAGGACAAAAACGGCAACCCTCCAGCACCAAATGATCAAGCATAAGAAAAGTGTAATAGGCATCTCTCCCTCCTTGATTCTTCCGAAGCTTGGGGGAGGTTGCTAGGTCTCTTGTAGATCTATCTAACTTTCTTCCATTAGGTACATCATCTTAGTGGCATATTTAGTTCTTGGAATTTAGTTCCAAAACGTGTTATTACTCCTTCAAAATAATATTGTCGATGTATCCGATGATGTGAGGATATATATAATAAAGAGGTGGCATGAGAAATTCCTTTTGCTTTCGTTAATTTATATTCTAACATTACCATTGATAAATCACGGTGGACATGCGGCCACGCGAGGATGGTATCTCATCCGTTCGCTGCACATAGATCAGTGCAGTATTTGTACAACTAGCCATGTACAGTCCATGTATGACACGTCAATAAGTGTGAATGCCCCACCACACAATAAGTATGTATGCCCCATCACACAATAAATGTACTGATCACACATTATTGTTTTAGAGGAGTTAATCGGCAGCCTGCACCACCTTCTGCATTTTCTCCCATCCTTTCTCCATCCAGCAGCTTCTCTCTTACTCATCCTCCTCCTCCAGTTCATGCATTCTGCTCATCCTCCTTCTCTAGTTCATGCATTCGGTTCATGTGCATAGCTAGCTAGAACTCATCCATGAACATACATAGCTTCTTTTCGAAAAAAATGTAGATGTGGAGTCGTAGTAATACTGGACTTCATATCCCTCATCTGTTCTTTTTCTCTCTCAATCCTCTACGTCGTAGCATCAGTATTGTATCTCCATCAACTTCTCCAACACCATTATTTTATGTTCATGTCCTAATGTCGTTCGTGTGTTCATCAATGTCCTGGATCGGAGCAGCTCTTTAGCTTCTCCAGCGACACCCCGCAAAAGAAAAAAAGCTTCTCCAGCGACACCCATGGAAATGAGGTCCCTCCCCACTAATCAATATAAGTTGAGGTTCATGTCGTAGAGTCAACTGTGCAGATGTATCTAGGGCGAAAAAATTAGCTAATGCTAGCTCTAGCAGTTTGCCATTCTTGATTCTGTCGAGTGCTAATGTTCTAAGCGCCTAAATGAATATTTGCATGCAAGTTATTAATTATAATATCGATGCTAGTGCCATGTGATTTACTGTTTATGCATTGTAAAATTTTACATTCTGCCTCAAATTATAAGAAAAACATGTGTACCCTCTAAGCCATACGTGCCGGCCACACTCAGGAGGGAACATTAATACATCCTTATCATGCACAATCAATGCCTGGTCGAATCCAAATGCACCATTAATCAATCGTGTCCCCATACATCTAAATTGATGGCATTCAAGACCTGGACAACGGTCACATGTTGAGGACTTGAGGGTCAAGAAGCTGGTGAACATATGAAGCTAGTGTTCTGTCCTGACATTGTCAAAGAGGAAAAAACAGTATGAGCGAGTGCATGTTGTATGGATAGCAAATGATAGCCTAGATGGGTTCTAAAAAAAATGACAGCCTAGATGAATCAACTTTGTCAACGCATGTGTAATACTGTAGCATTAACATGAATGCATGTCTCTGATGAATTGATATAACACTACAGCTCCCTTATACACACACAAAATGAACTTGGGCAAAAACAATCCACAACAAAAACAGCAGGCCACACTTGTTAAGTGACATTCAAGGCGTGCAGGTTCGAGACAGGGACACGTTTAAACGCCTACCAGCAATGGACTACCAGACAAAGATGTATACATACGAATTTATAGCTTCTCGGCCCACTCTGTTCATGGTGTAATTTGGCTAATAGTTTGTATGATCGGCCCAATTAATTTAAATGATTGTGGTCATATTATTGGTCCATATTATATTTGCCCTTGTTGTTTAGTTTGAAATGCAGGCGTGGTCATAGTCCAATGTAGATGATGCATCAGGAGATCAGGCTAACTGAAGTTATTTACCCAGGGCAAATATATGGAGTTTTGCATGGATTAGCGGCTACTTGGACAAATTCTCGTACGCTGGGCTAAACTTTGGTTGCTAAGATGAAGATTCTTGCATGAGGCATGAGCTATGGAGTCACGTATGAGAAGATGCAACAATATATGATGAATGATCAATCATTATTAGCCGATGTGATTAGCAACCTTGCCGGATTATTTTATTATTTTCCTTGTAGGCTTATGGGTATTTATACGTATAACTTGGGCTGTGATTGCGAGGTGACCGGAATATTTTATATATTCATATAAGGTGAAGAGTAGTATACATGGTAGCCGAATCAGATCCTGATCGGCTTAGTTTTGGAGTTCTATACTTGTACGACAAGTACTTCTGTATACGCCAAGTCCCGCGTGCCTTAATAAATAGGCCATGGCCGATTGAGAAAAATAACAATCGATCTATCAATACGAACTACTTTTTCACGTACGTCTATTTTCTGTCGCTACTTCCTGCCAAGCCCTAGCAGCCCTAGGGTTTGGCGATCTTTGCCATTTTGTGCTGGAAAGCGGCCGGTTCTCCTCCACGAAAGCGAGGAAATCTTTGTTGCTTTGCCCGTAAAGCAATCGTTCGTCGTCACGAAAGCACGACAAATATCCTGGTGTTGCGCGGCGATTTCGCGTGCCAACACAATTGGCGACCACGCTGAGACAAGAAGAAGAAGAGCTACACGATGAGTACCGAGTCCAAGAACGGGAGCGACATCGACCCGGAGAACGTCATCGCCGTCACACTCGACGATCTGTCGGAAGATGTTCGGCGCGAGCTTGAAGATGAGCTGGAGAAAGAAAAGGTTGAGAGGTTGAAGCTGAAGTTGGCTGGATACGCGAAGACGAGGAACGGTGTCGTCAAAAAGGTAGTTCCGAGCCCTTCCAATGCTCAGGTAAAAAACTCAACCGAGGAAATTGCTCATCTAATTGATGTGTCCGTAGCTAGTAAATATGGTTCTGATATGGAAAATATGGCGCGTACAATTACTAAAGTAGTAGCTAATAGACTTGAAGAATTTAAGGTGCAATTTAATAAAGATCTTGAAAATTGTCTACCTGGTCATGTACGCTCATTAGTGTTGCAAGTCAATGATGAGTATTCTGGAAAAAGACCGATGCCAATAGACAGTAGCGAATTTAACAATTTGCCAAGTAATATACATACGCCTAGTGCATCGGCTAATGCTATGTAGCCTTACGCCCCTTTAAACAATAATCTAGATGGCCGGAACTATGTTGGTAGTTCGGCTAATAATTTTGTTCCTAGTACTATTGCTCCTATTGTTTCGACTTCGGTTCCAGAAAATCACAATAGCAATAACCGAAGTTTTGGATTTAATTCTAATATGCAGCAGCCTAGTTATCAGACAGTGACATATAGTATGCCACAGCTGCCGCCTGTCGGTACCGGGTTCCGTATGGGCCGGTTCCTGATTCATATTTTAGTGGGACTCCGTTGCAAACTTCGCATGCTCCAGTTTCTTTGCCGGAATTTCCCCCACGTGCTGGTGTTCCATCTGCTCCACAAGCCAGTTCTCTACAGCCCAATAATAACTTTAAGGATCAGCTTGCTAACATACTTGGAGAATTTGGTTTAGAACCTAAGGGCAGAGCACGTGCATATCAAAAACCATACCCTGATTATTTTGACTCGACACCATATCCTCGTGGTTTTAGAATTCCAGATTTTGTTAAATTTACGGGGGAAGATGGTAGATCTACTTTTGAGCATGTGGGACAATTTTTAGCACAATGCAGCAAGGTCGGCACATCGTATGTTTTTAGATTAAAATTGTTTCCATTATCTTTATCCGGTACTGCATTTACTTGGTTTACATCACTTGCTCCTAATTCTATTTCAACATGGGCACAATTGGAGCAAAAATTTCATGAGTATTTTTATAGCGGTGAAACAGAACTTCGACTTTCAGATTTAACTATGGTTGGGCAGAAATATAATGAGCATGTTCATGATTATATTAGGAGGTTTAGAGATGTCAAAAACCGATGTTTCAGCTTGACCATAGCCAAAAAGGATTTAGCCGATCTTGCCTTTTCGGGTCTACTTGCTCATATTAAGGATAAACTAGAAGGGCAAGAATTTTTAGATGTCAATCAAGTTTTGCAGAAGGCTTTGGCGCAAGAAAACCGTGCTAAGGAAATTAAACAATAGCCGGTTTAAAGGTAATAGAAATAAAGAGAAAGATAACCATGTAGTTAATGCCTTAGATTATGATAGTGATTCGGCTAGTGAGGATGATGTTAATATATGTGTAGCCGAATGGGTTCAAGCGCCAAAGTCAAAACCTTTTGCATGTTCTGCTTTAAAACCTACACCTGCTAGAAGAGACGAAATTAGATATACTTTTGATATAAGCAAGTGTGATAGAATTTTTGATATGTTACTGCAAAATAAATTAATTAGAGTGAGGGAGGGTCATGTAATTCCACCTGAAGAAGAATTGGGTAGAAGAGCTTATTGTAAGTGGCACAATTCTTTTTCTCATGCTACTAATGATTGTAACGTGTTTCGTCGACAGGTGCAATCGACCATGAATGAAGAACGATTGACGTTTACAGAAGGTTCTAAGATGAAGCTCGACAGCGACCCTTTTCCTATCAATGTGGTCGAGCTTGAGAATAAAAAAAATGCTTATTCGGTCGGATCAGACCGAATCCGCAAGAGAGAAAAACATCGTTGATAATAGTGCTCCTCCAAGGATGATCAAACCAAAAAATCCAGAAATAGGAGTGTGGAAAGTAAACGGAGGGAGGAGACAAGCCCCAAGGCCAAAGCCGACAGTTAACATGTTGTTGGAAAAATATACCTCACACAAGACCAACAATGTGTTTAATCGGCTCGGAGGTAATAAGCGTCCTAGATCTCCTTCTGGACATGGCGTTCATGAGCAATGGCAAGGAGATTGGTATGACCAGCAACCATATTTTGCAATGGAGCCGACATACTGGGGTTGTGCGCCTCCGATGTATCCACAGTTTCCTCCATGGGGATTTAATCCTTGGGCGCCATATCCTACAGGACCAGCAGGTTATTTTCAGCCGGGATGGATTCCGCCGAGGCCTATGTTTCGACCAAACATGCATGAGAAAAGGGCTCGGTTCAATGAGGAGGCTAGATCACATGATGCTATTGAGATTCGAGGAGGTCGATCACCAGTACGCAGTGCAGAACGCAACAACTATAAGGGCGACCACAAGCGCGTACGGATGCCGGTGAAACGTGTCGATCCTAAACCCGGAAAAAGTACAGATGATTTAGATGCTACTCATGGTCTGAAAATAGTGAAACACCAGTCAGATGAAGGTGTTGTCAATTGTACAGAAACAAGCGGCGTCTCAAAAGAAGCTCTCGGTACAGAGGAGAAAAGTGACGGCGTGAAGTTGCGGCAAGCTGGCCAATCTAATCAATTTGGAGAGAAAGCTAATTCTGGGCATAACCTGCATGCACGTTCAGACAAGGAATGTGTTGTATCCTCACATACTAGTCAACATAATAAATTGGCAAGTTCGTATGCTGATTTATTTATGAGAAATTGTGGCCCAGGAACGTCCAAAAGTTTGCCTCCAACGGATTTCAAGTATAACAGCAGCACACGTACACGTTGGGATTCAAATAATGTACGCGGCCAGGATTTTAATGCTAGTAAAGTATATAATCAGCAAGGAGGTTTTTCAGCCAAAGACAAAGCATTTGTCCCAGTAACAACAATACGTCAGTACAGGCCAAAGGATCGGGGGGCAGCAAAATTAAGTCAGTCGCGCCAGGGACTAAACCAACACCTCAGTGGTGCCCGAAGGGGCTTACTCACACTCAGAAACGACGTGTACAACGTCTGCGGACATTGGAAATAAAGGAAGAAATAGCTGAGAAGAAGCGCGATAGATGGTTCAATCAGGATAAACCAATGGCACCTACAAAGACTTGGAAGGAGAAGCGCATCGCAACAGAAGAAAATAAAAATACAGATGACACAATTATTGTTGAAAATTCAGAGGAAGATAGAGAGGTACCAACTGATATGGATGTTAATATGGTGTTCGCATTGCCTACTGAATTTCGCCCGCCCGAGGCTGAAGTTGTTGAACTTGTTCTTGGCCCAAAGAAGGCTACATTTGTGAAACCAGAGAAGCACGGTCAGCACCTAAAGCCATTATTTATCAGAGGTCATATTGATGGTAAGCCTATTGGTCGCATGCTTGTTGATGGCGGTGCAGGTGTTAATATTATGCCCTTTTCGGTATTTTCTAAACTGAACCGAAAAGAGAGCGAGTTAATGAAGACCAATATGGGACTTAGTGGGTTCTGAGGGGAATTGTCTGAGGCTAAGGGTGTTATTTCTATGGAGCTCACAGTCGGAAGCAAAACGTTGCTGACTGCGTTTTTTGTTGTTGATGTTAAAGGCTGGTATAATATTCTATTGGGACGCGACTGGATTCATGCAAATTGTTGCATCCCTTCTACCTTACATCAGTGCTTAATTCAGTGGGTTAATGATGATGTGGAGCTGATTGAGGCCAATAATTCTTCATGCATTGCTTTGACGGACGTGCCGGTTGATTGGCAACACGGTGAGATGCGATGTTTGACCGGTAGGGATTTATCGGACTATGATTATGTTAGTATTGGTAGAGATGATTTTGTACCTATAAATGCACAGCCGGCTAATGTAGCTCAGCTTAATGATATTATAAATGATGAATAAAGACGACAGTATTAAGTGGCTGCAAAGACTTACGAAGGAGTATCGTTCCGGGAAGAACGATATGCATGAAACTATTGAAGATTTTGATAACATGGAAAAGCTTGGACAGGGATTCTCATCGGCTGATCCACTTGAAGAAATTGGTATTGGTGATGGAAGTATTCCAAGGCCTACATTTATCAAAGCTAACCTGAAAGCCGATCAGAAAAGTAAGGTATGTTTATTACTTAAACAATTTGTTGATTGCTTTGCTTGGAATTATACTGAGATGCCCGGTTTGAGTAGAGATTTGGTAGAACATAGATTACCTATTAAATCTGGTTTTAGGCCGTATAAACAGCCTCGTAGAAGTTACAATCCTAATTTGTATGACCGCATCAAAGAAGAAGTTGATCGGTTGTTAAAAGCTAAGTTTATTCGGTCGTGTAGATATGCAGATTGGGTTTCTAATATTGTGCCCGTGGAAAAGAAAAATACTGGTAATATTAGAATCTGTGTTGATTTTAGAGATTTGAATAAGGCTACTCCAAAAGATGAATATCCTATGCCTATAGCCGATATGCTTATTAATGATGCCTCGGGACATAAAGTAATTAGCTTTTTAGATGGTAATGCATGTTATAATCAAATATTTATGGCCGAACAAGATATGTCTAAGACTGCTTTTCGTTCCCAGGTTTTGTTGGTTTATTTGAGTGGGTCGTTATGACATTTGGGTTGAAAAATGCCGGCGCTACATACCAACGAGCTATGAATTTAATTTTTCATGATCTTCTGGGCATTGTACTAGAAATATATATTGATGACATAGTTGTTAAATCGGATGGGTTTGATCATCATTTAGCTGTTTAAGATTAGCTTTTGAAAGGATGCGCCGGTATGGATTACAAATGAACCCACTCAAATGTGCTTTTGACGTGTCGGCCGGTAAGCTTTTAGGATTCATAATTCATGAAAATGGCATAGAGGTTGACCCTAAGAAAGTGGAGGCAATTAGAAATTTGGAGGAACCCACGTGTAAAAGGGATGTGCAAAAGTTGTTAGGAAAAATTAATTACTTGAGACGATTCATATCTAACCTTGCAGGTAAAATTGAATCGTTTGTTCCTCTACTTCGGCTAAAGAATGAAGCCGAATTTACTTGGGGGGCAGAGCAACGAGACGCTTTTAATTATATAAAGCGATGCTTGTCGAATCCTCCAATATTGCGGGCGCCCAAGACCGGTGCACCGTTCAGGCTGTACATTGCTGCAGAGGACAGGGTGATCGGTGCTGTGCTGGCGCAAGAGGTCAGCGGGAAAGAATACATCATTGCATACTTAAGCCGTCGTTTGCTCGACGCCGAAAGTCGGTACGTGTTTATTAAAAAGTTATGCTTATCTTTATACTATGCATGTACCAAATTTCGGCCTTATCTTCTTTCTAGTACATGCGTAGTAGCTTGCCAGGCCGACGTTATTAAGTATATGTTGCAACAACCGATTCTTAGTGGTAGGATTGGAAAGTAGGCTTACGCACTAATAGAATATGATTTAACATATGAATCGTTGCGTGCTATGAAGGGTCAGGTTATCGCTGATTTCATTGTTGATCATAGGATTAAAGATGATGAAAATATTAATTTCGTTACTGTGTGTCCATGGAAGCTTTATTTTGATGGATCGATTTGTAGGGACGGGCAAGGCGTCGGTAATGTTTTAGTTTTACCTAATAGTGTTGTTTATGATACATCGGTCCGTCTGGAATATCCTTGCACTAATAACCAAGCTGAGTATGAAGCTTTACTGTTTGGATTACAAACTTTAGTTGATATGGGTGTAAAGGATGTAGATGCTTTTGGGGATTTGCTTCTGGTAGTACAACAAATTAAAGGCGAATTTCAATGTTTTGATGGGTTATTAAATAGTTATTTGGACCAATATTTAGACATAATTAAGTCTCTAGATACATTCACCATCCATCATATACCTAGAGAAGATAATTCTAGAGCTAATCGTTTAGCACAGCAAGCATCCGGTTATCATATTTGTAAAGGAATGTTTTTTATATTAGACAAGCGGATGCATGCTGAGTCTATAATGATGGATACTTTTCCACATGGTGAACTTGGGCCTAGGACAGTTGAACAACTAGCTGTACAATGTACTGCAGATTTGGTGCATGGGTCACAAATGACCGAATTAGCAACTAATTTAGAACTAAGTGATTGGAGAGTTCCTCTAGTTAATCATCTAAAGGATCCAAGTCAAACAAGAGATAGGAAAATTCGGCGACAAGCTTTAAAGTATACTTTGTTTAACGACGAGTTATATCGCCGAACAATAGATGGGTTATTTTTAAAATACTTGGATTCTGATCAGTCTAGAATAGCTATGGGTGAAGTGCATGAAGGAATATGTGGAACACATCAGTCGGCTCACAAAATGCGATGGTTATTAAAAAGAGCAGGTTTTTATTGGCCGACTTTGTTAGAGGATTGTTTTCGGTACTATAAGGGTTGTGAGGCATGTCAAAAATTTGGGAATATACAGTTAGCGCCCGCATCTATGTTAAATCCCATAATTAGGCCATGGCCATTTAGGGGATGGGGCTTAGATTTTATTGGCGAGATACATCCTTCGTCTTCTAAAAGACATCGCTTAGTCCTAGTTGCCACAGATTATTTTACTAAATGGACTGAAGCAGTTCCTTTGAGAAATATGACTCATAAGGAAGTTATTAGTTTTGTTTTAGAGCATATTATTCATAGATTCGGCATTCATCAAACTTTAACTACTGATCAAGGTGCTTCTTTTATGTCTCATCAATTTCGTGAATTTGCCGAATCCTTAGGAATTAAATTGTTAAATTCGTCGCCTTATTATGCTCAAGCTAACGGACAAGCCAAATTTAGCAATAAAACTTTAATTAAGCTTATAAAGAAGAAAATTGAGGAGTATCCGAAAAGATGGCATGAGGTACTATCGGAAGCTTTATGGGCTCATCGGATATCTAAACACGGAGCGACTCAAGTTGCACCGTATGATCTAGTATATGGTCAGGAGGCGGTATTACCTGTAGAGGTTAATTTACAAGCTCTTAGAGTGGCCAGACAAAATGATTTGTCGGCTGTGGATTATAATGATCTAATGATGGATAAGATAGATAACATTTCAGAAGAGAGATTAAGAGCATTGCGAGAAATTGAGAAGGAGAAATTAAGAGTAGCCAAGGATTATAATAAAAGGGTGAGAGAAAAATCGTTTCAAATAGGAGACTTAGTGTGGAAAACGATTTTACCTATTGGAACTAAAGATAGGAAATTCAGCAAATGGTCGCCGAGTTGGGAAGGCCCGTATAAAATTATGGAGATTGTTCCTGGAAATTCATATTTTGTACAATCTTTGCAAGGAGATAAGTTGTCGAAAGCTCTCAATGGAAAATATTTGAAGAAGTACTATCCTAGCATGTGGCAGGAGGCCTGAACATGTTGTGGCCGATATGTTATTCCAAGTATCGCCCTAAGCAAATTTGGCCAATGTATCTTTGGACATCGCCCTGAGTAATGATATGATCAGTGATCGGCTTCATCCTACGATAATTGCTCTAGTATTTTTGGACAATATAATTCTACCAAAAACAGGGGGCATGTGTTCATGGTGTAATTTGGCTAATAGTTTGTATGATCGGCCAAATTAATTTAAATGGTTGTGGCCATATTATTGGTCCATATTATATTTGCCCTTGTTGTTTAGTTTGAAATGCAGGCGTGGTCATAGTCCAATGCAGATGATGCATCAGGAGATCAGGCTAACTGAAGTTATTTACCCAGGGCAAATATATGGAATTTTGCATGGATTAGCGGCTACTTGGACAAATTCTCGTACGCTGGGCTAAACTTTGGTTGCTAAGATGAAGGATTCTTGCATGAGGCATGAGCTATGGAGTCACGTATGAGAAGATGCAACAATATATGATGAATGATCAATCATTATTAGCCGATGTGATTAGCGACCTTGCCGGAGTATTTTATTATTTTCCTTGTAGGCTTGTGGGTATTTATACGTATAGCTTGGGCTGTGATTGCGACGTGGGCGGAATATTTTTTATATATTCATATAAGATGAAGCACTACTAGAAAAACGGCTATAGGTAATATCACTGTTAGTGGCGCACCAGAGATGTGGTGCGCCACTACTATATAGCAGTGGCGCACCATAAACAGGTGCTCCACTAATAGTGACATTACTAGTGGCGCACCATGTGTGCTGTGCGCCACTACTATTTTTTTGAACAGTAACCAGCCATGCCCAGGCTTACCAGTGGCGCATCAGGATGAGGTGCGCCACTACTATTTTTGATAGTAGTGGCGCACCTTGCCCGGGTGCGCCACTACTATTTTTTTTGAACAGTAGCCAGCCATGCCCAGGATTACCAGTGGCGCACCATGCCAAGGTGCGCCACTACTATTTTTGATAGTAGTGGCGCACCTTGCCCTGGTGCGCCACTGATAAAGCTGGGCATGGTGGTCCAAAAAAAAAACATAGCAGTGGCGCACCCTTCACTGGTGCGCCACTAGTATTGCTGGCTACTAGTGGCGCACCACTGAAGGGGTGCGCCACTGGTAACCTGGGAGCAGTAGCTATAATTAGGCAGCCACACCTACCACACACTCACTTTCCCCCCTCCACCAAAACAGATTTGGTCGTCTTGCTCCTCCTCCTCACCTCATTTGCACCATAGATTCACCCAAATTAAGTGGTTAAATTTCCTTTTTTTGATAGGTAAGTAAGGGGAAAGCTTTCTTTATGTTCTAGATCTACTTTTCTCTCCGTCTCCAACAACGTACACACTTTTTATGGCCTAGAGATCTACGTATGTTTGTGGTGTTGCATATGTTTGTGTTTGCAGGTACCGGTATTTGAAATGCGATAGTTGCCAATATTTTGCCGGAATGTTGATTAATTTCCGTTTCGGCGAGAATTTGGCACTATATGCATTCTTTTTGGTCCTATTTTTAGGCAAAGTCATGCCAATTTTTTTTTTGTTCTAAAATATCATTTTGCTCTACCCCGCAGGCGACCATGGTCCGCACGATGACCGAAGGCATCGTAAATAGGTTTTTGAGCTCCGCGAAGGCCGAGATGCTTCAAAAGAACGAGACGGAGATAAGATGTCCATGTCGAAGATGCAAGCTGAAGAGCCTTATTGCGGACCCGGATTCCGGGCAGGTGCGGGACCACTTGCTCTTGCGTGGTTTCATGGATGGCTATCGGTGGCAAGGTGATGAAGATGACTATGAAGTCATCCATGGGGGCCGGGCAAGCAGAAAAAAGGAAGGGCAGCAAGACAATAGCGGCGAGGGCGGGCGAGAAGACGAAGAATCTCCAGGACATGATCACGAAGTAGATGCAGGACACGGTCATCATGTAGAAGATGCCGGACATGATGATGAGGAAGATCAAGACGAAGGGCATCATCATGAAGATGAAGATGCCGGAGCAGACGACGATAGACCATCGATGGGCTGGGTGCATGACCCTCATATTCAAGAGCTGCTTCGCAAGCAGACGGGTAACGCAAGAGCTGCCGCCCGAGAGAAAGCCAAGCTGGATCAACTGGAGACAGACGCGGTTACTCCATTGTATGAAGGATGCAGGCCCGAGGATACCCGCCTGAAAGTAACGCTCATGGCTCTGGAGATGAAGGTAAAACACAAAATGACGGACGCATGCTTCGACGAGAACATGTCATTCTGGCACGAACGTCTTCCGAAGGGGAACAAGTGCCCGACCAGTTTGGAGGAGGCGAAGAAAATCGTGTGTCCTCTGGATTTACCGCACGTGAAATACCATGTCTGCATGAACAATTGCATCATTTATCGGGGCGAGCACGCGGAGTCTACCATATGTCCGGTGTGCGGCGTCACTCGATACAAGAAGAGGAAGAAAGCTCCTCGAAAAGTGGTGTGGTACTTTCCGATCACTCCTCGTCTGCAGCGGTATTTCGCGGATCCTAAGGTAGCAAAGCTCCTGCGTTGGCACGCGGATAGGGAGGAGAAGAAGCGAGAAGATGACGCAAATGATCCGGAGATAGATAAAAAAGACAAGATGCTGAGTCACCCTAAGGATGCGAGCCAGTGGCAAGCGTTGAATTTTGAATACCCAGAATTTGGGAAGGATCCAAGGAACATCGTGCTCGGCGCGAGCACCGATGGAGTCAATCCGTTTGGCAGCCAGAGAAGCACACATAGCACCTGGCCTGTGTTTGTGTGGATGTACAACCTTCCCCCCTGGTTGTGCATGAAGAGGAAGTACATTCACATGAGTATGCTAATTGAAGGGCCGAAACAACCAGGGAATGACATCAATCTGTATCTGGGGCTGCTGAAGGAGGAGCTAGACACGCTGTGGAAAACGCCAGCCAATACGTGGGACGCCGCAGAGAAAGAATATTTCCCTATGAGAGCCGCACTGCTCACGACGGTGCACGACTATCTCGGTTACGGATATCTCGCGGGGCAGGTAGTCCATGGATTTTCTGGATGCGTACGGTGCATGGATGACACAACGTATCGCCAGCTAGATAGAGATCCCGGGTCTTCGAAAACCGTGTTCATGGGACATCGAAGGTGGCTTCGCGACGATGACGCATGGAGAAAACGCAAGGATCTGTTCGATGGTGAAACCGAACCCCGAAGACCCCCACGTACGAGGAGCGGCGAGGAAATAGACGAGCTGTTGAAAAATTGGAAAGAGTGCCCACCGCCGGGAAAGAAGCGAAAGGCGCCAGAGCCGCTGCTGAAGGTATGGAAAACGAGGTCTGTTTTCTGGGACTTGCCATACTGGAAGATCCTCCGTGTGCCTCACAGCCTTGATGTCATGCATATCACGAAGAACGTGTGCGAGAGTCTGCTTGGTACCCTGCTCAACATGCCAGAGAGGACCAAAGATGGGCCGAAAGCAAGGGCAGACTTGCAAAAAATGGGCATCAGGGAGGAGCTCTGGCGCCCTAATGATGATGATGATGATGATGAGGCGAAGGACACGAAAAGTCATCGCAAAGGCAAAAAGGCCAAGAAGATCGAATATGACTTCCCTCCCGCGTGCTTCACTCTAAGTCAGAAGGAGATCGAGCAGTTTTTCACCTGCCTCGTAGGAGTAAAACTTCCTTACGGTTACGCGGGGAAGATAAGCAGATACCTAGACTCAGCGAAGCAGAAGTTCAGCGGGATGAAGTCTCACGACTGTCACGTGCTGATGACGCAGATACTTCCAGTTGCAATCCGTGGGATCATGGACGCGCACGTCCGTGACACGCTATTTGGCTTATGCAACTTTTTCGACGTCATCTCTCGGAAGTCGGTTGGCGTGAGGCAACTCAGAAGGCTACAGGAAGAGATCGTGGTGATACTATGCGAGCTTGAGATGTACTTCCCGCCCGCATTCTTCGACGTTATGGTGCATCTGCTGGTCCATATAGTGGAGGATATCATCCAACTCGGGCCGACGTTCCTGCACAGCATGATGCCGTTCGAAAGGATGAATGGTGTCATCAAAGGATACGTTCGCAACATGTCACGTCCAGAGGGAAGCATAGCCAGGGGCTTTCTGACCGAAGAGTGCATCTCGTACTGCACGAATTATCTAGGCATCGAGAACCCCGTTGGTCTGCCCGTCAACAGGCACCTCGGCAGGCTCGCTGGATGGGGTCACCGCGAGGGTCACCGCGAAATGCATGTCGACTTCATGGGTCGACTCGCCGACTTTGAAAGAGCAAACCTAGTCGCGCTACAACACATAGACGTGGTCGATCCTTGGGTGGTAGAGCACAAAATCTTTATTGAGAAGACGTACAATGACCGAGGCCAACAGAGGACGGAGGGAGCTGTAATCAAAGAGCACAACTCATGTTTCACGCGTTGGTTCAAGGAGAAGCTTCTGTCGTACCCTTTACATGAGGATTCTTCCGCGGAAGAAAAACTCATATTCGCCTTGTCACAGGGCGCCGAGCACAACCTGATGACCTATGAGGCGTACGATATCAACGGCTACACATTCTACACCGAGGAAAAGGACATGAAGAGCGATTATCAGAACTCCGGGGTAACGATGGAATCCTACACCGGTAACGACAAGGACAGATACTACGGAAGGATCGAGGAGATCTGGGAGCTGAGCTACGCTGGAGAGAAGGTCCCGATGTTCCGTGTCAGATGGGCCAAGAGCGTCCTAAAAGAAGACCGGTATTTCACCACCATGGTTATACCAGAAGCCAAATCCAAGACCGCGGGCGCAAACGTCACCGCGAAAAATGAGCCATGGGTACTGGCTTCCAAAGTGGACCAATGCTTCTTCATTACCGACCCGTCAAAGCCCAGTCGTGTTGTCGTGAGGAGAGGCAAAAGGAACATCATCGGAATGGATGGAGTCGCCAATGAGCAAGACTTTGACAAGTACGGCGACCCGAAGATGGAAGATGACGACGACGATGAAGTACCATACACCACAAGAAGAAGCAGGACCACCCTACCTAAAGGACGTCCGTTCAAGAGAAGATCAATTCAAGGGGTTCCGGGGCTAAATTATTCAACCGCGAGGAAGAAGGGCAAGAAGATTGTGAAAAGATAGCTAAGATTGAATCACGACGTGTCGGCCGCGCGTGTGTGTGTGTCAGTGGCAAGCTCAATTATTACATGCAACTAAATTATTACATGTATCACTTGATTTCAACCATGTCATCTAATTCTAAATCTTTGCACAATAGTTTTATCACTCCATTTGCATTTTCCTATTCTTTTATCTCAAATCTTAAATTATCACAATGATTCAAATCTTAAATCTAAACACATAAGCCCACGTATATTGTCCTAAAAGATGTACATATATTTAATAGGAAATATTCAAATACATTAAAATGTATGTTGTTTAACAATATTTACATTCAAATGTATGTTGTTTAACAATATTTACATTCAAATACATTCAATATTCAAATACATTCAAATATATTTAATAGAAAACTAAAAAAGAACTGACAAAAACAGTAAAGAAAAAACACAGAAAAAGGTAAAAAAATGTTTAAAGACCGGACTAGTGTAACCAATAGACATATATACATCAAAAACATTTTTTTAAAAGATTGAAAAAAATGGGGCCGCCAGGATTCGAACCCTGGCTGGCTGGGTTATGCATCAAGGGTCCAACCACTAGGCCATGGCAGTAGTTCTGTCCATAACACAGACGCGGACTGTTTTAACCTATTACTACGAGTAGTAATGGCGCACTACCAGAGATGCGCCATTGAAATGCCCTGTTTATGACGCACCTGCGAGGGGTGCGCCATTGTTAGCGCTGCCCCACCCGACTCTTTCTTCTCCTTCTTCGGTCGCCTACTCTGCCCCACCCGACTCCTTTCTTCTCCACTCTTGCTAGCTAGCTAGCCTAGCTGCACCCAGGTCGCCGGTCGCCGCTCCCCCGGATTGAGGAGGAGGTCCGGTCCAGGTCGCCGGTCGCCGGTCGCCGAAGCTGCTGCTGCAAGCGCCGCGCGGGCCGGGGAGGAGGTCCGCCGCAGATTGAGGAGGAGCGCCGCCCGCGCAGGCCAGGGAGGAGCGCCGCCCGCGCAGCCCGTTCCCCTCGAGCTCACCGCCGTCCACTGCCGCGAGCTCACCGTCGCCCTCCCCCGAGTCCGCCCTCCCCGCGGCCACCTACTCCGAGCCGACCGTCGCCCCCTTCCTCGACGCCGCCGTCGCGCTCCCCTTCTCCCAAGGTGAGCTCCGCCAGATCCCTCCCCACTCTCTCCAATTTCTGTTGATGCAGAGCTGCTCCTTCCCTCAACCTCTCTGCTGAACTGCTGCTGCTCCTCCCTCTTGCTGCACCTTCTCTCAAACGCCCCTGCTGCTCCCCATCTTCCAAAAACCTGCTGCTCATCCTCCCCTGGCCTAAAAGGTGAACTAGGCATAGTTTTGTCAGCTTGAAATAATCATTTTTTGTAACAGAAGCTTGAAATAAGCATGAGTATTTGTATACATGAATGTCCCATATAAGCCGCTGTTGTATGTAAAATGTTCAGTTTTTCATTGCATTATGGGCATTACATGTACAGTAAGAAAATTTGGACAAATCTTCAGTTTTTGGTTGTCAAAAGTTTGATTACTTGGACCAGATTGTTGTTACCGTGGACCAGTTGGATGACGTTACAAAATCTCCAGTTCTTACTTATCAGTGTTCATAAACATGTTTTATGCAGACGGTGCATCATTTAGATTTATAACTGTGTCAAGGGATCATGCCACTCGCCGCTTGGTTACAGTTAAACATATAGTCAGATTTTGCTGCTACATTTTCAGGGCATTTATATAGTCAAATTGATGTAGGCATTGCCATGTACAGTAAGTCAAAATTAAGTGCCAACAGTTATTGATGCTAAAAGGTTAATTGCTTCTGGCTAAGTGGATGTTTTTTTAGGGATCTGGCTAAGTGGATGTTAATTCTATCTATGCATAGAATATTCGAAACACTTGCAGATACACAACGCAATCTTTCTGAAATCCTCCCTGTCGTACTAGCTTGTTTCTTCCTCCTGTCATCTGCATGCTAGTTATATACAAAATTGTGAATTTCATAAGAGAATCCTTTTCTGGATTTCATGCATTTCCTTGAACACAGATTTGTTTCTAAACATTATCTGTTATGCTTCATTTTAATGTATGCAAATTTTTAATTTAATTTTGTTAGGGAGCTAGTGTTTCTTAGTTCTAACTGCAACTGTCCCTGGATGAGTAGGCTTGTTCGAATCTAGTATCCTTCTCTCTTTGTTAGGGAGCTAGTGTTTCTTAGTTCTAACTGCAACTGTCCCTGCATATGCTTCTGTTCACCAAAAGAGTGATGGGCTTGCTGCTCTGTTGTGCCTATATGTAGGCCTTTTTTGTCCATATGAAAGCAGAGGACCATATGGTCTGTGGCCTTTTCATCCATATGAAAGTAGAGGCACATTGTGGTGCTAGTTTGCTGGGTTTTGTCTCCGACCATCGTGTCGTGATGATTTTGCAGGTACCCCGAGAGGCCCTTGAGTTTGCCGGAATGTCGATTAACTTCCGTTCCGGCAAGTTCGGGTACTCCATATGTCCTATTTTCAGCAAAGGTCATGCTGAAATTTTCCGTGAATTTTAGCATGACTTTGCTAAAAATAGGACATATGGGGTACTTGCGACTAATGCATGGGCCGGGGTATCTTAGTACTTAATTAAGTAGGATCAAGAATTAAGTAGGACTAGTTCTGAATAGCTTCTATCAACGGCACTCTAAATGATAAAACCGTAGCTTTTAGGATGCCTCGGTGTCGACAAACCCTAAGTGATGAGACCATGATAATTCCTCACAAACCCTAAATGATGAGATCTTGTTCCTTGACAATAACCAACTTTTTGACCAAACTTTTTTCCTATTTAGAGCGAACATGGCCGACAACGATGAGGCCGGCGGTTCGGGCGGCAAGTCATTCTGGGAGCTGTCCCAGGAGATGGAGGAATACCCTCACCGCTATGAGGACGCCGCGGAAGACACCGATCCCGACTACACAACCCCTAGTGGCGTCGGGGATGACACCACTGATGGTGCCGCCGGGGATGCCACCACTGATGATGGCAGCGAACGCACAGATGGCAGCCAACCGAAGAGGCAACGGAAGGACCGGCACCCGAACGTGCTCGGCACCGTCAAGGAGGAATTTACTGAAGTGTCCTCCAGTGGGCATCCAACGGCGCCCAAAGAATTAGTCAGTGGGTACGCGGGACAACTCGGGTGCATTGTCCGGAGCACCGTCACGATCAACACCGAGAACCTAAGGCATCGTGAACGAGGGAATTTGCGGATCCTCCTCTTCACAAAGCTGCACGAACGATACAAGTTCCCCGGTGACTTCGCAAACACACGCCTCTCAGGGAATAAAGTGAACAGTGCCGCCCTCACGAAGATGAGCACGGCCCTGGCTTCTTGGAGAGCCCGGGTGAAGAAAATGATTGAAAGAGGTGATAGTTATGAGAAGATCAAGGAGAAAAATCCTTCGATCAGCAAAGCTGACTACCTGGAGTTCAAGACCAAGTGCGAGAGCAACGCATCCGTGGAATCAAGTCAGTGGGGGAAAGAAATGCGGGAATTGAACTTAGGGGTCCACAAACTCGGTCCCGGCGGTTACAGAGTGGCGGAACCTAAATGGGACAAGGAGGACGCGGAGCGTGTCGAGCAAGGCCTACCGCCCCTCTTCGATAAATACCGCCATGAAAAGCAGACCAGGAACTATATCAGAGCCCGGTACAAGGAGGACCCGGTAACAAAGGAGCTTACCACGGATCCGAAGGTGAAGGCGCTTGAGCTTGTTCTGGTAAGGAATACACCCCCGCGTAATTAGCTCCATATGGTTGCATTCTAATTAATGAAGCCAAATTTCTAAATGGTTCACGTTACTTCCGCAGGAAACTGAAAGCAGTAGCGCGGGGTCTCAGAGCTCCCCGTCTGCCCCTTGGGACACCACTTTAAATAGGGCGTTGAATGTAATGAAACAGAAGGATAAGTTAGCTAAGCCGACGTCAGCTGGTCGTGTGGCCGGCGAAGGCTTGTCCATGAAATGGTCGGAATACTATAAGACTGGGCGAAAGGAGAGAAAGACCAGCTTGGAAAGCCAGGAGGTTAAAGAACTCAAGGCAAAAGTGGCGCAGATTCCTCAGATAGTCGAAGAGCAAGTGCGAGACCAACTGGGAGCGACGATCACCGCCATTATGCCTACCTTGGTTGAGGGGCTGCGGGGGTGGTTTGTGGGTGGCCAACAGGGGCCGCCCCCGATTCCCAGCTTGACGGGCAGCAACTCGCACAACGCGCCGGCAGTGGTGTCTCCAGCGGAGGCGTCATTGGTGTCTCCGGTGCCGGCGCCGGCATTGGAGCTTGATGCACCCGGGTGTGGGAAGAATACGCCGGCCGGCACCTCGGCAGCAAGCGGCCCCTCCGTCACTTGCACGCCCGCCGTTGGCGGTGCCTCGACATTAGCCGAGCTCGACGCCATCACGGTAACTAAGCCTCGGCCGATGACTTCATCTCCTTGCCTTTGACTGGGCATCCCTGACGCCCTACATGTTTTCGCAGGGCGCCGCCAACGAAGTTCCATGCACTCTCCTGCACTTCGTGGACGGCAAGTTGATCGATGTCGCCAAGGCCAAAATCGTTGAACCGGGCAACCGCGTGTTCCACCATAATCCGATGCCACCCACCGTGTATAGGGTTCAACTGGTTCGGGTGCTGCGGGGCTGCGACGACTTGTTACCTCCGTATCGACCCCATGGGGCCGACGAAGAGGATGTGATGACCCTCGGCGCCTGCTTCAACTGGCCATTGCTTTGGCCGAAGAGCCAGATTCGTTTGGGGGCGGGGGTCACCACCCCACAGACAACACCGCCAGTCCTGCCGGCGCCAAGCCATGGCAAGACCGCCGCAACGCTACCGCCGTCAGTTGATCCGGGCATGCATATGGCACAGGATCCGGACGTCGATGACGGTACATTTGTCAACGTCGATGACTACTTCAACGAACATGGTGGGTACGGTGACGAATTCTTGGCGCCTCCTTCTCAAGAACCCAACCCTGCAAAAGTCGATCGCGATCTAGCTGGTACCGCGAAGAAACCCAATTTCAAGAGGTGTCGTCTGTTCGGTTCTCAGGAGACGCCTCCAGCTGCCGCCTTCACCGAGACTCAAGCAGCCGAGGTGGGAAATATTATCAGCCCCACCACACTCAAGAAGGTGGTGTCTGAGCAGACCTCGATCCCATTACATCAGCAGAAGCCAAAGAAGGGACGGAAAAGAAAAACTAACAAGGGTGCGAGCCAGCCGGCACCGAGTACGATCCGTGCTCAGGACGGGCCACCAATACCTAAGGATATCATGAGGGCGGTGCATGTGGCGGGTAGGCCGATGCTACCGGCTAATCTGCTCAAGGCTGCAACCGGTGCTATGCGGAGTCTGCATGACAGTGTTCTTTCTATGGAGAAGCGGCGTCTCTCCGAGAAAGATGACTCATACCCGGTTTTCGTGGCCAAGGTGCCAGAGGGCAAGGGCTTTGTCGATGGCACCATCGGGAGTATGATCGTCCTGCGGTTTGATGACATCTTCGCTATGTTTAACCTTCATCCGCTGCACTACACCTTCATTCGGCTATTTTCGCTCAATATGGAGATGCAGATCATTAGAGACAAGACCCCGGACATCGTGATAGTCGACCCCTTCTACATGCGTGCCAAGCACTTGGTCAGCGCTGGGGACCGGCAAGTCGCGAGTTCATACCTCGAAGGCGTCATTATGGCGAACAAAGATAAGGATACCTTCCTCGTGCCTTACTTTCCCGAGTAAGTCATCCCCTCACCGCCCCGTAACATATGATTTCTTAGATTTCGATCGTTCTTTTTTTTCCTAACATTCCGTGTTTTGTGCAGTGACACACGTTGCACACTCATCCTCTTAAGCCCGAAATATTCCACGGCCACGTATTTCGACTCGGACCGTCAGTCGAAGAAAGACTACACAAATATCAAGAAAGTTCTTGATGATGCTCTCCCCGGCTACGCCAAATCTGGAGGCACCTTCAGGAAGGAAATGTGTAGGTACGGCAAGCACGTGTTCACCCACGTAACGACGTTCCCCTGCGTCAAGCAGCCGCCTAGCAGTCAGAAGGATGCCTACTACGCCCTCCATCACATGCGGGCGATCGTACGGGACCATAATCACCTTATGCTACCAAAGGGTCTCCAAGATTGGGCCGCACGCTTGTCGGCAATCCAGGACATGGACATCAGACAAGAATTCTTTCGCATCCAGTCGGAGTTTGCGGAAATCATCTGTCAAGATGTCCTTCGTACCTCGGGGCAGTTCCACCTCAAATATCAACCGTCCAACAGTGAAATAGAAACAACGCTACAAATGCAGGCTGACAACTACCGCACATTCATGACGCCGACGGATGACGGCGGCTTCATCCACGCTCCGGTCCCTGAGTCGAGTCGAAGAAAGTATTGATGGTATGTAGTTCTGAAATGTCGATTAGCTCGTGTTGTAATTAAACTTTAATGAACTTGTATGTCTCTTTAGTTTGGACAGTCGTTCAACTTATATGTAATCGATGCTATTTATTAGTAGGACCATGAACCGTGCTATTAATGTGTTGCTTTTCTCTTCCGATCCTTTTGTTGCATACTTATATATTATCTGTGAATTGCTACTAACGTTTTGTTTGTCTAGTGCATAGAGATGCCATCGTATGTCGTGTACAAGGGTAGGGTTCCCGGAGTCTATGACGACTGGGAGGAGTGTCGGAGACAGGTTCACCGTTTCAGCGGTAACAGTTACAAAGGGTACACCACTAGGGCGGAGGCGGAAGCTAGATACGAGCGCTATCTAGAGGGAGAGAGGAGGGAGCGGAGGAGGAACCGGATGAAGACTAGTTTCATCGCGATGATGCTCATCGTGACCGCAGCTCTCTTCCATGTGATGGTAGTTTAGATGATATCAACTTTGTAATGTGACGAGAAACTTGCTACTCGGTCTCGAGACCTAAACTTGTCTAATATTTGAACTTTGTTCGCTATTTCGAATTCGGAGACTAATGTGATGATTTGTATTATGTGCTGTTTATATTCTGTGATGTATTGTATTTTGTAACCTGTGCAAATACCAGAAATGCAAAAAAAAATTCCTAGAATTAATAGTAGTGGCGCACCATATTGCACATTAGTGGCGCACCCAGTTAAATAACAGTGGCGCACCCATATGGATATCAGTGGCGCATCAGTAGGGACCCCTGCTGCAATACCAGTGGCGCACCATCTTGCACTTTAGTGGCGCACCCAGTTAAATAACAGTGGCGCACCCATATGAATATCAGTGGCGCACCCGTACGAATATCAGTGGCGCACCCATATGAATATCAGTGGCGCACCCATATGAATACCAGTGGCGCACTAGGTGGCATACCAGTGGCGCACCAGTGGTGCGCCACTGTTATTTGGATTAACAGTGGCGCATCAGAGGTGCGCCATTAGTATTCCTTATTAGTGGCATGGTATTAGTGGCCCACCCATGGTGCGCCACTAATGGCAATATTGGGTGCGCCACTAATAGCCTTTTTTCTAGTAGTGAAGAGCAGTATACATGGTAACCGAATCAGATCCTGATCGGTTTAGTTTCGGAGTTCTATACTTGTACGACAAGTACTTCTGTATACGTCAAGTCCCGCGTGCCTTAATAAATAGGCCATGCCCGATTGAGAAAAATAACAATCGATCTATCAATACAAACTACTTTTTCACGTACGTCTATTTTCTGTTGCTACTTCCTGCCGAGCCCTAGCAGCTCTAGGGTTTGGCGATCTTTGCCGTTTTGCGCTGGAAACGGCCGGTTCTCCTCCACGAAAGCGAGGAAATCTTTGTTGGTTTGCCCGTAAAGTAATCGTTCGTCGTCACGAAAGCACGACAAATATCCTGGTGTTGCGCGGCGATTTCGCGTGCCAACACACTCCCGGCACGTATACATCAGTGTATTCTTGCTCATTATTGAATATCACTCACTGTATTGAAAAATCGCTTATATTAATTAGTAATCTTGATGCACATGCAGATGGCCAGGATTTCGGCAGCGCTTGGCATCATGTCCAAAAATTCACGTCTCATTACCATGCTCTATATAGATTAATGGACGCTGGAGGAAATGACTTTGCCAATTGAACATATAAACCTTGCTATGCTACCCGCATAGCTGAGGCACCTGTGAGGGCTAGCGATTCTGGAGCGCCCGATGGATTTACTATGTTTGTTTTTACCTTGCTGCCAATCGGTGGGCCGTTCGTCTGTGTTGTACATCCACACTAGCTCGACTGGTGAATGACGGATGGCGGTTCTGGTTAAGTATAGGGTCCAGACAATGACGTGGGTTTGCATCTGGTTGTGCGTACAAAAAATATGCGACATACGGGGGCGCGGTGAAAACCCTAGCAAGTAGCAAGCAATCCGGTCCTTCCTCCAGCCCCGCATTCCCATCCCTTCCCATTCGCCTCTGCCTCCTCCCATTCACTCCGCCGCCGTGCCCCTCTTCTCCCCTCCTCCTCTGCAAGCTCGTGGTTGCTATTGCCCTTCTTCTCCTACAGCCACACCGCCGACCGTCTCTGTGCCTCTTCCCATGTTCTCGATCTGGTGCCGCAGCGCGACATGATTCTGTATCAGGCGCAGGTACCCACATCTTGGAGGAGGAGGAGCGGGGAGGGTGAGCGGGAGGAGCAGCAAGGGCGGAGAGGAGGAGGAGCGGGGGAGGGTGAGTGGGAAGAGAACCAAAGGTGGAGAGGAGGAGGAGCGGGGGAGGGTGAGTGGGAGGAGCAGCAAGGGCGAAGCTCCAAGCGACACGAGGAGCTGTGGAGGAGTGTCCCCAAGGCCCTGCTTCTCCACCACAACATCCTTCTGAGCCCTACAGGAAATCAAGGAGCTGTGGAGGAAACCAAGACGGCTCTTGGATGCCAGGAGGTTGTTGAAGTGGTCCACACCAAGGAAGACAGTGGCATCAAGTATTCCCAATGCGAGCTCCTCATTAACCCAATTTCTACTTCTGCATAGTTCTAGGTTTAGATATCTGACCTAATTTTGGAAGCATGGAGATGAATGTTTGAAGACCTCGATGGCGGTTTAGATATCTTTCACACGCCCTGCCTTTGAACTGCACGTTTGTGCCACAGAGGACTAAAACTAAAACTTAAACTAAAGAGATTAGAGAAATAAGAGGACAAATATTATATAAACTAGCTAATGGGTTATTAAACCAAGCCAGCCAACAAAGATATATCTTGTGATCAAGATATCCGGTTAGCGCTTACTACTGTAGATTACTATTATAATTATACACTCATTGTGACGCCACCGATTCAATCGTACACTAATCATACACTCAAATGTGTACGATCAAGATCGAGGACTCACGGGAAGATATCACAACACAACTCTCAACACAAATAAAGTCATACAAGCTTCATATTACAAGATAGGGGCCTCGAGGGCTCGAATACAAATGCTCGATCATAAACAAGTCAGCGGAAGCACCAATATCTGAGTATAGTAATAAGTTAAACAAGACGCATGCCTCCTGCCTCGGATCCTCCTAAACTACTCCTGGTCGTCGGCGGCCTAAACATAGTAGTAAGCACCCTCGGTGTAGTAGGGGTTGTCGTCGACGATGGCGTCTGGCTCCTAGGCTCCAACATCTGATCGCAGCAACCGGGCGTCGAAGGGGAAAAGGGGGAAGCAAAGCAACCGTGAGTACTCATCTAAAGTACTCGCAAGACTGCCATCAGATCTACACTGCATATGGGCATAGGTATCAATAAAAGGGGTATTATCTATGGACTAAACTGCAGAATGCCAGAATAAGAGGGGGAGAAGCTAGTCCTATCGAAGACTATGCTTCTGCCAGCCCCCGTCTAGAAGCATAGAGAAGAGAGTAGCTGGTAAGTTAACCAAGTAACAACGTATAGCATAAACCGACCCGACGATCCTCTCCTCGTCACCCTGTGAGAGAACGGTCACCAGGTTATATCTAGCACTTGAAAGGGTGTGTTTTATTAAGTATCCGGTTCTAGTTGTCATGAGGTCGGAATACAACTCCAAGCGTCCTGTTACCATGGACACACCTATTCGAATAGATCAGTCTTCCCTGCATGGGTGCACCACATTGCCCAACACGCTCGATCACTCTGGTCGGGCACACTTTCCCGGGTCATATCCGGCCTCAGAAGTTCAACACGTCGCAGCCCTACCTAGACTCAACAGAGAAGCCAGCACGCCGGTCTACATTCCTAAGTGCGTAGGGGTCTTGGGCCCATTGCCCTTTGCACTCTGCACGTTGCGTGGGCGGCCGGGATCAGTCCTGGCAACCTGCACTTCAAGGCAGTTGCATTACGCGGACCACCCGGGCGCGCGCCGCTCAGTCGCTTGACGTCTGAAGAGGTTCGGCTGATACTACGACGCCGAGTGCCCATAACTGTCCTCGTGTAGTTGGTTAGTGCGTATAGGCCAAAAGACCAACTAAGATCAAATATCCAAATCTCGTTAAGCGTGTTATTTTAAAACAACCACAGACGTCGACTAGGGACCAGGCCCACCTCTCACCTAGGTGGTCACAACCTGCCCTGTCGCTCCACCACAAAGTAACACTCGGGAGCCGTCGGGAACCCAGGCCCACCACTACCTAGGTGGAACCACCTGCCCCTTTAGCCCCCACTTCCGAACAGTAACATAAGTATGTAATAGTATATAGTATATACCCGTGATTAACTCCCGAAGTGATCACGACCCGATAGTTTAGCATGGTAGACGGACAAAAGTGTAGAGCCACTGACGTAATACTAGAAACCTATACTAAGCATTTAGGATTGCAGGTAAAGGTAACGGTAACAAGGACAGGCTATGGAACAGAATAGGATCATCCGAAAAGCAGTAACAGCTACACTAATCTAATGCAAGCAGTATAGACACTAGTAGAAAAAGGGCCATTTGTTCCGGTTCGTAAGGCCCATCTGTCCCGGTTGCGGATCCGGGACTAAAGTGACGTTACTAAAGCCCTAGGCCTTTAGTCCCAGTTCTTATACCAACCGGGACAGATGGGCCTCCACATGGCCGTTGCGGCGAGCCCAGACAGGAGGGCCAAAAGGCATCCACACGTCAACAACTGGCAGAAGCTGAGGTTTTTGTTTTTCTAAAGGGGGTGGTTTAGGGGTTTTGGGGGTTAATTTAGGTTGTTAGCTAGTTAATAGAGAGAAGTGTCCTCTTTTATCTCTGTGCTTGGTCGACGCTACGTACTATACGTATAGAGAGGCCCTCGACACGCTAGCTACTAAGCAAATGAAGGAAACCATTAAGTACAGAATTTCGTCATGAACATATGCATACCGAGAGAAGTGATATCGACCTCTCCTTCGAGAGATTGGGCGAACAATAAGTTTTCGTATATCTATCTGACGCTACGTACTGGCTACATATATACAATATTAAGATCCCTTACAATATATATAATCCCCTAATTATATATGAACTCAGGTGCAACATGGTATTCTCCGTCTTTATTGATGACGTGGTCAAGAAAGAATCCCACCAATTTCTCTTGAATTGCTTTGATGCGATCTTGTGGTAGGAGTTCATTCCACATCTGCCACATCTAATTTGAAGAAGGGGCCGGTTGATACATATATATGAATGAAAATCAATAGAAATGATGGTGTAATAAAATGAAATTGTGGATATTATTGCTCACGTACCTTATATTGGCTTTTAGAGTAGCCCCGCTTATTTTTGCAAGTTGCATTGTAGATGAAGTCGCACACGTAGTATCCACAGTAATCATTCCCTTGTTCCTGCCACAAGCACTTTACGAGAAATAGAGTTCAATCAAACTGATAGTGAAAGCATTATAAATGGCATTGATGAAAGTAGCTAGAATCAACGGGATATGCGCATAACTAGCTAGCTAGTAGTACTTACTTTTGGGTATGTAAATCGCAGCTCCCTCGGCAGTCCTGGAGATTGTGCGGTGAATACTTTCCAAACCCTGCGTGACAAAGAAAATAATTACTTGATATCAGGAAAAAATGAACAAAAAGTTGCCGATATGGTGCGATAATGATCGATTGAACTTACTTGTTGAGAATTTTAGTCATGTCTGCATAGGTCTCCGGAACTTTTCGTCTCGAGTCTAAGACGATTACTAGTCCCTGCTCAAGCTTAATCTCCAGGAGAATATAGTGGTACCTGCGCACGCATGCGTAACTCATCAGTTACATTACTATAACCTTGAGTAATAAGGGAAAGCGAATATTAACAAGACAGTAACACTCACTTGCATTCGTAAGGAAAGAGTATTATATCTTTGTTTTGATTTTTTACCAACGATTTGAGCAAGTCGGCCTCGGTTTATTTGGCTTGATGTTTAACCGAATATTCATCTATGAGATTTGTGTTAATGAACCCAATATCATACATTTCTGCTTTTCTGCATTCGACGATCTTCAATCTGCATAATATAGTGAGGATAATTATAAATACATGCAATGAAAGAGCTGAGCTATATATAAAGACTTAATGACAGAAGTAGTACTTACAGACAGTAGCAAGTGACCGTTAATTTATCGATGGCCTTTTGATTGAAAAAGGCGAAAAACTCCTCAAATGGAACATACAACAGATCAATTTCAACGTGGTCGTGGTCCTCTTTAACTCTCAGCGTCAAAGTATTCGTCCCCCCAGACTCTCTGTAGGTTTCCATGTACCAATCATGGAATCTTCGCATCATCATTGTTAGAGATCTTTTATCTTTGACGAGAGGCTTCCCGTAATGGTATTTGTGTTCGTCCACCTCCAAGAAATCATAATGTACATCGTCGGGCAGGTAATCTTCAAGATTGGTATAACTGGACACCATCCTCTGATCATTAGCGACGATATTGCTAGACACCTTGAGCGGGGGGCACGATTGGTTCGCTTGTTCGCCGAGCTGGGCAATTTTTTTCCCAGCTCGTCGTTCTGCTAACCTTCGATCACTGAGAGTACTTCCCGATCGCTCTGCTTCCTTATATACCTTTTCAGTAATGCGCTCATACTTGTTTTTCAGCGGAGACGGTGGTGGTTTCTTCAGGGCATCGATAGTGCGCTTTACTTAAACCGGATCCATCTTCTTCTCCGGAGGTGGATGTTTCTTTGCTTTCACCTCTTCAAAGAAGTTTGTCACTTCGGCTTGCACGATCTCCGCGCTCCTCTCGTATGGTAACCTCTCTAGAGGCTTGAGAGATGGACCGAATCTGTATTGCCTCCCACCTCTGGCTGTACTACTAGACGCCGAAGCAGGCGGAGCGGCTGCGGCTGTCTTCTTTCGTGCTTGCTTACGAGGCGGAGGAGAAGGACTATGACGCGCCGGAGCAGCCGAAGCGGCAGCGGGTCTCTCCCACCCTTGCTGGCGGGGCGGAGAAGGAGGAGGCTGGCTGCTCAGGCGCGCCGGCGCAGGCGGAGAAGGAGGCGGAGTGCCGCCACGCGCCGGAGAAGGAGGCTGAGTGCCCTGATCACTCCACTACTAGGAAAAGGGCTATAGATGATATGGACATTAATGGCGCACCACACATGTGGTGCGCCACTACTATATACTAATGGCGCACCATGTGTTGGTGCGCCAGTAAACTCTAAATACTAATGGCGCACCACACCCACGGTGCGCCACTACTAACAAATTTCTTTTTTATTTTATTTTTCAAAACTAGTAATGGTGCACCGTGGGTGTGGTGCGCCATTACTAGTTAAACTAGTAATGGCGCACCACTCCCGCGCTGCGCCATTACTAACTTTGACAAAAAATTCAACCGAATGCACCCCCCTTGTGGACCGCCTTTTTAGTTTTAAAAACAATAAAATAAAATGATGGAAATGTCAAAAAAATAAAAAAGAATAAGTTTCCCATGTGATATGTGGTCTACTTGTTGGGAAAATTTACAAATATGAATTTCGACTTTATTTGCAAAATCTCTCTGGAATTTGTAAAATGGGCATAACTTTTGCATACGAACTCGGATTAAAAAGTTTTTTATATGAAAAATCATCTACTCAAAAAGTTACATCCGAATCTAACCGGGGGAACCCCGTTAAACATGTTCAAAATCCCCAAAAACCTAACAGAACAAAAGATACGATGCTGTTAAGATCTAGAGGGGGGAAAATGAAAAAAAAATCAAACTTACTAGTGGCACACCATTTGCTATTTTTTTTCAGCCGAGTCTCAGAAAGATCCAGTTTTAACAACGGAGAAGAATCCAGCCGAGTCTCCCCTTCACCCATAGGGTGGTCAAGCTCGAGGTCCTCAAATCCGCCCCTTATTTCATCCATCATCACCCTAGCATATCTTTCTGGAATCGGCCGGCAGTGAAAAGTTGCGCCAGGTTCAGGAGATGCAACAGAGCTTACAGCCACCTTGACTTTCAGTTTCATCCATTGCGTCATAAGTTAGCAATGTTGAGACTCCGTGATAGCATCCACAGGGTAGCTAACAGGAGCCGTGAAGACAGGCTCCTGAAGCAGCTCGGTGGAAGCCACGCTGCTTCTCCGCCGAGATGGCGGGGTAGCTTCGGGGGGTAGCTTCGGCAGGTCGCTTACTGCGAGCTGCGTCTCGTTCCTCTAGCACTTGTACCCTTTCGTGCAGCGCCTGTATTTGGGTCAACTCCACTTTCCTCTTCCTCCCCCCTCATGTTGAAGTTATCGAGAGGGGGTATATCAACAACGACATACCCGATAAAAAAAAAGAAGACGAAGAAGAAATAAAAAGAGGAGAAGAAGAAAGGAATAGAGGAGAACATCAGAGAAAAAAAATAAGAAAAAAATAGAGGAGAAGAAGAAAGGAATAGAGGAGAAGAAGAAAAAATAGAATTCTATTTTTTCTTCTTCTCCTCTATTCCTTTCTTCTTCTCCTCTTTTCTTTCTTCTTTTTTCCTCTTCTTATTTATTTCTCCTCTTCTTCCTCTCCTCTTCTTCTTTCTTCCTCTTCTTATTTTCTTTTTTCCTATCCTTCTTTTTCTTCTTCTTCCTTCTTAATATCACTTAGCAACTTTTGAACGATAGGGGGGTGCTCCCGCGGGTCTAAAATCGGTCTATACACGATAGAAAATTCTGAAAAAATACATCTATGATCCCTCGACGTCCCCGCCTCTCTCATGAAAAAAAGAAATCTATGAAAAAAACATCATGTTCTATGAACAAAAAAACATCATATTTCATCCACATCCAGGCATACATCATATATGTGATCATCTATAAAAAAACACCATATTCTATAAAAAATCATCGTATATATATATATGAACAAAAACAATTATGATAACAAGCATATATATCATCATATATATGAAAAAACAAGCATATATATGAAAAAAAACAAGCATATATATATAAAAAATGCTAGGGAGGGCGCCGGCCGGACCAAGGTGAGGAGGAGCTAGCGCGGGGTCGGCGGCGAGGACGTCGATGGGGCAGTGGGCGCGCGCTCGGTGTAGGGGGCGATGGCGACGAAGGGCGGGGCAGGGCGACGGCGACAACGGGGGCGGGCCGGGACGGCGCGCGTCGGGGCAGGGGCGCGGGCGATGGCGAGGGCGCGAGCGACGGCGACGATGGGGGCGGGCCGGGGCGGCGCGCGTCGGGGCAGGGGCGCGGGCGAAGGCGAGTCCGCAGGCGATCGTGGGCGATGGCAAGGGCGCGGGCGGCGACGGGCACGGGCGACGGAGACGGCGACGGCGGGGGCGGCGGGCAGCGACAGGGCAGCCTGGCAGCGTCGATATCGTCGGCGTCGTCGGGGCGGCAACTGCGAGATGAGAGTGGAAATTTCCTAAGTGTGAACTTATATATAGCAAAGCCTTTAGTCCCAGTTGGTGCCACGAACTGGGACTAAAGGGGGCATTAGTCCCGGTTGGTGCCACCAACCGGGACCAAAGGTCTCTTTTCAGTAGCCGAAAGGGCGGGAAGTAGAGGCCTTTGGTCCCGCTTGGTGGCATCAACCGGGACTAAAGGGGGGCATTGGTTCCGGTTGGTGCCACAAACCGGTACCAATGCACACCTTTAGTTCCGGTTGGTGGCACCAACCGGGACCAAAGGCCTCTTGCTGCCCGTGTCGCGGCCAAAAGTTTAGTCCCACCTCGCTAGTTGAGAGAGCTGGAGAGTGGTTTATAAGCGCTGCGGCGCCAACCCTCTCGAGCTCCTCTCAACTGCAGGCTTTGGGGCCTAATTCGTCACAATGTGCCTGTGGGCCTACTAGGCCTTCTGCGGGCCTGAATCCTGGCCCATGGTTGGGTTTCTAGTCGTATTCAGGCCATGATAGCCCAGTAGTTGGCACTTTTTTTGTTGCTTTATTTATTTTATTTTGTTTCTACTTACAAAAAAAGTTTTTTGTTGCTATTTTTGTTTTCTTTGTTGCTTTATTTATTTTATTTTATTTTCTTTGTTGCTACTTTTATTTATTTTATTAAAGTTCATTTATTTTACTTAATTAAAGTTTATTTTGTTTCTACTTATTTATTTTATTAAAGTTTATTTTATTTCTACTTATTTATTTTATTAAAGTTTAATTTATTTTATTTTGTTTCTACTTATTTATTAAGTTTATTTTGTTTCTTACTGCTTTTCATGTTTTGAACATAATTTTTTTTGATAATTTTAGTTTATAATTTTAGTTTAAAAAACACTAGAGGTTTATAAAAGGCTTTTAGTTGAGTCCTTTAGTACCGGTTCTAAGGCTGTTACAAAGGCATTTCATTTAATACCGGTTCATTTAGCACCTTTTGTACCGGTTCGTGGCATTTCAAATGAACTCTGAAAAGGTTAAAAGTTGGCTTCGTATCATCATTTCAGGGTTTCATACGGAAACTCGTCTGTTACAAAGGGATTTCATTTTTTGAACTTATTTGAACTCCAGACTTTTTCAGTGTTCAAAATGCACCATTCAAAGCCACATCATCAATTTTCAACCCTTTCTGACTTCATTTGTTATTTCTCATGCATTTACTGATTATTTTGAGCTATAAGACCCTGAAATTGAAAAGCATTTCAAATGAACTCTGAAAAGGTTGAAAGCTGGCATGGTATCATCATTTCATCCACATAGCATGTGCAAGAAAGTAGAGATGGTTACGACAAAAACTGGATGCACTTCGTGTACAAAACAGACAATCTCTTTCGAAGTATCAGGGTTTCATACAGAAACTCATCTGTTACAACAGGCATTTCATTTCTTCGTATGTAACTGCAGTGACATTCTAGATTAAAGGCATCATCATAATAGTTGTGGAGAGAAAGTCTTCACTTTTTCTTTGATCAAAGGCAACATCATGAATAGATAAGTGACCAAATTAATAGAAGTTCACCATCACATTAAAACCAAAGTACATACATAGTTCTTATTGAACAACATAAAGCTCTCCAGAGCATCTAATTAAACCATACGTTGAAATTACGTGAAACATTTCAATGCAACAACAAATGCGATCATAATCACAACCAAGGTAATAATTGATCCAACGGCATAATGATACCAAGCCTCGGTATGAATGGCATATTTTCTAATCTTTCTAATCTTCAACCGCATTGCATCCATTTTGATCTTGTGATCATCGACGACATCCGCAACATGCAACTCCAATATCTTCTTCTCCTCCTCAATTTTTTTTATTTTTTCCTTCATGTAATTGTTTTCTTCTTCAACTAAATTTAACCTCTCAACAATAGGGTCGGTTGGAATTTCCGGTTCAACCATCTCCTAGATAAATAAAATCTATGTCACGTTGGTCGGCATAATTGTCATAAACAATAAATGAACCAAATAGTTATAAAAAGATAATATATACGACATCCGAATCATAGACAGGACAAGGGCCGACGGGGGCGGATACCAAAACCATCGCATTATATAATAACATGGAATAATAAAAGTAAGAAAATTAGACAAGTATCTATCTAATTAAGATTTTTTTTCAGAAAGAAGATAAGAACAAGAGGCTCACCACGGTTGTGCCGGTGCGGGCGATCGACGGCGGTGAAGACAACGACGGGGCGTGATGAACCTAGACAAATCTCAGGGAAAATAGAGCTCGGAGGTCGAGTTTCGAGAGGAGAAAGATTAACTAGTGTGGCTCGGGCATTTCATCGAATACCTCGTGTGCATAGGGGGTGAGCTAGAGCACCCAAATGCCTCCCCCTCGCCGGCGAGCAAAAAACAGAGCACTATGGAGTGCTCTGCTGCGGCGATGGGGTATATATAGGCAACTAATTTGTCCCGGTTTGAGCCACGAACCGGGACCAATGGCTGTGGGTCAGGAGCGAGGCCCATTGGTCCCGGTTCGTGCCAGGAACCGGGACAAATGTGTCCAAACGACCCGGGACCAATGCCCACGAGGCCTCGGCCGGCCCCCTGGGCTCACGAATCGGGACGAATGCCCCCATGGGTCCCGGTTCATGAATGAACCGGGACTAATGGGCTGGCTAGGCCCGAACCAAAGCCCCGTTTTCTACTAGTGAGAAGGAGTAGGCGATACCGGGATGATCAAGGAGGTTTTGCTTGCCTGGAAGCTCTCCTGATATGGAGGGATTGTCAACATCATAGTCGATTGGGGGCACCAGTGGCGTCAATCTCGAAGTCTACCGGAGAGAAGAGGGGGAAGAAACAATGAATACAATGCAAGCAGATGCATGACATGACATTAAGCGGTGCTAGGTATGCGCTAACACGGTACTAGGTGCTACTGGTGAAGGGGGGAAACATCCGGGAAAATATTCCCGGTGTTAGGCATTTTTGGACTGATGAAACGGAGGGGAAGGGTTGCATCTTCGCTATGCTAGGGGCATGTGGCACACGAACGAGGAGCGTACTCGGCTTCGTCTCATTTTTTTGAGCAACTCTGACGTATAAAGTATTTTCATCCGAGTTACGGATTATTTTATATTAATGTGCAAAGGTTTATTCATTTTCTAAATTATTTTAATTCAAAAATTAAATGTTAAATTGCTAGATGTACCCAGCACAGTGTACATAGAAATGTACACTGGCTGACATGTGGAACTAGGGGGTGGGGCCCCCTGTCATACTCGGTTTAGTTAATTAGCTAGTTAATTAGGTTAATTAGATTAAGTTAATCAGCTAATTAAGCAGAATTAATTAAGTTAATTAATTAATGTATTTTCATTTTTTTTGGTTTTCAGCGGTGGGCCCCACTATCATTTACCTAGGGGGTAACGGGCGCTGGGCATAGCGGTTGCGGGCATCGTACCCGGGCGCAGGGACGGCCCAGGCGTCGGCCGCGAGGGGCCACGACGAGGCCGGCCGTTGGAGTTAGGCGGGGCAGCGGCGCTGGCGATGGTGGTGGCCGCGAGCGGCGAGCAGTGTGGCGTGCAGGACGGTGAGCAGCAGCGGTTGGGGTTGCGGCGACGAAGCAGGTGACCCCCGGGCGGCCAGAAGGCGAGCGGGGACGGGGTCAGGGCGGAGCAGAGCTCTGGGGGCGCGTGGCCGGAGCTGACGCCGGGCGGGGGGTAGCACCGAGCGCGGCGGAGCCAACGGCTGGGCGACGCGGGTGCGAGCAGCCCACGGTGAGGCAATGTGTGCGCGCGGGCGGTCGGCTAGGGGCGCTCGGCCAGGGGCACGGTGAGGCTGCGTGAGCAGCGGCGAGGGCGCGGGGCTACGGGCACGGCGCGGGTTGGCCAAGGGCACACGACAGTCATGCCGTGCGCGGGCTGCGAAGGGGAGCGAAGCAGAGCAGCTGGCCGGGGCGAGGCGAGGCCACGGTGGGCATGGGCGCGCGCAGGCTAGGTGGGGCGCGGTTGGTCGCGGTTGCAGGGCAGAGTGTGAGAGGAGGCGGAGGTCGGGGGGCTTATCGGCGGCTGCAGTGGTTCGGTCGTCGAGGCTCGGTGTAGCTCGTCGGGGAAGTGGTCAGGGATGCGTCAAGCGACGAGGGCGGCGAGGTGGCTCCGGTGTGGTGTGAGCGGCGACGGCGGTCCGAGGCGAGGGGGTCACAGCCCAATCTAGATCTGGATTATAGCTGGCCAAATGGGCCATTTTTTCGGGCCAGCCCGTGAGCACGCCGGCACGGCCCGCCTTGGGCCAGGCCCGGCACGGGGCCAGGCCCGGCACGCGGCACGCCCTGGGCCGTGCCTGGGCCTGGAGGCTGGGCACGCAGGCTGGCACGGCACGACCCGATTACGTTTTTATTTTATTTTTTATACATCTATATATGGCCCAACATGTAAAAATAGGCTAAAAACACTTAGTGCGTCAAATAACAGGCTAAAAATATGCGGCCCGCCGTGCTAAACGGGCCAACATGCCGGCCCGTTTACTAACTGGGCCGTGCCTGGGCCTGGGGGCGCAGCACGTGGGCTGGCACGATACGACCCGTATAGTAATCATGCCCTGGCGGGCCATGCCGGGCCAGGCACGATTACGATGGGCTGGGCCGTGTCGTTCCGGGCCGCCCCGTTTGGCCAGGTATGATCTGGATCAGGTGGTGGGGGGAGAGGGAGAGGCGAATGTGGGAGTGGGGGGAATGGGGTGGCTTGGGGTTAGGGTTTCCCCTCGGGTGGGGTTATGGAGGGGGAAGTGGGGACCGGCTGGCCTGGCCCGGCTAGCTCAGTGGCCAGCTCGACCGAGGCCCAGCGTGGGTGTTGTCCCCACATCTTTGTTTTATTTGTCTTTTGTTTTTATTTGTCTTTTCTGTTTTATTTTTAGTTTCGTTTTATTTTAGTGTTATAAAAATTATCACTAGTACCTAAATTAGTATTTATAAATATACTACTGCCACATTGATTTGGCACTTTAAATAAAGAAATTTGTATTGTGTTTATTATTTTAAGAGTATTTAATTAATAGTTTTGTTGCTATTTTATTTATTACAGTGCATTTAAAGACATTATAAAAATGTGGTTTCTGCACCACAATTTCCTATGACTTATTTGACTTATTTAGAAAATTTTAGTTTTATCGTTTGAAAACTTTTGTTGTTTGCCTTTACTTTGAATTTGAATTCTGAATCGGTTTTGAACTAACGCGAGATTAACAACAATAACCGAGGTAACATGGCATCATTAGCAAATGTTCACTGTAGCTTAATTATCTGGGCATGACACTCATATACATGCTAAAGGTAATTTGTAGTGAGTGTGTGACTACCAATCCCCAAATATTTATTTGGTTGAGAGGGATTGATATATATGAGACAAAATCATGCACTAGTTACAAGATAACCAAAACTTCAAAACTAGATATAGCAAATTTATCAGAATCACAAGGACACGTTGGCGGCAGGAATGAATCAAATGTACAGGAAAATAAGACAAAGAGGCCAAACTATGTAGCTACTGTTTGAATGCACACTACGGCATGTCTTATATATGAATTTGCAACCAAATACAATCGGCAATGAACACTTTGAGTCTAAGTAAACAAGTAATACAAAAGGTTACCGTTTTACTTATGAGGAAATATCAACAGTTTATATAGTTCTACAAATGATCTAGGCACGCGTACATCCATGAGGTATCCACTGAGCTACACAATTAAGATAGGTTAATCAAAAAGCTTCTAATACTGAAAACAATGAAGTTGTGCATGAACTGCAAAATTGTTAGTTTCATTATTGACTAAACAAGCATGTTCACACAGCATATTCAAAATTAGTTGATTGATAACTTCTAATCCTGATTAGTTGAATATTGATTAGCTTATAAGGCTATCTATAAACAACCAAAAACTTACAAAGGCATTGTGCGAGCATTGCATCTCGCAATTAGCGGTGCATTTTAATCAGTGATAGTAGCCTTACAAGGAACATCAACAAACATTGTAGTCACTGCATCGAAATAATGCCGGTTTTTAATGTATGAATTACCTTTTTGTCCAAGCCGTGCCTGGGGGTCGTCCCTGCCGGTTGACTGCCCTCACTCTGTCGGATAGTAGCCGATGGAAGGACAAGCGTCATTCAGGTCCAGTTGAAGTGCCAGCGATGCCTCCCCCTCATCATCATGCGGAATTGACTATTGTGTCCAATAGATATGGAAGGGGCTAGGTCGACGGCATGTTCTCACAGACCCCAAACGCCGACAATGGAAACCTGTGGTACCAGACAAAACCCTGAGCAAGATGTTGCCAAAGATTCAACAACAGTGCAATTCAAAGCGGGGCACGAAAAGAGTACCTCATGACCAGATCTAAAAGAAACATGAATCCACCTCCCACCGACACAATGAGATGTGCTTCTCTGCCGCCAAGCGTAAAGAAACCAAATAAATGATGTTTTCCAAAATAGCAGCAACCCAACAGGTCGGCCCGGATGATATTTTCATTCTCCCTACTTTTTCTGCTCCTCTACCACGATATTGTTTTCCCATCGATGGCGCATGCAGTCTGAGCATCCTGTCCCAACGGAACAGTTTGCCAATCCCCGTCGCCGCCAAGCACATCGCGGTAGACCCGCTATACGGGCGCAACCCCGTATCAAATAGAACACTTTTAAACCTCCCATGTATTTCTGTGATCAATTATGCCGGCTCCATATGCGCGCCGTACCATTGGTCCATGTATTGAGCACGTGAGCTCGTCTGTTCTATCGCCACTCTCTGCATATAGTAGGTTCATAAGTCCAAGACATTTTGCTTTTGAGTTGTGTAACGATTTAGATCAGCAGCGGATCAATTGGGCTACTCTGCCAAAAGCTTCTACACGATCATGCACTCCCACCTACCTACAATACAACCTTGCAAATGGTTGTGGCAGAGTAGGTGCACTATGAAGATCAAGGTGTTTGGGTGGCTGTTATTCTTTGACAGACTAAACACCAAGGATATGCTAGTTCGAAGGCATTGGCGCTGAAGCCAAGATGACAATCTCTGTCTCATTTGCAGTGAGCTGGTGTATGAGGATAGAATCCATCTGTTTTTAATTGCACATTCAGTTGTAGAGTCTGGAATTACTTGGGCATTGATTGGTCTCGAGGCTTTGATATACAGCAATGTATCATGCATGCTAGATCCAGCTTCAGGCACCCTTTCTTCTTTGAAGTTATGCTAACAGCAGCCTGGAATATTTGGATTTTAAGATATGGCAGAACCTTCAGAGCTGAGAGAGCTACTTTCAATGCTTGGAAGTGTAAACTCATCCATAATATTTCATTGCTTGCTCACAGGGTGAAGGATTGTTTTAAACCAAAACTCTTGGCTTGGGTTGATTCTTTGTTGTAAAGCAGGTAGGGATGTTTAGTCATAGGTAGGTTCTTTTCTTTTTTCTATGTATAGTTTGTATTTTGCTTGTACAGTTTTCATTTATTAATAAAGGGCTGTGGGGCTTTGCCTCACAGTAAATATTCAAAAAAATGGGCTAGTCATAGTGGGGAGTAACTTAAACTAGTGTCATGCATACGACACTAGCCTATGTTACTACCTTCATAGTGCAATCTAACATAAAAATACTATCATAGATATTTGCATTTTTTAGATTGTAGACACATTTTACCTTGGGTTGCATTATGTTACGGTAACAAATTATGTTACCACAAACACCTCTCTTCTCATTAACTCCTTACCACCTAAGCAAACTTGCCTTGTGGCTGTTATGTTACTCGTTATGTTACTCCCACCATCGCTAGCCTTAGTAGTTATCAAAGGACAAAACTACCCATTTCAGTTTTTGGGAGGTGGAGTATACTGAAGCACATCTCGTATTTCAATACAAACTATACCAAAAATCACCATGTTTATTTAGAACATAGTTATTTGGCTACAATGATTTTCTATATTTTGGTTGATATATGGAGGCTAATATAGTGATGAATTAAATAGAAGAGTGTGACCCCTCGCCCTAGCTGGAACACAATTTTCTGAACACCTCGCCCCCTCCCTCCAGTGTTGTCCCCCACGGGCGACGCGGGAGGAAACCCTAGCCTATAGTGAAGATCTTCCCCACCTCACCCCTCCCTCCGCTGCCATCGGAGGGCATCGACGGGCAAAGCCCACTCGGTGTCGGAGGCGGCGGGGACTATTCTCTCTTCCTTTCGCTTCGGACGGGGCGTCGTGAGATGCTAGATCCGAGGGAGGCTCGCGCGGCAACTGGGTGCGTACCCGGCATCAATCGCAAGCTCAGGGCAGAAGAAGCGGTTCCAGCGGTGGTCCAAGTAGAGGCAGAGAAGCTCAATGGGGCTTCCCTCCCTTCCCTTCCCCTCCCGTTAGGATCTGGGCCTATGCAAGAGCAACGGATCAGCTTGCCGTGGCCGCGGGTGGAGGTGGGAGGAGGTCACCGCTCCATGAAGAGTGGTTGGTGGTCGGGTGGATGCATGACTATGGTGGCGGTGGATGGCAGAGTTTGGTGGTGCCCCTCTCATCGGCGAGGCTCGACGCACCGTGGTGGTGGAGGTGTTGTCCTTGGCCGTGAGGGCACAGTATCGGGCGGGTTTGCTCTGGTGTCACTGGCAGGACGCTGGGGAAGGTGGCGCATTGTCTCTTCTCAGTTTTTATGGTCTTGGCAATGTTGGCCTGGGTCCGGTGGGTGTGGTGACTTGATTGGTTGGTGGTGGTATTGGCAGTGGGCGGTTTCGGCTCCGTGTGCGAGGTGGTGGCGGAAATGGTGGAGGCTGTTGTGATGTGTGATGTGAAGCCTCCGTCATGGTGGTTGGCCTAATTTAGTAGCTTCAAAACTTTGGGTTTTGTGATCTGGGCTGGGAGAAATCCCTACTTCACGACTCCAAGGCTACCAACGGCAACATTTGTGGACGCCTTCCCCTCCTTGGAGGCGTTGCTTTGGCCTCGATCGAACTCCCCCATTGTGCTCAGGAGAGACCCTTGGTCCAACCTACGGACCGAGCAACGGTGGTGTTATGGCATCATTTGCTCTTCGGAGGCGCCGTCTTGTTGCTCAAGGAATCTTGGTAGCACGGCTCAAGTCCAGGCATGGGCCTTCAAGGCGCTATGTATACCATAGTCAGCGGTCTCCCGACGATGCCATCTCCAAGTCCGCCCAGGCCCTGCCGTCAACTTGCCGACCTCCTCTTGGCACAATGTGAGGGGTATGTTGATCTATGTTGTCCTCAAGCATTGTTCTTGTTGTAGAGGTCTCCGGCATCAGCTGTGATGCGGCTTGGTTTCTCTTTGGCTTGCCTCATCGCCATTGGCATGTCGTTGACCTAGGTGGAGCATGTATCGTAGTACGTGTGGTGGGTGTGTTGCTAATCCTTGGGATTGGTGTTGTAATGGCCGAAAGGTGTTGTACCTGACTTCTTTGCCGCTTATTCTTCATTATATGATACACATGCTTTTGTGTATTCTATGAAAAAACAGAAGAGTGGATGTGGGAGGAGCATATAAGTGGCACAAAAAAGTGGTAACTATGACTCTTGTCGTTCCGAAATAGACGACATCTTAAAATGTGTGCACCACAATTTTTCTAAGGCCAGATCTTGATGTACAGAAACTAACTTAGATTGATCACGTGAAGATAGTGTCATGTTATCCACCATATACAAAATTATCGCACCTATAGAAACTTCAAGATAATCTAGCCGTGCATATTCGCGAGTCGTTTGCTACGTAACATATGATTAAATTATGACATAGTGCATGATATGAATATATATTTTATAAAACACGAGGAAGCTCATAATTTGAGATCATTTATTTGACATGACACAGCTAGAAAAATTAAATCATCACTTGCTAATGTGTCCATTTTCATGGTACCCTTCCAAAACGTGTGATGAAAAGCTTAGCAAGGAAGTGTGTGACAACACTAAAGATGGCACTATTTAAGAGTCTGTAGAGTTGGTAGAGAAATAGAAGGTGTGATAGAGTGCATATTCACTTTTTCTTGAATGTAGGGTTTTAGGATTTGAAATATTGGAGGTACCAAAAGCTAGATATGTTGTTATTCAATACACTACAAGCTTAGTATTGGAATTATAGCATGCCCCACATATCCATTTATTTATATGATTTAGGACCGGCATTACAACATAACTAAAAAAAGGAAGTAGGATGAAAGGCCTACCTTCAAGTACACATAGATGACATGATAGAGACCATCATCTAGTGGCCGGACATACTCAGGCAAAGCAGATGCTAGTGCTTGGAATTTGGGAGGTTTCAAATTGACATCCGGTGCAACCTCTGCAAGATAGCCATCAAGTAACTTACAACCAACAGTGATTGGTATCATATCATCTATGCACGGGGAGCAACTACCGTTGGCTTGGTCCATTGCCAAAAAGTGCTCAAGAATCTTGTGTGCGCACTCTACATTGTACAATGTTTCCATGGTATAAGAGTAATTTGGCAGCATTGGATCTTCCAGACTGGCCTAGTCAAGTTGAGCAAAAGTTTCGTAGGTACCAAACACTTCTGAACAGGCAATAGTCTGTCGATCTCCTCAAGTAAGTTCTTCTCTTCTACATCAGAAAGAGTACCAGCCAGGGGCAATGTTCCCATGTTGCACCTACTGTGGCCTCCTTTGGTACATAGAATAGGAATATCACAAGAATAGGAAATCATAAGAAGTGAGATGACATGTATCAATTCGTATAAAGAAAAAGATGTCATTTGATGCATACGCTAGAAAAATTTCCCTTCAGTCTAGGCTAATGTTTTTTTCTTTTGGAAATGTGAAGGATTTGTTCCTATCTTACATAGGAATAGGAATCCTTTCATACAAACCAAAAAGCTTCAAAGGAATCTTTTTCTTTAAGAATTCTATCCTATAGAATTCCTAAAAAATCCTACAAACTAAAGGAGGCCAGAGTCCTTGGATATAGTTTCGTGCAAAGTATGCCAAAGAACTGACGATGATCTCAGGACGTATGCCTCGAGAATCTATACTAGATAGCAATCTCTTGTACATGGGAAAACTCAATGATAAAACATCATCATACCACCAGTCTGAACTGAAGTTTCTGGCCTGACACCGGTGCTAATCCCATTCCATAGTACACTGCCACCAGGGCTATGCATGGTGCCATGTTCCCCTATCGGCCAGCCAAACAGGTTTGGATCGTAGTTGATTTTGATGCCAATGACTCGATGCCTCTCTTCACAATGTGAAGATCTTCAGCACGAGGGACGAGGTCATCACATGTTCCTAGCGCTTCTAAAGAGTCGTTTCAGTTACCAAGCACCACGTTTTACACTGAGTAGCCCTGACTGTTATCTATTATATACTTACAAAAGACAAACGAGCCTTCACATTCATCCACATGTGGTAATACTATTTTCACCGTCCGATTAGAGCAACAATGGCTAAGATTTAAAGTTTTTAAGTAACAGGCTAATATGTACATAGCAATATGTTTCATCGTCACAGTGTCATGTGTATATATACCATACATATCCATAATATACACGAACGAAAAAACTTGCAACGATCTAGATCAAATTAATGAGGCTAGCCCAGCCATAGTCAAGAGCACATACGTATTTAGGGAATCACGGCTCCTCACAAGAAAAAAAACATTGTTTCGGCGCTACCTTTGTTTTTCCTTTCAAAATTAGGAAACATACGAATCATGGAATGTTGGAAAAGGAAAGATAGAACGTAATCTAATCAACCACATCTTTTCTTACTCTTGTTTATAGGCAATCTAACTTAACATGGTCATTAACTCACGGGAGATCCCCCACAAAAGCAAACTCACAAGATATAATATATACATGTTCATCCTTTTCTCAAGGCCGCTGCCGCATCACGAGCAGTAGCAGCCTCACAGTCTTTCCTTTCAAAATTTGGAGCAGAATTGTTTCCGTTGAACTACCTTTGGGCTGCATGCGAGGAGGAAGTCATGTACCTCTCGGCTCTTAGAATTCGAATAATGCAGGAAGCAACACAGCGGAGCCAGGAAATTCGGTCAATGGGTTCGCTCATTAGCTAGTTATGAGTACTTTATATCATTTAATTGAGTGTAACGTCCATTTTTACAGTGTCTTATCACCGGAATACATCAACAAAAGGGCAGGAAGTCGAAACATGATATCAGTTTATCAAACATAATGGTTACATTGAAAACTGGGGAGTGTAAGACATACATGTTAGATGAAATTGCCAAATTGTGTGCTTACCTATTATAAATAGGGTCGTGCAAAAATAACTTCATAGCTTCATATGCCAATTCCATCTTGCTAGTAACATTGAAAATGAATGAGGCGGCATGGAAGGAGAAGCGGGCAGAGAAGCGTCGGGGCGGCAGTGCAGCAGCGGAGGTCGCCGGTGCACGAGCTTGGTGGCCTAGATCGGGGCGGCGTCCGATCTGGTTGCTACGACGTTGGTGCCAGCTGGTGAGGCCTGCGACTGCACGAGGCGGTGTCTTCTGTGTGTGGCGGCCACGAAACTTCGTCGGCGAGCTCCGTGCTCTGTCCCAGGAGCTTCTGCCCGGCGAGTAGGGGTGGGGTAGCCCCCCCCTTTCCTGATCCTTGCTCCACGCATGCGTCAGCTGCCGGTGGTGGCCACTATTGTGGAGCTGAGACAGTGGGGCGGCAGACTTCCCGATGGTCATAGCTGCGTCTCTGGCGGGTGGCAGCGGGGCGAATGCGCAGAGTGGTGGTCCCTGTGTTGCGACAGCTCGGTTGCTGTGCAGGGGTGTGCGGACCAGCGGTTGTGCGGGCTGGTTTCGACCGGCCGCGTGTGGGTGCCCGTCGAGTCTGCTCCGAGCGCAAGCTTGCTCGATTTTCGCCAGCCGGCGGTGGCGGCGCCTACGAGTGTTCTGCCCCTTCTTGAAGGCGTCGCCGTGGAGTTCTTCGACCCGATTCATCCTTGGATCTGGTTCTTCGGGTGAAAGCCTAGACCCGTCCGGGTCGGGCAACGACGTCATTCCTACTGCGTTTCCCCCTTTGGGGCGTTGCTTTGAAGACTGTTGCTCCTTCTCTACGCTTCCCTTGGGCTGGATGTACACGGCATCACGATTGGCAGGTGGCTAACCGGTGATGCGAGATGGGTGTGGCGTTGTGATGTGTGTGGTGACGACGATGGTGGCGAGTAGAGCCGGGTCGCGGCTTGTTCTTCTGATATTGAAGGTCCAGTGCGCTACTGGGTGTGCCTATGCTGGTTTCTGACTGTGACAGAGAAGTTGGAGCTGCGGGTGGCGGGGCCACTATGGCAACGATGACTCCATGAGGGCGGTTTCCAGCAGACGATGCTCTTCAGATGTTGTGCTGGACTAGGTCAATGCGAGGCTTGCAACTTTCTCCTGTGAAGCTCGTCAGCAAAATCGGAGCTGCCATATCCTCGACGCTTCGGTCGACTGGGTCGTCCGCGAGTGCCCCATGTGGGGTTTGTAATCTAGGTTTTCGTCCGGTTTTCCTCTAATTAACCGACCAACTCTCTTCTTCTTAATCAATGAAAATGGCTAATCTTTTGCCTCGTTTCAAAAATAAATAAATGAATGACAAGTTAGTTTGACAAGTACCATAAAAGTGAAAGAAGCATGTAAAGTCACTTCCATTCAGAGTGTCCCCTTTTGATCTTTCTTCATCTTAAAATAATAAAAGAAAATATCATTACTGATGATAGAAAACATATCTTTCTTCACATAATTATTCATGAACTACTAAGTCATTGTATTGTGCAACTTTTTTTGGACAATATTCAAAGCTGGAAAACATCTATCGACTTATTTTGTGGGAATTAACAACTTTTTATTGCTAAACTAAAGCTATTAACTTTGTTGTTACCCAAATGGGTATCTGGTCTGCTTTTTTCTTTTTTCAACAGTTCTAGCCAATAACCGTAAATGCATCACTCCTTGTTTGTCCCACATCATAATCTCTAAAAGGTAACAACATATACAAATAGCATTATGCACCTTGTCACGGTACTCAAGCCTGCAGCCACCATATTCTTTAAAACTGTTGTGGATTAAATGTATGTTGATCACCTTCAATGCCCCTCTGTGGTAATAAAAATTAGGCAGGTCCCCTATATTCACCAAAACTCATTTTGTTACTTAGGATTTTTTATGTAGTCTGAAATTCTCTTCTAATCGTCCGGATCATACAGACACATCATCTAAATTAATTTATCTCTGAATAAAAGGCCTTGGGAGATTACTTGCAGAGAACATAATTACATACACTTTGTTGACATCTAACTGACCGATGGTCCTGAAGTGACATTTGAAGCATCATTATCTAAATCTGGTGATCGACTCCTCTTTGAGAAATATCGCTCCATAACCTAGGTCAATCAAAGTACAGGAAAAAAGCAATTGAAAAATTAGGGGAAAAGGTAATACCATATGTGCACAGAGATGATTTGATCTTATTACCTTCAATTTGTACTTTAATTACCGGACGTTCTTGAGGACTTGTTGCCTTGCCGCTGGGCACTGGCGATCGGGCGCCGTCATGGGTGAAGAGAGAGATTGTTGAGTATATGTGTTGTGCATATCTGTGTATTGGGCCCACCTCCGAGTTGCCTTGTATAGTTGAGGTCGTGGCCCACTCCTGTACATCATATAGACGTGCGTTTGCACCTGAGGAATACAACATGTAATTCCCACATCATAGATGGTATCAGTTTCCGGGTTCTAACCCTAGTCTTCCGCCGCCGCCACCGCACGCCTCCTCCGCGCCGCCGCCGCCGACCGCGCGCCTCCCGCGCCGGCCGCCGCTCCTCCCTCTCCCTGCCGCGCGCGCTACTCCAGCCGCTCGCCAGCCCTGCCCTCCCGCACTTCCCCAGCCGCCTGCCAGCCCCGCATCGCCCGATCCCGCCCGTTGCCAAACCCGCCACCCGATCGCCTCGCCAGCCGTTGTTGCCCTGCCCACCAGCCGCATCGCCCGCCTACCCGCTGTCGAACCCGCCGGGTCGCCGAAGCCGCTGCCGCCGCCGAGCCACCTCACCCTCGCCATGTCGTCCGTCACATCTTCTGCGTCCACCAACTCCAACCCGTTCGCTGACGCCAACCCTCCCGGCGTCAACGACATTCGCAAGCTGAACATCTACGAGCGTGTGTCGGTTCGTCTCTCTCAAGCGGACTCCTCCTACTACACGTGGAAGACATACTTCTCCCTCGTGTTCTGGGAGTATCATCTCGTTGATGCACCGTTAACTCCAGCCTCGTCCCCGAGTTCCATGACTGGCATAGTTTTAAATAGCCGGCTATAGCCCCGCTATAGCCTTGCTATAGCCTTTTCAGCTCGGTGCCGCTAAATGGTTTCATGTACAAACATCCCGCTATAGTCTGCTATAGCCCGCTATAGCTGATTTTGAAGTCCGCCGCTACTTGGCATAGCCCGCTATTTAAAACATTGATGATTGGTCCACCATCGACACCATGATCATCCGGTGGTTCTTCCTCATCATCTCGCCGGACCTCTTTCAGACGGTCATGAAGGACGATGACGATGCATGCGCCGTGTGGACCAAGCTGAACGGGCTCTTCACCGACAACCAACTCCAACTTCGCGTTTTTTTGCAGCAAGAGTTTTTTGGGTGCCACCAGGACAACTTCTCCGTCGACGACTATTGTCGCCGCCTTAAGACTCTCGCTGACGAGCTCCGCGACATTGGCGCGAAGATCGATGATGACCTCCTCCTCAGCACGCTCACCGCCGTGCTCAACGAAGACTTCGGCAACGCCGCGGAGAACCTCACCCTCATCCCCAACCTGTCCTTCGCCAAGTTCGTTGAGTACCTCCGCTTGGAGGAGCGGCGGCTGAAGCAGGTGAAGGCGCGGGCCATCCACACCGCCCTCGCAGCCGGCACCACCCGCAGCGGTCCCCCGACGCCTCCCGCTGCCCCGGCGCCCCAGCAGCCGCCGCGCCACCAGGTGCTTTATCCGGCCCCGCCGCCGCCATACCCGGCGCCCCAGCAGCCGGGGCTCCTCCCGCTGCAGTACGTCCCGCCCGCGCCTCCCACCCCTACCGCCGAACGGCGCCGCAGGGGCCGGCGCGGTGGCCGCCACGGCGGTCAGCAGCAGTAGCCATAGCAGGCCGGCCAACCCCGTCTACAACCGCAGCAGCAACTCCAGGTGCCGCCCCCATCGGCTTCCGGCTACAACCCCTGTACTGACGTCGTCCATACATACACCATGCCGGTTTCACGGGCTCCTGCACCGACGCTTCTCGTGTCGCACCCACCGGCGCACCAGGCGTACTACGCGGCTCCGCAGCCCTATGGAGGTTACTCACCACCGCAGCTGAGCTGCAACTACGGCATCCCTATGGTGCCACCGTCCCCCTCGCCGGCCCTGCCACTGGCGCCTTGGGATCTGGCGCTCCTCGCCGCGCTGCACACCGCTCCTACGCCAAACAACTACACTAGAGGTGGTGATTGGTACATGGACACCGGGGCCACGACTCACATGTTTGCTCATCCTAGTAATCTTGCCTCCTTCACTCCCGTCACCACCGATCGCCGCATCATTGTTGGCGATGGTTCCACACTTCCCATCACACACGTCGGGCACACTTTTTTCCATCTAATTACATGCCTATATCTTTGTCTAACATACTTGTGTCTCCTCATCTGATTAAGAATCTTATTTCCGTTCGTTGTTTAATTCATGATAATCCTGTCACTATTGAATTTGACGAGCTTGGTTTTTGTGTTAAGGACGCTCGAACCAGGATGGTACTCCACCAATGTGACAGCCCCGACGAGCTCTATTCGGTGCATTCGCCTTCATCCACCACCACCACCGCACCGGCAGCTCTCTCCGCTAGCGTCGATCTCTGGCACACTTGTTTGGGTCATCCCAACCCCGTCACACTTCGTCATATTTTTAGGAGTTTCAGTTTCAGTTATAATAAGATAGAGGATCACACTTGTCATGCATGTCATGTTGGCAAACATGTTCGCCTCCCGTTTAATAACGCCACCACCATTGCTTCTTTTCCCTTTCAGTTGATTCATAGTGATGTGTGGACCTCTCCGGTTCCTAGTAATTCGGACTTTTTATATTATCTGGTTATTCTTGATGATTATTTTCATTATGTGTGGACTTTCACTTTGCAATGAAAGTCGGATGCACTCTCCACTTTGACGGCTTTTTACTCCTATGTCAGCACGCAGTTTGGGCGTCCCATCCTTGCTCTTCAGGCTGACAATGGAAAAGAGTTCGACAATCTTGCTTTCCGCACTTATCTGTCGCACCATGGCACAGTTTTTTGTCTCACATACTCGTACACTTCACAGCAGAACGGTCAAGCCGAACGCGTCCTTCGCACTCTGAATGACTGCGTTTGCATGCTCCTGTTTCATGGTAACGTGTCGCCTCGCTTTTGGACGGACGCACTCGCTACTGCATCCCATCTTCTTAATCTTCGACCCTGCCGCCCAAAGTGGAACTATACACCTCACCATCTTCTCTTTGGTACGCCCCCGTCTTACGATGGTTGCGTATTTTTGGGTGCCTTTGCTATCCTAGCACTGACGACATTACTCCTCACAAACTTGCATCATGTTCTGTCGCTTGCATCTTCATCGGCTACCCCTCTAACTCCAAGGGATATCGGTGCTATGATCCTGTCTCCCACTGTGCGTTCACTTGCAGGCATGTTTACTGTGATGAGCATGTGTTTCCGATTTAGCAGGTACCCCCGGCTGTTCCTCCCGCTGCCGATGACGCGGGCTCTTCGACGCCTCTCCCAGGGTGCTCGTGCGCCATCCTTGGCCCGCCCCAGGCTTTGAGGCGCACGCCCCGCATGCGACGCCCCCTCTGGCCCCGGCGCCGGCGCCCCCTCCCGCGGTCTTGGCGCCCATGGACGCGGCCCTTGTGGCTGCGGCCCCCGCGGCCCCCTTGGTGCCCGTGGCCATGGCTCCCCCGGCACCATTATCATCGGCCCCAGCTGCGGCCGACTCTCCCGTGGCCGGTCCGGTCACCCGCGCCCGTGCGGGCGTTTTTCGCCTTAACTCATGCTATGCCACGGATGACTACGTCCATGCGGCATCCACCTCTACACCCTCGTCGTTGCCGTCCTCCGTTCGAGCCGCTCTTCGTGACCCGCTCTGGATGGCTCCGATGAAAGAGGATTTTGACGCCCTGCTGCGCAATCGGACGTGGCAGCTTGTTCCCCGTCCCTGGCATGCCAACGTGATTACCAGGAAGTGGGTCTTCAAACACAAGCTCTGTCCCGATGGTATCCTTGATCGCTATAAAGCGCGCTGGGTTGTTCGTGGCTTCTGACAGCGTGCTGGCATCGACTTCACCGACACCTTCGCTCCGGTCGTCAAGCCCGGCACGATACACACGGTTCTCCATCTTGCGGTCTCCCGTGCTTGGCCGGTGCACTAGATGGACGTCGCCAACGCCTTCCTCCATGGTCACCTCGAGGAGCAGGTCTTCTGCCAGCAGCCCACAGGGTTTGTTGATCCGGCACTTCCCGACCACGTGTGACTGCTTTCGCGGTCCTTGAATGGACTCAAGCAGGCTCCGCGCGCTTGGTACCAGTGCATCGCGGCATTTCTACACCACCTTGGGTTCTGCTCCACCCGCTTGAACCATCGCTCTTCGTCTATCATCAGGGCTCTGACACGGCCTACTTGCTGCTCTGTGTCGACGACATCATCGTGACGGCATGTACGGCTGGTCTTCTCAGTCAGTTCACGGCTCGTCTTCGCGCTGAGTTTGCCATCAAGGACTTGGGTCATTTGCACTACTTCCTCGGTGTTGAGGTGGTGCGCCGTCCGGATGGCTTCTTTCTTCATCAGCGGAAGTACGCTCATGATCTCCTGGAGCGCGCTGGCATGCTGAACTGCAAGCCCGCCGATACGCCTGTTGATACGTACGCCAAGCTTTCTGCCACAGATGGTTCTCTTGCTTTGGATGATGCTTTCTACCGGTCTATCGTTGGTGCTATCCAGTACCTCACTCTGACTCGACCAGAGATCCAGTATGCCGTGCAGCAGGTGTGTCTCCATATGCATGCTCCTCGGGACGTTCACTAGGCCGCTGTCAAGCGGATTCTCCGCTATGTATGTGGCACTATGGATCTTGGCGTCATGCTTCACGCCTCCGCGGACACCGCCCTCACTGCCTACTCTGATGCAGACTGGGCGGGCTGCCCTGACACTCGTCGCTCCATCTCGGGCTATTGTTTCTACCTTGGATCCTCACTCATCTCGTGGTCGTCCAAGCGGCAGCCTACGGTCTCTCATTCCAGTGCTGAGGCTGAGTATCGTGCGGTGGCCAACGTCATCGCCGAGTGTTCGTGGCTTCGCTAGCTGCTTCAGGAGCTCTCTTGTCCTGTTGACCGTGCCACGGTGGTCTACTCGACAACGTCTCGGCGGTCTACCTCTCCGCTAACCCGATGCATCATTGACGGACCAAGCATATTGAGTTGGATATTCATTTTGTTCGGGAACATGTGGCCCTTGGCTATATTCGTGTTTTACACGTCCCTACTTCACAACAATTTGCAGATATCATGACCAAGGGCTTGCCTACAGCGTCATTTGAGAAGTTTCGGTCCAGTCTTTGCGTCAGCAGCGGTGCCGCTTCGACTGCGGGGGTGTTGAGTATATGTGTTGTGCATATCTGTGTATTGGCCCCACCTCCTAGTTGCTTTGTATAGTTGAGGTCGTGACTCACTCCTGTACATCATATATACGTGCGTTTGCACCTGAGGAATACAACATGTAATTCCCACGTCATACAGAGACGAAAGACTGAGGCAGTTGCCGAATTTGGGAAACAAGCTTAGGAAATCATAGGCGTGTGGCGTGCGGCGTACATGACGTGGAATGTGGCGTGCGGCGTACATGACGTGGAATCGACGGTCGCAGTCGAGCCTGCTGCGTAGATGGCATCATATTTATTTGCAGGCTCCTTTTATTTTTGCGAAATAGCTGTGGCCTTTTTGTAGGGCTACTGATTATATAAAAATTTAATGTGCTGAGATGCTTGTGGCTCGTGCGTGCTAGCTTCGATGAGTTCATACGTGAATTCGTATTGGGTTCATGCAAGTGACTATGCGTATATACTTACTTAGGGTGAGAAAATCATTGGATTCACTTGAACCCAATGCCTACACGTTGTCTCCGCCACTTACACAAGAACAACGCTATGGGAGAAGGCCACGATCATGGGAATTGCAAGATCTCCAGCGAGAGGGACGACGAGACTGACCCCGACGCACGACGGACCTTGACCTTGGTGACAACACAGTGAGGCTGACATCGGAGCCATCAGCGCCACCCTGTTCTAGCAGTCATCTGGCGTGCTGCTCAACACGAATAGCCGAGAAGCTCCTGCCGGAGTGCCACCGGCTCCGATGGGATTACGAGCTACACCGGCTTGGACGGCAATCGTTTCCACAACCAAAACAAAGGGCACTACAAGCAAAGTCGGGGCGAGAGCAGCGTACGATGGCAACATGGGAAGAGGAAGCAGAGGATGTGAACATGCTCAGGCTGCTGGTGCAGAGCGAGCTGCCTGTAGCGGCGGCCGGCTGGTGCGGCACTGGATGCGCTGGGTCATGTAGAAAGCTGGAGAAAAGGCGGAAAGGCGGAAAGCAGGACCGATATAGGAAGCTTCCGCCGTGACACCAACTCCGGCAGCGCGACCCGCTCCGACGGCATCGCGAACGACTGTGTGTTTGAATGTGATTAATTATTTTCAGAGTCAGGCCTGAAAATAGATAGTGCTTTCATTTATTTTTTGGCTGTGTTGTTGCGATAGAACTATGAAGAGTGATTTATGCTATATCTAACAAACAAGCCGGAATGTCCGTTGATGACATGCTGGCCTGGTGGTTTAATCACAAAAATCACTCAGTGGACTGTTTGTTACATTCTGCTGTCCTTTGGACTCTGTGGAAGTATCGTAACGACATTTATTTCAATCATTTCCCCTGGCTTGGGATGCAGGTGTTGTGGAGGAAAACTACTATTACACTAGGCAGTTGGATGGTTCAAAGAAAGGGTGTTACACTTGGTGGAAAAGCTGTAGCACGAAGCGCGAGCCACCCCCCCCCCCCCTCCTATGTGGCCACTGATGAAGCCATGTATGTAGGGTAGGGTCATGGACCTGTCCTAACTGTCCTACCCAAGGACATCCCTAGAAGAAATCACCTTTCAATCGACTTGGAGGTGTTCCACTCGACGGACTCGAAGACACTCGACCAAGATCCAACCACTCGACGGCCAGGAGACCTAAAGCCACTCCGCACGCTAACGGTTGGTCATTGAGTAGCTTTTATGGTCATCATAGCACTTTATTAGAGGCGTTACCAGTAACGCCCAACCTTAATGTACTTTAAACCCTGCATAACTGAGGGCCGGAGGGGTCTGGCGAACTCTATATAAGCCACCTCCCTCCTCAGTGTAAAGGGTTCGCACCCCTGTAATTTACACACTCATAATCCAGTCGACCGCCTCTGGGCTACGAGACGTAGGGCTATTACTTCTTCTGAGAAGGGCCTGAACTCGTAAACCTCGTGTACTTACAACTACTCCATAGTTAAGATCTTGCCTCTCCATACCTACCCCCTACATTACTGTCAGACTTAGAACCACGCCAGTTGGCGCCCACCTTGGGGCAGGTGTCTTAGCGACTTGTTGGAGAAGTTGCGAATTTTTCCGATCCAAATCATCATGGTTTCTGGCGGAGTTTTGGTGGAGGGCCGCGAGATCCATCTCGGCGCGCTCACGTTCATCGCCGACGACTCCGCTTGGCTTCAGGAGGCTCCGATCGACGTCGACGCGCTTCCTGTCGCGGGGCAACGCACTTTCGCGCGTGCGTCCACTTGCGGCAATCATCGACCCATTATCGGTCGGCCCCTGTATTGTCCTCCCTCCCTGTTTCCCACCGGCGCAAGCGCTCCGGTCAGTCGAGACTTCAGCGGTGGGTGAGACACGCGGTGGTACGCCAGTCGGCCACCCTTCAAGTCGCGGCGATCGAGCCCGACGAATCCCTCTACTGCCTGTTCGACCTGGCGACTGGCTCCGCAGAGACCGCATCCGAGTGCGACAGCAGTGATCCGGCGACGGAGGTTCTGATGGTCGATGGACCGCGCGGCCCTCCTGGTTTTTCCCGCACCGACGGAGGCGCTGGTGGAGGCGACCCTGCACATCCCCATGAGGAATATCTCCCCGAGCCTCTCACGTCGCTGCAGCGAGAAGAGCTTCGTCGCCGGAACATGGATGCACTACACACTCCTATCGTTGGAGAAACCCCCGAGGCCCGTGCCTTGGAGGACGCTCGCCTGGCCAACTTGGCTGAGGGCACTCGACTGGAGAACCTCCAGCGAGCACTCGACGAGCGTGCACGACAATGGGTTCCAGAATCCAGTCACCGTCAGCTCTTTCCGCCCCCGCAGGTATATCGAACTCCGATTCAGAATTTAGCAGCTGCAACCCGTATAGCAGAGTCGATTCAGCCTTCCCATTCAGAGGCTGGCAGAGGCTTGCTGCAGATCAAAGCGTTACTCCGGGCAGCAGGAGACCAGAATTCCGCTGTTTCTCAGTCGCGGAACAGGATCCACAGCAGATCCATTGCTGCAGACACAGTCCAGTCGGCTCACAGCCCAAGATCCCCCTCGAGGCGTGAGGGACGTGAAGACTAGCGTGATCAATACAGGAACCATGAGAAGTATAATCACCAATTCGATCGTGACGATCGACGTCGAGTGCCCACCCCTCCCCCGAGGAGTGGATCGTACGTGCCTCGACAGCAGGATGACAGGCGCCCTCATAGTGTTGGGCGAAGGATTCTAGTCGACCCCAGGGAACCAGGCTTTGATGCGAGATCCATTCTCGTTCAAGGTTTGGTCGACAGAAACAGAGCTCACCGAGAAGGTCACGACAGAGATGCACCTACCAGCAGCAGAGTGCATGTTTTAGGGCCAGAGTGCTTTAGTAGAGCCATCAGGGCCGCAGCGATTCCTCCCAACTTTAGGTTGGCGACTGTAGTCAATAAGTTCACTGGTGAGTCCAAGCCCGATACTTGGCTTGAAGACTACCGAGTGGCTGTCCAGATTGGCGGTGGCAATGATGAAGTGGCCATGAAGCACCTGCCTCTCATGTTGGAGGGCTCGGCCAGAGGGTGGCTGAATCAGTTAGCACCTAGCAGCATTTACACTTGGGAAGATCTCGCCCGAGTGTTTGTCACAACATTTGAAGGAACATGCAAGCAACCGGCAGGGCTGACAGAACTGCGGTCTTGTGTGCAGAAGCCGAATGAAACTTTGAGGGATTACATCCAGAGGTGGATCACGTTGCATCACACGGTAGAAAATGTGCCTGATAACCAAGCAGTCAGTGCCTTCAAGGAAGGCGTCAAGAACAGAGAACTGAATCTGAAATTCGGTCGAACCGGAGACATGTCTCTGAATCAGATGATGGAGGTTGCCACCAAGTACGCTAATGATGAAGATGAGGATCGACTCCGGAGTGGCAAGCTCAAGTCAGTCGCCCAAGAAACCGAAGGAGGAAATTTCAATCTGAAACAGAAGCAGAAAGCCGAGCCAGCTGCTCCTGGGAAAACCTTGGCTGTAACTCAAGGAAAGTTTAAGGGGAAACCCAAAGGGCCTTGAAACCCCAAGAAAGTTAAAGACCAAGACGAAAATGATGTGTTGGATTTGCCATGTCACATCCACACAAAGAAAGATGAAGAGGGTAAACTCATTTACCCGAAACATACCACTCGACAGTGCCGACTCTTGATCCAGCAGTTCCAGGGCAAACAGCCCAAAGATAAGGAAAAGGAGTCGGACAAAGTTGAGGACAAGGAAGATAGTGATGACGGATACCCCCAGGTCAATTCCACCCTGATGATTTTTGTTGATGTTGAAAGCAAAAGTCGACTGAAAGTTATCAACCGTGAGGTGAATATGGTAGCTCCGGCGACACCCAGTTATTTGAAGTGGTCTCAGACTGCCATCATGTTCGACCAGTCCGATCACCCAACGCACATTGCCACCCCTGGGAGGCAAGCTTTGTTGGTCGACCCAATTGTCGAAGGCACTCGACTGACCAAAGTCCTGATGGATGGTGGGAGTGGTTTGAACATACTGTATGCAGAGACGTTGAAAGGGATGGGCATTCCGATGTCCAAACTTAGTACCAGCAACATGAGTTTCCATGGGTCATTCATGGGAAGAAGGCTGAGTTACTCGGCCAAATTGCTCTCGATGTGGTTTTCGGTGATTCCAAGAATTACCGCAAAGAAAAGTTGGCGTTCGAGGTTGTGGACTTCCAGAGTGCTTATCACGCTATTTTGGGCAGGCCAGCTTACGAACGCTTCATGGCTCGACCATGTTATGTGTATCTCAAATTGAAGATGCATGGTCCCAAAGGTGTGATCACTGTTACGGGCAATCGGAAGAAGGCAGAAGAATGTTTTCAGAAAGGCTCAAAGATCGCTGATGCCCAGATGGCAGTGGTAGAGCTGCAGGAGTACCAGAAGACTGCGGACCCGAGTGATTTGTTGCGAGCCAAGAAGCCCGCTACCACTAGTGCATATTAATAAATAAATAAAATCTAGCTACCTAAAAATCATCGTAGTCGTCTAATTACCACTATTTAATCATCATAGTCATTACCGCTAGCTATCTAATCATCACCAACGCTGGCTAGCTTAATTAAAGAGGAAACATTCACTTTATAACAGAAGCAAAGATATCATCAAGTTCAACATAATCATCACCAACATCGAAGTTCAGGACACGGACATGAGACAAGTACTAATTAAGAGCATGAACTAGTAGCTACTCCTGCCGCTCCCTCTCAAGTAGAATAGCATAGAACATGTATCGCTCTCCTGATTCATCATACTGGAGCATGAAGATGAATCTGTCTCCTAATCTTGGGTTGCGCTTCTCCTTGCTGCCCCCTAGTACTTCTTTGCGATCGTTAACAATTTTGCTCCAATCTTTCACTATTAAGCATTCTTCGCTTTCAGAAATCCTGAATGCACTCATGTGCAATGTAGAAAATCTTGGTCATAAGCTAACCATTGACATGCGACATTTTGTCTCGATCCACTGAGGCACAACTGTCATCGGAAGTCCCTGTTGAAGAACATCGTATAGTAATTAATATACTAAGCAATGAAAGTTTAGCTTTAAAAATAATGTATGCAAACGATGCACTAATTAAGGACAAATATTTAAAATCTTACCATCTTTCGATTATAGATGTGACCGTAGTTCATTACAATCACCATTGGTCGCACGTTTTGAGTACTAACATTTCTAAGTTCAGGAAAAAAATTTGTCTTGACACTATTAAGATCCTCAAAGCCATGAAACATAATAGCTTATCTCCTCGCAGTTTAGTTGAGCCCCGGGGCAGTAGTAGGTCCTGTCTACCAAGTGCCGGACATGTTTGCTTGAACCGAAATAAGCTGACAATACAAATTAGTTGTCAACTATTTTTGAATAAACTGTATCAAAGACATAAACATATGCATACATGTGGTTGAGAAAAATTCACATAATGGTGGAACTGGAGGCGTTTGCACATCGACCCAAATGTCTATATTACCTTCAATATCATCTTCCGGACGAATATCAAAGGTGATAACCATATTAGGCTCAAATGCATAAGCTTTGCATAGTGCTTGCCAAGTTTTGCATTCAAAATGGGTGTATGTGTCTCCATTATATAATTTGACGTTGAAAGTATACCCATGCTCCGTCTTCAAGTAAACTCTCTTTACCTCCATATCATCTATAGCACTAAAACTTATCTTATCCAATACAAAAATTCTTGCATGGCAGGGGATGCGCTAGTAGAATAGTGAAAATTTAAAATTATAAGTTGAAGCAAATGAAGCATAAGTTTTGCATTCAAATAATAATTGACAAAGTGACTTACTGTATCAACTTCGAATGTCTCATCCAGTTTGATGCTGAAGCGCCTACCATCAACAAGGAAATTTTTGTCGCACAAGCCGCGCTAGTCTTCACAGTGTTCGCACGTAATGAAATCTTTTTCGTCGTCAGATGACATTTCCTATGTTCATAGAGGTGAAACATTAAACACCTATATATATCTAGCCAAATATATATTCATCTAACATTTGACATTAATATATCTAACTATATTCATCTCTAACATTTCCTATATCTAACTATATTCATCTCTAACTATATTCATCTCAAATTATATATAAAAAATTAAATAAATAGAAAAACGCATTAACAAATAATATTTTACTTAGATCATCAAATCTCAAATACCTAAATTTTCTTACTAAAAATAAACTAGTTATATTAATTATTGAACTAGTTCAAATCTCATATACCTAAATAAACTAGTTCGATAATTTTCTTACTAAAAATAAACTAGTTATATTAATTATTCAACTAGTTCAAATCTCTAGTTCGACAATTTTCTATCTATCGCTAATTCATCTAACATTCGATCATCTAATTAACTTTTCTAAAAAACAGAAAATAAATAAAAAAGTGTGTGCGTGTGTGTGTATGTGTGCATGTACGTGTACGTATATATGTGTGTGTATATGTGTGTGTGCCCCCGTACGCCGCCGCACCGTACGTACAAGCGGGGGCGCCGGCGTACGGGGCGGGGGCGGCGTACGTACGGGCGGGGGCGTAAGGGGTGGCGGCGTACGTGTGCGACGACGACGGTCGACGGCGGCAGGGAGAGCGCGAGAGACGTACCGCGAACGACGACGGACGGCGGCACGCGGCGTTCGGGGCGGCGGCGCAAGACGACGACGACGACGGGCGGCGGCGGGGACGACGACGGGCGGCGGCGGGGACGACGACGACGACGGACGGACGACGGGCGGCGGCGGTGACGACGGGCGACGGACGAGCGCGAGAGGTTGAGAGACGAAAGAAGTGGAGATCTAACTGAATTTTTGCAAGTGTTGTATATATATAGGAGATGCCTTTAGTACCTGTTGGAGCCACCAACCGGTACTAAAGGCCAACTTTGGCCAGGCAAAAAGGGGGGAAGAGCAGGCCTTTAGTACCAGTTGGTGGCTCCAACCGGTACTAAAGGATGGTCTTTAGTACCGGTTGGAGCCACCAACCGGTACTAAAGGCCTCGCGCTGCAACCCCAAAGTTTAGTCCCATCTCGCCGGGCGAAGGGCAGCCACACTGGTTTATAAACCCAGCCGCCGCGGCTGCCTCTTTGAACTCCTCTATATAGCAGGCTTGTGGGCCTAATTTCCGCGCCCTGCCCTGTGAGTCTGCTGGGCCTTTAAGGCATGTAATTGCATGCCCGTGGTGTAGCAGGCCCACAGGACAGCGCCCCAATTTTTTTTATATTTTTTCTTTTCTACTTTATTTTCTTCTATTTATTTCTGCGTAGTTTTTTGTATAGTTTTTTCTTTTCTGTTATATTTATTTTGTTCTATTTATTTATGAGTAGTTTTTCATCTAGTTTGTCAAAATTCAACATTTTCAGAGTTCATTTTGTAGTGATTTTCAATTTCACGGTCATTTTTTAAACGATTGAAAAATAGCAAATATAATATTTTTCTTTTCTGCTTTATTTTTTCTTCTATTTATTTCTGAGCAGTTTTTTCTTTTCTGCTATATTTATTTTGTTCTATTTATTTCTGAGTAGTTTTTTTATATAGTTTTTTTCTTTTCAGATATAGTTTTTTTCTTTTCTGCTATTTTTTCTTTTCTGCTATTTTTTCTTTTCTGCTATTTTTTTTTTCTGCAAAACTTGATGGTCAAAGTCTGGAGTTATAACCAAAGTTTAAAAAAAAATGCCGACGTGCAATTAGTTTTTGCCATAACAGAAGAAGTCCGGAGTTGTAATAAGTTATTAAAAATAAAAAAAAGGTGCAATGCTCGTTAATTTGCTTCAAGCCTTTCGGAATAGTGTAAACTGCACTGCGCATAGCTCCGTGCAATCTACCATATTCCTGAAGGCTTGAAGCTAAGCAACGTGAGCATTGAGCCTCTTCTTCATCATCTTTGCACTTAGGGCTTATAAACTGCTCCTAGTCCCTCTCTCTTGGCGAGGTGGGACTAAAAAGCAGCTTCCTAAGCAACTGTAGTACTGGTCACCCTTTAGTACCGGTTGGAGCCACCAACCGGTACTAAAGGTGGTGCGCTTAAAACAGTTATGGCAAATGAAGGCAGAAATGGTTGAAAGTTGATGGCGTCGCTTTGAATAGTGCATACTGAATGCACAAAAAGTCTGGAGTTGTAATAAGTTGAAAAAATGAAATGCCTTTGTAACAGATGAGTTTAATTTCGTCAGAAACCTGAATACTTCGAAAGAGATTGTCCAGTTTGTGAACGAAGTGCATCCAGTTTTTGCCGTAACCCTCTCTAATTTTTGAACAATCTATGTGGGTGAAATGATGATACCATGTCAAGTTTCAACTTTTTCAGAGTTCATTTGTAGTGCTTTTCAATTTCCAGGTCATTTTGTTCTCAAAACAAATTATTGAATGCATGAAAAATAGCAAATGAAGGCAGAAATGGATGAAAGTTGATGGCGTCGCTTTGAATGGTGCATACTAAACGCAAAAAATATTAGAGCATTTAGATCAGGATCTTATATTTCTCTACAGTCTAAATTGTCAATATGATCTTATAACATCAAAAAAAAATACTTTGATTATCAATGATCTTTATGTGTACAATCTGAATTGTCAATATGAGTCATCAACGATTTTTAAACCGATGAAGACTCATATTGAGGCCACAAATTCTACACATAGAGTTCAATGAAGACCAAGTGCTTATGATAGTTTGAGAAATAACATATTTAAGGTGGTAAAAGGCTTGTTAGGGGAGCGAGGTGGGACTGAAAACAGCCTGCCGTAACCTCATTAGTACCAGTTCGTGGTACGAACCAGCACTACATGGTGATGGTGGGGCCATAGCCTGACCGCGGGCTGACACATCCTCTTTAGTGCCGGTTCGTGGCACGAGCTGGTACTAAAGGTTCTCCACGAACCGGTGCTATTGATCGCCGCCACGAACCGGCACTAGTGTGCACATTAGTGCCGGCTGAAATTCAAACCGGCACTATTGTGCTTCACAAAAGACCCTTTTTCTACTAGTGTACGGAATCAGCTTTTCAGTCGTCTGCCGAAACGAAGTCGGTTCACATTCACCCGATCGATCCCAATGCTGCTCCGACTCATATCTCAACAACACTCAACTCCAAATAGGAAGAAGCGCTCATCCAGTTCCTCCGTGAGAATTGGGACATCTTCGCATGGAAGCCTTCTGACATGCCAGGTGTTCCCATGGGGCTGGCTGAGCACCGCCTACGAGTCGACCCAAAAATGAAACCTGTCAAAGAACATCTCCGACGGTCCGCCGTCCAGAAGAGAAAGGCTATTGGTGAGGAGGTGGCTCGGCCTCTTAGCAGCGGAGTTCATTCGAGAAATTTACCACTCCGAGTGGCTCCCAACGTTGTCATGGTCCCCAAAAAGGACAAGTCACTTCGCATGTGCATTGACTTTAAACATATCAATCGGGCATGCCCGAAAGATCATTTTCCTCTCCCCCGCATCGACCAGATAGTCGACTCGACTGCGGGATGTGAGCGACTGTCTTTTTTAGACGCCTATTACGGGTACCATCAGATCCGTCTGTATGGACCCGACGAGATCAAAACAGCTTTCATCACTCCATTCGGGTGCTTCTGTTATGTTACCATGCCATTCGGCCTCAAGAATGCCCGAGCCACGTTCATGAGGATTATTCAGAAGTGTTTGCTCACTCAAATCAGTCGGAATGTGGAAGCATACATGGATGATACTGTGGTCAAGTCATGGAAGGGTTCCGACCTGCTGACTGACCTTGCTGATGTTCGAAATATGCCCTAGAGGCAATAATAAAAGCATTATTATTATATATCCTTATTCATGATAATTGTCTTTATTCGTGCTATAATTGTGTTATCCGGAAATCGTAATACATGTGTGAATAACAGACAACAATATGTCCCTAGTGAGCCTCTAGTTGACTAGCTCGTTGATCGACAGATAGTCATGGTTTCCTGACTATGGACATTGGATGTCATCGATAACGGGATCACATCATTAGGAGAATGATGTGATGGACAAGACCCAATCCTAAACATAGCATAAGATCGCATAGTTCGTTTGCTAGAGTTTTCCAATGTCAAGTATCCTTTCCTTAGACCATGAGATCGTGTAACTCCCGGATACCGTAGGAGTGCTTTGGGTGTGCCAAACGTCACAACGTAACTGGGTGACTATAAAGGTATACTACGGGTATCTCTGAAAGTGTCTGTTGGGTTGACATGGATCGAGACTGGGATTTGTCACTCCGCTTGACGGAGAGGTATCACCGGGCCCTCTCGGTAATGCATCATCACAATGAGCTCAATGTGATCAAAGTGTTTGATCACGGGATCATGCATTACGATACGAGAAAAGTGACTTGCCGGTAACGAGATTGAACGAGGTATTGGGATACCGACGATCGAATCTCGGGCAAGTAAAATACCAATTGACAAAGGGAATCGTATACGGGATTAATTGAATCCTTGACATCGTGGTTCATCCGATGAGATCATCGTGGAGCATGTGGGAGCCAACATGGGTATCCAGATCCCGCTGTTGGTTATTGCCCGAGAGCCGTCTCGGTCATGTCTGCATGTCTCCCGAACCCGTAGGGTCTACACACTTAAGGTTCGGTGACGCTAGGGTTGTGAAGATATGTATATGCAGTAACCCGGATGTTGTTCGGAGTCCCGGATGAGATCCCGGACGTCACGAGGAGTTCCGGCATGGTCCGGAGGTAAAGAATTATATATAGGAAGTGCTGTTTCGGCCATCGGGACAAGTTTCGGGGTTATCGGTATTGTACCGGGACCACCGAAGGGGTCCTGGGGGTCCACCAGGTGGGGCCACCTGCCCTTGTGGGCCACATGGGCCTTAGGGGGTGCGCCTTGGCCTGCTTGGGCCAAGGGGAACCAGCCCCAAAGGGCCCATGCGCCTAGGATTCCATCTAGGAGGAGTCCTAGTGGTGGAAGGCACCTCCTAGATGGCTTGGGGGGAGGGAAACCTCCCTGGCCGCCGCCCCCCTTGGGAGATTAGATCTCCCAGGGCCGGTGCCCCCCCAAGAGGCCTATATAAAGGGGGGGAGGGGAGGGGGCAGCGCACCTATAAGCCCTGGCGCCTCCCTCCTCCCTGCAACACCTCCTCCTCCTCCCGTAGTTGCTTAGCGAAGCCCTGCCGGAGATCTGCTGCATCCACCACCACGCCGTCGTGCTGCTGGATCTTCATCAACCTCTCCTTCCCCCTTGCTGGATCAAGAAGGAGGAGACGTCACACTTTCCGTACGTGTGTTGAACACGGAGGTGCCGTCCGTTCGGTACTAGATCATCGGTGAATTGGATCACGGCGAGTACGACTACCTCATCCACGTTCACTCGAACGCTTCAGTTGCGATTTACAAAGTGGTATGTAGATGCTATCTAATCTGAATACTCGTTGCTAGATGAACTCATAGATAGATCTTGGTGAAACCGTAGGAAAATTTTTGTTTTCTGCAACATTCCCCAACAGTGGTATCAGAGCTAGGTCTATGCGTAGTTCTTCTTGCGCGAGTAGAACACAATTTTTTGTGGGCGTAGATGTTGTCAACTTTTCTTGCCGCTACTAGTCCTATCTTGCTTCAGCGGTATTGTGGGATGAAGCGGCCCGGACCAACCTTACACGTACGCTTACGTGAGACCGGTTCCACCGACTAACATGCACTAGTTGCATAAGGTGGATGGCGGGTGTCTGTCTCTCCTACTTTAGTTGGAGCGGATTCGATGAAAAGGGTCCTTATGAAGGGTAAATAGAAGTTGACAAATCACGTTGTGGTTTTAACGTAGGTAAGAAAACGTTCTTGCTAGAACCCTAATTCAGCCACATAAAACTTGCAACAACAATTAGAGGACGTCTAACTTGTTTTTGCAGCAAGTGCTTTGTGATATGATATGGCCAAAGTTGTGATGAATGATGAATGATCTATATGTGATGTATGAGATGTTCATGCTATTGTAATAGGAATCACGACTTGCATGTCGATGAGTATGACAACCGGCAGGAGCCATAGGAGTTGTCTTTACTTTTTATATGACCTGCGTGTCATTGAGAAACGCCATGTAAATTACTTTACTTTATTGCTAAACGCGTTAGCCATAGTAGTAGAAGTAATAGTTGGCGAGCAACTTCATGGAGACACGATGATGGAGATCATGGTGTCAAGCCGGTGACAAGATGATCATGGAGCCCCCAGATGGAGATCAAAGGAGCTATGTGATATTGGCCATATCATGTCATGTTTATTATTTGATTGCTTGTGATGTTTATCATGTTTTGCATCTTGTTTACTTAGAACGACGGTAGTAAATAAGATGATCCCTCATAATAATTTCAAGAAAGTGTTCACCCCAACTGTGCACCGTTGCGACAGTTCGTTGTTTCGAAGCACCACGTGATGATCGGGTGTGCTAGATTCTAACGTTCACAAACAACGGGTGTAAGACAGATTTACACACGCGAAACACTTAGGTTGACTTGACGAGCCTAGCATGTACAGACATGGCCTCGGAACACAGAAGACCGAAAGGTCGAGCATGAGTCGTATAGAAGATACGATCAACATGAAGATGTTCACCGATGTTGACTAGTCCGTCTCACGTGATGATCGGACACGGCCTAGTTGACTCGGATCATGTAATACTTAGATGACTAGAAGAGGGATGTCTATCTAAGTGGGAGTTCATTAAATAATTTGATTAAATGAACTTTATTATCATGAACTTAGTCTAAAAATTTTACAATATGTCTTGTAGATCAAATGGCCAACGTAGTCCTCAACTTCAACGCGTTCCTAGAGAAAACCAAGCTGAAAGACGATGGCAACAACTATACGGACTGGGTCCGGAACCTGAGGATCATCCTCATAGCTGCCAAGAAAGATTATGTCCTACGAGCACCGCTGGGTGACGCACCTATTCTCCCTGCAGAACAAGACGTTATGAACGCTTGGCAGTCACGCTGCGATGATTACTCCCTTGTTCAGTGCGGCGTGCTTTACAGCTTAGAGCCGGGGCTCCAAAAGCGTTTTGAGAGACATGGAGCATATGAGATGTTCGAAGAGCTGAAAATGGTTTTCCAAGCTCATGCCCGGCTCGAGAGATATGAAGTCTCCGACAAATTCTTTAGCTGTAAGGTGGAGGAAAATAGTTCTGTCAGTGAACACATACTCAAAATGTCTGGGTTGCACAACCGCATGACTCAACTGGAAGTTAATCTCCCGGAAGAAGCGGTCATTGACAGAATCCTCCAGTCGCTTCCACCTAGCTACAAGAGCTTTGTGATGAACTACAATATGCAGGGGATGGTAAAGACCATTCCTGAAGTATATGCTATGCTGAAATCAGCAGAGGTAGAAATCAAGAAGGAGCATCAAGTGTTGATGGTGAATAAAACCACTAAGTTCAAGAAGGGCAAGGGTAAAAAGAACTTCAAGAAGGACGACAAGGAAGTTGCCGCGCCCGGTAAGCAAGTTGCCAGGAAGAAGCCAAAGAATGGACCCAAGCCCGAGACTGAGTGTTTTTATTGCAAGGGAAGTGGTCACTGGAAGCGGAACTGCCCCAAATACTTAGTGGACAAGAAGGCCGGCAAAACCAAAGGTATATGTGATATACATGTAATTGATGCGTACCTTACCAGTACTCGTAGTAGCTCTTGGGTATTTGATACCGGTGCAGTTGCTCACATTTGTAACTCAAAGCAGGAGCTGCGGAATAAACGGAGACTGGCGAAGGACGAGGTGATGATGCGCGTCGGGAATGGTTCCAAGGGCGATGTGATCGCCGTCGGCACGCTGCCTCTACATTTACCTACGGGATTAGTTTTAAACCTCAATAATTGTTATTTAGTGCCAAGTTTGAGCATGAACATTGTATCTGGGTCTCGCTTAATTCGAGATGGCTACTCATTTAAATCCGAGAATAATGCTTGTTCTATTTATATGAGAGATATGTTTTATGGTCATGCTCCGATGGTTAATGGTTTATTCTTAATGAATCTCGTACGTGATGATACACATATTCATAGTGTGAATACCAAAAGAGTTAAAGTTGATAACAATAGTCCCACATATTTGTGGCACTGCCGCCTTGGTCACATAGGTGTCAAACGCATGAAGAAGCTCCATGCAGATGGACTTTTAGAGTCTCTTGATTATGAATCATTTGACACATGCGAACCATGCCTCATGGGTAAAATGACCAAGACTCCGTTCTCAGGAACAATGGAGCGAGCAACCAACTTATAGGAAATCATACATACCGATGTATGCGGTCCAATGAGTGTTGAGGCTCGCGGTGGCTATCGTTATGTTCTCACCCTCACTGATGACTTGAGTAGATATGGGTATATCTACTTGATGAAAAACAAGTCTGAGACCTTTGAAAAGTTCAAGGAATTTCAGAGTGAGGTTGAAAATCAACGTGATAGAAAGATCAAGTTTCTACGATCAGATCGTGGAGGAGAATACTTGAGTCATGAATTTGGCACACACTTAAGAAAATGTGAAATAGTTTCACAACTCACGCCGCCTGGAACACCTCAGCGTAATGGTGTGTCCGAATGTCGTAATCGCACTCTATTAGATATGGTGCGATCTATGATGTCTCTTACCGATTTACCGCTATCTTTTTGGGGCTATGCTTTAGAGACTGCTGCATTCACTTTAAATAGGGCTCCGTCGAAATCCGTTGAGACGACACCGTATGAATTATGGTTTGGGAAGAAACCTAAGCTGTCGTTTCTAAAAGTTTGGGGATGCGATGCTTATGTCAAGAAACTTCAACCTGAAAAGCTCGAACCCAAGTCGGAAAAATGCGTCTTCATAGGATACCCTAAAGAAACTGTTGGGTATACCTTCTACCTCAGATCCAAAGGCAAGATCTTTGTTGCCAAGAATGGATCCTTTCTGGAGAAAGAGTTTCTCTTGAAAGAAGTAGGTGGGAGGAAAGTAGAACTTGATGAAGTGTTACCTCTTGAACCGGAGAATGGCGAAACTCAAGAAAACGTTTCTGAGGTGCCTGCGCCGACTAGGGAGGTCTCATGTTTACTCATATCAATAGCATAATCAACTAGCGAGCGATAATAATAAATCTCGGATGACAACACTTTCTCAAAACAATCATAATATGATATAACAGGTTGGTATCTCGCTATCCCTTTCTGAGACCGCAAAACATAAATGCAGAGCACCTTTAAAGATCAAGGACTGACTAGACATTGTAATTCATGGTAAAAGAGATCCAGTCATAGTCATACCCAATATAAATTAATAGTAATGGATGCAAATGACAGCTGTGCTCTCCAGCTAGTACTTTTAATAAGAGGGTGATGACTCAACATAAAAGTAAATAGATAGGCCCTTCGCAGAGGGAAGCAGGGATTTGTAGACGTGCCAGAGCTCGGTTTTGAAATAGAGATGAATAATATTTTGAGCGACATACTTTCATTGTCAACATAACAACTAAGAGATGGCGATATCTTCCATGCTACACACATTATAGGCGGTTCCCAAACAGAATGGTAAAGTTTATACTCCCCCTCCACCAACAAGCATCAATCCATGACTTGCTCGAAACAACGAATGTCTCCAACTAGCAACAGTCCTAGGGGGAGTTTTGTTTGCAATTATTTTGATTTAGTTTGCATAAAGCATGGGACTGGGCATCCCGGTGACCAGCCATTTTCTCGTGAGTAAGGAGCGGAGTCCACTCCTCTTGAGAATAACCCGCCTAACATGGAAGATAAGGGCAGCCCTAGTTGATACATGAGCTATTCGAGCATACAAAACAAAATGTTTATTTGAAGGTTTAGAGTTTGTCATATACAAATTTACTTGAAACGGCAGGTAGATACCGCATATAGGAAGGTATAGTGGACTCATATGGAATAACTTTGGGGTTTAAGGGATTGGATGCACAAGCAGTATTCCTGCTTAGTACAAGTGAAGGCTAGCAAAAGACTGGGAAGCGACCATCTAGAGAGCGACAACAGTCATGAACATGCATTAAAATTAATAAACATTGGATGCAAGCATTAGTAGGATATAGTCCACCATGAACATAAATATCGTGAAGGCTATGTTAATTTGTTTCAACTACATGTATGAACATGTGCCAAGTCAAGTCACTTAAATCATTCAAAGGAGGATACCACCCCACCATACCACATCACAACCATTTCGATAGCATGTTGGCACGCAAGGTAAATCATTATAACTCATAGCTAATCAAGCGTGGCACGAGCAACTATGATCTCTAATTGTCATTGCAAACATGTTTATTCATAATAAGCTGAATGAAGAACGATGAACTCATCATATTTACAAAAACAAGAGAGGTCGAGTTCATACCAGCTTTTCTCATCTCAGTCAGTCCATCATATATCATTATAATTGCCTTTCTCTTGCACGACCGAACGATGTGAATAATAATAAGAGTGTACGTGCATTGGACTAAGCTGGAATCTGCGAGCATTCAATAAATAGGAGAAGACAAGGCAATATGGGCTCTTTGTGCAGACTAAGGCATAGCCTAGTGGTGGGAAGGGGCTGATGCTTTCCCACCCACCCAGGTTCAAGGCATGGTACTTGCAATTTGGGTTTGATGCACCAATTATACTGTAGGGGGTTCCCTTACAGTCTTTCAGTCAAAAAAAAAAGGGCTCTTTGTTAAATCAACAATAATGCATATAAGAGCCACTTCAACAATTTAATCATGGTCTTCTCCTATCGACCCCCCCCCCCCCAAAAAGAAAAGAAATAAAACTATTTACATGGGTAAGCTCCCAACAAGCAAAAGAAGAACGGGAAATATTTTTGGGTTTTCTTTTTAATTATTACTACTACAGCAAGAAAAGTAAACTACTACTATTTGTTTTGGTTTTTCTTAAGGTTTAACAAACACACAAGAAGAAAGCAGGAAAAAGAAAATAAACTAGCATGGATATTACAGTGAAAGAGTATGAGCACCGACATCTAGCAATGAGTGTGTGTGAACATAAATGTAATGTCGGTGGGAAATACGTACTCACCCAAGCATAGGCTTTTGGCCTAAGTTGGTTCATTGCCAGGGGTGGCCCGCCTGAGCTGCAGCATGGCGTCGGGCTGCCTCCGCTCTCCTCTCGTACTCATCTGCCTCCTCTCTGGTAATAATATATCTTCGTTTTGCGTGATAATCAAAGAAGGCAGGAGCAGGGAGAGTAATACGGACAACACACCGTTTGGCAAAGATTAGTCGATATAGGAGAGGTGATTCATTCCTCTCGACAAACTGGTGAGAGACCATAGAATTAAAATCTAAATAAGTAGGAGGCAACTCCATATCATCCTCACGAACGTCCACCTCAAGAAAATCAGCTAAGTGGGTTCCATAAATTCCTCCAAAGAAATCTCCGTTACATATATTATGATGCAACCTATGTGCAACAATGGCTCCCATATTATAAGATTGGTCTCCTAACACAGCACTCCTAAGAATACTGAGGTCAGGCACAGACATATGACATGCTTCATCCTTACTAGTTATGCACCTACCTATGAAGAGAGCAAAATAATGTATAGCAGGAAAGTGAATGCTCCCTATGGTAGCTTGTGCTATATCTCTAGATTCCTCTACGGTTATACCAGTAAGAAAGTCTCTAAATTCAGATTTACGGGGATCACTAGCACTACCCTGTTGTGGAAGTTTACAAGCAGAAGTAAAATCCTCTAAGTCCATGGTATAAGATTTGTCATAAAGATCAAACATGACAGTTGGAGAATTACGTGAAGATGAAAAATTCAAACCTCCTCAGAAATGAACTAGTGAGTTGATGGTACTGGGGGCATTTGTCTGCCTCAAAGCTCACAAGATCGGCGTTACGCAAATATGCATTAAATTCTTCTTTGATTCCCACTCGATCCATAAAATTTTCTGAAGGCCATTCACAAGGCCGCACTGGAGCGTCCCTTCGTGGCTCCTCGTCAGCATCACGCATTGCAAGCCTGGGTCCTTGCTTCCTTGAAGAACCACCTTGAAACATTTTCCTAAGCATATTTCTTCCTCTGAAAAATTTCTGAAATTTTTAGTAACTTCAAACAAAAGTGAACCAAACTTAATAAAATTGATAGCAACTACTCCTACAAGTGCCTAGAGCCTATATCAAGCATTAGAACTACTTGGAACCATATAAATTTGACACGTAAGCTCAAGAACATGGTCACCTATGCAGCACAAATTTGCAAAGAATAAAGCACTAGAACAAAAACTAATTGGACCAATGGAGGAGTCACATACCAAAGAACAATCTCCCCAAGCAGTTTTGTGAGAGGTGCTTTGAGCAAGGTGATCGAAAATCGCAGCAAAGTGAGCTAGAACTCGTGCTTGAGCTAGATATTCGTGTTTCTGGCAAGAAGAAGAGGATGGGTGCAGGAATAAGTAGAGGGGGGCCACCGTGGGCCCACGAGGCAGGGGGGTATGCCCTGGGGGTAGGGCGCGCCCTCCACCCTCGTGGCCAGGTGGCAGCTCCCCCCGCGGTGTTTTCAGTACCATAAATCCTCAAATATTCCCGAAAAAATCATATTAAATTGGCATGGCATTTGGAGGACTTTTATTTTTGGGGTATTTTTATATTGCCTTGATAAATCAGGAAACTGACAGAAAATACTATTTTTACTTTATTTCAACTAAATAACAGAAAGTATAAAGAGAGTATAGAAGGTTGTGCCTTCTAGCTTCATCCGTCTCATGCTCATAAGAAGGAATCCACTAACAAGGTTGATCAGGTCTTGTTAACAAACTCATTCCGAATAACATGGAACCGGAGAAATTTCGAATAACACTATGTTACCTCAACGGGGATATGCACATCCCCAATAATAAGAATATCATATTTCTTCTTTACAGTAGGAAGAGGAAATTCAAATCCTCCAAATATAATCGATGGAATTTTTCCAATAGAGTTGATACTATGAACTTGAGGTTGTTTCCTCGAAAAGTTTACCGTATGCTCATTACCATTAACATGAAAAGTGACATTGCCATTGTTGCAATCAATAACAGCCCCTGCAGTATTCAGAAAAGGTCTTCCAAGAATAATAGACATACTATCGTTCTCAGGAATATCAAGAATAACAAAGTCCCTTAAAATAGTAACGTTTGCAACCACAACAGGCACATCCTCACAGATACCGACAGGTATAGCAGTTGATTTATTAGCCATTTGCAAAGATATTTCAGTAGGTGTCAACTTGTTCAAGTCAAGTCTACGATATAAAGAGAGAGGCATAACACTAACACCGGCTCCAAGATCACGTAAAGCCGTTTTAACATAATTTCTTTTAATGGAGCATGGCATAGTGGGTACTCTTGGATCTCCAAGTTTCTTTGGTATTCCACCCTTAAAAGTATAATTAGCAAGCATGGTGGAAATTTCAGCTTCCGGTATCTTTCTTTTATTAGTGACAATATCTTCCATGTACTTAGCATAAGGATTCATTTTGAGCATATCAGTTAATGGCATACGCAGAAAGATAGGTCTAATCATTTCAGCAAAGTGCTTAAAATCCTCATCATCCTTTTTTTTGGATGGTTTGGGAGGAAAAGGCATGGGTTTCTGAACCCAAGGTTCTCTTTCTTTACCATGTTTCCTAGAAACAAAATCTCTCTTATCATAATGTTGATTCTTTGATTGTGGGTTATAGAGATCAACAGCAGGTTCATTTTCTACATCATTATCATTACTAGGTTGAGCATCATCATGAACATCATCATTAACATTTTCATTAGGTTCATGTTCATTACCAAATTGTGTTTCAGCATCAGAAATAGAGATATCATTTGGATTCTCAGGTGGTTCAGTAATAGGTTCACTAGAAGTTTGCAAAGTCTTATCATTTTTCTTTTTCTTCCTTTTAGAAGAATTAGGTGCATCAATATTATTTCTGTGAGAATCTTGCTCAATTCTCTTAAGGTGGCCTTCAGGATACAAAGGTTCCTGAGTCAATCTACCTGTTCTAGTAGCCACTCTAACAGCATAATCATTTTTCTTACTATTCATTTCATTGAGCAAATCATTTTGAGCCTTAAGTACTTGTTCTACTTGAGTGGTAACCATAGAAGCATGTTTGCTGACAAGTTTAAGTTCACATCTAACATCAGCCATATAATCACCCAAGTGTTTAATCATATAAGTATTTTGTTTTAATTGTCTACCAAAATAAGCATTGAAATCCTCTTGCTTAACCATAAAGTTGTCAAAGTCATCCAAGCACTGGCTAGCAATTTTATTAGGAGGGACTTCAGATTTACCATATCTATAGAGAGAATTTACCTTTACTACCTGTGTCGGGTTATCATGACCTCGAGGTTCTTCAATAGCTAATGGATTAAGATCATAAGTTTCTTCAACAGGCGGTAAATTAAGACCATGTATTTCTTTAATAGGAGGTAAATTCTTAACATCTTCAGCTTTAATACCTTTGTCTTTCATAGATTTCTTGGCCTCTTGCATATCTTCAGGATTGAGAAATAGAACACCTCTCTTGTTTGGAGTTGGTTTAGGAATAGGCTCAGGAATTGGCTCTGGAGCTGGCTCAGGAAGTTTCCAATTATTTTCATTTGTCAACATATTATTCAATAGAATCTCAGCTTCATCCGGTGTTCTTTCCTTGAAAACAGAACCATCACAACTATCCAGGTAATCTCTGGAAGCATCTGTTAGTCCATTATAAAAGATATCAAGTATTTCATTTTTCTTAAGAGGATGATCAGGCAAAGCATTAAGTAACTTGAGAAGCCTTCCCCAAGCTTGTGGTAGACTCTCTTCTTCAATTTGCACAAAGTTGTATATTTCCTTTAAAGCAGCTTGTTTCTTTTGAGAAGGGAAATATTTAGCAGAGAAGTAATAAATCATATCCTGGGGACTACGCACACAACCAGGATCAAGAGAATTAAACCATATCTTAGCATCACCCTTTAATGAGAACGAAAATATTTTAAGGATATAAAAGTAGCGAGATCTCTCATCATTAGTAAACAGGGTGGCTATATCATTTAATTTAGTAAGATGTGCCACAACAGTTTCAGATTCATAGTCATGAAAAGGATCAGATTCAACCAAAGTAATTATATCAGGATCAACAGAGAATTCATAATCCTTATCGGCAACACAAATAGGTGAAGTAGCGAAAGCAGGGTCAGGTATCATTCTATCTCTAAGAGATTCCTTACTCCATTTAACTAATAGCCTCTTGAGCTCATATCTACCTTTGCAGGCAAAAATAGCTGCAGAAGCTTCCATATCAAAAACATAACCCTCATGAATAATAGGCATATCTTCATAATCACTTTCATCAATATAATCAGTTTCAATAATTTCTTTCTCTCTAGCCCTAGCAATTTGTTCATCAATAAATTCACTAAGGGGCACAGTAATATCAAGCATAGAAGTAGATTCATCATAAGTATCATGCATAGCAGAAATGGCATTATCAATAACATGCGACATATTAGAACGAATAGCAGAAGCAGGTTTAGGTGTCGCAAGCTTACGAATCAAGTGCAGAGCTAGTTGGCACTTCCTTACCTCCCCTCGTAGTTGAGGGATAAATAGTTGTCTTAGCATCTTTCAAGTACTTCATAGTGACCAGCAGATGTAAATCCCAAGTGACTCAAAGAATAGAGCTATGCTCCCCGGCAACGGCGCCAGAAATTAGTCTTGATAACCCACAAGTGTAGGGGATCGCAACAGCTTTCGAGGGTAGAGTATTCAACCCAAATTTATTGATTCGACACAAAGGGAGCCAAAGAATATTCTCAAGTATTAGCAGCTGAGTTCTCAATTCAACCACACCTGGATAACTTAATATCTGCAGCAAAGTATTTAGTAGCAAATTATTTGATAGTGGTGGTAACGGTAACAAAAGAGTAACAAAAGAAAAAGTAATATTTTTGGTGTTTTGTAGTGATTGTAACAGTAGCAACGGGAAAGTAAATAAGCATAAACCAGTATATGGAAAGATCATATGCATTGGATCGGTGATGGATAATTATGCCGGATGCGGTTCATCATGTAACAACATAACATAGGGTGACACAGAACTAGCTCCAATTCATCAATGTAATATGGGCATGTATTCCGAATATAGTCATACGTGCTTATGGAAAAGAACTTGCATGACATATTTTGTCCTACCCTCCCGTGGCAGCGGGGTCCTAACGGAAACTAAGGGATATTAAGGCCTCCTTTTAACAGAGAACCGAAACAAAGCATTAGCATTTAGTGAATACATGAACTTCTCAAACTATGGTCATCATCGGGAGTGGTCCCGATTATTGTCACTTCGGGGTTGCCGGATCATAACACATAGTAGGTGACTATAGACTTGCAAGATAGGATCAAGAACACACATATATTCATGAAAACATAATAGGTTCAGATCTGAAATCATGGCACTCAGGCCCTAGTGACAAGCATTAAGCATAGCAAAGTCATAGCAACATCAATCTCAGAACATAGTGGATACTAGGGATCAAACCCTAAAAAAACTAACTCGATTACATGATAGATCTCATCCAACCCATCACCGTCCAGCAAGCCTACGATGGCTCACGCACGGCGGTGAGCATCATGAAATTGGTGATGGAGGATGGTTGATGATGACAACAGCGACGAATCCCCCTCTCCGGAGCCCCGAACTGATTCCAGATCAGCCCTCCCGAGAGGTTTTAGGGCTTGGCGGCGGCTCCATATCGTAAAACGCGATGTTTTCTTCTCCTTGATTTTTTTCTCCCCGAAAGCAAATATATAGAGTTGGAGTTGGCGTCGGAGGAGCTCCAGGGGGCCCACGAGGTAGGGGGCGCGCCCTAGGGGGGGCGTCCCCCAACCTCGTGGACAGGGTGTGGGCCCCCTGGTCTTCATCTTTGGCAAGGATTTTTTATTATTTTTAACTAGACTTTCCGTGGAGTTTCAGGTCATTCCGAGAACTTTTGTTTCTGCACATAAATAACACCATGGCAATTCTGCTGAAAACAGCGTCAGTCCGGGTTAGTTTCATTCAAATCATGCAAGTTAGAGTCCAAACCAAGGGCAAAAGTGTTTGGAAAAGTAGATACGACGGAGACGTATCAGGTACCGTGATTTGCATGGGGTGAGGACAGTGGATACATAGTACACTGGCTTTTGAAGTGGGAACTTATGTCCGTCCGTCTCTCGTTCGACAACGAGCACTGCGCTTACAACCTGGTGAGTTGCCGCTATATATAACAACATTGGTTCGCCGATATTTGGTGCAGCCAAGATTGGGTTGCTCGCCAAGAAGGCTTTTATTTCTTCCAATCCGGCCGTGGCCGCTTCCGTCCACTTGAAGTGTTCGGTGCGTCGAAGAAGGCGATAAATAGGTAGTGCCTTTTCTCCCAGCCGGGAGATAAAGCGGCTTAAGGCAGCCACGCATCCAGTTAATTTCTGGATTTGGTTGAGGTCTGTTGGGATAGCCAACTGTGACAGAGCTCGGATTTTAGCCAGATTTGCTTCAATTCCTCTATTGGAAACGATGAAGCCCAAGAGCTTTCCGGTGGGCACGCCGAAAATGCATTTTTCCGGATTGAGCTTGATGTCATATGTTCGGAGATTGTCGAACGTAAGCCTCAAGTCGTCTATTAAAGATTCGACGTGTCTGGTTTTGATGACCAGATCGTCTACGTATGCCTCCACTGTTTTGCCGATTTGTGTTTCCAGGCATGTCTGAATCATGCGTTGATAGGTTGCACCGGCGTTTTTGAGCCTGAAAGGCATGGTGTTAAAACAGAAGGGGCCGTATGGAGTGATGAATGCAGTTGCGGCTTGATCGGACTCCGCCATCTTGATTTGATGGTATCCGGAGTATGTGTCAAGGAAACACAATGAGTCATGTCCTACAGTAGCGTCGATAATTTAATCGATGCGGGATAGGGGAAAGGGATACTTGGGACAAGCGAAGTGTGCTATGTCACGACGACTTATGGCGTTGAGGATTCCCTTGTCCGTGCAATTTTTGCAAAAGAATTAAATTGCGTCTTCCTCGCGACAGTCCTTGACCTTGCTCATTACAAGGAGGAATCTGGCCCAATAGTGATGTACTGTCTCTTGAGGCTATTGTCTAATGTGGGAAAGATCACTTATGTCTGGGTGGGTGGGTAGATTTAGGTCCAAACCCTGACCCGATCTGAGACCCAGGGGCAGAGAGTTTCCGAGCTTGGCAGTTCGGGCTCCGGGATGTTGCCCAATTTTTCTGGCCCGCTGTCCGATTCTAGTTTCGAAGCTTGGGCCATGTCCTCCCGTAGACGGGTATCCGAACATAGTTTGTCCTCAAAATAGAGGAAGAATTGCTGCATTGCTCCTCCACCACCGCTATCTGATGGGTGACCGGCGGAGAGTTAATCTCCCTTCGGTCGGGTTTAAGCCCGATCCGATCATAGTCCGTATCGACTCCCAGGGCGGCGATGCGATCCAAGAGCTCGATCATGGAAGAGAGCTCCATTGGATCCATCTGCTCGGTGAATCCCGAGCCGACGTGGACGCTGTTTTTGATGACCCGAGAAGTCATCGTCGGCACGACGACCGAACGGGCGGTCATGACAAAGCCGCCTAGTCGGAGAGTTTGACCTACAGCCAGGGCTCCCCCAAAGGTAATGTTGTCCTTGACAACAAGGCGAGCCATCAAGCCTTACCGTGACGACACAGTGGAACTCTCAATGAAAGCACCAATGTCGGTGTCAAAACCGGCGGATCTTGGGTAGGGGGTCCCGAACTATGTGTCTAAGGCTAATGGTAACAGGAGACGGGGGGACACAATGTTTTACCCAGGTTCGGGCCCTCTCGATGGAGGTAATACCCTACTTCCTGCTTGATTGATCTTGATGATATGAGTATTATAAGAGTTGATCTACCACGAGATCGTAGAGGCTAAACCCTAGAAGCTAGCCTATGATTGTTGTTCTTATTGTCCTACGGACTAAACCCTCAGCTTTATATAGACACTGGAGGGGGCTAGGGTGGGCTAGGGTTACACAGAGTCGGTTACAAGGGAGGAGATCTACATATCCGAATTGCCAAGCTTGCCTTCTACGCAAAGGAGAGTCCCACCCAGACACGGGGCGAAGTCTTCAATCTTGTATCTTCATAGTCCAACAGTCCGGCCAAAGTATATAGGCTGGCTGTCCAAGGACCCCCTAATCCAGGACTCCCTCAGCACCCTCTGCTTTGGCTGGGTGGCGGCGGCGGTGGCATCCATCACGGCGCGGGGGACCACGTACTTCTTCGGCAGCATGGCGGCCGCCTGGGAGGGGAGAAGGATGAGAATGGGGGGAGAAATGGAGAATGAGAGGGAACCCGAGGGGGAAAAGCAGGAGGAAACAGCGGGAAAAAGGGCCTCCTCTCGCTGATAGAGCGGCCCCATGCCCCTTTTCGCTTCTTCGGGCGCCCCCAGGCGACCCGCGGGTGCTTGGGTTTGGCTCGGGGTCGCCTACTGTTATTTTCGCCCAAACCGGCGCTAAATGAGATCCTGGGGCGCGACTGGGCCGATTTTGACCGTCGGCGCCAAAAAAACGTCTTGGGGGCCTGTTGGGGGGCACGGCTGGAGATGCTCTGAGTCCGCTGACTTGCCAGCCCGTGGGGACGTGTCGGGCTCCTCCTCGGCTCGACGAGACGGTATTGGTCTCCTCTGCACCATCGACACCTGTTCGCCAGGCACTTGTCGGGTATGAATAATCCAGTTTGGTCTCACCTGCGTTGATGTCTCCAGCCTCAGATTCTCCTGCTTCGTTGCCGTCTCTTGTACAGTCGCCGGCACCTGCTATTGCTCGTCGTGTGCACACGCGCAGCCAATGCGGGATTTTTCAACCTAAGCAAAGGACTGACGGCAGTATCGCATGGCTAGCTACATGCATGGCGCAGGCAGTCTCTAACCCGACGTCCAAGCCTCGGCATTATCAAGCAGCCATGACTATACCTCACCGGTGAAGTGCCATGAAACAGGAGTTTCTCGCTCTTAAAAAAATGAGACCCGGCAACTTGTTCCTCCTCCTTCCGAGGTCAATGTGATTGACTCTAAATGGGCTTTCAAGGTCAACAAGCATGCTGATGGTTCTATTGAACGCTACAAGGCGCGTCTGATTCCAAAGGGTTTAAGGGCATCTCCAGCCGCGCCCCCAGAAAGGCCTCCCCAGGCGTTTTTTTTGCGCCGGCGCCGAAAAATCGGCCCAATCGCGCCCCCAGGAGCCCGATTTTCGCCGGCCTGGGCCGAAAACAGCGCCGGCGGACCCAGGCCGAACCCAGCGCACTGGGGGGCGCCCAGGGGCGCCGGGCGAACTCTTTTGGCGCGAAAAAGCCGCGGGACCGCCGCGTCAGCGACACGATTCTCTTCTCGCCCCTTCATCGTCCTCATCGCCTCGTTTCCCACGGCGAATCAATGCCTAAGATGCCGCGCCGGTCAGCCTGCGCCCTTGATGCCTCACGGGCGGCGCAGTAAAGGCCGGACGACGCGCGTCCCTCGCCCTCCCTCGCCCTCCCTCGCCCGCCACGCGTACACACGGCGGCCACGCGTACGGGCGGCGCCTCGGCCTATATAAGACACTCACCAGCGTGCTCGGCGATCACAGTCTCCTTTCCCTCGCCGCCGTCGTCGTTCCTCCCTCTCCTCTCTCTCGCCGTCTCCAGAACCCATGGTCGAGTGCTTCCGAGGCGACGGCGCGGCGGCGAACGACTTCGGCCGCCACCATCTCCACGAGGACGAGGCTCGCCTCCTTTACGAGGCTGAGTACCCGGTCCCGCCGGACATGCGGGTGCCCGACGCGTGGAGGATCAGCGTCGGCGGCGTGCCGGTGCCCTAGGTGCCCACCGGCGCGGCGCGGCGTGCGGAGATCGCACGCATCCGCGCGAACCTGCCGCGGGCGGCGAGGGAGGGACCTCGGTACGTCCCCGATAGCCCGCTCTAGGAGCCCTACTTCCGGCGCCGCCACGCCCAGCAGCTCGAGGCCACCAACGGTGTAGAGCCCTCTGGCAGGCTCAACTCCGAGGGCCGGCGCCGGTGGTGGGGCGTGCCCGGGCGCACGTTGGAGGCCGTCCTCGAGTACATCGAGGGCGGCAACACGCCGCGTCTCGAGTATCCCGCTCCCCCTTCCTTCTCACGCCGCCGGGGAAGCTCCTGGACCCCGAGGCGCATGGAGACCGGGGGGTCCTCCTCCTCGTCCGGCGGCTCGCCCTACCTCCGCCCCGTCAAGCCGGAGCCCCAGGACACGCCGGTCAGCGCGCGCACGCGCATCTCCGGCGTCCGCATCAGCGCCAACGCCTCCCCACCCACCGGCCGCTTCGTCCTCGTCGAGCCCAAGCCGGAGCCCAGCCTTCCCGCGGAGTACGAGGAGATAGCCCGGCGTGGCTTCTCCGACGAGGACGCCATGCGGTGGGCGCGGGACGACTACCTCCGCGTTGAGATGGTCCGGCAGTGCCGGGCCCTGGAGGAGATCGCCGCCCGCAAGCGTGGGCGCGAGGACGAGCACGGCGTCGTGGTCCTCGACAGCGACGACGACGACGACGACGACGCCCCCGGACCGTCCAACCCGCCGCGCCAACCGGGGGAGGGATGCAGCAGGGACGGCGGAGGCGCAGGCGGGGGCGGCAGCGGCGACGACGACGACGACGACGACGACGACGGCGGCGGCGGTGACTACACGCGGTTCTACAGCCTCCTCGGCATGTAAACCGCGTTGGCGGGCGGTGAGGCGGTCGGCGAGGGAGACGGCGGGGCTAGCCTGCGGAAGTTTTTTTCTTTTTTTGTAAAATATGTTTAAGTTTGAACGAACTCGCCGATGTTTGCGTTAAATTTGAGTCATTTTTGCACCGTGTTTGACTTTTTTGACTAACCGTGGGCGCCGCGACTGGGGGGCATCACGCCCCAGTGCGCAGTTTAGCGCCGGCGCGCCCCCAGGGGGCGATTTTTTGCCCCTCCTAGGGGGCCAACGGCTGGAGATGCCCTAAGCAACGATATGTTGTGTTCTTTGGGTCAAACTTGATCGCCTGAAATGCTTGAAAGCAAGCCACTTTTTCTTGGAGTAGTACAGAAACTGAGTACAAAGTTGTTGCTAATGCTACTGCTCAACTCATTTGGGTACAATCCTTGCTACAAGAGTTGGTTATTCCTCCAGATATACCTCTAGCTTTTTGGTGTGACAATATTGGAGCCACATACCTTTCATCCAACCAGTATTTCACGCAAGGAAGAAACATATCGAAGTTGACTTTCATTTTGTGCGGAAACGAGTTGCACAGAAGCTATTACAAATCAAGTTCATCTCGCCAATGGATCAACTTGCTGACATTTTTACTAAACCGTTGCAACTTCCTTTGTTTGAAGTCTGTCGGTGCAATCTCAACCTTCTTGACACTGGTTAAGATTGAGGGAGGGTCTTAGATCCAACTAGTATACGATACGTGTATACTTTGTACTTGTACTGTCCTTTGTTATATATAATGAGAACAACGCACCCTTGCTGCGCTGTGTGTGCGATTCCATCATACCTATCGATCCTTTACAGTTTACAATAACGGTGTGTCGTGATATTGTGTTCGATGGCATCATCCATCAAATGGAGATCATTACCGCGGTCGCCCTCACTGCCGCTATCTTCATCACACAGATGAACATACCGGCCATCGGTTTTTATGATCAAGCAGAAACATGCATTGATCCTATTCCGCATGTAATGCGACCGATGGAAAGGAATGAACACCCCCACTCGCACATAGACCGGCCCAACACAGGGCCTATGACTATTTTTGCTTTTGTTTCTTTCGTCTCTTTTCACTTTGTTGTTTTTCAATTTATTATTTTGTGAATGCTTTTTCCTTTGTTTTTTATTACTTTGTTACAAAATTCCTGATTTTTTTGTTTAAAACAAATCATGATTTTTTTTCATTTTATGATATATTTTAGATCGTAATTTTTTTGAACTATTAAGTATTTTAATTTTTACGAAGTCTTGTAATTGATAAGATTTTTAAAAAAGTAAATCGTTAACTTTTGTAGAATTGTGAATATATTTTTAAACTCGGGAATACTATAAAAAAATTGAACACATTTTTTAACTCGGGCATATTTTGTAAGTTCAAGAACATTTTTGGACATTCACTACCATTATTAGAAATTTCTAAACATTTATTTAAATTTTCATGAAACTATTTTAAGAAAAAGTGTGGGCATTTCTTGCCGAAATAGGATGAGTCATCAATGTGACATGTGGCATAAGGGCATCTCCAAAGGCAATCACCACACATACATCACCAAATGTTTGCTGACACATACGGATGTGTCCCTAGAAATAGAGCCAGGCGGCTATCATCCAACCCTATCCCTCAAACAAGGCGGAGACCGAGTCGTTCAAATGTTGATTCATACTAGTTTGTAGGTTAGATATCAGGCCAGGAGGACGCCATCCAACGGACACCAAATTGTTCAATGTTGATTCATACTAGTTCGTAGGTTTTTGACCATGCAAAAGATCCCTAAACAACTAAAAACTACTATTACATATCCTTCTCCTCCCTGTCGGTGGTGAACTTGCCAACCCCCACGCTGGAGCCGGTGGCCTCGTCGTCGTTGGCGGCCAGCGTGAACTAGTCGGAGTGGCAGACGTCTAACTCTTTGGTATCATTATTGTGCTGCTCCAATGACTTGTCTTTCTAGGCCTCGAGCTCAGTGAAGAGCAGTACATGCTCATTGATGATGACCAGACGACGCTCGCAATGGAGCATGTCGACACTTTGCATGGATGTCCGGTTCACGCCAATGAGCTCTGGCACATCAATGAGTGCCGCGACAACATCAACATTCATGCCCTCCTCCTCCGGTTGAGCCACGACTGCGTGGTGCTCCTCCGCCAGCGCCATGGAGAAGATGTCGCCTGGACCACCAGCAGGAGCCGTGGCGTCAACAACCATTACTTCCTCGTCCTTCGTGACCTCCATCATGGCCATGTGGTCTCCTTCCTCCTCCTCCCCCATGAGACCGGAGGTTGGCCCATCACAATGCGGGCCCGGTGTCGGTCGTCCATGGCGCGCTGACGTCAACATCTTGCAATAGGTGATCTAGGTCTGCACTGTAGTGACGGCGAATGGCTGGTGATGAACTAGGGGGGCTGGGACGATGTCAAAGTGATGGGAAAATGGGAATAATGAGAGGTAGGGTTTTTGGGTGGCCGGTTGGCTATTTCAATAGTTCGGTAGGCTTCTCTTGTGGCTCACCGGCTGCCCGACCATGAATGTGGCAAGGCCGGTAGCTAGTGTGAATGCGGGTTTGCGTAAGGTCGGTTGCCGATATGAATGTTGCGACGATTTTATACTTGAAGAGGATTTTGGGGTAAATCTGGATTGTCCGACGCTGACGTGATGGACATACAAACTCCCCAAGAACGCCCAAGATTGGTCATTTTGATCAATATGCGGGTCTAAAGTTAGTTAACTGTTTTTAAACCGGTTGTATATATAATCATTTTGATTTTTAAGAGGTATAATCATTTAGATTGATCAAATGAATACAATGTCATTTTTTGACATGGTTTTTACCTCTATGTTACTATATACTCCCTTCATTCCTTTATATTAGGTGTATTTGTTTTTTGATAAAATTACACAATGTAAGGTGCATTTGTTCTAATTTCTCGTAATTTCGTTCTTGACCCTCTAGAAAAAGAGAAGTATCTCTCACCTGATTGCATGTATGTCTCCTTGCAGAGAAAAAGGGAAACTATCTCTCTCCGGATTGTGTGTATCTCTTCCTTTCTTAGCCTAAGTGATTTACTTCCCGCTAATAAACGGATTAAACAAGGGTAATTTCGTCTGAAATTGTCCATAATTATGTGCCTTGATCACCGTGCTTAAAATAATACACAAATGAAAGGAGTAACATCTAATACGTTATATAAGTTTTTATATCTATTAATAACCATTTATTTATGAAAACACCAATAAAATCTTGCCACACAAATTTTTAGGGCACCCTCTAGTTTGTTACATATAAAAGGTTCAACTATTAATTAATGCACGCTTTAATATCCCTTAGCTAAAATATGAGTAAAGTTCATAACCGGAGATTACTTATTGGGGATTGCATCATCAGTGTATCACATATTTTATATGACTCAACTAGAACAACAATGTCTTCACGAGAATACGTTTGCACGCCATTTTCCATGACACCTGAAACTTGTGTGATGCCAAAATGAGTGACAAATTATGTGACCGCATGAAGCATGGCACTATTTAATATCTTGCAAAGTACTTGGAGGAAGGAGCAGTCATGATAGAGTGCCAACAGACTCACAGCTTCTTGGATAGTAGAATTTTATTGAGATATTGGAGGTACCAAGAAAATTAGACCGCCCCCTTCGCTTCCCCTGTTCTTCGCCCCCATGCTGCATGTGGATCTTCTCTGCACTTCAAACCCATGTTCTACGCGGCCTTCCTAGTTTATTTTATGTATTTTCTCGTGTCTGTTGGGATTTATTAAATCCTAATAATCCATGTTTAAGGATAATTAATGACGTTTGTTAACTGGCAACCCCAAACTCACGCCCATTGTGAACGTATGCCTATCCAAAGACGTCTCTTGTAACTCTAGTAGTAAGTGTGCACGTGCAATGCACGTCTCAACTATCATAAGTTAATGATGGCAATATTCATTGTAATCATGGTGGATATCTAGGTCAGAATGGATTCTATTCTACAATAGCACAAACGTTGCTACTGTTTCTATATATGTAGTGTACACAACAGACAAGGAAAATCGTTGTGAAATTCTATATAGCATTAGAAAATGAAAAAAAAGATATGGCATGTTTTTGCAATATATGTAATGAAAAAATATTATAAAATGTTCTGTAGCATGGATACACAGCGAAATATCTCAGCACAAAGTCAAAAAAAAGTGATCCATGATTATAGTCTAAATAAAGAAAGAAACTACAAACTATCTGAACAAATCGTCTTGCTTTGCAAATGAACGGGTAACATCTACAATGGACAACAATATAAACCTGAAATCACAACGTTTAGCTTCTAAATGACAAAGAAGTAGAAGTCTGAAGTATTACTAGAGTGAAAAAACACTCTCTGGTAAACAAGCAAATAGTACTTGGACTAAAGATGGTATTTAGACATAGCCGACCAATAGCATGAGGTCATTGTTTTGGAGCTCTGCTAGTTTACAAAAAGGGAAAATAGCATATGTAATACAAGTCAATCTTCATAGCCAGAAGCCATGGCTAAGGCTAATGTATCTGATCTCTGACAAGAACATGTGTCACAAGTTATTAGCTAACTACATCTTTACTTCCAATTCTATAACCATGAGGGTCATGAAACCTTAAAGTAATTAATATCTCAACAATACCTATGTTGAGACTGTTGGCTTTTGATCACTAGACCAAATCACCACCAGGACCTCTGCACACTCACGTACAAAGCAACCAAGCTAGCTGCCTAGTAGGTTGATGGATCTACAGTGCACGCACACGTCTAGCCAGTACTTCACGTACGAGACGTGAGCACCTGGTAGAGGCTAGCTCTTGATCGATCGGAACGAATCGATCTAGATGGAACTTCTGCGTAAGTCGTAACTTGGCGAACGGAAAAACTGATCGGTAGACTTTGTTGATAGCTACAGGAGCTTGTCGCTCCTGACTTTTCCTTTATTACTATTTTCGTTGTACAGATTACAGGGCTGGGGTACACGCATATATATATGCATAAGATAGACTACTACTAACTATCCGTCTCGCTGTAGTATTGCTAATCCTACTCGGTTTAGAATACTAACCAAATTAGGACACACATGCACGTGCCGTGCAATCTTAGATCGTACTTAACTTTAACATTCACCCCCTTAAGCACGACACCCTCATTTCGACCTGGATCCCAAATGCGACGACTACTACTCATAGGCAATATCCTTGGCATTGCTTTTGCCATTTCTTGCAGCATTTCAGGGACCGTCTTTGCTGTCGTCGGCTCGTCCATAGCTTGACGCCAGCGCTCCTCCTTGGTCGTGTCTTCAACCTTCACCTGTTCTTCGGTGCTTGGTAGACTGTCTTTTGCATCTTCGAGGGGACATCTTTTGAACCCGTGTGAGACCAAACTTTGGTCTAACTTTGCGTTCCAAGCTCTTGGCGCTTGCTTCAGCCCGTAAAGTGCCTTCTTGAGCTTGTAAATTTTTCCTTCTTCGTCTTTCTTCTCGTAGCCGAAGGTTTGTTCCACGTACACTTCTTCTTTGAGGTCGTCGTTGAGGAAAGCGGATTTCCTTTTGCCATTTCTTGCAGCATTTCAGGGACCGTCTTTGCTGTCGTCGGCTCGTCCATAGCTTGACGCCAGCGCTCCTCCTTGGTCGTGTCTTCAACCTTCACCTGTTCTTCGGTGCTTGGTAGACTGTCTTTTGCATCTTCGAGGGGACATCTTTTGAACCCGTGTGAGACCAAACTTTGGTCTAACTTTGCGTTCCAAGCTCTTGGCGCTTGCTTCAGCCCGTAAAGTGCCTTCTTGAGCTTGTAAATTTTTCCTTCTTCGTCTTTCTTCTCGTAGCCGAGGGTTTGTTCCACGTACACTTCTTCTTTGAGGTCGTCGTTGAGGAAAGAGGATTTCACATCCATATGATGAACCTTCCAATCCTCTTGTGCTGCCAAAGCTAGGAGCACTCTCATCGTCTCGATTCGAGCAACCGGTGCAAACACCTCCTCATAGTCAACTCCTTGATGTTGTACGTAACCCTTTGCAACGAGTCTTGCCTTGTACTTCACAATGGCACCCTTCGTGTCCTTCTTCAACTTGTAAACCCACTTCAAATCTATGGCCTTTTGGTTCGGAGGTCGGGTTACCAAAGTCCACGTGCCATTGCTCTCGATCGCCTTCATCTCCTCATCCATGGCGTGCATCCAACTTGAACTTTTGCTCGCCTCTACGAAGTTCACCGGCTCCTCAACTCCGAGTAAACACAAATCGGAGTACTCGAGCGTAACTGGCTTTGCGTACTTGTAGACTTTCTTGAGGGTCTTGTAGCGACGAGGCCCGGAAGAATCCGTTGTGGCTTGCGAAGGAGGCGACACAAATTGTGTCGGTGTCGATGCACTTGAGGAAGATGGGTTGGGTCTCGGACGTGGTAGATGCCGGGTCGTTGGCATCCGCGTCGTCGACATCCTCGTCGTTGGCGTAGTCGTTGTGACCGTGACTATCATCTTGATTGTCGTCGTCACTATGCGCCTCGTTGTCGAGATCTCCGCCCGTGTCATGCGCGTCGTTGTCGCTATCACCTTGCGACCCATGCGTGTCGTCATCGGTGTCGGCACCATGATGATCACTACCATTGTGGTCACCTTGGTTGGGCGTCTTGCCAACCACCTGGACTTCCTCCCCTGCATCATCATCAGTTGGGAATTCAACTGTGAATATGTTACCGTTTGGAGCATCGTTGGCTGTTGCGCTCCAATTCCACGCTTGGTTTTCTTCAAACACGACGTCGCGTGAAATCCGTAGACGCTTGGTTCGTGGATCGTAGAAGCGGTATGCCTTGGTGCCGGAACTCCTCTCATATCCGATGAACACCATCTTGGTGCTGCGATCGACAAGCTTTGAGAGATGCGGCTCCGCCGTCTTCACATGCGCCACGCACCCAAATGTCCGTAGATGAGACACATTCGGCTTCCGTCCGTAAATTGCTTCATACGGAGTCTTGCCGATCACCGCCTTCGTTGGAGCCCGGTTGAGAAGATAGACCGCTGTCGAGACAGCTTCTCCCCAAAAAGTCCCTGGTAGATTCTTGCTCTTGAGTAAGCTCCTTGCCATGTCAACGACGGTTCGATTGCGCCTTTCAACAACCCGTTCTGCTGCGGCGTATAAGGTGCCGTGAGGAACCTCTTTATGCCAATATTCTCGCAGTAGTCGTTGAACTCGTTCGACGTAAACTCTCCGCCGCGATCTGTCCGTAGAGCGCAAACCTTTAGCTTGTGTTCCATCTCCGTTGCAGCCTTTAGCTTTTTAAACGCTTCAAACGCCTCATCTTTAGATCGTAGGAGAACGACCCACGTGTATCTTGAGTAGTCATCTACCACAAGGAAGAAGTACTTCTTTCCTCCATGAGTTGCTGGGGTGATAGGGCCACATAGATCACCATGGAGCAGCTCGAGTGCATCACTTGCACGATAGGTAGACTGAGCAGGGAATGGTCTGTGGTGCTGTTTTCCAACCAAGCACCCATCACAAACTCGATCAACATGGTCGATAAATGGCATCCCGGATACCATCTCCATCTTCGACATCTTCTTCAAGGCGTAGAAGTTAACGTGTCCAAATCTAGCATGCCATAACCACGAATCATCATCACTCTTGGCGAGCCAACACTCCGGTTGAGATTGATCAAGGTTGAGGATATAGAGCCTGTTCCGCGTGCGATTCACACGCGCTAGCACGTTTCGGAGGTTGTCGAAGATCGTCATCACTCCATTCTCAATATCCACCTTGCATCCATTCTCGTCAAGTTTCCCGACAGAGATGATGTTGTTGCGAAGCCGTGGGATGTAGTACACTCCGGTGAGTATGCGATGTTCTCCTGTGAGACCCTCGAAGAGGACAGAACCTTGCCCACAAATCTCCACATTTGAACCATCACCGAACTTGACCGAGCCTTGAACATCATATTCAAGCTCGAGGAACTTCTCCTTGCACCCCGTCATATGGTTACTGGCACCCGTGTCGAGATACCACCACACGTTCTGGCTCCCGGATAACTTTGGTGTTACCTTTTTCTCATGAAGTAGCACCTTCCGGTTTGGTTTCACAACCGTTGTTGGACGAGATCACAAACTTCGGCCATCAGAAGACCGGGACGTTCGTCTTCCTGCTTCGCCAAATTTGCCTTGATCTCCCGCTTGTTAGGCTCCGGACAATCCTTCGCAAAGTGACCCATCTCATTGCAGTTATAGCACTTGACCTCGGACATATCCAAGTTCCGTGGCTTCCGCTCTTTAGATCGGTCCGTCTTACCACGGCCTTGTGGCTTGCCTTTTCCTTTGCCTTCTTCGGTTTGTTCGCCGCGCTTCGCGTTGCTTGAGCCTTCGCCAACGTTGCGCCTTCCTTTGCTACTTGGGGACTCCCAATCTACGCGTGAGTACATGAGTTGGTCACTACCTCCTCCATTGCCTTTTCGACAACCACGAGCATTCTCTTCCCATGTCCGCAAGCGTCGGATCGCCTCCGTTATGGTCATGTCGTCGATGTTGTAAAGCTGCTCGAGCGTGCCGATGATGTACGTGAATTTATCAGTCACCGAACTGAAAAACTTCTCCACAATCTCGGTCTCGTTGAGCTTTGCACCAAGCGCGCGGATCTCTCCCACCAAAGTAGTCAGACGCATGGCATAGTCGTTCACCGATTCAGTTTCCTCCATCTGCAACTTGTGAAATTGGCGCTTCAACACTTGTGCCCGAGCCTTTGTGACGCGATCTTCTCCAATCCTTATCTCTTTGAGTGCGTTCCACGCCTCTCTTGCTGTCTCGAACTCCGCCAATGTCATCAGCACGGAATCTGGCATAGACTGGGCTATGGCGGCCATGGCACCTTCGTCGCACTCCTCGTCGACGTCGTCGTCCGTGATGGCCTGCCACACTCGTAGGGTTCGGAGAATGATCTTCATCTTCACTGCCCACACGCCGTAGTTGGCGTCGGTGAGCATCGGGTACTGGATGGGGATATTGCGATGCGCCTGCACGTTGGCGCCGCCCGTTCCGCCACCACTAGTCGCTGACTTGCCGCCCTTCTTCACCTTGTCGCCGTTCTTGTTCGCCTTGGAACCGCCGTTGCCGGACTTGACCGACTCTGCGTCGCTGTCCGTCATCATTGATCGTAGATCGTCGAGGCTCTAGATACCAATTGTTAGCTTTTGATCACTAGACCAAATCACCGCCAGGACCTCTGCACACTCACGTACAAAGCAACCAAGCTAGCTTCCTAGTAGGTTGATGGATCTACAGTGCACGCACACGTCTAGCCAATACTTCACGTACGAGACGTGAGCACCTGGTAGAGGCTAGCTCTTGATCGATCGGAACGAATCGATCTAGATGGAACTTCTGCGTAAGTCGTAACTTGGCGAACGGAAAAACTGATCGGTAGACTTTTTTTTTTGAGGGGGCTGATCGGTAGACTTTGTTGATAGCTACAGGAGCGACAGAGCTTGTCGCTCCTGACTTTTCTTTTATTACTATTTTCGTTGTACAGATTACAGGGTTAGGGTACACGCATATATATATGCATAAGATAGACTACTACTAGCTATCCGTCTCGGTGTAGTATTGCTAATCCTACTCGGTTTACAATACTAACCAAATTAGTGCACCTGCCGTGCAATCTTAGATCGTGCTTAACTCTAACAGAGACTATAAAGCCGGCTTCTCCCACCAGCACACTCCGCACTCTCACTCCAGCTAAAAAGGATGCCGCTTCTTCTCATCATGATGAACGCTGCAGGCGCTGCCAAGGCGTGGTCGCAGACGACCCCGAACAACAACACTGGTTCCCCGTCGTCCTACAACTGCGGCGACGGTGTGGAAATCCGGTATCCATTTTGGACCGACGCCGATGACGACTCCAGCAACCCGCGTTGTGGCTACCCGATCTTTCGCCTGGACTGCCGCGCCAGCATCACGCCACTGCTTCGTCTACCGTCAAGGGACTACACCATCACCCGCATTACCTACGACGACACGGCCAAGGCGACCGGACGGTGACGCTCTCCATCCCCGCCATCTCGAACGTCAGTTGCCCAGTCATTCCGCCGGGCACGCCCCTGCCACTGTCCCGTATGGTCAGGGACACCAACCTACCATTCTTCATCAACTGCTCTTTTGTTGGTATCCCGTCGCAGCAGGTTGCTTGTATGGAGAGCGTCAACGGCCGGCAGCATACCTACGTCTTCCGCCAGAGCGACGATGGCATGCCCTACCAGTACGTGCGGCTCTGCGATGACGTGCTTGCCATGCTGCCCGTGCTGCGGAGGGCGGTGCCCAACTCCACGGGCCCCCTCGATGATGTCGCCCCTGCGTTTTTCATGTGGTTCGAGCTCCGCTGGTGCCATGCCGTGGGAGGGCAGTGTGGCTCTTGCGAGGACGCCGGTGCGCTATGCGGCCACCGCTGGGAGGCGCTGGGGGAGACTGGAATTTCAGCTGCCTCAGCTGGAGTGGCACCGATCCTGCCACTGCTGCTTCCCCTGTTCTTCGCCCCCATGCTGCGGCTAGATCTTCTCTGCGCTTCAAACACGTGTTCTATGCTGCCTTCCTAGTTTATTTTATGTAATATGACATGGGCCCGTGCGTTGCAACGCAAGAAAAAACTCCATCGCACGTCATTCCTCGCTCGTCTCCCTACTACACAACCCCGTCCATGTCCTCTTTTCACATTACTGGGAAAAGGCTTATAGCCTCAAACTAGTGGCAGGCGTGGTCAGAAAACTGCCACAATTATCACATCCTCCGTGTGAGTCCCAGACTCCTATATAGATCAGCCTTACAATTTTTTTGGTGCATCCCGACCGCACGCCTGATCCGCAACGTCCACCAGCGCCGTAAAAATTCATGCGTCGTTGTATCCCACGGAAAGACTTTGGCTCCCTCTGTCCGCAGCTGATTTCTTCCCAAGCAGCCACAGCGTTGTGAGACTGTCGCGAAGGAAAGAGCAGAGCAGCGTTGCTGCAACCATGTATATGCCTTGCAAGCTGCAGCAGCAGCAGCAGCCTCACTTCGACCTTGATGACACGAGGAGTATGACATCAATTCCAAGCTGCTTCTGTTGCTCAACATGCCTTTTCCCTCTGCCCAGTTCAATCATCCCTTCCCCGTGCATGACAATGTTTTTTTTTCAGATGAATATTTGGAGATTTGGTAATGTTTACGGAAAAGAGCTAGGCAATGGGTATTTCCTATCCTTGGAAGGAATGCCAAAGGTGTTGAATGTTACATTAAATGCCATATTGTACTCTCACATAAAAAAAGCTAATATTATTGTGTGCATTTTTTTTCTACAGGATGTTGTGTGCACATTCTTATTTCTGCAAGTGAATCACATGGATTATTTTATACTCGCAGTTACAGTAGTTGTGGTGCATTTTTTTTAGGAAGATGCTATGTGCAAATCCTTATATCTATAGGTGACTCTCACAAAAAAAATCTCAGTATCCCATTTATCCTTTGGATTTTAATTTCTTAGGTTTTCCTAGCTAGCACTAATTTAACGTTAACATATCACCATAAAGTCGTCAATTTTCTACTTCCATATTTGGTCCATGCATGCATTTTCTAAGTACGTTCATGGTTAGTATGCATGCTATTTTTTGGCATGGATGGACTGAGACATTGGGACAAAAGCTTAGCATGGCTACAACCACGACAAGACACCCACCATGCGTCTATCTTATGAAATTGATACTCAGCTGCAAGCATTACTCCTCTATGTTCGACAGAATAAACTTTTCAACATGCCATTTTCCTTTGCGTAATTCCATTCATACGTCCTCTGGCTACCTACCTGTTGGATTTGCTCACCATGTGTTTGAGGTAATTCCTAATTTTTATGGGTTAGTACATTGGTGCATTGTTTTGTATTTATCCTCCAGGTTTTGATCATCTTCTTATATGGAAACATTACATCGATGTAGAGATAGGTCCGAGAAATATATCTAATAATAAGAAAATGTATGAGCTGAGCATCATGGAAGAATGTAGTTGACATCTAAATGCTGCTAGGACATATATGTATGTATTCTTCAAGCAACAATAATTAAGTTGTGATCATATTTTCAATATACAATGATTATCTTCACTGCTTATGCACATTTATCTGTTATGCCTGCAATTTTATTCTTTCGACTTCATCATTATCTAGGCTATTATTGTACTCTTTACTCAAGAAGTGATATTGTGCCTATGACAGAGAAAAGTGTAGGATTAATAATTACTATGGCTGGAATAGTATGGGTGGCATTTTTTTTCTTATATGGACAAGTTTGGAAATTATGACATGGAAATACCCTTTTGATTAGACGGTATTCATATTTCTTTCCTGCTACATTTATCTGATATCAACCGTTATTCTGATTTACCACTATCTATATGGGTGTCTATACATGTTTTATGAACACGATTCATTACCAGGATAAAAAAAATGCATCTATCTTGCAGTTGGACCTACACGAGAGATCATGTTAGATAAAGAAAAATGTGGATAATTGAATTAGTGTATGCATGCATTCATATGGTTGCTAATGACTTTGATAACAGGCGTGTTGTGCAAAGAATTATTTTCATCGGAGACATGATTCTAATTCCATGTATATTCTGTACAGAGAAATGATACTAATTAGCACACCTATTATTGGCTCTTTTTTGGGTAGATATGACTATAGTTCATCCATAAGAAGGGTATGAGGCAAAGTTAATCCTGATGAACACAGGTGTTATGACATTTTATGTTGTGCTGATTTGACGATAGAATTAATTCTATGTTGTGCTGATTTGACAAATGGTTTGGTCTTTTTATTACATGTAAAAAATGGCCATACTTTATAGCACTACAAGGAAGGATTTATTTATCATCTTTTTATATTATACAAATATATAAACAATGAATTTTTGTAACTCCATGAATTGTGTATGAATGCAATGAATATCTAAATCTGGAAATTAACTATAAATGTAAATTGGCCTTTGCAAACAACATTTATCAGAAAAAAAATCAAATTATAATTATAATAAATTTTGCAGAAAATACTACATATTACATTACTATATGAAACTAAAGCGGCTTTTGTGCCAGGAGAATATAAGCTTATGAGAGTTTTCTTAACACAGGGGGAGTCCCTTCGACTTTCATGTATGCGGTTGAACATCTAACAGATATTAACAATAGTAAATTATAACCTAGCCGCGCAAATGCGCGGGTCACTCTGCTAGTTTGGAAACAATTACGGTGGCGGGTAACAAAAATAGCCCGCCACTAGTACCAGCACACTAGTAGCGGGCGGAAATTACCACCCGCCACTTATGCTCTTCCAAATCTGCTCTCGGGACAAAATTATCGGGTCAATAGCTCCTGTGCGACATATTTGAGGTGAATTGGCAAGAGTGCGACGTTGTTCGAGGGAATGGCTGTGGTGCGACAGTTTTGAGCAGGTAAATAGCCCACGCACGACATGGCTGTTAAATGGCGTTAAATTGGTCGTCAACCAAGCCCGCCCGTTTATGTTAGGACATGTGGGTCCAACTTAATTGTTCGTCAAAACAGCTGACCGTGCCCTGCCGCCCGACCGTGTCGGGCCCGCCACTCTGCCCTCCTTCTTCTCCGGTGGCGGCGGATCTTGCATTCTCGGTGGCGACAGCGGAGCCCTCGTTCTCAACAGCGGTGGAGCCTTCGTCCTCAGAAAATGGTAAGTGAATTCAAACCCTAGTCGCCCTCCCGTTCCTCTCTCGGACCCGTAGATCTCAGCTCGTTTACTCTGTTTTCGCTTGCGGAATCGATAGGTTGTGAGGGGAGCCCGTGGGCATACTGAGATGGAGCCGCCAGATTCAACTTCGAATAGGTAATGCGCCTATCCCCGATCCAATTTTGCATGCAAATAGGGGGTGGCCTCGTCTGCCTTTTCTCAAGGGCTCACACTGTCCGCCACTGACAAAGGGGATGCTGCCGCTCGGACCTTCGAATTGACAGTTAATTTCTTTCCATCAAAGGCAAAATTAGTTGATGGTAGCATACAGAACATTGAGAGAGACACAATTGTTAAATGGGAGGTTGAGTTTACAGAGATTGATCCACAAGTTCTACAGAACATGGGAGAGACGGCAGTGAAGAAATGGGTGGAAAAAATTGGGGAGAATGTTGTTTGGGGTCCAGAGCAAGAAGTATCACTGTTGAGGTTTGATGATTGGAAAGGAGAGTATGTGAGAATAGAAGATGGTGAACAGATTGTTGAAGAAATCGATCGGCAAAACGGCTAGACAAGCAAACAGGCTAATTTTTGTGCTGAGCTCGTTGATCTGAACATTTTTTCGAAGGTTGGATATGTGCCATCACAATTGGCTGCGCAGATGGTAGATGATGATTGGGCTACACAGAGGCCATTGATTCCCATGTGTACTGAACTTACAGTAATAGCCGAAGAGGGACAGGTGACTAGAACTGAAACTGAAACTGCAGCAACTGTTGATTGGAATGTAGTTGAATTATATGAGCCTACTGATTTGGTCATTGCACCAATGCCTGACATTGAGATGGCCAAACTTTTTGGCATTCCAGTGGATGACAGAGATAAGCAGGAGAGGGGTGAATCTAGTTTGCCTGCTAATGCTGATGAAGAAGTAGATGGACAGTTGATGGAACAAGCTGCATATGAAGTAGATGATGCACATGATGATGAGCTGGTGCATGTGTATGACAATGAAAACCCTGTCATTGAAGTAGGCAAGTTGTTCCCAAGCATGAAGGAGTTTAGGATGTGTTTCAAGACTTATGTAGTGAAACATGAGTTTGATGCCAAGACTGTTTGGACTAATAGAAAGAAGTTTTATGCGAGGTGCAGAGGATTTGATGGTAGTGTGAAGCCTTGCAAGTGGTACATATCTGCTAGACTGCAACCTGATGGAAGTACTGTCAGGGTTAACCAAATCCCCAATCAACATACTTGTATTACAAGTTCACAGAGAGTATCAACCATGACATCACAACTTTGGGTTGCAGAAAAGATCACCCCAATTTTAGCCAAAACACCAAACACTACTGCGAAGAAACTCAAAGTAGACTTGGAAAAGATGTACCCCATTAAACTGAAATATACCACAGTGTGGAAGGCAAAACAAAGGGCAATGAAAAATTTATATGGTGATTGGGCAAATACATTTAGGATGCTTTACAACTTCAAAGCAGAGGTGGAAAAGAGGTCACCTGGCAGTGTTGTGGAGATAGATACAGAGGTATCAGCCAAAGGTGAAGTCAAGTTCTCCAAGTTTTTTATGGCTTTGAAGCCTTGCATTGATGGGTTCAAAGCAGGGTGCCGTTCATATTTGAGCATAGACTCATCATTTTTTACAGACAAGTGAAATGGTCAGTTGGCAGCATGCAATGCTCTAGATGGACACAACTGGATGTTTCCTATTGTTGTTGGCTTGTTTCAGTCAGAAACAGAGGCTTCATGGACATGGTTCATGATCCAGTTGAAAAGATGCCTAGGGCCAGTGTCACCTTTGGCTATACACACAGATGCATGTAAGGGGATTGAAAATTCAGTGAAAAATATTTTCCCACATGTTGAGCAGAGGGAGTGCTTCGGTCATTTGTGGATGATTTTGATCAAAAAAATTTAGAGGAGAAGAATTTGGGCGCATGTGGCCGGCAGCAAGTGAAGGAAATATGCCCTAGAGGCAATAATAAAGTTATTATTTATTTCCTTACATATCATGATAAATGTTTATTATTCATGCTAGAATTGTATTAACCGGAAACATAATACATGTGTGGATACATAGACAAATAGAGTGTCACTAGTATGCCTCTACTTGACTAGCTTGTTAATCAAAGATGGTTAAGTTTCCTAACCATAGACAAAAGGAGTTGTCATTTGATTAACAAGGTCACATCATTAGTTGAATGATCTGATTGACATGACCCATTCCATTAGCATAGCACCCGATCGTTTAGTATGTTGCTGTTGCTTTTATCCATGACTTATACATGTTCCTTTGACTATGAGATTATGCAACTCCAGTTTGCCGGAGGAACACTTTGGGTGCTACCAAACGTCACAACGTAACTGGGTGATTATAAAGGAGTACTACAGGTGTCACCAAAGGTAGATGTTGGGTTGGCGTATTTCGAGATTTGGATTTGTCACTCCAATTGTGGGAGAGGTATCTCTGGGCCCTCTCGGTAATGCACATCACTTAAGCCTTGCAAGCATTGCAACTAATGAGTTAGTTGCGGGATGATGTATTACGGAACGAGTAAAGAGACTTGCCGGTAACGAGATTGAACTAGGTATTGGATACTGACGATCGAATCTCGGGCAAGTAACATACCGATGGACAAAGGGAACAAGGTATGTTGTTATGCGGTCTGACCGATAAAGATCTTCGTAGAATATGTAGGAGCCAATATGGGCATCCAGGTCCCGCTATTGGTTATTGACCGGAGATGTGTCTCGGTCATGTCTACATTGTTCTCGAACCGTAGGGTCCGCACGCTTAAGGTTACAATGACAGTTATTATGAGTTTATGCATTTTGATGTACTGAAGGAGTTCGGAGTCCCGGATGTGATCACGGACATGACGAGGAGTCTCGGAATGGTCGAGACATAAAGATTGATATATTGGACGGCTATGTTCTGACATCGGAATGGTTCTGAGAGGTTTCGGATATTACCGGAGTGCCGGAGGGGTTACCGGAACCCCCCGGGGGAAGTATGGGCCTTATTGGGCCGCGAGGGGAGAGAGAGGGCCGCGCCAGGAGGTGGCGCGCGCCCCCCCATGAGGAGTCCGAATTGGACAAGGAGGGGGGCCGCGGCCCCCCTTTCCCTCTCCCTCTCCCTCTCCTTCCTTCCCCCTTTCCCCCTCCTAGTTGGACTAGGAAAGGGGAGTCCTACTCCCACTAGGAGGAGGACTCCCCCTCCCTTGGCGCGCCCCTAGGGCCGGCCGGCCCTCCCCCCTTGCTCCTTTATATACGGGGGCAGGGGGGCACCCCAAGAGACACAAGTTGATCCTTGAGATCGTTCCCTAGCCGAGTGCGGTGCCCCCCTCCACCATATTCCACCTCGGTCATATTGTAGCGGTGCTTAGGCGAAGCCCTGCGATAGTAGAACATCAAGATCGTCACCACGTCGTCGTGCTGACGGAACTCTTCCCCGAAGCTTTGCTGGATCGGAGCCCGGGGAACGTCATCGAGCTGAACGTGTGCCAAGAACTCGGAGGCGCCGGAGTAACGGTGCTTGGATCGGTCGGATCATGAAGACGTACGACTACATCAACCGCGTTGATATAACGCTTCCGCTTTCGGTCTACAAGGGTACGTAGACAACACTCTCCCCTCTTGTTGCTATGCATCACCATGATCTTGCGTGTGCGTAGGAATTTTTTTGAAATTACTACGTTCCCCAACAGCAAGATGTTACACTAGACAAACACACAAATATCATCTTGATAAGATAATGGCAGCATGTGATGAGTTTGGTCCATGGCTGAACACCTACCATTCTTTGTTATGGTACAGGTCAGCATTCAACACTTCCATCAAGTGTGACCACATCAACAACAATTTGGCAGAGAGTTTCAACAACAAGGTGAAGGAGTTAAAAGATTTGCCTGTGCATGACATGGTTGACCAAATCAGGATCATGTTCATGCGGTTGTGGGAATTGAGAAGAAGGATAGGTGATTGTCTGCAAGGTGATAAGCTTCCAGCAGTGGTACAACAGGTGGTCAATAGGAGCAGATGTCTTCCACATTTGTTTGTTGAAAAATCTTCACCTTGGGGTGCTGAAGTTAGAGATAACAAAACTGGAAGGAGACATGTTGTTAACACTGAATTGCATGATTGCACTTGCCTCGAGTGGCAACACACTGGTAAACCATGTGAGCATGCCATTCTCTTCTTAGCATCCCAACCGAAGATAAACATGCACCCATATTTGCATGAATATTATTCGGTAGCAAGATTCAAAGCTGCATATGCTACTCCAATTCCAGCACTTACAGATCAGTTTCAGTGGCCTGAAGTGGACATTGAATTTTCCATGTGTCCTCCCTTGACGAAAAGAAAGGCTGGCAGGCCTAAACAGAGTAGATTCAAGGCATGGTTTGAGAAAGAAGAAGGGAAATAAAGATGGAAAGCCAAAAAGGTCCCAAAAAGGTAACAAAAACAGATGCAAGTTGTGCCAGGAACTTGGGCACAGAGTGGGATCTGTCAAATGCCGTTACACTCCTGATAAGCCAAAGTATGTTCTTGTTTATTTGTCTGTGTTTTGATTTGGTGCTTTTTTTCCAATTACTATATCTATAACATTTTCCCAATGGCCAGGAGGAAGCGAGCAAGTCAGCCCCTTGTTGTTGAACAGTGTTGGCCAACAAAAAAAGCAAGAGTCAATGGCGGTAGAAAGAAGAGAAGTGTGCCTCAGCCTGAGCAGAGTGAAGAAAATCCTGCTGCAGTCAACATTCATACTGAAGAAACTGCTCTCGAGGTTGAAACTGAACCTGAGCGTGTCGAGGTTCAGACTGAAGAAACCCATGTTGAGGTACACACCGAAGAAACTGAAACTGCTGTCAACATTTAGACTGAAGACACTGATCACGAGGGTGTTGGCGAGGTGTTGAAAAGACCAGTGAAAAAAACCAAGATGATCAGTGAACTTGTGTGTGTAGTTGAACCAAAAACAAGAAGTGCTAAGGCGAAGAAGGGCACGTGACGTGGTAGGAAGAGGTAGAACAGAGAACAGTTTGGAAATTTGGGGCATGTAATAATATTTGTAACTTGGTGCGTACTGGTAGTCACTATTTATCCCGTATTTCTATTCGAACTTGTTTGTTGGTACCTTGTCTAAACCAGCCAAATAAAATTCAAATTTAATTTCAAATTTGGGCTCAAATTTGAATTAGGGATGGGGTATTGATGTTTTAATGCTATCTAAAGTACCTCAACTGAAATATGTTTGTTTGCTGATCATTCCCAGCCCTTTTGGTAAGTTGAACTCATAGTCTTGAAAAGTGTGTCTCAAATTACCTCCAAAGGTAGGGTAAACAGCCTCATATTTAAGCAAGTTTTTTGGCACCTTGTCTAAACCAGACAAATAATTTTTCTACACATCTATTCTATCTATATAGTGTAAATCTAAAGTCTCACTATTTATTGAATTAATTTTCTATTATTTTCTTTTTTTGGAAAAACAAGGTTTAATAGAAAATTATATATAAAAAAGTTTAAAACATGAAAATGAGAAAAGTAAGTTAAGATCTTTCATAGTCAATCCAAAATGAAGTTTTGGTGAGGTTTTCACACTTTTCATTTTCAAAACCCCACCTATACTCTCGGGTGCCCACTACTCTCTCCCTTGAACTTCATACTACATTGTTCGAGGAATGACAATTTTGTGAATGATTTTTCGTAAAAATGTATGTAAATCATATTTATATTTTTTTCTTGTTACTATACGACATAATAAGACTATGTGCGCAAGTTTTATATATTTTTGATTTTTTTTTGAATTAGTTATGCTCAACCCTAATCAGCCAAAACCCCTCAAAACCCCGCACACTACTGGGTCGTCGATCGTTGTGCGTGGACGGTTGAGATCAGGCGCTAGGGTTAGCTACAGTGTGCATCGATCCGCATGAGACGCCCTGATTGGTTGAATCGGTGGAGTTTGGATCAGCCTCTCTCGTTGGGGCATCAGGACCGTTCATTTGAATCCAACGACAAGAGTTGACGCGGTGCATGGACCAAGCCTACGCAGTGCCCTTTCCATCATTGCATGCGCGCCCGTGCCTACCCGCAGCATGCATGCTCACCCGCAGAAGTGCGCCCGTGCTTGCATGCATGGCCTCGACGTAGCCCTGCTCCGCCACCCCTGTGGACGCAGTAAGCTGTCGCATGTCTACCATTATAACCGATGCATCGTCGCATCAAAGCATGCACCCGGCCACAATGCAGCAGCCCGATGAAGACAACCAAAAAGCCAACGCTGCATGGCGTGCTGTACATGGCGTGCTCCTCTTTGAGGACGCAATACTGGCATGGGGTATCGATGTGGGTATCGATGCAGTTCAAACGGTGTGGTACCCGTTACAAGATGGGCAAATGAAGGCGTCCATTATTGTCATGTCTCCCATCGACCGAACGTTGCCCTCTAGCCAGGCACTAGCAAGTTGTGCAAATTAATGGGCTACGACATGAATGCACGGGCGGCACACGCAGAGAACCCGGGGCAGGCGTGTCCCCTTGACCCACGACGGCACAGACGCGTGCGTGAACCCGTCCCCCTTGACCCGCGACCGGTGGCACAGAAGGATCGCAGCCCGTTTCCCACGCTCGTGTACACACTTTCATGGGGCGCCACCAAACGCCGCCCGCCCATTAATTCTAGGGCGCCACCAAACGCCGCCCGCCCATCTTCACCGGTGAAACCACGTCGCACTTGGGCTATTTAAGCCGGGCACTATCGTCTTCCTCTCCCTCCTCATCCACACCCCATCCTCTGCCTCCTCTGCCCTCCTTCTTCCTTCTTCTCCATCAAACCCGATCGAGCCCTCGAGCCACCCCGCCACCATGCAGTACAATGGCCCCACCTACCGCTTCCCACCAACCACGCCGGAAAGGCTCTACCCGGCCGGAGTGTATGTAGAGAGAACCCTTAGGGTTTGGGCGATCTCGAGGTGGAGGGGCGCAAGGGAGTTAACGGAGTTCTTCCTTGCGGCCGGCTTCCGCCACCTCCCCCGCGGCTCTCCTCGGATGTACCATCTTGAGGAGGTCAACCACAACGGCGTTGTGGTGGGGCTCCTCGCCACGTTCACTAACCCTTTCGATGCTTTCCATCTCCTCGGGCGAGCGTATTGGGTTGGTTGTGAGTTCATAGCTTTCACAACCTACAATATCTTCACTGACTTCAACGGCATCTTCCCCAACAACGGCGTTATGCACACGCTCCCGTACCCCATCAAAAACATGGAGGGGGAGGAGTGAAGGTCGGCGCCCGGAGGAGCGAGGGCGCTCGAGGAGCGAGGTGGTCCCGGAGGAGAAGGAGAAGAAGAACCCAAAGAACCCGCGTTTGGTGCCCCCCTATCTATCTTGCTTAGATCTATCATATTAGTTTTTTTAAGTTGTAATAGTTATGCTACTATTATTAAGTTTTGTTAGTACTTTAAGTTGTAAGGCTATCATGAAGTTGTAAGGCTATCGTGGAACTATGGGTATGCTACTATATAATCGATTGGTATGCTACTATATATTCGTTATGCTTCTATATAATCGTTGGGTATGCTACTATATATAGTGTGTTTTGTGCTATTATTTGTGGATTGCTATGGGTTGTTTTTGCTTATTATTCGTGTATTCCTATGGGTTGCTACGGGCCCGGGTTTCTACACCCCAATCACCACACACAACATCTTCAAAATATTGGCCAAACCATGGACATGCAACTAGGAGCCCCATGCAAACCCACTATGGACATGGGTGCAACTAGGAAATGCAAACTAATTTACTTCGGGCACTTCATGCAATCATGCAACTCATTTAGTTCATGGAACCATAGACATGCATAAAAACAATTAACATTTAGCTTTAGTGCATCAAAAAATGATCCATCACAAAATTTAGTGCAAGAAAAAGGCAAAATAAAAGGACAAGTAACATTCTATTGGGCCCCATTTTATTTGCCGAAGTTAGAGGTGGAATAGTCTTGGGCATGGTTATTTTCTCAGGGCCCATTTTCTCACGGCCCAACATCTATTCGGCAGCCCAGTTTTGTTTTTTTACTAGAAACTGAATTTGGGTGTGTACTCTGCTAACTGAAGAACAAAAACAGAGGAAACAGAGCATGGACACTGAATAGGGCCCCTGAGAATATCATTACAATAATTCAAGCAAGTTTTGCTTCACACTAATTCAAATTCATCTAACAAATGGTCCCTGGCAAACTCAAACTACTGGGCACCCCTGAAACTAGTTGACACACTAACTGAAACTCTAACAAATTCTAGCGATTGATGAACATCAAGTAAAATAAACCCATAGCAATGACACAACCATAAAATGCTCCAGCCATCATATTTGCTTGCTGCTTCAAATCGATCATATGCTTTAGTTGCTTGCCAATTTTCTTCAATTCACACTTCAGTTCTGCACTGTGCATCATCGGATCGGCTCTGTCCGCCAAATTGGGGGCTTGTTCCACGGCAAGCCGCCCCCCAAAATTGAGCTCTTGGGTTCCGGTTGATCTCTCCAATTTCAACGTTTCAACATAGTCATCGAGCCACTCAAAATGCCCACATTTCTTCAGAACCTGAAAAACAGTGCGCCGGAGTTGCATGAATCCTAGATCCACCACCCATATCCACCGCCCTAATTCGAGGAAAAAAGAAAGAAATCGGGAGAAATTAGACCATAGGATTGGTCAAGAACACAGATCTAACCTGCCCCGGCTGTGGCTTGCTCAAGCATTTCACAAACTCGCGCCCACGGTTGCCATTTTCTTCCCTCACACAAATCAAACGCTTCAGAGGCTCCATGCGCGGGCAATCGGGGCATCTTGTCAACGGCAGTGAACCATACTGCGTCCATGATTGGCGGGAGCCGAAGTCGAGCTAGACATCACTCGCCGGCGGCGCGCTTCGTTGCCGGAGCAGAGGAAGAAGAAGGTGGGAAAAGAAAGGGGCAGGGCAAACAATGGAGGGCGGGGGGGGTGGGGTGGGCTGGCTCGGGCTCGTGGCTGGCTCGGGTCGGGGCACGCTGATGAGCACGGGCATGCTTGCGTGGATAAGTTGTGGGTCCCACCCGCATGCGAGTAACTTCTAGGTCCCGCATGTCATAACTCGAATCGCTAGCCCCTCGTGTTTTTCATTTCATGGTTAAACAGAGCCATGTCGCATTGGAGCTATTGTTTGCTTCTAAACGTCGCATCGCAGCCATTCATTCCAACAACGTCGCACTCCTTCCAATTCGCATGAAAAACGTCGCACAGGAGCTATTGACCCCAAAATTATCAGTGGCGTACATGTGCATTGGCCCGCCAATATATATTGTCGGTAACACTAGTGGTGGGGGTGATTAATTACCTGCCACTCTTAAACCTTTCAAAATTTGCTCGTGGGCCAAATACAACAGCGGCGGGCAAGGCCAGCGCCCGCCATTGCTAGTATTCCAACAGTGGAGGGCAAAAAAAAAGTGCATGTCATAGTATTATTTGAGCAACTCGCACCATTTTTCAAACTTTCCAAGACTTTGCAGTGGCGCTCCCTGAGTCCACGTGCCACACATATGTTAAGTCTGAAAAATCCGTAAAAAAATCAATTTTTCTAAACCGAGAATAGTCTCAAATTTGTGCATGGGGCTTCCAAAAGTGTGTTTGAAGTTCCAAAGATTATAGAATATGGAGTTTTGTGCAGCAAGGTTACGGTTTTCGTTCAAAACCCTGACACTTTGGGAGAGAGTCTCCGTTTTGTATACGAGGTGCATCAGGTTTTCTCTATAACTCTCTAAAATTTCTACCAAATCTGACATCGGTGAGATGATGTAGACACCATGCAAAGTGTGATCAACTTCAAAGCTCGTTTGCACGTTATATCATAGCGAAGTGTTTTGCCCTTTACTCGCGGGAACAATCAGATAGTGCCTCGAAAAATAGCAGACCTAATCGAAAAGTGGCCATTTTTCAGCAAGTGGCTTTGTATGATGTTTATTAATCGTAGAAAAAACTTAAAGTTCAAATGGTCTCGAAAAGTAATGAAGAAATTTTGGGTTTACATAGCTAAGATTTGCGGTGGCATGTGTTTCGCAAAGCATGCCACATGGACATACCGAAAACAGTCGCCTCGCTTAGACAGTTTTCCTACTTTAGAATCATGCTCGCATCTCTCACCTCTCTCCCGCTCCGGATCCCCAAATTTGCCCGCTGCCGTCGCGTGACCTAGTAACCGCCGGCCCTACTTGTTCTCCTCCGATGCCGCCGCCGCCGCAACCCCTGCCACCGTCCCGCGTACTCCTTCTCCGCAGCCTCGACACCGCGTGCCAGCGTAGTTACCCCTAGCGGCATCCCGTGCATCTCCTCCAACACCATCGCCGCCCCTCTCTCCAACACCGTCCACGAGTACATAAATAAATTCAAATAACAACTCATAAGGTGTATAAGTTCATGATTTTTTAAGAGAACCGAGGGCCATCATGGAACGCCATTTGCCTTCACGTCTTGCACAATCTCGACTCCTCTTCTTCTTTTTCTGATCCTCCTGATTTATTTTCTTTCCACTTGTTATTCTTTTGCATCTTCCCACAGCACCAACATCAGTTGGTGGGTGTACATACATGCATCTACAGCACACACAAATATTACTTCGTTTCTATGTGTTGCCTGGAGCTCCATGTCTCGTACTGAAGCACAGTTCATGTTCTGTAGTACTCCCTCCGTTCGGAATTACTTGTCGCGGAAATGGATGTATCTAGACGTATATTAGTTCTACATACATTCATTTACGAGACAAGTAATTCCGAACGGAGGGAGTAGTAGGCTTTGGACAGCCATATCAGGGCAAGTGAGGTGGGTTTGCTGACAGATAGATGCAGAGCCAAATGCAGAGTTGCCTCTTTATTTATGGAAGGAGCATGAGCAAGTTTCCTCCATTGATGTCAAAGCTGCTTCAGCGTCCGTAGCAGCAGTAGCCGCCATGGTGATCGGTTGCGGTGTACATCGCGTGAGGAGAATTCGTCCGCCGTGCTGATCAGGAGTTGGCACATGATTTCCATTGTGTCACGGCGGCCTTTGTTGTGCTGATCAGGAGTTGGGACACGCTTTCCATCGTGTCACGGCGACATCCGCCATGCTGATCGGGAGTTGGGACATGCTTTCCGTCGTGTGTCATGGCGACGCCCTCCGTGCTGATCGGGAATTGGTAGGTGCTTTTCGTTGTGTCCATCGCGGCGGTCATTGGTAGATGCATTCAGTGTGAATTTGGATCAAAGGGCTAATGAGGAGTGGATGCAAGGATTCACAAAGATGGCTGGATTCACATGATAAAACACCATAAGGATAGATTGATTGATATACGAGAGATTTGAGGTGGTTTATTGCAAAGTTATGTTCTATATGTAAACTAGTACTAGGGGTTTTCAAAAAAGGTACACTGAGAACCCTTCACCTAAATCTGTACCACTCATCTTTCACCCAATGGTCTAGTCTCGTTTTTTCTATTCTTTCATCATAGGCCATGTTTCTACTCCTCCCTGTCGGAGGTGAGGTTGCCGACCCCCGCTGGAGCCGGTGGCCTCGTCATCGTTGGCGACCAACGTGAACTAGTCGGAGCGGCAAACGTCTACCTCTTTGGCATCGTTGTCGTGCTGCTCCAACGCTTCGTCATTCTAGGCCTCGAGCTCAGTGAAGAGGAGTACATCCTCATTGATGTTGTCTAGAAGACGCTCGCAGTGGAGCGTGCCGGCACTTTGCATGGACGTGTAGACCGTCTGGTTCATGCCGACGAACTCTGGCACATCAATGAGTGCCGCGACAGCAGCAGCATTTGCGCCATCCGCCTCCGGTTGCGCCACGACTGCGTGGTGCTCCTCCGCCAGCGCCATGGAGAAGATGTCTCCTGGACCACCAGCCGGAGCAGCAGCGTCAACGGCCATCGCTACCTCGTCCTCCATGACCTCCATCATGGCCATGTGGTAGCCTTCCTCCTCCTCCGCCAAGCTCATTGGTTGGCCCGTCACAATGTATGCCTAGCGTCGGCTGTCCATGGCACGCGGACGTCAACATCTTGCAATAGGTGATCTAGGTCCGCACTGTAGCAACGACGAATGCCTGATGATGAACTAGGGGGGCTCGGACAACGTCGAAGGGATAGGAAAATGGGAAGAATGAGAGGTAGGGTTTTTGGGTGGACGGCTAGTTGTTTAAATAGTTGGGTAGGCTTCTCTGGTGGCTCACCGGCAGCCCGATCAAGAATGCGGCAAGGCCGGTAGCTGGTGTGAATGCGCGTAGGCATAAGGTCGGTAGCCGGTGTGAATGTTGCAACGATTGTGAACACGAAGAGCATTTTGGGGTCGATCCGGATTGTCGGACGCTGACGTGGTGGTCATACAGACTCCCCAAGACCGCCCCAAGGTTGATCATTTTGATTAATATGTTGGTCTAAAGTTAGTTAACTTTCTTAAACCGGCTGTATATTTTATCATTTTGATTTTTAAGAGGTATAATCATTTAGATTGATCAAGTGAATACAATGTCATTTTTTCGTCATGGTTTTTACCTCTGTTACTATATAACATCTAGTTCATTATATAAGTTTTTATATCTAGTAATAACCAATTATTTATGAAAACACCAATAAAATGGTGCCACACAAATTTGTAGGTGACCCTCTAGTTTGTTACATATAAAAGCTTCAACTATTAATTAGTGCAGGCTTTAATATCCCTTTGGTAAAACGTGAGTAAAGTTCATAATTCAAGATTACTTATTGGGAAATGAATCATTAGTGTATCACTTATTTGATATGACTCAACTAGAACAACAATGTATTCACGAGAATGCGTTTGCACCCCATTTTCTATGACACCTTCAAACATGTGTGATGTCAAAATGAGTGACAAATTGTGTGACCGCATGAAGCATGCCACTACTTAATACCTTGCAAAGTTCTTAAAGGAAGGAGCGGTCATGATAGAGTGCCAAAAGACTCTCTGCTTCTTGAGTAGTAGAATTTTATTGAGATATTGGAGGTGTACCAAAATTATACATGATGTCTGTTTATAGTATGCACAACCGACCTTCGCTCGCGGCCGCAACAGAGACCCCCGAATTGGGCACCGAACGCTGATAAGTGTGGAGTCGCTTGTGTTTCTAGGCTCCAGGTCCCGTCGCTAGCTGCTGCTACTATGCTAATCGGCCTGGGCCAGCCCGCGAGTAAACTCGAGCGATCGTCTCCAAGGGCGTGCTTGGTTGCTTGGGTGGCTATAGACTGCATCGCATGAGGGATCCTGGGTGAGCTTGGCCTGGTTGAGTTGATGCAAAGATGAGCTAAGATGTGTGTTTGGTGGACTGTATGGTATGGATGCATGAGAGATGCTATATACAATAGATGTTGTTTGGTAGGCTGTGTCTGAGATTCGTTCCGTTAACTTTTCTCTTTCAATTTTAAGCATTCCAACTGAATTTGGACCATTTCATGGACAAAGAAAAAAAACAATTATGATGAAATCTAATAAGCCAGAATTTGTACGGGTCCGGCTGGGATGTCGCAATGTGGATGAGCTACCTGGAGTTGCAGAAGTAGTCTTGGGCACACATTTCTTTGACTTCTTCTATGAAGTTGACAAGGTTCTGGTGAGAGACCCAGAAAGAGAACTTAAGAGTGCCCAGGTTGGCAATGTAAAAGGAAACTCATCGTATGATAAGTAGTTCTCTTGGACATGCCCCAAGTATAATGAAAAAGAGAGAGGGAGTGGCCCAGTAAGTATATGGACACTAGGAAAAATGCCCCGATTGAGTCTGTGGAAGAAGAAGATGATGAATCTGAGGGAACTGATGATAATACTCTCCTGATTGAAACTATTGCTGATGAGGCATGTGAAAGAGATGACCTGTTTAAATCCATCACAATTCCTGCTGCAAAGAATTTTGAGCAGCATATGGATGTGATATAGGTAGTTAAAAGTTCTTCTGGTAATGACTTGATTTCAAAAGATATATCTGCTTTGCATATATCTCATTTGGATCAACAAAAAAATGAGCAGGTCGAGGAGCTTGAGGGAGAGGAGTTTGAGAAGGAAGGGGGAGACTGATTATATGGTACAGTTCCCTACATCCTCAAAGTGATTCCTACTCCTCCTCTTATCCCAGAAGCTGGCCTAAGGCTCAGTGTGAGGACTATGCAGAATATGGAGGCCAAGATGCAGGATAAAGCTATTGCTATCTCCAAAAAAAGAAATCTGGAAGGTAATGAACCGACCCGTAACTCTTTTGAAGTTTTGTCTAATCATGACATGATGCTTAGAGCAACTAAAATGGGAGTGTTGATCCCTGATAATAATTTTGCTAGTATTGATATCTTAAGAGAGTTGGAAAGGATCAGGAGTGAGGGGGGAAAAACAGATACAATATCTGAAAATGGTGTAGAAGGTATAATGTTATACATCACTAATGGCAAAGGAGATATAACTCCTGTCAGTGATGATTGGGCAGAAGATGTAGATGCGTTAGAAGAGGAATTTACCTTGGTCAGGTCTAGGAAAAAGAGAAGTCCAAAAGCCCATGTGGTTATCTCTAGGCCAGTGACTAGGAGTCAAAACCCTGATAGGGTGGAAAGAAAAAACCTGGTAGCCCTGTCCATCATTCCAGAGCCACCAAGGGGAGGGGGAGAAAAAACTGGTATTAAATGATAGGTCTCTTTTGGAATTGTAGGGAGGCAGGAAAGAAAGGAATGAGCTCCTGTCTCTCTCACATCATTAGAGATCATTCCCTGGACTTTATTGGTCTACAAGAGACTCACAAAAAAAGTTATATGGATAGTTTTTTTAGAAAAATTGACCCATACCAGACATATGAATGGAATTTTGTTCCATCTATAGGCAGATCTGGGGGAATCCTTTGTGGAGTGAGAAAACAAAGGTTTGAGGGAGTAGTGTGGAAAAAGGGTAGGTTTATCCTGCAAGCTTCTTTCTTTGATAATAAAGAAAAAAAAAGAAGTGGACACTTTGCACTGTATATGGTGCTGCACATGATAAAGATAAGGATGACTTTCTAACTGAACTTTCCGAGTTCTGTAGCCATACATCATCCCCTTTATTTATTGGGGGAGACTTTAATATTCTTAGGCATGCTGGGGGAAAAAATAAACTATGGAAACATTCCCCTTACTCTGATTTGTTTAACTCTGTGATCAATGCTATGTGTTTGAGTGAGGTTTATATGAGTGGGGGATGTACACCTGGACCAATGGCCAATCCCATCCAACTCTGGAAAAATTAGACCGTGTCCTTATGAGTAATGACTGGGAGGACATTTTCCCTCAAGTCAACATTAGGAAATTGGTCAGAGATGTATCGGATCATAATGCTCTTTTGCTGTCCTCTGACAACCATGTTGTCAGATCTCCACAGACAAGAGAATTTAGATTTGAATTAAGTTGGTTGAAATCAGATGAGTTTCTTCCCTTAGTGGAGAAAATCTGGAATCAGTATGTGAAAGCCACTGACCCAATTGATATTCTAAATATCAAATTAAAATGGTTCAAAAAATTCTTCAAAGGATGGGGCTCGAATAAATTTGGTCATGAAAAAATCAGAAAAAGGAAAATCAGAGAAGAGTTGAGACTGGTTGAGGAGGAGGAAGAGAAAGGAAATATTGATCCTGGTATCTTTTGTAAGAAAACTGAGTTGTTGGCTGAGCTAAATGAGATTCTGATCAATGAGGAACTATTTCTGCTACAACAATCTAGAGAACGATGGTTGCTTAAAGGAGATAGTAATACTGCCTACTATCAAAAAATTGCTAATGGGCATAAGAGGAAAAACACCATTCACTCAATAAATGTAGGTGGTGTTACTATTGAAGGAACAGATAATATTTTGAGGCATGCCACTGACTTTTATAAGTCTTTGTTTGGACCAGCCCCTGGGAATTTATTTTTACTTGACCCTGAAATTTGGGGGGATAACGAGAGATTAGATGAGGCCGATAATTTGATCTTGACTAGATCTTTTTCTGAGGAAGAAGTTAAAACAGCTCTGTTCTCGATGAACAGTAACAGAGCCCCAGGGCCTGACAATATACCTGCTGAGTTTTACCAGCATTGTTAGGAGATTGTTAAAAAAGATATAATGAATCTCTTCTTAGCATTTTATGAGGGGAGATTGGATGTGCATAGGCTTAACTATAGCATTATCACCCTGCTCCCAAAAGTTAACGAAGCTCACAAGATTCAGCAATTTAGACCCATATGCTTGCTTAGATGCCCCTACAAACTGATCACCAAAGTTCTGGATAATAGAGCAGCTCCCTTCGCTGATGTGTTGTTCAGTAAACACCAGAATGCCTTCATTAAAAACAGGCACATCATGGATGGGATCATGTCCCTCCATGAGATCTTACATTACACCCATATTAGGAAGAAAGTAGGGATTGTCATTAAGCTAGATTTCGAGAAAGCCTATGACAAGGTGAATTGGGAATTTTTGCTACAAAGCTTAGAAAATAGAGGTTTCGGCGCCACTTGGTGCGGGTGGATGAAGAAAATCATTGAAAATGGTACGGTTAGTGTCAAATTAAACAACACTATGGGCCCGTATTTCCAAAGTCACAAAGGAGTTAGACAAGGAGATTCTATCTCTCCCTTCTTGTTCAACATTGCAGCTGAATGTTTTTCCAAAATGGTGTGTCAAGCGCAGAATAATGGACTGATTACTGGGCTTGCCCCTGAATTAGTGGAAAATGGTGTGGCCATCTTGCAGTATGCTGATGATACGGTGATCTGCATCGAGCATGACCCTGAGAAAGCTCTAAATATGAAAATATTGCTCTATACGTTTGAACTTATGTCAGGATTGAAAATCAATTTCCAGAAAAGTGAGATTTTGTGTGTTGGTGGGGATGATGATATTCTGACAACATATGTTGATATGTTTAATTGTCAAATTGGACACTTCCCCATGAAATACCTGGGAGTACCAGTAAGCTACTCAACTTTAAAAGGAGTGGACTGGGAATTTTTGGAAGAAAGGTACGTTAAAAGATGCGAATCCGATTTAGTGAGTAATGCTTCCTCGGGAGGTAGACTAACTTTGCTTAATGCTAATATCTCTAGCATTGCCTTTTACTATCTATCCATGTTCTTGCTGTCAAAAACTATGATTGCAAGATTGGATAAACACAGAAGGAGATTTTTTTTTGGCAAGTTTCTAAGAATAGGAAAAGGTATTATTTGGTCAAATGGACCAGGATCTGTCGATCTAAAAACAAAGGGGGGCTGGGAGTTAAAGACTTGCATAAACAGAATCTCAGTTTGCTTGCCAAGTGGTGGTGGAAACTGGAGGCCAAAAATGGTTTATGGCAAGATATTATTAAGGCTAGATATTTTCGAAGAGATACTATTGCCTCGGTTAAAGCGAAACCCAGCGACTCCCCGTGTTGGAAGGCGATAATGAAAGTAAAAGATCTTTATATGGCAGGTAGACGTGTGGTGATACAATCTGGCAATATTGCCATACTTTGGAGGGATCTTGTTGGGGATCAAGTATCATTTTGTGAACAATTCCCCAGATTGTTCTCTATATGCATTTATCCTGAATGTACTATCAATACCTGTCTAACGGCTGATCCCCTGTCTTTCTTTCGAAGAAGGCTAAACTATGAAATGGGGGAGCAGTGGCATCAGATAGTAGATGCAGCCAGTAAGATTTGCATTTCTAGTGAGGATGACAAAATCAAATGGGGGCTGGGGTCTAAAACCTACTTCACCACTCGCTCAGTTTATGCTTTCTTGGAGAGACATATTGTGGGGTGTGACTATAACTGGATCTGGAGGGCGAGTATACCTCTGAAGATCCAAATCTTTATGTGGCAATTATCGCAAAATCCAATCTTAACCAGAGATGTAATGAAGCACAGGGGGTGGAAAAAAATCCCAAATGCTCCTTTTGTTTGTGCAGCAAAAGAGACATCTCAGCATCTCTTTTTTACCTGCCCAGTGGCCAGGGTAACTTGGAGAGCGGTGGCTTGTATGTTTGGGACTGATTTATGCCCAAATAATCTATGGCAAGCATATGCGTGGTGCCCCTCGTTTTTCCCAGAAGGGGAAGTATTTTACATAGTGGGCATTGCTGCCATATGTTGGGCGATTTGGACGTGTCGTAACAGAGTTACTTTTGAATTTGTACCTCTCAGAAACCCAGTTGAATGCACTTTCTCTGCTTGTGCTCTCCTCTGTTACTAGACAGGGTTGATGAAACAGCAAAAGGATGCAAAGGACCTGAGGACTGGAGCGAACATGCTGAAGAGCAATGCCTCAAGACTGATGCAGATCTCTGCCGTGGCGCATCGGGAAGATGGAGCCTGCTGAGGCCAGAACAAAAGAAGAAGACCAAACAAGGGGTGGTTCCTGCTGTTATTGCTTAGAAGGGAAGCTGTTCTTGCTGGCTTTATGTGGGTTGGTTGCTTAGGCCCTTTTGTCCTTGATTACTAAACAGTCTGTTGGTTTCAGTTGATGCTGTGATGTAATGGTGTCGTCGGGTTTTCTCCCCACAGTAGGTAATCTCGATGGAGAGTGCTTACAGTGGGTTTCCCGGCGATACCTGAACTCACTTTCCCCTTTCCCGCCTCTTTCTCTGGACATTTGATGTATTTCCGTTATGTCGCAGTAATGGAAAGGGGTAATGCGCGGTTCAAAAAAATGATGAAATCTGAACCAGAACAATCAAAACATTTTCTCCAATCTGACAATTAGATGGTAGTGAAGGGGGAGATAGCAACCAGGAGGAGATGTCGGCGGCGGATACAGCAAGACGACGCTAGTTGCCGGTCGCGACATGCAGGTGCTCCCCTTCCCTCCCCTTCTTCATCTTGATGTGTGGCGGGCGGCGTGGCGAGCTCCGGCAAACTCGTCTGCACGCGTGGCGAGCTCCGGTGTGGCCATCGGCGTTGTTTGGCGGCGGCAGATCCCGGCGATATTGAAGCAGGGCGGCGAGCCCTTGACGCGGGCGTGAAGGATCAGCGGCGGATTCGATCTCCGGCGAGGGAGTTTGCACCGATTGCAGACGAGGGGCTCAGAAGGCGGCCGCGGCGGTGGGTTGGTGTGCTCGATGGGATCTGAAGCATGAGAGATAGAGAAAGGAAAGGGCGGAGGGATGCATGCATGAGCCTGGCTGCGGGATACGCCCGATTCTCGTGTTTCACTCAGCCTGGCTGAGAGGGCCTCTTTTGCATCTGACGGGCCAGGCTGAGAGCGCCGCACAGGAAACCAAACACATCGAATTTTGCACCTCCGGTGCAAGACAGGTGCGACGCAGCCATCCAAACACGCCCCAAGTGCTTCTTTTGTGGTCGGGTGGATGAAGATGGGGCCCATTTATTTGTTAAGTGCAAAGCGGTGAAGGAGCTGTGGCGATTGCTTGAGCTTGAGAACGTCCGCGCACGGCTGAAGGAAGCACAGTCAGTACATGAAACAATGGACATGCTGTGGGCTATACCTGAGAAGAGCAAAATTCAGATTCTTACCTCGTGGCGGGAAGGCGAACTTCCTTTATCAGCTGATGAAATTCTTCGGTGAACGAAGAGTATTTTTTTATCTTTTTTAGAAATGGAGGAGGACCCCCGGCCTCTGCATCTAAATGATGCATACATCCACTTTATTAATTATTCACACAAGACCATAGAGCATCTTCAGCCGCGCCCCCAGAAAGGCCTCCCCAGGCGATTTTTTCGCGCCGGCACAGAAAAATCGGCCTAGTCGCGCCCCCAGGAGCCTAATTTTCGTTGGCCTGGGCCGAAATTAGCGCCGGCGGACCCAGGCCGAATCCGGCGCGCTGGGGGCGCTCGGGGGCGCCGGGGCGAGCGGTTTTGGCGCAAAAGAGCCGCGGGCCCGCCGCGTCAGCGACACCGCGCGTTGTCTTCCCCCAACGCCTCGGTTTCCCGCGGGGAATCAATGGCAAGGCTGCAGCCGGTCAGCCTTACCATTGATTCCTCACGGGCGGTGCATCACGGGGCGGCGCGCCGACGCCTCCCCTCCCTCGCCCACGTACACACGGGCGCGGCGCCGCTATATAAGCCGGTGGCCTCCCTCGCCTCTGGCCACACCAGCCCTAGCCCTAGCCGCCGCGCTCTACCTCTCCCGAGAGCCGCCGCCAAGCCCTCCCTCCCCCGAGCGCCGCTGTCGAGCCCTCCCTCTCCTTCCCTCCCTCTCCCGATGGCCGAGCGTTTCCTCGGAGATGAGGCGGCGGCCAATGGCTTCGGCCGCCGCTCGCTCCGTGAACAGGAGTCTTGGCTCTTGTTCCAGGCGAACATCCCGGCGCCGCCGGACATGCGCGCCGGGCCAACATGGTGGAGACTCAGCAATGGGGGAGTGCCCATTCCCCCGTTGCCCGACGCCGTGGCGGAACCCTCGTACTTCGCCGACGAGGTCGAGGTCATGCGCGCCTCCCTCACCGACGACCAGCTCGCCCTCCCCGAGTACGCCGCCGACAATCAAGCGGCGTGGACGGCATACTTCCAGCGCCAGCAGCAGCAGAGGATGGCGTCCACTAATGGCGCGCCGGTGGTGGCCGACCTGAAGAACAGCGTGGGACGCCACCTGTGGTGGGGTGTCCCCGGCCACACCCTCAAGGGCGTTCTGACGTACCTCGAGGGCGGCAACGACCTGCCGTTGGCATACCCCCCGGCGAGGGCGGCCGCCACGGCCACGGCTCACCGCCGACGCGACGGGCAATGGTTGCCCAGGAGGTTCAGCACACTCTCTTCTTCCTCCTCATCACGCTCTTCTTCGCACTCCTCCCGCTCTCCGGCGCTGCTCGGCGTCAAGGCCGAGCCCGCGGCAGAGACGCTGCTCGGCCGGCGCACTCGCAGCGCCGGCATCGTCATCAACGAGGGCGGCCGGCGCGCCCCCTCGTCGGCTCCTCCGCACTTTGTCAAGCCCAAGACGGAGCCGGGCCTCCCCGCGGTGAAGACGGAGCACGGCGGCGACATCGAGCTCGACGACGACGCGGCCCTGGAATGGGCGCGCGCGGACTCCCTGAAGATGGCGAGGGAGCGCTAGTGCGCCGCCCTTCGGCGATTTGCGCAGCGCCGCCGGGGCCGCGACGAAGGAGGAGTCGTCGTCATCGAGGACAGCAACGACGACGACGCGCCGCCGCCACCAGTCCGCGTAGGCGACGCCGGTCAGGGGTCCACCAGGGACGACCGCATCAAGGAGAAGCCCGACAACGACGGCAGCGGCGACGACGGCGACTACTCCGCGTTCATCCAGTTTCTTTTTTAATTAGATATATTATGTAATAAAAATCCACAATTATTATGTAATATATGCCGAACTTCGCCGAACTTTGTACTTTGCTATATTTTTTATTTTTTTGAACGCGCCTGGGGACGGCCCTAGAGGCGGCGGCTGGGGACGAACTCGCTCCCAGGCCGATTTTTTGCGTCGGCTCACCCCCAGGCGGCGATTTTAGGCGCCCCCTGGGGGGCCAACGGCTGGAGATGCTCTTACAAAGTCATACAAAAGTAAGACTAAAGCCACCGTCTAGGCAACAGCTATCACTACTCCTATCCAGTTGATGAAAGGATGCTGATAGTCTGGGCCTAATACACAGACCTCGTAGCCAAACCTCACATCTAAGACCTGAGGTCCCAACCAGGACGCGTGCCGGGTATGGGGCTGAAGGAAATATGCCCTAGAGGCAATAATAAAGTTATTATTTATTTCCTTATATCATGATAAATGTTTATTATTCATGCAAGAATTGTATTAACCGGAAACATAATACATGTGTGAATACATAGACAAACAGAGTGTCACTAGTATGCCTCTACTTGACTAGCTCGTTAACCAAAGATGGTTATGTTTCCTAACCATAGACATGAGTTGTCATTTCATTAACGGGATCACATCATTAGGAGAATGATGTGATTGACATGACCCATTCCGTTAGCATTAGCACACGATCGTTTAGTATGTTGTTATTGCTTTCTTCATGACTTATACATGTTCCTATGACTATGAGATTATGCAACTCCCGTTTACCGGAGGAACACTTTGTGTGCTACCAAACGTCACAACATAACTGGGTGATTATAAAGGTGCTCTACAGGTGTCTCCGAAGGTACATGTTGGGTTGGCGTATTTCGAGATTAGGATTTGTCACTCCGATTGTCGGAGAGGTATCTCTGGGTCCTCTCGGTAATGCACATCACTTAAGCCTTGCAAGCATTGCAACTAATGAGTTAGTTGCGGGATGATGTATTACGGAACGAGTAAAGAGACTTGCCGGTTACGAAATTGAACTAGGTATTGAGATACCGACGACCGAATCTCGGGCAAGTAACATACCGATGACAAAGGGAACAACGTATGTTGTTATGCGGTCTGACCGATAAAGATCTTCATAGAATATGTGGGAGCCAATATGAGCATCCAGATTCCGCTATTGGTTATTGACCGGAGACATGTCTTGGTCATGTCTACATAGTTCTCGAACCCGTAGGGTCCGCACGCTTAATGTTACGATGATAGTTATATTATGAGTTCCTGTGTTTTGATGTACCGAAGGTAGTTCAGAGTCCCGGATGTGATCACGGACATGACGAGGAGTCTCGAAATGGTCGACACATGAATATTGATATATTGGACGACTATATTCGGACACCGGAAGTATTCCGGAGAAGTTTCGATAAAACCGGAGTGTCGGAGGGTTATCGGAACCACCGGGGGAACTAATGGGCCTCGATGAGCCTTAGTGGAGAGAGAGAGAGGGGCGGCCAGGAAGGGCCGCGTGCCCCCTCCCCCTCTGGTCCGAATTGGACTAGGAGAGGGGGGGCGGCGCCCCCCTTTCCTTCTCCCTCTCCCTCTCCTTCCTTCCCCCTCTCTCCCTTTAGGTGGAAACCTACTAGGACTTGGAGTCCTAGTAGGATTCCCCTCTTGGGGGCGCGCCATAGAGGGCCGGACGGCCTCCCCCTTGCTCCTTTATATACGGGGGCAGGGGGCACCCTAGAGACACAACAATTGATCCCTTGGATCTCTTAGCCGTGTGCGGTGCCCCCCTCCACCATAGTCCACCTCGATAATACTGTAGCGGTGCTTAGGTGAAGCCCTGCATCGGTAGAACATCAACATCGTCACCATGCCGTCGTGCTGACGAAACTCTCCCTCAACACTCGGCTGGATCGGAGTTCGAGGGACGTCATCGAGCTGAACGTGTGCTAGAACTCGGAGGTGGCGTAGTTTTGGTGCTTGATCGGTCGGGCCGTGAAGACGTACGACTACATCAACCGCGTTGTTATAACGCTTTCGCTTTCGGTCTACGAGGGTACATGGACAACACTCTCTCCTCTCGTTTCTATGCATCACCATGATCATGCGTGTGCGTAGGAATTTTTTTGAAATTACTACGTTCCCCAACAGTGGCATCCGAGCCTGGTTTTATGCGTAGATGTCATATGCACGAGTAGAACACAAGTGAGTTATGGGCGATATAAGTCATACTGCTTACCAGCATGTCATACTTTGGTTCGGCAGTATTGTTGGATGAAGCGGCCCGGACCGACATTACGCGTACGCTTACGCGAGACTGGTTCTACCGACATGCTTTGCACACAGGTGGCTGGCGGGTGTCAGTTTCTCCAACTTTATTTGAACCGAGTGTGGTTATGCCCGGTCCTTGCGAAGGTTAAAACAGCACCAACTTGACAAACTATCGTTGTGCTTTTGATGCGTAGGTAAGAATGGTTCTTGCTAAAGCCTGTAGCAGCCACGTAAAACTTGCAACAACAAAGTAGAGGACGTCTAAGTTGTTTCTGCAGGGCATGTTGTGATGTGATATGGTCAAGACGTGATGAGATATAAGTTGTTGTATGGGATGATCATGTTTTGTTGAAGTTATCGGCAACTGGCAGAAGCCTTATGGTTGTCTCTTTACTGCATAAGATTCAAGCGCCAAATAATTGCTTTACTTTATCGCTATGCGATAGCAAAAGTTGCAAGAGCAATAGTTGGCGAGACAACCATGTGACGACACATTGATATAGATCAAGATGATGGAGATCATGGTGTCATGCCGGTGACGATAGAGATCATGACGGTACTTTGGAGATAGAGATCAAAGGCGCAAGATGATCATGGCCATATCATGTCACATATTTTGATTGCATGTGATGTTTATCTTTTATACATCTTATTTTGCTTAGTTCGACTGTAGCTTTATAAGACGATCTCTCACTAAATTTCAAGATAAAAGTGTTCTCCCTGAGTATGCACCGTTGCCAAAGTTCGTCGTGCCCAGACACCACGTGATGATCGGGTGTGATAAGCTCTACATCCATCTACAACGGGTGCAAGCCAGTTTTGCACACGCAGAATACTCAGGTTAAACTTGACGAGCCTAGCATATGCAGAAATGGCCTCGGAACACTGAGACCGAAAGGTCGAGCGTGAATCATATAGTAGATATGATCAACATAGTGATGTTCACCATTGAAAACTACTCCATTTCACGTGATGATCGGTTATGGTTTAGTTGATTTGGATCACGTGATCACTTAGATGAATAGAGGGATGTCTATCTAAGTGGGAGTTCTTAAGTAATATGATTAATTGAACTTTAATTTATCATGAACTTAGTCCTGGTAGTATTAGCATATCTATGTTGTAGATCAATAGCTCGCGATGTTGCTCCCCGTTTATTTTTTTTATATGTTCCTAGAGAAAACTGAGTTAAAAGATGTTAGTAGCAATGATGCGGATTGGATCCATGATCTAAGGATTATCCTCATTGCTACACAGAAGAATTATGTCCTTGATGCACCGCTAGGTGACAGACTAATTGCAGGAGCAGATGCAGATGTTATGAACGTTTTGACAAAAGCTTGGTATGATGACTACTTGATAGTTAAGTGCACCATGCTTTACGGCTTAGAACCGGGACTTCAAAAAAAATTGGACGCCACGGAGCATATAAGATGTTCCAAGAGTTGAAATTGGTATTTCATACTCATGCCCGCGTTGAGAGGTATGAGACCTCTGTCAGTACTTTGCCTACAAGATGGAGGAGAATAGCTCAACCAGTGAGCATGTGCTCAGATTGTCTGGGTACTACAATTGCTTGAATCAAGTGGGAGTTAATCTTCCAGATAAGATAGTAATTGACAGAATTCTCTAGTCACTATCACCAAGTTATTAGAACTTCATGATGAACTATAATATGCAAGGGATGACGAAAGTAATTCCCGAGCTCTTCGCGATGCTGAAATCGACGAAGGTAGAAATCAAGAAAGAGCATCAAGTGTTGATGGTTGACAAGACCACTAGTTTCAAGAAAAGGGGCAAAGGGAAGAAGGGGAACTTCAAGAAGAACGGCAAGCAAGTTGCCGCTCAAGTGAAGAAGCCCAAGTCTGGACCTAAGTCTGAGACTAAGTGCTTCTGATGCAATGGAACTGGTCACTGGAAGCGGAACTACCCCAAGTATTTGGCGGATAAGAAGGATGGCAAAGTGAACAAAGGTATATTTGATATACAGATTATTGATGTGTATTTTACTAGTGTTCCTAGCAACCCCTCGGTATTTGATACTGGTTCAGTTGCTAAGAGTAGTAACTCGAAACGGGAGTTGCAGAATGAACAGAAACTAGTTAAGCGTGAAGTGACGATGTGTGTTGGAAATAGTTCCAAGATTGATATGATCATCATCGCACACTCCCTATACTTTCGGGATTAGTGTTGAACCTAAATAAGTGTTATTTGGTGTGAATATGATTTGATCATGTTTATTGCAAAACGGTTATTCATTCAAGTTAGAGAATAATTGTTGTTCTGTTTACATGAATAAAACCTTATATGGTTACACACCCAATGAAAATGGTTCGTTGGATCTCGATCGTAGTGATACACATATTCATAATACTGAAGCCAAAAGATGCAAAGTTAATAATGATAGTGCAACTTATTTGTGGCACTGCCGTTTAGGTCATATTGGTGTAAAGCGGATGAAGAAACTCCATGATGATGGACTTTTGGAAACACTTAATTATGAATCACTTGATGCTTGTGAACCATGCCTCATGGGCAAGATGACTAAGACTCCGTTCTCCGGAACAATGGAGCGAGCAACTGACTTATTGGAAATAATAAATACTGATGTATGCGGTCCGATGAGTGTTAAGGCTCACGGCAAGTATCGTTATTTTCTGACCTTCACAAATGATTTGAGCAGATATGGGTATATCTACTTGATGAAACACAAGTCTGAAACATTTGAAAAGTTCAAAGAATTTCAGAGTGAAGTGGAGAATCATCGTAACAAGAAAATAAAAGTTTTTATGATATGATCGCAGAGGTAAAATATTTGAGTTACGAGTTTGGCCTTCAGTTAAAAAATGTGAAATAGTTTCACTACTCACGCCACCTGGAACACCACAGTGTAATGGTCTATCCGAACGTCATAACCGTACTTTATTAGATGTGGTGCGATCCATGATGTCTCTTACCGATCTACCACTATTGTTTTGGGGTTATGCATTAGAGACAGCTGCATTCACGTTAAATAAGGCACCATGTAAATCCGTTGAGACGACGCCGTATGAACTGTGGTTCGGCAAGAAACCAAAGTTGTCGTTTATTGAAGTTTGGGGCTACGATGCTTATGTGAAAAAGTTTCATCCTGATAAGCTCAAGCCCAAATCGGAGAAATGTGTCTTCATAGGATACACAAAGGAGACAGTTGAGTACACCTTCTATCACAGATCCGAAGGCAAGACATTCGTTGCTTAGAATGGATCCTTTCTAGAGAAGGAGTTTCTCTCGAAAGAAGTGAGTGGGAGAAAAGTAGAACTTGATGAGGTAACTATACCTGCTCTCTTATTGGAAAGTAGTTCATCACAGAAATCTGTTCCTGTGACTACTACACCATCTAGTGAGGAAGCTAATGATGATGATCATGTAACTTCAGATCAAGTTACTACCGAACCTCGTAGGTAAACCAGAGTGAGATCCGCACCAGAGTGGTACGGTAATCTTGTTCTGGAGGTCATGTTACTTGACCATGACAAACCTACGAACTATGAGGAAGCGATGATGAGCCCAGATTCCGCGAAATGGCTTGAGGCCATGAAATCTGAGATGGGATCCATGTATGAGAACAAAGTGTGGACTTTGGTTGACTTGCCCGATGATCGTCAAGCCATAGAAAATAAATGGATCTTCAAGAGGAAGACGGACGCTGATAGTAGTGTTACTATCTACAAAGCTAGATTTGTCGAAAAAGGTTTTCGACAAAGTTAAGGGTGTTGACTATGATGAAATTTTCTCACTCGTAGCGATGCTTAAGTCTGTCCGAATCATGTTAGCAATTGCTGCATTTTATGAAATCTGGCAAATGGATAACAAAACTACAATCCTTAATGGACTTATTAAAGAAGAGTTGTATATGATGCAACCAGAAGGTTTTGTCAATCCTAAAGGTGCTAACAAAATGTGCAAGCTCCAGCGATCCATCTATGGACTGGTGCAAGCATCTCGGAGTTGGAATATGCGCTTTGATGAGATGATCAAAGCATATAGTTTTATACAGACTTGCGATGAAGCCTGTATTTACAAGAAAGTGAGTGGGAGCACTACAGCATTTCTGATAAGTATATGTGGATGACATATTGTTGATCGTAAATAATGTAGAATTCTCTGTAAAGCATAAAGGAGTGTTTGAAAGGAGTTCTTCAAAAGAAAGACCTCAGTAAAGCTGCTTACATATTGAGCATCAAGATCTATAGAGATAGATCAAGACGCTTGATAAGTTTTTCAATGAGTACATACCTTGACAAGATTTTGAAGTAGTTCAAAATGGAACAGTCAAAGAAAGAGTTCTTACCTGTGTTACAAGGTGTGAAATTGAGTAAGACTCAAAGCCCGACCACGGCAAAAGATAGAAAGAGAATGAAAGTCATTCCCTATGCCTCAGCCATAGGTTCTATAAAGTATGCCATGCTGTGTGCCAGATCTATTTTATACCCTACACTGATTTTGGCAAGGGAGTACAACAGTGATCTAGGAGTAGATCACTGGACAGCGGTCAAAATTATCCTTAGTGGAATAAGGATATGTTTCTAGATTATGGAGGTGACAAAAGATTCGTCGTAAAGGGTTATGTCGATACAAGTTTTGGCACTGATCCAGATGACTCTAAGTCTTCATCTGGATACATATTGAAAGTGGGAGCAATTAGCTAAAGTAGCTCCGTGCAGAGCATTGTAGACATAGAAATTTGCAAAATACATACGGATCTGAATATGGCAGACCCGTTGACTAAAACTTCTCTCACAAGCAAAACATGATCATACATTAGTACTCTTTGGGTGTTAATCACATAGCGATGTGAACTAGATTACTGACTCTAGTAAACCCTTTGGGTGTTGGTCACATATCAATGTGAACTATGGGTGTTAACCACATAAAGATGTGAACTGTTGATGTTAAATCACATGACGATGTGAACTAGATTATTGACTCTAGTACAAGTGGGAGACTGAAGGAAATATGCCCTAGAGGCAATAATAAAGTTATTATTTATTTTCTTATATCATGATAAATGTTTATTATTCATGCTAGAATTGTATTAACCGGAAACATAATACATGTGTGAATACATAGACAAACAGAGTGTCACTAGTATGCCTCTACTTGACTAGCTCGTTAATCAAAGATGGTTATGTTTCCTAACCATAGACATGACTTGTCATTTGATTAACGGGATCACATCATTAGGAGAATGATGTGATTGACATGACCCATTCCGTTAGCTTTAGCACACGATCATTTAGTATGTTGCTATTGCTTTCTTCATGACTTATACATGTTCCTATGACTATGAGATTATGCAACTCCCGTTTACCGGAGGAACACTTTGTGTGCTACCAAACGTCACAACGTAACTGGGTGATTATAAAGGTGCTCTACAGGTGTCTCCGAAGGTACATGTTGGGTTGGCGTATTTCGAGATTAGGATTTGTCACTCCGATTGTCGGAGAGGTATCTCTGGGCCCTCTTGGTAATGCACATCACTTAAGCCTTGCAAGCATTGCAACTAGTGAGTTAGTTGCGGGATGATGTATTACGGAACGAGTAAAGAGACTTGCCGGTAACGAGATTGAACTAGGTATTGAGATACCGACGATCGAATCTCGGGCAAGTAACATACCGATGACAAAGGGAACAACGTATGTTGTTATGCGGTCTGATCGATAAAGATCTTCGTAGAATATGTGGGATCCAATATGAGCATCCAGGTTCCGCTATTGGTTATTGACCGGAGACATGTCTCGGTCATGTCTACATAGTTCTCGAACCCGTAGGGTCCACACGCATAACGTTACGATGACGGTTACATTATGAGTTTATGTGTTTTGATGTACCGAAGGTAGTTCGGAGTCCCGGATGTGATCACGGACATGACGAGGAGTCTCGAAATGGTCGACACATGAAGATTGATATATTGGACGACTATATTCGGACACCGGAAGTGTTCCGGAGAAGTTTCGGATAAAACCGGAGTGCCGGAGGGTTATCGGAACCCCCAGGGGAACTAATGGGCCTTAGTGGAGAGAGAGGGGCGGCCAGGAAGGGCTGTGCGCCCCCTCCCCCTCTGGTCCGAATTGGACTAGGAGAGGGGTAGCGGCGCCCCCCATTCCTTCTCCCTCTCCCTCTCCTTCCTTCCCCCTCTCTCCCTTTAGGTGGAAACCTACTAGGACTTGGAGTCCTAGTAGGATTCCCCTCTTGGGGGTGCGCCATAGAGGGCCGGCCGGCCTCCCCCTTGCTCCTTTATATACGGGGGCAGGGGCACCCTAGAGAAACAACAATTGATCCCTTGGATCTTTTAACCGTGTGCGGTGCCCCCCTCCACCATAGTCCACCTCGATAATACTGTAGCGGTACTTAGGCGAAGCCCTGCGTGGTAGAACATCAACATCGTCACAACGCCGTCGTGCTGACGAAACTCTCCCTCAACACTCCGCTGGATCGGAGTTCGAGGGACGTCATCGTGCTGAACGTGTGCTGAACTCGGAGGTGCCGTACGTTCGGTACTTGATCGGTCGGATCGTGAAGACGTACGACTACATCAACCGCGTTGTGCTAACGCTTCCGCTTTCGGTCTACGAGGGTACGTGGACAACACTCTCCCCTCTCGTTGCTATGCATCACCATGATCTTGCGTGTGCGTAGGAAATTTTTTGAAATTACTACGTTCCCCAACAGGGGCACCCACCAATCCGGCGCACTCCTCAACCTGGACGCCTGCCGGGTATGAGGCCGCCGCATCCACCTGCCACCAATCCATCTTTAGTGTTGTACTGCTGCATGTACCTTGCCCGGTCTAGTTGCCGTCGACGCCACGACGACGCCAGACAACGCCACCATCCTGCACTCGTCCATCATCACACGCACAGCGGCGAGACCCCGCTAAGACCCGCCGTTGTCGACGTGTCAGATACCACGCCGCTCCTCCTCTTGTCCCCTCCAGTCAACACTTGCTCCAAAACGATGCCCCCAGGAGGGAGAACGACATCGAAACGTCGCCATCGTCCGATCCAGTAGATCTAGATCTAGGGTTTCCCCTGGAACCTTCCGATCAGGTTGACGTGACCTGCAACGACGATGCCTCGAGAAGGGAACGACGTCCGAGACGCCGCCATCGTCCGCCATGACCGCAGTCGAGAGCGGTTTCCACCGGAAGCCACGTCGTCCCGATCTCGCGGTTGGCTGGAGCTGAGCGGTGCCCGCCGCCGAACCGGTGACGCCGCCGCCGATCCAGTCACGCCACCGCCGTGCGACGTCCCTGATGAAGATCCCGATCGAGATCGAAGACGACCCCGACCGAAACCCCGCCACCAGCGCCGCCGCACCGCGCCACCTCCTCCTAGCCCAGTCGCCGCCGGATCCAGCTGTCCCGGCCTCCGGGAGACCAGCCGGACGAGGCACCCCTTGTCCCCGAACAGCCGACCCGCGCCGCCGCCACGAGGGCCAGAGGAAGGAGGGAATGCCCCGCCGCCGCCCGCGTCGCACGGGCTTCGCCCAGCGGGCGCACTCCGACGGCGGCGAGGGGAAGGAGACGTTGACGAGCGGGAGCCGCCGGCGGCCGATCTAGATCTCCCGAGACACGCGCGTAGGGCGCGTCGCGGGAGCGGACCTCAAGGAGAGTTCGCGGGAGCGAACGAAGAGTTATAGTCTCCATTATGTTGAGTTATTTGGCAAGGATGTCCAAGCCAAGCCAGGTACACGTTGGAGTGCGCCATCTGATGATAGAATAAAGCTCAATGTGGATGGGGCCTTCACTGCTGGCAGTAATCGGGCGGGATGGGGTGTTGTTGCCCGGAATAGTCATAGACAGATTCTTTATGCTAGCGCTGGTGGTACTGATGCAATTTTTGATGCATTTGGGGCCGAAATGGGAGCTCTGGAACGGGCTGTCGCTATTGCTGCTGATCTTGGCATGCTGCGTGTGACCTTTGAAACTGACTCCCAACTAGCAGCAGAAGCTTTGGACTTTGCTCGGGCCGATTCGTCGCCGTATGCTCCGATCATCGCGGACCTGAAGCAATAAAGATTTGCTTTACCTCAAAAAAAAAATCAAGGAAGGAACACAAGGTCCTCACATCACAGTCACAAGGAAAACTAGGAATTAAGTGTACACGTGCAACGAGAAAAAAAGTTATAACATGAGGGGTTTATTTTCCTAATTCATCCAAATCTGGAGGCACATATTTGAGCAAAACAAACTAAATCCCCTAAATATGACCACAGCTCACGTATTGATCAATTGGCATTTTCAAAAAAAAAGTCAGTACAAGATGGGTAATTGAACGTGCACAATAAGTCTAGTCACGTTTTTTGTAATGGTACTCCTTTAATTCTTCTATCGAAACAAACTACCATATGCCCTGGATAACCATCATATGCACATCCATATGACAATAGCTTGCACCTTACACCTGGCACGATTCTTAGTTGGTTGTGCCTCGAGAGCGGCAAAAGGGCGGACGAGCTCGCCTGATCCTGTTATTGTGGACCAATAGCACAACGTCTGTGATGAGTCAGCATTTATTGCAGATGGAAATCCTGGCGAGATACGAGGCAATGGAACGGTGCATTGCCGTGACCGCGTGGAGATGGACCACGGTGCAGGATGTAGGTTTGAAGAAAGGACCGGCACGGACGGAACACGGCATCAGCGGGTGTGCCAAGTGCTACCGTACGGGATTCAGGTCATCTTTTGCTGGACAGAAATACCTCCTTCCAACTAAAAAAGACAGAAATACCTAGTAAACATTTAACAAAATGGTGGACATTGATGCCAGAGACGTGCTCCCGATGTACTTGCAAAAGGATCATATTTTCCGGGGATGGCGTTTTGGCTCCCGGAGCGTTTGCTGCCGCATGAACAGTAAATTGGAAAAAAATAGCAAATATTTTTTAAAATTCTGATCTTTTGTAGACGTTCTTGTAAGTGTGACAAGCATGCCTGATAATTTTCATGCGAAGCGTAGCAGTACTGTTTCATCGGTTTGATTTGTTTTTTTAACAGGCCAAAATGCTTGACCTTTTTACCTTAAAAAATATTGCAAGTGGCATTTGCCTGTGACTATGAACACATATTTTTTGGGGGAGGATTCTTTGACATTTCAAAAATCATTTTCTGTATGCAGGAGCACGTGCATCCGGGAGCCGAATTGGATTTCCGCATATTTCCCATGGTTCAGGTAGGGCATCTCAGAAGCTGGCCTTAAAACGGACACCGCATCCGTCCACGGACCAAGGGTGACTAGTCCGTGGACACTGATGCGGGGCCAGCCATCCAACCGCCCAGCATATAATTCAAATCGTATTTCAATGAACCGAACGAAATTCATGCAAAAAAGACAGACTTCACTTAACTTTGATCATAATTTACATTAGACGGACGATATTTTCTCGTCGTCGTCCCTCCAGCGGCGGTAGAGCGTGGGTCCATGACAGCCTTGTCCGGCCACTGCTTGGCACTCGCGGAGCAGCCGGTCCGCTTTTTCTTCCGGGTGCGGAGGGTCGTGCGGCCAATGCCGACGGCGGTCTGCGAGCCCGATTGAGCATCGCCACCGCCGCCGCTGGGGTAGTGGAGGATCCGGCCTCGCGCCTTGGCGATTGCGGGTGGTAGTGTGTCCTTCAAGACCTGCCTGCGCCGGTTGCAGCGGGGCGGCGAGGCCGGCAAAAAAGTCCCAACGTAAACTTAATTCGGGCAAAAAAAAAGTTACCATGCTATATATTGTAAATTTGTCGTACCGTAGAGCATAAAATTTTTGTGTGTAACAAAAAAATTGCACACAAAGTTACCGTGCTATAGAGTATAACGATTTCGCCATGACACAAAGTATAAATATGCCATGATGTATAGCATAATGCATAAAAAACAGAGCTAAAAGAAGATACATAAGTAGTTTATGAAGTTGTAGATTTTTGCCATGACAAAAAGGTATAACATTTTACATTAAGATGTTGCCAATGAGAAGTTGTAGAATTTGCCATGTACAAGTTATAAAAAGAGGCATGGTATTTATGAAGTTTGCATGTACAAGATGATACTGCATCATGAAGCTCACAATAGAGCTATGTTTTAAAATGTTTTATATATGCAAGGAGAGAGAAAATAGCCATGATGCCAGGGGAAAATCCACCTATATATAATATACATTTACCATACTAAGATCAATAAATTGCCATGGTTCAAATACCAAAAAATGCATACGGTGAAAAGAAATAGTACTAGTATCATCACCAGATGAACACATGGCAAGAACTGACAAAATTATGCTAAAAAGAGAAATAACCAATAAAAAATTGCCATGGCCAATAAGAGAAAAATGAAATTTTCTACATGGCAAATTATACTTCAAATTTAATTCAAAGGATACTAATGAATATTGCTACACATATGGAAAGCATCCATATTGCAAACAGACAAGTATTTGCCGAGCAATAGTTTGAGGAGGATACTCGGAAGATCGGGTAGTATTTCCAAGTATTTTGAAAAGCATATGAACAACTGGGGATAAGCGGATACTCAATAAGTGCGAGAATTATCCGTAGGGGTATTCAGGTGACAAAGAACAGTAAGGCAGTAAGCTTAAAGGATTATCGAAACAACGACGAGTGTTTCGGGGTATCTTGTAATAACAAGATCAATTGGAGAATAAAAGTAAGGATGGCAACCGTATGTAGTTATCCATAAGGGTTGACGGTGGAAGGGGAATTGCAAACACGATGAACACAAGTTCTCGGGTTAACAACGAAGAGTAACTCCAGGGTCTTCTGGTGCTGCAGACGATCATCGGCAATAAGGTGCTCTCCGGGTGAAAGTGATAACGAGAACCTAGAGTTAGATTTTAGTAAAATCATTTAACCCGAATAGAAGAGATGTCAGAGTCCCAGAGTATAGGTCAAGGAGTAAAAGATCCTACAACCACCCGATGGCGACGTGTGCCCGTAAGACACACAGCCATGTTAGTAAAAGTTTTGTAATGTCTAGACTCGACTTCGGCCAAGGAGTTGGGAAGGGGGATTCCTACAGGCAGTCGGCTCTGATACCAACTTGTGACGCCCCCGATTCAATCGTACACTAATCATGCACGCAAATGTGTACGATCAAGATCAGGGACTCACGGGAAGATATCACAACACAACTCTAAAACATAAATAAGTCATACAAGCATCATAATACAAGCCAGGGGCCTCGAGGGCTCGAATACAAGTGCTCGATCATAGACGAGTCAGCGGAAGCAACAATATCTGAGTACAGACATAAGTTAAACAAGTTTTGCCTTAAGAAGGCTAGCACAAACTGGGATACAGATCGAACGAGGCGCAGGCCTCCTGCCTGGGATCCTCCTAACTACTCATGGTCGTCGTCAGCGGGCTACACGTAGTAGTAGGCACCTCCAGAGTAGTAGGAGTCGTCGTCGAAGGTGGCGTCTGGATCCTGGGCTCCATCGTCTGGTTGCGGCAACCGGGTAGAAGGGAAAGGGGGGAAAGGGGGAGAAAAGCAACCGTGAGTACTCATCCAAAGTACTCGCAAGCAAGGAGCTACACTACATATGCATGGATATATGTGTAAGGGGCCATATTAGTGGACTGAACTGCAGAATGCCAGAATAAGAGGGGGATAGCTAGTCTTATCGAAGACTACGCTTCTGGTCGCCTCCGTCTTGCAGCATATAGGAGAGAGTAGACTGAAGTCCTCCAAGTAGCATCGTATAGCATAATCCTACCCGGCGATCCCCTCCTCGATGCCCTGTTAGAGAGCGATCACCGGGTTGTATCTGGCACTTGGAAGGGTGTGTTTTATTAAGTATCCGGTTCTAGTTGTCATAAGGTCAAGGTACAACTCCAGGTCGTCCTTTTACCGAGGGACACGGCTATTCGAATAGATAAACTTCCCTGCAGGGGTGCACCACATAGCCCAACACGCTTGATCCCATTTGGCCGGACACACTTTTCTGGGTCATGCCCGGCCTCGGGAGATCAACACGTCGCAGCCCCACCTAGGCACAACAGAGCGGTCAGCACGCCGGTCTAAACCTATGCGCGCAGGGGTGTGGGCCCATCGCCCTAAGCACACCTGCACGTTGCGAACGCGGCCGGTGAGCAGACCTAGCAACCTCCAGTACAACGGAAGTCACGTTACGCGGTCCAACCCGGCGCGCGCCACTCAGTCGCTGACGTCAAGAAGTGCTTCGGCTGATACCACGACGTCGGGATACCCATAACTACTCCCGCGCAGGTGGTTAGTGCGTATAGACCAAATGGCCAGACTCAGATCAAATACCCAGATCTCGTTAAGCGTGTTAAGTATCGCGAACGCCGACTAGGGCCAGGCCCACCTCTCTCCTAGGTGGTCTGAACCTGCCCTGTCGCTCCGCCTCAAAGTAACAGTCGGGGGCCGTCGGGAACCCAGGCCCACCTCTACCGGGATGGAGCCACCTGCCCCTTCAGCCCCCATCTCCGAACAGTATCACATGTAATGTAACAGTGTAAAGTATATATATGCCCGTGATCACCCCCGAGTGATCACGGCCCAGTAGTATAGCATGGCAGACAAACAAGAGTGTAGGGCCACTGATGGAACACTAGCATCCTATACTAAGCAGTAGGATTGCAGGTAAAGGTATCAACAGCAGTATCAAAAACAGGCTATGCATCAGGATAGGAATAACGAAAGCAGTAACAAGCTACACTACTCTAATGCAAGCAGTATAGAGGAGAGTAGGCGATATCTGGTGATCAAGGGGGGGGCTTGCCTGGTTGCTCTGGCAAGAGAGAGGGGTCGTCAACACAGTAGTCGAACGGGGCAGCAGCAACGTCGGTCTCGGTGTCTATCGAGAGAAGAGGGGGGGAACAATAAATATTTAAGCAAGCAGTTGCATAGTGATGCATGACATGACAAGTAACGGCGTTAGAGGTGCCCTAACGCGGTATGGGATGATACCGGTGAAGGGGGGAATCATCCGGGAAAGTTTCCCCGGTGTTCCGCGTTTTCGGGCAGAGGAGCCGGAGGGGGAAAGTTGCGAGTTTGAGATGTTAGGGGTGTGCGGCGGATGAACGGGCTGCGTATCCGGGTTCGTCTCGTCGTTCTGAGCAACTTTCATGTTGAAAATATTTTAATCCAAGTTACGGATTAAAAGATATGATTTTCTAAAGATTTAATTAATTTCTGGAATTTAATTAATTATTTAAATATAACATTATCCAAAACAGTGTTTGCTGACGTCATCATGACGTCAGCATGACGTCAACAGTCAACAGGGGTGTTGACTGGTCAAACTGACGTGTGGGTCCCACTGGTCAGTGACTGTTTATCCTAATCAGGGTTAGACTAATCTAACTACTATTTAATTAAACTAATTAGTTAATTAGGTTAACCTAATTATGATTAGTTAACTTAATTAATTCCTTATTTATTTATTTATTTAATTTTAATTCTTTTAACTTCCTTTTTTTTAAAACGTTCTGGGCAGGGGCCCACTAGTCAGTGACCCGGGGGGCTCTAACGGGCGTCGGGTTAGCGCTAACGGGCGCAGGCGTGCGGGCGGTTGGGTGCGGGCGCACCCGAGCGGGCGCTCGCCCGCAGGGCGGGGCGAGGACGCCGCGGCACCGATGGCGGGGCACGCCGGCGCGGCCAGTGGCGCGGTGGAGACGAAGGGCGCCGGCGGGGGCGCGCGGGTCGGGCACGGGCGACGTGGGGAGCGCGCGAACTGGGCGCGGGTAGAGCGGGCCGCGGCTCGGCGAGCACGTGCGCGCGCGGTGGCGCGGGTGCGCGTCGAGCAGGGGAGGCCGTGGCGAGGCAGGGCGCGGCCATGGGGCACGGGTGGGCGCGTGCAGGGAGGGGCGGCGAGCGGCGTAGCGGGCGAGGCCAGCGACGCTAGCGCGCGGCACGCGTGCGGTGGCGGCCGGGGCGATAGCGGCGCGGTGCGGCTAGATCCGGCAACGGGAGCAGAGGGGGGAGAGGAGAGGGGAGCTGCTCACGTGCGAGGAGGGAAGAGGCGGCGAGCGTGGAGAAGCCGGCGAGCAGTTCGGTCGGGGTGGTCGATGGGGACGATTCGACGACGGCGGCGGGGTCGACGACGGGGAGGCGATCCAGTCGGCGGCGCGGTCGGCGCGTGGCGTGGCCGCGGCGAGTTCGAGGTCGGCAGGCCAGCTCCGGCAAGGACGCGAGCGGCGCGGGCTCCGAGCGGCGTCGGCGCGCCGGGGGCGACGGGATCGGGGCGACAGTTGCCCCCAATCCAGATCCGTTCGTGGGGGGGAGGAGTGGAGCGAAACGGGGGAGGGGGCGAGGGAGAGTGGGGGTGGCCGGAGGCACTGGGCAGCGGCGGCGGCCAGGCGAGGGGGGGGGTCGGGGCCCTCTGCCCCGATCCAGGCGGGGAAGGGGAGAGGCGTGCGGGGAGCGAGTGGGGCGACGGGGGGGGAGTGGTGCGTGGGGGCTAGGGTTTCAGGAGGGGTGGGGGGGTTAAGTGAGCGGCGGTGGGCTTTGGCCCTGTTGGGTTTGTGGCCGGCCTGGCTAGCTGGGCCGAAAGGCCCAGGGGGAGGTTCTGTTTCTTTTTTTTTCTTTTTATTAGTTTTCTATTTTATTTTCTATATATTTTTGTTTTGTAAAATATACAAGTACTACCTAAATTAGTGTTACAAGATATGCCACCACCAGAATTAACTTGGCACCTAAAATAAATTAGTTTGTAATTGTTTATTATTTTAAAAGCATTTAAATAATTGTTCTCGCTGCGTTTTATATATTTTAGAGTATTTAAACAATGTATAAAAGTGTTGTCTCTTCACCAAAATTACCTTTGCTTTATTTGGCACAACCCAAACATTTTCGTTTTAAAGTTTGAAAACCTTTATCGTTTGACTTGACTTTTGAATTTGAATTTGGAACGGTTTCGAATCAACGCGGGTTTATCAACAGCAACCGAGGTGACGTGGCAACATTAGCAGAGGTTACTGTAGCATAATTATCGGGGTGTCACAATTCTCCTCCACTACAAGAAATCTCGTCCCGAGATTTAAGAGGGGGACTAGGGGGTAAGGTCTGGTTACGAAATTCTAATGAACCCTCGCGGTCATACTTGCTCTTCTCAAAGAGGTCGATCCATTACGTTGATGTCTTCATTTCTCTGATTTAGGTCATCATGATGAAGTCATCATCCTTTCTTCGGGAACTCCATCGTACGTATGAAGGTCAAGGGGTAACTTCGGAAGAACGGACCGCTACAATGTTGCTTATCTGGTAGATAACATCAGGAAAGGTGGCGAGAAGTAACTCTTGAATAGATACTTAACAAATTATCGAGAGCAACGTAAGAAGGTGCAAAATGAAAGTTTCAAGCCCATAGGCAATCGTTTGTTTCCTATCAGAAGGTGAAAGGGGTTCAGAGCAACGAGAATAAGTATTGCATCTGATACCCGAATAGATCACTTGGCAGGTGGCCCGTGAGTTACATAAGAAGTCAAGTGCGAGGAATAACTCTGGAAACCGGGGGTGTACAGGAGAGTCAGGTTTCGATCCTGGGACCTGTGGGTTATGGGCCCACCATGTGCTTTTTTTAATAGGAGCAGTGACATCTTGCACGGTCATGATAGGAAGGCATGTCAGAGAGTACCATGTCAGTTATGTCGGCAACAACGTCGATACCAAGGGCGAGGGACGAAGAGAACCATTTTCCTGCTCGTTGAACGAGGCGGACCAATAGGCAAAGTTCCCGTCCATCGGTGGCTACCAGAATGTCATCAACAATAGTAACAGGGTCTTTCTGACAGAGTTGTACAACGAGGTGTTTACATAAGCAGAAGAATATTACCGCTTAGATTATATAGATCACAAGAAAGGTCAAACAAACCAATGGAAAGGAAAATGTGATCATCAGGCTAAACAGAACAATGGAAAGGAAATATAAACACATAATTCAGGGGTATATCCTTCCCAAGGACAAGCAGAGCATGATATCCATGACAGGATATTATGTAGAAAACCCTTTAGGTAAGGGGAGAGAGAAATATCATGACATTACCCATACAACGGTGTTTGGGTAATTTAGCAGGAAACATTTAGCATTGGCTACAAATGTTCTTGTTGAAAATCAGAGTACAACCAACATGCTTCAAGATAGCATTGACATGGTCATCAGATAAAGATCAGACTTTGGAAACACAAAGGATCCATCAGGAACAACTTATAGAATAAGTCTTATAGTTTCCTCATGGAGGAATGGATAACTTTGCTAAAAGGGAACTATAACAATAGGGCCTCCGGCCAAGTGTGCTAGGCATGACAACACCTTACCGGGTCACATTAAGACCAATGTGATAACTCTTGGAAATATGTTCCAACCATCATATCTGACCGCGATTCAGATTTGGTTGGTGTCAGGATACCTTGGACTCAGGATGCCTGAGAAGAAAGGTGCAACATAACTTGTCGAGATGACATTGTAAGATTCTCGGGAAATTTACTACGGAAGCGAGTTCCGAAACAAAAGCTCATCATTAAACCAATGATGGGATAAGGAGGTAGCTGATGAATTCAGCGACAATTCATCGAGACTTCCAAAAGATGGGTTTCCACAAGTATGTGAACAAAGAGATATCATTAATCAGATGAAATGATATAAGGGAATATGCTCGAGGAGAACATACCCAGTTTAAGCATTGGTTGATAGGTGCACCCGAAATATGGGTTGGGTTGCACGACCAACGTCGGAATGGTGATTCAATAATCAATAGTCTAAGAATGAACGGCCGACCATTAACTTCAAAACAATAGGACTGCTAGAAGGGCAGAATCCAAACAGCACCGTTCACTTGTTGGTACATCGGTTGGAATCAACACGAGGACCAAGAAAGAATGGTGAGAGTGAGAAGTATCACCATACCAAGAATTCTTAAGAGGTGGTGAATTTCTCACGACATTTTTGACATAGAAGATGGTAATACTTCAAGGTAGAACATAACATAAGTCGGTTAACAAGGAACTCAAGGTATAGCCACAACACGAACAAGTTTGTGTTGGAAAGAAGGCAAGGAAGTAGTCGATGACACACAAATCATCGAGGGGCAAGGATGGTAATTCTTATCATGAATTTGTTTGTTATTCTGGAATAGCTCAGAAAGTTGATAATGATCACGACACATTTGTCGAGAGATTACCTGAAGATGTAATCGATCCGTGATCACATCAAGTCAAAAGAATGATGAAGCAAGAGGTTATTGGAACCATGGGTAAGACACAAACTCGGAATCAAGCTTGTTGTCTGAGGTGGAATGATAAGACAAGGAAATCAACGTAAGCTTAGCTCAGCGTCGAATAATTGTGCTACGGGAAGAAGGACCGGGTGGCGCAGTTAAACTATAGCAGGATAACGATATAGTTGATCAGGCTAGGAATGACTTGATCGGGTACAAAATCGTACTTAATTAAGATTACTAAAAGTTGTTGAACCGTAGTGCGAGACTCGGTTCAGTTATCAGTGTCTTCGAGTGTTTAATAACTCAGAGTCCATGAAAAATTGTAATCAGCGAGAATGTAGTACTTGATGAAGAACTCATAAGAAGTTATGTAGTTCCAAGGTAATCTCGAGATACCAGGGGGTAATACTCGACGACAGATCAAAGTAGAGGTTGGACTGGTGTATTGATCCATAGATGACAAGTGATTAAACTTGTCCGAGAAATGGGATCAAAGAGAAAATATGGTCGGAACCATGATTGTAAAAGGCCAGACCCCAGATATAAGATGGACTTATATCAAGGGAATAATTAATTTTTAATCAGAAGCATCGATGAGAAGATGTACATCGTGTCCATGGGCATGAACATAAAGTTCAAGGTCGACTCCCACTTCTCCAATGCATAATCTTTCATTCACTTCTCGCGTTCGATAAAGTTGTATTGTTGAAATTTTATCTGGCAAAATACCAGAAGAGTATGACTCGTGAAAACTCCCGAGTTCACTCATATAAAAGGAAGGCATAGGTTCAACCCGTCGGGGTATCGTGGAAACATATACCACAAGCTTCAATAGTAAATACCACCAGCTCGAAAGTAGGGCATGGTTGGCCAAGCAGATGATACAATTTACCAAGGGCATTATGTATCAGGTAAAGAACTCACAAGAATTTTGGTTGTGAAGGACACTGTCGGATAATAACCTGGCAACGGGTATGGCGGTCCACAACGGGGCTGATGTGAGTATTGGTACTCAATCAAAGGAAGAAGGAATGCCAAGGCATCGAATTATAGAAACCACTGACTAATTCAAAGCATAATGCAAAGAAATTTTATGATTTCCAAATCAAGGGATCATAAGAAATCGTTCTGATCGAAAATGAATAAGTTCAATAGACTTAGAAGCACAAACGATCAAGGCATTGATTGGTTAAGAACCAGCTCATGTTTAGAATGACGTCTGAGCCGGGAAGATAATTTAAAAGAATCAACTGATGAGTGCGTGCTTTCACACACATGTTGAATCGATAGGATCAAAATGATGGTGTCAAAGGATACTAATGAATATTGCTACACATATGGAAAGCATCCATATTGCAAACAGACAAGTATTTGCCGAGCAATAGTTTGAGGAGGATACTCGGAAGATCGGGTAGTATTTCCAAGTATTTTGAAAAGCATATGAACAACTGGGGATAAGCGGATACTCAATAAGTGCGAGAATTATCCGTAGGGGTATTCAGGTGACAAAGAACAGTAAGGCAGTAAGCTTAAAGGATTATCGAAACAACGACGAGTGTTTCGGGGTATCTTGTAATAACAAGATCAACTGGAGAATAAAAGTAAGGATGGCAACCGTATGTAGTTATCCATAAGGGTTGACGGTGGAAGGGGAATTGCAAACACGATGAACACAAGTTCTCGGGTTAACAACGAAGAGTAACTCCAGGGTCTTCTGGTGCTGCAGACGATCATCGGCAATAAGGTGCTCTCCGGGTGAAAGTGATAACGAGAACCTAGAGTTAGATTTTAGTAAAATCATTTAACCCGAATAGAAGAGATGTCAGAGTCCCAGAGTATAGGTCAAGGAGTAAAAGATCCTACAACCACCCGATGGCGACGTGTGCCCGTAAGACACACAGCCATGTTAGTAAAAGTTTTGTAATGTCTAGACTCGACTTCGGCCAAGGAGTTGGGAAGGGGGATTCCTACAGGCAGTCGGCTCTGATACCAACTTGTGACGCCCCCGATTCAATCGTACACTAATCATGCACGCAAATGTGTACGATCAAGATCAGGGACTCACGGGAAGATATCACAACACAACTCTAAAACATAAATAAGTCATACAAGCATCATAATACAAGCCAGGGGCCTCGAGGGCTCGAATACAAGTGCTCGATCATAGACGAGTCAGCGGAAGCAACAATATCTGAGTACAGACATAAGTTAAACAAGTTTTGCCTTAAGAAGGCTAGCACAAACTGGGATACAGATCGAACGAGGCGCAGGCCTCCTGCCTAGGATCCTCCTAACTACTCATGGTCGTCGTCAGCGGGCTGCACGTAGTAGTAGGCACCTCCAGAGTAGTAGGAGTTATCGTCAAAGGTGGCGTCTGTATCCTGGGCTCCATCGTCTGGTTGCGGCAACCGGGTAGAAGGGAAAGGGGGAAAAGGGGGAGAAAAGCAACCGTGAGTACTCATCCAAAGTACTCGCAAGCAAGGAGCTACACTACATATGCATGGATATATGTGTAAGGGGCCATATTAGTGGACTGAACTGCAGAATGCCAGAATAAGAGGGGGATAGCTAGTCTTATCGAAGACTACGCTTCTGGTCGCCTCCGTCTTGCAGCATATAGGAGAGAGTAGACTGAAGTCCTCCAAGTAGCATCGTATAGCATAATCCTACCCGGCGATCCCCTCCTCGATGCCCTGTTAGAGAGCGATCATCGGGTTGTATCTGGCACTTGGAAGGGTGTGTTTTATTAAGTATCTGGTTCTAGTTGTCATAAGGTCAAGGTACAACTCCGGGTCGTCCTTTTACCGAGGGACACGGCTATTCGAATAGATAAACTTCCCTGCAGGGGTGCACCACATAGCCCAACACGCTTGATCCCATTTGGCCGGACACACTTTTCTGGGTCATGCCCGGCCTCGGGAGATCAACACGTCGCAGCCCCACCTAGGCACAACAGAGCGGTCAGCACGCCGGTCTAAACCTATGCGCGTAGGGGTCTGGGCCCATCGCCCTGAGCACACCTGCACGTTGCGAACGCGGCCGGTGAGCAGACCTAGCAACCTCCAGTACAACGGAAGTCACGTTACGCGGTCCAACCCGGCGCGCGCCACTCAGTCGCTGACGTCAAGAAGTGCTTCGGCTGATACCACGACGTCGGGATACCCATAACTACTCCCGCGTAGGTGGTTAGTGCGTATAGACCAAATGGCCAGACTCAGATCAAATACCCAGATCTCGTTAAGCGTGTTAAGTATCGCGAACGCCGACTAGGGCCTGGCCCACCTCTCTCCTAGGTGGTCTGAACCTGCCCTGTCGCTCCGCCTCAAAGTAACAGTCGGGGGCCGTCGGGAACCCAGGCCCACCTCTACCGGGATGGAGCCACCTGCCCCTTCAGCCCCCATCTCCGAACAGTATCACATGTAATGTAACAGTGTAAAGTATATAGTATGCCCGTGATCACCCCCGAGTGATCACGGCCCAGTAGTATAGCATGGCAGACAAACAAGAGTGTAGGGCCACTGATGGAACACTAGCATCCTATACTAAGCAGTAGGATTGCAGGTAAAGGTATCAACAGCAGTATCAAAAACAGGCTATGCATCAGGATAGGAATAACGAAAGCAGTAACAAGCTACACTACTCTAATGCAAGCAATATAGAGGAGAGTAGGCGATATCTGGTGATCAAGGGGGGGGCTTGCCTGGTTGCTCTAGCAAGAGAGAGGGGTCGTCAACACCGTAGTCGAACGGGGCAGCAGCAGCGTCGGTCTCGGTGTCTATCGAGAGAAGAGGGGGGAGAACAATAAATATTTAAGCAAGCAGTTGCATAGTGATGCATGACATGACAAGTAACGGTGTTAGAGGTGCCCTAACGCGGTATGGGATGATACCGGTGAAGGGGGGAATCATCCGGGAAAGTTTCCCCGGTGTTCCGCGTTTTCGAGCAGAGGAGCCGGAGGGGGAAGTTGCGAGTTTGAGATGTTAGGGGTGTGCGGCGGATGAACGGGTTGCGTATCCGGGTTCGTCTCATCGTTCTGAGCAACTTTCATGTTGAAAATATTTTAATCCAAGTTACGGATTAAAAGATATGATTTTCTAAAGATTTAATTAATTTCTGGAATTTAATTAATTATTTAAATATAACATTATCCAAAACAGTGTTTGCTGACGTCATCATGACGTCAGCATGACGTCAGCAGTCAACAGGGGTGTTGACTGGTCAAACTGACGTGTGGGTCCCACTGGTCAGTGACTGTTTATCCTAATCAGGGTTAGACTAATCTAACTACTATTTAATTAAACTAATTAGTTAATTAGGTTAACCTAATTATGATTAGTTAACTTAATTAATTCCTTATTTATTTATTTATTTATTTTTAATTCTTTTAAATTCCTTTTTTTAAACGTTCTGGGCAGGGGCCCACTAGTCAGTGACCCGGGGGGCTCTAACGGGCGTCGGGTTAGCGCTAACGGGCGCAGGCGTGCGGGCGGTTGGGTGCGGGCGCACCCGAGCGGGCGCTCGCCCGCAGGGCGGGGCGAGGACGCCGCGGCACCGATGGCGGGGCACGCCGGCGCGGCCAGTGGCGCGGTGGAGACGAAGGGCGCCGGCGGGGGCGCGCGGGTCGGGCACGGGCGACGTGGGGAGCGCGCGAACTTGGCGCGGGTAGAGCGGGCCGCGGCTCGGCGAGCACGTGCGCGCGCGGTGGCGCGGGTGCGCGTCGAGCAGGGGAGGCCGTGGCGAGGCAGGGCGCGGCCATGGGGCACGGGTGGGCGCGTGCAGGGAGGGGCGGCGAGCGGCGTAGCGGGCGAGGCCAGCGACGCTAGCGCGCGGCACGCATGCGGTGGCGGCCGGGGCGATAGCGGCGCGGTGCGGCTAGATCCGGCAACGGGAGCAGAGGGGGGAGAGGAGAGGGGAGCCGCTCACGTGCGAGGAGGGAAGAGGCGGCGAGCGTGGAGAAGCCGGTGAGCAGTTCGGTCGGGGTGGTCGATGGGGACGATTCGACGACGGCGGCGGGGTCGACGACGGGGAGGCGATCCAGTCGGCGGCGCGGTCGGCGCGTGGCGTGGCCGTGGCGAGGTCGAGGTCGGCAGGCCAGCTCCGGCAAGGACGCGAGCGGCGCGGGCTCCGAGCGGCGTCGGCGCGCCGGGGGCGACGGGATCGGGGCGACAGTTGCCCCTGATCCAGATCCGTTCGTGGGGGGGGGAGGAGTGGAGCGAAACGGGGGAGGGGGCGAGGGAGAGTGGGGGTGGCCGGAGGCACTGGGCAGCGGCGGCGGCCAGGCGAGGGGGGGGGGGGTCGGGGCCCTCTGCCCCGATCCAGGCGGGGAAGGGGAGAGGCGTGCGGGGAGCGAGTGGGGCGACGGGGGGGGGAGTGGTGCGTGGGGGCTAGGGTTTCAGGAGGGGTGGGGGGGTTAAGTGAGCGGCGGTGGGCTTTGGCCCTGTTGGGTTTGTGGCCGGCCTGGCTAGCTGGGCCGAAAGGCCCAGGGGGAGGTTCTGTTTCTTTTTTTTTCTTTTTATTAGTTTTCTATTTTATTTTCTATATATTTTTGTTTTGTAAAATATACAAGTACTACCTAAATTAGTGTTACAAGATATGCCACCACCACAATTAACTTGGCACCTAAAATAAATTAGTTTGTAATTGTTTATTATTTTAAAAGCATTTAAATAATTGTTCTCGCTGCGTTTTATATATTTTAGAGTATTTAAACAATTTATAAAAGTGTTGTCTCTTCACCAAAATTACCTTTGCTTTATTTGGCACAACCCAAACATTTTCGTTTTAAAGTTTGAAAACCTTTATCGTTTGACTTGACTTTTGAATTTGAATTTGGAACGGTTTCGAATCAACGCGGGTTTATCAACAGCAACCAAGGTGACGTGGCAACATTAGCAGAGGTTACTGTAGCATAATTATCGGGGTGTCACAATTCTCCTCCACTACAAGAAATCTCGTCCCGAGATTTAAGAGGGGGACTAGGGGGTAAGGTCTGGTTACGAAATTCTAAGAACCCTCGCGGTCATACTTGCTCTTCTCAAAGAGGTCGATCCATTACGTTGATGTCTTCATTTCTTTGATTTAGGTCATCATGATGAAGTCATCATCCTTTCTTCGGGAACTCCATCGTACGTATGAAGGTCAAGGGGTAACTTCGGAAGAACGGACCGCTACAATGTTGCTTATCTGGTAGATAACATCAGGAAAGGTGGCGAGAAGTAACTCTTGAATAGATACTTAACAAATTATCGAGAGCAACGTAAGAAGGTGCAAAATGGAAGTTTCAAGCCCATAGGCAATCGTTTGTTGCCTATCAGAAGGTGAAAGGGGTTCAGAGCAACGAGAATAAGTATTGCATCTGATACCCAAATAGATCACTTGGCAGGTGGCCCGTGAGTTACATAAGAAGTCAAGTGCGAGGAATAACTCTGGAAACCGGGGGTGTACAGGAGAGTCAGGTTTCGATCCTGGGACCTGTGGGTTATGGGACCACCATGTGGTTTTTTTTAATAGGAGCAGTGACATCTTGCACGGTCATGATAGGAAGGCATGTCAGAGAGTACCATGTCAGTTATGTCGGCAACAACGTCGATACCAAGGGCGAGGGACGAAGAGAACCATTTTCCTGCTCGTTGAACGAGGCGGACCAATAGGCAAAGTTCCCGTCCATCGGTGGCTACCAGAATGTCATCAACAATAGTAACAGGGTCTTTCTGACAGAGTTGTACAACGAGGTGTTTACATAAGCAGAAGAATATTACCGCTTAGATTATATAGATCACAAGAAAGGTCAAACAAACCAATGGAAAGGAAAATGTGATCATCAGGCTAAACAGAACAATGGAAAGGAAATATAAACACATAATTCAGGGGTATATCCTTCCCAAGGACAAGCAGAGCATGATATCCATGACAGGATATTATGTAGAAAACCCTTTAGGTAAGGGGAGAGAGAAATATCATGACATTACCCATACAACGGTGTTTGGGTAATTTAGCAGGAAACATTTAGCATTGGCTACAAATGTTCTTGTTGAAAATCAGAGTACAACCAACATGCTTCAAGATAGCATTGACATGGTCATCAGATAAAGATCAGACTTTGGAAACACAAAGGATCCATCAGGAACAACTTATAGAATAAGTCTTATAGTTTCCTCATGGAGGAATGGATAACTTTGCTAAAAGGGAACTATAACAATAGGGCCTCCGGCCAAGTGTGCTAGGCATGACAACACCTTACCGGGTCACATTAAGACCAATGTGATAACTCTTGGAAATATGTTCCAACCATCATATCTGACCGCGATTCAGATTTGATTGGTGTCAGGATACCTTGGACTCAGGATGCCTGAGAAGAAAGGTGCAACATAAATTGTCGAGATGACATTGTAAGATTCTCGGGAAATTTACTACGGAAGCGAGTTCCGAAACAAAAGCTCATCATTAAACCAATGATGGGATAAGGAGGTAGCTGATGAATTCAGCGACAATTCATCGAGACTTCCAAAAGATGGGTTTCCACAAGTATGTGAACAAAGAGATATCATTAATCAGATGAAATGATATAAGGGAATATGCTCGAGGAGAACATACCTAGTTTAAGCATTGGTTGATAGGTGCACCCGAAATATGGGTTGGGTTGCACGACCAACGTCGGAATGGTGATTCAATAATCAATAGTCTAAGAATGAACGGCCGACCATTAACTTCAAAACAATAGGACTGCTAGAAGGGCAGAATCCAAACAGCACCGTTCACTTGTTGGTACATCGGTTGGAATCAACACGAGGACCAAGAAAGAATGGTGAGAGTGAGAAGTATCACCATACCAAGAATTCTTAAGAGGTGGTGAATTTCTCACGACATTTTTGACATAGAAGATGGTAATACTTCAAGGTAGAACATAACATAAGTCGGTTAACAAGGAACTCAAGGTATAGCCACAACACGAACAAGTTTGTGTTGGAAAGAAGGCAAGGAAGTAGTCGATGACACACAAATCATCGAGGGGCAAGGATGGTAATTCTTATCATGAATTTGTTTGTTATTCTGGAATAGCTCAGAAAGTTGATAATGATCACGACACATTTGTCGAGAGATTACCTGAAGATGTAATCGATCCATGATCACATCAAGTCAAAAGAATGATGAAGCAAGAGGTTATTGGAACCATGGGTAAGACACAAACTCGGAATCAAGCTTGTTGTCTGAGGTGGAATGATAAGACAAGGAAATCAACGTAAGCTTAGCTCAGCGTCGAATAATTGTGCTACGGGAAGAAGGACCGGGTGGCGCAGTTAAACTATAGCAGGATAACGATATAGTTGATCAGGCTAGGAATGACTTGATCGGGTACAAAATCGTACTTAATTAAGATTACTAAAAGTTGTTGAACCGTAGTGCGGACTTGGTTCAGTTATCAGTGTCTTCGAGTGTTTAATAACTCAGAGTCCATGAAAAATTGTAATCAGCGAGAATGTAGTACTTGATGAAGAACTCATAAGAAGTTATGTAGTTCCAAGGTAATCTCGAGATACCAGGGGGTAATACTCGACGACAGATCAAAGTAGAGGTTGGACTGGTGTATTGATCCATAGATGACAAGTGATTAAACTTGTCCGAGAAATGGGATCAAAGAGAAAATATGGTCGGAACCATGATTGTAAAAGGCCAGACCCCAGATATAAGATGGACTTATATCAAGGGAATAATTAATTTTTAATCAGAAGCATCGATGAGAAGATGTACATCGTGTCCATGGGCATGAACATAAAGTTCAAGGTCGACTCCCACTTCTCCAATGCATAATCTTTCATTCACTTCTCGCGTTCGATAAAGTTGTATTGTTGAAATTTTATCTGGCAAAATACCAGAAGAGTATGACTCGTGAAAACTCCCGAGTTCACTCATATAAAAGGAAGGCATAGGTTCAACCCGTCGGGGTATCGTGGAAACATATACCACAAGCTTCAATAGTAAATACCACCAGCTCGAAAGTAGGGCATGGTTGGCCAAGCAGATGATACAATTTACCAAGGGCATTATGTATCAGGTAAAGAACTCACAAGAATTTTGGTTGTGAAGGACACTGTCGGATAATAACCTGGCAACGGGTATGGCGGTCCACAACGGGGCTGATGTGAGTATCGGTACTCAATCAAAGGAAGAAGGAATGCCAAGGCATCGAATTATAGAAACCACTGACTAATTCAAAGCATAATGCAAAGAAATTTTATGATTTCCAAATCAAGGGATCAGAAGAAATCGTTCTGATCGAAAATGAATAAGTTCAATAGACTTAGAAGCACAAACGATCAAGGCATTGATTGGTTAAGAACCAGCTCATGTTTAGAATGACGTCTGAGCCGGGAAGATAATTTAAAAGAATCAACTGATGAGTGCGTGCTTTCACACACATGTTGAATCGATAGGATCAAAATGATGGTGTCAAAGGATACTAATGAATATTGCTACACATATGGAAAGCATCCATATTGCAAACAGACAAGTATTTGCCGAGCAATAGTTTGAGGAGGATACTCGGAAGATCGGGTAGTATTTCCAAGTATTTTGAAAAGCATATGAACAACTGGGGATAAGCGGATACTCAATAAGTGCGAGAATTATCCGTAGGGGTATTCAGGTGACAAAGAACAGTAAGGCAGTAAGCTTAAAGGATTATCGAAACAACGACGAGTGTTTCGGGGTATCTTGTAATAACAAGATCAATTGGAGAATAAAAGTAAGGATGGCAACCGTATGTAGTTATCCATAAGGGTTGACGGTGGAAGGGGAATTGCAAACACGATGAACACAAGTTCTCGGGTTAACAACGAAGAGTAACTCCAGGGTCTTCTGGTGCTGCAGACGATCATCGGCAATAAGGTGCTCTCCGGGTGAAAGTGATAACGAGAACCTAGAGTTAGATTTTAGTAAAATCATTTAACCCGAATAGAAGAGATGTCAAAGTCCCGGAGTATAGGTCAAGGAGTAAAAGATCCTACAACCACCCGATGGCGACGTGTGCCCGTAAGACACACAGCCATGTTAGTAAAAGTTTTGTAATGTCTAGACTCGACTTCGGCCAAGGAGTTGGGAAGGGGTATTCCTACAGGCAGTCGGCTCTGATACCAACTTGTGACGCCCCCGATTCAATCGTACACTAATCATGCACGCAAATGTGTACGATCAAGATCAGGGACTCACGGGAAGATATCACAACACAACTCTAAAACATAAATAAGTCATACAAGCATCATAATACAAGCCAGGGGCCTCGAGGGCTCGAATACAAGTGCTCGATCATAGACGAGTCAGCGGAAGCAACAATATCTGAGTACAGACATAAGTTAAACAAGTTTTGCCTTAAGAAGGCTAGCACAAACTGGGATACAGATCGAACGAGGCGCAGGCCTCCTGCCTGGGATCCTCCTAACTACTCATGGTCGTCGTCAGCGGGCTGCACGTAGTAGTAGGCACCTCCAGAGTAGTAGGAGTCGTTGTCGAAGGTGGCGTCTGGATCCTGGGCTCCATCGTCTGGTTGCGGCAACCGGGTAGAAGGGAAAGAGGGAAAAGGGGGAGAAAAGCAATCGTGAGTACTCATCCAAAGTACTCGCAAGCAAGGAGCTACACTACATATGCATGGATATATGTGTAAGGGGCCATATTAGTGGACTGAACTGCAGAATGCCAGAATAAGAGGGGGATAGCTAGTCTTATCGAAGACTACGCTTCTGGTCGCCTCCGTCTTGCAGCATATAGGAGAGAGTAGACTGAAGTCCTCCAAGTAGCATCGTATAGAATAATCCTACCCGGCGATCCCCTCCTCGATGCCCTGTTAGAGAGCGATCACCGGGTTGTATCTGGCACTTGGAAGGGTGTGTTTTATTAAGTATCCGGTTCTAGTTGTCATAAGGTCAAGGTACAACTCCGGGTCGTCCTTCTACCGAGGGACACGGCTATTCGAATAGATAAACTTCCCTGCAGGGGTGCACCACATAGCCCAACACGCTTGATCCCATTTGGCCGGACACACTTTTCTGGGTCATGCCCGGCCTCGGGAGATCAACACGTCGCAGCCCCACCTAGGCACAACAGAGCGGTCAGCACGCCGGTCTAAACCTATGCGCGCAGGGGTCTGGGCCCATCGCCCTGAGCACACCTGCACGTTGCGAACGCGGCCGGTGAGCAGACCTAGCAACCTCCAGTACAACGGAAGTCACGTTACGCGGTCCAACCCGGCGCGCGCCACTCAGTCGCTGACGTCAAGAAGTGCTTCGGCTGATACCACGACGTCGGGATACCCATAACTACTCCCGCGTAGGTGGTTAGTGCGTATAGACCAAATGGCCAGACTCAGATCAAATACCCAGATCTCGTTAAGCGTGTTAGGTATCGCGAACGCCGACTAGGGCCAGGCCCACCTCTCTCCTAGGTGGTCTGAACCTGCCCTGTCGCTCCGCCTCAAAGTAACAGTCGGGGGCCGTCGGGAACCCAGGCCCACCTCTACCGGGATGGAGCCACCTGCCCCTTCAGCCCCCATCTCCGAACAGTATCACATGTAATGTAACAGTGTAAAGTATATAGTATGCCCGTGATCACCCCCGAGTGATCACGGCCCAGTAGTATAGCATGGCAGACAAACAAGAGTGTAGGGCCACTGATGGAACACTAGCATCCTATACTAAGCAGTAGGATTGCAGGTAAAGGTATCAACAGCAGTATCAAAAACAGGCTATGCATCAGGATAGGAATAACGAAAGCAGTAACAAGCTACACTACTCTAATGCAAGCAGTATAGAGGAGAGTAGGCGATATCTGGTGATCAAGGGGGGGGCTTGCCTGGTTGCTCTAGCAAGAGAGAGGGGTCGTCAACACCGTAGTCGAACGGGGCAGCAGCAGCGTCGGTCTCGGTGTCTATCGAGAGAAGAGGGGGGGAACAATAAATATTTAAGCAAGCAATTGCATAGTGATGCATGACATGACAAGTAACGGCGTTAGAGGTGCCCTAACGCGGTATGGGATGATACCGGTGAAGGGGGGAATCATCCGGGAAAGTTTCCCCGGTGTTCCGCGTTTTCGGGCAGAGGAGCCGGAGGGGGAAAGTTGCGAGTTTGAGATGTTAGGGGTGTGCGGCGGATGAACGGGTTGCGTATCCGGGTTCGTCTCGTCGTTCTGAGCAACTTTCATGTTGAAAATATTTTAATCCAAGTTACGGATTAAAAGATATGATTTTCTAAAGATTTAATTAATTTCTGGAATTTAATTAATTATTTAAATATAACATTATCCAAAACAGTGTTCGCCGACGTCATCATGATGTCAGCATGACGTCAGCAGTCAACAGGGGTGTTGACTGGTCAAACTGACGTGTGGGTCCCACTGGTCAGTGACTGTTTATCCTAATCAGGGTTAGACTAATCTAACTACTATTTAATTAAACTAATTAGTTAATTAGGTTAACCTAATTATGATTAGTTAACTTAATTAATTCCTTATTTATTTATTTATTTAATTTTAATTCTTTTAAATTCCTTTTTTTTAAACGTTCTGGGCAGGGGCCCACTAGTCAGTGACCCGGGGGGCTCTAACGGGCGTCGGGTTAGCGCTAACGGGCGCAGGCGTGCGGGCGGTTGGGTACGGGCGCACCCGAGCGGGCGCTCGCCCGCAGGGCGGGGCGAGGACGCCGCGGCACCGATGGCTGGGCACGCCGGCGCGGCCAGTGGCGCGGTGGAGACGAAGGGCGCCGGCGGGGGCGCGCGGGTCGGGCACGGGCGACGTGGGGAGCGCGCGAACTGGGCGCGGGTAGAGCGGGCTGCGGCTCGGCGAGCACGTGCGCGCGCAGTGGCGCGGGTGCGCGTCGAGCAGGGGAGGCCGTGGCGAGGCAGGGCGCGGCCATGGGGCACGGGTGGGCGCGTGCAGGGAGGGGCGGCGAGCGGCGTAGCGGGCGAGGCCAGCGACGCTAGCGCGCGGCACGCGTGCGGTGGCGGCCGGGGCGATAGCGGCGCGGTGCGGCTAGATCCGGCAACGGGAGCAGAGGGGGAAGAGGAGAGGGGAGCCGCTCACGTGCGAGGAGGGAAGAGGCGGCGAGCGTGGAGAAGCCGGCGAGCAGTTTGGTCGGGGTGGTCGATGGGGACGATTCGACGACGGCGGCGGGGTCGACGACGGGGAGGCGATCCAGTCGGCGGCGCGGTCGGCGCGTGGCGTGGCCGCGGCGAGGTCGAGGTCGGCAGGCCAGCTCCGGCAAGGACGCGAGCGGCGCGGGCTCCGAGCGGCGTCGGCGCGCCGGGGGCGACGGGATCGGGGCGACAGTTGCCCCCGATCCAGATCCGTTCGTGGGGGGGGGAAGGAGTGGAGCGAAACGGGGGAGGGGGCGAGGGAGAGTGGGGGTGGCCGGAGGCACTGGGCAGCGGCGGCGGCCAGGCGAGGGGGGGGGTCGGGGCCCTCTGCCCCGATCCAGGCGGGGAAGGGGAGAGGCGTGCGGGGAGCGAGTGGGGCGACGGGGGGGGAGTGGTGCGTGGGGGCTAGGGTTTCAGGAGGGGTGGGGGGGTTAAGTGAGCGGCGGTGGGCTTTGGCCCTGTTGGGTTTGTGGCCGGCCTGACTAGCTGGGCCGAAAGGCCCAGGGGGAGGTTCTGTTTCTTTTTTTTTCTTTTTATTAGTTTTCTATTTTATTTTCTATATATTTTTGTTTTGTAAAATATACAAGTACTACCTAAATTAGTGTTACAAGATATGCCACCACCACAATTAACTTGGCACCTAAAATAAATTAGTTTGTAATTGTTTATTATTTTAAAAGCATTTAAATAATTGTTCTCGCTGCGTTTTATATATTTTAGAGTATTTAAACAATTTATAAAAGTGTTGTCTCTTCACCAAAATTACCTTTGCTTTATTTGGCACAACCCAAACATTTTCGTTTTAAAGTTTGAAAACCTTTATCGTTTGACTTGACTTTTGAATTTGAATTTGGAACGGTTTCGAATCAACGCGGGTTTATCAACAGCAACCGAGGTGACGTGGCAACATTAGCAGAGGTTACTGTAGCGTAATTATCGGGGTGTCACATACTACTACTAAAATCATCTACTAACTAAGCAAAGAGAGAGGGGGTGGGGGAGGGGTGGGGGGCTTACAGAGGGAGAGACGGTGGCGGGGAGGTGCTCGGCGACGGAGGGGCGGCGAGGGCGGGCTCGGGATCGGGAGGGCGGCGGTCCTGGGCGGCGGGCTCGGTCGAAGGCGGCGGGCTCGGTCGAGGGTGGCGGCGGTGAGGTCGAGGGCGGCGACAGTATGGTCGAGAGCGGCGGCGGTGAGGTTGAGGGCGGGGGCGGCGGCGGTGAGGGCAGGCGCGCTCGGGCTCGGGCGGCGGCGACAGGGAGTAGGGGAACAGGCCGGGGGGAAGGAGGACTTAGCGAAATTTTGATGCGGGGGGTGGTTAACTCGAACTAGCAGTAGCGCACGTACAGAAAACGCGCTATAGCTAACTTATCTACAGCGCGTTTTAGGGAAAACCGCTACTGCTAATGGAAGCAGTTATTTCTTTTGTTTACACTAGTAGAAAAGGGGGCAATGGTCCAGGCCGGGTTGAGCATTAGTCCCGGTTCAGTCTATAACCGGGACTAATGTGAGCATTTATCCCGGTTCGTGCGGCTAAGGCATTAGTCCCGGTTCACCTGGGCCCTTTAGTCCCGGTTCGTGTTACAAACCGGGACTAAAAGGTGCGATGACCATTAGTCCCGGTTCGTGCCTCAAACCGGGACTAAAGGAATCTTTAGTCCCGGTTTGAGGCACGAACCGGGACTAATGGGGTTGAGACCTTTAGTCCCGGTTCGTGCCACGAACCGGTACTAAAGGTCCCATTTTCAAACTCTACCCCCCCCTGTGGATCGCCTTTTCAGTTTTAAAAAAAATAAAAGAAAATGATGGAAATGTCAAAAAAATAAAATAAAATAAGTTTCCCATGTGATATGTGGTCTAGTTGTTGGGAAAATTTACAAACATGCATTTTCGACTTTTTTGCAAAATCTCTCGAGAATTTGTAAAAATGGGCGTAACTTTTGCATACGAACTCGAATTAAAAAGTTTTATATATGAAAAATCATCTACTCGAAAAGTTACATCCAAATTTAATCGGGGGAACCCCGTTAAACATTTTCAAAATGCTCAAAAACCTAACAGAAAAAAAAAAGTTACGGGGCTTTTAAGATCTGGAGAGGCAAAAAAATTCAAAAAATTTCAAACTATGGTCAAAGTGTGGTCAAACAATGGTCAAACTAATTATTCTACAATATTAGTGTTACTAAATAATTATTTTAGTTATTTTGAATTTTGGTCAAACTATGGTCAAACTGTGGTCAAACAATGGTCAAACTAATTATTCAAGAAATATTAGTGTTACTAAATAATTATTGTTTTTTAAAACAATAGTTTCAAACTCAAACAGTGAAATGTGTCACTTAATGCTGAAGCAAAATTCCTGAGGGTTAATAGGATTGACATCTTACTATTGTCAGGAAAACAACAAGTGCAGACTCAGAATCGAAGGAGAATAGAACCCGAAAGTTAAGCGTGCTCGGGCTAGAGTAGTGAGAGGGATGGGTGACCGGTCGGGAAGTTAGATGATTTGGGATGATGAGGGGTGATTAGAGGATAAATTGAGTAGTGATGAGGGGGTGGCGATTAGAGATTAGAGGTTAAAATTTGAAAATAAAAAAAAATTCAAAAAAAATTCCTTTAGTACCGGTTGGTGTTACCAACCGGGACTAAAGGTGGGCCTCCAGGCAGCGGCCACGTGGAGGGCCTTTAGTCCCGGTTCTGGTTTGAACCGGGGCTAAAGGCCCGTTTTCTACTAGTGTTATTAAAACATCAAAAATATACATTGGTCATCATTGATCTTTTTGTGTATAATCTAAATAGTCAACATGAATCCTCACTGTACCTGTATAGGTACAGGCGAGGATTCATATTGCAACCACAAATCATACACATATAGTTCAATGAAGACCAAGTGCTCGAGATAGGTTGAGAAGCAACATATTTAAGGTGGTAAACACCTTGTTCGCTTAGCAGTATGGGACTAAACTTAATTAGTTGCGGTCATACTTAGCAGTAGCGAGTTTTGAGCAAAACCGCTGCTACTAAGTTCTTTAGCAGTAGCGCGTCCACGGGAAGGGCGCTACTACTATATCTAGCCTGGAGGCAACATCGTGGCAATTATAGTAGTAGCGCTCTTTTCACCTAGAGCGCTACTGCTACTTAGTCATTAGCAGCGCTCTTTTCTAAAACTCGTTGCTGCTAATTAGCAGTAGCGCCTGTTTTTAAACCGCGCTGCTACTAAGATTCTGTGTATAAGGTTTTCCCTAATAGTGACTCTTCCTCGTTTCGGTTTGTTGAACCTATCTCATTATCTTTTTGTTTATAAGTCCTACTTTTATTTCTTCCCCTCATCTTCTTAGATGCATTAAATTCCTTCATGCAAGGATTAAAAGAAAACTGATCATGCTTACTCATTTAGTGGTCATGATATGCATTCATATCGCAGTTAATGGAGATTAAAGCATGATATGCATTTCTTCCGTGGATGCTGTCATGCCACGCTGATGAGTGATTTGATGGACACATCAGTTTTTTCAGTTGCAACGCACGTGTATATATGCAACATAAGTGTATCTTACCACCGGCGATTCAGAATGCATTACCAAGGAGTATAACACAAGTGTGGGGTATAATACATAATCTCCCTCATTCCGCTTTGTCCTACCTCATTATCTTTTTTTTTGTAAGTTCTATTTTTATTGCTTTTCCTCATTTGTTTAGATTATGAGATGCATTAAATTCTTACATACAAGGGTTAAAAGAAAATTGACCATGCAACATTACTACTCATACAGTGGCCATGACATGCATCCACCGCAGTTAATGGCAATTAAAGCCTGATATTCATTTCTTCTACACCTCGGCATGCGTCCCCCTACCTCGATGTTGTTCGCGCTGATTGGCGTTTTGATGCCACATCAAATTTTTACCCATTGCAACGCACGGACATATGTGCTAGTAAACTCATACAGTATTCATTACAAGTTTTAACCTGGAAACTGATGTCGCCAACGGAGTGACGCATTGCTTAAACGTGAAGACTGCTGACATGACACTCCTACTCCTACAGCTTTGATGCAGAGCTAGAGCAGCTTTGACAGATGTTTCCGAAGTCTCGTAACTGAACATCCATACTGAACAGATGAACATAGCCTGTATATTTTTGTTTTGCTTTAACAGTTTCAGGGTGGGAGACTGACGTCTCAGCCGCAGCTGCCGGACGACAGCAGCAGCAGCAGCAGCAGCAGCAGCACCGCTGACGCCACGAGAGACTACACCTAAGCTTAAAAGGCTGGAAATTCGAGATGAAAATTCCATCCAAGCCTAGCTCAGCTCGACCCAGAATCCAGTGCGATTTCGCTGTTGATACGAGCGATGCCATGTGGATGTAATGTGCGCACCAATGCAAGAGGAAGGGCAATGAAGAGTGGATTGACTGACTCCCAGCAAATGGTTGAATCTGGTGCAAAACATCAAAATGTAACAACCCGACTGTACATGTCTCAGGCTATTCTCATTTCTTACTGGAACTGGCATCAGAAGGTGCCAATAAACCAAACGGGTTCCAAATTAACATGCACTCAGAGAAAAAGATCAACAAATGACTGGTGAACAAACGAAGCGTCTAAAACGATCCGCAAACGACACTGCAACGCTACCGCTGTTCGTCAGCATACACTGGTCACAAAGAACTCACACACTTATTCAATACCTGCTGATCAACACGAAATCATCGTCATCCAGAACCTGGGCCTCCTTCTGTCCCACAAAGTTCTCACGTCCAATGGCTTCGACAATCCGGACAAACTCCACCCTCTTCTCAAGAGGAAGGGGAGTGTACGGCAACCTGAAAACAGGCCTCACCACGCCGAGCTGGGCCAGGGCGGTGTTGAGACCGATCGGATTAGGCTCGCAGAACAGCCATTTCATCAGAGGCAGCAGCTTCTCATTTAGCGCCGCATTCTCCCCTTCAAACATGAGACTGTGCATGAGACCGGGAACAAGGTTGCTCGCCACAGAAATGACTCCAGCAGCGCCGTATTTCCACCTTGAGTCGTGGCATTCGTCATCGTTGCCACTCCATATTGTTATGCCTTTGTCAGTGTAGCACTTAACCCGCTCATGTCCAACGCATTCTTTCACTCCTGCCATGTTTGAGTAACATGAAAGCGCCTCAATGACTGGAGGAGGTATGTCTTGACTGGTCCTGGATGGCACATTGTAAATGATTGTTGGGCCCATCGGGAGGACTTCCTTGAAATGAGAGATCAAGCCTTCAGTTGAGGTCTTCCCGTAGTAAGGATTGACATGGAGAGCTGCATGCATGCCAACAGCAAATCCCTGCTCTGTCGCGTGAACAGCTTCTCTGGTTGAGTTACTTCCCGTGTTGCCTATCACTTTAATGTTGGATCCAAAGCAGTTAACAGTATGCCCGATGAGCATGATGTGCTCATCCCAGCTCATAAGGTGACCTTCTCCTGTTGTTCCTCCAACTATTACACCTTCCGCACCGCCATTTATTTGTGTGTTTATCAGAGAATCATATGCTTCAAGATCAAATCTTCCATCTGGCAAATAGGGGGTTTTGACCGCTGTGATTAGTCTGAGGCTTTTGATTCCATCTGTTGATGTCCTGCACATCAGACAGGGAAGATCAGACATGAGCAGCACATGTGTATCAAAGCCATTAAATACTTGTGTGCAAACATTATGGTACATGTTAGTCATGTGACTACTAAGAAACAGAATCGCTCGGTTACTTATTCACCAGGATTGTACCAGTAGCAGAATGAACTAATCATATAACAGATTACAATTTTTTTTTTCCAGCACAGACTCTTTAGTTTAAAATTCTCCCAACTACAACAATTGATTACCTATCGAGACAAGGGATAATTCACCAAAACTAGGTTACTTTTACAGAACAGACTTGATAAAGGAAGATAATAAGAACATTCTACGTTTCTCTATTAGCTAAACAGTTATTCCTGGTCATGACCTGGACTTGTTGTCACTCACTAGAGTGGTACATTACGGAAAATGAGAACTATACAAATGGACCCTGGTGTTAAAACTACACAATATGCTGACATCTTTTCCCCGTATCCTTCCCTCCCTTGTCTCTGATAAAACAAAATTTATTTCATTTTTGTGCTTTGTGGTACCTATAGGGAGTTGTCGTATTCTTCCCATGCACCAGGCCACCAGCCAATGGTGGGGAGCAAACATGATCATCATATGTTGTGCTAGTAAAGCATTTGGCCCTAAAGACTGTATCCGTGCTGCCATTGTACTACTATGACATCTAAAAATAGGTCAAATGGACTTAATCTACATCAGTCTAAGTAGGAATACCTTTTTACTTTGACCGAAATGAACAGCAATAGTAAAAGCTAAAGGCAGTTAGCATTAAAAGCAGAAGTTCCCAAGACATCCTAAATTTTAAAATGAGGCAGTGGGGAAATAGAAGGTGTGAAATACCAATTTAACCGAGTCATACAATCCCCGGTACAAAACAGAGTTCATTGTTGTTAGCTTACAGTATACAAGAAAATTAACAGCTTGTTCAATGTCATCAACCTAAAAGTACTAGCAAGTCTATGATGAAATGAATAGAACAAGAAACTAATGCTTTCATATTTTAGAAAACAAGTCACCGATTTTTCACTTCAGTACTTCGCATCGGAAGATAATCATCTAGAGTGACGGCTGCAACTGCAAACTTTCCTTTACTAACCCTGTACAAGCACTTTTTGGTATTAGTGTGTTGCTTTCGGAAGTAAAGCAGAATATAGGCAGAGTAAATGAGGTAAAACTAATGCGCGAAAAAAGAGAGCTAAAACCCATGCCTAGTCCCGATGATTGAAGGAAAAGCACACATATCAAAATAATCACAATCCTGAATAATCGAGATGGGAACTACATATTGTAGGATGTAAACATACTGTAAATACAGCCTCTTTCCTTCTCAAAATAATACAACCTCTTGAATAAAACAAGTGCAGACTGCCAAGATAAATGGAACCTTCTTGTGTTTACCTACCAAGATGCATGTGGCTCAGGAAACAAGTTGGCATTGGGTACAGCTACTTGTTTCTTCTTTTTAAGAGCAAGAGGCTTCAAAGCTTCCATTGACAGAAATCAAGATTCAGAGTCTGACTAAAGGCAGCTTCCATTGGCACCACAGCATGTGTAGTCCTACTACTTGCTAAGTTGCTATACTAAAATATGCTCTTGCATAAAACAAGCGCAGACTACCAAGACCATGATGCATGTGGCTCAGGAAACAAGTTGGCATTGCCTACTACTACTAATTCCTTCTTTTTTCGAGCAAGAGGCTTCAAAGCTTAAGGTTTCCATTAACAGAAATCAAGGCATCACAAAGTCTGACTAATAACAACTCAAATACAGACTGAACCAACCACCACAGCATTGCCTACTCACTCATACTTGCTAAGTTGCTAGTCTAAAATATGCTTCCTTAATTTAGATAAAGAGAAGCAACCTTCACACTGAAATAGTTATACAGCCAAACAGCCCCCCACACGTTTGCTGCCAACTAATCCAAGATAAGAGCAAAGACCGGTCATCGTTATCCTTAATTTCAGACTCCCAATTAAATACAGTAACTATTCTGAGTCTAGAAATAGAAGTAATAATCAATTCTCTATTTCACCCAATCTCAATGACTAGCATCAAGTGACCCAACAAATCCTGGAACCCAAAACCGAAATTCACACAGAAATACTCTCAAGCTGTTTCGATTTTAGTAGCCCACAGACAGGGGCCGGTGTTGATGGTGTGCCGGCACGCCCAGAAATGGTGAAGGGCAGCGGAATTTCACTAATCGCTGGAAGGAAACAACCTCGTACCTCGAGACCGAGTGGCCGGAGGCTGGGACGGGGTGGAGACGGCCGGAGCGCGATGTCCCGGCGGGGAAGAACGGGAACGGCGACGGCGGCGACGCGCGCGAGAGGTGCGAGGTGCGGTGGGGGTGGGGGTGGGGGCGCGGGGGCTGGAGGTGCGGCATGGCGGCAGCTGTAGAACGGCGACGGCGGCGGCGACGACGAAAGGGGGCGGCTCCTATCTTCCGAAAGTGGGATTTAGGGCTTTGGTTTGGTGGGATACATGGGCAAAATTGGTGTCTGGACGAGTGAGCCTGGACTTTGGACATGTTTTACGGGTTTGCCAAATGTGGCTCGCCAAAAAGCGCCGGCCTAAAATATTTTGGGTTTAATCTTAGGAGAATGGAGTTTTAGCCCATATGAACATAGGCCCCCATATGGCCCTTTTTCTCAGACTTCATCATTCAAATGGCCGAGTCAAACAGGTGCAGACTGTCAAGACTAATGCGACCTTCTTAAGTTTACCTATCAAGATGCCGAAGAAGAGGGGGGAATTGGCCGCGCTTTGCGCGCTGGGAAAAGACGCAGTGAGCCAGTTTGGGTAGGCCATATCCGGGCGGCCTGTTTTCTAAATTTTGTTTTCTTCTATTTTTTTATGATTTCATATTTTGCTACATTAAATTATTTGGGACTTAAAAATGTTCCAAAAATTAAAAAACGATAATTTATAAATAATATATTTAATAAATCATAAAATATTTGTGGATTCAAAAAATGTTTTCGATTTTGTAATAAATGTTTACTTATTCAAAAAATGTTCATAATTCTTAAAATAAGTGTTCAGGAAATCAAAAGTGTTCATGATTTTTTTAAAAGTTCGTGTATTAAAATGTTAATGAAATTGAACAAAATTTCGCCAATTCAAAAATTGTGCATGAATGAAAAAATATCCTCAAAATTCGAAAATTGTTCATGAATTTAAAATAGTTTATTAATTCATAAAAATTCGATGATTCAGAAAATGGCCATGCATTTAAAAAATGTTTGTTAAATCAAAAAAATGTTTGTGAATTTCAGAAATGGTTCCACCAATTTCCAAAAGAATGTTCTTCGATTCCAGAAATGTTTGCTGATTCAAAAAAATTGTTTAAAAATGTTTACAAATAGTATAAAATATTCATGAATTCAAAAATGTTCTTGATTTTTGAAAATGTGTAAAAGTGTTCATGAATTTGAAAAATGTTCACGCTTTCAAATTTGTGCATGATTTTAATTGTTTTCATGATTTCAAAAATTGTTCATGATTTTACGAAATTGAGAGTGGTAGTATATCTCCGTGATACAGCAAAATGTGGTCATGGCCATTGGAGATTATGAATTTTTTTCTCCCCTTGCAAGGCGCGGGCCCTTTTGCTAGTACTATTCTAATAGGGACATTCTGAAGGTTGGACCGAAGAAAGGATCATTGTTCACATGGCAAAGTATGGTGACCGGTATTCAGACATTCAAAAGAGGTTGCATATGGCGAGTTGGTTCGGGCTTGCAAATAAATATTTGGAAAGACCCCTGGACTCCCTCTAGTAAATCTTGGAGAATTATCACCCCAAGAGGGGGAACAATGCTAACCAAAGTGGAGGAAAATATAGATCCTCATACGGGACAATGGGATGTTGATCTCATAAGGTCTGTTTTTTTTTGCCCATGGATACAAACAGAATCTTACAATTTCCTCTCTGGACTAAGGCTATAGATGACTTTGTAGCTTGGCATCAAACCAGATCAGGAACCTAGGAGCTTCAACTACCAGGCAAGATTAAACATGTCGGGTGGAGGGTCCTTAAAGGTGTGATGTTGTGATTAGGTGTACTGGCCAGACCACACATCCCAGTCTTACCCCCAGTGCCCAAGGTGCGGAATTGGGCATGAAGACATCCAGCAGACCCTATTCAGCTATGAGTATGAAGAGAAGGTTTGGACAGAAATTGGACTCAATGATACTATACAACAGGCGGTGGCTTAGGATTGTTCTGGTTCTGTTACATTGGAAATCTTATTGAAAAATCGGGCAATAGTAGACGATCAACCTACGACTAAATTAATCTTGATTGCTATGTGGTACATTTGAGGCAAGTTTCTAAAGGAGAAAATATACAATCACCAGACCGTACAAATGTTTCAGTTCGAGTTTTGGCAACTAATTTTGTTCAAGTAGCAACACTGCATCACCCTATCTGTAAGGAAATTCATACTTGGAAGAAACTGATGGAGGGGACTGTAAAGATCAATGTTGATGTGTCTTTTCATGCTAAAGACACTCTCTGGCTCTAGCGGAGCGGTGGCGCGAGACTACAAAGGAAACTTCATAGTTGTCGCGACCTGGGTCTTGCCACATGTTAGTAACGCAGAATTTGCTGGAATGAGTGCAATCCGGAACGGTCTGTTCTTGGCACGAAACATTGGATGCGATAAGATGATCACTGAATCCGACAATATGCTCGTAGTGAAAGCAATTACACATTCAAATGATTATTTGGGGCCTGATGTGGCGGTACTAGCGGAATGTATCCTCCTTGCTCATATTTCGAAAATATTCCTACTACTCTTGTTGCAGAGAAGCCAATTAGGTTGTCGACTTTTTAGCTAAACATTCTTTTAGGTCTACCTTATCTGATTTTTGGGATTGTAATATCCCAGGCTTTATCCTTCCCTAAATTGTAAACGGTGTGTCTATCATATGAGGAATAAAGTCATTTAATGTTAAAGAAAGATGCACATAGGCCCATATGAATGATGAAGTCTGAAAAAAAATTGGAAGCATCGGTCAAGTGGTGAAGGGGAAGAACGCTAGAGATTGGTGGGAGAGGAGCAACGTCGAGGCCAAAGACGGAGGCGACGCAACGATTCATAGCGGGGCACAAAGAGGACGTGCTAAGAATGAGCCGCAGCCAGCGACGACGCGACTGTCTGCGGTGTCGTAGGAGGAAGCGTGCCTGAGGTTTAACATGTATGGGTGGGAGGCCTTTTATCGTTGACCGCTGCTTAAATTAGGTGGCTTCCTTGTCGAAGACAGGGATGTTGCGGCGAGTGGCAGCGAGGCACGCCATCATAACCGAAGGAGAAGAAGGAAGGCGAGCAGTGAGAGAGAGAAGGGTTGCGGGCACTCATTTTTTTATTCCTGAGGTAGAAGAAAAGGTGGACAAAGAAGGGGGGAGGGGAGTCCTAATCCAACGATCGCGAGTCGATCAACTGAATCTACCAAACAATTTAGTCATCTGGCATATATGCGCTTCAAAAAAAAGGAGGCTCCGCTTAACTCATGACGGAAGGACGGGGAAGCAAAGCGCGTGTCACCTTCTAGTACAAGATTGATGCTTGGTGGTTGGTGTTGGCAATAATTTGATGATAGTAGTATCCGGGGCTGTGGAAACTTGGCACAAAATGTGTGAGGGGAAAATGTAGACTGGCTAGTGGATGTATATATATAGGACTGTCTTCAGTTCATCATTACACTTAGTTCATGCACACATATAGTATTTGTGGCTATGAGTTTGAGTATTGAGACATTGGAGGAACCAAACGATTGAAAAAACAGTATACGCTTAGTTTGCCACCACGGAGTTTACCAATGCAACAATAGCATGTACGCAGTTTTTTCAAAATGCATCCTCTCACGCTAGCTCTCAGGCCAAACGGAGCAGCCCACCTCTGTATCTGTTCCACACGGAGCAGCTACTGTTCCGTGCCGTGTGCATTCTCTTCTTGAACCCGCGGAAGCTAAACATTCCATTGGCGTGATCACACGGTTCCCCGATTCATCAGAGACTAATAAAGCTGGCCCTCCCAGCGGAAACTATGGCTCTCGCTTCACACTAGCCTCGGCAACGCACCGCCGCACCGCAGTCTACCGCCAACTCAAAACGATGGCGTCTCTTCTTCTCATCATCATTGTCGCAGCCAGCGACGTCATGGCGAGGTCGCACACGATCTTGCACAACACTACCGGCTGCCCATCCTACAGCTGCGACGACGGCGTGGAAATCCGTTACCCATTTTGGACCGACGCCGGCGACCACACCAACAACTTGCGCTGTGGGCCACTGTTGCAGTTGCCTCGGGGGACTACGACGTCACCTGCATCACATACGGCGACACGGCTTGTTAAAATATTTGTCGAATATTAGGTGTACGAGTTAAGCTACAATTAAACTTGTAATTAACTATGGGTTAGGTGTTTGAGTCCGACACGTGTAATCCATGCCTATATTATATAAAGGCACCGCAGGGTAGCCAAAAGACTAGACATAAGTTTTTGGATAAGACAAATATCACGAGAGAGATGGTCCGGGCGCAAGGGTGGCTTCTAAATTTCTCAAAGTCTAAGTAAGACTTCATGTGGTAGCAGGGAACAACATTAGTAACACTGTTAAAACATGAAATTATGCAAGCAGTAGCCTGCAAAAAACACCGTCCTTCAAATTTGAGTCACCCAACATATCTATAAAGAATATATTATTAGAAAATTCTACTCCTTCTGTCCCAAAATATAAGAACGCTTTTGACACTAGTATAGTATAAAAAACGTTCTTATATTTTGGGACGGAGGGAGTATAACATAAATGCATAGTATGTGATCAGATGGTACTGTTGGTCTCTGAGCTACCTTTTAAAATGTCAATGCTAGAAGGACTTGTATGTTTATGCTACAAATGCATACCGGGGGTCAGCTCCGGATTACCATATATGGACCCATCCAAACTGATTTTGAAAGGTCCACAGTTTTAATCTCCTGGAATCATGAGAAAATTATGGTTTAGACTCAAAGTGCAGGCTGAACGACAAGAGCGGACTGAACGGTAAAATCCTGGTGCAGGAAAATAGTAGCCTAGATCAAGTTCCAGATTAATTAGTTTAGCAGAGTTGTACACCATTAACGCCGATGCAAACTAAGCCAAACTGCTCATGGCAGATATTTCTGAAAGCCAAACCGCTGCTACGCTGTTGCAGTTAGCAACAACTTCTGCTAAGCGGCCTCATGCCCTCACCATCGAGCACAGACATAACTTAAATTTCAGAGACATGTGTGCTCTCACTAGGCATCGCGCATCAGACAATCAACACGTAAAATCTACGAGGCTCTGAACACTTATGAAGGAAGTTACCTTGAGATCGTGAAACCCGTCGCCCGCCCAAATGGAGATCTTGCATATACCCACTCAAATTTATTCATTCTGTATCAGTGACATGGACACGTATTTCCTACGCCATTTTCCTGTCATCACGCCCGAAGGATTGGAAGTGATCCATCTTTGTGCAGGGGTCGAGGATTCTCTCCATCATTAATTACGTTTGGATGGGTCGACACCTAAGGTGATTACTGTGTCCCCGCAGGTGTTCCTAATTTGTAAAGAAATGTTCACTACTCTTTAAACATGTTCATGGATTTAAATTAGAAAAATAAAGAAATTTTGAAAAATCAAATATTTTTTAAAATATATTCCGAGCTAGACGTGGTGGCACGGCAACAGTGTGCGACAAAGGCCATGCGCAGGGTGCGAGCAGCAGTGCGAGCCCATGGTTGGGCTCCGGTAGCAGTGAGCCTAGCCCTGAACACTAAAGCATCATAACGGTCCACTCTGATGTTGTGAATGTTGATTGCCACGTCATAACTTGTAGTGGGTCCTACTTGCAACTTTTCGTGCCAATCGGCGGTTTAGTGCTTTCGGCAAATGGGATTACTCAAAATGGTGTTTTTTTCCAAACTGTTAGTAAAATGATGGTTTTTTTTGCGTGGAGTAAAATGATGGTTTTTATAAGCAATTGTGGTGGTTTTTGGCAATTTACTTCTTGTCTTGACCATGTGCTGGCTGCACTTAGTCACCATTGATGTGACATTAGGATGTTATTCATCTTAAACTCCTTGGGCAAAAAACGATGCACGTAATCAAACGCATCCTAAGAGAAACGGCTTCCTGCAGGCATACAAAAATGACTATAATTAATATAGCGATTGGTGAAGATGCAACGGGACAAATAGTTGGACATGATTAAAGTAGGTTTCCTGTGCAAGTTTTAAAAAGCACGACAAGCAATAAGCTTTGGATAAAGTAGAAGAAACGAAAATAACGTTAATTGCAAATGAGGAATAGACAGACAGACTCCGCCACGTCAGAAACTAGACAAAAACAGATAGACAAACTCCGCGAGGGAAGAAACTAAACAAAAATAGACTTCAGCTCCGAAACCAATTCAGGTTGACAACCATTCCTGTCGAACTGGTGCTAATTCGAGATTTCCATGCGCAATAGCGGAGTTTCGCAAAGATGCTGATTAGAGCAGTCTGTGTGATCAGTGTTCACTGCTCACACCGATTGTCCTGAACACTGCGGAACTGTTCGGATTCTCAAGCACCATGGCCATCTGCCCTGTCGTCGGGTCGCACAGCACGGCTAACTCTAGTGGTAGCCGGCAGCGATGCCGACGATGAACATGAGTGTGCACGGAGTGGGTGCATGAAAAAATATATTCAGAGCAACGTTTCGTCTTGAGAAGGTAATTGTCCTAGTTAAGACCCGCGGTTGTTGCTGGTGTACTGTAGCAATCGTGGCGGTGCTTGACCACACACCCCTCCATCCTAAGAGCAACTTCAATGGGGCGACTCATTTCGTCCGCTGGTGTCTGTTTGTGTCGGCGCGGACACAAAAAGCGGCGCAATGCGCCGACCCAAATGGATGCGCGTCCGCTTTTCGTCCGCGGGCGACCAATTCCCGGCCCATTTTTGAGCCGGATTTGCGTCGGGGCGGACACGCGGCAGACGCGTGCACGCTCGCCTTCTCCTTTCCCAGACCCGCTGGTAGGTGGCACATTGGCCTCCCCCATCCAACAGCAACCCTCGCCCGCCTCCTTCGTCGCCGACGCCGCCGCCCATTTTTGCCAGCGACTCTGCCAGCTGCCGACGCCTCCACATCCGCCCAGCAACGACGCCCACTCCCACGTCGCGCGCCACCGCCGTCTTGCCACCGGGGAGCCGACTGCTTCCCACCCCCGCGCCCCCCCACCACACAGCCGTCTGCGACCAAGAAGCCGCCTCGCCGCCCCGGCCAGATCCTCACCGGCACGCTCGTCAGACGCCGGCCCACTCGTCGGACACCGGCAGGGCAGCTAGCTGGTCCGTGCGCGCCGCGACTCCCTTCGCCGGCCGTCTCCTTCGTCGACGCCCGCAAGCTGTTCGACAGTTTGCCAAGGTACAAAATGGACTCCGCCGACGAGTTCTTTTTTCACAATTTTCTTTGCGACTCCGACGATTCATCACCACCTCAACAGCCAGTGGCCGTTGTTCCGTGGCTCCATTCCGGGCCACCTTCCGGCGTTGAATCGCAACCGAGAGAGCGGGCATTTCCTTCTTTGGAAGGACTACTTTGATACAACAAACCCGTTGTTCCAACATCAAAAATTTCGCCGCCGTTTCTGTATGAGTAGGCATCTTTTCAACCGTATTAGAGAGGGGGTGGTCGGCTATGATGACTATTTCGAGTGCAAAGAGGATGCCGTTGGTAAGATTGGTTTCTCCTCTTATTAGAAATGCACTGCCGCCATCCGAATGCTTGCATACGGAGTGCCCGGTGATCTCATTGACGAGTACGTTCGTATGAGCGAGTCTACATGCCTAGAGTCACTGTATAAGTTCTGCAAGGCTGTTATTGCTGTGCTTGGCACTAAGTACATGAGAGAGCCAACTGCTGAAGATACAACCCGTTTGTTGACGATGAATGCCAGCAGGGGCTTCCCAGTGATGCTTGACAGCATAGACTGCATGCACTGGGAGTGGAAGAACTACCCTTCTTCTTGGCAAGGGCAGTATAAGGGCCATGTCAGGGCTTGCACTGTCATACTAGAGGTCGTGGCGTCTCAAGATCTCTGAATCTGATACTCTTTCTTTGGCATGTCTGGATCACACAATGATATCAACGTGCTTCAGCGCTCGCTGGTGTTTGCTAGGCTTGCCGAAGGCAACAACCCACCGGTGAACTTTACTGTCAACGGCCACAACTACGACAAAGGATACTACCTGGGTGACGGTATCTATCCTCAGTGGACCACTATTGTGAAGACAATACCCAACCATGTCGGAGAGAAGAGGATAAGATTTGCCCAAGAGCAAGAGAGTGCTAGAAGGATGTCGAGCGTGCCTTTGGTGTTTTGCAATCTCGATGGGGTATCGTTCGGTATCCTGCTAATACCTGGAGCACGCAGAAACTATGGGAGGTGATGACTGCTTGTGCGATCAAGCACAATATGATCGTAGAAGACGAGCGCCCGGAACGTCTGTATGATCAAGGGTTTCAGTTTCAGGGTGAGAATATTGTGCCTGAGCATGGAGGAGCGGCAACGTTTGAACTGTTCACCCAATTTCATCATGACATGCGTGATTGGGAAACTCACGTGCAACTGCAAAATGATTTGGTTGAATATATGTGGGCTCATATTGGCAACCAATAGATGTATCTTCTTTTATTCATTTGCAAAACTACGTGAGACATTTTTATTTTTATTCGGTTTGTAAAACTATGATATTTTATTCGATTCAAACTATGTTTATTTGACTATATGTTCAAATGCAATTTCATCAATGCAAAATAGGGCGGCCAGCCGGCCACGCCGCACATATGGGTCGGCGCGTTGGGCGTACTATCGACCCATATCTAAAACAGGGCGGACGCCGGGCGGGCGGCCGACCCAAACGAACAAAAAGCGGACGAAATCGCCGTCCGTTTGGGTCAGCTCATTGGAGTTGCTCTAAGTTGTCGTGAAGACAGCGCGATGCCATGCTGGATCACATCGCCATGGAGGAAGCACGAAGCCATTGCAGAGGCGGACACGAGCGTGCCGATGCGGGAGCAAGATGTGAGAGAAACTAGAGCGACCAAACTGAATATGGGGTCTGAATCCAAGTACAGTGGCTCATATATTTCAAGCAAACATTGTCTAAATGCATACAAAAATAGCTTCTCAATTTCATACGCTATTATCCCTCATCGGGTTGCACATATACGGGAATTAATAGGATAAAATTATGTGCCAAATTATATTTGCATCCAATAAGTCTTTGATGTTGAAAGCTGCGGTGCAGGTGCAGGTGAGTGCAGTGATCATGGTGAACGTCCAGGTCTAGGCCCAGCCCCTGCAGTCATGACGCGGGTGAACTGGCCGGGCACCTCGCGACGGTGGCCGCAGAAGCCACACGTCTTCTCACATTATTCACATCTTCGTCCCACCGCCCGTGTCCAGCTGAGCTCGAATCAGCTGTGCAGAGCAACTCTGATGACGTTGTTGATCTGCATGCCGTTCTGCAGTCCGCGGCTTCTCGGTACATGATTTCAGCAGTCCTTGGCCAGTCTGTCGGTAGCCCAGAAGCAGTCACCGTGTGTGCGTGCATTCTGTTAGTAGTAATCTTGGCATGCAAGGTTGCTTGCTAGATGAGTTTAGGTAGCCGGCGTTGTATGTGGATGACGCACCGAGTTAGTTAGCTACAGCCAGGTCGTGTGGCCGTTGGTGGAACTGCACAATCCAATCGCTGGACGTGCATGCATATAGGACTTGATTAGTTAGTTAGTGGGTGAGCCGGCCGTGCTAGTGATGGCCGGGTCTTGCCTGCGTGCGTGTGCTAGTGTGTGTGCAACCAGGCATAAAAGCCCCCCTGATGTACTGCTCGAGGTGCCGGTCTGTTATCGAGCCATGGTGACGGTATGAGCCGAGCCGGGGGTATGTGCCCAGTAAAGTAAGGCCGTTCGTGCGGCCGAGGCACCGTTCATGCGGCGGGGCGTTTGTGCGCCGAAAAAATCCTGTGTGCTCTTTCTTTCACCTTCGTCCGAGGGAGTGAGAGGAGATGAGCGGCGAGCTGGTCCGGGGTTTGTCCCAACAATTGGTATCAGAGCTTGGTTATCTTTGGTGTGGTTCGCTGTGCCGAAGGCATGCCGGCGATAGCGCCGTTCGTTGGCGGCTGCGCGGAGCTCCGAGCCGTGTGTCGACCTATGGAAGTGCGCGGCGTATCGGCTGTCATGGCAGACGCGGAGGCGGCACGCGGTGAGTCCTTGGCAAGAGAAGGAGCTCGGCGTATGTCGTCGGAGACGAAGAAGCAGGCACAGTGATGACCGGCGTAAATGCGCCAGGTCGAGTCCGTGGCGGTGGTGACCGGTGTCATCGCGCCAGGTCGACTCCGCGGTTGTGATGACGACGACAGGAGATGCGACAACTCCGATGATGACAAGTCAAGATTAGGAGGGAAAGTGTTAGTAGTAATCTTGGCATGCAAGGTTGTTTGCTGGATGAGTTGTGACGCCCCCGATTCAATCGTATACTAATCATGCACGCAAAAGTGTACGATCAAGATCAGGGACTCACGAGAAGATATTACAACACAACTCTAAAACATAAATAAGTCATACAAGCATCATAATACAAGCCAGGGGCCTCGAGGGCTCGAATACAAGTGCTCGATCATAGACGAGTCAGCGGAAGCAACAATATCTGAGTACAAACATAAGTAAAGAAGTTTGTCTTAAGAAGGCTAGCACAAACTGGGATACAGATCGAAAGAGGCGCAGGCCTCCTGCCTGGGATCCTTCTAAACTATGCCTGGGATCCTGCCTGGGATCCCCCGATTCAATCGTATACTAATCATGCACGCAAAAGTGTACGATCAAGATCAGGGACTCACGAGAAGATATCACAACACAACTCTAAAACATAAATAAGTCATACAAGCATCATAATACAAGCCAGGGGCCTCGAGGGCTCGAATACAAGTGCTCGATCATAGACGAGTCAGCGGAAGCAACAATATCTGAGTACAGACATAAATAAAGGAGTTTGTCTTAAGAAGGCTAGCACAAACTGGGATACAGATCGAAAGAGGCGCATGCCTCCTGCCTGGGATCCTTCTAAACTACTCCTGGTCGTCGTCAGCGGCCTGAACGTAGTCGTAGGCACCTCTGGTGTAGTAGGAATCGTCGTCGACGGTGGCGTCTGGCTCCTGGGCTCCGGCATTTGGTTGCGACAATTTCAATTTTATTTATGAGAGTTATCATTTCCTTCTCCGTTCTCTTATTCCGATGATCTATCTTCTATTCATCCGTCCCGGAGGCATTGTGATGTTTTCTTCAACCCATCATCTCATTTTGGAGATCATGTTCTTTTCCTTGCTTATCCATTTAACCGGAGTGTCGTGTTTTCATTCGAGCTCTCTCATCTTATCAAGTCTTGCATCTCTTCTCAACCGGAGTGCTGTCTGAAATCTTTCTTACCCCTTGTGCCATTCTTTCAATAGTTCTGGAGGCAGTGTGTTGTTGATCTCTTCAAGTATCCTCTCATCTTGTCAAGTTCATGTTTAATTCCTTCTATTTTCAGTCGGAGTGCTGCCCAAATTATGTCATTCTTGTTCCTTGTTTTTTTTCTACCGGTGTGGCTGCATATGTTTTTGGTCCGTTGAGCTCTTATTTCCATGTTTTTCAACCTTCAAGTTCTCGTAATACTCATTGTTCCTCTTTTCTACCGGATTGCTTGCTATCTCGTCATCTCCATTGTATTTTTTTCTTTCACTTTGTGCTACCTCTCAAGGTTCATTGGTTTCACTCGTTTGCCAAAGAAGCAACTTAGTTTTACCTTTCTCTTCCTCTTCCGTTTCCCTCCGGTGCCATCCTAGATCTCGGGACGAGATCCTCTCGTAGTGGTGGAGTGTTGTAACGCCCCGGATCTGTTGCGCCAGGTGTCCGCCAGTTATTCGTCAGCGTTGCCATGTCATTTGCTTGCGTGTTGCACTTTGTCATGTCATCATCTAGATTTCATATCATGTCATCATGTGCATCGCATTCGCATACGTTGTTCGTTTCATGAATCCGAGCATTTTCCCCGTTGTCCGTTTTGCAATCCGGCGCTCCTATGTTCCCCGGCGTCTCCTTTTACCTTTTCCCGTGAGCGGGTATTTAACTGTCTCGGAATGGACCGAGGTTTGTCAAGCGGCCTTGGTATAGCACCGGTAGACCGCCTGTCAAGTTTCAGGTCAATCGGAAGTCGTTTGATACTCCAACGGTTAACCGGGTAACCGCGAAGGCCTCTGGTGTGTTGCAGCCCAACACCTCTCCAAAGTGGCCCAAAACCCATCTAAGTCATCTCCATCTTCTCGGTCGTTCGATTACGATCGTGTGGGCGAAAACGGCACTCCATTTGAAGCCTCCTAGCCCCTCCTACCTATAAATATGTGGCTCCTCCCCGAAATTCACGGTTGAACCCTAGCCTCCCTCTTCCTCGCGCCGCCGGACATGTCCATCCCGCGCCGGACATGTCCAGCCTCCACCTCGCTCCGGCCAATGGCGTGATGCCAAGTCACCCCGCCGCCGCCACGAGCCAACCGGACGCCGCCACCTCACCGCCTCTCTCTCTCCTCCCACCGCGCGGCCCGCGGGACCCGGATCGGGCCCGCGCGAGCCCGCGCGCCGCCGCCGCCCGGCTCCCGCCCGAGCTCGCCGCGCAGCTCCCCGCCGCCCCGCGCCGGCGTCCCTCCCCGCGGCTCGCGCCGGCGACCCCGCGCCTCCCCGCCGCTGGCCACTTGCCCCGCCGCCGCCGCAGCGCCTCGCCCCGCCTCGCCGGCGGTCCCCGCGCCTCCCTGACGGCCGCATCTCGCCGGAGCTCACGCGAGCTCGCCGGAGTTCATTCCGGTCAGATCTGGCCCGGGGTGGACCAGATCCACCCATCCATCCGTCCAAACGGCCGCCCCGTCCCCGGATCTCCTCGTCCTGCACCACTTCGTCCCGATTCCCCGAGGTCGTTTTCATCACTAAGTCCCCAGTTTCTTGCATTTTCATGCCCTGTTCAACATGTCATAACTTGCTGTGTACTGCTCCGTTTTGTGCGTGTAATATGGGAAATTGTTCCCCTTGATGAGTACATCATTTCCTCTCATTGCATCATTTTCAGTTGAGCTCATCTTGATGCCCGAAATGCTGTTAGAAGAGGGCTATGTGATGTTAGTTTCAGATCTGTTTCAGTAGATGCACTTTTGTCATTTTTGCCATGATTCATGTGTGCATCCTATGAGCTTGAGTCCTACATGTGTTTTGTAATGTGCCATGCTATATTTCTAGGGGTGTATGGCATCTATTTTTGTGATCTTTGTGGTGACTAGCACAAGCATCCAAACTAGGGATCATAATGTTGCTGATTTTAGAGACTTAGTATTTTCACTAAGTTATTCCCTGCTGTTATTTTTATGCTATGTGTTCATGTTGTTTCAGAGAGATCTATGCCTCTTTTGAGCAAGATCAGTAAGGGTGTTTTGAACATATGGATTTGATCTATCAATCCATGCCTTTGGTTGTAATTATGGAGTGCCATAGCTTGAGTCAATCAAGCTCTACTTTTGCTATAAAATGTTACTGGCAGATTGTTTACATGTTATTCGATTTTGCCAAGCTTGTTGTAATTGATCCTTGCATGGCATGATGTTATTCTTGCCGTGTCTAGCTCCTATGCCATGTCTTCTTGACTGATGTATGATTATTTTATCATGAGAAGACCTGTAGTGAGTGCATCGAGCTAGTAAACATGCCTACTTGTTATCTGTTTTTGACATGTCCAGTTTTATGCTGTCTAAAAACTGTAACGTAACTTGCTTATTTGACATGGGTGTTATTATATTTTTTGGTCCTTTTTGGCTCATGGTCAGTAAATGACTTTTGTTCAATGCTTTGATTAGATCCATGCCATGTGATACTTTGCTATGTCCTGTTCCTGTAGCAGGCTGTTTCCTTGCTCTAAACATGTCATCCTGATGTTAATTTCTGGCATGATAGTATTTTCACTAAGTCTGTGAACCTGTTATCTTTTGCACTTTTGCCATGCTTGTTTGAATCTGTTATTCTGTGATTTAGCCGTAGCTCAATGTTCATCTTTTGTCAAGCATCTTGAGTAGATCACTGTCATATGCTTTGCTTGTATGTTTGGGTGCAGTAGCTTAATTTCTTGTTGCATGCTAAGTGGCATCATGCTGTTAAACGCAGAAATATGTCATTCTTGTTTTGCTTGTCATTTGCAAACCGTGCATCCGATTCCGGTGATCTTTATATCGATTTCAACCGAAATCACCTCACCTTTCCATAGGCATACTTGGTTTTCCAAGATTATGTCTTGTTCATCTTTTCCTTCCGGAGTACGCATATGCATTGCATACCACATCTCGCATATCATGCCATGTTTTGCATCATGTTGCTTACGCATTGCATCGTGATTGATGTGTGTCCCCTTTGCTTGTGTTCTTGCCTTGGGTAGAGCCGGGAGACGAGTATGTGACCAAGGAACCTGTTGAGTACGCTTACGAGGATCAAGCTTTCGACAACTCTGAGAACCTTGCAGGCAAGATGACCATACACTCGAGATCACTTCTATCTTTGCTTGCTAGTTGCTCGCTCTTTTGCTATGCCTATGCTGCGATACCTACCACTTGCTTATCATGCCTCCCATATTGTTAAACCAAGCCTCTAACCCACCTTGTCCTAGCAAACTGTTGTTTGGCTATGTTACCTCTTTGCTCAGCCCCTCTTATAGCGTTGTTAGTTGCAGGTGAAGATGAACTTTGTTCCTTGTTGGAACATGGAGATGTTGTTCCTTGTTGGAACATGTTTACTTGTTGGGATATCACAATATATCTTGTTTAATTAATGCATTTATATACTTGGTAAAGGGTGGAAGGCTCGGCCTTATGCCTGGTGTTTTGTTCCACTCTTGCCGCCCTAGTTTCCGTCATATCGGTATTATGTTCCCGGATTTTGCGTCCCTAACACGGTCGGGTGATTTATGGGACCCCCTTGACAGTTCGCTTTGAATAAAGCTTTTCCAGCAAGGCCCAACCTTGGTTTTACCATTTGCCTCACCTAGCCCTTTTTCCCTTGGGAGTCGCGCTCTCGAGGGTCATCTTTATTTTACCCCCCCGGGCCAGTGCTCGTCGTGAGTGCTGGTCCAAACCGTCAGCCGCCGGTGGCCACCAGGGGCAACTCTGGGTTCGCCTACCGGAAGTTTGGACAATCTGGTGTGCCCTGAGATCGAGATATATGCAGCTCCTATCAGGATTTGTCGGCACATCCGGGCGGCTTTGCTGGACTTGTTTTATTACTGTCGAAATGTCTTGTAGCCGGGATTCCGAGACTGATCGGGTCTTCCTGGGGAGAAGGAATATCCTTCGTTGATCGCGAGAGCTTATAATAAGCTAAGTTGGGACACCCCTGCAGGGTTTGAACTTTCGAAAGCCGTGCCCGCGGTTATGTGGCAGATGGGAATTTGTTAATGTCCGGTTGTAGAAAACCTGAAGTTGATCTTAATTAAAATACACCAACCGCGTGTGTAACCGTGATGGTCTCTTCTCGGCGGAGTCCGGGAAGTGAACACGGTGTTGGAGTTATGCTTGACGTAAGTAGTTTCAGGATCACTTCTTGATCATAGTTGTTCGACCGTGCTTTTGCCTTCTCTTCTCGCTCTCATTTGCGTATGTTAGCCACCATATATGCTAGTCGCTTGCTGGAGCTCCACCTCACTACCCTGTCCTACCTTTAAGCTTAAATAGTCTTGATCTCGCAGGTGTGAGATTGCTGAGTCCCCGTAACTCACAGATACTTCCAAAACCAGTTTGCAGGTGCCGATGAAACCGTGCAGGTGACGCACCCGAGCTAAAGGAGGAGCTCGATGAAGATCTTGTCCTTTGTGTTGTTTCGTTCTAGTTGATCAGTAGTGGAGCCCAGCTGGGGTCGATCAGGGATCTGTGTAGCATTTGGGGTAGTCTTCTTTTATTTTGGTTCCGTAGTCAGACCTTGTTTGTATCTGTTTGATGTAATGCTTTACTCATGTATTGTGTGAAGTGGCGACAGTAAGCCAACTATGTATCTCTTTCCCTTATGTATTACACGGGTTGTGTGAAGATTACCTCACTTGCGACATTGCTTTCAATGCGGTTATGCCTCTAAGTCGTGCTTCGACACGTGGGAGATATAGCCGCATCGAGGGCGTTACAATAGGTTACTTCGGGAAGCCAGAATTCACATTTGGAGAACTTGGCGTATAGCTAGTGCTCTCGTAGCTTTTCCAGCACAAGACGAAGATGTTCAGGATGCTCTTCTTCGTTCTTGGAAAATACCAAGATATCGTCCAGATAAACCACGACGAACTTGTCGAGGTAATCCATGAATATATAGTTCATCAGGCGAGAGAAGGTGGCTGGGGCATTGGTTAAGCCGAAGGACATGACAGTGTACTCGTATGAACCATAACGAGTCACAAAGGCGGTCTTCGGGATATCCTCTTCACGAACACGGATCTGGTGGTAACCCAACCTCAAGTCGAGTTTAGAGAACACTGATGAACTAGCCAGTTGATCATACAGATCGTTGATCCGAGGAAGAGGATACTTGTTCTGAATGGTAGCTTGGTTAATAGGATGGTAGTCTTGGACCAGTCGGTTTGTCCCATCCTTCTTCTTGAAAAAGAGAGAAGGTGCTCCCCAAGGAGAGCAACTCGGACGAATGAAACCATTTTGAAGAGATTTGTCAATTTCTTCCTTAAGCTCAAGGAGTTCATGCGGCGGCATCTTGTAGGGTCGCTTGGCAATAGGAGTGGTGCCTGGTTTCAAGTCGATGACGAATTCGACAGCCCTAGCAGGGGGAATCCCTAGAAGTTCTTCAGGAAAGACGTCGAGGAAGTCACGCACGACGGGAATGTTTTCAATGCCCTCGAGGGGTGCAGCGTTAAATGCATTCAATGCATAGAGCCTTGCCTCGGCATTCTGAACCAGACATGCATTATAGCTTATTATTTCATCAGAAGGGTGTAGCAGATGGACGGTCTTGGTGGCGCAAACGATAGAAGTAGTATGCGCTTTTAACCAATTCATTCCCAGAATGAGATCAATGCTACAGGACTTCAGTACGATGGGAGAGACAAGGAATTACAGTCCTTCGATTTCAACGGGGACGTCGTTGCAAATCATAGAGGTTCGACATTGGCCCACAGGGGTGTGTACTAATAGTGAAGCATTCATGTCTTCGCTTTTAATGCCATGCATGAATGCAAAATCTTCTGACATGAATGAATGCGATGCACCTGTATCGAATAAAACAGATGCAGGTACTGTATTTACGAGGAGTGTACCCATCACGGTAGCAGGCTGGTCTTGAGCTTCGTTCAGATCAACGTGGTTGGCATGAACACGACCATAAGACTTCGCATTGTTGTTGCAGTTCTGGTTGTTTCCACGGCCAGCTGCCGGAAGGGCCAGTTGATTTTGATTGCAATCCCTAGCACGGTGACCTGGTTGGCCACACTTGTAGCACAGGCCATTATTGGGAGTGGGAACAGGAGCATGGGGTGGTGGAGCTGGAAGTCTTGGCTGCCTAGCAGGAGCAGTAGGCAGACGAGGTGCAGCATAGGACTGCCTTGGGGCAGGTGCATTCGGCTGGTACATGCTGTTGGGAATCCATATCTTGCGCTTCTGCGAGGACGGACCCGAAGATGAGCCCGTGTCACGGTTGCGCCTGTGAGAGCTCTGGTATTCCTGCAGACCAGTTTCGACATTGATGGCCTTGTTCACCAAGGTGGCGAAATCAGCAAAGTCGTGCACTAGAAGTGCAAGCTTGATGTCAGCTTGAAGGACGTCACGGAACTTCGCCTGTCTGTGTGCATCAGTTGCAATGTCCTCTTCAGCATAGCGGGACAACTCCAGAAACTCCCGTTGATAAGCTTCAACAGTTTTGTTGCCTTGGATGAGGTTGCGGAACTCATGCTTCTTCCGGTCCATGACTCCCTGAGGAATGAAGCGGGCACGGAAAGCAGCTTGGAAGTCTGGCCAGGTGATGATTGTTCCAACTGGTAGAGTACGCCTGTGGCTGTCCCACCATTGAGCTGCGGGTCCCTTCAGGAAGAAGGAAGAAAACGTGACAAAGCTGGCAGGGGCATCATCAGCAGACTCCATCTCATAGGTGATGTCACGGAGCCAGTCATCAGCGTCCAGAGGCTGAGTTGAACTGCGGTACACAGTTGGGTTCAGGCGCATGAAATCATGCAGAGTTACTGTGTTTGGCTGCTGGTTCATATTGGGGCGAGGAAACTGAGCCATCATGTTCTCCATGAACTGGCGATTCATCTCAAGCTGTTGGATCATACCAGCCATGTACTCAGGCGGTGGTGGGAAGTTGCCACCACGACCACAACCACCTGGTCTAACCATCCTACTAATATATAACAGGGGTAGTTCAGCATTTGAGAATATTTGCAAAGACAAGAATCATTCAAGATGAAACATGCATAATGAAAGCAGCACGATAGATACCACATAATAGTCGGCACATCTTACAAAAGAGATCATGCATAGGGTTCGGTACACAGAGTTCAGTACATAGACTAAGACATCATAGGCGGCGCGCAGGCTCGCGGCGAATGCATCTAATACTGTTAAACAAGCCTACACCAGTCCCATGCGACACTACGGAGGCAGGTGTAGCCTGAAAGCTGGTAGTGTGGCAACGGGTACACCATGTCAGAAACCTGGGGTCCGCGGGTGCTCTGGTGCTGAACCCGACGCTCAGGCGGCAGAAGTGGACCAAGTGCGGGAGAGTAGCCTCACACCTCTGGCCAACCGACACCCTGGGGCATCACGGTCCTGGCTGGGTAGATAGCAGAACGCGGCAGCTCCCCAGATCCGACAAAGGGGTGCAACATCGTCAAAGCATGGTAGAGGTGCTGACGAGTGGTGTACAACTCGTGGCGAAGAGCTCGGTTAGCTCGATCCAGCCCATCAGCATGCAGAACCAGGTTCTGATGGTAGAAGGGCTCGCGGGTGACAGTGGAGTAGGCAGCAGTGTAGTAGCCCTCCGCACCAATATCAGACGCAATAGCAATGTGCCTGAAGGGGGAGGTGTCCAACTCCCGGTACTCCCAACGAAGGCGTGTCAGAGTAGCATAGGCAGCATCGTGAACTGCCATATCGATGGTCACTCCAACACCATAAGCGGTGTGCAGCACAGTAGTGGAGTCATACTCCTGAGAGTAGAGGTGGACGGTGGCACGATACTGCTCCTGGTTAAAGTCCTGATACTCCTCGGTGACGGTGTACTCGGGGTGCCAGCAATAACCCAGATAGGTCATCATCTCTGCTAGCACGGCCGGTGATCCCGAGGCACCAATGGCCACTGTGTGGCGCACGACTTGCCTCGTGGGTTCCATCTGAAAACAAAGATGTTTCAAAGGAGTCAAATGACAGTGTGGAAATTGTGCAAAACACTATACTAAGGAATAACTATGGCTTTTATCCAACTTTGGGGTGAATGTCGTCACGGGATCCTAGTGTCAAAGTTAGTAAATTCCTTTAACCCGAGTAGAAGAGAGTTTAGAGTCCCAGAGTAAAGGTCGAGGAGTAAAAGATCCTAGTATCACCCGATGGCGACGTGGGCCCATAAGGCACACAGCCAAGTTAGTAAAAGTTTTTTCAATGTCTAGACTCGACTTCGGCCAAGGAGTGTGGAAGGGGGATTCCTACAGGCAGTCGGCTCTGATACCAACTTGTGACGCCCCCGATTCAATCGTACACTAATCATGCACGCAAATGTGTACGATCAAGATCAGGGACTCAGGGGAAGATATCACAACACAACTCTACAAATAAAATAAGTCATACAAGCATCATAATACAAGCCAGGGGCCTCGAGGGCTCGAATACAAGTGCTCGATCATAGACGAGTCAGCGGAAGCAACAATATCTGAGTACAGACATAAGTTAAACAAGTTTGCCTTAAGAAGGCTAGCACAAACTGGGATACAGATCGAAAGAGGCGCAGGCCTCCTGCCTGGGATCCTCCTAACTACTCCTGGTCGTCGTCAGCGGGCTGCACATAGTAGTAGGCACCTCTAGTGTAGTAGGAGTCGTCGTCGAAGGTGGCTTCTGGATCCTGGGCTCCAACGTCTGGTCGCAGCAATCGGGTAGAGAAATGGGAAAAAGGGGGAACAAGGCAACCGTGAGTACTCATCCAAAGTACTCGCAAGCAAGGAGCTACACTACATATGCATGGATATATGTGTAAGGGGCCATATCAGTGGACTGAACTGCAGAATGCCAGAGTGAGAGGGGGATATCTAATCCTGTCGAAGACTACGCTTCTGGCAGCCTCCGTCTTGCAGCATATAGAAGAGAGTAGAATGAAGTCCTCCAAGTAGCATCGCATAGCATAATCCTACCCGGCGATCCCCTCCTCGATGCCCTGTTGGAGAGCAATCACCGGGTGGTATCTGGCACTTGGAAGGGTGTGTTTTATTAAGTATCCGGTTCTAGTTGTCATAAGGTCAAGGTACAACTCCAGGTCGTCCTTTTACCGAGGGACACGGCTATTCGAATAGATAAACTTCCCTGCAGGGGTGCACCACATAGCCCAACACGCTTGATCCCATTTGGCCGGACACACTTTCCTGGGTCATGCCCGGCCTCGGAAGATCAACACGTCGCAGCCCCACCTAGGCACAACAGAGAGGCCAGCACGCCGGTCTAAACCTAAGCGCGCAGGGGTCTGGGCCCATCGCCCTGAGCACACCTGCACGTTGCGAGGGCGACCGGAAGCAGAACTAGCCCCCTTAATACAAGAGCAGGCTTACGTTCCAATCTGGCGCGCGCCGCTCAGTCGCTGACGTCACGAAGGCTTCGGCTGATACCACGACGCCGGGATACTCATAACTACTCCCGCGTAGATGGTAGTGCGTATAGACCAAATGGCCAGACTCAGATCAAATACCCAGATCTCATTAAGCGTGTTAAGTATCCATGAACGCCGACAGGGCCAGGCCCATCTCTCTCCTAGGTGACCTCAACCTGCCCTGTCGCTCCGCCACAAAGATCCACTCGCGGGTACTCCTACGAGTCGACCCGTCTTTGTTCACCACATGTATCATGTATAAAATTTAGTATATACCCGTGATCACCTCCCAAGTGATCACGACCCGATAGTATAGCACAGCAGACGGGCAAGAATGTAGGGCCACTGATGGTAAACTAGCATCCTAAACTAAGCAGGTAGGATTGCAGGTAAAGGTATCAACAGTAGTAACAAGGACAGGCTATGCATTGGGTAACTTTCATGTTGAAAATAATTTAATCCGAGTTACGGTTTATTTAATGTGATGTTATAAAGTTTTAAATCATTTTTAGAATTTATTTAATTTATTTAATTCAACATTATCCAGAATAGTGCACGCTGACGTCAGCATGACGTCACCATGACGTCAGCAGTCAACAGGGGTGTTGACTGGTCAAACTGACGTGTGGGTCCAGTGGGACCCACCTGTCATTCTTTGATTAGGTTAATTAGGGTTTAACTAACTAATTACTGTTTTGATTAAACGAACAGTTAATTAGGTTAATCTAATTATGATTAATTAACTTAATTAATTCATTAATTAATTAATATTTTAATTATTATATTTATTATTTATTTTCCTTTTTTTAATCTCTTTTTTTATTAAACATTCTTAGGGGCTGGGCCCCGACTGTCATTGGGCCAGGGCCTTAGCGAGTGTGGGGTTTACGGGTGTCGGGCATGGCACCAGCCCGTTTGGGCGCACGCCCCGGTCAACGGTGGGGGAACGAGGCGCCAACGCTGGGCGATGAACGGGAGCCGACCGGGAACGGCACCGGCGAGGCCGTGCGAGGGGGGTTCGGGCTGCGCGCAGCGCAGGGGAGGCAGTGCAGCGGCGAGAGCCGCGGCGGGAGGACGGGGCGCGACGGGCGCGGTGTGAGCGAGGGGACCATGGGTCTTCTCTTTTTTTTTGTTTATTACTCTTTTCTGTTTTAAGTCATTCTAAAATATTTAGGCATTTTATAAAATTGTGTTTATTACACCATATTGACTTATGTAAAATATGTATCTCCCGAACATTTTTGTTTTAAATTTTGAAAACTTTTATTGTTTGACTTTATTTAAATTTTGAATTTTGAACGGGGTTTGAATTAGTGCGAGGATAGCAACAGTAATCGAGGTGTCATGGCATGATTAACGTGGGATTACTGTAGCAAGATTATCCGGGCATTACACCATACTTTGTTTTCATACATGGATCCTATCCCGGATTGCATGGCTTCTAGCCATTTGTTGGAATCTGGGCCCGCCATCGCTTCTTCATAGTTCGAAGGTTCACCGTTGTCTAACAACATGATTTCCAGGACAGGGTTGCCGTACCACTCTGGTGCGGAACGTGTCCTTGTGGACCTACGAAGTTCAGTAGTAACTTGATCTGAAGTTTCATGATCATCATCATTAACCTCCTCTCTAACCGGTGGAGGCACCACAGAAACATTTTCTTGAGCTACGCTACTCTCCAGTTCAAGAGGTAATACTTCATCAAGTTCCACTTTCCTCCCACTTACTTCTTTCGAGAGAAACTCTTTCTCCAGAAAGGGTCCGTTCTTGGCAACAAAGATCTTGCCTTCGGATCTTAGGTAGAAGGTATACCCAATGGTTTCCTTAGGGTATCCTATGAATACGCATTTTTCCGACTTGGGTTCGAGCTTTTCAGGTTGAAGTTTCTTGACATAAGCATCGCATCCCCAAACTTTTAGAAACGACAACTTAGGTTTCTTCCCAAACCATAATTCATACGGTGTCGTCTCAACGGATTTAGACGGTGCCCTATTTAAAGTGAATGTAGCTGTCTCTAGAGCGTACCCCCAAAATGATAGCGGTAAATCAGTAAGAGACATCATAGATCGCACCATATCCAATAGAGTGCGATTACGACGTTCGGACACACCGTTACGTTGAGGTGTTCCAGGCAGCGTGATTTGTGAAACGATTCCACATTTCCTTAAGTGTGTGCCAAATTCGTGACTTAAATATTCTCCTCCACGATCTGATCGTAATAACTTTATTTTTTGGTCACGTTGATTCTCTACCTCATTCTGAAATTCCTTGAACTTTTCAAAGGTCATCAAGTAGACATACCCATATCTACTCAAGTCATCAGTAAGAGTGAGAACATAACGATATCCTCCGCAAGCCTCAACACTCATTGGACCGCACACATCAATATGTATGATTTCCAATAAGTTGGTTGCTCGCTCCATTGTTCCGAAGAACGGAGTCTTGGTCATTTTGCCCATTAGGCATGGTTCGCATGTGCCAAATGATTCATAATCGAGAGACTCTAAAAGTCCATCAGCATGGAGCTTCTTCATGCGCTTGACACAAATGTGACCAAGGCGGCAGTGCCACAAGTATGTGGGACTATCGCTATCAACTTTACATCTTTTGGCATTCACACTATGAATATGTGTAACATCACGTACGAGATTCATTAAGAATAAACCATTGACCATCGGAGCATGACCATAAAACATATCACTCATATAAATAGAACAACCATTATTCTCGGATTTAAATGAGTAGCCATCTCGTATTAAACGAGATCCAAATACAATGTTCATGCTCAAACTTGGCACTAAATAACAATTATTGAGGTTTAAAACTAATCCTGTAGGTAAATGTAGAGGTAGCGTGCCGACGACGATCACATCGACCTTGGAACCATTCCCGACGCGCATCGTCACCTCGTCCTTCGCCAGTCTCTGCTTATTCCACAGCTCCTGCTTTGAGTTACAAATATGAGCAACGGCACCGGTATCAAATACCCATGAGCTACCATGAGCACTGGTAAGGTACACATCAATTACATGTATATCACATATACCTTTAGTGTTGCCGGCCTTCTTGTCCGCTAAGTATTTGGGGGCAGTTCCGCTTCCAGTGGCCCTTCCCTTTGCAATAAAAGCACTCCGTCTCAGGCTTGGGTCCATGCTTTGACTTCTTCCTGGCAACTTGCTTACCGGGCACGGCAACATCCTTGCCGTCCTTCTTGAAGTTCTTCTTACCCTTGCCTTTCTTGAACTTGGTGGTTTTATTGACCATCAACACTTCATGTTCCTTTTTGATTTCTACCTCCGCTGATTTCAGCATAGCAAATACCTCAGGAATGGTCTTTTCCATCCCCTGCATATTGTAGTTCATCACAAAGCTCTTGTAGCTAGGTGGGAGCGACTGAAGGATTCTGTCAATGACCGCCTCTTCTGGGAGGTTAATCTCCAGCTGAGTCAAGCGGTTGTGTAACCCAGACATCTTGAGTATGTGTTCACTGACAGAACTATTTTCCTCCATCTTACAACTGTAGAATTTGTCGGAGACTTCATATCTCTCGACCCGGGCATGAGCTTGGAAAACCATTTTCAGCTCTTCGAACATCTCATATGCTCCGTGTTGCTCAAAACGCTTTTGGAGCCCCGGTTCTAAGCTGTAAAGCATGCCGCACTGAACGAGGAAGTAATCATCAGCACGCTGCTGCCAAGCGTTCATAACGTCTTGGTTCTCTGGGATGGGTGCTTCACCTAGCGGTGCTTCTAGGACATATTGTTTCCTGGCAGCTATGAGGATGATCCTCAGGTTCCGGACCCAGTCTGTATAGTTGCTGCCATCATCTTTCAGCTTGGTTTTCTCTAGGAACGCGTTGAAGTTGAGGTTGACATTAGCGTGGGCCATTTGATCTACAAGACATATTGCAAAGTTTATTTAGACTAAGTTCATGATAATTAAGTTCATCTAATCAAATTATATAATGAACTCCCACTCAGATTAGACATCCCTCTAGTCATCTAAGTGAAACATGATCCGACTCGACTAGGCCGTGTCCGATCATCACGTGAGACGGACTAGTCATCATCGGTGAACATCTCCATGTTGATCGTATCTTTCATATGACTCATGTTCGACCTTTCGGTCTCTTGTGTTCCGAGGCCATGTCTGTACATGCTAGGCTCGTCAAGTTAACCTAAGTGTTTGCATGTGTAAATCTGTCTTACACCCGTTGTATGTGAACGTTGGAATCTATCACACCCGATCATCACGTGGTGCTTCGAAACAATGAACTGTCGCAACGGTGCACAGTTAGGGGGAACACTTTCTTGAAATTATTATGAGGGATCATCTTATTTACTACTGTCGATCTAAGTAAACAAGATGCAAAAACATGATAAACATCACATGCAATCAAATAATAATAGTGACATGATATGGCCAATATCATATAGCTCCTTGATCTCCATCTTGGGGCTCCATGATCATCTTGTCACCGGCATGACACCATGATCTCCATCATCGTGTCTCCATGAAGTTGCTCGCCAACTATTACTTCTACTATTACGGCTAACACGGTTAGCTATAAAGTAAAGTAATTTACATGGCGTTTCTCAATGACACGCAGGTCATACAAAAAATAAAGACAACTCCTATGGCTCCTGCCGGTTGTCATACTCATCGACATGCAAGTCATGATTCCTATTACGTGAACATGATCTCATACATCACATATATATCATTCATCATTCATCACAACTTTGGCCATATCACATCACAAAACATTTGCTGCAAAAACAAGTTAGACGTTCTCTAATTGTTGTTGCAAGTTTTACGTGGCTGCAATTGGGTTCTAGCAAGAACGTTTTCTTACCTACGTAAAAGCCACAACGTGATTTGTCAACTTCTATTTACCCTTCATAAGGACCCTTTTCGTCGAATCCGCTCCAACTAAAGTGGGAGAGACAGACACCCGCCAGCCACCTTATGCAACTAGTGCATGTTAGTCGGTGAAACCGGTCTCACCTAAGCGTACGTGTAAGGTTGGTCCGGGCCGCTTCATCCCACAATACCGCTGAAGCAAAATAAGACTAATAACGGCAAGAGAGTTGACAACATCTACGCCCACAAAAAATTGTGTTCTACTCGTGCAAAGAGAACTACGCATAGACCTAGCTCTGATACCACTGTTGGGGAACGTTGCAGAAAACAAAAATTTTCCTACGGTTTCACCAAGATCCACCGATGAGTTCATCTAGCAACGAGTGATCGGATACATCTACATACCTTTGTAGATCGCAAGCGGAAGCGTTCACTAGAACGTGTATGATGGAGTCATACTCGCCGTGATTAAAATCACCGATGACCAAGTGCCGAACGGACGGCACCTCCGGGTTCAACACACGTACGGAGCGGATGACGTATCCTCCTTCTTGATCCAGCAAGGGGGAAGGAGAGATTGATGAAGATCCAGCAGCACGACGACGTGGTGGTGGATGCAGCAGTCACCGCAGCAGGGCTTCGCCGAGCTTCTGCGAGAGAGAGAGAGAGAGGGAGAGAGAGAGGTGTAGCAGGGGAGAGGGAGGCGCCAAAGCTTCAGGGTGCCGCTGCCCCTCCCTCCCCTCCTTTTATATAGGCCCCTTGGGGGGGCGCCAGCCCTGGAGATCCCATCTCCCAAGGGGGGTGGAGTACCCCACAAGGCAAGTTGGGCGCCCCCCCAACCTAGGGTTTCAACCCTAGGCGCAGGGGGATGGGCCAAGGGGGCGCACCAGCCCACTATGGGCTGGTTCCCCTCCCCACTTCAGCCCATGGGGCCCTCCGGGATGGGTGGCCCCACCCGGTGGACTCCCGGGACCCATTCGGTGCTCCCGGTACAATACCGATGACCCTGAATTCTCCCGATGGCCGAAACTGCACTTCCTATATATGATTCTTTACCTCCGGACCATTCCGGAACTCCTCGTGACGTCCGGGATCTCACCCGGGACTCCGAACAACTTTCGGATTACTGCATACTTATCTCTATACAACCCTAGCGTCACCGAACCTTAAGTGTGTAGACCCTACGGGTTCGGGAGACACGTAGACATGACCGAGACAGCTCTCCGGCCAATAACCAACAGCGGGATCTGGATACCCATGGTGGCTCCCACATGCTCCTCGATGATCTCATCGGATGAACCACGATGTCGAGGATTCAAGCAACCCCGTATACAATTCCCTTTGTCAATCGGTATTTTACTTGCCCGAGATCGTCGGTATCCCAATACCTCGTTCAATCTCGTTACCGGCAGGTCACTTTACTCGTACCGTAATGCATGATCCCATGATCAAACACTTTGATCACATTGAGCTCATTATGATGATGCATTACCGAGTGGGCCCAGTGATACCTCCGTTATATGGAGTGACAAATCCCAGTCTCGATCCGTATCAACCCAACAAACACTTTCGGAGATACCCGCAGTATACCTTTATAGTCACCCAGTTACGTTGTGACGTTTGGCACACCCAAAGTACCCTTATGGTATCCGGGAGTTATACGATCTCATGGTCTAAGGAAAAGATACTTGACATTGGAAAAGCTCTAGCAAACGAACTACACGATCTTGTGCTATGCTTAGAATTGGGCCTTGTCCATCATATCATTCTCCTAATGATGTGATCTCGTTATCAATGACATCCAATGTCCATAGTCAGGAAACCATGACTATCTGTTGATTAACGAGCTAGTCAACTAGAGGCTTACTAGGGACATGTTGGTGTCTATGTATTCACACATGTATTACGATTTCCGGATAACACAATTATAGCATGAATAAAAGACAATTATCATGAACAAGGAAATATAATAATAATCCTTTTATTATTGCCTCTAGGGCATATTTCCAAAATTTGTCAATGCCTCACTCTCCTCCACATAAGGAGTACTACTTGCTATGCATGCATGCGGTGGGCAACTGGCGTTTTGAGGGGCCAGGGCGGTGAGAGCAGGCTCCAAAAGCGGTCCAGACTCCAGCATAATTTTTGTTTTTACAGTATTTCTTTCTCCATTGACAGGTAGGCCCGCGTAGATAGATAAAGAACACGAGCTGATGAGGCGCATGCGTACTGTTTGACTGGTCAACCAGACAAATACAGAGCTATACGCTGAGACAGTGACCGTATAATCACCATATCTCGTATACAATGATCAAAGTGAGCTATCGAGACAAGTTCGATGACCGCCAATGCATTTTACTTGGTAATAAATGACCAGGATTGAAGGGGAATCCAAATTTTCTTCGTCTTCTGTCCTTGAGCTCTTGACAAACCAATGCACTATACAGTTGTCCGGCCACTCCACCCCAGAGCTCTCACCAAGCGTCGTTCATGCCACTGCGCCGCACACTAACTGGTAAGGTAGTGATGGCATCCCGCCGCGCCGAGTTCCTCGCCGCCCACGACCGCACACAAAATGGTAGGGAAGCGATGGCATCCCGTCGTGCCGAGTTCATCGCCGCTCGCGACCTCACAACTATGTGGGAGGAATTTGAAGATGCCAAGGCTGAATGGGCGGTAGAGCAAGAGGCGGCCAAAGCCGCACAGAGGGAGCGGAAAAGTCAGAAAGCACTCAAGAAAAGAGAGCCCCCCCGCCGCAAGAAATAAAAAGGACGCATGCGCTGCTGCAGAGAGGTCGGCGGAGATCCAAGCACGATGGGGTGTCGCCGACAAAGCCGGGAAGGAGAACGACGACGTCTGGCCAGCATGTGAGAAGTAGTAGTACTAGTAGTTAGTGTGTGTGTCTGTGTCTAAGTACGAGCATGTACCAGTACTACTAGTTACTACTGTAGTTTTTAGAGCAAATTACCAGTACATTAGCCTAGACTAAATGGAAAAATTCCTATCCTAAGCATCAAATGGCATCTCTTTCTCTATAGGAATTGAGATGCATGTCATCTCACTTCTTATGATTTTCATATTCCTATCCTATGAACGAAAGGAGGCCTCTATTGGAGTAACTACTGTAGCTAGCAGTACTGCTGGTACATTAGTTTTCTTCAAGAAGCGGAATTCAACGAAGTCATGATGGTTCCTTCATCCAAGCAACTTCAAAGTGGGAAGTGGGCATGTGATTTGACGGCTCATTAGTCATTGTTACTACGGCGCGACGACCTGGGTGACTCTCCCTTGGAGTCCTGCGTGCATGGCAAGTGGACCAGGATGGTCGACGTCCCACATGTTGGCGATCGGAAGTATTCTTTCCGATATCGAGGAGCAAGGAAACCGCGTGGTATAGTATCACTGCTGATTGGTTCGCAAAAAAATAGTATCACTGTCGATTTATAATTATTTTTTATTTCTGATGAATGCTAGCGTTTCAACTCTTACGACGAAGGGTGCCAAAACATGGCACGTGCTGGATGTCCCACACATCAGCGAAAGGAGTGGGACATGAACAACGTGGTAGTGCCCAGCGTAAAAAAACAGCATGGTTGAGCGTCTCCACTTCTTCCACTTCTGGGTCGGAGACCACACGTAGTAGTACTTAGTGGTATGAACGATACAAAGTGCGACCTGGAGAGAAATACACGTCTAGTTGGAAGGTCTCGGGGCATACACGTAAACAAATATAAAAGTTAATATGTGCCTCCAACTAATATAGTAGTAGTAGAGTACTTAGGCACGTACTCCATAACATCACCGTGCATTGCACGTATAACATTTAGTGGTAGTACGTAGTACGAGAAAAATGCCGCCCAAGAGTTCCCTTCTCGATCTACTTTTGGGTGTTTGGTAGAGTGTATGGAGGGTGCATGAGTCCACACTAGTTTAGCACAAATACACTAGAAGCATGCATGAAGAGAGCATGCATGAAGAGGGCTGTTGAGTTGAGCATGCATGAAGAGGGAACAACTATGCTGAGATAAGAACGCAACCAAACACACCCTATATTCCACACATGTTCATACCATTTGTGCCTTTCTACTTCACTTACTGCGCTACATTACTCAGGTTCGTACGTCCACTCCTGGGTACATGTCCGTCTCGTAGTTCCAGTCCCACGTTTTCTTCATATAGATGGAACGATCCTTCCATAACACGTGCACCTTGATGCTAGATGTCTCGCGTGTTGGCAAAAGGATGAACAAAGCTCACGTAAAAAAAATAGAGTGGAAGAACATAGATTCCGGACGACCAAGAAGGAGCAAGGAACCTCGTGGTGGAGCGTCTGCACTCATAATATTTAATATTATTCAGCGATATAAAATTAACCAATCATCTCCACAGTGGACTAGAAGAGTACGAAACACGGTAGCCCAGTGTAGTTACATCATACTAGTACATGGCTAACCCACGCTATCATCATATTTCTTGGCTTCCGTGCGACACCTATCTCTAGTAATCCACCAGCATGTATCGCTTCTCCTTCCTCGTCTCTATAAAAGTGCGGCGGGATGGCGTTTCTGCCGTCTATTGAGTTCGGTTAACTATCACATGTTAGCGACATGCCAAGAGCATTCTAAAAAAATTCCTTTCACGTTCCGATTTCAAAAAGAAAAAATCCTTTCACGTACGAATTTGCCTGTATGCTTTGAGCAACTTGCATGTCCTATACTACTCCTGTTTGATACTCTAACTTAGCTAGAGGTTAGACTAAATCATGACTAACCCTGAACGAACTGTGTTTGGGTGACAGGGTTAGATTGACAATAAATGCACTTCATGGAGAGAGAAAAGTGATTTTTCAGTCCTCCCAATGAGAACTATCTCCAGTTAGCACCTCTTGGGTGGGATAGTTTTTTTGGTGGGTTCGGTGCAACTTGCTCCAATTTAAACCCTCATGCTATTTGAGCCCCAACTAGCTCAAACTAACTCTAACCCATGGATCCAAACAGGGCCTATGGCCAGTCTCGACGCGGAGCAGTCGCGTGCACCGGGAAGCGGCACTCTCTCGGCCGTCGCGCCACTTCAAAGCCGGCGCCAGTGAGAGGTCGCCTCCGCTCTGGCCGGGCATTAATGCGGCACTGACGCTCCAGGGCGACGCTGACCGTATCACGCGGGAAGCGCGCGCTGGCAAGGGAGTATAGGTTTTGAACTGTTTCAGGTGTAGTACTGGTAGTTTGCAAAACTACTCAATTATTGCACTCAGTTTCCTAAGAAATTGTGGTAAAAAACGTTACTACACAGCCCGCTTCCCTTCTCCTTCCTCTTCCACCGCCCGCGCACGTCCGTAGGAAGCGACCGGTCAACCCTTATATAGGAGTGCTAGCACAAAAAGATGCATGCATGACCACTAAAATTTCCATATTAAAGCGCTGCTCCGGCGGGAGTATGGCGTATGTTGTTACCTTCGGCCGGCCCATGGCTATCGGGCGACGGCGAACAGAGGAGAGGCGGCGGGAGGGGAATGAATGCAACTACTGTTTAGGTTCGCCTTCCGGCTTAAATAAATGTGCAGCATCACGTGTACCCGTGGGTGCACAAATTGTAACATATGTGTCTGCTTAAGTGGGCGTCACGTAACTAGTGTGTGTGTGTGTGAGAGACAGATTCTGAGAGACAGAGTGCGTGTGTGCGACTCTACTCTTCGGACATGTACTCAACCTTCTGCAGCGGGATATAAGTATAATGGTATTTACTTTAGCTAGTGATTTACGTGGCCTTGTTAACGTGGTTGTGTCAAAAAAATGTCACTTCCTTCTCGTGATTTGCGTTATATCATTACAAGCCAGATTCTCGTGCATTGCACGGAACATCAATATGCATTTTTTTACAAAACACCTGTTGTGATTGACCCATGCAGGAGTAATCCCATGTGTAAAAACTAATGATATCTCGAGAATTTTATCTGAAAACTGGTATCTCGAGAATGTCATCGAAAAAAATGAAAGATGAGAGATAAGGCGAGGAGGAGTGGAGCGTGGTGGTGACTGGTGGTCGGAATGGGCGGAGGCATGGGGATGGACGGCGCAGGCAGGCGGCAGCGGCCACCATGCATGCTAGATTGTTCCAGAGACTTATTCCTTTTTTAATTGCTGAGCAATGAGGTTGCGGGAGATAATGATGTGGAGAGAGGTGCGGGTATCTTTTGTAAAATTATCATAGTTTGCTTTCTATCCTCAGATATAGATCATACGGTCTGTATTACAAGATGGCAGGCACACCATCACCGCCAACTCATTTTTTATAAGGGTACAAATGATAAGTTTGCTAACTACTAAAGTAAAGTGGAATTTGTCCATGTTATGCAAGTAAATAAAGGTGATTATTTATCATACGGGTAAGGTTGGATGAAGGGTGGTAAGAACAAATGCTCCACCTAGAGCATGTGTGTGTGAGATGGAGTCTTAGTGTGTGTGGTGTGTGTGTGTGTGTGAGAGAGAGAGAGAGAGAGGAGAGAGAGAGAGAGGTGGAGTCTTAGTTTGTGTGTGTGTGAGAGAGAGAGAGAGATGGAGTCTTAGTGTGTGTGTGGGGGGGTGTGCGTGCGTGCGTGTTTGTGTGTGTGTGTGTGAGAGAGAGAGAGAGATGGAGTCTTAGTGTGCGTGCGGGTGGTGCGTGTGTGTGTGTGTGTGCGTGTGTGTGTGTCGCGGGGTCCTATGTGGCGGATGTAATTTAAGTGTGCATGGCTTCATCATAGAGAGGTGATGTGTATGGCAGAGGCCACCAACGATGGGGTGCGAGAAAGAAAATGCCCGTAGAGAGGGAAGAGAAGGTGTGTGCGCATGAGAGGAGTCGACATCAAGAGAACGTGTTTGTCGGAGAGACACCGAGGAAGACTATTATATATCGATGGTGCATGTAGGCGGGAATTAAACAAAGTGATGGTCTTATTGGCTTCGGGGATATAGGGGAAGGGTGAGAGGCGGGGGGTAGCTAGAAGGAGATTGTTAAGTGTGAGTGTGTGGTTTACCCATCCAGAGGGAAGTTATGTGCACAAAAGAGGAGAACAATTCGATGTGGCGTTAGGATTGAGGGTAATTAACTACGTATGGAGACATAGAGACCTTGAACGTGCATGTGTGAGAGGTATACATGTATACGTGGGATGTGTGTGTGTGCGCGCGCACAGGATCAAGATAAAAGAAAGAAGACATAAGTCATAAGATCAACGACATGGGAGAGACGGATCGGTATGACAATATGCATGCATGTGAGAATGCAGGGAAGAAGGCCCGGCAATTGAGCATGTGTTTTTGTCTTTAAGAGATAGTGGCGTGGGCTGGAGCATGCATCTATGGCAAGCAGAGGGAGTGAGGCGCAACGATTGTGCAAAAGAGACTAACCTATAAATGCATATGTATGGTGAGACATATATAGTGTGGGTGATAGGAAGCAAGACTCCCTGCGAGAAAGAAATGTTGACGGAGAAACTACAGATAGATACAGAGAAAAAGATGCTAGCTAGAGAGACATCCGCTAGTTTGGGTGTTGGAGATGACCGTCGGGTGGTTCAAAGGGTGAAGTTATATATGTGTGTGAGAGGGCACTTGACTGCATGTAGAGAGAAACATATGTAGTGTGCGTGATAGGAATCAAGAGTGAGGGCAAGAAAGAAGGTTGATGGAGAAACAGATAAATAGAAAGATAAAGATGCTAGCTAGTGTGCGTTAGAGATAGGAGTCGAGTGGATCAGAAGGTTGGGTTATGTGTGTGGGTGTGAGAGAGATAGAGAGAGGGTGTATCTGAGTCACATACAAACAGATATCAGAGAGAAATGAGATCCAGAGAGACGGAGTTTTGTGTCTACGAGAGAGAAAGATATTTCACAATGAGAGTGATAGCTAGAGAGACATACGAGGGAACGCAAGATATCTCTAGGGAGAGAGGGTGTGTGTAAACGACATACAAGAGAACAATGGAGAAATATGAGACCCTGGGAGACAGAGTTTGTGTTTGTGTGTGAGAAAGAGATATTGAAGAGGAAGAGTCGTAGGTTCTCATATCTAAGGAGTGAAAGACAGCTCTGTATGAGGGATGTGCGAGTGGCACACATGGGAATAGTAGAGAGAAATGAGACCCCGGGAGACAAAGTTTTTTGTTTGTGTGAGAGAAAGAGATTCCACATGGAGAATCATAGTTAGAGGCACATAGTAGGGAGCGAGATATACTTAGAGAGAGATAGAGTGATGAAGGTCGAGGGAGAGAGTACCGTTAGTGTGTTACGAAGATAAAAGATCATTCTCGACATACATGTAGCACGAGAGATACCTGAGACACGATAAACGCGTATAGGTCCAGAGAGATAGTCCTATATAAGTGATAGCTATATGAGACGAATATCTGGATTAAAGAGGATTCAAATATTTAAACTGGATATCACGACATCGATAATATCATAACGCAAATTGGTGTATCAAACATGCATATTCGTTTGAATTTGGGCACATGTGTAATGTTATATAGTTTATCAATATTGGTGATCCATAGATTCTTCAATTACAAACAATGCATGGTTTATATGCAATTAATGTCTAAACGGGATTACACTATATGTTGCGTGTGTGAAACACATTATACATGTTTGAGAAGTAAAAAAACCCGCATGAAACACACATTAATTGGAGACAGTTAGCGAGGAATGCATACGTTGGATTTCAACATAAAGTGGTTTCAATTATTTGAAAATCCAAATTGATGGATACAACCTTATGAATCTGAGATCATGCCATTTGTAAACCATATTTATGTATAAATGGTGTTGTGCTTTTGAAAGTATATATAAAAAATGATGTATATAGAATGTAATTCCAATTGAAATGGATCCCGCCCGAAAAAATAGAATACAAACGGGATTCGAATTGAGTTGGCACGGTAAACGTGCACTCTGCAAAATTTGAACGAAGCGGGGAAATTCGCAGTAACCGCCCGTAACCAAAATCTGCGAGATGGAAATCACTACTGCCTATCCCTGCCACGCAAAGCCTATCTGCTGGATTTCTATAGGTTTCGATAGGGGTAGGTTTGTAATTTCACCCAAACGTGACGTAACTGCCTCTCACCCGGATTCATACACAGTGGGAGCCAAAACATAGTGTGTCCTCGACCGAAATTGGCTCCCTCTCCGATTCATATTCATACATGGTGGGCGCCAAAAACAAACTCTCGTCGACAAATATTTGGTGTATGCGAGATTACCGTCCTATCCCCAACCGACTAATGTTGCTGTGATGTAGTAGAAATTTGAAACGGGGGCTAAGTTTGTAAATTTCCTCGCATTCGAGACAAGCGCGCCCTGAATACATGGTTCCCCCCTTCCTCTCTACCTCCCTTTTCCCCATTTGTACTCCGTGGGTGCCAAAACACCCTCTCCAACCCACCCTCCTCCGTCCATCACCCCATCCACCGCCGTCTCCTCCACCATGCCGGAGCTGATACCCCGACGCCGCCGTCCATTACAAGAGATCGACCTTTCTCATCCACGGCTTCGGACCGGGATCCTTGCATCCCATCCTCTCGCTTCATCCCCGCTGTCGTCCACCTTGTCGGCGCCGCTCCTACAATCGTCTCGTCCACCACGCCCCGCCGCCACCGTCTACCCTCCTAGATCTGCTTCCATGTTGCTGACAGCCATCGCTACCGTAAGACCATCAAATTCTCAGCAGATGCGTACACGGCGCCACACTAGAGGCGGTACTCTTTCGTATCTTCTCAACTTATTTATCGCAGCAAGAAAATATATCGCCACTGCTTTACTCTGATTTCTTGTCTTGGTTGCGAAGTTGCCTTTGTCCGGTTTACACCTTCAGATCCGCCATGGCACGCTCAACACTATACTCCCAATGCTTACGGTTTTCCCCTTTTATATTCCACACTAGTTAAATCCCAGTAGACTAAATTTCAAAATTGGGTCAGTCGATTTTTCAGAGCTCGCCGGTGCGATAGAATGGGCTCGGGTGGTTGTGGGGCCTCGCCTAACGAAGAAAACTCGACGCGGGTGGGGGTTGGGGCGGGGTGGGGTGGGGGTGGCGGAGGAACACAGGCGGTGGGGGCCGGTGGTTCGGCCGGCGGCCCGTGCAGTGTTTTGTATGGGAAGAATCAGAGACAAGGAAGAAGAAGGGTTAGGAGACGTAGGATCTTCATCCAACTGCCTGAAATGGTCGAGAGACAGCTGGGAGTTGCATTCTTAATGCGCTCTGGTTCATCATGTGTGGGCACTGTGCAACCAACATTTTATTATCCAAAATCTGCTTGCTCTTCTTTACCATGTTCCTCTTCCATTCTTCTTTAATATGTACTAAGTCTTTGTATAGATTCCACCATGGACTACATATGGAGCAAAATGAGTGAATCTACACTCTAAAATGTATCTGGATACATCTATATGTGATCCATAGTGGAAATCTCTACCAAGACTTATATTTTGGAACGGAGGGAGTATGATAGTAGTACAGTATGTTCCTTGTACTGAAGATGAGCAGGGACATTTGTAGTGTAGAGGTCTATACGGTCGGTTGTGATGGACACTTTGAGCCTCTTTGATTCATAGGATCTTGTAAACATAGGAATAGGATTTGTAGTGGCCTGCCCACTTGAATCCTATAAGAATAGCAAGGAAATGCGGGGAGTTGTATCGCCTTTGAGAGTTACATTGATATTAACAGTACCGCACCTTCACTTGAAGAGAGATGGTATCCGAAGCCTTTCTAGCCGTACCGGCAATACTAGCACATATATTCCAGCAAGTTCCACTTTGCTGGTTTTACTCTCATGCTTAAGGTTTTCCCGTTATATCTACACTATGATCTGTGTAGCTGCTTTGTGTCACACTAGCAGCAGTCCACTCTTGAAGCTAAACACTGCAATGACTTACAAAATTGGCACCAAGGCATTGAGTGCCATTCTAGAAGCAATGAAACTCATACGCTCCCCACCTGTTGATTCTTGTTCAGAATATGATCCTAATGACTATTCTAACCTCGAGGAGTCAAAGGCAGATGGCCTGTCCTGTTCACCCATCAAGGTGCTTGTTCTAATTTGGCAATGTTTTATTGATTGCGGGTATCTTGCATATGTTGTCTTGCATTTCTTCTACTTTGTTGCACCGCCATCTGCTTAGTTTACTCATCATATATGTCGAGATGCCATGCCCATCCATTATCAATACATATTCCATCTGTCAGCATACCATGTTTTTCCACTCAAATGTTGTTCTTGTGCATTAGACATCAAAAAGGAAGAGGGTGATTGCCGAACCTGAAGGAGCACCAGCAAAGTCCTTGAAAAACGTGGTGGTACCGGAGAAATCAGACAGCACCCCACTTATATTGGATGTACAACCAGTGACACAAAACGTAGGACCGACTCCAGCAGACTGTACCCATACTTCACTGGCCACACCACTAGCCCCACCACACAGGACCTGCACTCCAGCAAAAGGTATACCAATTTCATTTGCCATAGCACCAGCTATACCACAGAAAAATCCCACTCCGGCAAAAAAGTACAGCAATTCCACCGGCCAAAGACCAATCCCAACTGCAGAGACGACCAATTCCTGCAGATTGGAACCCCATTCCAATTATTCCCAGTTTAAAAGACAATGCTTTCAATGTTGTTAGGGACTACATGCATATATTCCCATCATGGGAAGATTATTGTGAAGACAAACACCATTTTCACATCTTCCTGTCCAACTTACGTGTAAGTGCTATTATTGATGGTTATTATTTTCCTGTTTTCTGTTGATTGAACACATCAATGATTTACATTACATTGTTGTAACCAGGCGAGGGTCAATCTGGATAGTCATGACGAGCAAAGCTTGCTTGTGCTTTTCAAGGAAGCATTGCAGCAGTATCGGTGTTACCTGAGGAAATCACACTTCGATGGCAAGTCTATAAAGGAATCTCCGGTGAAGTCTCCTGTGCTAAATTTAGAAGACATTGAATGGAAAAACCTTGTTATGCACTGGTCTCGTTCCCAGGATGAGGTACTGTCTATGAAATCACATGACAATTTGAACTTCTACTTTTCCGCATGTGCCTTACGGATCTTTTTTCCAGGAAATCTGCTCGAACAAGAATTCTGGTTTGACAAGAACGACAGGATATCGCAAATATGCTGCCCGCTGCTTTGCTCTTGTTAGTACCTGTTGTCCTGTATCACTGTACGTGCATACATACCTGGTTCATTATGTGACAGCAGTATGCATGATAGCTTGCTTATCAATTGTTCGCTCCAAATTATCTTATATGTATGAATGGTTACATTAGTCTAGAATATATCCAATGCCAATGTTTTTTAGCTCTGCATTGTTCTTGTAAGTACATGTTGTCCTTTATCAGTGTACTTATAATGACAGGTAGTTGTTCATGTACCATCACTCTGCAGCTTATTTTCCTTCGCCCTCCATTTTCTACACATCAGATCTATATTTACTCTTACCATAAGGTTGGTACTGAAGAAGTTTAGCTGTGCATTGCTCTTGGCTGTACCTTTTGCCTATATCGCTGCACTTACATTTATAGCTACTTGGTTATGTAGCATCAATCTTCATCTTATCTTAAATATTCTCCATTTCTTCGTATATTATCACATCTATATTTACTCTTAACAAAATGTAGAATAAAGGCAATGCTTTTGAAGAAGATTCTGTGGTAAACTTCTTGAATTGCCCCCCCCATCAGCGTGGACAAGGCCTTTATAGAGCTTGTCTTCACCAATAATGTAAGTTTGTCCATCTCAAGCCTTCAAACTTTGTTGTATATATTTGGTTAGGCATGACTGCAACAGCTGTTTATTTTTGGTGTTTGCATCAAATTGCTTGTTTAAAGTTTATTATCTAGTTCATAAACAAAAGTTTGTTCTTTCTCAATTTAAGTTTTCGGTTGTACAACCAAGTTCCTTCTTCATACCATGTAAATTAAACTATACAGAGCAAGTGATCTTCTTTTGCACTGCATGTATGCTTCTGTTCTTCATCCGTAATCCAGTGGTGTGGTGAACCTACCCACTACAACACAATGTCATATTCTGCAATGTCTTCACTATGAACAATGTCATATCATTCTACTATTATTTAAACCGTCTCTTTATTTGCCAATCTGAAATAGTATAAATTGACAACACACTAACCATTGATACTTATGAGTTCTTGATCTATAATCCAGTGGTGTCGTGAAGCTGCCAACTCCTTCACAATGTCATTTCCTGCCATGTCTTGACCTGAACAATACCATATTGTGTTAATGCAATTTTAAACTATGTCACTTTATTCTTCAGTAAGAAATGTGATGAATTGTCAGCACTGATACTTTTATGTGCAAAACCTGTCATCTGTCTGCTTGTTTATCTTTCAGAGTGAGGAAGATATAAGTGTTGAACAAGCGCAGTCTCATCATCTTGCTCAGCTGCTTGCGCTGCAGCTCCTCAGCAGGGCTAACCTTTCTTGAACTCTATTGAAGTGCTGTCGGTTTTGTATATTATTTTGTCGGCATGTTTATTGCACTGGTGGCAATCTTTCATGCCCAGCGTATGTAATCTGCTGTCTGCTTGTGCTTTATTATCATAGTGGCGAACTTTGATGCCCAGTGGATGTAATATGCCGTAATTTCTTTATTGTATAGTCTAGGTTTTTTCTTATTCATGATGCTGTAGTTATTTTACTGTATATATATATCCTGTCTTCGCAATAAACTGGCCAAACCGTAAAATTACGGTACATAATCGGGCCGTCATGCAATCACGATGTAGGTTGGGCCAGAAACGTGCCGAACAGCTCACGGGCCTGCAGCAGCCCGAAATGAACCCCGACCCATGATTGTGCGAATCAAATCACGGGCTTTTAACAGGCCAAAATTGTCTTGGTCCTTGCTTGGCCCAATCAGATATCGGCTGCGAGCAGGCCGGATGCAAACTGGGCCGTAGTTAGGCCCAACTATATGACGGGCTTTTAACACGCCGAAGTTAATATAGGGCCAAAATGTTAAACGGGCCCTTAACAGACCAAAACTATTATCAGGCCGAATTACTAAGTGGGCCTTTAGCAAGTGGGCCCAAAAGCATAGTGTCCAGTTGACGGGCCGAATCTGATATGGGCCATAATTAAGCCCAAAGCCTCTTAAAGGGTCACACCTGATCTGGGCCGTAATTTGGCCTAGAACGTGGTAGGCTTTTAACGGGCCGGATCTCATATGGGCCACTATTAGGCCCGGATCGTGGCAGGCCATTAATGGACCAGATCAAATATGGGCCAGCATTTGGCCCAAAACATGGCAGCCAGTTAATGGGCCGGCCTACTAGGGTCCTCAAAATCTTGTGGGCCTACGGCTGGGCCAGCCCATTAATGTCGGCGAAATCTCGTGGGCCTTTAGATGGGCCGGCCCATTATGATCCGCAAGAATCATGTGGACCTTTACCTGGGCCGGCCCATTACGGCACACAAAAATCTTGTGGGCCTTTACCTGGGTCGGCCCATTATGGCCCGCAAAATCTTGTGGGCCTTTAGCTGGGCCAACCCATTATGGTCCGCAAAATCTCGTGGGCCTTTAGCTGGGCCGGCCCATTATGGTCCGCAAAATCTTGTGGGCCTTTAGTTGGGCCGGCCCATTTAAACTTGATGGGCCGGTCCACGTGTCAACATATCATAGGCGTGTCTCGCCCATTGGATGAGTGACACCTGTGCCAACGCCGACCTGACACGTGTCTCCTCAGCCAATGATGATTTTACATGTGGAAAATCCCCATTGGTCGGGGATGTTAACGGGTTATCGGATCCAAAACCCGACCTGATAGCTTAACAGCGTTCCGCTACGGTGGATGCCATGTGTCAGTCACCCTTGACGAAAGCACTTCTGTGACGCGCGATTTATCGTCATGGAAGTGGACGCTTCCGTGATGATAATTTTGGTAATGTCATGGAACACTTCTACGACAGCACAGGTATGACTATCTTGATTCTGTCATAAATTTGTCATGGATGTACATGCATGACAGAAAACGTGACCTATTGTGACAAACACGTATCATCACAGAAGTGTATTTTTTTGTAGTGTCAATGGAAATTCTCATGGCTTTGAGAGACTCATTGATATCATGCTTAGGAGGAATAGATCTAAGCTTTAAAGAATCAACATCAAAAGAAATTCTATCAACGTTCCTAGCCAAATCATCAACTTTAAGCAATTTCTCTTCAAGAAAGCATTAAAATTCTTTTGTGAATTCATAAACTCTTTAACACTTTTCTCAAATTCATAGGGTATCTTATTAAAATTTCCATAAGAGTTGTTGTAGGAATTTCCATAATTATTAGAAGGATTACTAGGATAAGGCCTAGGATTAAAATTCCCTCCATACGCGTTGTTCCCAAAATTATTCCTATCAACAAAATTCACATCCATAGATTCATTCTTATTCTCAATCAAAGTAGACAAAGGCATATCATTAGGATCAGAAGAAACACTCTTAGTAGCAAATAATTTCATAAGTTCATCCATCTTTTCACTCAAAACATTGATTTCTTCTATCGCATGCACTTTTTTATTAGTAGATCTTTCAGTGTGCCATTGAGAATAATTAACGATAATATTATCTAGGAGTTTAGTAGCATCTCCTAAAGTGATTTCCATAAAAGTGCCTCCCGCGGCCGAATATAAAAGATTTCTAGAAGCAAAATTCAATCCGGCATAAAAATTTTGTATAATCATCCACAAATTCAAACCATGAGTAGGGCAATTACGTATCATTAATTTCATTCTCTCCCAAGCTTGTGCAACATGTTCATGATCAAGTTGCTTAAAATTTATAATATTGTTTCTAAGAGAGATGATCTTAGCGGGAGGAAAATACTTAGAGATAAAAGCATCTTTGCACTTGTTCCAAGAATCAATACTATTTTTAGGCAAAGACGAAAACCAAGCTTTAGCACGATATCTAAGCGAAAAAGGAAATATCTTCAATTTAACAATATCATTATCGACATCTTTCTTATTTGCATATCACATAAATCAACGAAGCTATTCAGATATGCAGCGGCATCTTCACTAGGAAGGCCGGCGAATTGATCTTTCATAACAAGATTCAACAAAGCAGTATTGATTTCACAAGATTCAGTATTGGTAAGAGGAGCAGTCGGAGTGCTAAGGAAATCATTATTGTTGGTATTGGTAAAGTCACACAATTTGGTATTATCTTGAGCCATCGCGACAACCAAGCAATCCAACACACGAGCAAAAAGAAGGCAAGCGAGAAAAAGGCAACGGAAGAGAGAGGGCAAATAAAACGGCAAGGGTGAAGTGGGGGAGAGGAAAATGAGAGGCAAATGGCAAATAATGTAGTGCGAGAGATAGGGATTGTGGTGGGTACTCGGTATGTTGACTTTTGCGTAGACTCCCCAGCAACGGCGCCAGAAATGGCTCGTTGTCGGGAGTCCAAATCTTGACTCGACCTTGCGTAAGCCTCCCCGGCAACAGCGCCAGAAATTCTTCTTGCTATCTCTTGAGCACTGCATTAGATTTCCTCGAAGAGGAGAGGATGATGCAGCAAAGTAGCGTAAGTATTTCCCTCAGTTTTTGAGAACCAAGGTATCAATCCAGTAGGAGGCTACGCGCCAGTCCCTCGTACCTACACAAAACAAATAGCTCAACGCAACCAACGCGATTAGGGGTTGTCAATCCCTTCACGGTCACTTACGGGAGTGAGATCTGATATAGATGATAGATAATATTTTTGGTATTTTTGATATAGAGATGCAAGGTAAAAAGTAAAAGGCAAAGTAAAAAGCAAAGCAATAATAAAGTGATGGAGATTGATATGATGAGAATAGACCCGGGGGCCATAGATTTCACTAGTGGCTTCTTTCAAGAGCATAAGTATTCTATGGTGGGTGAACAAATTACTGTTGAGCAATTGACAGAATTGAGCATAGTTATGAGAATATCTAGGTATGATCATGTATATAGGCATCACGTCTGAGACAAGTATACCGGCTCCTGCCTGCATCTACTACTATTACTCCACTCATCGACCGCTATCCAGCATGCACCTAGAGTATTAAGTAAAAACAGAGTAACGCCTTAAGCAAGATGACATGATGTAGAGGGATAGTTTCATGCAATATGATAAAAAAAACCATCTTGTTATCCTCGATGGCAACAATACAATACGTGCCTTGCTGCCCCTACTATCACTGGGAAAGGACACCGCAAGATTGAACCCAAAGCTAAGCACTTCTCCCATTGCAAGAAAAAACAATCTAGTAGGCCAAACCAAACTGATAATTCGAAGAGACTTGCAAAGATAACCAATCATGCATAAAAGAATTCAGATAAGATTCAAATATTATTCATAGATAGACTTGATCATAAACCCACAATTCATCGGTCTCAACAAACACATCACAAAAAGAAGATTACATCGAATAGATCTCCACGAGAGAGGGGGAGAACATTGTATTGAGATCCAAAAAGAGAGAAGAAGCCATCTAGCTACTAACTATGGACCCGAAGGTCTGAGGTAAACTACTCACACTTCATCGGAGGGGCTATGATGATGTAGAAGCCCTCCGTGATGATGGCCCCCTCCTGCGGAGCTCCAGAACAGGCCCCAAGATGGGATCTCGTGGGTACAGAAGGTTGCGGCGGTGGAATTAGGTTTTTGGCTCCGTATCTGATCGTTTGGGGGTACGTAGGTATATATAGGAGGAAGGAGTACGTCGGTGGAGCTTCGAGGGGCCTACGAGGCAGGGGGCGCGCCCTAGGGGGGGCGCGCCCTCCACCCTCGTGACCGCCTCGTGGCTTTCTTGACGGAGGGTCCAAGTCTCCTGGATCATATATAATGAGAAAATCACGTTCCTGAAGGTTTCATTCCGTTTCTTCGAAACACTAAAATAGGCAAAAAACAGCAATTCTGGGCTAGGCCTCCAGTTAATAGGTTAGTCCAAAAAATAATATAAAAGTGGAAAATAAAGCCCAATATAGTCCATAACAGTATATAATATAGCATGGAGCAATAAAAAATTATAGATACGTTGGAGACGTATCACCTTTCTGTATTAATGAATTCACCTGAGATCTCCAAGATTCATTGAACCCCTTCATACGTAAGGCTTGCTAGAGGAAGGGCCATTTGACCATATCATACGCTTTTTCAAATTCCACTTTGAAGATAACACCATCTAGTTTCTTTGTATGGATTTCATGCAACGTTTCATGTAGGAAAACAACCCCTTCTAGGATGTGTCGTCCTGGCATGAAGGCAGTTTGAGTTGGTTGCATGGCCGAATGAGCTATCTGTGTCAACCTGTTCATGCCAATCTTTGTAAAAATCTTAAAGCTTACATTGAGAAGACAGATCGGTCGGAACTGCTCAATCCGAATAGCCTCTACCTTCTTTGGCAACAACGTTATTGTTCCAAAATTGAGGTGAAACAGATTTGGGTGACCATCATACAAATCATGGAACATAGGCATAAGATCTCCCTTAATGATATGCCAACATTTTTCATGAAATTCCGCCGGGAACCCATCAACCCGGGCGTTTTATTATGCTTCATTTGCATTATTGCGTCAAACACATTTTTCTCAGTGAAAGGAGTAGACAACACCTCATTCTCTTCTACGTTGAGTTGGCATATGTTCCAATCGCGCTCTCATCTAGAGATATGAAACTTTCTTCGGGTGCTCCGAAAAGTTTCTTATAATATTTAGAGATGTACAATTTTAGGTTCTCATCTCCTACAATTGTACCCACATCTTGTTCAAGTTGCACCTACTTGTTACAAAAATAAATAAATCAAGAATATAGACAGACAAAAATGGAGGCATGCTTGTGAAGGAAATATGCCCTAGAGGCAATAATAAAGTTATTATTTATTTCCTTATTTCATGATAAATGTTTATTATTCATGCTAGAATTGTATTAACCAGAAACATAATACATGTGTGAATACATAGACAAAACAGAGTGTCACTAGTATGCCTCTACTTAACTAGCTCGTTGATCAAAGATGGTTAAGTTTCCTAGCCATAGACATGAGTTGTCATTTGATAAACGGGATCGCATCATTAGGAGAATGATGTGATTGACTTGACCCATTCCGTTAGCTTAGCACTTGATCATTTTAATTTACTGCTATTGCTTTCTCCATGACTTATACATGTTCCTATGACTATGAGATTATGCAACTCCCGAATACCGGAGGAACACTTTGTGTGCTACCAAACGTCACAACGTAACTGGGTGATTATAAAGGTGCTCTATAGGTGTCTCCGATGGTGTTCGTGGAGTTGGCATAGATCAATAATAGGATTTGTCACTCCGATTGTCGGAAAGGTATCTCTGGGCCCTCTCGGTAATGCACATCACTATAAGCCTTGCAAGCAATTTGACTAATGAGTTAGTTGCGGGATGATGCATTACAGAACGAGTAAAGAGACTAGCCAGTAACGAGATTGAGCTAGGTATCGAATCTCTGGCAAATAACATACCGATGACAAAGGGAACAACGTATGTTGTTATGCGGTTTGACCGATAAAGATCTTCGTAGAATATGTAGGAACCAATATGAGCATCCAGGTTCCGCTATTGGTTATTGACCAGAGACGTGTCTCGGTCATGTCTACATAGTTCTCAAACCCGTAGGGTCCGCACGCTTAAAGTTCTGTGACGATCGGTATTATGAGTTTTTGTGTTTTGATGTACTGAAGGTAGTTCGGAGTCCCGAATATGATCACGGACATGACGAGGAGTCTCAAAATGGTCGAGACATAAAGATCGATATATTGGACGACTATGTTCAGACACCGGAAGTGTTTCGGGAGGTTTCGGGCATATACCGGAGTACCAGGGGTTACCGGAACCCCCCCGGGGAGTATATTGGGCCTAATGGGCCCTAGTGGGATAAGAGGAGGGGCGGCCAGGGCAGCCGCGCGCCCCCTCCCCCTCTAGTCTGAATTGGACAAGGAGGGGGGCGCCCCCCCTTTCCTTCTCTTCCTCTCTCCCTTCCTTCCCTTCTAGATCCTTTATATACGGGGGCAGGGGGCACCCCAGGACAAAACAATTGATCATTGATCTCTTAGCCGTGTGCGGTGCCCCCCTCCACCATAATCCACCTCGGTAACACTAGTAGAAAAGGGGCCAACGGTTCAGGCTGGGGCATCCCATTAGTCCCGGTTCAGACCAGAACCGAGACCAATGGGGGCATTGGTCCCGGTTCATGAGCCCAGGGGGCCGGCCGGGCCACGTGGGCCATTGGTCCCGGTTCGTCTGGACCTTTTGGTCCCGGTTGGTGGGACGAACCGGGACCAATGGGCCTGTCTCCTGGCCCACCACCATTGGTCCCGGTTGGTGGCCTGAACCGGGACCAAAGGATCCCCTTTAGTCCCGGTTCATGCCACGAACCGGGACCAATAGTGTTGCCTATATATACCCTCGCCCGCGAACAGAGCACTCCAGTGCTCTGTTTTTCCGGGCCGGCGAGGGGAGGTGTTTGTGGTGCTCTAGCTCACCTCCTATGCACATGAGGTGTTCGATGAAATGCCCGAGCCACACTAGTTAAGCTTTCTCCTCTCGAAGCTCGACCTCAAAGCTCCATTTTCCTCAAAGCTCCATTTTCCTCACGCCCCACCCCCGTCTTCACCGCCGTCGATCACCCGCGTCGATTTCATCACCGACACCACCGTGGTGAGCCTCTTATTCTTATCTTCTTTCTGAAAGGAAAAATATTGTTACTTGTATGTTTAGATAGATACTTGTATCATTTTCTTACTTTTGTTTTTGCATCTTATATAGTGCGATGGTTTTGGTATCCGCCTCGTCGACCCTCGTCCTGTCTATGATTCGGATGTGGTATATACATTAATCTTTATAACTATTGGTTCATTTATTGTTTATGAAAATTATGCGGACCAACGTGACATAGATTTTATTTTTCTAGGATGTATGTGAACCGGAAATTCCAACCGACCCTATTGTCAAGAGGTTAAATTTAGTTGAAGAAGAAAACAATTTCTTGAAGAAAAAAATAAAAAAATGAGGAGGAGAAGATGATATTGGAGTTGCATGTTGCGGATGTCGTCGATGATCACAAGATCAAGATGGATGCAATGCACTTGAAGATTAGAAAGATTAGAAAATATGCCATTCATACCGAGGCTTGGTATCATTATCACGTTGGATCAATTGTTACCTTGGTTGCGATTATGATCACCTTTGTTTTCGCATTAAAATGTTTTACATAGTTTCAATGTATGGTTTAATTAATTAGATGCTCTGGAGAGCTATATGTTGTTAGATGAGAACTATGTATGTACTTTGCTTTTAATGCTTGTGATGATGAACTTCTATTAATTTGGACACTTAATTATATATAATGCACGCAGATGAACCGGCAATGGATGTACAGTGATAGACACACCTCCGAGTACATTAAGGGCGTGCATGAGTTTCTCGATGCGGCTGAGGCAAACAAGCAGAATGGTTTTATGTGTTGTCCATGCCCTGATTGTGGGAATACGAAGTCTTACTCTGACCGGAAAATCCTTCACACCCACCTGCTTTACAAGGGTTTCATGCCACACTATAATGTTTGGACGAGGCACGGAGAAATAGGGGTTATGATGGAAGACGACGAAGAAGAAGAGTACGATGACAACTACGTGCCCCTTGAATACCGTGATGCTGCAACGGGGGGACCTGGTGAAGATCAAGAGGAACCAGACGATGTGCCCAATGATGCTGCAACGGGTGAAGGTGCTGAAGATCAAGAGGAACCAGACGATGTGCCCGATGATGATGATCTCCGCCAGGTCATTGTCGATGCAAGGACGCAATGCGAAAGTCAAAAGGAGAAGCTGAAGTTCGATCGCATGTTAGAGGATCACAAAAAAGGGTTGTACCCCAATTGCGAAGATGGCAACACAAAGCTCGGTACCGTACTGGAATTGCTGCAGTGGAAGGCAGAGAATGTTGTGCCTGACAAAGGATTTGAGAAGCTACTGAAAATATTGAAGAAGAAGCTTCCAAAGGATAACGAATTGCCCGACAGTACATACGCAGCAAAGAAGGTCGTATGCCCTCTAGGATTGGAGGTGGAGAAGATACATGCATGCCCTAATGATTGCATCCTATACTGCGGTGCATACAAGGATCTGAACGCATGCCCGGTATGCGGTGCATTGCGGTATAAGATCAGACGAGATGACCCTGGTGATGTTCACGGCGAGCCCCGCAGGAAGAGGGTTCCTGCGAAGGTGATGTGGTATGCTCCTATAATACCACGGTTGAAACGTCTGTTCAGAAACGGAAAGCATGCCAAGTCGATGCTATGGCACAGTGAGGATCGTAAGAAAGACGGGAAGTTGAGAGCACCTACTGACGGGTCGCAGTGGAGAAAAATCGTGAGAAAGTACTGGGATGAGTTTGCAAAGGACCCAAGGAACGTATGGTTTGCTTTAAGTGCGGATGGCATTAATCCTTTCGGGGAGCAGAGCAGCAATCACAGCACCTGGCCGGTCACTCTATGTATGTATAACCTTCCTCCTTGGATGTGCATGAAGCGGAAGTTCATTATGATGTCAATTCTCATCCAAGGCCCTAAGCAACCCGGCAACGACATTGATGTGAACCTAAGGCCATTAGTTGAAGAACTTTTACAGCTGTGGAATGGAAACGGTGTACGTACGTGGGATGAGCACGTACAGGAGGAATTTAACCTAAAGGCGTGATTATGATGCAACTGCCACGTGAAGTCTCATGACTGCCCTGTGATTATGACGCAACTGCTTCCGGTTGCATTGAGGGGGCTTCTACCGGAAAACGTCCGATTAGCCATTGTGAAGCTATGTGCATTTCTCAATGCAATCTCTCAGAAGGTGATCAATCCAGAAATGGTACCAAGGCTAAGGTGTGATTTGGCGCAATGTCTTGTCAGTTTCGAGCTGGTGTTCCCACCATCCTTCTTCAATATCATGACGCATGTCCTAGTTCATCTAGTCGACGAGATTGTCGTTCTGGGGCCCGTATTTCTACACAATATGTTCCCCTTTGAGAGGTTCATGGGAGTCCTAAAGAGATATGTCCGTAACCGCGCTAGGCCAGAAGGAAGCATCTCCATGGGCCATCAAACAGAGGATGTCATCGGGTTTTGTGTTGACTTCATTCCTGGCCTTAAGAAGATAGGTCTCCCTAAATCGCGGTATGAGGGGAGACTGACTGGAAAAGGCACGCTAGGAGCGGCCTCAATAATATGCAGGGACGGGCATTCTTGGTCTCAAGCACACTACACAGTTCTACAGAACTCTACCTTGGTGACCCCGTATGTCGATGAACACAAGAATAGTCTGCGCTCCAAACACCCGGAGCAGTGCAACGACTGGATTACATGTGAACACATTAGGACTTTCAGCAGTTGGTTGGAAGCACGTCTCAGAGGTGACAACACTGTTTGTGATGAGTTGTACTTGTTGTCCAGGGAACCATCTTTGACTGTATTGATTTACAAAGGATACGAGATAAATGGGAATACATTTTACATGATTGACCAAGATCAAAAGAGCACCAACCAAAACAGCGGTGTCCGCTTTGATGCAACAACCGAGAAGGGAAAGGACACATATTATGGTTACATAGTGGACATATGGGAACTTGACTGCGGACAAGATTTTAAGGTCCCTTTGTTTAAGTGCAAATGGGTCAATCTGTCAGGAGGCGGGGTACATGTAGACCCACAGTACGGAATGACAACAGTGGATCTGAAAAAGCTTGGGTACACTGACGAACCGTTCGTCCTAGCCAATGATGTGGCACAGGTTATCTATGTGAAGGACATGTCTACCAGACCGAGAAAAAGAAAAGATAAGGAAACGAATACATCATACGATGAGCTAAAGCACCACATAGTTCTTTCAGGAAAAAGGGATATCCTGGGAGTGGAGGGAAAGACAGACATGTCTGAAGATTATGAAAGGTTTCATGAAATTCCTCCCTTCAATGTCAAGGCTGACCCAAGCATCCTGATAAACGATGAAGATTATCCATGGTTACGGCGCAATAAGCAAATGACAAAAGCGAAGAAAAAGTAAAGACTTTCTCCCACAACTATTATGATGATACCATGCCAAATTTGTAACAGACGAGCATGCTATGCCAACTTTTTCAGAGTTCATTTGAAAACTATGAATTTAGGTCGAATTTTCTCTATAGGTGCATCTATGTTCATTTTTTTAGTAAAGTTAATCACAAACTTGTGATTCACACAAATTCCAAAGAATTCAAATTTTAACTATTCAAATTTGAGTTTATAATTTTTCTAAAACTAATGGCACTAACAGAAAGTTTATAATTTTGCTGACCTAAAAGCAAAAAGAATAAAAAAATAAAGCAAAAAACAAAAGAAAAATGCCTATAATATTTGTTATGACTAACTAAAATTACCAAATTGAGTATAATGATAAAACACAGTAATATTAAATAGCAGGAAAAACAATGACTCAAAAATCAATTTTTATTGTAAAGTTATTCATAAACTAGTGACATAAACTAAAAAAGAAATCACTACAAAACTATAAGTATTTAGTTCTAAGTAGAAATGAAAAAAATAGCGAAAAAATGCCACCAAGTGGGCCACCACGGCCTGAATACGACTAGAAACCCAACCATGGGCCAGGATTCAGGCCCGCAGCAGGCCCATTAGGCCCACAGGCATTGCACTGACAGATTAGGCCCGAAAGCCTGCAGTTGAGAGGAGCTCGAGAGGGTGGGCGCAACAGCGCTTATAAACCACTCCCGAGCCCTCTCAACTAGCGACGTGGGACTAAACTTTTGGGCGCGGGGCAGCACAAGGCCATTGGTCCCGGTTGGTGGGACGAACCGGGACAAAAGGGGTGCATTGGTACCGGTTCGTGACACCAACCGGGACCAATGCCCCTCTTTAGTCCCGGTTGGTGCCACCAACCGGGACCAACTGGGACTAAAGGCCTCTTTTCAGCAGCCCAAAGGGCGGGAAGCGGCGGCCTTTGGTCCCGGTTGGTGGCACCAACCGGGACTAAAGGGGGGCATTAGTCCCGGTTTACGCCACCAACCGGGACTAAAGCTTAGACTATATAACAAACACTTGTGAAAATTTTCAGTTTGCATCACCAGTTCCCCCCTCCCCCGCCGACGACGCCATGAGGCTGCTCCACCTCACCGTCTATGCCGCCGCTGCCAACGTCGTCGCCTCCCCGAGCCCGCGCCGTCCTCATCGCCGGTATCTCCGAGCCCGCCGTCCTCGTCGTCCCCGTTGCTGCATGCCTCCCCGAGCCCACCCCTCCTCGTCCCTGTCGCCGGCCGCGCGCCGTCCCGTGACCGCCGTCCCCATCACCGCGTGCCGCCCCGAGCCCGCCGTCGTCGTCGCTGGACTCCTGCCATCGCCGCCCCCTCGAAGTGAGCCCCCCCTTTCCCATGCATGCACGGTCCCGATCGAGTGCAGACCTTGCTCTCTGCCCCTGCTCCATGGTCGCCGCCGGCCCCGACGCATTGAAGAGTAGAAGGAGAGGAGAGGAGAAGGATCTAGTGGAGCTGCAGCAAACTTTTCTGAAATTTCTGAATTTTTTTACAGATATGAACAGTGCATATAGAGGGTGTTTGATCAAATGCTAGATAGCTTTGGGCATTTTTAGGATTTATGATATTTTTTGTGGTGAGGTACTGATGCAAGACAAATGAAGTGTGGGTACTGTCATGAAGTTGGAGTAATTTTCGTGGTTGTAAAAGAGTTAGGAAAATTTAGAATGTGCTAAATATGTCAAAAATGTTTTTTTGTTCATACAAAGTTTTTTGTTCATAGAAAGTTTTTGTTCATAGGCAGAAAGTTTTTATATATGACTATGGATATATGAGCAATGATGATCCATGGATGTATGCATTGATATATATGAGAAACGATGTTTCATAGAATATTTACCAAGTATATATGTATTTTTTGTTCATAGCATTTTTTCCATTTATATATGTATGTAGCTATAGATGGATATATATGAGAAATGATGATCCATGGAAAAGTTTTATATATGCAAAAGTTACATTTTTAGAAAAGTTTTATATATCTAGCTAGGAAAGGAAGAAGAAAGAAAAAGGAGAGGAAAAACAAAAATAAGAAGAGGAAGAAGAGGAGAAATAAATAAGAAGAGGAAAAAAGAAGAAAAAGAAGAGGAGAAGAAGAAAGGAATAGAGGAGAAGAAGAAGAAATAGAAATTTCTATTTTTTTCTTCTTCTCCTCTATTCCTTTCTTCTTATCCTCTTTTTTTCTTCTTTTTTTCTTCGATCTTCTCCTCTATTCCTTTCTTCTTCTCCTCTCTATTCCCTCTCCCGATAACTTCAACACGAGGGGGGGGGGGTCGATATACCCCTCGGATAACTTCAACATGAGGGGCGGTCGATATATATACCCCCTCTCGACTGTGATAATAAATTATACCGCGGGAGCACCCCCCGACCCTCTCGCTCGACCAAAACTCTCGAGGACACCCAAACCCTAGAAAAAAACGATGTCGGTCTCCTACCCCCTCCCGCCGTGCCCCTACCCGACAAACTCTCTCGAGGCCACCCCAAACCCTTGAAGCGTTGTCGAGGCCACCCCAAACCCTAGAGAAGCAGCGTCGAGGCCACTAATTAATATATATGATTCCTTACTATGATTAGCTAGCTAGTTCTACGTTTGCCACTAATATATCCATTTGTCATGTTTGAATAATAATTGCCATGTTGTAACTATTTGTAGAAACTATGGACACCACCCGAGACGAAGCAAACGAAGCAATGTTGAGGGACATAATCGCATAAGGAAGTGATGCCGTCTCGTTGTATCTCAACGACACCGATGGTACTTTGGAAGGAGAGGGTGAAGAAGCTGGCTCTGGTGACCTAATGCCGGTGCAAGAAGAAGAACGTGAGGACGGCTTCGGTGACCCAATGCTGGTGCAAGAAGGAGACCGTGATGACGGCTCCGGTGACCGAACCGAGTCCGGCCAGGTATATATATTAGTTAAGCCTATGCTGACTAGCTAATTGATGCATTCATTGTTTTGGTATGTACACATATTAATTAAGTCTTTGCTCTTTTTTCTAGCCCTCCGGATTGAGCACACCTAAGGTAAAGAGACGAGGCCCGAAGAAAAAGTTGAGCTCAGATGAAAGGTTTGAGATCATAGCAATCGCGCCCGACGGCCAACTATTGAACCCATCCGAACAAAGAAGGCATTTGTTGCTCAGTGCAGGGTTCTGGTTAGGGACAAGATCCCGATCAGCATCCAGCAATGGTTCAAGCCGGCTACAGAAGACCCTGAGGTGTCTTACGTCAATGATATGCAGAAAAATGATCTTTGGACTGAGCTGAAGACAAATTTCACCCTACCGCCAGAGGATGATCCGGAGAAGCCAGTTGAGCAATTAATCAAGTCTTTTGCTCTTAAGAGGATGGCAGACCTATTCAGGAGGTGGAAGAATGACCTGAATAGGTTTGTCGAGAAAAAAGAGACACCAGAATTCAAGGGCATATATGAGAAGATCAGAGATGACTGGCCTGCATTTGTGGCCTACAAGACATCGTAAAAGAGTAAGAAGATGTCGGCGACAAACAAGAAAAATGCTGCGAAGAAGAAGCTTCACCATCGCACGGGGTCAGGTGGCTACCTCGTAGCCCGGCCTAAGTGGGCCAAGGCTGAGAATGATCTGCTTGCAAAAGGGATCAAACCAGAGACAATGAGCTGGCCAGACCGTTGCCGGACTTGGTTCTTTGGGGCTGGCGGAACCTTGGACCCTGTAACAAGGAAGTGCATTTGGACGGATGAGCAACTTGACATACCCTTGAAGAAGCTTCGGTACTATATCGCTCCAGCGCAGAAAGGGACGTTCCTTCCAGATAGAGAGAACGACGAGCTCACAAAGGCCCTCGGAAATCCTGAGCACCCTGGACGGACACGAGGCACGCCAGACTCCATTCCGTGGAAGGCTGGGTTTCCGGACGCAGGCGGTTACAAAAGCCAGGAGAGGAGGAAGAAAGTGCAGCAGTCCGAACTGCAGGCGCTTAAAGAAAGGGTACTCGGGATAGAGGAACGAGAAGCAAATCGCAGCAAACGAACTGCCGAAGCTTCCCCTGAAGCTACCCCGCCATCTCAGCGGAGAAGCAGCGTGGCTTCCACCGAGCTGCTTCAGCCGGAGCTTGTCTTGACGGCTCCTGCCAACTATCCCGTGGATGCTATCACGAAGGCTCAAATTTGCCACCTTATGACGCAATGGATGAATATGAAGGTCAAGGCGGCTGTTGGCTCTGTTTTTCCTAATGAACCCGACGCAACTTTTCACTGCCAGCCGATTCCCGAAGGATATGCTAAGGTGATGGTGGATGAGATAATGGAGGGATTTGAGGACCTCCCGCTTGACCACCCTACCGGAGAAGGGGAGACTCGGCTGGGTTCTGCGCTGAAGACTCCATGCCTATGGCAGAAGGAGCTCATCAACCTTCCAAACTGGACGCCTCCGCCTCCTCCTCCTCCGGCGAGTCAGGGCACTCCGCCTCCTCCACCGCCTCCTCCTCCGGCGAGTGACGATCAGGGCCCTCGGCCGGCTCCTTCTCCGGCGCGTGGCGGCACTCCGCCTCCTTCTCCCCCTGCGCCGGCGCGCCCGAGCAGCCAGCCTACTCCTTCTCCGCCTCGTCAGCAAGGGCGGAAGAGACCCGCCGCCGCTCCGGCAGCTGCTCCGGCGTGTCGTAGTCCTTCTCCTCCACCTCGTAAGCAAGTCAAGAAGACTGCCGCTCCGTCTGCTCTGCCGGCGTCTAGCAGTACAGCCAGAGGCGGGAGAAAATATAGATTCGGTCCTTCTCTGAAGACTCCAGAGAAGTTACCATACGAGATGAGCCCGGAGGAGAACGCGAGGATCGCGCGAACCGAGAAGGATGACTGGTTTCAAGGGTTGAAAGCACGGAGACATCCACCTCCGAAGGAGAAGGTAGATTCGGTGAAAGTGAAGCGCACTCTGGCTGCCCTGGCAAAACCACCCAAGTCTCTACCGAAAGGCAACTATGAGCGCATTATTGCAAAGACATGGGCCGAAGCGTCGCGGTCGGGAAGTACAGTCAGTGATCAAAGGCTGAAAGAACGACGAGTAGCTAGGAAACAAATTGCCCAGCTCGGCGAACAAGCAAAGCAATCGTGCCCCCGCTCAAGGTGCCTAGCGTCGATCCGAGGATGGCGCCCGGTTATAACAATCTTGACGATTACCTGCCCGACGATGTAGATTATGATTTCCTGGACGTGCAGATACACAGATACAAGTACGGGAAGCCTCTCGTCAAAGATGAAAGATCTCTAACAACGATGATGCGAAGATTGCATGATTGGTACATGAAAACCTGTAGAGAGTCTGGGGGAGGAATACTTTGTATATGAGAGTTAAACCGGAGCATGATCTCATTGGAATTGAACCATTGCATGTTCCATTTGAGGAGTTCTATCAGTTTTTCAATCAATTGGCCCTCGATAAAGCAACGGTCACCTACTACTGTCTGTAAGTACTACTACTTCTGTCATTAAGTCTCTCTATATAGCTCAGCTCTTTCATTGCATGTATTTATAATTATCCTCACTATATTATGCAGATTGAAGATCGCTGAATTGAAGAAAAGACAAATCAGTGATATTGGGTTCATTAACACAAATCTCATAGATGCAGTTCAGGTTAAAGATCATGCCGCAGAAACCGAGGCCAACTTGCTACGATCATTCAAAATAAATGAACACAAAGATATAATACTCTTTTCTTACAACTTCAAGTGAGTGTTGTCTTGTGCATATTCGGTTTCCCTTATATATTAGTCCAGGTTATACTAATGTAATTGATGAGTTATGCATGCGTGCCCAGTTTCCACTATATTCTCCTGAAGATTAGGCTTGAGAAGGGAGTAGTAACTGTCTTGGACTCGAGACGAAAAGATCCCCAGGAGTATGCGGACATGACTGAAATCCTCAAGAAGTAAGTTAAATCGATCATTATCCACCATATCAGCAAATTTGTTCATTTCCTGATATCAAGTAATTGTTTTCTTTTGTCTGGCAGTGTTTGGAGAAAATTCAGCACAAAATCCCTGGGACTCCCGAAGGAGCTGGAATTTAGATACCCGAAAGTAAGTACTATAGTACCATGTTCCGCGCGTCTCCTAGCTATTGATTCAAGCGTTAGTTTCATCAATACCATTTGGCATTCTTGCTTATCTGTTTGATTGACCTCTGTTTCTTGTAAAGTGGTTGTGGCAGGAACAAGGGAATGATTTTTGTGGATATTACGTCTGCGAGTCCATCCGCCACACGACCTGTGAGCGGGGCGGGTACTCTGAGAAACAATATGAAGTGCGTAAGAAATAATATTCACATTTTTTGTTTATTACCATCATTTGTGTTGAGTTTCATTCATATATATATATATATATATATATATATATATATATATATATATATATATATATGTGTGTGTGTGTGTGTGTATTGACCCCCTTCTTCAAATTAGATGTTTCGGCAGCGGAATGAATTCCTAGAACCAGATCGCATGCGAGCAATTCAAGAGGAATTGGCGGCATTCTTTCTTGACCACGTGATCGCTGAAGACGGAGAATACTATGTGGACCATGCGTCCATAATTTAAGAGATTATATTTGTAAAAGATAATTATTGTATATATGTAGCCGGTAGTGTCGGATGATAGATATACGAGAACTTGTTGTTCGACCAATCTCTCGGAGAAGGAGAGGTGGTCGATATCACTTCTCTCTGTATGCATATATGTTCATGACGATCTTCTGTTTCCTTCGCTTACTAGCTAGTTAGCGTGCCTAGTCCTCACTATACGTATGTATAGTACGTAGCGTCGACCAAGCACGGACATAAGAGAGGACACTTCTCTCTATTAATTAGCTATCTAACACAATATATGAAATACCTAAATTAACCCCCCAAAACCCCAAACCCCCCCCCCCTTAAAAAAACCAAAACCCCCAGCCACATAAATGCTGACGCGTGGAGGTCTATTGGTCCCGGTTGGTGCCACCAACCGGGACCAAAGGCCCTCCTGCCTGGGCTCGGCGCGCAGGCCATGTGGAGGCCCATCTGTCCCAGTTGTGGTTTGAACCGGGACTAAAGGATGAGGGTATTAGTAACGACCCTTTAGTCCCGGTTCCAGAACCGGGACTAAAGACCCTTACGAACCGGGACAAAAGGCCGGTTTTCTACTAGTGTAACATCGTAGCGGTGCTTAGAGAAGCCCTGTGTCGGTAGCATCATCATCACCGTCACCACGCCGTCGTGCTGACGAAGCTCTTCCCGGAAGCTCTACTGGATCGTGAGTTCGCGGGACGTCACCGAGCTGAACGTGTGCTGAATGCGGAGGTGCCGTACGTTCGGTGCTGAGGATCGGTCGATCGTGAAGACGTACGACTACAACAACCGCGTTGTTATAATGCTTCCGCTTACGGTCTACGAGGATACATAGACGATACTTTCTCCCTCGTTGCTATGCATCACCATGATCTTACGTGTGCATAGGAATTTTTTTCAAATTACTACGTTCCCCAACAGCTTGCAATTTAGGTAAAACCATATCAACTAATAAACACACTCATGCAATTGCAGTGCTAGCTCCTAAACAACAAGATGTATAGTATTACCTCCAACCTAAAATTCTTGTCTTAGATTTGTCCAGATACAAATGTATCTATTGGGACGGAGCGAGTACTAATTAACGGCAGGGGCTGGGTTTTTTATGTGCATTAATGCTATTCAACTAATACGCGAGCGTGCCTCCATCGCCTACCGAACTAGGGAGAAATCTTCTGGGTAGTGTAGGCGTGGTTTGCAGCATAAGGGCTGGGAAGGAGGTTGCACCTCAGAAAGTTACAGTTTTGTATTATGGTCTGCCTAGGGTGAAAGATGCAAACATCCCCTCCAAAAGCAGCCCCAAATTCTTCCTCGTCAATCTTCAATATGTACTGACAGCAACACCACCAGATAGTTTAGCTATCCTCTCGTTTGCTGTTCTTTTTCATGTGCCTGTTCAGAAGCCTGGAAAAATTAAATGTTGAACAAAACATTACTTAAAGCATTTTCATCCACACTTCAACTGACACGTGCAAGACAAAAATTAAAGCTATCTATACTGGAAAAACAGAGCAGGCACAACAGACTGGACAAACAGAGGAGCCACAAGAGAAATCAGTAGAATATAGAGAGTTTGGTCTAAAAGTAAAATCAGCAGAATACTACAATGCTACAATGCTACAGGAAGCTCTCTGAGTGAGATCACACAGGTACACAAATACCGAAATTCAATCAGGTTATAACACAAAATACATGGTTATGCACAACAGAAGCACGCCATGTTGGCATATAACCACAAATTCATGATAACACATGTTTCCTACAAAACGTTAATAAGGCTTACTGAAGAAAGTGTTTTTTTTTCTAGTTCCCGTTACTGAAGAAAATTGGTTCACATTACTTCAGTAAGCATTTTTTCCCATTATGATAGCAGTGAGTTGGTTCATACCAGTCTTGGGTCCCGAGCTTGACGCCGAGGTAGGGGGACTAGTGGTATTGACGGTGAGGTAGGAGGAAGACAGAGAGGAGCAACCGAGGTTGAGGAATACGATGGCGGGCGGTGGCTCTCCAGTGAGGTGGAGGAAGAGGACAGCGGCTGTCCGGCGTGGCGTCGATGGAGCGCAGGGGCTGGACGAAGGCTCGGGCCGGCGTCGCAGGGGCTGGACGAAGGCTCGGGCCGGCGTCGCAGGACGGAGGATGGAGTTCAAAGGCCCAGTAGCATGTTTCTCGCTTCAGTCTATTCGCTGATGCGTTTGTTCGATTTTTTCTGATTTTATTTTTTGTTCCTTTTTGTTTATACTTTGGTTTTTCTTTGTTTTCTTTTGCTTCTTTTTTGATTTTTTTCTTTTTCTTTCTTCTTTTATTCTTTTTTCTTTGTCTCTTTCTTGTTTTATCGGTTTTTGTTTGCTTATTTCTTGGTTTTCACTTTTTTCATCTTTTGAACTAGTTTTTATTCTTTGGTTTCCTTTTTCATTGGTTTTTGTTTTTACTTCTTCGTTTCTTTTCTTGGTTTCATTCTACATTTTTAACAATTTTTATATATACAATTTAAACAATTTTTTAACATTTTAAAACATCATTGTGTCATGTCTAATTTTTTCCATACACATTGTACATTTTTGTATACATTAGCAACATTAAATATATATATATATATATATATATATATATATATATATATATATATATATATATATATATGTTTGACATTTTTAAATACATGATTTAAAAATTCTAAGACATATATTTTATGTCTATTTTTTCTCATACACATTGTACATTCTCACTTCCTGTAAGCTGAATTTCTTCAGCTGACTGTACACTTTCCCCCCTTCGTAATTGAAAAGCAGAGATCATGCTATTTGCAGCAAAAAAAGACTGAGTAAGGTGAGATTCCTTTCTTTTTAGAGTTCTGATGTGAGTTTTGTATTATCTATCCTTTTGCAGATCTTTATAAAATCTCACTCCCACTATTAAGAAAATAAAATCTCTTTTGGGGAATGGCTTAGATGGCATCGACCTGGTCCGAGTCTGGGTTGGTTGGTGAGTGATTCCGTTAAGCCGCCGACCCAGCTTAATGTGTACTTACTCAGGCGAGAAAGATGACCCATTGCGTCATAGTCCTGTCGACTTACCAGATGATGCGGTGGAAGCTACGACACAGTCTTTGCTGAAAGAAGCCACAGTGACTAGTAATGCCTTTGGCTTACTTCCTTTCTGCAAGAAGAACCCGGCCCCTGCAGTGAGTCATCAACCTCAGTAGTTACTCTTTACTTTGTTATACCCCTACCTTGTACTCATAATCCTTTATCATTATTCACAGGAAGTGACAACTTCTGCAAGGTCAAGTATGACCATGAGGCCGCCAAACAAGCCAGGGCAACTAAGAGAGCTGAAAGAAAAGCCGCTAAAACAGGAACTTCTGATATGTTAAGACTTGAAGATTCTGATGACGATGAAGAAGAGGTAACTTTTAACCCCTTGACTCTTTTACCATCACTTTACTGACATTAACTCTTTTCAGGAAGACACGGGAAACAGCCAAGCCGTCGAGGAAGAGGTAGCTATAATCTCCTCCGACTCCGAGCCTTTGTCGCGGCAAAAAATTCGAAGAGTGACCCAGAAAGTAAGATTTTCACATCCTTTGGCTTACCAAGATCCTCAATTTCTTTTGAAGCAACAACTATATGAAAGCCGGAGGCGGACCCGGACCAGCAAGGATGCAGATCTCTCCTTTGGCTTACCTGACGTAACCAGGAAGCGTCGGAGGTTATCTCCGATTTACGTTCTGCCTTACCTTTGGCGGGTTTAATTCGTCAACCTCTCAATTCCTCTGATTCCAATTATCAGGATACCTCTCCTTCCTCTGGCGAGTCTATGCAATCCAACATGCCGACTTTCAAAACCGCCCCCGGGTAATATAAACTTCTTTACCTTATGTTTTATCTTACTCATGCTTTTGCACTCACCCTTCTGCCTTGTCCACAGCCTGCAAGTGAAGCCCAGGAAGAAAACAAAGAAGAATAAGCCGGCCCAAGACCTTGTCACGACTGAACCGGAGCTTGGCACCGCTGCTCCTGACGCTTCAACTCATCAACCGCCGCCTGAACCGGTTTATGACATTCTAGCACCAACCTTTGATCCGCCCGCTGAAGAAACTCTCGGTGGTTCTGATAAACCGGAAACTCCTAGCCCGGCCAAGACAATTGATCCGGATGTTGAGATTCTCAAGACTCAATTTGTTGAACCGGGGCAGCCCACTATCCTTGCCAAGTGCTCTGCCAAGGAGGAGCTTTTGGAGCGCCGAAAGGCCAAGTTAGACGTTGCTGACTATACTCATTTGAGTATTGGGGAGATCGTCTCTGGCTATATCAGTCAAGTACATAGCAGCCGTGACCTGGAAATTGACATGGTGAAGCAAATACAGCAAAAATCTGAGGTATGACTTATGCTACTTTTCCTTAATCATACTTATTGTACCAGCCCCCAAGTCTATTGCTTATGAATAAATATGCTGTAGACTTAGAAAACTGCCTAGCACTGCTTGTCCGGTTTGGAAAGAAGATATTTAACCCGGTTGTAGCATGATACTTTGAACTTGCAATATACATTAGCCCCCAAGTGCCAAGTATCTCTTCTTGCAAAATGCTTGGGACTTAATTTCCATGAACCGGCGTAGTAATTTAGAGTTCTTCAGTATACATTAGCCCCCAAGTGTCAAGTACCTTTGCTTGCAAAGTGCTTGGGACTTAATGTTATCTTACAATAATTCTGACTATAACCCGTCATCAATGCAGGCCACCATAAGTCAATTTGAGTCGGAGATTGCTGACTTGAAGACCCACTTGGCAGCTCAAGAACTTGAAATCCAAAAGGCCAACTCCAAATTTGAATTCAGCGTCTCTGAACAAGAGAAGTTGAAGAAGAACTTTGAGGCGGAGAAGAAAACTTGGGCTGATGAAAAGGCCTCACTGGTGACCCGGGCCGAGACAGCAGAGGCATTGCTTGCAGAAGCAACGGCCGAGCTGTCCGGCTTAAAGCGCCAGATATCTCAAATGGTCTCAGCTATCTTTGGTAAGTTACTGACACAAACTTTAAACATTGCAATCTCCTTTGAATGACTATTTCAGTTGTTACCTCCGGCTCACCTTATGTTTAATAACGCAGGCCCCAGGAGCACAAACCTCAAGCAGAATACACTGATCAAGCTGAAGGCGGTTTATACTCTGGTGGAACAGCTCTACACCGGGTCACAACGTGCTTTGGCCATTGTGGCTTTATCAAATGATGTTCCCCATCTCCTGCAAGACGTGCTGAAGCGGCTTGCTGTGCTGCCTCAGCGGGTCCAAGAGCTGAGACGGGCGTCTGCAAGAGCCGGAGCGATAGCTGCATTGAGCCGGGCCAAGGAGTGGCTTCCAGAGCTAGACCCGGCTGACATCGCTCTTGGGTATCCAAGCTTGAAGGAAGATGGCACCTTGTTCAGTGAGACGGATTTCACCGCCTGCATGAAGGATATACGTCCTGTGGCTACCCTCATTGGGAATGATACTGACCTCACCAAGTATCAGTGGGGTTGTGACAGCGAAAATCAGAGACTCCCAACGCCACATTATGATGAAGTCAGCCAGATCCCTCCAATCCGTAAGCATACCTTCGCCCCTGAAGTCGACCCAGCCAGTTTAATAGATGATGAAGCTGAGTTTGAAGCTTTGAATGGCATTGACTGGGCATCGTCAACCTTCCAGGACAAGGTAGCCGACGGAGAAGCGGAGAAGGATAACCCGGAATCTTCAAGCCAATCGAAGGAGTGAACCAATAGGCGCCATATTCTTATATCTTGTGAAAAAACAATGCCTCATGATCCAGACTCGAGGAGTCTTGTAATAGCGTAGAAAACTCTTGATATTTATGGCGCTCGACACTTTCTTAAGCCGCCATCTTTATATACTTTTAGTTTAAACTGAACCCCTATTTTCCTTATGTTAAACATAAATTTGCTTGCATTGCCCTGCATAAAAACAAACACATTTCCCTTGGCGATTTGTCGCATCGGGGGTCACATAAGGTATTGATAACCCGGAGTGTATATCAAAAAATCTTAGGAAGGCCGGCTTACGATTAAACCTGTTAGACATAATCATAATAGTATACATGTAACTCTTGTGGTGATATTGCCGGCTTATGTAACCCAAACCATGAGAGTAAATTGTAACTCCTGGCACATATGATGATCGCCAAGTACTTAACAATCTGATACGATCAATATTAAGCCGGTGGAGATGGGAACCGCCCCATAATACTTTCAAGAGGATCTCCAAATAGTCAAACAAATATATTTACAAAGTATGATGAATAACAAATAAATTCAAAGGCTTATGATTCGAATACGATCAGTGAACCGTTCCAAAGGGGTTAAGCTAAGATTCGGATACGATCATATAGCCCCCAATGGCTTTGGCGATGCCGATCAAGTGGGTATCGACAGCTATGTTCTCTTTGGTTCGAATACGACCTATGTTTGAATAGGAAGCCCCCAAGTGACCATAAGAGTTGTTTAATGATGCTGATTCGAATACGATCCACGTCAGACCCAAAGGGGTTAAGCTATGATTCAAATATGATCAAGAAGCCCCCAAGTGGGTTTGGCAGTATGCCGATCAAGAGGGTATCGACAGCTATGTTCTCTTTGGTTCGAATACGACCTATGTTTGAACAGGAAGCCCCCAAGTGATCATGGCTAGATTCAGATATGATCATAAGCCGGACCAAAGGGAAAGCCGGATTCAGATATGACCCGCTCCCTGTTGGTTGTTTCAACAACATGTTAAAGAAGGCATGTACACTTTTGAGGATGAAAAAAGGACAGAGGTCCTGCTTTATTGCTTTATATAATATATACATTGTTAAAATATATACATCCTGAGAGCCGGTGGATCAAGTATAGTAAGGCCGAAGATGAGCGATATTCCACGGCCGGCGGGTCTCCTCCTCTGACTTACGTGAGTCTTTGTGCTCTCGAACATCGATAAGGTAGTATGACCTGTTGTTCAGATTCTTGCTGACCACAAAGGGTCCTTCCCAAGGAGGGGATAGCTTGTGCATATCAGAGTGATCCTGGATGAGCCGGAGCACTAAGTCGCCTTCCTGAAAGGTTCTGGATCTAATTCGGCGGCTGTGGTAGCGGCGCAGGTCTTACTGGTAAATTGCCGAGCGGGCTATTGCCAAGTCTCGCTCCTCATCCAACAAGTCAAGTGCATCCTGACGAGCTTTTTTGTTATCAGCCTCAATGTAAGCCGCCACGCGGGGCGAGTCATGACGGATGTCACTCGGCAGGACTACCTCTGCTCCGTACACCATGAAGAAAGGTGTGTAACCCGTAGATCTGTTAGGTGTAGTATTGATGCTCCAAAGTACAGAAGGTAACTCCTCCACCCAACAACCCGGCGTCCGTTGTAAGGGGACCAAGAGTCGGGGTTTGATACCCTTCAAGATCTCCTGATTAGCTCTTTCTGCTTGACCATTGGATTGAGGATGAGTAACAGCCGAAACATCAAGCCGGATATGTTCTCGTTGATAGAACTCTTCCATGGCACCTTTGGAGAGATTAGTACCATTATCAGTTATGATGCTGTGTGGAAAACCAAAACGAAAGATCACCTTTTTCATGAACTGAACCGCCGTGGCTGCATCACACTTGCTGACCGGCTCTGCCTCAACCCACTTGGTAAACTTGTCCACTGCCACCAGGAGGTGCGTCCTTTTGTCCTTAGACCTTTTGAAAGGCCCGACCATATCAAGCCCCCAGACTGCGAATGGCCAAGTAATTGGAATCATCCTCAACTCTTGAGCCGGCACATGAGCTTGTCGTGAGAATTTCTGACATCCGTCACATTTACTGACCAAATCCTCCGCATCAGCGTGAGCCGACAGCCAATAGAAACCATGACGGAAAGCCTTGGCCACGAGGGATTTTGAGCCGGCATGATGACCGCAATCCCCTTCATGGATCTCACGAAGTATCTCCTGACCCTCCGCAGGCGACACACAACGTTGAAACGCCCTAGTGACACTGCGATGATGTAACTCGCCATGAAAAATTGTCATGTATTTGGACCGCCGGATGATTTGTCTCGCCAAGGTCTCATCCTCAGGCAACTCCCCCCGGGTCATGTAAGCCAAATATGGCACTGTTCAATCCGGGATAACATGAAGAGCCGCTACCAGCTGTGCCTCCAGGTCTGGTACTGCTTGGTCTTCCTCTGTGGGTACCTTGACAGAAGGATTATGCAAAACATCGAGAAAGGTGTTAGGCGGCACCGGCTTACACTGAGATCCTAGCCGGCTTAAAGCATCGGCAGCCTCATTCTTCCTTCGATCAATGTGCTCCACTTGATAACCTTTGAAGTGTCCAGCCACCGCATCAACTTCACGACGGAAGCCGCCATAAGGGGATCCTTGGAGTCCCACTTGCCTGACACCTGTTGAGCCACGAGATCTGAGTCGCCCAAACACCGTACCCGGCTTAAATTCATCTCCTTGGCCATCCGGAGACCATGGAGTAAGGCCTCATACTCAGCTGCATTGTTAGTACAAGGAAACATAAGCCGGAGCACATAACAGAATTTGTCACCTCGAGGGGAAGTTAACACGACTCCAGCCCCCGAGCCTTCTAACTGTCTGGACCCATCAAAGTGAATAGTCAAATATGTGTTATCTGGCTTCTTCTCAGGTGCCTGCAACTCTGTCCAATCATTGATAAAATCCACCAAGGCTTGAGACTTAATAGCAGTCCGTGGCATGTACTTCAAACCATGAGGCCCAAGCTCAATGGCCCACTTGGCAACTCGTCCTGTGGCCTCTCTGTTCTGGATGATGTCTCCCAAGGGGGCAGAACTTACCACAGTGATAGGCTGACCTTGGAAGTATTGCTTCAGCTTCTGCCTTGCCATGAACACCCCGTACACAAGCTTCCGCCAATGTGGATACCTTTGTTTAGACTCGATGAGCACCTCATTGATGTAGTAAACCGGCCGTTGAACCGGATGCTCCTTGCCAGCCTCCTTGCGCTCCACCACGATTGCAACACTGACGGCTCGTGAGTTAGCAGCCACATATAACAGCAATGGCTCTCTATCAATGGGAGCCGCAAGGACCGGCGGCTCAGATAACTGCCTCTTTAAATCCTCAAAGGCGGTATTAGCAGCGTCACTCCAGACAAAAGTGTCTGTTTTCTTCATCATCTGATACAGCGGTAGGGCCTTCTCACCTAACCGGCTTATGAACCGGCTTAAAGTGGCAACACGACCCGCCAGTCGCTGAACATCATTGATGCACACCGGTTTGGCCAAAGAGGTAATTGCCTTGATCTTCTCCGGATTAGCTTCAATGCCCCTGTTTGAGACCAGAAATCCCAAAAGCTTGCCTGCAGGTACACCAAATACACACTTGGCCGGGTTAAGCATCATCTTATAAACCCAGAGATTATCAAAGGTTTCTTTTAAATCGGATATCAAGGTTTCCTTATCTCTGGACTTCACCACTATGTCATCCACATAAGCATGAACATTGCGCCCAATCTGATCGTGGAGACAGTTCTGTACAGACCGCTGGTAAGTCGCCTGGGCACTTTTGAGCCCAAATGGCATAGAAACATAGCAGATGGCTCCAAACGCAGTGATGAAAGCCGTCTTCTCCTGGTCCTTAACTGCCATTTTGATCTAATGATAACCAGAGTAAGCATCCAAAAAGCTCAAACGCTCGCAACCCGTCGTAGCATCAATGATTTGATCAATACTGGGGAGAGCAAAGGGATCAGACGGACAAGCCTTATTTAAGTCCGTGTAATCTACACACATCCGCCAGGTGCCGTTCTTCTTGAGCACGAGCACCGGGTTAACCAACCACTCCGGGTGAAAAACTTGAACAATGAACCCAGCTGCCAAGAGCCGGGCGACCTCCTCTCCAATAGCTTTTCGTCTCTCTTCGTTGAATCGCCGAAGAAACTGTCTGACCGGCTTAAACTTTGGATCAATATTAAGAGTGTGCTCAGCGAGTTCTCTCGGTACACCCGGCATGTCGGAAGATTTCCATGCAAAGATGACCCGGTTCTCACGGATGAACTCGATGAGCGCGCTTTCCTATTTAGGATCCAAATTGGCACTGATGCTGAACTGTTGAGATGAGTCACCCGGAGTGAAATCGATAAGCTTGGTTTCAGCAGCCGACTTAAACTTCATCGCCGGGTCATGCTCCGTGGTTGACTTCTTGAGGGAGGTCATATCCGCCGGGTCAATGTTATCTTGATAAAATTTCATCTCCTCTGCTGCACAGACAGACTCGGCATAAGCCGCGTCGCCTTCTTCGCATTCCAGGGCTACCTTTCGACTCCCATGCACAGTGATGGTGCCCTTGTGACACGGCATCTTGAGCTGCAAATAAACATAACACGGCCGCGCCATGAACTTGGCATAAGCATGATATGGACTCTTGATTTTGACCACCTCGAAGGTTAACTTCTCATCCCTAGAATCATACTCATCTCCAAAGGCCACGTCCAGTTCAATCTTACCGACGGGGTACGCCGACTTACCAGGCACCACTCCATGGAAAACGGTGTTGGACATTTTTAAATTCTTGTCAGTCAAACCCATGCGCCGAAAGGTCTCGTAATAGAGGATGTTGATGCTGCTTCCTCCATCCATGAGCACTTTAGTGAATTTATATCCACCGACATGAGGTGCCACCACCAAGGCTAACTGACCTGGATTATCAACCCGGGGAGGGTGATCCTCTCTACTCCACACAATAGGCTGCTCTAACCACCTCAAATAATGGGGAACTGCCGGCTCAACAGAATTCACGGCCCTTTTATGAATCTTCTGGTCACATTTGCATAAGCTAGTAGTGAACACGTGATACTGTCCACTGTTCAGCTACTTTGGATGACTCTGATAACCCGACTGCTGCTGCTGCTGACCTCCTTGACTAGATTGCTGCTGATTATGTCCACCATGATTTCCCTGAAAGCTGGAATTTGAACCGCCACCCGAGCCATGGAAACCGTCGGCTCCTGAGTCGCCACCTGACCTGTCGAACATGTTGTAATTCTCGAAAGCCTTCATGATCGCGCAGTCCTTCCATAAGTGAGTCGCTGGTTGTTCCCGGGTGCCGTGTCTTGGGCAGGGCTCATTGAGTAACTGCTCAAGAGATGGACCTGACCCGCCAGATCGCGGGGGCGGTTTTCCCTTACGTCTCTGATTGTTACCTTGTGCATTGGCGTTGGCCACAAACTCCGGGTTACCCTCCGCCTTACGCTTATTGCCTCTCTTCGCCATATTGCACTTTTATCACCATCTCTTCGCCGAACTAGTGCACCTATACAATTTACCATTGTATTGGGTGTGTTGGGGACACAAGAGACTCTTTGTTATTTGGTTGCAGGGTTGCTTGAGAGAGACCATCTTCATCCTACGCCTCCCACGGATTGATAAACCTTAGGTCATCCACTTGAGGGAAATTTGCTACTGTCCTACAAACCTCTGCAGTTGGAGGCCCAACAACGTCTACAAGGAGAAGGTTGCGTAGTAGACATTAGCCGGTGGGCGCATGGGGCCTCCTGCCCCGGCTGCTCCTGACCCGGACGTTATGGCTGCTGCGGTTGTGGAATTTTGGCCGGGTTGAGTACCAGCCATGAAGACTCCTGCCCAGTTTGGCGACTCAGAGGGGTCCGGAATAGTGCTGCCATCGGAACAGCCCCCAAGCCTGCCGTCTTTTAGCGGATACAGCGAATCTGTTGAACCGGCGGACGAATCACCGTCGGAGAGGACGACCGTCTCACCACCATCTTCAGATCCTTCAGAAAGTTCCCATCCGTGGATGCAACCCACGAAGGCACACTTCACGACGGGTTGAGCTCGGGCGGGTCTCGCACGCTGAGACGTCTCGACAAGGTCAGTGCAGTAGTCCGGCTCAGGGCCCGGCTCACCAATCCGGCCGATGAAGACGTGGATTCCGCCGAAGGGGACCCGATACCCGTACTCAATTGAGCCGGCATCGGGGCCCCAGCCTTCGTCGTCGATGTAGATCTTGCCGCGACGACTCTTGGTCATCCGGGCGACTGCGTATCTCTTGAGCCCTTCGAAGCTGCCCTTCAAGAACTCAAATCCACCGTGCGCTAGCCCCACAGTGGGCGCCAACTGTCGTGGAATTGTCACGGTGGATGTCCTCTTGCAAGGACTTAGTCGTGGAGCCATCACAACTAGGAAGCTTAAAGGGGTTAATCGGGATAAAGGACACGAGAGGGTTTATATTAGTTCGGCCCCTTATGTTGAAGGTAAGGCCTACATCTAGTTGGATTGGTATTGCTGAGGTTTCGATGACCAGGGAGCGAGATATGCTATGCCTGGCTCTCAGTGAGTTGTTTCTTGCCCTAAGCCGCCGCGGGTCGTCCCCTTATATACACGGGTTGACGCCCTCCGGCCTACAGAGTCCCGGTCGGCTCATAGACAGTGTTCGGCTCGATGACTAGTTAATTCTATCTTATGATGCAAGTCATGCCATCATGGCGGTTTATCATTATGGGCCTTAAGTCGCCTGTGGGACTTAGACCCTTTATTGAACTGCCATCTTCACGCTTGGTCTTGGGATGTTTCCGATGAGTCCTTCTTTGCGTAACCCGGCCCCTCCTGGGTGGCTTACACAAATAGTTATATCCCCAACACAACCCGACACCCGATGCTAATTGGGTAGGTAGGGTGTTGATGTTCATACCTTGCTGAGGCTGCGTGCTCGTGTGTGTGCTCCCGGCCGCCTCCAGACGAAGCAGACTCTTTGGCCACAACAGGACCCACCCATTGCAACAATCACCAAGCTGCCGCGGGGTCTCGTCGTCATCCCCCCTAGTACCAGAGGAGGCAAATTCTCGTGGCCCGGTTTGACACTGGCCACGGAAACCTTGAAGACGTTCGGGGTGATCGGCCGGCTGTGAAGCAATGGTTCCTTCGTCTTCATTATCGTCGCCTTCCTCACGTCCACCTTCTGGTCGCCGATGGTGTACAATATGGTGCACGGGGTTTTGTCGGCCTGCAAAGAAAAGTCTGCGACGTGAGACATCTGAAAGGCTGTAACACCCTCGATGCAGCTATATCTCCCACGTGTCGAGGCACGACTTAGAGGCATAACCACATTGAAAGCAATGTCGCAAGTGAGGTAATCTTCACACAACCCATGTAATACATAAGGGAAAGAGATACATAGTTGGCTTACAGTCGCCACTTCACACAATACATAAATAAACATTCATCATCCAGATTACACTCAATGTTCGACTACGGAACCAAAATGAAAGAAGACTACCCCAAATGTTACACAGATCCCCGATCGTCCCAACTGGGCTCCACTACTGATCATCAGGAAAAGACACATAGTAACGACCACGTTCCTCGTCGAACTCCCACTTGAGCTCGGTTGAATCATCTGCACTGGCATCGTCGGCACCTGCAACTGTTTTGGTAGAATCTGTGAGTCATAGGGACTCAGCAATCTCACACCCGCGAGATCAAGACTATTTAAGCTTAAAGGTAGGATAGGGTTGTGAGGTGGAGCTGCAGCAAGCGACTAGCTTATATGGTGGCTAACCACGCAAAAGAGAGCGAGAAGAGAAGCAAAGCACGGTCGTGAAGCTAGAAGTGATCAAGAAGTGATCCTAGAACAACCTACGTCAAACATAACTCCAACACCGTGTTCACTTCCCGGACCCCGCCGAGAAGAGACCATCACGGTTACACACGCGGTTGATGTGCTTTAATTGAGATCATCTTCGGGTTTTCTACAACCGGACATTAACAAATTCCCATCTGCCTCATAACCGCGGGCACGGCTTTCGAAAGATAATACCCTGCAGGGGTGTCCCAACTTAGCCCATTATAAGCTCTCACGGTCAACGAAGGATATTCCTTCTACCGAGAATACCCGATCAGTCTCGGAGTCCCGGACTACAAGACATTTCGACAGTAATAAAACAAGTCCAGCAAAGCCGCCCGATTGTGCCGTCAAATCCTGATAGGAGCTGCACATATCTCGGTCTCAGGGCACATCCGGATGAACACTACGTACGGCAACCGAAGATACCCCAAGTTGCCTCAGGGCGGCACCGCAAGTGGCTCTAGTTTGGACCAGCAATCGAAGGAGAACTGGCCCGGGGGGTTAAAATAAAGATGACCCTCGGGCTCGCGAAAACCCGGGGGAAAAAGGCTTAGGTGGCAAATGCTAAAACCAATGTTGGGCCTTGCTAGAGGAGTCTTATTCAAAGCAAACTGTCAAGGGGGTCCCATAAATCACCCAACCGTGTAAGGAACGCAAAATCAAGGAACATAACACCCGTATGACGAAAACTAGGGTGGCAAGAGTGGAACAAAACACCAGGCATAAGGCCGAGCCTTCCACCCTTTACCAAGTATATAGATGCATTAATTAAAATAAGAGAAATTGTGATAACCCAAAATAAACATGTTCCAACAAGGAACAAACTTCATCTTCACCTGCAACTAACAACGCTATAAGAGGGGCTGAGCAAAGCGGTAACATAGCCAATCAACGGTTTGCTAGGACATGGATGGTTAGAGGTTTGACATGGCAATATGGGTGGCATGATATAGCAAGTGGTAGGTATCGCAGCATAGGCATAGCAAAAGAGCGAGCAACTAGCAAGCAAAGATAGAAGTGATTTCGAGGGTATGGTCATCTTGCTTGCAAGGTTCTCAGAGTTGTCGAAAACTTGGTCCTCGTAAGTGTTCTCAACAGGTTCCTCGTTCACGTACTCGTCTCCCGGCTCTACCCAGAACAAGAACACAGGCAAAGGGGACAAACATCAATCACGATGCAATGCACAAACAACATGATGCAAAACATGGCATGATATGCGAGATGTGATATGCAATGCATATGCGTGCTCCGGAAGGAAAAAGATGAACAAGGCATAATCTTGGCAAACCAAGTATGCCACTAGAAAGGTGAGATGATTTCGGTTGAAATCGATATAAGGATCACCGGAATCGGATGCACGGTTTGCAAATGGCAAGCAAAACAAGAATGACAAGATTCTGCCATTAACAGCATGATGCTACTTAGGAAGCAACAAGAAATTAAGATACTGCACCCAAACATACCAGCAAAGCATATGGCAGCGATCTCCTCAAGATGCTTGACAAAAGATGAACACTGATATACGGCTAAATCACATCACAACAGGTTCAAACAAGCATGGCAAAAGTGCAAAAGATAACAGGTTCACAGACTTGGTGAAAATAACATGCCAGAAATTAACATCAGGATGACATGTTTAGAGCAAGGAAACCACATGCTACAAGAACAGGACATAGCAAAATATGGCATGGCATGAATCTACTCAAAGCACTTAACAAAAGTCCCCTACTGACCATGAGCCAAAAAGGACAAGAAAATATAATAACATCCATGTCCATTAAGCAAGTTTCGTTACAGGTTTCAGACTTAGCAGAAAACTGGACATGTCGAAAACAGATAACAACTAGGCATGTTCGTGAGCTCGATGCACTCACTACAGAGCACGACATGATAAACTAAGCATACATCCATCAATAAGACATGGCATAGAAGCTATAAATGGCAATAACAACATTATATCATGCAATGATCAACTACAACAAGCTTGGCAAAATCGAATAACATGTAAACAATCTGCCAGTAACATTTTATAGCAAAAGTAGAGCTCGATTGACTCAAGCTATGACACTCCATAATTACAAGAAAACGCGTGGATGGATAGAGCAAATCCATATGCCCAAAACACTCTTACTTATCATGCTCAAAAGAGGCATAGATCTCTCGGAAACAACATGAACACATGGCATAAAAATAACTGCAGGACATGACTTAGCAAAATTACTAAGTCTCTGAAATCAGCAACATTATGTACCCTAGTTTGCATGCTTGTGCTCGTCACCACGAAGATCACAAAAATACATGGCATACACCTCTGGAAATATAGCATAGCATATTTCAAAACACATGTAGGACTCAAGTTCATAGGGTGCACACATGAATCATGGCAAAAATGACAAAAGTGCATCTACTGAAACAGATCTGAAACTAACATCACATAGCCCTCTTCTAACAGCTTTTCGGGCATCAAGATTAGCTCAAATGAAAATGATGCAATGAGATGAAATGATGTACTCATCGAGGCGAACAATTTGATATGATATGCGCCCAATACGGATCCACGGGTGAAAAGTTATGACACGATGAACATGCAACAAAACCCTCTGCAGAAAAATGACTTAGTGAAAAACGGGGCTCGGGAAAGTCAACCTCTCGTGGATTTCGGATCTGAGATCCGGCGCGGATTCCGAGGTGGTCGCCGGAGATAGCTCGCCGGAGATGGCGAGGGGCGGCGGGATCCGGCGATGGAGCGGCGGCTTGGCGACGGGGACGCGGCGGAGCAGCGAGCGGGCGGCGCGGCGCCTCGGCAACGGGGACGGCGCGGCGGCTCGGCGAGCGGGCGGCGCGGCACCGACGGGAGGAGGCGGCGGCGGGCCGGCGACGGAGAGGAGGCGGCGGAGAGGAGGCGCAGCCTCGGGCGGCGGCGGGCGGCGCGCGGGCCGGGAGGGCCCCGCACGGGCTCTCCGGGCCGGCGCGGGCGAGGAGAGGGCGGCGACACGTGGCGATCTGTGGTTGGTCCGGCGGCGGCGGGCGAACGTGTCCGGCCGTCGCGGACGTGTCCGGTGGCGGCGGGGGAGGAGTTGGACTAGGGTTAGGGTGGTTTCATCCGCAAATTTCGGGAGAGAGGGTCTATTTATAGGTAGAGGGGGCTAGGAAGCTCCAAATGGAGTGCGGTTTTCGCCCACACGATCGTGATCGAACAGCGATGGACACGGGAGTGACTTAGATGGTTTATTGGGCTGTCTTGGAGGGGTTTTGGGCTGCAACACACACGAGGCCTTCACGGTTACCCGGTTAACCGTTGGAGTATCAAACGACCTCCGAATGACCCGAAACTTGACAGGCGGTCTACCGGTGCTATACCAAGGCCGCTTGACAAACCTCGGTCCATTTCGAGAAGGTTTAATACCTGCTCACGGAAAAAGGTAAAAGGGAACGCCGGGGGACATAGGAGCGCCGGATTGCAAAACGGACAACGGGGAAAATGCTCGGATTCATGAGACGAACACGTATGCAAATGCGATGCACATGATGACATGATATGAAATGCATGACATGAACAAAAATGCAAAATACGGAAAACCCAACCACGGAGGGAATATCATATCACATTGCCGAAAATGGCAAGAGTTGGAGTTACAAATATGGCAAGTTACATCCGGGGTGTTACAACACTCCACCACTACGAGAGGATCTCGTCCCGAGATCTAGGACTGAAAGAACTCCGGATATTCGGAACGGAGGTGGTCCTCGTGCTCCCAGGTGGCTTCTCGGTCTGAATGGTGAGACCACTTCACTTTCAGGAATTTGATGGACTTGTTGCGAGTGTTGCGCTCAGTTTCTTCAAGAATAGCAACGGGATGCTCATGATAGGACAAATCTTCTTGAAGATCAATCTCTTCGAAGTTGATGGTGCGCTCAGGCGTCTTGAAGCACTTGCGAAGCTGTGACACGTGGAAGACATCGTGCACATTTGCAAAGTTGGGGGGAAGCTCAAGTTGATAGGCGAGATCGCCTCGTTTGCCGATGATCTTGAAAGGACCCACGTATCTAGGAGCAAGTTTCCCCTTGATACCGAAGCGACGAGTTCCTTTCATTGGAGAGACGCGGAGGTAGACATGATCTCCGATCTCGAATGCCAAATCACGATGTTTGCTATCGTAATAGCTCTTCTGGCGCGATTGAGCGGCTTTGAGATTCTCACGAATGACTTTACACATATCTTCAACCTCTGTGATCAAGTCGTTGCCAAGAAGTTGGCGTTCGCCCGTCTCAGACCAATTGAGAGGAGTACGGCACTTTCTGCCATAGAGAATCTCGAATGGGGCTTTGCCCGAGCTGGCTTGAAAGCTGTTGTTGTAAGAGAACTCAGCATAAGGAAGACAATCCTCCCACTTCATGCCGAAAGAGATAACACAAGCTCTGAGCATATCTTCGAGAATTTGGTTGACACGCTCGACTTGTCCACTAGTTTGAGGGTGGAAAGCTGTGCTAAAGCGAATATTTGTGCCCATGGCCTTCTTAAAAGAATCCCAAAACTTGGAGGTAAAGATGCTGCCACGGTCTGAAGAAATCAATTGCGGAATGCCATGCAAGGAGACAATTCTGGATGTGTAGAGCTCTGCCAGCTGCGCTGTTGTGATAGACTCTTTGATAGGAAGAAAATGAGCCACTTTAGTGAGCTTGTCGATGACGATGAAGATGGCATCATTTCCACGCTTGGACTTTGGAAAACCAGTCACGAAGTCCATTTCAATATGATCAAACTTCCATTCTGGAATAGCAAGAGGTTGGAGTAGACCAGCTGGTCGTTGATGTTCTGCTTTCACCCTTCTGCAGACATCACATTCATTCATGAATTGAGCAATTTCTCGCTTCATTCGAGTCCACCAATACGACTGCTTGAGGTCATGGTACATCTTCGTTCTTCCAGGATGAATTGACAGAAGAGAATTGTGCGCCTCGTTCATAATGACTTTACGAAGATCACCCTTTGGAACCACAATCCGGTCCTCGAGGAAAAGAGTATCTATGTCATCAACGCGATAGCACTTGTATTTGGAAATGCCCTTGTCAATACCACGTTTCACCTTCTTCACCATGGTATCCATCAGTTGTGCCTCACGAATTTGATCTTCCAAAGTAGGAGAGACTATGATGTTGGCCAGAAAACCTTGAGGAACAACTTGGAGATTCAACTTGCGGAAAGCTTCACAGGGATCCGGTTGAAAGGGCTTGAGGATTAAGCTGTTGCAATAAGCCTTCCTGCTCAAAGCGTCTGCAATCACATTAGCCTTGCCTGGAGTATATTCAATACTCGGATTATACTCTTGAATCATTTCGACCCATCGAGTTTGCCTGAGGTTGAGGTTGGTCTGAGTGAAGATGTACTTGAGGCTCTTGTGATCGGTGAATATGTCCACTTTCCTTCTCAACAGGAGATGTCTCCATGTTATCAATGCATGGACAACTGCCGCCAACTCAAGATCGTGAGTGGGGTAGTTCCTTTAGTTGGGCTTCAACTGACGAGAGGTATAGGCCACAACCTTCTTCTCTTGCATTAGCACGGCACCGAGGCCTTGAAGAGAAGCATCACAGAAAACTTCATAAGGCTTGTCTTCGTCAGGAGGAGTCAAAACTGGAGCAGTGACGAGTTTCTCTTTGATAGCGTTGAAAGCAACGTCACACTCAGGAGACCAGACATACTTCACATGCTTCTGGAGGAGATTGGAAAGAGGCTTTGCAATCTTTGAGAAATTCTCAACGAATCTTCGGCAATAGCTTGCAAGTCCAAGAAAACTGCGAAGCTGCTTGACATTCTGAGGAGGTTCCCAATTCAAAACTACAGACACCCTCTCTGGATTAATAGCAATGCCCTTGGCAGAGATGATATGACCAAGGTAAAGAACTTCATCAAGCCAGAATTCACATTTGGAGAACTTCGCATAGAATTTATACTCTCTGAGCTTGTCGAGCACCAATCGCAAATGCTTGGCATGATCCTTCTTATTCTTGGAGAAGACCAATATATCATCGAGATAGACCAAGACGAATTCATTGGTGTAGGGGTTGAAGATGAAGTTCATCATTCGAGAGAACGTTGGAGGAGCATTGACAAGACCGAATGACATGACAGTATATTCATAAGAACCAAAGCTTGTTCTGAATGCTGTTTTGGGAATATCTTCTTCACGAATGCGAATCTGATGATAACCCATACGAAGGTTAAGCTTGGAGAACACTTTAGCACCTTTAAGTTGCTCGAATAGTTCATTGATGTTGGGAAGTGGGTACTTGTTCTTGATTGTCTTCTTGTTCAATGGACGGTAATCGACGCAAAGTCGGTCCGTGCCATCCTTCTTCTGGACAAAAAGAACACCACAACCCCAAGGAGAAGAACTCGGTCTGATCAGACCCAGACGCTCTTGTTCATCGACTTGTTTCTTCAATTCCTTCAACTCTTTTGGCCCAAGCTTGTATGGACGCTTGCAAACGGGTTCCGTGCCAGGCTCCAGATCAATAACGAATTCAACTGGCCGATGAGGAGGCATTCCCGGAAGCTCTTCTGGGAAGACATCTTGGTACTCACAAACGACTGGAATCTGAGAGATAGCATCCAATTCGCCCTTCTCATTGAGAGAAAACAACCGAATGGTATCATCACGAGCAGCATAGATGATCACATCGTCAGAAGAGTGAGTCAATTGAATTTCACTGGCAGCACAATCAAGCTGAGCCTTGTGCTTAGAAAGCCAGTCCATCCCGAGAATAAGATCAATATCAGAGTCACCAAGAACAATTGGTTTAGCCAGAAATCTATAATCGCCCATCTTGATAGAGACATCCGGGACACAAACATTAGATGTCATTTGCTTGCCCAGGGACACAATCTTCAACGGAAAAGGAATCTTCTCGGACACAAACTCATGCTTGGCAACAAAAGGTCTCGAAATGAAAGAAAGCGATGCACCAGTATCAAATAAGACTTTAGCAGGAATATCATTAACAGGAAGGTTACCCATGATCACTTCTGAAGAATCCTCTTCCTGAGCCGCGTTCATCATGTTCACTTTGGCATGCTTAGGATTATGCTTGACCACTGCATTGCTGGAAGATTTCACAGGAGGAGGAGGCGGAAGGCGCCTTTGGTTGAAGCACTTGTTCGCATAGTGACCCTTTTGCTGACATTTGTTGCAAGTCACCTCTGAGAGCGGACGATGATAAGGAGCATTTGGTCTTGGAGCTTGGTTCTGAGACTTGTTCTGATAGCCAGGGTTGGGTGGGTGGGAAGATCCACGACCACCTGAGTTCTTCTGCTGATAAGGTTGACGGAACGGAGGAGGAGGAGGAAACCAGAACTTCTGTTGCTTAGCTGCCACAAGTGAGGAAGAAGAAGACTGAACTGCGTCTCTGACTCTCTTCTTAGATGCCTCACACTTGAGCTGAGCAGCTTCTTGTTTCAGTGCCATGTTGTAGAATTCATCATACTTTAACGGCTCAAAAAGCACGAGAGCTAGTTGCAGATCTTCTCTGAGACCACGCCTGAACTGGTAAATCATGCTCTTCTCATCAGGGATGTCCTGCTTAGCAAAGCGAGAGAGCTTCTGGAACTAAGTGTTGTATTGATACACAGACATATTGCCTTGCTTGAGATTGCGGAACTCCTCCCGCTTACTCTCAACAACACTTTCTGGAATGTGATGAGCTTTGAAGTCAGGGCAGAAATCATCCCAGGTAATCACACGACCTCCTCTGGAATCTTTGTATTGTTGGAACCACTCAGCAGCTTGATCTTTGAGTTGAAAAGAGGCAAACTTGACAAAATCCTCAGGTCTGACATTGCTGCACTCGAAATGCTTGCTGATGTCCACGAGCCAATCATCGGCGTCTGTGGCCTCGACACAGTAGCTGAAAGTCTTTGGCTGATTGGCAAGGAACTGATTGAGGGTAGCAAAATGCGGCTGATTGTTGCCTTGGCCTTGATTTCCCTGATTACCTTGCCCTTGGTTGCGATCTTGCAAGAGCTGAATCAGAATCTGAGCGTTGGCATTGGTGGCTGTCATCAAGGCTTGCCATGCCTCCGGAGGCGGAGGTGGTGGCGGAGGGTTAGCCTGACTTCCTTCATTGCGTTCCCGATTCTGACGCGTTGGCGGAGCCATCCTGAAGAGGGTGACATCCATTAGCATCTTGAAAGACATATATTCAAGCTGAATCAAAGGATCAAAATTGCAACATATAGTCTTCACAATAAACATCCGAACAAGAATGAACGAATGAATTCCAAAGTAAATCATCACACTTCCATAAGTTGAGAAGCCACTTAGAAAAAAGTATGGAATAAAATCAACAAGGTACAGATGTGAACAAATACTTGGTAAGGATTACCCAATCACGAACCAAATATCTGCGGGAAGAAATACTAGAGCTACATGAATTCCCACTTATAAACTCTCGAAACTTTCTGGTTATGCAATCAGGTGTTGGGGATACAGGGGACACAAAATATATCACCCAAACTAACAATACCTAGATCCAGCTGTATCCATCCTTCAACACATAACCAAGAAACCTTCGGAAATCGTCTACCTCAACCTTCGAAAAGCAACCGTTATACGAGTTATGGCAATACTCCTGTCGTGGATTTGTCACGGCAGATGTCCTTAGTGTTAGGACTTAGTTGCGAGGCCAACGCATCCATATGGTAGCTTGAGAGGGGTTGAGTGGGACGAGAGACGCAGGGCGGATCAACACGCAAGACAAGGGTTTAGACAGCTTCGGGCCCCGGGAAACATCATCCGGTAAAAACCCTACATGCTGTTTGAGGCTAGGTCTCATTATCATCCCGAGGGAGACGCCGTAAACCGGCTCTTGTGTCTAGCCCTAGAGATTATTGATTGCTTGTAGCTTGTAGCTTCTAACTTGTCCCGCTTTGGGGAGCCCCGCCCCTCCTTATATATGCTGAAGGGGCGGTTTACATGTGGAGTCCTATTAGGATTAGGACTAGTCTATCTCTAATACAAACCGGGTACAAGTCTCGGTCTTAACTCCTTGTAAGGTAAATATTCCTTTCCTGTTAAACCGGCCCACAATAGTTGAACCGGCCTTCATGAACCGCCAGACGGGCCACCTGGTCTTGTCGCTCCTCTGACCCGTCTGTCGGGTTACCATTGAGTTACAACATCAAAGCGGGTTGCTTGTAAACCGCCAAGGTCAGGGCAGGTCTTCAGGTAAACCGCCAAGTCCGGCCGGTTTAACTTCCGGCCGGTTTACACCGCGGGGTATATCCCCGACATTAGCCCCCAAGTTTAGCTTGGATTTATCCATGGTAAACTTATGCTGCAAATAAATACCAGAACAAATTTGACAGGTTGTGCTCCGGATTAAGAATTCTTGTAAACCGGCACCTGATCATCCTTAAGTCCTTGTCATTTCCTCCTAGAAAATCCAGGTCAATAAGCCAGTGTCATACTCAATTTGCTGACATTGGTTTCTCACAGAAAAATATTGTGAAGAAATAATCCACTTGAATCGGCTTCCAAAACGCCGGTTTAAGAAATATTGGTCTTGAAATATTCATCTGATATTCAGCCGGTTTGAAGATGATCCCGGTCTTGAAAACTTGCCGGTTTAACATTACCAAATGGCCGGGTTATAAAAACTGATGACCCCGGATTATGATTGTTGCATACACCGGTTCATGATTGTTGCCAACATCGGTTTATGATTGGTGACGCCGGGTCAATCTGATTTGCTCAACAGAGAATTTGAAAATCTTTCTTCGATAATAATATAATACCTGTAGCCCCCAAGTGCCGGGTTGTCATGCTTGCAGCAACCTGGGACTTGTAATTGACTGATGCCCATAAAACTTCAACCAATGTAGCCCCCAAGGGCCGGGTCATTATGTAATAATCAGCAGGGACTTTGTAAATATAATCTTGTAAACTTTGAACAGGAATGTGTAGCCCCCAAGGGCCGGCTCAGTAAGATAATATTGAGCTGGGACTTTGATATATACTTCTTGAATAGTTGACAGGAGCAATTGGTAGCCCCCAAGGGCCAGCTCATTACAATGTGATGAGTTGGGTCTTCAATAAGATGAGCAAAAATGACCTTGCATTAGCCCCCAAGTGTCATGGTGCATGCTTGCAGCAACATGAGACTTGCATATTTGATGTAATCTCAATTTTGAATAATGTAGCCCCCAAGTGCCGGGTTGTAAGCCTGCAGCGACTCGGGACTATTCCTTCAATTGTAGAATAAATCATATCCATTGATAATATGATAGCCATTGCGCTAAAGCGACTTTGAAAACCTCAATAATATCGGTTATTAATAACCATAATAAAATCCAGCCATGTTGGCTATTCAAGATAATATAATCCGGTATGAAAACCTTATTCATTCAATATCATAATGAAAATTCAGCCAAGTGTGGCTATTTGAATAATATAACCCAACAATTTATAAGCGCATGATTCCAATGGCGCAATCCAAATATATACTGGCGACTTATAGTCCAAAGCCAGGACGGTTTAATAAACACTGGACAATCTCTCATCATAGACTGGCGATTTATCGTCTTAAAGCCAGGCCGGTTTAACAAACACCGGATAAGTTATCATCATACTCGCGACTTATCGTCTTAAAACCAGGCTGGTTTAACAAACACCGGATAAGTTATAACCATGCGTTATTCAACCTGTTTCTGCATACAACAAGTTTAAAGTGTCCTGGCGGTTTACCGCCGGACGGGTCATAATGCCCAACTTTTTAAGAATAATCAAATATGAAATATATCATACCTGTGATATAGTCGGTTTACCAACTTTCCATAGTAAGGGAATTTTGAGTAATGATAACTCCTTCCATATTGCGCCGGTTTATGATAAAACCGTACCGGGCTGTGATAAACACCGGTTTAACAATATATAATGCTGGTGACTTGTAGTCAAACCAGACCGGGCTGATAATCTCCGGATTATAACTTGATCATGTACTCACAACTTGTAGTTGAAAGCCGAGCCGGGTTGATAAACACCGGTTTACTCCACAATAGGATGGTAACAGAAAATTAAACCGGGCAGATAATCTCCGGATCATAATTTGATCATGCACTCACAACTTGTAGTTGAAAACCGAGCCGGGTTGATAAACACCGGTTTACTCCATAATAGGATGGTAACAAAAAATTAAACCGGGCAGATAATCTCCGGTCTAAAAATGGACCGTGTTCCGCCAATTTAGCTGTTTGAACCGGTACAAAATACTGTCGGTTTAAAAAGCGCAAATAAAATAGCAACTTCTCAAGAAAGGCTATTAAAGCAAAAGCAATGGCAACAATTTTTTGCAAAAGAAGAGCTCTACTGAGCTTGGTCAGATGGAATTACCATGGTCAGACGCAACCAAGCCCCCCGAAGGCGTAGCAATGGTGCCAGTCAGCCAGGACCCCAAAATGACTCGTGGCGTTACGCCGGCCAAGTGGCATTGCATTGGTTCGGATTCGACCAAGCCCCCAAGTGGCTTAGTGGCCTAGGGCCGATCAAGTGGCATTGCATTGGTTCGGACACGACCAAGCCCCCAAATGACTTATTGGCTAAAAAGCCGATCAGAAGGCATTACCATCATCAAGACATGACCGAGCTCCCATAAGGTGTAACTACGGTTCAAGTCGATTAGGTCCCCAACTAACTTAGTGGCAAATGTGCCAGCCAGAAGGCATTACCGTCGTCAAGACATGACCAAGCTCCCAGGAGGTGTAGCTACGGTTCAAGTCGACTAGGTCCCCAACTGACTTTGTTGCTCAAGGGGTAAACCCGAGGTTGCCCTAAAGCGAATCCACTCCGTGTAACCACGCATGATATAAAGAATAGATACCCCGCTTTACAAAGCGGGAGCCCCCATGTGATAAATAATATGTCAAGCCAATAAGGCCGGATACCCATGTTTGAACCGCGCATCATGGCAGCAGGTCCTCTTCGGTAATTTTTAACTTTTTTGCAAGAGGTAAATTCTTCTTGAACCGGGATCTTGAACCGGATATTGAAAGCTGCAAAACTGTGGGAGACATCTTCCCCTTGAACCGGATTTTAAACCGGAATCTTCATTTTCAGCCGGAAATTTTCTGACGGCCTTTAAACTCGAACTTGCGAGACGTTAATTCCCTTTTGAACCGGACATTGTTAAACCGGGTCTGAGCGCTTCAGAATTTTGTGGGAGAATAGATTTCTCTTGAACCGGATTGTAAACCGGATATTTGAGAGCTTCAGTGATACTGACTTCCCTTCAGCCAGGTTTCAAACCGGAATCCTTTCTGATGACCCGGATCTTCTTCAATGAACCGGGATTTTGTAACTGTCATATACTTTCTAAGCCGGAAATTTTCGGACGGCCTTTAAATTTTCATCAACATAACAGTAGCCTCCGAGATCGGGTTATCTTCCCTCCATCATCCTCGGGTTCTTAAACTGGCTGAAACTTGCAAGACTTGCTGCGTCATATTATCGTAGCCCCCAAGTCTCAAGGTGACTCGAGGAGTTGGCTTGAGATTCTCCATATTTGACCGTGATATAAGCCGGCATAACTTGTATATCATTGGTGTTGATAGCACGATGTGAATCCACAGAAGGTTGAGGTGACTGCGGCGGGTTGTAAATGATCCCGTATGAACCGTGTAAGCAACTCGGCCAATGGTTCCTTCCAACTGGTGATTTGAAGTTACCCAAACTGTAGTGGCGGCGACTGGTGTGCCTGCCCATTGAGCCATCCAGTGCCGACGGCGGTTGATGATAATTTGCCTCCATTTTGTCTGAAAGAAAAACCGGGTTACCCAAGCTATGACTTGTTCATGCTCAATAAACAGCTCATGCAGACAGGTACGACCCGGTATGTTGATGTAGACCCGGCCGCGAGAGACGGATGACAAAGACGACCGCAGTATCAGAGGCAGCTCGGATAAATGAATCGGCCACGGTATTGTAAACCGACGCGGACGGGGAAAATCGGCACCGGTGTCGTAAACCGGCACGGACGGGCGAGTTAACCGCGGGTGCGGTCCCGGCAAGCTGATGTAAACCGGCACGGACGGGAGAATCGGCCGCAGAGGCAGACAATAAGTCAGTCGCGTGTGTTGATGTAGTGAACAATTGTCCTGCATCAACAATATTGCAAACCAAGGCAAAGATAAGCTGCTCTTTGACAAAATAATATGTGTCAATAATAGACTTAGATAGATGTCACCTGATATGTTAGGCCGGAATTTATCCGCCGCGGTGAAGCTAAAATCAACCACAGACGAGTCACCCGCAGGAGCAAACGAATGAACCGGCCACGGCGTTGTAAGTCGGTGCGGACGGGCGAGTTGGCTGGCGCGTCTGATGTAAACCGGACCGCGATACATGTGTCCGTGAAAACCGTGCGGCACAGCTGAACGCGCATCCGCGGTATAACACCACTTTTGTAATAAATAATTTACCTGTATATAACAACACTGTAGGGCAGAGTGGTTGTTTTCACAAAAAATTAACAAGTACTGATAAAAAGTAAACTGGATGGATATCACCTGATTCGTTTTGGACGACAAACGAGTTGTTCCATCAATGACTTCCAATACGTGCAATGATAATTTAGCCACTATCTTGTGTGCTTGAAAAACTTTCCAGCGACTCAATACGGCCCTGGTAGTTCAGCACGGCCACGGCGGGTTTGCGCAGGTAGGCGCAGAAGTGCAACGGCGGAGACAGCAGGGCCGAAGCCAGCAGTCGCGGCTTGGACGCCCAATTGTGGATCCCAAGTGAAAAGAATATTATTAATCCCATCCAGGATATATGTGAGCAGGCCTCAATTTCCCTTTGGTCGATCCTTTCACGTGGGGTCATGGTAGCAAGTACTAGCACTCCACGGATGAATTGTTTGCTAGTAGTGAATTCTGAATTGGCATCACTGATTTACCCTGTAGTGGCGTACTGTTCCCGGACTGCGATGGTGCCCGCGGGTCAATGATGTGGCAGACCGCTCGGTGCAGAGTCGACGGAGGCAGAAGGTGACTCAGCACAGCAACGGTTTTAAAGTACAGCAGCGGTGAAAGCAAGGCCCAGGCCGGCTTACGGTGTAGCAGAAAAGAAGTGGTAGGCCTAGGGACTCGTAACCAAAAGGCGACTTGACGTAGCGATTTCAGCGCAGAGATGATGGCGATCTAAGACAGCGCGCGGAACGAGGCCTGCCCAGCTGTAGGCTTGCAGGCAGGCGGCTTAGCACGGCCGCGACCGAATCCGACTCCATGCAACCAAGACCTCCTCCGGGTCGTGGTCAGTTTGATCAATCCACGTTTCCCCTCCCATCGACTTGCGCAAATCCGATGAGATCGAAACCGTAAAAACCGATCCAAACACCTATAGATTGCTAACACGCTTTTGATGGTCAACACCGATTGAACCAAAACTGCTGAGATCATCCGTGGTGGCACAAACAAACTTTTTCTTTGATCTTCATGAAGAGATTTAGGGTTGTCGTAGATTCTTCCGCACCGACCCTTAATTGATCCGGTAGGTCATAACTGATTGTAAAACATGGATCGATTACGCCGACGCAGATTCTTCTGAGCTGTATCTTTCTCCATCCTGAAAACTGCGAACTTCTCGAGCCCTAATAGAGATCCCTTCAAGAACTCATCACCACCGTGCGCAGGCCCCACGGTGGGCGCCAACTGTCGTGGATTTGTCACGGCAGATGTCCTTAGTGTCAGGACTTAGTCGCGAGGCCAACGCATCCATATGGTAGCTTGAGAGGGGTTGAGTGGGACGAGAGACGCAGGGCGGATCAACACGCAAGACAAGGGTTTAGACAGCTTCGGGCCCCGGGAAACATCATCCGGTAAAAACCCTACATGCTGTTTGAGGCTAGGTCTCATTATCATCCCGAGGGAGACGCCGTAAACCGGCTCTTGTGTCTAGCCCTAGAGATTATTGATTGCTTGTAGCTTGTAGCTTCTAACTTGTCCCGCTTTGGGGAGCCCCGCCCCTCCTTATATATGCTGAAGGGGCGGTTTACATGTGGAGTCCTATTAGGATTAGGACTAGTCTATCTCTAATACAAACCGGGTACAAGTCTCGGTCTTAACTCCTTGTAAGGTAAATATTCCTTTCCTGTTAAACCGGCCCATAATAGTTGAACCGGCCTTCATGAACCGCCAGACGGGCCACCTGGTCTTGTCGCTCCTCTGACCCGTCCGTCGGGTTACCATTGAGTTACAACGTCAAAGCGGGTTGCTTGTAAACCGCCAAGGTCAGGGCAGGTCTTCAGGTAAACCGCCAAGTCCGGCCGGTTTAACTTTCGGCCGGTTTACACCGCGGGGTATATCCCCGACAACTCCCGCACTCGCCTCAGTACTGGGCTATCAGGGTTATCTCACCAACAACTGTACAAAAGAGATTTTCGATGTCGGCGTACTAAACTCAGGTATTCCAGAACTGCAACGATAAAATTATGACGACAACACCTCGGAGCTCAACTCCCCGGGACACCTCCACTAAACCCCTGCTGACAGGAGGCACCAAGACAATGTTGTCATCATAAAACCATCGGAACAATTCTAAGATACCCGCGTGATTCTAAAAAAAACTAGTGAAATTTGAGAAGAGAAAAGTCAAAACTCTACGTCAGGATGCCTTACTAGAGCGATGAGGAGACTGGGAAGTAAAAAGAATTCCTAAACTCTCCGATATATAATTCCTAAATGACTCAAAACATTTTTCTAGACACAACTCGACCGCTAAAAACGATCAATCAGTGGGGGCTCCTAAGGTCGGGGAAGGCTCTGATACCAACTTGTAACGCCCTCGATGCGGCTATATCTCCCACGTGTCGAGGCACGACTTAGAGGCATAACCGCATTGAAAGCAATGTCGCAAGTGAGGTAATCTTCACACAACCCATGTAATACATAAGGGAAAGAGATACATAGTTGGCTTACAGTCGCCACTTCACACAATACATAAATAAACATTCATCATCCAGATTACACTCAAGGTTCGACTACGGAACCAAAATGAAAGAAGACTACCCCAAATGTTACACAGATCCCCGATCGTCCCAACTGGGCTCCACTACTGATCATCAGGAAAAGACACATAGTAATGACCACGTTCCTCGTCGAACTCCCACTTGAGCTCGGTTGAATCATCTGCACTGGCATCGTCGGCACCTGCAACTGTTTTGGTAGAATCTGTGAGTCACACGGACTCAGCAATCTCACACCCGCGAGATCAAGACTATTTAAGCTTAAAGGTAGGATAGCGTTGTGAGGTGGAGCTGCAGCAAGCAACTAGCTTATATGGTGGCTAACCACGCAAAAGAGAGCGAGAAGATAAGCAAAGCACGGTCGTGAAGCTAGAAGAGTTCAAGAAGTGATCCTAGAACAACCTACGTCAAACATAACTCCAACACCGTGTTCACTTCCCGGACCCCGCCGAGAAGAGACCATCACGGTTACACACGCGGTTGATGTGTTTTAATTGAGATCATCTTCGGGTTTTCTACAACCGGACATTAACAAATTCCCATCTGCCTCATAACCGCGGGCACGGCTTTCGAAAGATAATACCCTGCAGGGGTGTCCCAACTTAGCCCATTATAATCTCTCACGGTCAACGAAGGATATTCCTTCTACCGGGAAGACCCGATCAGTCTCGGAGTCCCGGACTACAAGACATTTTGAGAGTAATAAAACAAGTCCAGCAAAGCCGCCCGATTGTGCCGACAAATCCTGATAGGAGCTGCACATATCTCGGTCTCAGGGCACATCCGGATGAACACTACGTACGGCAACCGAAGATACCCCAAGTTGCCTCAGGGCGGCACCGCAAGTGGCTCTAGTTTGGACCAGCAATCGAAGGAGAACTGGCCCGGGGGGTTAAAATAAAGATGACCCTCGGGCTCGCGAAAACCCGGGGGAAAAAGGCTTAGGTGGCAAATGGTAAAACCAATGTTGGGCCTTGCTGTAGGAGTCTTATTCAAAGCGAACTGTCAAGGGGGTCCCATAAATCACCCAACCGTGTAAGGAACGCAAAATCAAGGAACATAACACCGGTATGACGGAAACTAGGGTGGCAAGAGTGGAACAAAACACCAGGCATAAGGCCGAGCCTTCCACCCTTTACCAAGTATATAGATGCATTAATTAAAATAAGAGAAATTGTGATAACCCAAAATAAACATGTTCCAACAAGGAACAAACTTCATCTTCACCTGCAACTAACAACGCTATAAGAGGGGCTGAGCAAAGCGGTAACATAGCCAATCAACGGTTTGCTAGGACATGGATGGTTAGAGGTTTGACATGGCAATATGGGTGGCATGATATAGCAAGTGGTAGGTATCGCAGCATAGGCATAGCAAAAGAGCGAGCAACTAGCAAGCAAAGATAGAAGTGATTTCGAGGGTATGGTCATCTTGCTTGCAAGGTTCTCAGAGTTGTCGAAAACTTGGTCCTCGTAAGCGTTCTCAACAGGTTCCTCGTTCACGTACACGTCTCCCGGCTCTACCCACAACAAGAACACAGGCAAAGGGGACAAACATCAATCACGATGCAATGCACAAACAACATGATGCAAAACATGGCATGATATGCGAGATGTGATATGCAATGCATATACGTGCTCCGGAAGGAAAAATATGAACAAGGCATAATCTTGGCAAACCAAGTATGCCACTGGAAAGGTGAGATGATTTCGGTTGAAATCGATATAAGGATCACCGGAATCGGATGCACGGTTTGCAAATGGCAAGCAAAACAAGAATGACAAGATTCTGCCATTAACAGCATGATTCTACTTAGGAAGCAACAAGAAATTAAGATACTGCACCCAAACATATCAGAAAAGCATATGGCGGTGATCTACTCAAGATGCTTGACAAAAGATGAACACTGAGATACGGCTAAATCACATCACAACAGGTTCAAACAAGCATGGCAAAAGTGCAAAAGATAATAGGTTCACAGACTTGGTGAAAATAACATGCCAGAAATTAACATCAGGATGACATGTTTAGAGCAAGGAAACCACATGCTACAAGAACAGGACATAGAAAAATATGGCATGGCATGAATCTACTCAAAGCACTTAACAAAAGTCCCCTACTGACCATGAGCCAAAAAGGACAAGAAAATATAATAACACCCATGTACGTTAAGCAATTTTCATTACAGGTTTCAGACTTGGCAGAAAACTGGACATGTCGAAAACAGATAACAACTAGGCATGTTCGTGAGCTCGATGCACTCACTACAGAGCACGACATGATAAACTAAGCATACATCCATCAAGAAGACATGTCATAGAAGCTATAAATGGCAAGAACAACATTATAGCATGCAAGGATCAACTACAACAAGCTTGGCAAAATCGAATAACATGTAAACAATCTGCCAGTAACATTTTATAGCAAAAGTAGAGCTCGATTGACTCAAGCTATGGCACTCCATAATTACAAGCAAACGCATGGATGGATAGAGCAAATCCATATTCCCAAAACACTCTTACTGATCATTCTCAAAAGAGGCATAGATCTCTCGGAAACAACATGAACACATGGCATAAAAATAACTGCAGGACATGACTTAGCAAAATTACTAAGTCTCTGAAATCAGCAACATTATGTACCCTAGTTTGCATGCTTGTGCTCGTCACCACGAAGATCACAAAAATACATGGCATACACCTCTGTAAATATAGCATAGCATATTTCAAAACACATGTAGGACTCAACTTCATAGGGTGCACACATGAATCATGGCAAAAATGACAAAAGTGCATCTACTGAAACAGATCTGAAACTAACATCACATAGCCCTCTTCTAACAGCATTTCGGGCATCAAGATGAGCTCAAATGAAAATGATGCAATGAGATGAAATGATGTACTCATCGGGTCGAACAATTTGATATGATATGCGCCCAATACGGATCCACGGGTGCAAAGTTATGACACGATGAACATGCAACAAAACCCTCTGCAGAAAAATGACAGTGAAAAACGGGGCTCGGGAAAGTCAACCACTGGTGGATTTCGGATCTGAGATCCGGCGCGGATTCCGAGGTGGTCGCCGGAGATGGCAAGGGGCGGCGGGATACGGCGATGGAGCGGCGGCTTGGCGACGGGGACGCGGCGAAGCAGCGAGCGGGCGGCGCGGCGCCTCGGCGACGGGGACGGCGCGACGGCTCGGCGAGCGGGCGACGCGGCGCCGACAGGAGGAGGCGGCGGCGGGCCGGCGACGGACAGGAGGCGGCGGAGAGGAGGCGCAGCCTCGGGCGGCGGCGGGCGGCGCGCTGGCCGGGAGGGCCCCGCACGGGCTCTCCGGGCTAGCGCGGGCGAGGAGACGGCGGCGACACGTGGCGATCTGTGGTTGGTCCGGCGGCGGCGGGCGGACGTGTCCGGCCGTCGCGGCTGCGTCCGGTGGCGGCGGGGGAGGAGTTGGACTAGGGTTAGGGTGGTTTCATCCGCAAATTTCGGGAGAGAGGGTCTATTTATAGGTAGAGGGGGCTCGGAAGCTCCAAACTGAGTGCGGTTTTCGCCCACACGATCGTGATCGAACGGCGATGGACATGGGAGTGACTTAGATGGGTTATTGGGCTGTCTTGGAGGGGTTTTGGGCTGCAACACACACGAGGCCTTCACGGTTACCCGGTTAACCGTTGGAGTATCAAACGACCTCCGAATGACCCGAAACTTGACAGGCGGTCTACCGGTGCTATACCAAGGCCGCTTGACAAACCTCGTTCCATTCCGAGAAGGTTTAATACCCGCTCATGGAAAAAGGTAAAAGGGGACACCGGGGGACATAGGAGCGCCGGATTGCAAAACGGACAACGGGGAAAATGCTCGGATTCATGAGACGAACACGTATGCAAATGCGATGCACATGATGACATGATATGAAATGCATGACATGAACAAAAATGCAAAATACGGAAAACCCAACCACGGAGGAAATATCATATCACATTGCCGAAAATGACAAGAGTTGGAGTTACAAATATGGCAGGTTACATCCGGGGTGTTACAAAGGCAATGAAAACGGGAGATTATACATTTATTGAAGGGGGGCGGTGTGATAGATACCTTGAGGGCGTCGAGCTTAGCCAAAGACGAAGCACCGCCGAGCACGTCCGGTGCGGGAGCAGGTTCGGGAGCAGGTGCGGGAGCAGGTGCAGCTGCAGGTGCTGGTGCTGTTGGGGAACATAGCAGAAATTCAAAATTTTCCTACGTGTCACCAAGATCTATCTATGGAGAAACCAACAACGAGGGGAAGGAGAGTGCATCTACATACCCTTGTAGATCGCTAAGCGTAAGCGTTCAAGTGAACGGGGTTGATGGCGTCGTACTCGTCGTGATCCAAATCACCGATGATCCTAGTGCCGAACGGACGGCACCTCCACGTTCAACACACATGCAGCCCGGTGACGTCTCCCACGCCTTGATCCAGCAAGAGGAGAAGGAGAGGTTGGGGAAGACTCCGTCCAGTAGCAGCACGATGGCGTGGTGGTGGTGGAGGAGCGCGGAATTCTAGCAGGGCTTCGCCAAGCACTACGAGAGACGAGGAGGAAGAGAGGTAGGGCTGCGCCTTGGGAGAGGTCATCTCGTGTCTTGGGCAGCCCCAAAACCTCCACTATATATAGGGGCAAGGGGGAGAGGGAGGCGCCCTAGAGTTTCCCCTAAGGGGGGCGGCGGCCAGGGCAGATGGGATCTCCCCCTTGGGTGACTTGGCCCCCAAGCCAGGAGGTGGGAACCCTAGATGGGGCGCCCCAAACCCCCTGGTCACGTGGGAATAGGTGAGGGGGGCGCACAGCCCCTTAGTGGGCTGGTTTGCCCCCTTCCCTTGGCCCATGAAGCCCCCCAACACTTGCCGGGGCTCCCGAAACACCTTTCGGTCATGCTGGTCATCACCCGGTACCTCCTGAACACTCCCGGACTCCAAAACCCTTCGTCCAATATATCAATCTTTACCTCCGGACCATTCCGGAACTCCTCGTAACGTCCGGGATCTCATCCGGGACTCCGAACAACATTCGGTAACCGCGTACATACTTTCCCTATAACCCTAGCGTCATCGAACCTTAAGTGTGTAGACCCTACGGGTTCGGGAACCATGCAGACATGACCGAGACGTTCTCCGGTCAATAACCAACAGCGGGATCTGGATACCCATGTTGGCTCCCACATGTTCCACGATGATCTCATCGGATGAACCATGATGTCAAGGATTCAGTCAATCCCGTATACAATTCCCTTTGTCTAGCGGTATTGTACTTGCCCGAGATTTGATCGTCGGTATCCCGATACCTTGTTCAATCTCGTTACCGGCAAGTCTCTTTACTCGTTCCGTAACACATCATCACGTGATCAACTCCTTGATCACATTGTGCACATTATGATGATGTCCTACCGAGTGGGCCCAGAGATACCTCTCCGTCGCACGAAGTGACAAATCCCAGTCTCGATTCGTGCCATCCCAACAGACACTTTCGGAGATACCCGTAGTGTACCTTTATAGCCACCCAGTTACGTTGTGACGTTTGGCACACCCAAAGTATTCCTACGGTATCCGGGAGTTGCACAATCTCATGGTCTAAGGAAATGATACTTGACATTAGAAAAGCTTTAGCATACGAACTACACGATCTTGTGCTATGCTTAGGATTGGGTCTTGTCCATCACATCATTCTTCTAATGATGTGATCCCGTTATCAATGACATCCAATGTCCATGGTCAGGAAACCGTAACCATCTATTGATCAACAAGCTAGTCAACTAGAGGCTTACTAGGGACATGGTGTTGTTTATGTATCCACACATGTATCTGAGTTTCCTATCAATACAATTCTAGCATGGATAATAAACGATTATCATGAACAAGGAAATATAATAATAACTAATTTATTATTGCCTCTAGGGCATATTTCCAACAGTCTCCCACTTGCACTAGAGTCAATAATCCAGTTCACATCGCTATGTGATTAACACTCAAGGTCACATCCCCATGTGACTAACACCCAAAGAGTTTACTAGAGTCAATAATCTAGTTCACATTACCATGTGATTAACACTCAATGAGTTCTAGGTTTGATCATGTTATGCTTGTGAGAGATGTTATAGTCAATGGGTCTGAACCTTTCAGATCCATGTGTGCTTTACAAATCTCTATGCCATCTCCTAGATGCAGTTACCACGCTCTATTTGGAGCTATTCCAAATAACTGTTCTACTATACGAATCCAGTTTACTACTCAGAATAATTTGGATTAGTGTCAAAGTTTGCATCGGCGTAACCCTTTACGACGAACTCTTTTACCACATCCATAATCGAGAAAATTCCTTAGTCCAATAGTTACTAAGGATAACCTTGACCGTTGTCCTGTGATCCATTTCTAGATCACACTTGTACCCCTTGACTGACTCATGGTTTGGCACACTTCAGGTGCGGTACACAACATAGCATACTTTTGAGCCTACAACTAAATCATAGGGGACGACCTTCGTCCTTTCTCTCTATTCTGCCGTGGTCATGTCTTGAGTCTTGCTCAATGCTCACACCTTGTAACACAGCCGAGAACTCCTTCTTTGCTGATCTATTTTGAACTCCTTCAAAATCTTGTCATGGTATGTGTTCGTTTGAAAGTACTATTAAGCGATTTTGATATATCCTTATAGATCTTGATGCTCAATGTTCAAGTAGCTTAATCCAGGTTTTCCATTGAAAAACACTTTTCAAACAACCCTATATGCTTTCCAGAAATTCTACATCATTTCTGATAAACAATATGTCAACAACATATACTCATCAGAAATTCTATAGTGCTCCCACTCACTTCTTTGGAAATACAAGTTTCTCATAAACTTTGTATAAACCTAAAATCTTTGATCATCTCATCAAAGCGTACATTCCAATTCCGAGATGCTTACTCCAGTCCTTAAAAGGATTGTTGGAGCTTTGCATACTTGTTAGCATCTTTCAGGATTGACAAACCCTTCTGGTTGTATCACATACAACCTTTCCTCAAGAAAATCGTCGAGGAAACAATGTTTTGACATCCTATCTGCAAGATTTCATAAATAATGCAGTAACTGCTAACATAATTCCAACAGACTCTTAGCATCGCTACGAGTGAGAAAATCTCATCGTAGTCAACTCCTTGAACTTGTCGGGAAACATCTTAACGACAAGTCGAGCTTTCTCAATGGTGACACCTACCATCATTGTCCGTCTTCCTTTTAAAATCCATCTACACCCAACAGCCTTACGACTATCAAGTAGTTCTTCCAAAGTCTACACTTTGTTTTCATATATGGATCCTCTCTTGGATTTTATGGCCTTGAGCCATTTTTGGAATCCGGGCCCACCATCGCTTCTCCATAGCTCATAGGTTCATTGTTGTCTAGCAACATGACTTCCAAGACAGGATTACGTACCACTCTGAAGTAGTACGCATCCTTGTCATCCTACGAGGTTTGGTAGTGACTTGATCCGAAGTTTCATGATCACTATCATAAGCTTCCACTTCAATTGGTGTAGGTGCCACAGGAACAACTTCCTGTGCCCTGCTACACACTAGTTGAAGTGACGGTTCGATAACCTCATCAAGTCTCCGCCATCCTCCCACTCAATTCTTTCGAGAGAAACTTTTCCTCGAGAAAGGACCCGATTTCAGAAACAATCCCTATTGCTTTCGGATCTGAGACAGGAGGTATACCCAACTGTTTTGGGTATCCTATGAAGATGCATTTATCCGTTTTGGGTTCGAGCTTATCAGCTTGAAAACTTTTTCACATAAGCATCGTAGCCCCAAACCTTTAAGAAACAACAGCTTAGGTTTCTCTAAACCATAGTTCATACAGTGTCGTCTCAACGGATTTGTGTGGTTCCCTATTTAAAGTGAATGTGATTGTCTCTAATGCCTAACCCATAAACGATGGTGGTAATTCGACAAGAGACATCATGGTATGCACCACATCCAATAGGGTGCAGTTATGATGTTCGGACACACCATCACACTATGGTGTTCCCGGCGGTATTAGTCGTGAAACGATTTCTACAATGTCTTAATTGTGTGCCAAACTCGTAACTCAGGTATAAATCTCTATGATCATATCATAGACATTTTATCCTCTTGTCACGACGATCTTCAACTTCACTCTGAAATTACTTGAACCTTTCAATAATTCAGACTTGTGTTTCATCAAGTAAATATACTTAGCATCTACTCAAATCATCTGTGAAGCAAGAACATAACGATATCCACTGCGTGCCTCAGCACTCATTCGACTGCACACATCAAAATGTATTACTTCCAACAAGTTGCTTTCTTGTTCCATCTTACTGAAAACGAGGTCTTTCAGTCATCTTGCCCTTGTGGTATGATTTGCATGTCTCAAGTGATTCAAAAACAAGTGAGTCCAAACGATCCATCTGTATGGAGTTTCTTCATGCATATCTACCAATAGACATGGTTCACATGTCTCAATCTTTTCAAAAATGAGTGAGTCCAAAGATCCATCGACATGGAGCTTCTTCATGTGTTTTATACCAATATGACTTACATGGCAGTGCCACAAGTCGGTGGTACTATCTTATATCTTTTGGCATGAACATGTGTATCACTATGATCGAGATTCAATAAACCATTCATTTTAGGTGCAAGACCATTGAAGGTATTATTCAAATAAACAGAGTAACCATTATTCTCCTTAAATGAATAATCGTATTGCAATAGACATAATCCAATCATGTCTATGCTCAATGCAAACACCAAATAACAATTATTTAGGTTTAACACCAATCTCGATGGTAGAGGGAGCGTGCGATGCTTGATCACATCAAGCTTGGAAAAACTTCCAACACATATCGCCAGCTCACCTTTAGCTAGTCTCCTTTTACTGCGCAGCCTTTTATTTCGAGTTACTAACACTTAGCAACCGAACCGGTATCTAATACCCTGGTGCTACTAGGAGTACTAGTAAAGTACACATTAACATAATGTATATCCAATATACTACTATCGACCTTGCCATCCTTCTCATCTACCAAGTATCTAGGGTAATTCTGCTCTAGTGGTTGTTCCCCTTATTACAGAAGCACTTAGTCTCGGGCTTGGGTTCAACTTTGGGTTTCTTCACTTGAGAAGCAACTGACTTGTCTTTTCATGAAGTATCCCTTTCTTGCCCTTGCCCTTCTTGAAACTAGTGGTTTTACTAACCATCAACAATTGATGCTCCCTTTTGATTTCTACTTTCGCGGTGTCGCGAATAGCTCAAGGATCATATCTATCCCTGATATGTTATAGTTCATCACGAAGCTCTAGTAGCTTGGTGGCAATGACTTTGGAGAAACATCACTATCTTATCTGGAAGATCAACTCCCACTCGATTCAAGTGATTGTTGTACTCAGACAATCTGAGCACAAGCTCAACGATTGAGCTTTTCTCCCTTAGTTTGCAGGCTAAGAAAATCGTCAGAGGTCTTATAACTCATGACGTGGGCACGAGCCTGAAATCCCAATTTCAGCCCTCGAAACATCTCATATGTTCTGCAGCATTTCAAAAATGTCTTCGGTGCCTTAATTCTAAACCATTTAACATTACCGAACTATCATGTAGTCATCAAAACGTGTATGTCAGATGTTTGCAACATCCACAAACCACGTTCGAGGTCCAGCACACCGAGCGGTGCATTAAGGACACAAGCCTTCTACTGTCCTCATAATTGCTACTATCAACTTTCAACTATATTTTCTCTAGGAACATATCTAAAACAGTAGAACTAAAGCGCGAGCTACGACATAATTTGCAAAAACCTTTTGACTATGTTCAGGATAAATAAGTTCATCTTATGAACTCCCACTCAGATAGACATCCCTCTAGTCATCTAAGTGATTACGTGATCCGAGTCAACTAGGCCGTGTCCGATCATCACGTGAGACGGACTAGTCATTATCGGTGAACATCTTCATGTTGATCGTATCTACCATACGACTCATGCTCGACCTTTCAGTCTCTTGTGTTCCGAGGCCATGTCTGTACATGCTAGGCTCGTCAAGTCAACCTAAGTGTTTCACGTGTGTAAATCTGGCTTACACCCGTTGTATGTGAACGTAAGAATCTATCATACCCGATCATCACGTGGTGCTTCGAAACGACGAACTTTCGCAACGGTGCACAGTTACGGGGAACACTTTCTTGAAATTTTAATGAGGGGTCATCTTATTTACTACCGTCGTTCTAAGCAAATAAGATGTATAAACATGATAAACATCACATGCAATCAAATAGTGACATGATATGGCCAATATCATATTGCTCCTTTTGATCTCCATCTTCGGGGCTCCATGATCATCATCGTCACCGGCATGACACCATGATCTCCATCATCATGATCTCCATCATTGTGTCTTCATGAAGTTGTCTCGCCAACAATTACTTCTACTACTACAGCTAACAGTTAGCAATAAAGTAAAGTAATTACATGGCATTGTTCAATGACACGCAGGTCATACAATAAATAAAGACAACTCCTATGGCTGCTGCCGGTTGTCATACTCATCGACATGCAAGTCGTGATTCCTATTACAAGAACATGATCAATCTCATATATCACATATCATTTATCACATTCTTCTTGGCCATATCACATCACATAGCAAACCCTGCAAAAACAAGTTAGACGTCCTCTACTTGTTGTTTGCATGTTTTACGTGGCTGCTATGGGTTTCTAGCAAGAACGTTTCTTACCTACGCAAAAACCACAAAGTGATATGCCAATTGCTATTTACCCTTCATAAGGACCCTTTTCATCGAATCCGATCCGACTAAAGTGGGAGAGACTGGCACCCGCTAGCCACCTTATGCAACATGTGCATGTCAGTCGGTGGAACCTGTCTCACGTAAATGTACGTGTAAGGTCGGTCCAGGCCGCTTCATCCCACAATGCCGCCGAATCAAGATTGGACTAGTAACGGTAAGCATATTGAACAAAATCAACGCCCACAACTACTTTGTGTTCTACTCGTGCATCGAATCTACGCAATAGACCTAGCTCATGATGCCACTGTTGGGGAACGTAGCAGAAATTCAAAATTTTCCTACATGTCACCAAGATCTATCTATGGAGAAACCAACAACGAGGGGAAGGAGAGTGCATCTACATACCCTTGTAGATCTCTAAGCGGAAGCGTTCAAGTGAACGGGGTTGATGAGTCATACTCGTCGTGATCCAAATCACCGATGATCCTAGTGCCGAACGGACGACACCTCCGCGTTCAACACACATGCAGCCCGGTGACGTCTCCCACGCCTTGATCCAGCAAGGGGAGAAGGAGAGGTTGGGGAAGACTCCGTCCAGCAGCAGCACGACGGCGTGGTGGTGGTGGAGGAGCGCGGAATTCTAGCAGGGCTTCGCCAAACACTACGAGAGACGAGGAGGGAGAGAGGTAGGGCTGCGCCTTGGGAGAGTTCATCTCGTGTCTTGGGCAGCCCCAAAACCTCCACTATATATAGGGGCAAGGGGGAGGGGAGGCGCCCTAGGGTTTCCCCTAGGGGGGCGGCGGCCAGGGCAGATGGGATCTCCCCCTTGTGTGACTTGGCCCCCCAAGCCAGGAGGTGGGAACCCTAGATGGGGCGCTCCAAACCCCCTGGTCACGTGGGAATAGGTGAGGGAGGCGCACAGCCCCTTTATGGGCTGGTTTTCCCCCTTCCCTTGGCCAATGAAGACCCCCAACACTTGTCGGGGCTCCCGAAACACCTTTCGGTCATGCTGGTCATCACCCGGTACCTCCTGAACACTCCCGGACTCCAAAACCCTTCGTCCACTATATCAATATTTACCTCCGGACCATTCCGGAACTCCTCGTAACGTCCGGGATCTCATCCAGGACTCCGAACAACATTCGGTAACCGCGTACATACTTTCCCTATAACCCTAGCGTCATCGAACCTTAAGTGTGTAGACCCTACGGGTTCGGGAATCATGCAGACATGACCGAGACACCTCTCCGGCCAATAACCAACAGCGGGATCTGGATACCCATGTTGGCTCCCACATGTTCCATGATGATCTCATCGGATGAACCACGATGTCAAGGATTCAGTCAATCCCGTATACAATTCCCTTTGTCTAGCGGTACTGTACTTGCCCGAGATTCGATCGTCGGTATCCCGATACCTTGTTCAATCTCGTTACCGGCAAGTCTCTTTACTCGTTCCGTAACACATCATCCCGTGATCAACTCCTTGATCACATTGTGCACATTATGATGATGTCCTACCGAGTGGGCCCAGAGATACCTCTCCGTCGCACGAAGTGACAAATCCCAGTCTCGATTCATGCAAACCCAACAGACACTTTCGGAGATACCCGTAGTGCACCTTTATAGCCACCCAGTTATGTTGTGATGTTTGGCACACCCAGAGTATTCCTACGGTGTCCGGGAGTTGCACAATCTCATGGTCTAAGGAAATGATACTTGACATTAGAAAAGCTTTAGCATACGAACTACACGATCTTGTGCTATGCTTAGGATTGGGTCTTGTCCATCACATCATTCTTCTAATGATGTGATCTCGTTATCAATGACATCCAATGTCCATGGTCAGGAAACCGTAACCATCTATTGATCAACGAGCTAGTCAACTAGAGGCTTACTAGGGACATGGTGTTGTTTATGTATCCACACATGTATCTGAGTTTCCTATCAATACAATTCTAGCATGGATAATAAACGATTGTCATGAACAAGGAAATATAATAATAACTAATTTATTATTGCCTCTAGGGCATATTTCCAACAGGTGCAACGCTACTCGAGCTGCTCCCCAAGAAGTCAGCAAGGGGAAAGTCCGCTGCATTTTTTCTGGATTTTGCCTGGTCCAATTGAAAACGGCCGGAACCAAGGAAGTAGACATATCTAGAACCATCTGTTTTGCGGCAGCTACCGCTATTGCGACTGTCTGAGTTGATTTCTTCTCAACCGCAATCTCAACCTTCTTGTCGATGTTTTCTTCGGTTAACCTTCGTCTTTCCTTTCTCTCCTCTGTGGTCTCACCGTAGTACTTCTTCCACGTGGGGCCGTCTCCGACACCATGCACGCGTCCATACGACGGTCGAGTATCCACCGGGGGTCGTTTCAATATGTTCAACGCCCGATTGAATGGAGTGTCCCACTTGGGCCTCGTCAACGCCTCAGAGGGCGAGTCGCTTTCGGCCGCAATCCTGTGCTGCTCTCTCTGCAAAAGGCACAAGGATCGTTTACAAATATGCATGACTAAAGTGTAGTCGAATTGATCAGAAACTAAAATTACCAGCAGTCTTATGAACTCCGTCGTGACCGCGTTCGTCTCGAAAACCTTCTTCACTGGGTCCCAACGGTGACGGGCCCTGAGGACGTCACGCTCCTGCGGGACGGTGAACTCCGCCAAAGGGTCTGGGATGCCCAGACTCGCGGCTTCCGCATCCTCCTTGGCCCATATGGACCTTTCCCGCCGTAACCACGGTTTCCGAGGTGGTGGCACCCAATGTTCCTCTGTTGAAGCCCCTTCATGTACTTCGACTTTTTTTGGCATCTTCGGCCTCGCAAGCCGCCTTGAATATTTCAAATTGCTCTGCCGTGATTGTCGGATTATCCTTTATAATCTCAGAGTAGGGTTCTTTTTTGTCGATCTTTGCTTTCACCCTTGTTTTCCAGGCGGCCAACGCGTCGCTAAACTTGGACATGGCGTGTTTGTTTATCTTCTTCATTGTCGGGTCCTTATCTGGATCTTTATAATCCTTTTCATTCGGGCCCGAGAACAAGAATATCTGGTGCAGCTTCTTTAGGAGGAAGGGCCTCATATTATCTATCTTCTGTAGTTTCTCATCGTTGATGGTGGCGGTTGTCTGTACGATGCAACCTATTTGATTGTCATAGCACGTGCGCGCTTCCACGGGCGCGGTTGGCTCAAAATTGTTGTCGTCCACCGACGTGACCACCAGTCTAGTAGTCCTGAGTTTGTTAGGAAGCCGTTGCCTCTTTTCTTTCGGTTCTACACTGGCTCCGCTCCCCGAGGCAGCGCCGGCCTCAGTCTCAGCGCCAGTCTCGATGCCGGTCTGAGTCTCAGCGCCGGTCTTAGTCTCAACGTCGGTCTCAGTCTCAGCGTCGGTCTCAGTCTCAACATCGGTCTGTGTGTCGGTCTCAGTCCCCGATGCGACCGATGGGCCCAGCAACAACATCGGTTGATCGTCGGCAAGGCTCAAAAATTCGGCTGCCGCCCGGTAGACGTCGTCACAATAACCAGAACCCTGTCCTTCATCGTTGCTACCCATGTTTCCTACGATTAAATCTAGTCAATTAATTCTATGCCTAATAAAATGAATAATGACATAAAAAAGGCCTATGTTTTGCAGGAATGTTGACTCCTTCCCGGTGCGGCAAATCCCGGGCACTCGATATGTCCTAGTTTGTAGCACAAGTCATGCCGAAATTCACGAAAAAATTCGGCATGACCTTTGCTAAAAAGTGGACAAATCGAGAACCTGAAATTTGCCAGAACGGAAATGAAACAACATTCCAGCAAAACATAGGCCACTCAGCTTCATTCCCTGGAAACAACAAAAGGTCACTTGGGCATGATCAAAACATTGGCAAACACAATTGAGGAATTTGCATATATCCTGACCACTTCAAATTTGCATGTCCTAGCGTTTGACACTTCAAGAAAATCTACACAAATCTCATGCTCTCTCATACTCAATTCAAAAAACCAAATATAGATTATATTTAGTTAACTCTGAACTAAACTTTACTCTAAACTAAACCCTACTGCCCTAATTAACATCTAGTTAAACAAACTCAATTCAAAAACTAAACCCTACTGAAGTAATTAACATCTACATTATCTACTACTTAACATCGTCTATTATTACCCTAACTAAAAAACATCAACATTATCTACTACTTAACATTAACATCTATTAACTAAAAAGGATGGGTGGGGGGCTTACAGAGAGGGGAGAGACGGTGGCGGGGAGGTGCTCGACGACGGAGGTAGGGGCGGCGAGGGCGGGCTCAGGATCGGGACGCGGCGGTCCTGGCGGGCTCGGGGGCGGTGAGGTCGACGGTGGCGGCGGTGAGGTCGGGGGAGGCGACGGTGAGGTCGAGGGCGGCCCGAGAGGCGGCGGCGGTGAGGCTGAGCGGCCTCGGGCGGCGGCCGTGAGGATGAGCGCGGCGTCGACGCCGGCAGGAGACGGCGGCGAAGTGGGGGTGACAGCGAAGTGGGGGAGACGGCGGCGAAGTGGGGCGAGAGATCGATTTGGGAGAGAAGTGGTGGCCGGGGGGAAACCATTTTTGGTTAAGTCAAAAGTAACGGTAGCGCATTACAGAAAACGCGCTATAGCTAAGTTAGCTATAGCGCGTTCCAGAGAACGCGCTACTGCTACGTCTTCATCATTTTTCCCCTTTTTCATTTATTTTCTTTACATTTTATATTTTTCCTTTCTCCTTTTTATATTTCTTTCATTTTCATTTACTTCTCTATTCGTTTTTCATTTTATTTTATTTTCGTTAGCAGTAGCAATTTACGCATAAACGCGCTGCTATAAGTTTATTAGCGGTAGCGTGGTTTTTGGAAGATCGCTACTACTATGTGTAGCACATCGGCTAAGTGATTGAAATTTTAGTAGTAGCGAGTTTTGGGTGAGACGCGCTACTGATATATGTCCATCTGCAGCGCGCTTATTTTGCACGCGCTACTGCTGTCTAATATGACAAGCGCTACTTCTAAAGTTCTGTGTATAACGTTTTCCCTGGTAGTGATTAGTCATGGAAACCTAGCCTAATCAATAGCAAGTCATCACTTTCATCCAACTCTGAAAAATATGAACTTTTGCCAGCCTTTATACAAAAATACCAATTCAGAACTTCATACCGAATGACTAACATAGGAAGCTCACAAGCACAAATTTCATAGAAGGAAAAACAACCGCATAAGTGATCCACACATGATCGAGTAGCTTCTTCCACTAGACAAGGTGAAAATAGATGCAGAAACTACTACCGAAGTTCTCAAAATAAGGAAACCGTATATGAAAATAATACAGGGGATTCCAATGTATTCATAAACTATTCATTTATTTGTACAAACATGAATGTACAAACTAGAGATGTTTACATAAAAGATTAATGGAAGTAAATATCTAGCAGGCCTCTACCTCGGTGATAGTGATGTCATCCACGGACATGCCCACATTATCTCCATGGTCTCCTGTTCCATGGTTCTGTTGTCGAAAGTATAAAGGTTCCTTCGGAGGAATAAGCGGAATTGTTTCATTTTCCAACATGGAGACAGTGGATGACATGCATGGCCTATCATCTGGATAGTCTTGAACACATAGAAGACCTATTTGAATGCATCTAACGACTATGTCAAGTGGACAATTTTCCACAATTGACGAATCCACCAATCCTCTCGCATTTCCATCTTTCCATAACTTCCACGCCTAAACCAATGAAATCATAAAGTTATTATGATGCTTTGAGTTTTTGAAAATAGAGAATTTTATGTACTTACATAAGCCGTAAGGCTTGGTGAGTCATCCGCTATGACATGGACTGAACTAATCTTTAATCCGCTTATAATCTCCAACAGTAGGACACCAAAGCTATAGGTGTCAGACTTGACGGAATAGAAACCTTCAATTGCGTACTCAGGAGACATGTAACTGCTGTTTGAATCATTTTCAAAAATTTATGTTATTTGAATGCTAAATAATTACCATGTCAAACTATAAGTTGGTTTCATGTATTACTTACAATGTCCCGACAATGTGGGTAGTTTTTGCTTGTGGCTCATTTCCCTCAAATATCTTTGCTATACCAAAATCAGATATTTTGGGGTTCATTTTTGCATCTAGCAAGACATTGCTTGCTTTGATATCTCTATGAATTATTGTCAACCTCGAATCTTCGTGCAGATAAAGAAGCCCCCTTGCAAGCCCTTTAATTACCTTGAACCGGGTTGGCCAATAAAGTATGGACCTCCTTGTAGTGTCTTCGAAGACCAATGCGAAATAAACTCGGTAAACCAAAGAAAGTTTTGCAAGAAGTCTTCAAAAGAAAAAAAATGTCTTATGAGTTGTGACCATAAGTTAGAACATACCAAAAAGGAAGGCATCCAAACTTTTATTATGCAGGTATTCGTAGACTAGCAACTTCTCGTCCTCGTGAGCGCAATAGGCAAGAAGACGAACGAGATTCTTATGTTTCAATTTGGTAACCAAGATCACCTCATTTTTGAACTCATCGGCCGCTTGCCTAGAAATCTTACTGAGTCTTTTTACAGCGGCTTCCTTTCCGCCTCCGAAAATCCCCTACATCAATACATAATTCTTAAATTTGAAGTGAACATGAGAATGGAAAAAATCTAACAAGATCACTATCGTGAAATGGCATCTTACCTTATAAACTACTCCAAAACCACCTCTGCCAATCATGTTGTTGCTTGAGAAATTATTTGTTGCAGTACTGATCTCTTCAAAACTAACCGACGGAAGCTCTATATTTATCTCAAGTTCATTGAGCGTGAATATGTCCAAGGGTTGTCTTGTAGCATTGTTCTGAATTTTGCTGATTCTCCCTTCACCTAAGATGAATACCTTCACATCAATATTGCCTTACAAATACGTCATAGACAATGCATCTTAAAAAACTGAAACAAAAAGTTGTTCTACCTCTTAACTTGTATGCCCATACAAAAGATGCACATGTGAGAATCAAAAGACCAGCAATTATTGGTAATGCAATCTTCAGTACAGTACCCTCTTTGTTAACTGCACAAAATAAGAAATAGTCACCAAGTGAATGAAGCTTTCAAAATTTAACATGCATTTAGTTAAGTGTACATATATTTTCACCGGTCACTAAAGAGTTATGTGGTAGGGGTGGTAGATTCTATTACTACCTAAATTCTCTGACTTTACCATCCAAAAATACCAAATAAATTTTGAATTCAAAGTTTTTACAATCTGATAGTTCTACGTGATTAATGCGGGTGATGGCACAATGGTCTGTATGATGTGTTTCTTTTAATCATGTTTAAATTTAAACTGATTTGTTTAAGAGCGGCGTATGCCTACTCGCTTGTCGTGAAACATGATGCGAGGCATGGTCGCTCCAATTTCGTATACCTACTCTACTCGCTTTCGTATGCACCATGCATGCTGTTAGCTCGTGGGAGAATCAGTAAAAATATCTGAAATGAAACAGTGTATGATTGTTCTAAAATTAATGGTTCATTGGTGTTTCTATATCTAACTTATTTACTTTATAGCATCTAAAAACAAGATATCATGAGCTGGTACTGTTACTCAGGAAACGATATTTCAAAAACCTATGACATCAAGTAGCAGGAAAAAAAATAACACTGAGGTTAAATAAGAAAAGGAAAAAGGAAAGAGATTTTAACTACAAGAAGGGGAGGAGATTGCTCTGAACAAGAAGATGGTTAACTTTGCACATTGTTGTTTCGTCTTGGTAGATGATGCTTTCTTGTTGTTGAAAAAATTGCTAGAAGATGCTTAATTATGCAGGTTAACTAAATGCTCTGTCATAAGCTGCCAACGCAACAATCAACAGTCGCGGCAAAGCGCGGCTACTCTTCTACTCCAGCCCCGTGGTTATTTCTTTCGTGTTGTACAGTCTAAGATTCGAATCCGGTCATACACACAGATTGGGATTCAGGGGTTATATGTGTTTACATGGGCCTTTTTCTGAGAAAAAAATTGAAGGGGGTGTTCGCAAAAAATAACCGGCCAGATGCACCCATTTGGCCATCTAGCCAGTGACAGCAGGGCCCCTCTTGGCCATCCAGTCGTCGACAATGGGTCCCCTACCACACTATCACGCCTCGTCAGCACCGTGGCAGTGTACGGCCGGAATTTTTACCGTATTTACATGTCAAAGCCAAGATGATGCACCAGTTCAATGCATACCACAAGTTCTAGCATCACTAATGTTATTGGCTCAATTTTAAATGCCGAAAGTAAAGCAAGCAATAGTGACAACATGCGGGTTTGTGAAGGAATAACCATACAATACACTGTCGTACGTACCTGGAGATTTGGGTGCGACGACCAATGCAACGGCACTAGCATTTGTCACACACGTGAACGTCCAAGACTTCTTTCCCGCCTCCCGCTTGTGGACGCACAAACCCCCGCCATTCTCGCAGCCCCCACACTCACTCACCACCGCCGGCCTCGACCACCTAAGCTCGAAGCCTCTTTTCAGCGCAGGGACGACGTCGTGAAGCAGGTTTGTAGTTGTACCGCCATGCAGAGACGTTCTCAGAACCGGCACTGCGACGACTTTCTCGCATTGGGTGGTGTAGTCGTACGGGGGCAAGTCACCATGGAACACGTAAGTGCTCTTGCGTCCCTCGCTATTGAGGCAGTCGATGAGGTGTCCCGCTCCAGCGTTGTCGTCGATGTAGGAGCAGTTCACCAAGAAGATGAGGTTGGTGTTGTTGGCGGTGAGTGAAAGCGTCGGGTGGGAGCCGGACGGGAGGATGAGATTCCGGTCGACGAACGGGCAGGCTTTGTTGTGCTGTGAGAAGACGTCGAGGTCGAACAGGGAGACCCTCCGGTCGCCGTCGACTGTGTCGTCGTAGAGGATGTCGGTGACGGCGTATTCCCCCGACGGCAGGAACAGAACGGGTGTGCGGCCGCGGCATTCGAGGCGGAGGCTCGGATGACCGCAGTGCCAAGCGTCGCCCGTATCGACCCAGAACGGATACCTGATTTTCACCTTGCCGCACTGGTGGGCCGGGCAGACAGGCGTGTCGGAGGCCAGCACGCCGACGGCGAGGAGGCTAAGGAGGAGAAACATTATCTGAGAGCTGTGTTGTGCACTTTTTTTTTAGTGCTTTGTTGGTTTTTCTTCAAATATGCACGTTCCGGTCCTCTTCTCCCAAGGCCCTCCTCCATTTTATAGGCTTCGCAAGCCCATGCATTATGGCTCGGCCCGGTTTCGTGTGTGCCCGGCACCTGAACTGAATTGGGCACCTATCGTGTGGCGTTGCTTGCCTCGCCCGGTTGGCGAATCCTCGCTTGGCTGGCTTGGCCCGGTTTCCTGTGTGGCCGGCACTACCTGAACCGAATTGGGCACCAATCGTGTGGCGTTGCTTGCCTCGCCTGGTCTCTCAGGGTTTTTTTTTTTTTTTGAGCGTTAAACCAACTTTATTACTCAATTGTCAGGTTTTTTTTTGCGGGGTTAAAGGGAATTTCATTGCTCAGCTTGGAGGAAGATCCTCCATACATAGTTCCGGTACATTAGCAGGTCCAGATTTTAACCATATGGCAGTTCTAGCTTCTACTCGGCCAAACTCAGCTAGTCTATGCCCAACACAGTTTTGTGTCCTACTAATATGAGCAATTGAACTTTCCCTTTCACCAAGAAGTCTCTTAGCTTCAGAAATCATCATCGCGTGTTGCGATTTATCTTCCTTCACTGATCGGATAGCCTGCACAGCAATCAGGCTGTCCATCTCCACGTCCACAGGCAAAGGAGACCATTGCATGGCAAAATTTAGGCCTTCGAGACAGGCCGCCAGCTCCACTTGCAAAGGATCTGCACAAAAGAGAAGGTTTCTGCACGCCGAAAAAATAATTGCTCCACTACTGTCCCTCAAGATCATGCCTGCACCCGCAGCACCAGAGGCGGGGCAGTACGAACCATCGACGTTCAGTTTAACACGCCCAGGGGCTGGGGCCTGCCACATGCTTTCCGGCGCTGGCGCGTTCTCCTGGTGCCTTGCCGGCGCCCCCCTCGCCGCGGGCGCAAGCACCATCTTGCCCTTCATGTGATCACCGTCCGGGGCTCGCTGGATAGCAGCCAAAGAAGTTTCATAGCTGAGCAGGAACCGGCATGAAGCCTCCACTGGGGGTGGTCTCTTCTCATGGACGATCTCATTCCGAACATGCCATGCGCGCCACAGCACCATAAGGACCCTCATGCGGTCATCAACCTGCAGGGGGTACAGCACATCGAACAGCCATTCGATGCCCGTCGGCCTAATAGAACTGATGTCCGGTAAGCTCCAATGTTTCGCCATGGCTCGCCACAGTTCCACGGCACGGGGGCACCTGCAGAAAACATGGAACGTATCCTCTCGTTCCATAGCACATAGCGGACATGTATTAGTAACCTCCAAGGTTCTCGCTTTTTTGTTTGCCCAAGTGGCTAGACAGTTGGATGCAAGTTTCCAGGCGAATATGTGCACCTTTGGTGGAGCAGGGCACCTCCATATAAGTGCCCAGACGGCACGTCGCCCGTCCGGTGCCCTTCTCGCAGCGACTGAAGATGGCAGCATACGCTCATCAAGAGCGAGACGATACGCACTTCACACCGAAAAGACTCCTGAGCGCTCCGCCACCCAAGCAATGAAGTCGTCCGTGCGGCGAGATGAAGCTTTAATCTTCATAATCTCCATGACATCCACGGGAAGAAAATGTTGCTGTAGTAAGTTCACCTTCCAGTTCCCATGGTCGTCGAGCAGCTGGCCTACACGCCGTAGCCGACAGCGACCTTGGGGGGGAGATAGGCCCTCTCGCTAGCGGGTGGGGGATCCACTGATCCCGCCATATGCGCACCGAGGCTCCATCACCAATGCGCCAAATTATGCCCTTCTTGAGTAGTTCGAGGCCATGGACAATGGCCTGCCAAGTAGGCGAGGCGTTTCCACAAAAGACCGTGTCCTCCAAGCGGCCGTCGGGGTAGTATCGAGCTTTTAGAACCTGCGCGCATAGACTATCAGGGTTAGCTAAAAGTCGCCACGCTTGTCGTGCGAGCAGGGCTTGGTTGAAAAGGCAAAAATCCCGGAAACCAAGCCCCCCCCCATCTCCTTCGGTTTTATCAAAGTGTCCCATGCGCGCCAATGTGTCTTCCTCTTCCCTTCCCTCGCTCCCCACCAGAAGTTTCTAACCATGCGTGTGAGATCATCACACACACTTCGCGGTAATCGGAAGACCCCCATGATGTACGTTGGTAGGGATTGGGCCACAGCCTTGATCAGAATCTCTTTCCCACCTTGGGATGCATCTTCTCCCCATGCTAGTATCCTCTTGGTTAATTGCTCTTGTAGACTATGGAAGCGTCCTTTTGACATGCGACCCGTTGGCGTGGGCAGTCCCAAGTATCTCTCCTCGAAATGCAGGTTCTGCACTTGGAGCTCTAAAGTGACAGCAGTTTGGTCGTCCAGCCGGCACTTGGTACCGAACAAGATGGAGCATTTTGAGGGATTGATCACCTGCCCCGTACACCTTGCATACTTGCTCAACGCATCCTTGATCTCCGTGTCCTCCGCTACATTTGCCCCAAAGAACAGCAGTGTGTCGTCCGCGAACAGGAGGTGTGATATACCAGGCGCCCTAGGGAACACTCTCACCGGATTGATTAGGCCTTGCTGCACCTTCTGTCTCAAGAGAGCGCCCAAGCCATCTGCAACAAACAGGAAGAGAAATGGTGATAAGGGATCTCCTTGCCGTAGCCCGCGGGACGGTGCGAACGAATCCGAGCTAGCTCCATTAACTCTGATGCTATATGTCACCGAGGTCATGCACGTCATGATCCAGTGCACCCACCGGTGATCAAAGCCTAGCCTTTGCATCATTCGCCGTAGGAAATCCCAATCCACTCTGTCATAAGCCTTGGAGAGGTCAAGCTTGTACGCACACGCGCTTTTGTTCGGGTCCTTCTCTTGTTTGATGGCATGAATACACTCGAAAACTATGAAAGCATTATCAGTGATTAGTCTGCCTGGCACAAAAGTACTCTGTTCTGGGGCAATGATCTCATCCAAGATTGGTCGCAACCGGTTCACAAGGCACTTAAAGATCACTTTGTAAATTACATTACATAAGCTGATGGGTCGGAACTCTGTAAGACTAGTTGGGTCATTAACCTTAGGAATCAGGACAATGGACGTGGCATTAACACCATCGTGCATGATCCCCGACTCAAAGAACTATCGCACAGCTGGGATGATCTCCTCCTTCAAAGTGCCCCAGTGCCGCTGGAAAAATCTAGCAGGGAAGCCATCGGGTCCGGGTGCTTTTAAGGGCCCTATTTGGAAGAGGGCATCACTAATTTCCTTGTCCGAGAAAGGGGCACACAATTTAGTATTCATGTCTGCAGTAATCTTAGGCTCAAAAAGCTGGATAACTTCCTCCGGATCAATGTGTGGGTCGGCTGCAAACATGGCTTCAAAGAATTCTTGTGCCATTTTCCCTGTTGCCATACACCATTGGAGTCTTTCAGACCTTTAATTCTATTTTTCCTAGCTCGCCACACCGCTTTGCAATGAAAAAACTTTGTATTCCGGTCTCCTTCTTTCAACCAAGCAATGCGTGAATGTTGCAGTCATAGCATCTCTTCCCGGTACAACAACTCATTCATAGCATCCATTTCCTTCCGGATCTCCGCTCTGTCTGCATTCATGTTTAAGAGCTCCTCTAATCGTGTCCGTGATTTTTCAAGTTCTCTAGTGACGTTTCCAAACTTTTTATTACTCCATGAGTGCAACTTGCCCATTATCTGACCCAATGCTAAATGGACATCCCGCAAATTCCTCTTGCTTCCTGCTTCTCTCCAGGCTCTAGCCACTACTTCATCCAGGGCTGGTTCGCGTTCCCACATGAGCTCGTAGCGGCGGCATCGCCCTGGCCTTGGCGCCATATCAGGTATACAGCACACCAAAACAGGGCAGTGGTCCGAGCACGGGGACACCAAGTGCTTCACTGAAGCGTCCGCAAACATATCACGCCATGCGTTTGTTGCCACTGCTCGATCCAACCTCACCTGGACATTTGCTCACCCAGCTCTTCTATTATCATATGTGAACGGGTAGCCTGCAAAACCCAGATCAATAAGTCCACAAGTTTCCAAAGCATCTTTGAAAATAAGCATTTGCCCTGGGGCGCGCGGCGTCTCGGACATATGCTCGTAGTCCCACATCGCTTCATTAAAATCCCCGACCAGCATCCACGGCAGATTACTCATGCTATGCAACCGGCGGAGGCCATCCCAGACCAAGCCTCTATTTTCCACCCTTGGTTCACCATACACAAAAGTGATATGCCAAGGTGGTTCTGTTGGAGCCAAGCGGACATACACATCAATCCAATTTTTATTAGCTTCCTTGACTTCGACTATTACAGACTCATGCTAAAATAAAGCAAGACCTCCACTTTGACCTTCACTACTGACTCCCTCAAAACCAGCTAGGCCTAACCGAGGGCGAAGACGAAACATTTTATTTTTTGGTTGTCTAGTTTCACATAAAAACACAAACTTCGGGGAATGAGCACCCACAAGTGCTACAAGGTCGCGAACTGTCCGGGGGTTCCCCGCCCCCCGGCAGTTCCAACTTAGGCAATTCATTGCTCCTGACGGGGCACCACAGACGGCCCCGTCAGTTTACCGGCGGCCCCTGGGCCGGTTGCCTCCATAACATCCTTACGCTCCATGTTCCAGCCAGTCCCCTCCTTTGAAGCTCCTGTAGCAGAGCTCTCCAGATCATGGTCCACTTTCCCTCTCTTTGGGGTGCCACCCGCAGGTATGTCCATAAAAGGCACAAGGGCCTTCTCTGCATTTTCCACCTGGGCTTGCTCGTACACCTTGTCACCCTGCCTTTTCCCTAGCACTGAGTCATTTATATCCATGGATTCAGAGGCCGAGCTGATAGAGTAGCCCGGTGCATCAAGGTCTTGCAACGCTGGGATCATGTCATCCGGTCCCATGCCTTTTGTATTTTTAGACAGTGAACCATTCTTCCTGCTGCCAGGGACTTTCTTTGTTGGAATTGGACCTTTCTTCCTCTGCTGTTTCTGAGCTGTATGCTTGGTCTGACCTTGTGTCTTCGCCTCAAACTTGTTCGTCATCTCCCTCACCTTACTGCACTCCGGTTCTTCATGTGCCTTTTGTAGTTCAAGGTTCCGGATATCTGCCGCCAGTACGGTTTCTTCCTCCTGCACACCCTTGGACTCCCCTTCCTCAAAGCCATCCAAAGCGTCCACACGTGGTGGAATCTCATGTTGCTGCTGCTAGTGCGTCCGGTGCGAGCTAGCATGGCTGGACGAGCTTCTCGCCGCTGGTGACCCTCCCTCAGCCTCTCCCAGGTTGAAGTTCAGGTCTCGGCGGGCTCGAGGCTGTCCTGGAGAAGGGGTGTGTGCGGCTCTGAATTCATATTTCTTGAACAGTGAGCATCGGAGCGTTGTATCATAACCTTTTGAGGCAAAACCCCTGATTTTCTTCTCGCAAGCATCCTCATCATGTCCCATAAACCCACAGTGGAAGCAGAAGTGCGGAACACGTTCATATTTGAGCTTGAAAGTAGCCCTTTTGATTACTCCCTTTACCGGATACTCCAGCGTCACTTCCTTCTGTAAGCGTCTGTTATATGGCAACTCCACTCTAATCCTTAGGAACTCGCTGGTGTCGTGTCCAACAGCCGGCGCATCCACATCAATGACTTCTCCGAGAGTGCTTCCCAGCGCTTGGACACGGAGTCTAGTTTGTTTCTCGTATGGAACATCAAAGACACGAACCCACACAGGAACCGTATCAAGATTATACTCCGACGGCCTTGCCTCAACATCAAACGGCTTCACCAACAAGGCGTGTCCGCTATAGATCCATGGCCCTCCACGGGCGACAAATCTGTAGTCACCTTCCGAGGCAAAGGTGATTACAAAGTAGTTCTTCCCCTGGGGTTTGAATTCTACCCCTGTCCTCAGGCGCCAGACCTTCTCAAAGTGATCGGATAGGGTTTTGGCTGATGGCCTTTTCTGCGCTCTATACAATCCCATAAGCCTCCATGATGGCGCAGTTTCCTCTTCCTCGTCCTCCTCATCGCCAAAATCTACTGACACAAAGGCTATGTCATCCATGTCCACCTCCCCTTCCAGATGCGAGTCCACCGTCTCCGGCAGGCCTCCCTCCGATCTTGGTGTGTCCCAGTTCCCCGCTGAGTTCTCTTCCTCTTCTGCCCTACCCTTATCAGGCACCTCCTTTGCAGCCACAAGTGCATCGCCGCCGGATGGCTTCGGGTGGGCAGGAACCTCAACGGTTCCCCCATGATCACCCCCACCAGCAGCGGCAGCTAGCGAGCACTGCATCGTCGGCGCCTTTTGTTTTAGGTTAGGGTTTTTGGTGGGATGCCGCAGCGAAGGACTCAGGTCTTGCGCTTCGATCTCTCCTATGTTTATAGATTGCCTCCCAGGGTCTCGGCCTCCATGATAGCGTTGGTTAGCGATCTGCGACGGACGACCCAGACTCGTAGACGGCCTTGACTTCGGGAACGTAGCGGGGATGGACTCCTTGGCTCTCTCCGATCGACTCACGCGCGGGTGTTCCGGCGGCGGGGCAAGATCGCCCATGGTCGCCAGCTCAAACCCTAACCCTAGCGCAGCCAGACTTTAACTAGTGGAAACAGGAACACTCAATTGTCATGTTTACCTGAATTACAAAAGGATCGTGGGGTGAACCCAGCCACACATGACGTCCTTCTTCTAAGGATGTAGAGGACTCCTATTTCTTCTTTCTTTTCCAAAAAACTAGGCTTTCTCTTGCCTCCCGCCGGCGTCGTCGTCGGTCCGTCCCGTCTCCGATGGCCTTAGGGCCATGGAGGCGGAGTGGATCTCGGCTCTTGCCAGTGGGAGGGCCCCGTTTTTAGATTTTTTTTAGTTTTGTTAGGGTTTATGTCCTACTCAGAAAGGCGAGACGGCGGCAAAAAAATCTCCCCGCCTAGCCCCCGTTCCGGTGATGCGTCTAGCATCATCGGTGGACGTGTGGAGGTGTGTCTCCGGCGGATCTGTTTTTGATGGATTTGCTCGGATCTGTTCGTCGTTCGTCTGTGCTCCTGTGTCTTCAGGTTGGATCCTTCTCATCTACACTCTTCATCGGCGGCGGTTGCTGTTCTGGTGCGTTGGTTCTATGGGACCTTAGCACGATGACTTCCCGACTGTCTACTACAACAAGGTTTGCCCGGGTCCGGCGATGGAGGGGCGATGACAGCGGTGCGCCTTCAGCTCGCTTCAGTGCTTCTGTGCTCCGGTGTCTTCAGGTTGGATCCTTCTCATCTACACTCTTCATCGGCGGCGGTTGCTGTTCTGGTGCGTTGGTTCTATGGGACCTTAGCACGATGACTTCCCGACTGTCTACTACAACAAGGTTTGCCCGGGTCCGGCGATGGAGGGGCGATGACAGCGGCGCGCCTTCAGCTCGCTTCAGTGCTTGTAGTTGTCGCTAGGTGGTTTACGGATCTGGATGTAACTCTTATTATTTCTAGTGTTCGTTGTACTATCATTATCATGACTTTTTTGAGGGTTTGAAACATTTCATTCCATTAATCAACGTGTGGTGCAGAATTGCTGGCAACCAAAGACTGGGCAAAGGTAGGGGCGAGACCTGGCCATACGGCTTGGGGTTCAAGCTCCATCTTCGACCCGTACAGCGCTAAAACGTCTACAACCTTATTACATGTCCGAGGGCAATTGATTATACAAAAGTCGCTAAAGTTCAGAGTAGCAAAAGCTTTTATTTCCCTAAATAATAGATTGAAAGTTTTTCTCGCAAAGAAAAAAAAACTCATATTTGAGTGCTCCTATGTAGAGAACTCCTATTTAATCGTGTGGCCTTGTTTGCCTCGCCCGGTCTCCCAGGTGAGATCTCCTATTTATTTTGGGGGGGGGGGGGGGGGGGGTCGGTGAGATCTCCTATTTGCCGCGCGCCGGCAGCAATAGAGGAGACTTCGCTGAAGGCATAGCGCATGGGCCGGCCCATTAGGACGAAACGAGCTCCTGTCAAGTAAAAAGGTAAACAAAAATTAATACGTGAGCTAGAGATCGAACTCACCACCTGCACTTTCACAACTAGCGTAGCTTAACAATCAAACTGGTGCTCTGTAGTGATTGATCTGAGGCGCGAATATTTAAGTAACATACCCTTTTGAATTATTATTTTAAATACATGTTGAACATTTTGTGATATACGTTGAACATTTTCTTAAGACAAGTTGAGTCTTTTAAATAATACATGATGAAATGTTTCAGATATGCGCTAAACAAAAATTCGCCCTGAACATTTTTTGAAAAAACAAGAATATACACGCTAAACAAATTTCAGATACACCCTGAACATTTGTGAAAATCAATGTAATAAATAGCTGGCTATGGAAAATAGCGGCGAGCCTCCAAATCAGCTATAGCGGAGCTATAGCGGACTAAAACGGGCTATAGCGGGCTATTTATGAAGGAGACCATTTAGCGGCACCCTGCTGAAAAGGCTATAGCGGGCTATAGCGGAGCTATAGCCGGCTATTTAAAACTATGGTGAAAATACGTTGAACAATTTGCGAATACACATTGAACATTGTGTAATATACACTGAACAAAAATTCAAAAATATAGTGGACAATTGTATATTCATTGAAAAAATCAGAAGAGAAAAACCAGAGAAAAAACCAAAACTAGAAGAGGAAAACCAGGATAATAACCAAAAACCAGAAAATAAAATCAGGAGAAAACCCAAACCAGAAGAAACAAGGACAAAACCAGAAGAAGAAACCAGGAACAAAAACAGAAGAAAAAAACAAGAGAGAAAACCAAAACGCGGAAGAAGAAGAAAAAACTAACGAAAGAAACAGCAGCAAACGAAAACAAGCACACGAACCCCCTAGTAGGCTGGCCCAACAAGCACCCGAACGAAAACAGCTGCGGGCGTTTCCTCTACAGCTTGACGCCCGCGGGCGTCAAGTAGGAATTGCCCTCCCAGGTACAGTTTCCAACCGGGGACCTGTCGATGTCGATTAAGGGACAGGAGTAACCAGTAGACCATGTTAGCGCTTGTTTTTTTTTTAGAATATGTTAGCGCTTGTTACTTGACACTTCTTTATCTCTTTTTATTATGGAAAATGTTTATAATCACCCGGTTGGTTTCAGCCGAGCGTAAGCCGCCTCCCCCAGCCGCCACATGGCTGTGTGTTCTGGTTGATTCCACGCTTGTTCTTTTGTGTGTTCACATGAAACCGCTGTTGTTGATGTTTTACCTCGCGCACACGCATGCGTTATATAGCTCGTGCCTACACTGCAGCTGTTGCTACTCCCTCTCTCATGTACTACCTCCGTTTTTAAAAGAGTGTACTTTCAACTTTGTGCAAAAATATATCAATGCTTGTGAAACCAAATAGATATATGACGAAAATATATTATCATGAATGTAATGCTATTAATTTGATGGCATAAATGTTGACCTATTATTATATAAATACGATCAAACATTAAAAGAATGACTTTCCAACAAAGTTGAAAGTATACTTTCTTAAAAAAACGGAGGAAGTACCCTTCACGTAGCCTTTGTCTCTTTACTGAGTTGACCGCATGGCTCTGCATGCTGCATGCAGTAACCATTCTAAGCAAGCCTAGCGCGAGTTTAGCACTGACCATTGCTTTTCTTCAGCGAGTTGGGCATCCCCGTTCCATGTAAAACACTAGCAACTTTGAGTAGCCTTTTTAACACAGCCACCACGGTCGTCAAAGCATTGCCATCGCAGCTGCCAGACTGCTGTTGTATCAGCGTCAAAGCAGCCGTGCCATCATAGCAGCACTGACATGGTCGGGAAGCATGCCTTTGCAACATTGTCGAAGTAGCCGGGCCTTCGTTGCAGCATCGTCACAGTCATCGAAGCATGCCTTTGCAACATTGTCGAAGTAGCCAGGCCTTCGTTGCAGCATCGTCGCAGTCATCGAAGCACGTCATCGCAACATCATCGAGATCATTTGAAGCATGCCGCCACCGCCGCGACTACCAAAGCACCCGTTGCCGCAAATGAAGCATGCCGTCGCAACATAATCGAAGCAGCCAGGCTGCCGTGTAGCATCACCGCGGCCATCGACGCAAGTCATCGAAGCACACCGTGGTCGTTTGAAGAACAACATCGTGACATCGTCGCGCCCATTGAAGCATGTCGTCCCACCATCATCGAAGCAGTCAAGCTGCCATCGCAACATTGTCCCGACCGTCAAAGCACGCTGGCGCAGCATCACCCAAGTAGTCGAGCGGCCATCGCAGCATCACCATGGCCGTCGACGCATGCTGTCGCAGCATCACCGAAGCAGTCGGCCTACCGTCGCAGCATGCCTAGTAGCATCGCCGCAGCCCCATCGCAGAATCTGCCATCCAGCGACGCACTGCTTGCGGCCTCACATCGACGCCCGCTGTAGCAGCATCTTCGTCTCGCCTTGTAGTGTGCGAGCCCTCGTTCGTAGCAGCCACTCCGGCGCATGTCTTTGCAGCATCTCTTGTAGCTGCAATGGAGACGGTCGTTTTTGGCTTCTAATGTTGCATGCTGCGACCATACACTTGCTAGAATACCTCATTTTTTTGATTGTGTGACACCATAAGCGATGAACGTGCATGGCTGAAAGTCTTCGCGCCACAATGAACGGACAACGGCGTTGCGATGCCATAGTCAAATGCTCTGCATGCGTACATGTGTGTGAACACGGGTTTGTGTGAAAAGCGGTGGTTTGGTTGGCTTCACGCACCCACGTGACCCGAAAATCCGATGGCTGGTTGGGCCTAATCGCACGGCTCACAAGGCGGTTTAAAAAAATGTGGTTTTGGGAAGCTTTCCAAACCGGGTTTTTCTAGTTCGCTGGACAGTTTCCGGGTAGTTCTTAGTTGGGTATTTCTTTTATTCCTTTTTCTTGTTCTTTTTTCCTCTTTTTCTTGTTCCTTTCTCTTTCCTTTTCTTTTTTTCTTGTTTTTTTCCTTTTTTCCCTTTTTCTTGTTCTTTTCCCTTTTTTCTTTTTCTTCAATGTGTGAAGTTTTCTAAATTTGTTAATTTTTTATTCAAAATTGGTGAACTTCTTTTATGAATTCCTGAATTTTTTCTTCTAAATCGATGAACTTTTTTCAAATTTGTAAAGTTGTTATCAAAATTGATCATTTTTTCAAATTTGTGAATTTTTTCAAAATCAACGAAATATTCTTAAAACATGATGATTTTTTTCAGATTTGTGAACTTTTCCAAAATTAAACTATTTTTTCATTTTTTGTGAACTTTTTTTTAGAAATTCGATGAAGTTATCTCAAAATCGACATACTTTTAAAAATTCATGCTTTTTCGAAGTTTGTGATTTTCTTTAAATCCTTCAACATTTTATAATTCACGATTGTTTGTGATTTTCCTGATTTTTAGTTTTTATATTTTTCTTCAAATATCAACGGTTGAATGGTCAATTGTTGATCAACAAACAAATTTTTTTTGTCGAGGAAGTGCTTCGCTAGTGGTTTAACGGTCCGAACCCATTTCTGTAGCTTAGCAAGTGCCAGAACTCGTAGCCGGCGCATAAAGAGCCGACTAGGGTCTCCCCTCCAAGGTCTCGTCGCTAGCTATTGTTATTGTTAATGAGCCTAGGCAAGCCCACGAGTAATCTCGAGCGAGCGTACGTGAGGTTTTTATCTCGTGCGACTGTAAGCCAATCGTTGCGAGCATCAAGGAAGGAACGTGAGGTCCTCACATCACAGTCATAAGGGAAATTAATGCCACTATGACAAATTTCACGAGTTGTGTTGTCATCTTTGAAGGTTGTGAATCGAATCTTGAGGCTCAAAGGGTATGTTTGGATTATGGCCAAAGTGTACCCTACCAAATTTTTGGTCATGACCCAAACATTGGCCTTTCTTTGGATGGTTGCCAATTTTTTGGCACGCCAATGAACTCTAGCCAACTCTAGTTCATTCTTTCTTGTCAATGTTTGCCAAATCATGGGCAATCAAAATTTTGGCTAGCCAATGCTTTGCTAGGGCGACCTTGGGCATAAACCAAACACACCATAGTCTTGCCAAATACTCTACTTCTATTGATCAGGGTAGCCATGTGTGGCTTTCCAATCCCTATGACCCAGCTTGTATCCCCTTGAACATTTGAAATGGCCATCAAAGTTAAATAAAATTGTAGCCCCGTACCCCTTCACCTGAGATTAGGAGATTAGGGTTCTCCCCACCTCCCGTCGGCCCCGCCGCCGATCTGCCCTGCCCCCGTGGCCTATTGGCCATGGAGGCGTAGTGGATCTCGGTCATCGTCGGCACGAGGGTTCCGTTTTCTGGTGTTATGGTCAAGGTTTTTTGGGGCGGCGCTCAGATGACGGTGGCGGCGCCTCGTTCAATAAAGTCTCCATGGCTTCAGTCCCATCTCGGCGGCGACGTTGAGAAGCTTGTGGGAGTGTGTGGTTCTCGAGGATTTCTTTTGGCTGTGGGGATTTCCGGATCGTCAAGGACCTTCATCGGCGGTTATTCCTTCTTCTTCTCCGGGACGGACGTGGTCTCCTAGACCCGTTCGGCGACTTCCCGTCCGCAACCAACAACGCCAGGCCAGCTCACGCAGGAGCGGTAGCGGCGGTGTGCCGTCCACAAGGTTTGAAGGTTGAAGACAAAGTGCATATCAAGGATATTGTTGGAATTTTCGTTCTTATTGAGGTGCTTTGTACTATTTAATATTTCTTTTTATCGATGGTCCTTTTCGCAAAACAAAGAGCTGATCAATAAAGTTTGGAAACACCCAATCAAAATATCAGTTTTTTTAGTTTTTCATTTTCCTTTAATAAAAATCATGAGTGTAACAAAAATCTTCTCAAATTTTAAAAGTTCAAGCGGATTCAAAAAAGGTTCACGAATTTGAAAAAAGTATTCATTAATTCAAAAAACGTTCGTGCTTATCTAAAAGTAATCACGGTGTTCACGCATTCAAAAATGTTCACTAAATAAAAATAAAGTTCATGAATTGGAAAAATATTCATGAATCCAAAAACATTATTTTACATTATGAACAATTTTTTGAACTTTAAGAACATTTTCGGAAAATGAGAACATTATTTTAAAATGTAAAAAGTTTTTAAATAAAATATTATCATTCGTTTAAATTCAGAATATTTTTGAAACAGATAAATTTTATGAAATTTTAAAAGATTAGAAGATTTTGTATATTATTTTGAAAAACAAGAACAATTTCTAAAAATTCACATTATTTAAAAATAAACAATTTATGAAGTTCTGATTGTTTTTCAAAATTTACAAAGTAAAAAATATAGAGAATAGAAATATTGAAGGCAAAAATTAAAAAACAAAAAGAAAAGAAACCATTTCAGGACCTTCCATAAGGATCCCAAAACCCCTGACACGTCAGTCATCAGAACTTCAACTGTTGCTACGTGTCGTACATTTTTTTTGAACGTAGTACAAACTCAAGTGATCATACATATGCGCATACATTCATCCCATGAACACACATACGCAAACCCTACCTTTATGAGCACCGTCGTGAGACTGAGTCGGTATATTATCTTGAGGTTTACGAAGTCACCTAGGCGCCTCGTTGTCGACGAAAACGTCTCCTCCTACTGAAAGCGCATCACCAAAAATCCTGAAATAAATCTAGAAATAATGTGAGCACCAGGACTTGAACCCTGGTGGGCAGGGGATACCGCTGTCCATCTAACCATCCAACCCCAGATTGGTTCACCTACGAGCCGTACATAAAAATTAGGATCAGCACCAAACTTGCACCCCGGCCCATGGGAATCGCCCGGCCCGTTAGCCTATTCTACGTTTTTCATATCCGTCCCCTGTCTTATTTCTTCTTCTTTTTTCTTTTTCTATTATATTTTACTTTTTTATATTTTCCATTTTGAAACCTAAATAATTTAAACTTTCTGAAATCACAATATTTTTTTCATGAACTTTAATATCGCAATTTTTACAAAATTCACGAAAAAGTTGTGAATATGATTTGAAGTCCACAACATTTTTTGAAATCCATGAACATTAGTTTAAATTAAAACATTGTTTGAAAGTCATGAAAATTTTACAAACTCACGGGCATTCTTTTGAATTCATGAAGATGTTTTGAATTGAGGAATTTTTTTATGATTTTTTTATATTATTCAACATTTCTCGAACTCACAATTTATTTTTTAAATTTAAGAATATTTACTGAATTCATGATTTATATTTGAATGCTCTGACCAGCCTTTGAAATCACAAACTTTTTTCATATCCATAAATATATCGTGAATACGTGAATATTTTTTTTAATTCACAGACATTTTGGAATTCATGATTATTTTTTTCAAGTTCACAATTTCTTTTTCAAATTCACCGACATTATTTTGAATTTAGGAATACTATTTTGAATTCACGAACATTTTATTAATTGCGTCGAATTTTTGAATTTACGGTCATTTTATTTTCTAAAAAATAAAAATAAAAAGCAAGAACTTACTAACATTCAAATTGGTGACCATTTTTAAAATTTAAGAGCCCTTTTTAAATCCAAGTGTTTTCTAAAATAAAATAAAAAGAACAAGCTAGAAAACGTAATGGGAAAAAGAGGTGTCGCCGCACCTGCAAACGAGCTCGCCCAAACATTACACCTTCGGCTGCCTCGACCGAAGGTTTTCTTCGCCTTTGCAGTTCTCGACCGGCCCATTTCTTAGCGCTCGTTCGTGCACTGCTTTTTGTTCGAATGCGATTTTATCTGTTTTACTTATTTGTTTCTAGTTTTTTCACAAACTACTTTTTGTTTCCATTTATTTTCCCTTCGATTTCTTTTGTTTCTTCTCCTGTTTGTTCATTTATCACCGGTTTTCTTCCTTTCTTTATCCATTTTTCTTTTTTTGTTTCTTTCTTGGTTTTCACAAGTTTTTTCTTTTCTATCTTCTTATTTTTCATTGGTTTTGTTTTCGTTGCCTTAATGTCGTTCATCTGTTTTCTTTAATTTTCTTTGTTTTCTTTCTTGGTTTTCGCGGTCTTCCTTTCTTTTTGCAATGAGTTTTTGTCCTTTTTCTTTAGTTTCCTATTTTTTGTTTCCGTTGGTTTTCTTTGATTTCCTTTTGTATATATGGAAAATGTCGATCATTATTATGAAAGGTTAAACATGTATAAAAATGTTACTATGGTATATGAAAAATGTACAATGTACATGAAATAAAAGTAGACATTAAAAGAGTTGTATTTTCAAAATGCGAAAATTCGATATGGCTCATACTACCATATGGTCACATTATCTAAGCCGTTGCACCATAATCCAGTTATGACGCAAGTCCTGTACCGACGGTACAACCGGCGACCATAGCACCACGGTATAAAAAATGGTAATTCTTTATATAAAAAATGTGTTCAATATACACAAAATTTGATATGGCTCATACTACCAAATGAGACAGGATAGCACCACAACTCCTCATAGATTGAATTCTAACTAGTGGTCGGGGCACACCCTGGTCGCCGCCTGAGAGGAAATTGGGGCGGTGCCAGGTGGGATGCGCCCCTTCCACTTTCTACGTGATGTTATTTCGTCAGAGTCAAAGTATAGCAATATGAAGTACTTGTACATGCAAGTTCACGTCCAAAACCAGAGGCTGACGGTCAATGGAAAATCATTGCTTGGGTCCTGGAGCAAGACGCGTCGTCTCCTTGGCGCACTTGGCCACTATGATCCCCACGCCGGGCCTCGCTTCCACAGCACCATGAAGGCGTCATCGTTGGTGCAGCCTTAGGCGTCCCTGATGTACACCGGCGCTTCAGTGGCCATCAATTGTTACCACATGTTTTTTCAGCTGCAAAACAAGCATATAGATTGCATGAATATGATAGATCATGTGCCTAAAACACGCTGAAAGTAGTTTTTGTTTTTGTTCTACATGAGTACACCTACATCTCACTTTGTTTTTATTGCATGTTCCATCTGATCACGAACTTATAAGCATAGTTCATGAACCTACCGCCACAACCAACATTGTAGTATCTGTCACAATTGATTAGTTCCTGTTCAGAAAGGCTGAGAAGAGAGCCCGTCTGTGATCTTGTTCCTTCCATGGTAGTTGTAGTTGAGAAGCTCCGACAAGCACCTGAATGACAATCCAGACCACATTAACCGGAAGTACTGTGGCGGGTTAGTAATAAGGAATGAGGTAACACTGAAAAATAATTGAAGTATCTTGTATCAAGGCACTTGAGTAAAAAGAAACAATACAAGTACAAAGGAGTGACGTTGCGGAAACAGAGACTTGCATGTTCACTTCTTTAGTGTCACTCTTGTGATCCTAATTTGTAAAACAGAAGTGCTGACACAGTTCTTATGTAGCATCTCTAAACTGCATATTTCCAGTATAGCTATCGGCAACCTAAGATAATCCCAAACCTAGAATTCTAGATTGCTGCGAGCATAACAATTTTTTCTAAGATTCTCATTTAAAGTGTAATACATAACTGGTCTATATAATAAAGCAGCACATATCTATTTCCATGGCCAACCCGCAAAAGTTAACAAAATGATTAGAAGACTTATCTTGTGTGGGGCGCCTTAAAAAGCAATATCACCTACGAATCACACAAGGAATTAGAGCATAAATCTCTAGCTCTAATTTATCTATCTAATTCTCCAAGTAGTCAGTACTGGAGTAGGCACTTCCTTGATATATTTCTCATTTTTAAGGATAACAAAGTTCATCGATCTACTGTTGGGAAGAGCTGAAGGACTAAAAACCAGCACAGCTTGAAGGAATGTAGTCAGTAAAACTGCAAACTGGGCCTGCAAATAACTAAACAGAGACATTTTTTCAACATCTTCTCTAGCTCAGTTTGATTTTAAGTAGTGCAGGCAAACATGTTGCTAAATGCCTCAAATTTCTAATGAGTTATGTAGGGGGGGGGGGGGGGGTTAGCTTATGTGTCAGCTTCTACTCCCTTGCATGGATTCAATTTCTTGGAATTATTTGCCATAAAAAATGCCTTGGTCAGTACATATCTAAGTACGAGTATGCTTTTATGTAGTTGTGTGATAACATCTCAATATCAAAGTTTTAGTATTAAGGATAAAATACTCTGTGGATGTACTGTTAGGAAGATAAGTGATTACAGCCAGTTTGGAGAAATGTAGGGAATATAATTGGAAATTGGGCCTGCAAAAAACTAAACAGAGGCATTTTTTCAACCACTTTTCTAAGTGGGCATGATTATTTTTTCCAAGTACGACAGGCAAACAAGTTGCTAATGGCCAAGTGCTAACCAATTTATCTACCACCATTGTTACCTAACGAGTTATGCAAAGGCAGTTAGCTTGTACCTGTAGCGTCTGCTCCCTAACATGGATTCTAGTTACTGGAATCACTATGCTTTTCAAGAGCTTACGCACCACATATCGATATCTAAGTTTAGCAATAAAAACAAATAACTACACAAACAACAAAATTCTAACTGGGAAAACAGATGAGCGCTGCAATGTCAAGTGCAGAACAATAAATTCACAAGCATGGCGCTCACCGACTTGCCCTGGTGCTTGACCATGGTGATGGCGCCGCTCTGCCTCCAGTCCAGTGCATCGGGCACGGCGTCGGGTATAGGGATGTACTTATCATGGATGATGTACTATGGAGGCTCATCTTCGTTGCATTGTGCATTTGAGAAAAAAAATATATTAATTGGTAAGAAACAATTGTTGTGATGATCGATCGAAAGTGAAGTAAGATGGAAAAACAGATAGCAGAGTAAAAGGGAAATAATAAGACAACAAAACTGAAAAAGCTGAAGCACAAATCAGTGATTACCAATATGAGAGATCCATTGCAGAGATGGCCAGAAGCAGCGCCCTGGTGTATGACCTGAATGTTCATTGCCTTGCACACGATCGAAGGGAACAACTCCATCTTGTTGTTCTGCATGCAGGAGATGATCTTCAAGTTAATGTGATGTTTGCAGTAGAAGAAATTTAAGTAATTTGATTAAGATCAACTGTTCTCACCGCGTCAAGGAAGGCGTCGACCAACTTGATGATCTTCATGATGACGACGACACTGTCGTGCGTCCCTTCACTCATGGCCGAATACGTGACGTCAGCCTGCTGCTGCTTCCTGGAGTCGATGAGTCAGCTGAGCATCCGCGCGTGCTGTGCCCGCCGGCCGGGCGCTATGTCTGTTGTATCTGTAAGATAAGTCACCAAAAATCAAAGATCATATATGTGTTCTAATCTGCTAGGAGTTTTAGAGACACAACAGACAATGGAACAACTCTGAAGGCAACGCCCCAAACAGTCTTTCAAAGCACTGGAAGCATCAAGACCTATGTTGTGCAATCTTGGTTTTTCTTGTCAATTATCATGGGTTGGTTGTGATATCAGCTCTTTGTCCTACCCATTTATAAGTCACACTCTTCTTGTTGATTTTGCTGCACCTACACTTGATCGTCAGTAATATAAATAGGATAACATTTTAAGTGCTAAGATCATATTTCTAGCTTAAATAGTTCAGTCTGCCTGTCTAATTGACCAGATGGTACCCTTGAATATCCAGTTCAGGCGATCTCTAGTTGGGGAACGCTGGACTTCTTGGCTACACTTAGTCAGGAGGCTAATGGAGGCGCACCTTTCAGATGAGGAGGACTCTTTCAGATGGAAGCTCACGAGTAGTGGCTTGTTCACGGTCAAGTCCATGTACTTACATCTCATAAACTCTGGCCCAATCCCACGATCGCTTCATATTTGGCGAGTTAAAGTGCCCTTACGAATTAAGATATTCATGTGGTTTGTTATCAAACAAGTGATCCTAACCAAAGATAACTTATTGAGGCGGAGATGGGTAGGTAGCTCGAGGTGTTGTTTTTGTGATCATAATGAAACAATACAACACCTATTTCTTGATTGCCCTCTTGCGAAGTTACTTTGGCGCTCGGTGCATGTAGTCTTTAATATTTCACCTCCTAATAGCATAGAAGCGTTGTTTGGAACGTGGCTTGATGGCGTGAATACTCATATCGTGTGTAATATTCGGATCGGAATATGCGCACTTATTTGGGCTATATGGAAATGTAGGAATGATATGATTTTTAACAGAAAACCTATGATTAATTTCTTGCAGGTCATATTCCGGGCTACAACATGGATCCGTACGTGGTCATTACTCACTCTACGGCCTCCAGGGAGCAGCTGGCTACTGGGTGCAACCGATGGGAGATGGCAGCACGGGTTTTTTTCAACCGGTTTGGATGGCGATCACTGCATAGAATAGGTCCTTAGTGGATCCTCGTCCAGCCGGATGCGGCTTTGAGACTTGTACTCTTTATTTTTTTTTCTTTGCTCCTTTTGTGAGCAGTACTTTGCAGATCAGACTTTGTTACTGTCGGCTTTTTAATAAAGTGGCTGCATGCATCTTTCCGATGCAGAGGCCGGGGGATGACCTCCTTTTCCAAAAAAATCAAATCCTAGACCTGAATGGCGAAACCAAAATTCAGTGAGCTATTCTTGGGAAATAACTGCAGTAAACATAGTTTCTTCAGAACTTCTGAAATGGGCTATGATTACTCAGATTTCTGAGTGAGCAAAGTTAAGATACGAATTAACTAACCCGAGGTCGAAGTTGAGGTAGCATGCTCGTACCAATAGCTGATTGACTTGATGCGCATTTGCTGGCTGGCAGTTCTCTGAATTTTTACCATTTCGATTGCAAATCAAGTCTGCAATGCACATTTCATCAGGACCTTTTGATGAGAACAACTATGGATTCAATCTTCAAAGTGGGACTCAATTTTGAGCTTAACATCGGAACAAATTCTCTTGTTTACTATCGGTATGTTTATATGTTTTGGAAATTAACTGAAAACGTATCTTAATATCAGGTCAGAAGGCAGAAGCCAAACTAAAAAAGAGCATAAAGATAATCAATGACTTTGTGAAACAGTTGATCCATCAAAAGAGAAAGAAAATGAAGAATGGAGTGATCACGCAAGGGTTACGATACTCCATCAATATGATAGTTTCTTGACAGCATGAGCACATTTTAATGCAATATATATATATATATATATATATATATATATATATATATATGTATGTATGTATGTATGTATGTATGTATGTATGTAAAATAGATGGGGCACCTAGGTGCCTGGGCACCTTGTTAGTTTTGGAAACTGTGATATATTTAATTTTTTCCTAATTATTCTTCATGCAAGACTTTCCATGCTTAAGTTTTATTTTTGGGTCTAATTATTAGGCATGCAACACTTGCCATACAATAAAATCTATTAATGTTGATTTTGTTCGAATTGCAGTAGGTATATAATACACGTATTTTTGTTTTCTAACTATTTAGTACGGGTATCTAATACCTACCAACGAAATTATATACATATGCATGTACGTATATATTCAGTAATTTATTTTTTGAACTATTACATTTTTTGTTTCCTAATTATCTAAAATGGGTATCATACTTACTAACGAAAGGTTGTACGTACGTGGGTATGTATATACACAATAATTTATTTCTTGACTAACTACATTATATTTTTGTTTCCTAACTATCTAATACGGTTATACAATACCTACTGACAAAAATATTGTAACACCCGGTCGACGTATATAAGGCTATATGAAAAGGGGTACGAAAATATTGTACATACCCCGTCGATGTATATACCCAGTTATGTGAAAAAATGTAGGAAAATATTATACATCAAATAATATACTTCAAGTGAAAATACCCAAGGTGTCTGCACACTTGTATACCCGGATGCGCGAAAAAAGTTTGGAAAATATTGTACATAACTAGTCGACGTGTGTACCTAAAGTAAAATATGGCTATGTATATACCTGACTACGTGACATATGGATATATAATATATACCCAACATATTTCGAGTACAAAAACATACCTAAGATATTTTGGGTTATGTATGTATATACCTAGTAATTTATTCAAGTTATTAGATACTAGGTGAAAAATAAAGGAGCGCACATAAAAAAATACGACGTCCATTATACAAAAAAAATACCCAGCTACGTGACGTGTGAGACATGCATGGGCTTAATTTGGGTGTGGTTATTAAGTGTCCATATCAATCAATAATTAGCAATAATTCTTTCCTAATAAAAATCTAATGCATTTATGAATTAGTGCTAATACTAATTACACATGCACACATCTTAGTGTGATCCAACGGTTTCTAGGCAAGGTGCCCAGGCACCTAGGTGTCCCATATGGGCGTCCTATGTATGTATGTATATATATATATATATATATATATATATATATATATATATATATATATATATATATATATATATATACATATACATATATATATATATATATATTCTAATGACAGATATTTTTCGGTGTTTTTTAGCATAAAGTTGAACTGAGTATTGGAATAGGATCTCTTGGTCTAAAAGCATTTCAAATTTTCATATATGTTCAATTCTATCTTTTATGGTGCATACAAAACCCAAGGATGACATACTATCAAGATGCATACTTTAGAGCGAGAAGCATCCGATGTTACTATGTCTATTCGTACTAGCAAGATTTATTCTTTGTTGACAAATAAAATAGTAGCATCAACAGGATTAGAAAAGGTAACATGTGTCATTTGAGGAGCATAGACATAGCAAAAAAGGCAACCACGTGGAATAGGGAAAAGCATTGATATGAAAAAAAATAGCATTCTAATTTCTAATGGACACCTTCACCGATCGATAACATTACCAACAGGCACTCCAATCAATAAATGAGTTGTCAAACAAGATTTGGGTTAACCACCCAAATCAAACTTTTGTCTCGGTTTGAATCGGGTTACCCACCTAATTTCCAACAGGAAGTGCGTCGATAGGTGGTTAGTGAATGGCGACAGTGACTAGCACATCACCCAATGTTCAAGGTGTTGGCTCGAAGCTCCTTTAGGCTAGTCATAGTGGGAGTAACTTAACTAGTAACATAGCGCACTTCAAGAAAACTTTGCTTATGTGGCAAGTAGTTAATGAGAGATGGTAACATAATATGTTACTGTAACATAGCGCTTTTCAAGACAATATGAGTCTACAAGCTAATAAATGATGCCATCTATGATACTATTATTATGTTACTTTCCATTATGAAGATAGTAACTTAGACTAGTGTCATATGCATGACACTAGTCTAAATTACTCCCACTATGACCAGCCTTAGCTTCGGAGATGAAAATTTAATGTTTGACCTTTGGTTGAACTCATCAGCATCGACACACGTGCAATAATCTCTTGAAGGATGTCTACTACTAGCAACAATCCAAGTATAAGTACTAAGTATTCAGTTAATGTATACGTCACTGTTCGCTAATAGTATACTTTTATCGGTTATATGTCATAGTGTTTGTGATAGAATTATGAAGATTCGGCACAAATACTTGACTTTTACCTCGAAAATACAATGGTGAACAAGGGTGCACATGTGCCCGGATAGAAAAATAATTTCAAAAAAGTTAAACATTTCCGAAACTTTTTTGCAACCAACATAGTGTAGCTACATGTGTCTAAAGTTTCACAAGGAAATGACTTCCGTCATATTCTGGGCAAATAAAAAATCAATAAAATATAGAAGTTACTTTTCACATTTTTTATACCTGCAGTTTTGCTTTCCACAAGAATTCTATGAAGTCATTTAGTCGCGAAACTTTACACATGAGTATAACAATGGACCATGTTTGCGATAAAAAGATCAGAAATCTTTGTTTTTTAAAAACATTTTTAGCTATATCGGGTGCGAGTAGGCTATGCCCTAAAAATCCACACTGCATTTAACTTCCCTATAAAATCAAATATTACTTGGAACTATTTGCGCACTGCAGCTCTTTTTACCTTTCAGGTGGCATTGACGGAGACTACAGTGTACTTGACCGCCAATGTTCTCAAACATCTCGGTACAGAAGAACATGCATGCCCAGTTCGGCGTTTACAGCTTTGACGAAGAGCCACTAGATGGCGGCAACAGTGGTAGGATGCCTTCCTTCTTGCCCATCTCGTACAGAGCTATTGCCGAGAGCACCTTGGCATCTGACGTCGTGGGCCAGAGCTGGTCATAGGGGACCACACGCAGCTTGATCAGCTCGCCATGGTCCCGCAGGCCCGTTTCCTTCCCTTGGAGAGACTGATAGTCTCCTCGTCCATGTGCCCCCTGTAAAGGAACATGCCAATCTCTTCGTCACAGTCACCCTGATAAAAAGAGGAAGCTGGTTAGTCGAGGTATTGCAAGACCAGGAGCAAGTGTAAGTTCTTAAAACAGGTGTCGAAATTGCGTCAACATGGATCAAGAGAACTTTTCCATTCCAGGTATATGATGCCAACTGAACATCCCATTTATAGAAGTTTTGCTGAATCACATGACGGAATTGCTATGCAGTACTCTGCTATGTTTCCAAGCAGCATATATAGCAGGATTATTACAGATCTGCAAAGTTATTGCAAACTGAATTCATCCGGCTGCCTTCTGCTTTTTGTGTTGCGTGTTATTCTCAACAAAAACATATGGATATAATGAGGCAAGGAACCCAGACTACGTATATCAATCAGGTCTGCCCAATGCACGTAAGCCAATCTGAGTCAAGTTATGTTATTCTTTTCTGAAACAGAAGTTATGCCTTAATTATGAACTGAAGGGAATGCAAGCCACTTACCGGTGATGGTAGCATTCTGCACCCAGTAGCAGGGTCCAGCAAAGCAGTAAGATTCAACCATGCCCTCTGGATTTAACTTTATACCCGTTTCTTCTTCGACCTAGCAAAAATCCAAGTATAATTAGCGAACAATGACGTATACATTAACTGAAAACTTAGTACTTCAGAAGTTAAGTCGAATTCCTGGTAGTGCCAGCAAGACTGGTATATGTCTTATGAACCAAATCAAGCTAAAACAGGGCTAGTGTGACTCACTAGTTGCAATAGCATGCAAAATTCAGTGGATACAAACTGTATATTTGGGGAAAGAAGATACTAACCTCCCGTACTGCGGTGCCAACAAAGTCGGCATTTTCATCATCTAGCATTCGAGCTGGTGGCTCCAATATAAACTTTCCAATAGGAATTCTAGCCTGAAATTTCTGGAAGGGTCAATAATCAATAGAATTTGTGTTCATCGAATAAGCAACCTTTCGCTGCAAATCACAGTTACATATATACCTGTTCAGTAAGAACAACATAAGTTTGCCCTTTGGACTCCAAAAGAATCAACACAGCAACAACAGGCCCTCTTGCAAAGACAATCCCTGGAATCTAAATATATTGTAGATCAATAAGATGAACAAAAATCCACAATATGTAATTTAAAAGGTAAGACAGAGTATCGATGATTATTTAGGAACTGCTGGAACAATCACAATATGACAAGGACGAACTGAAAGTAAATCAAACGAAATAAAGTCTGATGAAAGGAAAAGTGATGTGCACCTGAACTGCAAATGTGAACTACTTCCCACAGCTTATCGTCAAAGAAATACACCGACGCAAGTGATGTGCTCTGGCACCGTAAATGCTCGATCCCAACGCCATCACCGAGCCAAGTTGAACCGCGACGCCAATCGACTGGACCACTGTCGGTGTCAAAACCGGCGGATCTCGGGTAGGGGGTCCCGAACTGTGCGTCTAGGCGGATGGTAACAGGAGACAAGGGACACAATGTTTTACCCAGGTTCGGGCCCTCTTGATGGAGGTAAAACCCTATGTCCTACTTGATTAATATTGATGATATGGGTAGTACAAGAGTAGATCTACCACGAGATCAAGGAGGCTAAACCCTAGAAGCTAGCCTATGGTATGATTGTGGTATGTTGGAGTTGTCCTACGGACTAAAACCCTCCGGTTTATATAGGCACCGGAAAGGGTTAGGGTTACACAAAGTCGGTTACAATGGTAGGAGATCTGAATATCCGCATCGCCAAGCTTGCCTTCCACGCCAAGGAAAGTCCCCTCCGAACACGGGACGAAGTCTTCAATCTTGTATCTTCATAGTCCAGGAGTCCGGCTGAAGGTATAGTCCGGCTACCCGGACACCCCCTAATCCAGGACTCCCTCAGTAGCCCTTGAACCAGGCTTCAATGACGACGAGTCCGGCACGCAGATTGTCTTCGGCATTGCAAGGCGGGTTCCACCTCCAAGTTCTTCATAAAAGTTTGTGAACACTAAGGGTAGTGTCCGGCTCTGCAAAATAAGTTTCCACATATTGCCATAGAGAGAATAATATTAACACCAATCTAATCTGCTGACGTATTCCGTAGCATGACATCACACTAAGGCCAAGCCTTTATTCGAATCGTTTTTACTCCCCCACCTCAGCGTATTTTGCGAGGCGGTTTCCATGGCACGTCTTGTCAAAGCAGAGATCGTGTCCCCTTTATTTACGGGATTCTCATCAATACAGACGTGGGTAACCCAATCGTGCCCGTTAGTATGTTTTCTTGATTAAAGGCGAGTCCTAAACGGTTACGGGGAGGGCCCTTGGTATTCAGCCTCTTATAAAGAGACCAAGGCCTTACTCCTTTTCAATCTCAAACGAGTTCGCCCGTCGCCTCGAGTTCCAACACCCTAGGCTCCAGATTCCAGGCGCTTCGGACCTTCAACAATGTCCGGTTCCGACCCTCGAGGCCGATGGATGCCCTCCTCCGTCACGAAGGAGGACGTGCTAAAGTTGAGAGAAGCCAAGTTCTTGACCGGCGAAATTGCGCACAGGCTGCCTGCTCAAGGGCAGGCCATTCCCAGTCCCCAGCCTGGTGAGAGCGTGGTGTTCGTGTCTCACTTCCTTCGGGGGTTAGGCTTCCCAATGGATCCCTTCGTGAGGGGGCTGATGTTTTATTATGGGCTGGAATTCCATGACTTAGCTCTGGAGTCCATCCTCCAAGTTTCCTCATTCATCGTCGTGTGTGAAGTGTTCCTCCATGTCACTCCTCACTTCGGATTATGGCTCAAGACCTTTAAGGTAGAGCCGAAGATGATCGAGGGACGGCACGCAGAGTGCGGAGGCGCTGTTATAAGCAAGAAGGCCGATGCTCCATGGCCCGAGGGCCCTTTTCAAGAGGAGCTCGGCTTGTGGCAACGAGAGTGGTTCTACATTACCGCTCCCAGGGGCACCAAGTGGGTGGCGCCGCCTGCCTTTCGCTCGGGTCCCCCAATGCAGCTAGGGTCGTGGGTCAATAAAGGCCTAGATTGGGGGTCACCCTAGGACGTGTCTTTGTTGCGGGGCCGCATCAGGGATCTCTTAGAAGGAGGTCTCAACTTGGTCAAAGTGACGCAAGTCATGCTGATCCGCCGAACACTGCCCGGTAAACGTCGCTCCCTTCATTTGTGGGAGTTTAATCCGGAGGGACCACGAGCTCTCCAGCATTTTATGGGCGCAACGCCCGCGGAGATGTATAAATTGTTCTTCGGATCACAAGCAATGTGTCCGGATTTGACCGAGGACGCAGGTCTGAGCCGCAATCGCCCGGATACTCAAGTAAGTAGCCTTGTGCCCGGACTTGTTATCCGTATATTTGTCATAAACTTGCCCCTAAAAGAGTTGTCCCTTTAAACAGGAGTAGATAGCGAAAGCAAAGCTGATAAGGTGTCCGGCTCCCCTCCCTGAGACCAGGCCGGATCCCGTCCTAGTCAGGATGTTGAAGATTGTGTCTTTGAAGGAAAGTGAAGGAGGGGACAAGGGAACTACGGCCTCCTTGAAGGAGGCTGTTCGGAGGGAAGGAACCGAAAATTCCTCTCCTCCAGGGAAGAAAAGGACCGCCTCTGAAGACCCAGAGACTATGGCCTCAAAGCGGGGGGGGGGGGGAATCCTTGTCAGAGGGTCCTACGCCGGGGGATACCTCGGCCGAACTATGCCCTCAAGGGGACCAGCCCTCCAGCGAGCCGTAAGTAGAGAAAGATTATACTTTTGAGAGAGAAATCCTTGCTTTATATCTGTGAAGATTAACCGAAATTTTACCTTGTAGTTCGGACCTCAGCCCTTCTCAGCAGAGCTCGTCTTCGGGGGACCTTCTTCCAGAGATGATGGAGAGCGGGACGCCTCCCCCTATCGTGCCACCTAGCGAGGCGGGCGACCCTGAGGTGTCGCCGCGGAGGGCTTCTCCAAATCCGGCAGGGGCGGCAGGTAGCCACATGGCCCCCAAGGTTCTCCGCGTCCGGCCTTCGAAAGAGTCCATAGGACGAATCCGGAACCGTCCGGTGCTCGATCGGAGGAGCTGAAGAATCTGCTAGGGCGAGCTTAAATCTCAGAGGAGCACCGTGCATTGATGGGCACGGTGATTGAAAGGATTTCGTCCGCGGAAAGCGGATTGCACGAGGCCGTCAGAAGTTTACTGACGGGTTTTGAGGTACGTTAGATAATGTACACTTTTGCCAGTTGCGCATAAATAAGATGCGCCCTGTGTAGATAGTAGCCCCTGAGACTCTGTGCGTTGTCAAAAGTGACAGCGCGCAGAGGATCATAATCCCAGGTCTAAAAATGTCGCCTTTGTATGTAGGTGGCGAAGTGTCCGGAATCCAGCCGGACTGATGATTTTGCCGAGCTAAAGCGGCAACTTGACGTGGCAGATGCCGACATCGCGCTTGTCAACGAGCGGCTTGATGAGGCTCAAGGTATGTAATACCTCGGGCGGCACCTGGTAAGAGGAGCTTTATGCCTGTATCTTACAATGTGTGTGCTTTACGCAGATGGTGCAGCCGCCGTGGAGAGTCTTCGGGCGGAACTTGCCCGAGCTAAGGAACAAGCCAGAAAAAGTGATGCGGCTGCCGAGAAGGCCCTTGAAGAGCTGAGAGCCGAACATGCTGCTCACTACCGAAGCAAGAAAGAGATGGCCGAGATGGCCGTGAAGCTAAAGAGCGATGCTGACCGTTGCAAGCTTCTGGAAAAAGAAGATCGGGCGGAACGGCCGAACTTGAAAAAAGCCGTTGCCGATGCCAAGGATGCTCGCTCTGCGATGAGAGCTGCGAGGGAGGAGCTTCGTGAAGCCGGAGAGATCACGACTGGAAAGCCCTTTATGCTACGGAGGAAGTTTTGTGATCCTAAGCATGCTCCGTTGGACCGGCTATGGAGTACGACGGACACCTATCTGGATTTGGCGGCAAGTGCTGCTGATGCGACCGAACACTTTCGAGATCAAGGAGATCGCGAAGTGGAGAAACTCTTTTGGTCGCAGTTCCACAATCCAGAGCGTCCACTGTTAGTGGCCGATCGTCTGGCCGAATGGGCCGAGCTGAATAGGTTGTCCGGACTCGCCATGAAGTGCGTCATGAGTCATTTGTGGCCGGGGAGATCGGAGCCGAAGAGTTATTTTAGCTTGGTGCAGCAACTCCTTGGTGCGGTGCCGCGTATCAATGCAATGAAGAGGTCAGCATGCATAGAGGGCGCACGGATGGCTCTTGCCCGTGTCAAGACATACTGGGCGGAGATGGGGACCACCGTTGTTGCATCCCGAGATTTGGACAAAAGCCGAGTACCTACCGAGCACTATTTTCAGGAAGTTCTGCCAGGCGCTCGTGTAATAGAGTCGCAGTGCTCGAAGGATGCTATGTTCGAATAGCATGTGCCATTGTAAGGCGGTAGTTTGATAAATTGTAGGAACTTTTTATACTTGTGCCTGCAAGTATTGTAACACCTCCTGTGCGGCCGTTTAAAAAAATATATAAAATCTGAAAGATGGCAGTCGTTGGCTTCAGTCCCCACGCACATAGTGCGGGGGTGCTCGCAGAAGGCGCATTTTCACACTTAATCCAACGTCTTGGTCCTACAAAGGAGGTGATAGCGCAGCGAGCTAGGCAACCAGACTATAATGCTTTAACACTTTCACTTAGCCATAGGAGTTTGACAGTGAGGCTACTTAGATAGCCCCTAGTGGCAACTGCGCTCGCCCGAGTTCGGGGCGCGTGTATGCCTGGCCGGGAAATGGCCCTTCGTTAATGCGGAGGAATCCTATAGATTCCGGAGAGTCATCGAGTGGTTGACCAGTCTCACGCTATATCATGACAGTCAGTTTTCGGCTTTCTCTACTAAGGTGCTCGCCTGGCCGAACCGGGGCACAATCGCAGTAGTTCTCCTGGTGCCGCCTTAGCCGATAGAGCGGAACGTAAGGCGGCTGAACACAGGAGCCGGGCAACCCAACATTTGACCAAAGACATGACTTGGAGCTGATGCATATAAGGCCAAACTCGCGACGCCGAACACTCCCTAAGGTATTCGGTCTTTATGAGAGCGGGCGAGGCAACACTCTTAGGTATAAGCCCCTAGTGTCCAGGTACGCGTAGAAATTCTGACATGGCCACATGCCAAGACGCCAGCCTCCTCCTTGGTTATACTACAGAGAACCAGGGGATGTGTATCAACAAGAGACAGTAAAAAAGGTTTACGCAGGGTCTTAATCTGAAAAGAATCCTTGTAACGGGTCCCTGTTGCACGTCTGCGCCTGTGTCTCCGTTGTGCCGTATCCTGGACGGGCGCAGCACGATAATCATCTGTAAAAGAGGGGAACTAAGTTGAAAAAAGGTCGTGCCGAACAAAAGTTACATTAAATAAACAAAGTATAAAGTAAAATATGTAAAATTGAGCTTTATTGTCTCTTATTTTATATGTGTGGAGCCCCTAGGGCAGGGGTATATGGCCACTAAGCCTTTATCAATGATACTTGGGTGCCGGACTCGTCTATCCGCGTCCGTGGTCTTAATGACCTGTTCAGATGTTTTGGCTGGTGAAGCCATTTTATTGTGGGGCTGTTAAAGCGGCGCACAATCCTCCGCTCGGGGGAGGCGCACTTAATGCTTCCCCTTTAAAGAGATGATGCCTCGTGGACCAGGCATCTTAAGCGTAAGAGATGCATAATGCGGTATTGCGTTAAAGCGGGTGAAAGCTTCGCGTCCCAGCAGTGCTTGATAGCGACTTGAGAATGGGACAATGTGAAAAGTCAGCTTTTCGCGGCGGAAGTTATCAGTAGAGCCAAATATAACTTCGAGCCAGAGAAAACCCATGCAATGGGTGTCCGGACCTAGCGTTACCCCTTGAAAGGAGGTTTTGCTGTGGCGAATTCTTTTTGGTCTATCCCCATGTGGCGGAGTGTGTCATGATATATCAGGTTTAGACCACTGTCGCCGTCCATCAAGACATTTGTAAAGTGGAGTCCATTAATTATTGGATCAAGTACCAAGGCAGTCCAGCCAGCGTTCCTGATACTTCTAGAATAGTCCAGATGATCGAAGACGATTGGTTTTGACAACCAGTAGCGAGACTCCTTTGAGATAGGCCGTATGGAGCGTACCTTTATGGGTGCCGCACATTTTGTAATGTGAAGTAAGCTTACTGTTTTTACTTCTTGTGGAAAATTCTTTTGTTTCCTGGTGCTCTGCTTTTGGGGTTCGTCATCGTCTTCGCTTGGCGTGTCGAGCCCCTTGTGTTCAGCGTTGAGTCTGCCGGATTGTTTGAAGACCCAACAGTCTCTGTGGGTATGGTTAGCAGGCTTCCCGGGAGTACTGTGTATTTGACATATCCTGTCCAAGATTTTTTTTAGGTTGGATAAATCATCTCTGTTATCCTGGAGGGGCGGCTTTTTCTGATTCTGCCGTGAGCTTTTGAATCCGGCATTGACTGCCGTGCTCTTTGGACTGTTTTCCTTAGTCCGGCGACGATCCTTGTTGCGTCGCGGTTTTCCGTTTCCATCCCTAGTTTCGGATGTACTTGGGTCGCTGGTGCTACATCTTGCCAACCAGCTATCCTCACCTGCGCAAAAGCGGGTCATGAGGCTTGTCAATGCGGCCATTGTTCTTGGCTTTTCTTGGCCGAGGTGTCTGGCGAGCCATTTGTCTCGGACGTTGTGCCTAAAAGCTGCTAGGGCTTCAGCGTCCGGACAGTCGACTATCTGATTCTTTTTAGTAAGAAATCTGTTCCAGAATTGCCGAGCTGACTCTCCGGGCTGTTGAGTTATGTGACTGAGATCGTCTGCGTCCGGAGGGCGGACATAGGTCCCTTGAAAATTTGCTCGGAAAGCGTCCTCGAGCTCTTCCCAACTTCCAATTGTGTTTTCAGGAAGGCTTTTGAGCCAATGCCGAGCTGGCCCTTTAAGCTTGAGGGGTAAATATTTTATGGCGTGGAGGTCATCTCCTCTGGCCATATGTATGTGGAGGATATAATCCTCGATCCAGACTCCAGGTTCTGTTGTTCCGTCGTATGCCTCTATGTTTACAGGTTTGAATCCCGCTGGAAATTCATAATCCAGGACCTCATCGGTGAAACATAGGGGGTGTGCGGCGCCCCTGTATTTGGGTGTGCCGGATTCGGATGCTGGCTTTATTGCATTGCTTATGAGAGCTTGCTTTCTTGGCCCATAAATGGACCTGGCTGGGCCATCTTTTTGATGTGAATCCTTAAGTGGGTCGCATGCCGGCTTAAGTGCGGCGCCGCTTGCCGCTTTATGCTGGCCATGGGGTCGTCTAACCGACCGGGTGGCTTTCCTACTTTTTGAATGCGAGGGCTCTAAGGCCTTTTCGTCGAATTCAGGCAGTAGCTTTCGCTTCGGATAACTTTTAGAGCGGCGACTGTCGCCGTATTTGTCTACGGTATTGATTACTTTGCTCCATCTGTTTCTGAGTGCATCTTTCGCAGGTTTTAGCTTCAGCTTCTGCTTTTTCAGGCTACGTGCGGTTGCAACGAGCCTTTTGTGGAGGTTCTTCTGCTCCGTGGGCTTATCCGGCGTAAGGTCGTACGGAATGCCATTTTTGCCAGGGACGGGCTGTTCGGTTTCTTTATCTGAGTTGCCCTGTTCGGACGGTTGCTCTAAGGCATGCTCGTCGTCTGCCGGCTCGTCCTGCCCTATGGCAGGGCCTGTGTCGAGGCGGGTCTTGGGGTGGCGTTTACGCCGCCGCTTTGATTGCTTTTTGAGAGATCGATCCCTCGTTGCCTCCCCGTGTTCCTCGTTGTTGCTTCATTTAGGTGTATCCACCATGTACACATCATGAGATGAGGTGGTTGTCCCATGCCCTATAGGCGTTGGTTCATATGCGTCTCCTGCATCGTCGTCCATACCGTCGATGTCTTTGGAGTCGAAGTTGAGCACGTCGTTTAAATTATCGACGGTGGCTACCAAATGGGTGGTGGGTGGGCTTTGAATTTCTTCATCGTCCGTATCCCAACCTTGCTGACCGTAGTCCGGCCAGGGCTCTCCTGATAAAGAGAGAGACTTTAGTGACTTCAGAATGTCGCCAAAGGGCGAGTGCTGAAAGATGTCCGCGGCGGTGGACTCCATGATCGGCGCCCAATCGGATTCGATCGGCGAGCGCGCGGAAGGCTCGGAGTCCGGAGAGGAATCCGGCCCCTCGGAGTCACGGGCCTTGCAGGGTGTGGGGCTGGCGTTCGGCTCGATCGCCTTTGAGATCGCAGCCCCGAGGCGGCGTCCAACCACTCATCCTCGATCGGCGTAGTAGGCTCCGAATTAAGGGTCGGAACCAATGTGTGTGCGGCCTCCAGGACACTGTTCGGCGGCAGAGCTAGATCATGCCCATCGGGACAGTGCGACGCGCTTGGCTGTGGCTCGAATCCGTCGAAGATCAAGTCCCTGCGGATATCAGCCGTGTAGTTTAAACTTTGAAATCTGACCTGATGGCCAGGGGCGTAGCTTTCGATCTGCTCCAGGTGGCCAAGCGAATTGGCCCGCAGTGCGAAGCCGCTGAAGACGAAGATCTGTCCGGGGAGAAAAGTCTCACCCTTGACCGCATCATTGTTGATGATCAAAGGAGCCATCGGGTCTAAAAGCGACGACACAGAGGATCTCTCAATGAAAGCACCAATGTCGGTGTCAAAACCGGCGGATTTCGGGTAGGGGGTCCCGAACTGTGCGTCTAGGCGGATGGTAACAGGAGACAAGGGACACAATGTTTTACCCAGGTTCGGGCCCTCTTGATGGAGGTAAAACCCTACGTCCTGCTTGATTAATATTGATGATATGGGTAGTACAAGAGTAGATCTACCACGAGATCAAGGAGGCTAAACCCTAGAAGCTAGCCTATGGTATGATTGTTGTATGTTGGAGTTGTCCTACGGACTAAAACCCTCCAGTTTATATAGGCACCGGAAAGGGTTAGGGTTACACAAAGTCGGTTACAATGGTAGGAGATCTGAACATCCGCATCGCCAAGCTTGCCTTCCACGCCAAGGAAAGTCCCCTCCGGACACGGGACGAAGTCTTCAATCTTGTATCTTCATAGTCCAGGAGTCCGGCTGAAGGTATAGTCCGGCTACCCGGACACCCCCTAATCTAGGACTCCCTCAACCACCATCTCCCTCCTGCGACACCGGCTCACCCCTCAGCCATAGGGCAACCCAGGTCGATGGCCCCCATGCCGGCCACCTCCATGGACTTTCATCAAAGTGGCAGCATGCATGGCTGCTGAACCATTTCGAAGAGTGGATATGACATTCTGACCATACTGGCCCTATATATCAAATTATATATGTATCTTGTTAAAATCTTCTAAAAGTTTTTCTTGTCATGAACAAGTAAGAGATAGCATACAAACCTCATTTTCATCATGATAAAAACATCTTCAACATTCCTTTTCTTCAGCTGAGGTCCAAAACCAGCGGATAAAGCAAACTGCCATAAAATTTCAGGCTAGGTAAGAAGATTGAGGTGGCGCTGCTAGTCTCATATATTGAATCCCCAAGAATATGCCTGTAAAAAGGTTTAAAATATATAAATAGCTTGCAAACAAGAAATGATGTTAAGGAACAATCAGAGCTTTCATGATATCTGCACACACACACACACACACACACACACACACACACACGCACACACACACCTTCAACAATTTGTGGATGGCCACCTCCTAGATTTACCCTAAATGCAACCGATGGAGTTCGGGCGGCATCCTCGATATCCTTTATGATAGATTTGAGAAGAGCAACATGCAATTCCCCCAACAACTTAGAATACTACAAAACAAATCCAGTAAGCTAACACACGACGTTACTTAATAGGCTATTACTGCCTTCACTAACAGCTACAAGAGAAGGTAGTTAATGGTAATAGTCAAGAAACGGGGAGAGATGACGTTGAACAATTATAGGTATACAAAGAGTGAAGTTACACAAAACCTATGAAATTGATTGAAACAGCAGAGCAGCTCGCGCATCAATCTGCCGCTGTCGCTAGGGTTTCGTGCCCTTCACAACTCAACGCCTCAAAGGTGGAGGAAGAAGGGATGGGAGAGGGAGGACGAAGGGAGGAGTAAGGAGGGAGATTACCTTTCTATGGTGGGTGGCGCAGCTCCGGACAGCCGATGTGGTGGGGCTGCTAGGCGGGCCGAGTCCTGCTCGGTGGCGGGCGGAGATGGGCGGAGCAGCTCCGGGCGACGGTGGAGAGGACCATCCAGGGGCGCTGGAGTGGAGGTGGCTCCGGCCGGCTGAAAGCGCGGCGGTGGCTAGGAACCCTAGTGCCGTGATCGAGAGCGGGATGTGTGAGTGAAGAAGAAAAAGGGACTGATGCCACCGCTATGTTTTATCGGGAAGGTGTTTACTGGGAAATCCCCTCGGCGCAGTAAAAAGACACGTGGACATCACAGTTACTCGCCCTTATAGTGCACCTTATTGTGTTGGATTGACATCAGCAGGACATCCCAAATGCCCTAATTAAAAGGTTAACAGGGAAAGTTCTGTATGACGGAGAGTTTCTGCAAGAGCTCAGGTGAGCAGTAAAATCGAAACAAAATTCAAAAAATTCCAATTTTTTCTGGAAAAAACATTGACAAAAGTTTAAAGTGCTTGCAAAAATTCTCTTGAAATCACATTCCTAGAAAGTGTGGCAAAAAAAAACGGTACTCTAAAAATGCTACTTTTAAAAGCATTTTCGAGCACTGAATTTGCTATTTTTGCCAGGCCTTATAGGAATGTGATTTCATGACGAATTTTTGCAAGGACTTAGAACTTTTGTCAATGTTTCTCCAAAAAAAGGATTTTTTTTCAATTTTTTAATTTTTTGTCGATTTTACTGTTCACCGAGCTCATTTGAACTCGGGAGCAGAAATGTACTTTTGTGTATGCCCTTACTTCCTAGATGCATTTCTGACAGCGGAAGAACAAGACAACTATGAACTATATGGATCATACTTGCATATGGTATCATTATTTGGACCATCGGATGGGCTTGATCGGTTGGTCGTATCTCATTGAATGAAACACAAGCGAGCTCTAAAAAAATGTGGTATTCCTCGGCCTAGCCGTACGTCGCGTATCATACTTCATACATGGAGCTGAGCGGTGGGTTAGAGGGGGGCCACTTGTCTAGATGGCGTCGTGGACGGAGTGGACCGTTGGTCGAGCTGTAGCGTTGTAACTATATCATGGTCCAGAATGTTTTCTTTTACAGGCACGTCGCCAAACGTCCTGGGCAGCGGGCCCTGACCCCCATGACCTCCCGCATGCAAGCGGTGTGGCGATTGCTCGCGTGGTTTACTGTGAGAGAAGGACGAGTCAAGACTGAAATAAACCCTGTAATAGTAGAGATCAACGTAAATAAACTCTCAACTCTTAATCCCTGAAGTTTGTACCATGTTCTTTGCAATCCCGGTCATTTTCAACCTTATATGCCTATCCAAACAGGGAACTCATATGTCGCATTGGAAATGGCTGGCACTACTACAGGATGCTGTTAACACAACACTAAGATCAGAGACCTTTCGATGAAATTGTGTGCGATGCAATAATCGCAAATGGTGGTGTAAAAAACCACCAAAAAAGGAGTAAAACATTTGCGATGGAGGATGCATCAAACACGGTTCAGATTTTAGTTGCGTGTGCGATGCATGGCATACGGTTCAGTTCAATTAACTCTTTGCGATGAGGAAGAACAAAAGAAACGGGCAGCCAGATGGAAGTGTGTGCGATATACACCATCCCGTTCAATCGGATGAACTGTTTGTGATTAGGAAACACAAAAGAAACGGTCAGCCAGATCAAGGTGTGTGCGATATACGACATGCGATTTATTCGGATGAGCTGTTTGTCTTGAGACAAGAGAACAGAAACGGTTCAATATAACAAGATGTGTGTGATAAGCGGCAAACAGGTGTGTAATCAGAAATGTGTCCGAAGACCGATAATAACACATACGATTGCTGCTAATAAGACGTGTGCGTTGTGCGATGGGATTGCATACAGAACAACAACAACAACAATATATATATATATATATATTATATGTTGTGCGAAGATCGATAATAACACATACAGTTTCTGTTCTCTTGTCTCAACATAACCATGTCCTTATAAGTGTGTGTTTGTGTGTGTGTATACACACGTACACACACACTTATAAGGACATGGTTGCATAACCAAATTAAACATCCACTTACATAGGTAGCTACTACAACTATGGTATTTGCACACACCAAAGTAAACTATTACATGCATAATTACATAGATGGCTGATACGTCTCCGTCGTATCTACATTTCCAAACACTTTTGCCCTTGTTTTGGACTCTAACTTGCATGATTTGAATGGAACTAACCCGTACTGACACTGTTTTCAGCAGAATTGCCATGGTGTTATTTTTGTGCAGAAATAAAAGTTCTCGGAATGACCTGAAACTTGACGGAGAATATTTTTGGAATTAATAACAATACTAGCGAAAGAATCAAGGCCAGGGGGCCCACACCCTATCCACGAGGGTGGGCGGCGCACCTACCCCCTGGGCGCGTCCCCCTGCCTCGTGGGCCCCCTGGTGCTCCACCGACCTCAACTCCAACTCTATATATTCATGTTCGGGGAGAAAAAATCAAAGAAAAGGATTCATCGCGTTTTACGATACGGAGCCGCCGCCAAGCCCTAATCTCTCTCGGGAGGGCTGATCTGGAGTCCGTTCGGGGCTCCGGAGAGGGGAATCCGTCGCCGTCGTCATCATCTACCTTCCTCCATCACCAATTTCGTGATGCTCACCGCCGTGCGTGAGTAATTCCACCGTAGGCTTGCTGGACGGTGATTGGTTGGATGAGATTTACAATGTAATCGAGTTAGTTTTGTTAGGGTTTGATCCCTAGTATCCACTATGTTCTGAGATTGATGTTGCTATGACTTTGCTATGCTTAATGCTTGTCACTAGGGCCCGAGTGCCATGATTTCAGATCTGAACCTATCATGTTTCCATGAATATATGTGAGTTCTTAATCCTATCTTGCAAGTCTATAGTCACCTATTACGTGTTATGATCCGTTAACCCCGAAGTGACAATAATCGGGATCATTACCGGTTTTGACCGTAGTTTGAGGAGTTCATATATTCGCTAAGTGTTAATGCTTTGGTCTCGTACTCTATTAAAAGGAGGCCTTAATATCCCTTAGTTTCCAAGGGTAGGACAAAAGATTTCATGCAAGTTCTTTTCCATAAGCACGTATGACTATATTCAGAATACATGCCTACATTACATTGATGAATTGGAGCTAGTTCTGTGTCACCCTATGTTATAACTATTGCATGAGGAATCACATCTGGCATAATTCTCCATCGCCGATCCAATGCCTACGAGCTTTTCACATTGTGTTCTTCGCTTATTTACTTTTTCGTTGCTACTGTTACAATCACTACAAAACCAAAAATGCTACCGTTACTTTTGCCATTGTTACCGCTACTATCATATTACTTTGCTACTAAATACTTTGCTGCAGATGCTAAGTTATCCAGGTGTGGTTGAATTGACAACTCAACTGCTAATACTTGAGAATATTCTTTGGCTCCCCTTGTGTCGAATCAATAAATTTGGGTTGATTACTCTACCCTCGAAAACTGTTGTGATCCCCGATACTTGTGGGTTATCAAGACTATTTTCTGGCGCCGTTGCCGGCGAGCATAGCTCTATTCTTTGAGTCACTTGAGATTTATATCTGCTGGTCACTATGAGGAACTTGAAAGACGAAAGAACTAAGATTTTCCCCTCAACTATGAGGGGAGGTAAGGAACTGCCATCTAGCTCTGCACTTGATTCACCTTCTGTTTTGAGTAAACTTGCAACACCTAAACCTGCTTCTCCTATTAATTCTGATATGTCGCATGTTATTGATGATGCCACTTCTGCTATGCATGATACTTATGATGAAACTACTTCTATGCTTGATACTACTATGCCACTAGGTGAATTTCTTGATGAACAACTTGCTAGGGCTAGAGAGAATGAAATTATTGAAACTGATAATATTGATGAAAGTGATGATGAAGATTCTCCCCCTAGATATGAATTGCCTACTGTGCCTAAGGGTTATGTTATGGATGACGAAACTGCTAGATACTTTCTTGCTTGCAATGATAGGAGTGATCTTAAGAAAATTATTAGCTAAGCTGAAAGAAAAATCTCTGAATGCTAGAATGAAATATGACCCTGCTTTTGCTACTTCACCTATCTTCGTTACTGATAAGGATTATGATTTCTCTGTTGATCTTGAGATAATTACTTTGGTTGAATCTCATCCTTTTTATGGCTATGAATCTGAAACTGTTGTGGCACATCTTACTAAATTAAATGATATAGCTGCCCTATTCACTAATGATGAGAAAACTCGCTACTACTATATTCTTAAGTTATTTCCGTTCTGATTAAAGGGTGATGCCAAAGCATGGTTGAATTCTCTTGATCCTGGTTGTGTGCATAGTCCCCAGGATATGATTTATTACTTCTCTGCTAAATATTTCCCTGCTCATAAGAAACAAGCTGCTTTAAGGGAAATATATAATTTTGCGCAATTGAAGAAGAGAGCCTCCCACAAGCTTGGGGGAGGCTTCTCCAATTACTTATTGCTTTGCCTGATCATCCTCTCAAGAAAAATGAAATACTTGATATCTTTTATAATGGACTAACCGATACTTCTAGAGACCACCTGGATAGTTGTGCTGGTTGTGTTTTCAGGGAAAGAACAGTTGAACAATCTGAATTGCTATTGAATAATATGTTGACTAATGAAAATAATTGGACACTTCCTGAACCAACTCCTAAGCCAACTCCGAAGAAAAGGGGTATTATATTTCTCAGTCCTGAAGATATGCAAGAGGCAAAGAAATCTATGAAAGAAAAATGTATTAAAGGTGAAGATGTTAAGAATTTACCTCCTATTGAAGAAACACATGGTCTTAATTTGCCGCCTGTTGAAGAAATACATGGTCTTGATAACCCGACACAGGTAGTAAAGGTAAATTCTCTCTATAGATTTGATGATGGTGATATTCCTCGTTATAAGTCTGCTAGCCAATGCTTAGATGAGTTTGATAATTTTATTGTTAAACAAGAAAACTTCAATGCTTATGTTGGTAGACAAGTGAAACAAAATGCTTATATGATGGAACACTTGAGTGATTATATGTCTAGTGTTAAAGGTGAACTTAAACTCATTAGTAAACATGCTTCTGTGGTTACCACTCAAGTAGAACAAGTGCTTAAAGCTCAAAATGATTTGCTCAATGAATTAGACAACAAGAAGAATGATAATGTTGTTAGAGTTATGACTAGAGGGGGTAAAATGACTCAGGAACCTTTGTATCCTGAGGGCCACCCTAAGAGAATTGAGCAAGATTCTCAGGGAATTAATGATGATGCACCCAGTCCTTCTAAAAAGAAGAAAAAGAAAAATGATAGGACTTTGGATGCTTCTAGTGAACCTGTTGTTGACACACCTGAGAATCCCAATGATATTTCTATATCTAATGCTGAAACACAATCTGGTGATGAACATGAACCTAGTGATAGTCTTAATGATGATGTTCATGTTGATGCTCAACCTAGCAATAACAATGATGTAGAAATTGAACCTGCTCTTGATCTTGATAACCCATAATCAAAGAATCAACGTTATGATAAGAGAGAGTTTGTTGCTAGGAAGCACGGTAAAGAAAGGGAACCATGGGTTCAGAAACCCATGTCTTTTCCTCCAAAACCATCCAAGAAAAAGGATGATGAGGATTTTGAGCGCTTTGCTGAAATGATAAGACCTATCTTTTTGCGTATGCGTTTTACTGATATCCTTAAAATGAGTCCTTATGCTAAGTATATGAAGGATATTGTTACAAATAAGAGAAAGATACTGGAAGCTGAAATTTCCACCATGCTTGCTAATTATACTTTCAAGGGTGGAATACCTAAGAAACTAGGAGATCCAGGAGTACCATACCATGCTCCATTAAAAGAAACTATGTTAGAACTGCTTTATGTGATCTTGGAGCCGATGTTAGTGTTATGCCTCTCTCTTTATATCGTAGACTTGATTTGAATAAGTTGACACCTACTGAAATATCTTTGCAAATGGCTGATAAATCAACTGCTATACCTGTTGGTATTTGTGCAGATGTGCCTGTTGTGGTTGCGAACATCACTATTTTAACGAACTTTGTTATTCTTGATATTCCCGAGGACGATAGTATGTCGATTATCCTTGGTAGACCCTTTTTGAATACTGCAGGGGATGTTATTGATTGCAACAAAGGCAATGTCACTTTTCATGTTAATAGAAATGAGCATACGGTACACTTTCCGAGGAAACAACCTCAAGTCCACAATATCAATTCTATTAGAAAATTCCATCGATTACTATTGGAGGTTTTGAATTTCCTCTACCTACTGTCAAGAAGAAATATGATATTCTTATTGTTGGGGATGTGCATATCCCCGTTGAGGTAACCTAGTGTTATTCGAAATTTCTCCGGTTCCATGTTATTCGGAATGAGTTTATAAACAAGACTTGATCAACCTTGTTAGTGGATTCCTTTTGATGAGCATGATATGGATGAAGTTAGAAAGAACAACCTTCTGTACCCTCCTTTTACTTTCTGTTATTTAGATTAAATAAAGCAAAAATAGTATTTTATGTCTGTTTTCTGAATTATCCGTGCCATAAAAAATACCCCGAAAATAAAAGTTATCCAAATGCCCCGAAAATGAAATATGATTTTTTCTAGAATATTTGAGAATATTTGGCAGTGAAAACACATCAGGGGGAGCAGGCACCTAGCAACGAGGGTCTAGGGCGCGCCTACCCCCCTGGGCGTGCCCCTTGCCTCATGGGCCCCTGGTGGCTCCCCTCCACTTATTCTAGCCACCACACACTCCTTATTCCTCCCCAAAAAATCACCAACCAGCTCAAGCACGAGTTCTTGCTCATTTTGCTGCCATTTTCGATCTCCTTGCTCAAAGCTCCACTCACAAAACTGCTTTGGGAGATTGTTCTTCGGTATGTGACTCCTCCAATGGTCCAATTAGTTTTTATTCTAGTGCTTTATTCATTGCGAATTTTTGCTGCCTAGTTGACCATGTTCTTGAGCTTGCATGTCAAATTTATATGGTCCCAAGTAGTTCTATTGCATGATATAGTCTCTAGGCACTTGTAGGAGTAGTTGCTATCAATTTTGCTGAGTTTGGTTCACTTTTATTTTGAGTTACTAAAAATTTTCAGAAATTTTTCAGAGGAAGAAATATGTTTAGGAAATTGTACCAAGGTGGTCCTTCAAGGAAGCAAGGACCCAGGCCCGCAATGCGTGAGCCGGACCATGAACCACCAAGAGAAGCTCAAGTGCGGCCTTGTGAATGGCCTTCAGAAGATTTCATGGTCCAAGCAGGAATTAAGGAGGAATTTGACGCATATGTGCGTAATACTGAACTTGAGGGCTTCATGCTAGATAAGTGCTGTTAGTATTACTACCTAACTGATTCCTTTGTGAGAAGGTTCAAATTTTCATCTTCACGTAACTCTCGCACTGTCCTATTTGATATTTATGGCCAATCTTATACTATGGACTTAGAGGATTTTAATACTGCTTGCAAACTTCCACAATGGGGTAGTTCTAGTGAACCCCGCAAATCTGAGTTTAAAGATTTTCTTGCTAGTATTACTATGGGGGAATCTAGAGAGATAACACAAGCTACCATAGGGAGCATTCATTTTCCTGCTATACATTATTTTGCTCTCTTTGTAGGTAGATGCATAAATGGCAAAGATGAGGCATGTCACATGTGTGTTCCTGACCTTAGTGTTCTCAAGAGTGCTGTTTTAGGAGATAAACAATATAACTTGGGGCCCATTGTTGCACGGAGGTTGCATAATAATGGTTTAAGTTGAGACTTGTTTGGTGGAATTTATGCAACCCGTGTGGCTAATTTTCTTGGGATACCCATACATGAAAGTGATATGGAATTTCCTCCCACTTATCTAGGATATGAGGCTATGGTTCTCCATCAGTTTATTGAGAGGAATGGAAAACCTCTCCAGTACCGACTAAAGTTTGACAGGCGCCGCGTTTTCCATCTTGCTCTCCCTGCTCCTACTTTCTTTGACTTTCAGGCAAAAGGGAGATATATTATAACCAGGGAGGAGGCGAACGAGTATAAGAGGAGGACGGAGGCAGCCCGCCTCCAAGCTGCACCTCATGAGGCAATAGCTGCTGCCTCTCAGTACGACCCCAACTACAACTTTGGATATCCGCCAGGCCAGCCATGGCCATAGACCAACTTAAGCCAAAAGCCTAAGCTTGGGGTAGTACGTAGTTCTCACCGACATTACATTCATGTTCACACACTCATTCTAGTTGTCGGTGCTCATACCTTTTCATTGTAATATCCATGTTAGTTTATTTTCCTTTTTATACTTTCTTATAGTGTGTTTGAAAAACCTTAAGAAAAACCAAAAAAAATTAGTTGTAGCTTTTAGCTTGTTTACTTTCCATGCCTGTAGTAGTAATAACTAAAAGAAAACCCCCAAAAAAATTCTCGCTCTTCTTTTGCTTGTTGGGAGCTTTCCCGTGTAAATAGTTTTATTTCTTTTCTTTTCTTTGGGGGCCGAGAGGAGAAGACCATAATGAAAATGTTGAAGTGGCTCTTATATGCATTATTCTTGATTTAACCAAGAGCCCATGTTATGATCCGGCAACCCCGAAGTGACAATAATCAGGACCACTCCTGGTGATGACCGTAGTTTGAGGAGTTCATGTATTCACTATGTGTTAATGCTTTGGTCCGGTACTCTATTAAAAGGAGGCCTTAATATCCCTTAGTTTCCAATAGGACCCTGCTGCCACGGGAGGGTAGGACAAAAGATGTCGTGCAAGTTCTTTTCCATAAGGACGTATGACTATATTCGGAATACATGCCTACATTACATTGATGAATCTGAGCTAGTTCTGTGTTACCCTATGTTATAACTGTTGCTTGAATAATCGCATCCGGCATAATTCTCCATCACCGATCCAATTCCTACAAGCTTTTCACATATTGCTCTTCGCTTATTTACTTTTCCGTTGCCACTGTTACAATCACTACAAAACTATCACTGTTACTTTTGCTACCGTTACCGTTACTTCCATACTACTTTGCTACTAAACACTTTGTTGCAGATATTAAGTTATCCTGGTGTGGTTGAATTGACAACTCAACTGCTAATACTTGAGAATATTCTTTGGCTCCCCTTGTGTCGAATCAATAAATTTGGGTTGAATACTCTACCCTCGAAAACTGTTGCGATCCCCTCTACTTGTGGGTTATCAAGACTATTTTCTGGCGCCGTTGTCGGGCAGCATAGCTCTATTCTTTGAGTCACTTGGGATTTATATCTAGTGGTCACTATGAGGAACTTGAAAGAAGAGAAAACCAAAATTTATCCCTCAACTACGGGGGGAGGTAAGGAACTGTCATCTAGCTCTGCACTTGATTCACCTTCTGTTTTGAGTACGCTTGCGACACCTAAACCTGCTTCTGCTATTAATTCTGATATGTCGCATGTTATTGATGATGCCACTTCTTCTATGCATGATACTTATGGTGAAACTACTTCTGTGCTTGATACTACTGTGCCACTCAGTGAATTTCTTGATGAACAACTTGCTAGGGCTATAGAGAATGAAATTATTGAAACTGCTAATATTGATGATGAAGATTCTCCCCCTAGATATGAATTGCATGTTGTGCCTAAGGGTTATGTTATGGATGAAGAAACTGCTAGAGACTTTCTTGCTTGCTATGACAGAAGTGATCTTAAGAAATTATTAGCTAAGCTGAAAGAAAAATCTCTGAATGTTAGAATGAAATATGATCCTCCTTATGTTACTTCACCTATCTTTGTTACTGATAAGGATTATGATTTCTCTATCGATACCGATATAATCACTTTGGTTGGATTTGATCCTTTTTATGGCTATGAATCTGAAACTGTTGTGGCACATCTTACTAAATTAAATGATATAGCCACCCTGTTCACTAATGATGAGAAAACTTGCTACAAGTATATCCTTAAATTATTTCCGTTCTCATTAAAGGGTGATGCTAAGATATGGTTTAATTCTCTTGATCCTGGTTGTGTGCGTAGTCCCCATGATATGATTTATTACTTCTCTGCTAAATATTTCCCCGCTCATAAGAAACAATCTTCTTTAAGGGAAATATACAATTATGTGCAAATTGAAGAAGAGAGTCTCCCACAAGCTTGGGGGAGGCTTATCCAATTACTTAATGCTTTGCCTGATCATCCTCTCAAGAAAAATGAAATACTTGATATCTTTTATAATGGACTAATTGATGCTTCCAGAGACCACCTGGATAGTTGTGCTGGTTGTGTTTTCAGGGAAAGAACTGTTGATCAATCTGAAAATCTATTGAATAATATGTTGACTAATGAAAATAATTGGACACTTCCTGAACCAACTCCTAAGCCGACTCCGAAGAAAAGGGGTATTCTATTTCTTAGTCCTGAAGATATGCAAGAGGCAAATAAATCTATGAAGGAAAAAGGTATTAAAGCTAAAGATGTTAAGAATTTACCTCCTGTTGAATAAATACATGGTCTTAATTCATCACCTATTGAAGAAACACATGATCTTGATAACCCGACACAGGTAGTAAAGGTAAACTCTCTCTATAGATATGATAAAGCTGGAATCCCTCCTGCTAAGTTTGCTAGCCAATGTTTGGATGAATTTTATAACTTTATGGTAAAGCAAGAATATTTTAATGCTTATTTTGGTAGACAACTGAAATGCAATGCTTATATGATTGAATACTTGGGTGATTATATGTCTAGAGTTAAAGGTGAACTTAAACTCATTAGTAAACATGCTTCTATGGTTACCACTCAAGTAGAACAAGTACTTAAAGCTCAGAATGATTTGCTCAAGGAATTGAATAGTAAGAATAATGACTTTGCTGTTAGAGTTGCAACTAGAGGAGGTAAAGTGACTCAGGAACCTCTGTATCCTGAGGGCCTCCCTAAGAGAATTGAGCAGGATTCTCAAAGAAATAATGTTGATGCACCTAGTCCTTCTAAGAAGAAGAAAAAGAAAAATGATAGGACTTTGCATGCTTCTAGTGAACCTGTTGTAGACTCACCTGAGAATCCCAATGATATTTCTATCTCTGATGCTGAAACACAATCTAGAAATGAACATGAACCTAGTGATAGTGTTAATGACAATGTTCATGTTGATGCTCAACCTAGCAATAACAATGATGTAGAAATTGAACCTGCTGTTGATCTTGATAACCCACAATCAAAGAATCAACGTTATGATAAGAGAGAATTTATTGCTAGGAAGCACGATAAAGAAAGAGAACCATGGGTTCAGAAACCCATGAATACCATCCAAGAAAAAGGATGATGAGGATTTTGAGCGCTTTGCTGAAATGATTAGACCTATCTTTTTGCGTATGCGTTTGACTGATATGCTTAAAATCAATCCTTATGCTAATTACATGAAAGATATTGTTACAAATAAAAGAAAGATACCGGAAGCTAAAATTTCCACTATGCTTGCTAATTATACTTTTAAGGGTGGGATACCTAAGAAACTTGGAGATCCAGGAGTACCAACTGTACCATGCTCCATTAAAAGAAACTATGTCAGAACTGCTTTATGTGATCTTGGAGCCGGTGTTAGTGTCATGCCTCTCTCTTTATATCGTAGACTTGATTTGAATAAGTTGACACCTACTAAAATATCTTTGCAAATGGCTGATAAATCAACTGCTATACCTGTCGGTATTTGTGAGGATGTGCCTGTTGTGGTTGCAAACGTTACTATTTTAACGGACTTTGTTATTCTTGATATTCCCGAGGACGATAGTATGTCTATTATTCTTGGAAGACCCTTTTTGAATACTGCAGGGGCTGTTATTGATTGCAACAAAGGCAATGTCACTTTTCATGCTAATGGTAATGAGCATATAGTACACTTTCCGTGGAAACAACCTCAAGTCCACAGTATCAATTCTATTGGAAAAATTCCATCGATTATTACTGGAGGTTTTGAATTTCCTCTTCCTACTGTCAAGAAGAAATATGATATTCTTATTGTTGGGGATGTGCATATTCCCGTTCAGGTAACATAGTGTTATTCGAAATTTCTCTGGTTCCATGTTATTCGGAATGAGTTTGTTAACAAGACTTGATCAACCTTGTTAGTGGATTCCTTTTGATAAGCATGAGATGAATGAAGTTAGAAAGCACAACCTTATGTACCCTCCTTTTACTTTCTGTTATTTAGATTAAATAAAGCAAAATTAGTATTTTCTGTCTGTTTTCTGATTTATCCGTGCAATAAAAAAATACCCCAAAAATAAAAGTTCTCCAAATGCCCCGAAATTGAAATATGTTTTTTTCTGGAATATTTGAGAATATCTGGCACTGAGAACACAACAGGGGAGCAAGCACCTGGCCACGAGGGTCCAGGGCGCCCCCTGCCTCGTGGGCCCATGGTGGCTCCCCTCCACTTATTCCAGCCACCGCACTCTCCTTCTTCCTCCCAAAAAAATCATGAACCAGCTCAAGCACGAGTTCTAGCTCCTTTTGCTGCGATTTTCGATCTCCTTGCTCAAAGCTCCACTAACAAAACTGCTTTTGGGGATTGTTCTTCGGCATGTGACTCCTCCATGGTCCAATTAGTTTTTGTTCTAGTGCTTTATTCATTGCAAAGTTTTGCTGCTTAGGTGACCCTGTTCTGGAGCTTGCATGTCAAATTTATTTGGTCCCAAGTAGTTCTAATGCATGATATAGTCTCTAGGCACATGTGGGAGTAGTTGCTATCAATTTTCTTGAGTTTGGTTCACTTTTATTTGAAGTTACTAAAATTTTTAGAAATTTTTCAGAGGAAGAAATATGTTTAGGAGAATGTACCAAGGTGGTCTTTCAAGGAAGCAAGGACCCAGGCTCGCAATACGCGATGCAGACGATGAACCACCGAGGGAGGCTCAAGTGCGGGCTTGTGAATGGCCATCAGAGGAATTTATGGTTCGAGCAGGAATCAAGGAGGAATTTGACGCATATGTGCATAACGCTAATCTTGGGAGCTTCAAGGCAGATAACTGCCGCCGGTACCACTGTCTCACTGATTCCTTTGTGAGAAGGTCTGAATTTTCATCACCACGCAATTCTCAAATTGTCCTGTTTGATCTTTATGAAAATTCTTATACTATGGACTTAGAGGATTTTAATACTGCTTGCAAACTTCCACAATGGGGTAGCACTAGTGAGCCTCGCAAATATGAGTTTATAGATTTTCTTGCTAGTATAACCGTGGGGGATCTAGAGATATAACACAAGCTACCGTAGGGAGCATTCATTTTCCTGTTATACATTATTTTGCTCTCTTCATAGGTAGGTGCATAAATGGTAAGGATGAAGCATGTCATATGTGTGTCCCTGACCTCAGTGTTCTCAGGAGTGCTGTATTAGGAGATAAACATTATAATTTGGGAGCCATTGTTGCACGTAGGTTGCATAATAATAGAATCAATGGAGATTTCTTTGGTGGAATTTATGCAACCCGTTTAGCTAATTTTCTTGATATAGCCATACGTGAGTATGATATTGAGTTGCCTCCTATTTATTTAGATTATGAGGCTATGGTTCGTCATCAGTTTGTTGAGAGGAACGATCAGTTCCTCCAGTACCGACTAATCTTTGACAGACGACGAACCTATCACGTCGCTCTCCCGGCTCCTACTTTCTTTGACTTTCAGGCAAAAGTGAGACATGTTATAACCAGGGAGGAGGCGAACGAGTACGAGTGGAGGACTGAGACAGCTCGCCTCCAAGCTGCAGCCCACGATGCAATAGCCGCTGCATCTCAGTGGGACCCCAACTATAACTTTGGATATCCGCCAGGCCAGCCGTGGCCATAGACCAACTTAGGCCAAAAGCCTAAGCTTGGGGGAGTACGTATTTCTCACCGACATTACATTTATGTTCACACACTCATGCTAGTTGTCGGTGCTCATACTTTTCCATTGTACTATCCATGCTAGTTTACTTTATTTTTCTCGCTTTCTTCTTGTGTGTTTGATAAACCTTAAGAAAAGCAAAAAATTTACTTGTACCTTTTAGCTAGATTACTTCCCATGCTTGTAGTAATAATTAAAAGAAAACCCAAAAAGATTTCTCGTTCTTCTTTTGCTTGTTGGGAGCTTTCCCATGTAAATAGTTTTATTTCTTTTCTTGTTCTTTGGGGGTCGAGAGGAGAAGACCATAATGAAAATGTTGAAGTGGCTCTTATATGCTTTATTGTTGATTTAACCAAGAGCCAATATTACCTTGTCTTCTCCTTTGTATTGAATGCCTGCAGATTCTAGCTTAGTCCAATGCACGTGCACTATTATATTATTCACATCATTCGGTCATGCAAGTGAAAGGCAATTGTGACCATATATGATGGACTGATTGAGATGAGAGAAGCTGGTATGAACTCGACCTCTCTTGTTTTGGTAAATATGATTAGTTCATCATTCCTGATTCAGCCTATTATGAATAAACATGTTTGCAATGACAATTAGAGATTATAGTTGCTTATGCCATGCTTAATTAGCTAGGAGTTTATAATGGTTTACCTTGCATGCCAACATGCTATTAAAATGCTTGTGATGTGGTATAATAGGGTGGTATCCTCCTTTGGATGATTCGAGTGGCTTGACTTGGCACATGTTCACGCATGTAGTTGAAACAAAATCAACATAGCCTCCACGATATTTATGTTCATGGTGGATTATATCCTACTCATGCTTGCACTCAAGGTTTATTAATTTTAATGCATGTTCATGACTGTTGTCGCTCTCTAGTTGGTTGCTTCCTAGTCTTTTTCTAGCCTTCACTTGTACTAAGCAGGAATATTGCTTGTGCATCCACTTCCATAAACCCCAAAGTTATTCCATATTAGTCCACTATACCTTCCTATATGTGGTATCTACCTGCCGTTCCAAGTAAATTTGTATGTGCCAAACTCTAAACCTTCAAATGAAATTCTGTTTTGCATGCTCGAATAGCTCATGTATCAACTAGGGTTGTCTATATCTTCCATGCTAGGCGGGTTATTCTCAAGGGGAGTGGACTTCGCTCCTCACTCACGAGAAAATGGCTGGTCACCGGGATGCCCAGTTCCATGCTTTAAGCAAATCAAATCAAAATAATTGCAAACAAAACTCCCCCAGGGCTGTTGCTAGTTGGAGGTGAGGGAGTCCTGGATTAGGGGGTCCTCGGACAGCCGGACTATATACCTTGGTCGGACAGTTGGACTATGAAGATACAAGATTGAAGACTTCGTCCCGTGTCCGGATGGGACTCTCCTTGGCATGGAAGGCAAGCTTGGCAATACGGACCTGTAGATCTCCTCCCTTGTAACCGACTCTGTGTAACCCTAGCCCCCTCCAGTGTCTATATAAACCGGAGGGTTTAGTCCGTAGGACAAGAAGAACAACAATCATAATCACAGGCTAGCTTCTAGGGTTTAGCCTCTACGATCTCGTGGTAGATCAAGTCTTGTAATACTCATATCATCAAGATCAATCAAGCAGGAAGTAGGGTATTACCTCCATCGAGAGGGCCCGAACCTGGGTAGACATCGTGTCCCCCGCCTCATGTTACCATCCACCTTAGACGCACAGTTCGGGACCCCCTACCCGAGATCCGCTGGTTTTGACACCGACATTGGTGCTTTCATTGAGAGTTCCACTGTGCCGTCACCATAAGGCTTGATGGCTCCTTCGATCATCGACAATGATGCGATCTAGGGTGAGGTTTTTCTCCCCGGACAGATCTTCATATTCGGCGGCTTCGTACTGCGGGCCAACTCGCTTGGCCATCTGAAGCAAATCGAGAGCTACGCCCCTGGCCGCCAGGTCAGGTTTGGAAACTTAAACTTTACTGCCGACATCCGCGGAGACTTGATCTTTGACGGGTTTGAGCCCATGTCAGGTGCACCACACGGTCACAACGAGCATGATTTAGCTCTACCGCTGGACGGTGTTCGGGAAATCACACCTGTGGCTACTCCAGCCCTTGATCCGGAGCAGATTGCGCCATCCGAGGACGGGTGGATGGATCCCACCACGGAGGCCGCACACTAAATGGCTATAGAGCCCAATACTGACTTTACCTCCTATAAGACCTGTGTTGCCGAACCCTTGGATTCGTCCCCGGCCTCAGGCTCCGAACCGCCTGCGTCAGTGCCTATCGAATCTGATTGGGCACCGATCATGGAGTTTTCCTCCGCGGATATCTTTCAGCACTCACCCCTGGGCGATGTGCTAAATTCATTAAGGTCCGTCTCCTTGTCAGGAGACCCTTGGCCGAACTATGTTTGGCTCGAGTGGGAAGCGGACGACAAAGAAATTCGTTCCCCACCCACCACCCACTTAATAGCCACTGTCGACGACTTAACCGACAAGCTCGATTTCTACTCCGAAGACATCGACGGTATGGACGACTATGCAGGAGAGGAACAGGAACCACCGCCCACAGGGCGCTGGACAACCACTTCATCACACGATATATACATGGTGGATACACCTAAAGAAGACAATGACGAGGAATGAAAGGATGCAGCGGAGGATAACCCCCTCGAGAAGCAACCAAAGCGGCGACGTAGGCGCCGCTCCAAATCCCGCCTCGGCAAAAACAGCGATAACAGCGCAATAAAGAATGATACCCCGGTCGGCTCCAAAGCAACAGAGCAGGACGAGCCATCGGACGACGAACATAGTACGGATCCGCTGTCCGATCACGGTGATGCCAAGGGTGAAGATCACGGCGATGCCGAGGGTGAAGATCATCAACATGTCTCCGGAGAGGAGAATAGTCCGGACGACGATGCACACATCATCCCGGAAAGGCACTCGGAACAAGAGAACCTCCACAGAAGGCTTATTGCCACCGTGAGGAGCCTGAAGAAGTAGAAGCAAAGGCTTAAGGCCGCGCAGAATACACTCATTAGTAGATGGAACAAAGTGCTCGACACTGCAGAAAAGTACGGTGGCAGTCGCCACACAAAGAGCTATCCAAAGCGCAAGGTACTGCCTGAATTCAACGACGAGGCTCTAGAGCCCATACAGCCAAAAAATAAAACGACCGATCAGCCGGATCGACCACCCCGTGGCCGCGATAGGGCGGCTAACGATGTCACACATAAGTCAGCACATGATTCACATGAGGACTTGCATCAAAAGGCCGGTATGACCAGGTCCATCTACGGATCTAGGAAGTGCGCTCCGGCGCGGAATCAAAACCGAACACTACAATCGTCAAAACGCCAAGACAAATCCAAATACAGGGGTGCCGCACACCCCCTATGCTTCACCGATGAAGTGCTGGATCACGAATTTCCAGAGGGATTCAAGCCTGTGAACATAGAGGCATACGATGGAACGACATACCCTGGGGTCTGGATTGAGGACTTTATCCTTCATATCCACATGGCTCGCGGAGATGATCTCCACGCCATCAAATACTTGCCCCTCAAGTTGAAAGGACCAGCTCGGCACTAGCTGAAAAGCCTCCCCGAAAACTCAATTGGAAGTTGGGAGGAACTTGAGGATGCTTTTAGGGCTAATTTTCAAGGGACCTATGTCCGACCTCCAGATGCAGACGATTTAAGTTATATAATTCAACAGCACGGAGAGTCAGCCCGAAAGCTTTGGAACAGATTTCTCACTAAGAAGAATCAAATCGTCGACTGCCCGGACGCCGAAGCCCTAGCAGCTTTCAAACACAGTGTCCGGGATGAATGGCTCACCAGACACCTCGGCGAAGAAAAACCAAGGACAATGGTGGCCCTAACAAGCCTTATGACCCGCTTTTGTGTGGGCGAAGATAGTTGGCTGGCCCGTAGCGGCACCAGCTACCCAGGCACATCCGAAGTTAGGGATGGCAATGGAAAACCATGACGCAATAAAAGCAAGCGTCGAAACAATGAAGACAGCCCTGACAGCACGGCGGTAAACGCCGGATTCAGGGGCTCTCGATTCGGTCAACGGAAATAGCCATTCAAAGGCAACAGAGATGGACTGTCCATCCTAAACAAGATTATAGACAAATTATGCCAGATTCACGGCACCTCCGACAAACCTGCAAATCACACCAACAGAGAATGCTGGGTCTTCAAGCAGGCCGGCAAGCTAAATGCCGTACACAAGGGGAGGGAGACGCCAAGTGAAGACGAGCATGAGCCTCGCCAGCAAAACACTGGGGGACAGAAAAAATTCCCACCAGAGGTCAAAACAGTGAACATGATTCACGTAATAAAAGGAGGAGCAAACGCGCACCCCGAGACGTATGCACCTTGGAGCACGTCACCCCAAGTTCAACCCTTGGTCGGCCTGCCCGATCACTTTTGATCGCAGGGATTACCCGACTAGTATCCGACACGGAGGATCGGCTGCCCTGGTACTAGAACCAATAGTTGACGGATACCATCTCGCCCGAGTCCTTATGGACGGCGGCAGTTGTCTTAATCTGATATATCAGGACACAGTCCGCAAAATGGGGATAGACCCGACAAGAATCGGCCAAAGCAATACTACCTTTAAAGGAGTAATACCAGGCCCAGAGGCCCGCTGCACGGGCTGTCTAGTACTAGGGGTTGTATTCGGTTCTCCCGGCAACTTGGAAGTGAAAAGTTAAGCTTCGACATCGCTCCATTCCGAAGCAGCTATCAAGCACTACTCAGACGAACAACTTTCACTCGTTTTAATGCAGTACTGCATTACGCTTATCTTAAGCTTAAGATGCTCGGTCCGCGTGGCATCATCATAGTTAGCGGAAACGCAAAGCATTCTTTACGTGCGGAAGATTGTGTGGCGGCTTTAGCAGCCGAACACGGAATGACCTCTCCAACCAGATTAAATGATTGGTCGTCAAGACCGCGGACACGACTAGACGAGTCTGGCGCACCACTAGCTGTAACAGCTCAGATAAACCTGAGATTGGGTCGATGGATATACCCCCGTAGGTGGTGCTAGGGGCTTCCCGCATGTAAAAAGGAATACAGTTCGGCTTGACCTTATTTAGATTAACTTTTAATGGTTTATTAAGAATAACCAATCCTTCGCACGAAGATATTCACCTGAGTTTCTCTCTTTTACAGATGATAATCGTGCTACACCCTTCCAGGATACGGCACAACGGAGACACAGGCGCAGACGTGCAGCAGGGCCCCACTCAAAGGTTTTTTAGATTAAGACCCTGTGTAAACCTTTCTTATTGTCTCTTGTTGCTTCACATCCCCCGGATACTTAACACAACCGTGAGGGATGCTGGCGTTATTGGCATTTCGCCACTTCGGACTAATGCACGTACCTGGACACTCAGGGTTCATTATTAAGGGCGTTACTCAGCCCGGTATATGTTTCAAAGACCGAACACCTTAGGGAGTGTTCGGCGTCGCGAGTTTGACCTTATATGCATCAGCTCCGAATCATGTCTTTGGTCAAATGTTGGTGAGGGAGTCCTGGATTAGGGGGTGTTCGGATAGCCGAACTATACCTTCAGCCGGACTCCTGGACTATGAAGATACAAGATTGAAGACTTCGTCCCGTGTCCGGATGGAACTTTCCTTGGCGGGGAAGGCAAGCTTGGCGATGCAAATATTCAGATCTCCTACCATTGTAACCGACTTTGTGTAACCCTAACCCTCTCTGGTGTCTATATAAACCGGAGGGTTTTAGTCCGTAGGACGACAACTCCAACATACAACAATCATACCATAGGCTAGCTTCTAGGGATTAGCCTCCTTGATCTCGTGGTAGATCTACTCTTGTACTACCCATATCATCAATATTAATTAAGCAGGACGTAGGGTTTTACCTCCATCAAGAGGGCCCGAACCTGGGTAAAACATTGTGTCCCTTGTCTCCTCTTACCATCCGCCTAGACGCACAGCTCGGGACCCCCTACCCGAGATCCGCCGGTTTTGACACCGACATTGGTGCTTTCATTGAGAGTTCCTCTGTGTCGTCTATTTTAGGCCCGATGGCTCCTTTGATCATCAACGACGATGCGGTCCAGGGTGAGACTTTTCTCCCCGGACGGATCTTCGTCTTCGGCGCTGCGGGCCAATTCGGTTGGCCGCCTGGAGCAGATCAAAAGCTACGCCCCTGGCCATCAGGTCAGGTTTGGAAGTTTGTACTACACGGCTGACATCCGCGGGGACTTTACTCTTCGACGGATTCGAGCCACAGCCAAGCGCGCCGCACTGTCTCGATGGGCATGATCGAGCTCTGCCGCCGAACAGTGTCCTAGAGGCCACACGCGCGTTGGTTCCGACCCTTAATTCAGAGCCTGCTGTGCCGATCGAGGATGAGCGGTTGGACGCCACCTCAGGGGCTGCGATCTCAAAGGCGATCGAGCCGAACGCCAGCCCCGAACTCTGCATGACCCGTGACTCCGAGGATCCAGATTCCTCTCAGGACTCTGAACCCCCCGCGCCCATACCGATCGAATCCGATTGGGCGCCGATCATGGAGTTCACCGCCACTGACATCTTTTCAGCACTCGCCCTTTGGCGACATCCAGAACTCACTAAAGGCTCTCTCTTTATCAGGAGAGCCCTGGCCGGACTATGGTTAGCAAGGATGGGATGCGGACGATGACGAAATTCAAAGCCCACCCAACACGCACTTTGTAGCCACTGTCGACGATTTAATCGACATGCTCGACTTCGACTCCGAAGACATCAACGGTATGGACGACGATGCAGGAGACGAACAGGAACCAGCACCTGTAGGGTGCTGGAAGGCCACCTCGTCATATGACATATATATGGTGGACACTCGAAAAGATGGAGATGGCGATGGAAAAGCGGGGGATGACACCCCTAAGAAACATCCCAAGCGCCGGCGTCAGCGGCGCCGTTCTAAATCCCGCCAAAGCAAAAACGGTGATTCCGGCACTGGAGATAATACTACTCCGGATAGTGCCGAAGAACGCCCCCTCCAGCAAGATTCGGCACAGGAAGATGGAGAAGCCAGCCCTCATGAGAGAGCGGCAGACCGAGAGGTTGAGGATGATAACTATATGCCTCCCTCCGAAGACGAGGCAAGCCTCGACGATGACGAATTCGTCGTACCATTAGACCCCGCCGAACAAGAGCGTTTCAAATGCAGGCTTTTAGCCACGGCAAGTAGCCTCAAGAAAAAGCAGCAACACCTTAGAGCTTATCAAGATTTGCTACCTGACAGATGGACTGAAGTCCTTGCAGCCGAAGAGTATGAACTTGAACGCCCCACCAAGCGTTACCCAAAGCGCAGGCTGCTACCCCGATTAGAGGAGGAAGCACCTACATCACCAGCGCATGACATGGCCGACCGGCCACCTCGTGGCCGCGACACAAAGGCCTCTAGGCCTTCCACTCAAGCCATGCCCCGACGCCGCCCAAAACATGCTAAGGCACGGGAAAACGCACCAGACCAGCGAGATATACTGGAGGACAAGGCAAGGCAAACAAGATCGATCTACCGATCGTGCGGGCGCCCCACGGCACGTTACGGTGATCGTCACTCCGGATACCATAAATCCGGCCAGGCCGAACAGAATAGACAAAGCTCCTTTGAGCTGCGTCGTGATATAGCCCAGTACAGAGGCGCCGCACACCCACTATGCTTCATAGATAAAGTAATGGATCACAAAATCACTGAGGGCTTCGAACCCATAAACATCGAATCATACGATGGCACAACAGATCCTGCGGTATGGATCGAGGATTATCTCCTTCATATCCATATGGCCCGCGGTGATGATCTACACGCCATCAAATACCTCCCACTCAAACTTAAGGGACCGGCCCGACATTGGCTTAACAGCTTGCCAGCAGACTCAATCGGTTCTTGGGAGGACCTGGAAACCGCATTCCTTGAAAACTTCCAGGGCACTTATGTGCGACCACCGGACGCCGATGACCTAAGCCACATAATCCAGCAGCCAGAGGAATCGGTCAGGCAATTCTGGACACGGTTCCTAACAAAGAAAAATCAAATAGTCGACTGTCCGGATGCGGAGGCCCTATCAGCCTTCAAGCATAATATCCGCGATGAGTGGCTTGCCCGGCACCTGGGACAGGAAAAGCCGAAATCTATGGTAGCCATCACGACACTCATGACCCGCTTTTGCACGGGAGAAGACAGCTGGCTAGCTCGCAACAACAACTTAACCAAGAACCTTGGTAATTCAGATACCAAGGACAAAAGCGGCAGGTCACGCCGGAACAAGCAAAAGCGCCGCGTTAACAGCGACAACAACGAGGATACGACAGTAGATGCCGGATTCCAAGGCTACAAATCCGGTCAGCGGAAAAAGCCATTCAAAAGAAATACTCAGGGCCCGTCTAGTTTGGACAGAATACTCGACCGCTTGTGCCAGATACATGGCACCCGAAAAGCCAGCCAATCACACCAACATGAATTATTGGGTGTTCAAGCAGGCAGGCAAGTTAAGAGCCGAAAACGGAGACAAGGGGCTGCATAGCGATGACGAGGAGGAGCCCAGGCCGCCGAACAACAGTGGACAGAAGGGTTTTTCCCCACAAGTGCGGACGGTGAACATGATATACGCAACCCATATCCCCAAAAGGGAGCGGAAGCGTGTGTTACGGGACGTATACGCGCTGGAGCCAGTCGCTCCAAAGTTCAACCCATGGTCCTCCTGCCCGATCACTTTTGATCGAAGGGACCATCCCACTAGCATCCGTCATGGCGGGTTTGCCGCATTGGTTCTTGACCCAATTATTGAAGGATTTCACCTCACAAGAGTCCTCATGGACGGCGGCAGCAGCCTGAACCTGCTATACCAGGATACAGTGCGGAAAATGGGCATAGATCCCTCGAGGATCAAGCCCACCAAAACGACCTTTAAAGGCGTCATACCAGGTGTAGAAGCCAACTGTACAGGCTCAGTTACACTTGAAGTGGTCTTCAGATCCCTGGATAATTTCCGAAGCGAGGAGTTAATCTTCGACATAGTCCCGTTCCGCAGTGGCTATCATGCACTGCTCGGGCGAACCGCATTCGCAAAGTTCAACGCAGTACCGCACTATGCATACCTCAAGCTCAAGATGCCAGGCCCTCGAGGAGTAATCACGGTCAACGGAAACACCGAACGCTCCCTCCAAACGGAGGAGCACACGACAGCGCTCGCAGTAGAAGTACAAAGCAGCCTCTCTAGGCAGTTCTCCAGTCCGGCTCTTAAAAAGCCGGACACTGTCAAGCGCGCCCGGAGTAACCTACAAGAAGACCGCCTGGCACATCCCGAGCAAGCGTAGCAATGCGGCCCCAACCTAGCCCTCGCAATATAGCAAAACTAGTGCTTCACGTACATAACTGTGCTCTCAAAATACCATGGGCACAAGGGGAGGTGCACCCTCACGGCACGTCCAAAACACGTCTTAAACCGTACTAGGGGCTGCCGGATTCTTTTTTTAATTTTCTCTTACATTCAAGACTCCATCCTTCGGACGACTTGTTTGGCAATTCAACTGCCGCACAAACGATGCAAGATCCAGGAAAGCAGACAAGCCATGCCGCATTATGGAACTCCCAGGTGGTCTCTATTACGAGCAGTATACCTGTTTTGAATACAATTCCGCGGCCTGCCCCTGGCCAGGACATGTTAAATAGTCCAATTTCTTTTGCTTATCGCACTATCTGTATCGTTCTGCTTAGATAGCAGCCTTCTTATAAACAATGCATAGCTTTTTGTCTATTTTTTGCATTACTCTATTTTTATATGTGTTCATCAATGACATGTGGCACCCGTACACTATGGTACGGCAAATACACCAGGGGCTTCAGTACCCCTTAATATGGTGTAAGAAGTCCGAACACTTCCATAAGTGCGGCACCCCGAACTTATATCACTATATGCATCGGCTCCGAATCATGATTTGGGTCAATAGTTGGGTTTGCCCGACTCCTATGTTTTGATGCCTTATGTTCCGCTATATCGACTAAGGTAGCACTAGGAGAACTACTGTGATTGTGCCCCAGTTGAGCTGGGCTGAGCACCTCAGTAGAGAAAGCTAAAACTGACTATCATGATGAGGCAAGAGACCGGTCGCTGTTCGATAGGTTTTTCGGGTCCTTAAAGACCTATGCCACTTAGAGCGAGGAACCGGATTTTGTCCGGCCAAAGGCGTGGATAGCGCCCCAAACTCGGTCTTCCGAATACTAGGGGCTTCGCCGAAATTTAAAATTATAGAGTTCTATGGCTAAGTGAGAGTGTTCAAGCATTATAGTCCGATTGCCTTGTTCGTTGTGCTGAGCGCCTCCCTCGACGGACCCAATCATGGGAAAAAGAGCGCTCAGGCTTATCCCGAACACCCCAGCACTAGTGGCATGGGGGCAGAAGCCGACGACTGGCCATCTCTCAATTTTTGATAAACGGCCGCACAGAAAGTAATATTTTAAATTCAAACAAGCATTGCTTGGCGCATATGAACAAATTTTCAGCGCACAGGATAACACGAGCGAGTTCATTCAAAAATTACATCTTTGCACCACATCCAATTCATCGAGGGCCTTCTGGGCTTCGGCCTTGGCAAACTCGACAGTCTTGACGACCGCGCCGAGCTCGGACGCTTGCGTCTTCGAGTCAAGCTCCAAACTCTCATGTTTTTTCATGAGCGCCTGAAGCTCTTGCTGCACCTCACCGACCTGGGCCTCGAATTTCTCTCGCTCGGTGCGCTCCGTGGCCGCTCTCTTCTCGGCCTTCTTTCTCGAGGGTCGCCACCTCAGTCGTGACCCCTACAATAAGCAGTACAATCCTGTCATTTTTTGCAATTGCATCTTTTTTATATATTTTTTCTATAAGGTATCTCTTACCTTCTTTCTCCTCGAGCTGCCGCTTGGCAAGGTTGAGCTCTGGCTCGGTCCGCTCGAGACCCTGCTTCAGGGTACCTACCTCCGCAGTCAGTGCGGCGGTAGCAAGCATCGAAGCCTGCATACGCATATTGACTCATTTTTTGTTAGACTCCTGCGAAATATTTGATCCTCTATTCGGCTTTTCTTTCCGAACGCCAAACAGAGCATCGGGGGCTACTGTCTATGCGGTAATATTTTTTACATATTTTTACTTACCTCGAAGCCTGTTAGAAGGCTAGCACAAGCTTCAGTCAGCCCGCTCTTAGCGGACTGAACCTTCTTGATCACCGTACTCATAATAGTACGGTGCTCCTCGTCGATGGAGGCGCCGTTAAGCACCTCCAGCAGATTGTCCGGCACCTTCGGTTGGACTGAGGCTGCCGGCTCAGAAGGCTTGCTCCTCTTAGAAGGAGTTCACCTACCGCAGTCCGGAACCGTTGAAGATTCCAGCGCGGTGTCCGGCTGAAAGCCGGACTTGGAGCCCTGGGGGGTCTTGTCCCCTTCACTCCTGGAGTCCGGGAGGTCGCCTCGCGGCTCCTCCTGGACCACCTCCTCTTGCCCTAGAGCTTGTCGCGACGCCACTTCGGCATCGTCCATAGTGCGGGGGAGGCAGCGGGCGGAACTGAGTTCGCGTCCGACGAATCCAGGTAGCCGCTCGACGACTCGTCGAATCCGGCCCGGGGCGGCCTGCATGATTATGTTCGACATAAGGAAAGGCTGTGCAGAAAAGGAAAGCTATGAGTCACTCTAGTATCCGAATACTTACGATCCTGCCGGACGCCTAGCCCTTTGCGTCCACTCCTCTTCACCCTCGTCGGCGTCGAGGGAGTAGTTCGGCGGAAGGGTCTTCCCCTTCTTGGACGCTTCGGCCTCCCCCGTTGGGGCGGCCTTCCTCTTCTTTCCTCCCCCCGCTGGAGGGGGAGAGGTTTCATCTTCCTCCTCCTCGTCTTCACGGGAGGAGTGCGTCTTGGATTCATCAGGTGGGGAGAAGCTGCCCCTCTTCAGGAAGCCGGTGCACAATGTTGTCGGACAAGTAGCCAGCCTTCCTTAGTTTTTTGACATGGCCCTCCGTAATGGAGGAGACCATCCACTTGCCTCCCGCTCCGTACATGGCTGGAGAAGGTCGAGGTGGGAAGTGCGGACTTGGGCGCTGGAGCTCGGGTGCGCAGGAGATGGATAGGCAAAGGAGGAAGAAGGCGTAGGTAAAAAGGTGGATCCTTATCCCCTTATATGGGCGGATGAGGCTATGCGTCCCCACCAGCCTAGTAAAACTCACTTGCCTCCCAAGCACCGTGATAAATGGCGCGGTTGGGTTACCCACGTCCGTATTGATGAGAATCCCGTAAATGGGGGACACGATCTCTGCTTTGACAAGACGTGCTAAGGAAACCGCCTCGCAAAACGCGCTAAGGTGGAGAAGTGAAAACGATTCGAATAAAGGCTTGGCCGTAGTGTGATGTCACGCTATGGAATACGTCAGCAGATTAGATTTGTGTTAATATTATTCTCTCTATGGCAATATGTGGAAACTTATTTTGCAGAGCGGCACACTACTCTTGGTGTTTACAAATCTTTTATGAAGAACTTGGAGGAGGAACCCGCCTTGCAATGCCGAAGACAATCTGCGCGCCGGACTCGTCGTCATTGAAGCCTGGTTCAGGGGCTACTGAGGGAGTCTTGGATTAGGGGGTGTTCGGATAGCCGAACTATACCTTGAGCCGGACTCCTGGACTATGAAGATACAAGATTGAAGACTTCGTCTTGTGTACGGATGGGACTTTCCTTGGCGTGGAAGGCAAGCTTGGCGATGCGGATATTCAGATCTCCTACCATTGTAACCGACTTTGTGTAACCCTAACCCTCTCCGGTGTCTATATAAACTGGAGGGTTTTAGTCCGTAGGACGACAACTCCAACATACAACAATCATACCATAGGCTAGCTTCTAGGGTTTAGCCTCCTTGATCTCGTGGTAGATCTACTCTTGTACTACCCATATCATCAATATTAATCAAGCATGACGTAGGGTTTTACCTCCATCAAGAGGGCCCGAACCTGGGTAATACATTGTGTCCCGTGTCTCCTGTTACCATCCGCCTAGACGCACAATTCGGGACCCCCTACCCGAGATCCGCCGGTTTTGACACCGACAGTTGGGTTTGCCCGGCTCCCGTGTTTTGCTACCTTACGTTCCGCTCTATCGGCTAAGGTGGCACCGGGAGAACTACTGTGATTGTGCCCTGGTTCATCCGGACGAGCACCTCAGTAGAGAAAGCCGAAAACTGACTGTCATGATAAAGCGCGAGACTGGTCAACCACTCGATGACTTAGCGGAATCTTCGCGATTCCTCCGCATTAACGAAGGGCCGGTTTCCCGACCATGTATGTACGTGCCCCGCATTCGGATGAGGGCGGAAGTACCAGGGGCTATATAGTAGCCCCACTGTCAAACTCCTATGGCTAAGTGAAAGTGTTAAAGCAATGTAGTCTAATTGCCTTGTTCGTCGCGCCATCACCTCCTTATTGGACCAAGACGATGGATCAAGTGTGAACACTCGCTTTTGCGAACACCCCCGCATTATATGCGTGGGGGCTGAAGCCGACAACTGCAAACTTTCAGGTTATATATATATATATACATAAACGGCCGCACATGAGGCCTTATAATACTTTCAGGCAAAAAAGTATAAACACAGCCTTTATAATTCAAATAGCATTATTTTTTTACAATCAGGATACATGTCACTTGAACATGATACTCTTGGAGTACTGAGCCTCTATTAAATGAGCACCTTCTAGGACTTCATCAAAATAGTGCTAGGCCGAAACCTGGCCTGCGCCCGAATTCTGGGTTGCACTAGCGGTGGCCTCCATCTCTGCCCAGTATGTCTTGACACGGGCAAGAGCCATCCGCGCACCCTCTCTGCATGCCGACCTCTTTACAGCGTCGATATGCGGCACAACGCCAAGAAATCGTTGCACTAAACCGAAATAACTATTCGGCCTTGGTCCTTCCGGCCAAAGATGATCCATGACAGACCTCATGGCAATTCCGGACAACCTATGGAGCTCAGCCACTCATCCATTTGCTCATTTAACAGCAGCGGACGTGTTGGAGCACTGAACTGCGACCAGAATAACTTTTCGACTTCATGATCTTTCTGATCTTCGAAAAACTCAGTCGCATCAGCAGCACTCGTGGCCAAGTCTGAGTACACGTCTGCCGAACTCCATAATTGATCCAGAAGGGCATACTTTGGATCTCTGAACTTCGTCCGCAATAAAAAGGGCTTCCCAGCTATGATATCTCCGGCTTGGCGAAGCTCCTCCTCCACCGCTCTGATTTGAGAGCGGGTTTCCTTGGCTGCCACCATTGCTTTCTCCAGGTCCGCCATCTTTGTTTGGCTTTCCCTTTCAAGAAGCGCATGCCGGTCGGCGGCATCCTTTAGCTCAATAGCCATCTTGGCTATTTTATTTTCGCTCTGGCGATGAGCAGCCTTTTGGGCTCTTAACTCTTCGTCCGCCTTTGGGGCGGCCGCATCACTTCTCCTAGCTTGTTCCTTGGCTCGGGCGAGTTCCGCCCGAAGTGTCTCCACGGCGGCAGCTCCATCTGCAGTCACAACATACTACAAATATTAGCATCATGCCTCTCTGAACATCTGTTGATCACTGGAGAATACATACACTGTGCCTCGTCAAGCCGCTTGTTTACAAACACGATGTCGGCATCTGCCACATCAAGTTGTCGTGTCAATTCGGCAAACTCAATAGTCCGGCTAGCCACTAGACCCTCAGCCGCCTGCACATGAAAGCAGCATGATCATTACCTGGGACTATGATCCTCTGTTTTCCACCTTTGGACAACAACCAGAGTCTCAGGGGCTACTATCTGCATAGGGCACACCTAGCATGTGCGGTACCGTCAAACAGTATATATTACTTTGCGTACCTCAAAGCCTCTTAGCAGGCTCATAAAAGATTCATGCAACCCGCTTTCGGCGGATGATATCCTCTCAACCACCGTACCGATTAATGTACGATGCGCCTCCGAGAGAACCGCTTGCTTTGGAAGATTCATCAGTACGTCCGGTCGCGCACTGGACATTTCCGAATTCTTTCTGTTGCTCCCGTTAGGAGCCGAATACTCCGGACTTCGGGTGGCCGAAGGGTTACCCTCCGGCCTTGGCAGATCAGGAGAAATCCTCCGTGACGACACCTCAGGGTCGGCCGCCTCATCAGGCGGGGAGGCATGAGGAGGCGTTTCGCTCTCCATCATCTCCGGAAGAACATTCCCCGAATACAAACTCTGTTGAGAAGGGCTACGATCCGAACTACAAGACATACATATTGGTTATCATACTCATAAATGAAGCAGGATATATTTTCTATAAAATACTCTTGTTTACTTACAACTCGGTGGAGGATTGATCCCCTTGCGGGTATTGTTTGGTAAGGATGCCCTCCGGGGCAGGGCCCCCGGCGAAGGTTTCTTCCCTCATTTGGAAACCATGGTTTCCAATTCTTCAGAGGCGGTCCTTTTCCTTCCTTGGGGAGAGGGAATTTCAGATTCTTCTCCCAGATTATCCTCCTTCATGGAGACACTAATTCCCCGGGTTTGGATGAGTAACGCGTGAGTCCTTCGTTCAGCTTCTTTATTCCTCCCTTTATCTTCCCCTGATGGCGCTTGATAAGGTGCATGCTCAAGCATCCTGGCTAGTACAGGATCCGGTGAGCCTTCAGGAAGGGGGGCCGAACACCTGATCATCTTCGCCTTTTTTATCCAGTCCTGGTCAAAGAGCGATGTTTCGGAATGATGTTATGATAAATAAAAAGACAACGTGTTCGGCCGCAGAATTGCTTACTTGGGTGTCTGGACGATTGCAGTTTAGACCCGCATCCTCGGTGGTGTCCGGACACTTTATTCGTGATCCAAAGAACAATCTATACATCTCTTCGAGCGTCACGTCGAAGAATTGCTGAATAGTTCGCGATCCTTCCGGATTGAACTCCCACATACGGAGAGGTCGACGTTGACATGGCAGGACCGGACGAACCAGCATGACTTGCATTACCTTAACGATACTGACATCTCTCTTGAGGAGATCTGGGATGCGACTCTGCAATGTCGGCACATCATTAACTGGGCCCCCAGTCCAGCCCCTTGTTGACCCATGACGCCAGTTGAGGCGGGGGGCCAAACGGAAGACGGGAGGAGCTACCCACTTAGTACTTCGGGGAGCTGTGATGTAAAACCACTCCCTCTGCCATAAATCGGACATCTCCGGGAAGGAACCCTTTGGCCACGGAGCACCGGCGCCTTTGCTTATTATGGCACCTCCGCACTCTGCGTGTCACCCATCGATCATGTTCGGCTTCACATTGAAGGTCTTGAGCCATAAGCCGAAGTGTGGGGTGATGCGGAGGAAGGCCTCACACACGACGATAAACGACAAGATGTGAAGGATGAAATCCGGAGCCAGATCATGGAAATCGAGCCCGTAATGGAACATAAGCCCTCTAACAAAGGGATCAAGACTAAAGCCTAGCCCTCAAAGGAAGTGGGAAACAAATACGACACTCTCGTTGATTTCGGGAGTAGGGATGACTTGCCCTTGAGCAGGCAGCCTGTGCGAGATTTCGGCGGTCGGATATCTGGCTTCTCTCAGCTTCTTGATGTCCTCCTCTGTGACAAAGGAGGCCATCCACCGGCCTTGAAGGTTGGATCCGGACATGATTAAAGGTCCGAAGCGTTTAGCCCGAGCCTTGGATGTTGGAATTCGAGGTGGGGGAAGGGAAGGATCGAGCGCGAGAAGAAAAGGACAAGCCTTGGCCCCTTTATAAAGAGGGTGAATATCAAGCGTCCTTCGTGTGGCCGTTTGGAACTTGCCTAAAATCGATGAGTCATACCAACAGACACGATTGGGTTACCCATACCCGTATTGATGAGAATCTCGTGATAAGGGGAACACAATCTCTGTTTCGACAAGACGCGCCAATAAAACCTCCTCGCAACACACGTAGTGGCAGGCTGGGAAAAACGGTTCGTAATGACCGGACTGCGGCAGGACGTCACGTTATGAAAAGTGGTCAGCAGATTAGATTTGTGGAATTATTATACTCTCTATGATGGTATGTGGGATTTGTTTTGCAGAGCCGGACACAGTCCTTGTGTCTAAATCTTCTATGGAGTATTCGGAGGAAGAACCCGCATTGCAATGCCGAAGACAATCTGCGCACCGGACTCATCGTCATTGAAGCCTGGTTCAGGGGCTACTGAGGGAGTCCTGGATTAGGGGGTCCTCGGACACTCGGACTATATACCTTGGCTGGACTGTTGGACTATGAAGATGCAAGATTGAAGACTTCGTCCCGTGTCCAGATGGGACTCTCCTTGGCGTGGAAGGCAAGCTTGGCAATACGGATCTGTAGATCTCCTCCCTTGTAGCCGACTCTGTGTAACCCTAGCCCCCTACGGTGTCTATATAAACCAAAGGGTTTAGTCCGTAGGACAAGAAGAACAACAATCATAATCATAGGCTAGCTTCTAGGGTTTAGCCTCTACAATCTCGTGGTAGACCAACTCTTGTAATACTCATATCATCAAGATCAATCAAGCAGGAAGTAGGGTATTACCTCCATAGAGAGGGCCCGAACCTAGGTAAACATCGTGTCCCCCGCCTCCTGTTACCATCCGCCTTAGACATACAGTTCGGGACCCCCTACCCGAGATCCGCCGGTTTTTACACCGACACGAGGCACTCGTTGTTTCGAGCCAGCCATGGATTGATGCTTGTTGGTGGTGGTGGTGGGGGGGGGGTATAAAGTTTACCATTCTGTTTGGGTACCGCCTATAATGTGTGGAGCATGGAAGATATCAAGATCTCTCGGTTGTTATGTTGACAATGAAAGTATGCTGCTCAAAATATTATTCATCTCTGCTTTAAAATCGAGCTCTAGCACCTCTACAAATCCCTGCTTCCCTCTGCGAAGGTCCTATCTATTTACGTTTATGTTGAGTCATCACCCTCTTATTAAAAAGCACCAGCTGGAGAGCACCTCTTTCATTTGCATCCATTACTATTAATTTATATTGGGTATGACTACGACTGGATCTCTTTTACCATGAATTACAATGTTTAGTCAGTCCTTGATCTTCAGAGGTGCTCTGCATTTATGTTTTGAGGTCTCAGAAGGGGCTAGCAAGATACCATCTTGTTATTTCATATTATGATTGTTTTGAGAAAGTGTTGTCATCCAAGATTTATTATTATTGCTCGCTAGTTGATTATGCCATTGATATGAGTAAACATGAGACCTAAATATTATTGTGAATATGGTTAGTTCATAATCTTTGCTAAAAACTTGAATGCTAACTTTATATATTTACAACAACAAGAGCAAATAGAGTTTCTAAAAGTTTTTATTTATCACTTTCAGTTTATCAACTGAATTGCTTGAGGACAAGCAAAGGTTTAAGCTTGGGGGAGTTGATACGTCTCTGTCGTATCTATTTTTCCAAACACTTTTGCCCTTGTTTTGGACTCTAATTTGCATGATTTGAATGGAACTAACCTGGACTGATGCTGTTTTCAGCAGAATTGCCATGGTGTTATTTTTGTGCAGAAATAAAAGTTCTCGGAATGACCTGAAACTTCACGGAGAATATTTTGGAGTTAATAAAAAATACTGCCGAAAGAATCAAGGCCAGGGGGCCCACACCCTGTCCATGAGGGTGGGGGCCCACCTACCCCACTGGGCGCCCCCTGCCTCGTGGGTCCACTGGTGCTCCACCGACCTCAACTCCAACTCTATATATTCACGTTCGGGGAGGAAAAAATCAAAGAAAAGGATTCATCGTGTTTTACGATACAGAGCCGCCGCCAAGCCCTAATCTCTCTCGGGAGGGCTGATCTGGAGTCCGTTCGGGGCTCCGGAGAGGGGAATCCGTCACCGTCGTCATCATCAACCTTCCTCCATCACCAATTTCATGATTCTCACCGCGTGCTTGAGTAATTCCATCGTAGGCTTGCTGGACGGTGATGGGTTGGATGAGATTTACCATGTAATCGAGTTAGATTTGTTAGGGTTTGATCCCTAGTATCCACTATGTTCTGAGATTGATGTTGCTATGAATTTGCTATGCTTAATGCTTGTCACTAGGGCCCGAGTGCCATGATTTCAGATCTGAACCTATTATGTTTCCATAAATATATGTGAGTTCTTGATCCTATCTTGCAAGTCTATAGTCACCTATTTTGTGTTATGATCCGTTAACCCCGAAGTGACAATAATTGGGATCATTATGGGTGATGACTCTAGTTTGAGGAGTTCATATATTCACTAAGTGTTAATGCTTTGGTCTGGTACTCTATTAAAATGTGGCCTTAATATCCCTTAGTATAAAATAGGACCCCGCTGCCACGGGAGGGTAGGACAAAATATGCCATGCAAGTTCTTTTCCATAAGCACGTATGACTATATTCGGAATACATGCCTACATTACATTGATGAATTGGAGCTAGTTCTGTGTCACCCTATGTTATAACTATTGCATGAGGAATCGCATCCGACATAATTCTCCATCACCGATCCAATGCCTACGAGCTTTTCACATAGTGTTCTTCGCTTATTTACTTTTCCGTTGCTACTGTTACAATCACTACAAAACCAAAACTGCTACCGTTACTTTTGCCAATGTTACCGCTACTATCATATTACTTTGCTACTAAATACTTTTCTGCGGATACTAAGTTATCCACGCGTGGTTGAATTAACAACTCAACTGCTAATATTTGAGAATATTCTTTGGCTCCCCTTGTGTCGAATCAATAAATTTGGGTTGATTACTCTACCCTCGAAAATTGTTGCGATCCCCTATACTTGTGGGTTATCAATGGCTACTACACAGATGACATTTCCACACACCAATAAAGTAAACTATATATTACATGCATGATTAACTAGCATAAATGATCATTTGATCATCATCTACTTCTTGTGACATTGCTATGCTTGTGGCTCGATCCGGACTCGTCGATTTGGGTGACGAGGCACTTCCTCATGTCAACGATCCGCCTGTGCATCTTGTAGCATGTGTACACGCTCTTGGCCGCAAACCTGATGTGAGGTTCATCCAGTTGCCGCATCCAGGCCCTGTGCTAGTATAGGGGACTTGTTCTCTGGGCATCCTGCTTCATCTTTTCGTAGTAGGGGTCGATGATGGCCGAGGTGTAGAATCGAAAGTATGTCTGGAGGGGGGTGATTAGACTACTTCACCAAATAAAAATCTAGCCTTTTCCCAAATTTAGTTCTTGGCAGATTTTAGGAACCTAGCACAATTCAAGCAAACACCTTACACATGCAATTCTAAGAGTGTAGCAGCGGAAAGTAAAACAATTGCATATGAAGGTAAAGGGAGGAGTTTGAGGGAGCAAACGCAATGTTGACACGGAGATTTTTTATCCGTGGTTCCGATAGGTGGTGCTATTGTACATCCATGTTGATGGAGACTTCAACCCACGAAGGGTAACGGTTGCGCGAGTCCATGGAGGGCTCCACCCACGAAGGGTCCACAAAGAAGCAACCTTGTCTATCCCACCATGGCCGTCGCCCATGAAGGACTTGCCTCACTCGGGAAGATCTTCATGAAGTAGGCGATCTCCTTGCCCTTACAAACTCCTTGGTTCAACTCCACAATCTTGACGGAGGCTCCCAAGTGACACCTAGCCAATCTAGGAGACACCACTCTGCAAGAGGTAACAAATGGTGTGTTGATGATGAACTCCTTGCTCTTGTGCTTCAAATGATAGTCTCCTCAACACTCAACTCTCTCTCATAGGATTGGATTTGGTGGAAAGATGATTTGAGCGGAAAGCAACTTGGGGAAGGCTAGAGATCAAGATTTATGAGGTTGGAATGGAATATCTTGACCTCAACACAAGTGTAGGTGGTTCTCTCTCACAAAATGTATGTTGGAAGTGTAGGCATGTTCTGATGGCTCTCTCCACGAATGAAGAGTGGGTGGAGGGGTATATATAGCCTCCACACAAAATCTAACCATTACACATAATTTACCAAACTCAGTGGGACCGAATCATGAAACTCGGTCAGACCGATTTAGTTCATAATGTGACCGTTAGGCATTTTGGTGGGACCGACACGTCAACTCGGTGAGACCGATTTCGTTAGAGTTAGGGCATAATGTAATCTCGGTGAGAGCGATTACACAAACTCGGTGAGACTTATTTTGGTAATAAACAAACAGAGAGTTGGTCAGGCAAACTCGGTGGGACCGATTCGCTCATCTCGGTTGGACCGAAACATTACGAAAGGGAAACAAAGAGTTTGCATTGCAATCTTGGTGGGACTGATCGCTCATCTTGGTTTGACCAAAATGTTACGAAGGAAAACAGATATATTACAATCCCATCTCGGTGAGACCGAGATCCCTATCGGTGAGACCGAAAAGACTAGGGTTTCTAGCAGTGGCTATGTCAACTGAACTCGGTGGCGCCGGATAGAAACTTTTGGTGGGGCCGAGTTTGACTTTTGGTTTGGGACATATGTGGATGTGAGAAAGTAGTTGAGCGTTTTTGGAGCATTTCACTAAGCACTTTGAGCAAGAAACTCATTAAGCAACACCTGACCCCCTCTTATACCTGGCCATACCTCGGGTCGGGCCGGGCTTCGGGCCGGGCCTAGCCAAGCCCGGCGAAAAAACCCCAGCCCGAGCCCGGCCCGGCCATCAGGCTTGTTTTCTGGGCCCGAGCCCGGCCCGAACACGTAAAAGCCCATTGGGCTTTTGGCCAGCCCGGCCCGACCTTCAGAGAAATGCAAAAACGACGGGCCCGGGCCCGGCCCGGCCTGGCCTTCGGGCTCAAAATCTAGGCCCAAGCCCGGCCCGGGGGCAGCGTCGGGCCGGGCCAGGTCGGCCGGGCCGGGCTTCCCATGGCCAGGTATACCCCCTCTTGATAGTATTGGCTTTTCCTATGGACTCAATGTGATCTTGGATCACTTAAAATGAAAAAATGTAGAGTCCTGAGCTTTGAGCTTGAGCCAATCCTTTGTCCTTAGCATTTTGAGGGGTCCACTTTTCTCATCCATGACATGCCAATCATTGAGCTTTCCTGAAATGTTTATCTTGAAATAGCATTAGCTCAATGAGCTATATGTTGTTAGGAATTACCAAAACCACCCAGGGATAGTTGTACTTTCAATCTCCCCCTTTTTCGTAATTGATGACAACATATATGTCGTGGAATTGTCACGGCAGATGTCCTCTTGGAAGGACTTAGTCGTGGAGCCATCGCAACTAGGAAGCTTAAAGGGGTTAATCGGAACAAAGGACACGAGAGGTTTATACTAGTTCAGCCCCTTGCGGTGAAGGAAAGGCCTACGTCTAGTTGGTTTGGAATTGCTTCAGGTTTCGATGACCAGGGAGCGAGATACGCTATGCCCGGTTCTCGATGTGTTGTTTCTTGCCCTAAACCGCTGGCGGGTCGTCCCCTTATATACACGGGTTGACGCCCTGCGGCCTACAGAGTCCCGGCCGGCTCATAAACAGTGTCCGGCTCGGTGACTAGTTACCTCTACCTTATGTTGCAAGTCATGCCATTATGGCGGTTTGTCACTATGGGCCTTAAGTCGCCCGTGGGCTTTAAACCCTATGAACCGCCATTCTTATGTTGGGTCTTGGGCTTCCTTCACGATGAGTACTCTTTGCGTAACCCGGCCCCTCCTGGCCGGCTTACTCAAATAGTTATATCCCCAACATTAGGCCCCAGATTGATTTGAACCGATTCATGTCAATCTTTTTAAAACCTTATGAACTGGCCTTTAGTCTTCTGTCTTGTGTGAAAATTGTAACCCGCCATGATGTCACCATCTGGATCCGGGTTATATCACCGTGACGTCATCTTCAATAAATTTATATTTTAATCCGCCACATCTTCAACGGATCTCTGCCTTTACTGACCATCCTGAAAATCGAGGCGTCGGGGCCGCTTGATAACAATGTTTAATCTCCTCATTTCTCGCACCATCTCGGTCAGTCTTTCCTTATAAATAGAGCGACCTAGGTCTTCCATTCTTCCCTCTTTCAGTCATCTTCTTCCTCTTGCTTCCTCTCGAGCTCCGCCGCCGCCGCCGTCGAGCCCTTCGTCTTCACCGACTCAGGCCGCTGCATCGACCTGACTCTGACCAGAAATCGACGGCGAATGTCCGTAGCTTGTCCACATCTGTGAGTTCCTCTCCTCTTTTTCTTAGATCTGCATTGAAGCTTTGTCGAGTTCGTCGGCGTTCATCACCACCCGACGCAAACCCTCGCCATCTTTCTCCTCCAATGCCCTGCTTAGATCATAAAAACAACGTAGAACTGCTGCGGTAATCATTTGCGTTTATCTTGCATGAGAACAGATCTCACTTCCCTTGTTTTGGAAGCCTTCCTCGAGTATATGACCTTCTCTGTACTATTTTAGGTCTAGAAATTTTTCTTTTCCAAAGCATCGTTTGATCCAAAATAATAATTGCATCTTGTGAAACCTGTTTGTTCCATACTTAGCCAAAAAACTGTGTCTGTTGATTCTGCTTCAACCATAGTAGTTCGTGTAACCGGTTTAAGATAATACCGACTGTCAGTACCACTTGCTTCTGGTGACTTAAGAAAAACTTAATCATCCTTAATTTACAGCAAGCCGTTAAACATTATCACATAGTTACCTGTACGTCATTAGGCCCCTTCTTAAGCCGCCATCTTTGAGTAAACCCACAGCGTTTTCCTCCGGGTTATAATTAAACCGGTAAAATTCCTTTATCTTGTTGTAGGCGTCGGTTTACGCAATGGCACCCAAAGCTGTCAAACCTCCGGTGACTTGCAACTGGGTCAAATCCACTGTTACAGAGAGTTCTTTAGCTTGGTTTGTGAAAACCGGCCATCTTCCCCGAAAGGAAATTATGTCCTATCGTGCTCCTAACCCATCAGAGAAGAAACCTCAACCCAATGAAGGGGAGGTAATTGTGTTTACAGATCACATGATCCGGGGCTCTGCCCCACCCAGGCCAAAATTCTTCAGAGATGTTCTACATTTCTTTGACCTCAGACCTCAAGACATCGGGCCCAACTCTGTGTCGAACCTCTGCAACTTCCAAGTGTTTTGCGAGGTGTATCTTGGAGAAGAGCCAAATTTGACTTTGTTTAGAGAGCTGTTTTATTTGAACCGGCAAAATGAACGTGCCAATGGGCCCAGTCTGGAACTCGGTGGCATCTTAATTCAACGGCGAAGAGACTGCCTATTTCCTTATGCAGAGCTGCCAAGTCATCCGAAAGAGTGGAACCAGACATGGTTCTATTGCCAAGATACCTCTCCGGCTGGTGAGAATTCACTACCCGGCTTCCGTGCTCTGCGCCTGGAGTCCAATCACCCATTGGCCGACAAATTATCTCCTGCTGAACGCATTCCACTTGCCCCCCACCATAAAGAAGATTAAAGCTCTGTTGGGCAATGGTTTGGACGGCATTGATTTGGTCCGTACCTGGATTACCTGGCGGGTGATTCCGTTAAGCCGCCGACCCGGCATAATGTGTACTTACTCGGGGGAAAAAGATGACCCGCTGCGTCACAGCTCTGATGATTTACCATATGACACGGTCGAGGCTATGATCCAATCACTCTTGAAAGAGGGGACTGTGGTGAACAATACCTTCAGCTTACTTCCCTTCTGCAGGAATAACCCGGCCCCCGCAGTAAGTCGTCAGCCTCAATGATCACTTTTTATCATATTTACCTTAATTTTACTCATACCCCCTCACAACTCTTTACAGGCAAATGACAAATTCTGGAAAGTCCCATATGATCATGAGGCGGCCAAACAGGCCCGGGCGGCAAAGAGGGCCGAAAAGAGAACCACCAGACCTTCTACTTCAAAGAAGAGAAAACCAAGTGCTTCAGAGATGTTCCAGCTCGATGATTCTGATGATAACGAGGAAGAGGTAACATTTCAACTTCTCTCACTCTTTTATCATTACCTTACTACCACTATTCTCCTTTTTCAGGAAGACACAGGGAACAGCCAACCCGTCGAGGAAGAGGTAACTATCATATCCTCCGACTCCGAGCCTCGACCGCGTCAGAAAATTCGAAGAGTAACCCAGAAAGTAAGATTTTCACACCCTTTGGCTTATCAAGATTGACGGTGTCCTGGACTAGGGGGTACTCACCACGTCATCTCCCGATCTATTAGATTGGGCCGAGGACCCCATGGCCGTATACTCATGGGCCAGTTCGGACAGCTGCCGCATACAAGGAAGATTCCACAAGACTTGGCAATCAAGACAAAGATTCCTCCCCACCGGCGTATTCGGCTAGGACTCTTGTTATCCTAGGCCACTGGTGCATTATATAAACCGAGGACAGGCTAGTCGATATACAACATACAACAATCATACCATAGGCTAGCTTCTAGGGTTTAGCCTCCTTGATCTCGTGGTAGATCTATTCTTGTACTACACATATCATCAATATTAATCAAGCAGGAGTAGGGTATTACCTCCATCAAGAGGGCCCGAACCTGGGTAAAACTTCGTGTCCCTTGTCTCCTGTTACCATCCGCCTAGACGCACAGTTTGGGACCCCCTATCCGAGATCCGCCAGTTTTGACACCGACATTGGTGCTTTCATTGAGAGTTCCGCTGTGTGATCGACAAAAGGATCGATGGCTCGCCTGCAGATCAACTGCGACTTCGGCATTTTCGTCACTAGCTCGACTGTTCACCTTGGTTTGACCAAGAATTGCGCCCCGTGTTAGGATCACCATGTTCGGACGAGGGCTTCATCAAACATCAACTCCGATCTCTATCAAGATCACGGAGGAATCATCCATGGAGCTCGGAGGCTCAACGTCAACATTGCCCTCCAGCGGCCGTGCTGTTTTTCTGGACAGCGAACTCGTATCTGCTGCCACCGCCTCCTCGAGTATCGCTTTGATGATCGATTTGGTGGAATTGTGCGGAATTGAGTCTACAAAAACCCTGGAAAGTTTCGTCGAGCTCCGATGGAGGAATCTCTGGCAATCCACGATATACCGGAGCCCTGTCAAATCTGGACGGTATATTTGGATGTGTTTAGGGCGTGGTGTCCAGCTTCTAGCTCGGACGTCCTTTGGAAGATCCAACCGTTGATCGGCTGCAGAATTCCTGTATCTACCACCTCTCAAAATTTCAGCTCGATCTGACCGTCCAAACTCCGGGAACCTTCCGATTAGTGCATCACTTTTCGGATCTGTTTTCTGCGCGAAAACGAATCTGACCCGAGTTCATCTTTTCTATGAACGGGATTTCGGACATCCTTTTGAAGGAAGTTTTGTATGGGGTATTGTGTTTTGTTCCCGAACACATCTCACTAACTTTAAGATCTTTCGAACATGATCTTCAACATCATGTTGGTGTCAAACCAGTCTGGCAATATTTCTCCACGGCTGCCGACCTGCGCTAAGACACGGCATCACTTTGTTGAGCCGAGCTCAACTTCTTCGGATCATCATCTCGGCACGCCGAACAAGAGTCCGGCATAGCGAAGGATAAAACATCACCAACATCGCCACGCCATGGATTACACGGAGCGGGCATACCGGCATCGCCGCACGGTTGCTTCATCAAGCCGGCATCGACCACGTCACGACCTGCATCGACAGGGCCGCACTATCGCTTCTTCAAGCTGGTGTCCATCACGCCGACCTACTTCGACTCATCGGCTGACATCGGGGCTTCGACATCTCGGCTGGACCGGGGGCTTCGCCATCTCTTCATCAACCTACTCCGGACACTTCGGCGTCACTAGCCGACCAGCTCCGTCACGTTAGCTGGGCCGAGGGCTTTGCCTCGGCGTGCCAACCTTTACCTGCATTGCCATGCCGTCGTTTTATCGCCCATCAGGCAATGGGTGTGCGGAGCGAGTCCCAATTTTGGGAATCACCTTCCTTCGGATTGCTACAATACATAAACCAGGTGCTATCAATCCCTAATATTTTTTGCTTGTTTGGGTTCATTTTTCCCAAGGAATTATTACTCTGGTTTGTCCATCATATGTACACAGGTCTATCAAATGGTGACTGCATTCACGACAGTCGCATGGTGGTTCGGTCAGTTTCCGTACATAGTCCGGCAAACGCCGCATCCGGAGCTCGGACCGACCTGCGAATTCAGGCTTTGCCACGCCTTTACCGCACCACGCCGACGCTCTGCATCGACATTGACTTCGGCACCAGGCCATATTTCTTTTATTACTCACTTTGCATAAATTATTCATTATGCAACGATTTTTTTAATTATCATTATTACTATTATCTCCCATTTGCACTATTTTTGTGCACAGGAAAATGATCCGGGGACTTCGGCGTCACTCTGCCGGTCTGCATCAACCGTGCAATGTGACCACTTCGGCGTGTCGAGCTCTCCGCTCCGCCACCTCGGGACCGGCTTGGGGGATAGAACCTTGTCCCACATCAAGCTAGGACTGCGAACACATTAACCAGCTAAGTCGCTTTCATGCTCAAAGCTTTAATTTCTAACTTGTGTTTGGTTCGACCAAGCGTTATACTTTTTTGGAAAAAAATTGTTTGTAATTTTTTTCCTTGTCCAAACTTTGTTTGTGACGCATAAATTCAAATACCCCATTTACTTGGGGGCTTCCTTTATGAAGCTTTTCCTGTTGCATATGATTATACTTGTACGGCTTCGTTCCTTGTTCATGTATTACGCCACAATATGCACCATATTGACCTAAGCGATTTGCAAGTTCGGTTGCCTCGCTCCTGTGTTTACCCCTATGTTCCCGATTGTTCGGCTAGGGAGTAAAGGGAGCACCTCTGCGATTGTCACGATCGGGTCGCCCGAGCCGGACCTCAGACTGGGTGAAGCCGAAAGCTAGCGCTCTTATAGTTTTCAATGATGGTCGGCACACAACGGAACTCATGAGTACAAAAAATCTATTGCACAAGTCTCATAATAACAATGAGCACCGAAGAAAGGTATCGGTGGGGGTACTATTTTCTTCGAAGATGCTTCTTACACGTTGCAGTAATATAGCATTAGTTCCCTGAGCGCGCTTTGTCTGTTACAGCCTTATGGCCTGATTGCCTGGTTATTGGAACCACCGTCGATATTCTCGACCGATGGAGTACATAACACTTGTCGGTCCTTGAGCGAAGAGGGAGAAGCCGACGGTCGGTTAAGACGCGTTTAAAGTTTGGTTGAACATAGATATGATATAAGTACTTCGGTACATCTTTTACCCAAGTGACTTGGGGGCTCTTAAATTTATATGAGCCATTTTATGATAAGTGTTCTTCTTCTTAGTCATTGCAAATTATTATTATTATTATTATTATTATTATTATTATTATTATTATTATTATTATTATTATTATTATTATTATTATTATTATTATTATTATTATTATTATTATTATTATTATTATTATTATTATTATTATTATTATTATTATTATTATTATTATTATCTATCACTCCTTTTTTCGACACGAGCGTGTGGTCACTAGCCGGGGAGCCTAATTTCTCTCTCAAAGCCGCTAGAATTTAGTTTGCTAAACTGGCCTGATGAGAAGTACTCCGCCCTCGGGATAGGAGGTTGAAGCCATAGGCTGACCCGCTCAAAGTCTTGAGATAGGATGTATCATGTTAAAGCACGACAGAAGCACTTCTTTTTTCTAAGACCAATTTTCGGATTGGCATCGAACACTTGATATTGTTCGAACGTCATGTTTTTACTGACGTTTCTTGGTTTTCCAAGCTTTTTGGCACTTTTAAACTATTTGTGCTTTTCCAGCATTAGTCTCGCAGTGCCACGCCGGACACCTTTTAGGGATTCGGCAAAAACATTCTTGAATATTGCTATATATGCATCGGTTTCGAATTGTGTCTTCGGTCAATAGTTGGGTTGCCCGGCTCCTGCGCTTGCCTCCTACGTTCTGCTTTGTTCGACTAGGTGTGCAAAGGGAGAACCACTGCGATTGTGCTTCCAGCTCACATGGTTAAGCACCTCAGTGGAGAAAGCCGAAAACTGACTGTCACAATAAGCGTAAACTGGTCAGTGATCCGATGACGGTGTTAAGTGACGGGCCATTCATAACAATGGCCGAAGTGTTTACGGCTTGACCTAGACTGTCGCCGAACATTACTGGGGGCTATTAACTAGCCTCCCAAACTAAATCCTCGATATTTTGCTCTTACATTGGAGCTGAGGTTTCATGATCATGCTTAGCATGACACCCAAAGAAAGGAACCGATAGAGGGACTATTTTCTTTGGAAGACATTTCTTCTGTTAAACAGTAATATAACATATCTCTCAGCGTACCTTTGTTGATAAAACCATGTGGCCAGATTGCCTTGTTTGTCGTAAATCTTTGCCCTCATAAAGGATTTATGAAGTAGGACAAACACTCCTCCGCTACTGGCCGAGGAGGTGGAAGCCGATGGTCGGTCAACAAAGTTTTGGACAATGCGGATCCGAGCATTAATGACGTAAAGTACTTGGATACATAGAGTCATTGCACATAATTTGTGATCTTACTATGGATATCGATCCTTAATTCGGCCACCCGTGCCCGCATTAAAGCTCGGGGGCTACTGGGCTTCGGGCTTATTATTTACAAATATTAAAGGGGCACATCGATCCCCTGATCTGGTGTTGCCACCCGACCAGTGTCTCGGGGCTACTGCATTGCCTGTTCAATGCAGAAAATTTTATGTGCAATATAGTTTCCGAGGAGATTTTGATCCTCAGGTTGGTCGGCCGCATCCAACCTGAGTCTCGAGGACTGAGCACGCCGCTTTTAGTGTCCCGAAGTATTCTGTCGAGCTAGGACTTGATTCTCAGGCTGATTTTGCAAATCGACCTGAGTCTCAGCGGCTACTGGGATCAGCGGTCTTGTGTCATCCTTCATGTGCATCTCGGGTTTTAGACCGATACCCACCTTGAGGGCTACTGGCTATATATCTCGGCAGAGAATAAATTGCACCAATCAAAAATAATGACAAAAATCGGCCCACATTCGGGGTGGTGCACCACCTCAGAAGCAGTCCGGCATAAAGCTCGGGCGCTAGTGGCTGGCTCCATAGAGGGCATTTACGGCATTAAGCTCGGCTAAACTCCTTCAAACTTCTTTGAACCAAGGTGATTTACGACACCTCGGATACAGTCCGGCGTTGGAGCTCGGATACAGTCCGGCGTTGGAGCACGGATACATAGTCCGTCGTTGGAGCTCGGATACATTCCGGCATTAGAGCTGGGAAGTCGTCCGGCGTTGGTGCTCGGCTGCAAAAGATACCTCGAATGCAGTCCGGCATTGGAGCTCGAACGCAAGAGGACACTGCCTCCCGGGAACAACTTCAAACCCGAGATGTGGCATAAAAATAACAAGGCATTGATAAAGCCCGGAAACTTAAAGGGGCTCCTCGGATACCCGACGTGTAAACTCGTCGAATGCATTTCGGCGATCCTCAAGATCGAAGATGAGAAGATTTGTTGAACCAATTTTCAAACCGGCGACCGAAGATGGAGAACAGTTCGGAAGAATCGAGGAGCGTCCCTAACTTGAAGACCAGTTCAGGGGGCTACTGACAGTGTCCTGGACTAGGGGGTACTCACCACGCCATCTCCCGATCTATTAGATTGGGACGAGGACCCCCATGGCCGTATACTCATGGGCCAGTTCGGACAGCTGCCGCATACAAGGAAGATTCCACAAGACTTGGCAATCAAGACAAGGACTCCTCCCCATCGGCGTATTCGGCTAGGACTCTTGTTATCCTAGGCATCTGGTGCATTATATAAACCGAGGCCAGGCTAGTCGATAAAAATATACAACAATCATACCATAGGCTAGCTTCTAGGGTTTAGCCTCCTTGATCTCATGGTAGATCTACTCTTGTACTACCCATATCATCAATGTTAATCAAGCAGGAGTAGGGTATTACCTCCATCGAGAGGGCCCGAACCTGGGCAAAAACATCGTGTCCCTTGTCTCCTGTTACCATCCGTCCTAGACGCACTGTTCGGGACCCCCTACCCGAGATCCGCCGGTTTTGACACCGACAAAGATCCTGACTTTCTTTTGAAGCAACAGCAATTTGAAAACCGGAGGCAGACCTGGACCAGCAAGGATGCAGAGCTCTCCTCCGGCTTACCTGATGCAACCCGGAAGCGTCGGTCTGAGGTTATCTCCGATTTATACCTTTTTTACCTTTGGCGGGTCAAATCCGTCAACCTCTCAATTCCTCTGACTCCAATTATCAGGATACCTCTCCTTCATACGGCGAGTCCATGCAGTCAAACATGCCGGCTTTTAAGACTGCTCCTGGGTAATATCAATTTATTTACCTTATGTTTGTTCTTCCTCATGTTTCTGTACTCATTCTTCTGCTTTGTTCATGGCATGCAAGTTAAGCCCAGGAAGGAAACGAAGAAAGATAAACCGGCGAAAGACCCTGTGGTAACTGAACAGGAACTGAGCACAGCTGCCCCCGGGTCTCCCACACATCAATCGCCACTTGAACCGGCTCAGCATACTATAGTACCAACCTCTGATCCGCCTGCTGAAGATATTTTGGCTGGTTCTGTTAATCCGGAAGCACCTAGCCCGGCCAAGACAATTGATCCAGAAGTAGAAATACTCAAGACACAGTTTGTTGAGCCGGGCCAGCCCATAGTTCTTGCCAGATGTCCTGCTAAGTAGGAGTTATTGGAACATCGTAAAGCCAAGTCAGCCATCACTGACTATACTCATTTAAGTATTGGAGAGCTTGTCTCGGGTTATATGAACCAGGTGCATAACAGCCGTGACATGGAAATTGACATGGTGAAGCAGATACAACAAAAATCTAAGGTACAACTTATGCTTCCTTACTTTCAATCATACTTACAGTACCAGCCCCCAAGTCTACTGCTTATTAAGAAATATGTTGTAGACTTAGAAAAACTGTGAGAACTGCTTGCCCGGCTTAAAGAAAATATACTTAAACCTTATGTAACACGATACCTTTAACTTGCAATACACATTAGCCCCCAAGTGCCAAGCATTTTGCTTGCAAAGTGCTTGGGACTTTAATATTCAGGACCAACTTAATAATGTAGAATGCTTCGGTACACATTAGCCCCCAAGTGTCAAGTATGTTTGCTTGCAAAGTGCTTGAGACTTTGAAATTATTTATCATGATGCTAACTGTAACCCGGGATAACGCAGGCTACCATAAGTCAATTTGAATCGGAGATTGCTGACCTTAAAAGCCGCCTGTCAGCCCAGGAACTTGAAATTCAAAATGCCAACTCCAAGTTTGAACTCAGCGTCTCTGAACAAGAGAAGTTGAAGAATAACTTTGAGTCGGAGAAGAAGTCCTGGGATGATGAGAAGGCCTCTCTGGTGACCCGGGCCGAGGCAGCCGAAACATCCCTTGCAAAGGCAAACACCGAGCTGTCCGGCTTGAAGCGTCAAATATCTCAAATGGTCTTAGCGATTTTCGGTACGTTTCTTTGCATGAACCTCAAATACTGTTATCCTTCCTTTGACGACCAAGCTAATTATCACTTCCGGTTTACTCTTTTTTTAACAACACAGGCCCCATAAGTAAAACCCTCTAGCAGGACATGGTAGTCAAGCTGAAAGCCGTCTATACATTGGTGGAACAATTATACACTGGGTCACAACGTGCTTTGGCTGTTGTGGCCTTATCAAATGACGTGCCCCACCTCTTGCAAGATGTGTTACGTCGGCTTGCTGTGCTCCCCATGCGGATTCAAGAGTTGAGACGGGCCCAAGCAAGAGCCGGAGCAATAGCTGCCTTGAGCCGGGCCAAGGCTTGGTTACCAGAGCTAGACCCGGCCGACATCGCTCTTGGGTATCCAAGTTTGAAGGAGGATGGCACATCGTTTGATCAAAAAGACTTCACTAGCTGCGTGAGGGACATACGCCCTGTGGCCACTCAAATTGGGAATGTCACTGACCTCTCCAAGTATCAGCCGGGTTATGATAAAGAAAATCTAAGAATCCCCACACCGCATTACGATGATGTCAGTCTGATCCCTCCAATTCGTAAGCATACCTTTGCCCCTGAAGTAGACCCAACCGGTTTAATAGATGATGAAGCTGAGTTTGACGCCTTGAGTGGCATTGACTAGGCATCATCATCCTTCCAGGACAAGGCAACTGGCGAAGAGGCGGAGAAGGATAACCCGGAAGCTTCAGGTCAACCCCAAGAGTAAATTGCAAGGCGTCACCTGCGTATGTCTTGTATAAAAACAATGCCTCATCATTCAGACTCGGGGAGTCTTGTAATAGAGCCGAAAACACTCTGATTTTGTCATGCCTTCGCGCATGCTTATGGCCCTTAAAACTTGCATAAGCCTCCATTATTATGCACTTCATAATTTATGTGAATCTGTTACATTTTTGCAGAAATGTCTTGCATTGCCCTGCACAGAAGATAGACAAAATCCCTTGGCGACTTATCGCATTGAGAGTTACATAAGCTTCTGATAACACGAAGTGTTACGGGAAAACCAACTTATGATTGAACTTAGCAGATGCAATCATAATGATATGCTTGTGATGCTTATGTTTACCTCTGGAAATAAATTTAACTCCTGATGATTGCTATATATTAAGGTTCACCTGGTATTTAGTAACCCGGAGTAACCAATATTCACCCGGAGGGTTGTGATTCACACTATGGTATTTTGATGAGGATCTTAATATAACCAAATAGTGATACTTGTAAAGCATGATGAATAATAAACAAATTTCAAAGGCTTCTGATTCGAATACGATCAGTGAACCGTTCCGAAGGGGTTAAGCTAAGATTCGGATGCGATCATATAGCCCCCAGCGGCTGTGGCGATGCCGATCAAGTGGGTATCGACAGCTATGTTCTGTTTGGTTCAAATATGACCTATGTTTGAACAGGAAGCCCCCAAGTGACCATAGGAGTTGTTTAATGACGATGATTCGAATACGATCCACGTCAGACCCAAAGGGGTTAAGCTATGATTCAAGTATGATCAGGAAGCCCCCAAGTGGGCTTGGCAGTATGCCGATCAAGTGGGTATCGACAACTATGTTCTCTTTGGCTTGAATACGACCTATGTTTGAACAGGAAGCCCCCAAGTGATCATGGCTAGATTCAAATATGATCATAAGCCGGACCAAAGGAAAGCCGGATTCAGATGTGACCCGCTTCCTCTTGGTTATTTCCACCACCTGACAAAGGAAACACATAAAACCTTTTTGGGATGGAAAAAAGGACAGAGGTCCTGCTTTATTGCTTTTGTAATATATACATAGGATAAATATACATATATTAGAGCCGGTGGCTTAAGTATAATAAGGCCGAAGATGAGCGATATTCCACGGCCGGCGGGTCTCCTCCTCCGACTTACGTGAGTCTTTGTGCTCTCGAACATCGATAAGGTAGTATGACCCGTTGTTCAGATTCTTGCTGACCACAAAGGGTCCTTCCCAAGGAGGGGATAGCTTGTGCATGTCAGATTGATCCTGGATGAGCCGGAGCACTAAGTTACCTTCCTGAAAGGTTCTGGACCGAACCCGGCGGCTATGGTAGCGGCGCAGGTCTTGCTGGTAAATCGCCGAGCGGGCTATTGCCAAGTCTCGTTCCTCGTCCAACAGGTCCAGTGCATCTTGCCGAGCTCTTTCGTTGTTCCGCCTCAACATAAGCCGCCACACGGGGTGAATCATGACAGATGTCACTTGGTAGAACCGCCTCTGCTCCGTACACCATGAAGAAAGGTGTCTAACCCGTGGACCTGTTAGGTGTGGTATTGATGCTCCAAAATACCGAAGGTAACTCCTCCACCCAACAACCCGGCGTCCGCTGTAAGGGGACTAAGAGCCGGGGATTGATACCCTTCAGGATCTCTTGATTAGCTTGTTCTGCTTGACCATTGGATTGAGGACGAGCCACCGCCGAAACATCAAGCCGGATATGCTCTCGTTGACAGAACTCTTCCATAGCTCCTTTGGAAATGTTAGTGCCATTATCAGTTATGATGCTGTGTGGAAAACCAAAGCAAAAAATCACCTTTTTCATGAACTGGACCGCCATGGCTGCATCACACTTACTGACTGGCTCTGCCTCAACCCACTTTGTAAACTTTTCAACCGCTACCAAGAGGTGCGTCTTTTTATCCTTAGACCTTTTGAAAGGCCCGACCATATCAAACCCCCAGACTACAAACGGCCAAGTAATTGGAATCATCCTCAATTCTTGAGATGGCACATGGGCTCGTCGTGAGAACTTCTGACATCCGTCACACTTACTGACCAAATCTTCCGCATCAGCATGAGCCGTCGGCCAATAAAACCCATGATGAAAAGCTTTGGCCACAAGAGATTTTGAACCGGCGTGATGACCACAATCGCCTTCATGAATCTCACGAAGGATCTCCTGACCTTCTGTAGGTGACACACAACGTTGAAATGCTCCAGTGACGCTGCAGTGATGTAACTCGCCATTGACAATTGTCATGTACTTGGATCGCCGGACGATTTGTCTTGCCAAGGTCTAATCCTCCGGCAACTCTCCCCTGGTCATGTAAGCCATATAAGGAACTGTCCAATCCGGGATAACGTGGAGAGCCCCCACCAGTTATGCCTCCTGGTCTGGTATTGCCAGATCTTCCTCTCTAGGTAACTTAACAGAAGGATTATGCAAAACATCAAGAAAGGTGTTAGGTGGCACCGGCTTACGTTGAGATCCTAGCCGGCTTAAAGCATCAGCTGCCTCGTTCTTCCTTCGATCAATGTGTTCCACCACATAACCCGTGAAGTGTCCAGCCACAGCATCAACCTCACGACGGTAAGCCGCCATAAAGGGATCTTTAGAATCCCACTTGCCTGACACCTGTTGAGCCACCAGGTCTGAGTCTCCCAAGCATCTCACCCGTCTTAAGTTCATCTCTTTGGCCATCCGGAGACCATGGAGTAGAGCCTCGTACTCTGCTGCGTTGTTAGTACAAGGAAACAGAAGCCGGAGCACATAACAAAATTTGTCACCTCGAGGGGAGGTTAACACGACTCCAGCCCCCGAGCCTTCCAGCTGCCTGGACCCATCAAAGTGGATAGTCTAATATGTGTTGTCGGGCTTCTCCTCAGGTGCCTGTAGCTCTGTCCAGTCATTGATAAAATCGACCAGGGCTTGAGACTTAATGGCAGTACGTGGCACATACTTCAAACCATGAGGCCCGAGCTCAATGGCCCACTTGGCAATTCGTCCTGTGGCTTCTCTGTTCTGGATGATGTCTCCCAAAGGGGCAGAACTTACCACAGTGATAGGGTCACCTTGGAAGTACTGTTTCAGCTTCCGGCTTGCCAAGAACACCCCGTAAACCAGCTTCTGCCAATAAGGGTACCTTTGCTTTGACCCGATGAGCACCTCATTGACATAATAAACCGGCCGTTGAACCGGATGCTCCTTACCAGCCTCCTTGCACTCCACCACAATTGCAACGCTGACAGCTCGTGAATTAGCAGCTACATATAATAGCAAAGGCTCCTTGTCAATGGGAGCTGCAAGAACCGGCGGCTCAGATAACTGCCTCTTCAAATCCTCAAAAGCAGCATTAGCAGCATTACTCCAGACAAAGGTGTCTGCCTTCTTCATCAGTTGGTAGAGCAGTAGGGCCTTCTCACCTAACCGGCTTATGAACCGGCTTAAAGCAGCAACACGACCCGCCAGTCGCTGAACATCGTTGATACATGCCGGTTTAGCCAAGGAGGTGATTGCTTTGATCTTCTTCGGAATGGCTTCGGTGCCCCTGTTTGAGACCAAGAATCCCAAAAGCTTGCCTGCAGCTACACCGAATACACACTTCTCCGGGTTAAGCATCATCTTGTAAACCCGAAGGTTATCAAAGGTTTCTCTGAGATCAGATATCAGGGTTTCCGTCTCTCTAGACTTCACCACTATGTCATCCACATAAGCATGTACATTGCGCCCAATATGATTGTGGAGAAAAATCTGTACACACCGTTGATAAGTCGCCTGGGCACTCTTGAGCCCAAAAGGCATAGACACATAACAGAAGGCTCCAAACGGAGTGATGAAAGCCGTCTTCTCCTGGTCCTTAACCGCCATCTTGATCTGATGATAACCAGAGTATGCATCCAAATAGCTCAAACGCGCGCAACCCGCCGTAGCATCAATGATTTGATCAATACGGGGGAGAGCAAAGGGATCAGCCAGACAAGCCTTATTTAAGTCCGTGTAATCCACACACATCCGCCAGGTGCCGTTTTTCTTAAGCACGAGCACCGGGTTAGCCAACCACTCCGGGTGAAAGACTTCAATAATGAACCCAGCTGCCAAGAGCCGGGCGACCACCTCTCCTATGGCCTTTTGTCGTTCCTCATTGAATCGCTGCAGAAATTGTCTGACCGGCTTATACTTCGGATCAATATTAAGAGTGTGCTCAGCGAGTCCTCTCGGTACACCCGGCATGTCAGAAGGTTTCCATGCGAAGATGTCCCGGTTCTCACGGATGAACTCGATGAGCGCGCTTTCCTATTTAGGATCCAAATTGGCACTGATGCTGAATTGCTTAGACGAATCGCCTGGGGTAAAATCAACAAGCTTAGTCTTCGCAGCCGATTTAAACTTCGTGGCCGGGTCATGTTCCGTCGTCGGCTTCTTGAGGGAGGTCCTATCTGCCGGGTCGACGTTATCTTGATAAAATTTGAGCTCCTCCGCTGCACAGACAGACTCGGCGTGAGCTGCATCGCCTTCTTCGCACTCCAGGGCCACCTTCCAGCTTCCATGCATAGTGATAGTGCCCTTGTAACCCGGCATCTTGAGCTGTAAATAAACATAACACGGCCGCGCCATGAACTTGGCATAAGCCGCCCGCCCGAACAAAGCGTGATACGGACTTTTGATTTTGACCACCTCAAAAGTTAACTTTTCAGCCCTAGAATCATGCTCATCTCCAAAATCCACCTCCAGCTCAATCTTACCCATAGGATACGCCGACTTACCAGCTACCACTCCATGGAAGACGGTATTGGAAGTTTTTAAATTGTTGTCAGTTAAGCCCATGCGCCGAAAGGTCTCGTAATAGAGGATATTGATGCTGCTACCTCCATCCATGAGAACCTTAGTGAATTTATAACCACCAACCTATGGTGCTACCACCAGGGCTAGTTGACCCGGATTATCAACCCGGGGAGGGTGATCCTCCCTGGTCCAGACAATGGGTTGTTCTGACCACCTCAAGTAATGAGGGACTGCCGACTCAACAGAATTCACAGCCCTCTTATGAATTTTCTGATCACGTTTACACAAACTTGTGGTAAACACGTGATACTGCCCACTGTTGAGCTGTTTTGGATGGCTCTGATAACCCGACTGTTGTTGCTGCTGACCTCCTTCACCGGACTGCTGTTGGTTATAACCGCCCGGGTGTCCTTGGAAACCGGGACCTGAACCGCCGCCCGGGCCGTGAAAGCCGCCAGCTCCCGAGCCGCCGCCCGGGCCTTGATTGCCATGAAACATATTAGAATTCTTGAAAGCCTTGATGATTGCGCAATCCTTCCACAAATGAGTTGCTGGCCGTTCCCGGGTGCCGTGTTCATTTGTTACCCTGTGCATTGGCCACAAACTCTGGGTTACCGTCCGCCTTACGCTTGTTGCTTCCCAGTTTCGCCGGGTTATGCTGCTCACCCTTTCCATTGCCATTCTTCTTTCCCTTCCCTGTCTGTTCATCATCAGACGCGGGATCCTTGGTACTATCAGAATCGACATCCTTGACTAAAGCCGCCATCAGCGTCCCCATATCGTTGCAATCACGCTGAAGGCGCCCCAGTTTCTGTCTCAGAGGCTGAAAGCGGCAATTTTTCTCCAGCATGAGAACTGCTGAGCCGGCATCCATCTTGTCAGACGAATGTATTATATCTTTGACCCGGCGCACCCAATGAGTCGTGGATTCACCTTCCTCTTGCTTACAATTTGTCAAGCTCACAATCGACATAGACTGCTTGCAAGTATCTTTGAAATTCTGAACGAAGCGGGCCTTGAGCTCTGCCCATGAACTAATGGAATTGGGTGGCAAACCCTTTAGCCAAGAACGGGCCGTTCCGTCCAACATCATGGTGAAGTATTTAGCCATTGCTTCATCACCAACCTCCAGCAGCTCCATGGCCATCTCATAACTTTCAATCCACGCCCCAGGCTGTAAGTCGGCCGTATAATTCGGCATCTTTCGAGGTCCCTTGAAATCCTTGGGCAGACGTACATTACGTAGAGCCGGTACCAGACAAGGAACTCCTCCGGTTCTAGTAGCAACTCCCGCCTCCACAGAAGTCGTCGGATAAGCCGGTACGTCCTGCTGATCTGCTAGCTGAGCCGCCCGTTCATCCTCCTGACGTATACGATCCTGCACCGGGTTATATCCACCGGGCTGGTTCCGTCACTGAGCGTTGCTTGACAGGGCCTCCGACTCCATGCGTCTGCTGTAACTCGGGCTCCGGTTTTGACGAGGCGGAGCTAACCAGCGCGGAGGAGTTGAGTGAATCCTATCCCGGCTGTAGGAGTAGGTCTCTTGCTGAGCCAACGCTGTTTGGACAAGTTCCCTGATCCTCCGGGTTTCCACCGTTGTCGGATCATCACCATCTGCTGGAAGAGCCGCCAAACATGCTGATGCTGCAAATAAGTTCTCCATGGGGTTGGAGAAGTGACCCGGTGGTATTGGTATGTAACGGGGCGGTGCCATATTGCCGTGACGAGGCACCGTCACCTGAGGCTGAACTCGGCCTCCTGCTCCGGATGCCATAAACTGATCTACACCTGGTGGGTTACTTGGGCCGGCTCCGAGTGTAGCAAATAGATTCCGGGGATCGTAAATCTGAGGTAAGCGGGACTGAGTCTTCTGATGTCTCCTCCTCATCACCTCATTAGACGCGTTCAGGCTCAACGTGAGCTGAAAAGCCTCTGTGTTGGTGTCAAAACCGGCGGATCTCGGGTAGGGGGTCCCGATCTGTGCGTCAAGGTCGGATGGTAACAGGAGACAAGGGACACTTTATTTTACCCAGGTTCGGGCCCTCTCGACGGAGGTAAAACCCTACTCCTGCTAGATTAATATTGATGATATGGGTAGTACAAGAGTAGATCTACCGCGAGATCAAGGAGGCTAAACCCTAGAAGCTAGCCTATGGGTATGATGATGGTTATGATGTATTCGTCCTACGGACTACAACCCTCCGGTTTATATAGGCACCGGATAGGGTTAGGGTTACACAGAGTTGGTTACATTGGTAGGAGATCTTGAATATCCGCACGCCTAACTTGCCTTCCACGCCAAGGAAAGAACCTTCCGGACACGGGACGAAGTCTTCACTCTTGTATCTTCATAGTCCTAGAGTCCGGCTAAAGATATAGTTCGGCTATCCGAACACCCCCTAATCCAGGACTCCCTCAGTAGCCCCTGAACCAGGCTTCAATGACGACGAGTCCGGCGTGCAAATTGTCTTCGGCATTGCAAGGCGGGTTCCTCCTCCAAATTCTTCAAGAAGATAATAAACACCAAAAAATAGTGTCCGGCTCTGCAAAACAAGTTTCCACGTATTGCCACATAGAGAATAATACAAACACAAATCAAATCTGCTGACGTATTCCGCAGTGCGTCATAACACTGTGACCAAGCCTTCTATATGGATTATTTTTTGTTGTTCCACCACAGCACATTCAACGAGGCAGTTTCCTTGGCACGTCTTGTCGAAGCAGAGATCGTGTGCCCCCTTTTAACGGGATTCTCATTAATGCGGACGTGGGTAACCCAACCGCGCCATTTACCACGTCGTGTGAGCGGCAAGCGAGTTTTATTAGGTAGGTGGGGACGCACAACGGCATCAGCCTATATAAGGGGATAAAGATCCACCTCTTTCACCTACGCCTTCTTCCTCCTTTGCCCATCCATCTCCTGCGCACTCAAGCTCCAACGCCCAAGTTCGCTCTTTCTTCACCAACCTGCTCCAGCGATGTCCGGAGCGGGTGGCAAGTGGATGGCTTCCTCCGTTACGGAGGGTCAAATCAAAAAGCTTAGGAAGGCCGGATATCTGTCCAAGGACATCCCGCACCGGCTTCCCGAGGCGGGGCAGCTTCTTCCCACCCCAGGGCCCCATGAGAGGGTAGTTTTTCTCCCCCATTTCCTCCGCGGACTGGGTTTTCCACTTCACCCTTTTGTACGGGGGCTCATGTTCTACTACGGCCTGGACTTCCACGATCTGGCCCCGAACTTTATCCTCAATATCTCGGCGTTTATCATCGTGTGTGAGGCCTTTCTCCGCATCCGCCCCCACTTCGGCCTCTGGCTCCAGACCTTCAACGTCAAGCCCAAGGTGGTGTCCGGCACCCAGGCGGAGTGCGGAGGTGCTATGGCCGGCAAAATGGCCAACGCACTCTGGTTCGATGGCTCCTTTGTGGAGTCCTTAAAGGGGTGGCAGGCAGGGTGGTTTTACATCACCGAGCCACGCGACTCGAAATGGGTCGCGGCCCCTGAGTTCCGATCCGGACCCCCCACGCGGCTCATGTCTTGGAAAGAGACGGGCCTATCGTGGGGCAACGAAGAAGAAGTGACCGGACTGCAAACTTGCATCCGGTCCCTGATGAAAAAGCCCATCCGGCATGTCAACATCATCCAGGTCATGTTTGTTCGCCGGATCCTCCCGTGCCAAGAACGGGAGTTCACTTTGTGGGAATTCGACCCGGCGCAGCACCAAACCCTCAATAGGCTCTTCGACACGACGTATGAAGACGTCTGGAAGGTGCTAACCAAAGGCGCCGAGTGCCCCACATCCGCTTCCGAGGACCGCGGCTACAGCTCGCAGCGCAACGCTGGCGAGGTAGGCTATTTATACCTTTCACAGGTTCGTTAAGCTTTTCTACATAGATTAACTCTATGTGGGATCTAAAAACTCCCTTTGCCTTTGACAGGCGTGGCTGAAGATAGCCGGACCAATCAACTGTCCATCTCCTCTGCCCGAAGACCCAGCCCCAGCTCTCTTAGAGAAGCTGCTGGCTCCGGCGCCTTATGTGGTGCCGGAGAAGAAGGTCAAGAAGAAGAAGACCACCGGGACTCGGAAGAGTGCCCGCAATGTGGTGGTGTCGAGCTCGTCATCTGGCGAGTCTGCGACGCCCTCCTCTCGTGAAAACGAGGAGGAGGAACAAGGAAGCTCTCCCCCTCCATCGAGGGGAGCGAAAAAGAAGAAGGCCGCCCCAACAGGGGAGGCCGAGGGGTCGAGGAAAAGGAAGACCCCTCCGCCGGACTACTCCCCCAACGCCGAAGAGGGCGGAAAGGAGTGGCCGGACAGAACCAAGCGTCCGGCGACATCGTAAGTATTCACATACCAGAATGACTCATAGTATCTTCAAGTGCGCAGCTTACCCTAATGTCGAATGCTATTTGCGCAGCCCGCCCCGAGCCGCACTCGATGATTCATCGAGCAGCCCCCTGGATTCGTCGGACATGAACTCTGTCCCGCCCGCAGTCTCCCCCAGCGGGGCGGACAACGCCGAAGCAGCGTCCCGCCGAACAGGGTAGGAGGAGGTGGTCCTGGAGGATCCGCAAGGCAATCCTCAGGACCCCATGAGTAAAGGGGATGAAACCCCCCAGGGCTCCCAGTCCGGCTTTGTGCCGGACACCGCGCCGGACTCAACCGTCCTGGCTCACGGTGGGCGAACTCCTTCCAAGAGGAGTAAGCCGTCTGAGCCGGCGACCTCTGTCCAACCAGAGGCGCCGGATAGTCTGTTGGAGGCGCTTGAAGGCGCCACCATCGACGAGGAGCACTGTACTGTTATGAGTGCGATGGTCCAAAGGGTTCAGTCCGCCAAGAGCGGATTGAATGAAGCTTGCGCTAGCCTTCTAACAGGCTTCCAGGTAAGCAAAAAATATGCTAAATTCATTACCGCATAGACAGTAGCCCCTGATGCTCTGTTCGGCGTTCGGAAAGAAAAGCCGAATAGAGGATCCAACAATTTTCGCAGGAGTCTAATAAAAAGTCTAATATGTGTATGCAGGATTCCCTGCTGTCCACCGCCGCACTGATTGCGCAGGTGGAAGTCCTGAAAAAGGACCTCGAGCGGTCCGAGCAAGAGCTCGGCCTTGCCAAAAGGCAGCTCGTGGAAAGGAAGGTAAGAAATACCCCTTAGAAGAGAAAAAAAGGTGCCTATAGAGAGGCTTCATTGCAAAAAGAAATAACAGGATTGTACTGCTTATTGTAGGGGCCACAACCGAGGTGGCAACCCTGAAGCAGGCGCTGGTTGAGGCCGAGAAGAAAGCGGTCGAGGAGCGCGCCGAGCGAGAAAAGCTTGGGGTCCAAGTCGGCGAGGTGCAGCAAGAGCTGCAAGCTCTCATGAAGAAACATGAGGGTTTGGAGCTTGAGGCAAAAACGCAAGCATCCGAGCTCGGGTCGGCTATTGAGACCACCAAGAGTGCCAAGGCCGAAGCCAAAAAGGCCCTCCAAGAGTTGGAGGATGTGAAAAAGATAGCAGCGGGTAAGGCATTCTTAACGCAAAGTAGGAATATAAAGGTGAAATACCTATTACTTACCCGATCCGGAGTTCTCCAGGGGCGTTCTTCGATCTTCCACGCAGCGCATCCGACGCCACCGCATTCTACCGAGCTGAAGAGGACAGCTCGACGGAGAGTGTGTTCTGGTCTCAGTATTCTGAGGCCGGACACCCTTTGCCCTTAAGCGATCAGCTGAAGCAGCTGGCCGAGCTCCACAAGGCGGCCGAACAGGCCATGAAGGTCTTAATAGTTCGGCTGTGGCCTGGAGAGGCCCTGCCTGGGAGCTACTTCAGGCTGGTGCGGCGGCTGGTGGAGGCCTGTCCACGGCTTGAGGTCATCAAGCGCTCCATCTCCATAGAAGGTGCCCGGAGGGCCCTTGCCCGTGTAAGGGTACACTGGGGCAAGCTGGACGGAGAGAAGCTGGTGAAGGATGGGCCGCCGCAGGGGAAGGAGCACCGCAAGCCCGAGAACTACCACAAGGAAGTTCTCGCTGGAGCTCGCCTTGTCGCGGATGAGTGTGCCAAAGATGTAATATTTCAATGAACTCGCTCGTTTGTATCCTGTGCGCTGAAAACTTGTTCATATGCGCTTAAGCAATGCTTTCCGAATTTAAAATATTATTTTCTGTGCGGCCGTTTATCAATAACTGAGAGATGGCGATTCGTCGGCTTCTGCCCCCATGCAACTAGTGCTGGGGTGTTCGGGATAAACCTGAGGGCTCTTGTTCCCATACTTGGGTCCTTCGAGGGAGGCGCTCAGCACAGCGAACCAGGCAATCGGACTATAATGCTTGAACACTCTCACTTAGCCATAGAACGTTATAATTTTAAATTTCGGCGAAGCCCCTAGTTCGGAAGGCCGAATTCGGGGCACTATCCACGCCTTTAGCCGGACTTAACCAGCTCTCCGCTCGAAGCGGCATATGCCTTTAGGGACTCGAAAAACCTCTCGAACAGCGACCGGTCTCGCGCCTTATCATGACAATCTGTTTTAGCTTTCTCCACTGAGGTGCTCACCCACCTGATCTGGGGCACAATCGCAGTGGTTCTCCTAGTGCTACCTTAGCCGATAGAGCGGAACGTAAGGCACCAAAACATAGGAGCTGGGCAAACCCAACATATGACCAAAATCATGACTCGGAGCCGATGCATATAATGTTATAAGTTCGGGGTGCCGCACTTGTGAAAGTGGACGGACTTCTCACACCAGATAGAAGGGTAATAAAGCCCCTGGCGTGGTTTGCCGTACCATGGTGTACGGGTGCGATCATGTTATTTGAGTAAACATATGTATATTAAAAGAAGATAACGCAAAAAATAGACGAAAAGCTATGCATTATTTATGAGGAGGCTGGTTATTCAAGCCGAACGATACAAGTAGTGCGAAAAAAATTTAGACTATTTAACATGTCCTGACCAGGCGCAGGCCGCGGAATTTAGAAACAGATATATCGCTCGAAATAGAGACCGCCTGAGAGTTCCATGATGCGGCGTTGTTTTGTCTGCTTTCCTGGGTCCTGTATCGTCTGTGCAGCAGCGAGGCCGAACACTGTGTCCAGAGTATGGAGTCCTGAAAGAAAAGAAGAACCCGACAGCCCCTAGTACGTTTGACGCCGTATTGTTGGCATGCCGTTTTATCTGCCCGTTCCCCTATGCCCATGGAATTGTAAGGGCGTAATTGTGTACTCGAGGTACTAGCTCCACTATGTAGCGATGGCTGGGGTTGGGGCCGTATTGCTACGCGTGCTCTGAACGCGCCAGTCGGTCTTGCTGCGGGTAACTCCGGGCGCGTTTTGCTTTGTCCTGCTTTGTAGCGGCCGGACTCGAGAGCTGCCTTAACAGGCTGCTTTGTACCTCTGCTGCGAGGGCCGCCGTGTGTTCCTCCGTACGGATGGAGCGTTCGGTGTTTCCGCTGACCGTGATTACACCTCGAGGGCCTGGCATCTTGATCTTGAGATATGCGTAGTGCGGCACCGCATTGAATTTAGCGAATGCGGTTCATCCAAGCAGAGCATGATAGCCACTGTGGAACGGAACTATGTCGAAGATTAACTCTTCGCTTCGGAAGTTGTCCAGAGATCCGAAGACCACATCAAGTGTTATGGAGCCTATGCAATTGGCCTCTACACCTGGGATGACGCCTTTAAAGGTCGTCCTTGTGGGCTTGATCCTTGATGGATCTATGCCCATTTTCCGCACTGTATCCTGGTAGAGCAAGTTCAGGCTACTGCCGCCGTCCATGAGGACTCTTGTAAGGTGAAATCTGTCAACGATTGGGTCAAGAACCAATGCGGCGAAACCGCCGTGACGGATGCTAGTGGGGTGGTCCCTTCGATCGAAGGTGATCGGGCAAGAGGACCATGGGTTGAACTTTGGGGCGACTGGCTCCATCGCGTATACGTCCCGTAGCGCACGCTTCCTCTCCCGCTTGGGAATATGAGTCGCGTATATCATGTTCATCATCCGCACTTGTGGGGGAAACACCTTCTGTCCGTTGTTGTTCGGCGGCCTGGGCTCCTCTTCGTCATCGCTGTCTAGCCCCTTGTTTTTGTGTTCGGCTCTTATCTTGCGTGCCTGCTTGAACACCCAACAATCCCTGTTGGTGTGATTGGCTGGCCTTTCGGGTGTGCCGTGAATCTGGCACGAGCGGTCGAGTATTCGGTCCAAACTGGACGGGCCCAGGTATTCTTTTTGAATGCCTTTTTCCGCTGACCGGATTTATGGCCTCTGAATCCGGCGTTTACTGCCGTATCTTCATTGCTGTCGCTGCTGACGCGGCGTTTCTGTTTATTCCGTCGCGACCTGCCATTTTTGTCCTTGGTATCTGAATTACCTTGCTTCTTCGATAAGTTGTTGCTGCGAGCTAGCCAGCTATCTTCGCCCGCGCAAAAGCGGGTCATGAGTGTCGTGAGGGCTGCCATAGATTTCGGCTTTTCCTGTCCCAGGTGCCGGGCAAGCCACTCGTCACGGATGTTATGCTTGAAGGCTGCTAAGGCCTCTGCATCCGGACAATCGACTATCTGATTTTTCTTTGTTAGGAACCGTGTCCAGAATTGCCTGGCCGATTCTTCTGGCTGCTGGATTATGTGGCTTAGGTCGTCGGCGTCCGGTGGCCGTACGTAGGTCCCCTGGAAGTTGTCGAGGAATGCGGCCTCTAGGTCCTCCCAAGAGCCAATCGAATCTGCGGGGAGGGTGTTAAGCTAGTGCCGGGCTGGTCCCTTAAGCTTAAGGGGTAAATATTTGATGGCGTGCAAGTTATCGCCACGTGCCATGTGGATGTGGAGGAGATAGTCCTCAATCCGTACTGCCGGATCTGTCGTACCATCGTACGACTCGATGTTGACGGGTTTAAAATCCTCTGGGATTCTATGATCCATTACTTCGTCTATGAAGCATAGTGGGTGTGCGGCGCCCCTATACTGGGCTATGTCTCGACGCAGTTCGGAGGAGTTGTGCCTGTTGTGTTCGGCCCGGCCGGATTTATTGTGTCCAGAGTGAAAACTATCACGTGCCGTCGGGCGTCCACGCGATCCATAGATCGATCTTGTTTGCCTTGCTTTGTCCTCCAGGACGTCTCGCAGGTCTGGTTCGAGTTCCTGTGCCTTGGTAAAGCGGCTGCGGGGCATGGCTTGTTTGGATGTTCGACAGGCTTCTCTGTCGCGGCCGCGAGGTGGCCGATCTGCCATGTCTTGGGCTTCCTCCTCTGATTGGGGTAGCGGCCTGCGCTTAGGATAGATTTTGGAGGGGCGTCCGAGCTCGTGCTCTTCGGCCGCAAGGACTTCAGTCCATCTGTCAGCTAGCAAATCTTGATCAGCTCTAAGCTGTTGCTGCTTTTTCTTTAGGCTGTTCGCCGTGGCTAAAAGCCTGCGTTGAAAGCGCTCTTGTTCGGCGGGTCTGATGGTACGATGAATTCATCGTCGCCGAGGCTTGCCTCGTCTTTGGAGGGAGGCATGTAGTTATCGTCCTCGACCTCCCGCTCTGCCGCTCTCTCATGAGGGCGGTCTTCTCCATCTTCCTGTGCCGAATCCTGCTGGTTTTGGTGTTCTTCGGCGCTGTCCGGGGTAGTATTATCTCCCATGCCGGAATCACCGTTTCTGCTGTGGCGGGATTTGGAGCGGCGCCGCTGACGTCGGCCTTTTGGAGGCTTTTTAGAAGTGCCATCCACCGATGTTCCATCGCCATCTCCATCTTTTGGAGCATCCACCATGTATATGTCGTATGACGAGGTGGCGGTCCAGCGCCCTACAGGTGCTGATTCTTGCTCGTCTCCTCCTTCGTCGTCCATACCGTCGAAGTCTTCGGAGCCGAAGTCGAGCATGTCGGATATATCATCGACAGTGGCTATTAAGTGGGCGGTGGGTGGGCTTTGAATTTCATCGGCGTCCATACCGTCGAATTCTTGCTCGCAGGCCATAGTTCGGCCCGGGCTCTCCTGACAAAGAGAGAGACTTGAGAGAATTCAGAATATCACCAAAAGGTGAATACTGAAAGATGTCCGCGGCGGTGAACTCCATTACAGGCGCCCAATCTGATTCGATCGGCGGGGGCACGGACGACCCGAAGTTCGGAGAAGAGTCCGGCTCCTTGGAGTCACAGGCCATGCGGAGCGCGGGGTTCGCGTTCGGCTCAATGGCCTTTAAGATCGCAGCCCCCGAGGTGATGTCCAACCGTTCATCTTGAAATAACACAACGGGCTCCGAATCGAGGATCGGGGCCGGAGCGTATGCGGCCTCCAGGACACTGTTCGGAGGCAGAGCTATATCATGCCCCTCGAGATAGTGCGGCGCGCTTGGCTGTGGCTCGAATCCGTCGAAGATCAAGTCTCCGCGGATATCTGCCGTGTAGTTTAGGCTTCCAAACCTGACTTGATGGCCAGGGGCGTAGCTCTCGATCGGCTCCAGATGACCAAGCGAGTTGGCCCACAGAGCGAAGCCGCCGAAGACGAAGATCTGTCCGGGGAGAAAAGTCTCACCCTGGACCTCATCGTTGTTGATGATCAAAGGAGCCATCGGGCCTAAAGGCGACGACACAGAGGAACTCTCAATGAAAGCACCAATGTCGGTGTCAAAACCGGCGGATCTCGGGTAGGGGGTCCCGATCTGTGCGTCAAGGTCGGATGGTAACAGGAGACAAGGGACACTTTATTTTACCCAGGTTCGGGCCCTCTCGATGGAGGTAAAACCCTACTCCTGCTAGATTAATATTGATGATATGGGTAGTACAAGAGTAGGTCTACCGCGAGATCAAGGAGGCTAAACCCTAGAATCTAGCCTATGGGTATGATGATGGTTATGATGTGTTCGTCCTACGGACTACAACCCTCCGGTTTATATAGGCACCGGATAGGGTTAGGGTTACACAGAGTCGGTTACATTGGTAGGAGATCTTGAATATCCGCACGCCTAACTTGCCTTCCACGCCAAGGAAAGAACCTTCCGGACACGGGACGAAGTCTTCAATCTTGTATCTTCATAGTCCTGGAGTCCGGTGAAGATATAGTTCGGCTATCCGAACACCCCCTAATCCAGGACTCCCTCACTCTGCCTGAAGCTGATGCGCCCATGCGTCCAAAGCCGCCCGCTCTGTGGCCAATCTAGTATCTTCAGCTGATAAGGTTTCCTTGGCCTGAGCGATCTCTTCACGAACCCGTGCCACCTCTGCGTTATGCTCATCTTGATTCGCGGGGATGACTGTAACAGTTAACAAGGCTGTAAGCCTATCCATAATATCCATCAACACCTGAGCCGGTGAGCGCACAGGGCCTCCTGCCCCGACTGCTCCTAACCCGGACGTTATTGCTGCTGAGGCTGTAGAATTTTGGCCGGGTTGAGTACCAGCCATGAAGACTCCTACCCAATTTGGTGACTCAGAGGGGTCCGAAATAGTGTTGCCATCGGAATAGCCCCCAAGTATACCATCTTGGACTTGATACAGTGAATCCGTTGAACCAGCGGACGAATCGCCATCCGAGAGGACGGCCGGCTCACCAGCTTCTTCAGATCCTTCAGAAAGTTCACCTCCGTGGATGCAACCCACAAAGGCACGCTTCACGACGGGTTGAGCTCGGGCAGGTCTCGCACGCTGAGCTGTCTCGACGAGGTCAGTGCAGTTGTCCGGCTCAGTGCCCGGCTCACCAATCCGGCCGATGAAGACGTGAATTCCGCCGAAGGGGACCTGGTACCCGTACTCAATTGAGCCGGCGTTGGGGACCCAGCCTTCGTCTTCGATGTAGATCTTGCCGCGACGACTCTTGGTCATCCGGCCCACTGCATATCCCTTGAGCCCTTCGAAGCTGCCCTTCAAGAACTCAAATCCACCATGCGCTGGCCCCACGGTGGGTGCCAACTGTCATGGAATTGTCACGGCAGATGTCCTCTTGGAAGGACTTAGTCGTGGAGCCATCGCAACTAGGAATCTTAAAGGGGTTAATCGGGACAAAGGACACGGGAGGTTTATACTAGTTCAGCCCCTTGCGGTGAAGGAAAGGCCTACGTCTAGTTGGTTTGGAATTGCTTGAGGTTTCGATGACCAGGGAGCGAGATACGCTACGCCCGATTCTCGATGTGTTGTTTCTTGCCCTAAACCTCTGGCGAGTCGTCCCCTTATATACACGGGTTGACGCCCTGCGGCCTACAGAGTCCCGGCCGGCTCATAAACAGTGTCCGGCTCGATGACTAGTTACCTCTACCTTATGTTGCAAGTCATGCCATTATTGCGGTTTGTCACTATGGGCCTTAAGTCGCCCGTGGGTTTTAAACCCTATGAACCGCCATTCTCATGCTGGGTCTTGGGCTTCCTTAACGATGAGTACTCTTTGCGTAACCCGGCCCCTCCTGGCCGGCTTACTCAAATAGTTAGATCCCCAACAATATAGATCAAAGCTTTGACAAATGATAATAAGATTGAAAAACATCGTCATTTTGAGAAGTGTGTGATAAGCCAGAGCTCCCCCTAAATTTGTGCTTTATTTAAAATTTGCTTTTGAATGCAAATGCACAATCGATTAGGATCATGGGTTACTCTTCCATGCCACATACATCTTGGTGGAGCGCTCAAAATGATAGAAGTTAAAAGCATGCACTCATCACCAAGCAAGTGAATGATCATATAAGAATATAAGAGATAATATTATCCAACAAGCATTAAGGGTAGCATATGATCAAACACATAATCAAACAAGTATCTCACAAGCACATAAAGTATCTCACACAAGCACACAATCAAGAAGTTCAACCAAAATAGCAAGAGAGATAAAAGGCAACACTCTCTCTCGAAGCCTATGATCTATACATTTTTCTCCCCCTTTGGCAACAAGTTACCAAAAAGTTCAAAAATGCATAGTGCTATACGACTCTCAGGCTTTGTCTTCGGGAGGTGGTGTAGAGAGAACTCAAGGACGAAGGCATCTGTTGATGTAGCTAGAGCTGGTGGAGTGGCTGCTAGAGGTGGCACTGGAGCTGTAGCTGCTGGTCCTGATACTGTAGCTTGAATATCTGTGACCAGCACTGCAGCAGATCTCTGTCCCCTGGGCACTCTAGCAAAAGCACCTGTAGTAGACTTGCCCTTCTTCTCCTTTGCTTCCTCCTATAGCTGCTCAACTACAGTTTGGATCTCAGTTACCTTGACATCAAGATCACAGAATTTCTGCTCAATGATCCTCTCCAAACTCTCCTGGTTTTGAGTCAGGGTGGCCAAGCCCTTCTCAATCCTCAAGGTGGATTGAATCAGATATCCAAGATGATCTTGCTTGGATTTCAAGAACACTTGAGATGCCTCTTCAATAGTTGGCATTCTTGCAGCTTTCTCTGCCCTTGCCTTCTCTCTCTTCTCATGTGCTTGAGCTGATAATGGTTCATTCTCATTCATGACAATAGTGTTGTCTTCAAATTCAGGGTAGATGGGTAGGTGCTCCATATCCAATAGCTATTTGCGTGTGCCCATCTTGGAGTTGATGAGCTCCTGAATTTGTGGGGCATACCCACAAGTTCTCTTTTGATCACCTGCTGTCCTTTCGATTGTCTCCACAATCAGACTCATGACTTTGAACTTCTGAGGCACATCAAACAAATGTAGCAAATTGATAGCATGTACTCTGATCATCTTGTGATCACCTGACTTGGGTAGCAATGTGTGCCTTAGGATCCAGTTGATGGTAGGCAGACCAGACAATAAGAAGTGGACAGATCCAAACCTATGAGTCTCCAAAGCATCATCTGGGATCTCTCTGTACATGTGTGCCATAGTGTTATGGTCTTTCTTGTTCTCAACATAAACATCCAAGTCATGCTCATTTTCTTCCGGCGCATTGATCAACTGAGCCCATTCTTCAACAGAAGATTGGTACATTGTACCTTCACACATCCAAATGATCTTCCCATCTGGGTAGAAGTGAGCAGTGGAGTAAAACTGCATGATCAGCTCATCATTCCACTTGGTGAGCTTCTGGGCAACAAATGTATCAACTCCACATGCTTTGAAGCTGTCATATACACCTGGATAGTGATCTTCATTCTCCTTGATGTACTCCCCGTCAACCCATCTCATGTCACACACTATGGGCTTCTTGTCCAGCAAAATTGTCTCATAAAAGTCTTGTTGTTCCTTAGTGTGAAACCTGTAATCCACAACAGTTCTCCTCCTGACAGCATATGGATCTGACTGTCTCCATAATCTCAGTCTTGAATCCTTCCTGATTTTCATGTTTTCTGCAACAGGATGTGCATCATTGTGGTCAGGGATCTTGGGCTTCAGCTTTATCAAAACAAGTGAGTCATCTTCCTCTTCTTCAGCAGCTTCAGGCACTGGGGCCTTGTTCTTCTCCTCAGCAAGAATACTTCTGGTGTTCCTCTTAGGTTTAGGCTTCTAAGCTGGAGCAGCAGCCTTGGGAGCAGCTTTGGGCTTAGATGGAGCAGCCCTGATCTGATTGCATCTCCCATGAGCTTCTGAGCTTCGGGTGCTAGTGCAGCATCCCGTTCTTCTTCTTCTTCTTCTTCAGAATCTCTCATCATTGATGGCTTGCCAAGAACTTTGGCAGTAGTGGTTCTTGCCCTCTTTTTCTTTTTACCATCACCTGCTGCTTCACCATCATCTGATTCAATGGTGAACTTCATGGTTTCACCTGTGGCAACTTTCTTTGGCTTCGAAGCTTCAGCAGTTGAGGCTCTAGCTTTTGACATTGGAACTCTTCTTGCTGGAGCCCTTGTTTTCATTCCAGGCTTTGTTGCAGCAGTAGTGCTATATTCCTTCTTCGGCACCTTCTTTCTTGAAGTGGCCTCATCCTCAACAGCCACATAATCCTCATCTTCAGAATATGAGGTTTTCTTCTTCCTTTTCCTGGTAGCTGCCTTTGGCAAGTTACTGGGTGTGCTCCTGCTGCCCTCATCATAGCTGCTGGAGGGACTAGTGCCCTCACTCAACTGAACATGTTCCTCTGACTTGTTCTAACTGTCACTTTGATCAGACATTTTCAGGCAAACTGTCAGCACACCCTATTAATAGGTTGTAGATGTGGTAGAGTAGATGAGCATCACAAAGTACAGAGCTTTTGCAAAATAATTGAGTCAAAAAGATGAGGTAGAGTAGATGAGCATCACAAAATACCGCACACCCTATTAACAGAAGTGATCTCGGAGCTACCGAATTGACAAACTCGGTGATACCAAAGCAACACTTGGAACCTAAACTAGTGAACTTGGTAGGACCGAGTCACCGATCGGTGGCACTGCGATTGCTAGGGTTTCACAGAATCTTGAACTCGGTCACACCGATTTGCATGTTTCGGTCAGAGCAAAAAGTGCATGTGCAATGGCCAAGGCCGAATCGGTGAGACCGATTTCTATAGTTTGGTCGGTCCGAGATGAGTTCTGCGGAGAGCTAACCCTAAAATTTTCGAATCAATCATGATCTAATGAAGTTTTAGCTGAACGGATCAATCTCAATCGTGGCAAGAAACATGGCATTGTCCTTGTGCTAGGAATCAGAGTGAAAAAGACAGCACAAGGGGTCGAACACTTACCCTAGAGTGGCGGGTGTTCGCTATGGCGGCAACAGCGGAGCAGATTACCGTTGACGGAGGCGGAGTCCACCGGTGAGAGGTCGCTGGCGGCAAGAAGGCGATCCGGAGACCCGAAGAGGCATAGCAGGTTACGTGCGGGTGAAGGGTTTCGGAAAATTTTCCAAAATTTGACCCGTCAGTATATTTAACTGACCCTGTTGGTGTGACCGAGTGGAACAAAGCGGTGGCACCGAGATGCAAAACTGCAGGCAGTTACTGCAACTCGGTGTGACCGAAAGGTTCTAATTGGTTGCACCGAGATTGAAAAACCTAGATCAACTAAGTGATCTCGGTAGGACAGAAAAGGATGAATCGGTCAGACCGAAATGCACAAAGAGGTTTTGGAAGTTTAAGTCTATGACGAATCGGGGACTCCGAGTGCTCCTCACACAGAGTGGTTCGAATCTGACTTGACCAAACTTTGTGATGTAGCATGAATAGAGTTTGAGACGAGGAAAACATAGATAGATAGAGGGAGAACTTAGGCATTCTTGTCCATCAATTTGGCAAAAGAGAAAAAACCAAACAATCAAAGAAACAAATGGATGTCCTCGAATGAGAAAAATATGCATCCAACATGCTCACACAATTAAAATGGCAATGAAGTATGTGACAAAGCATGCACAAACACTCTAGCATCTATCAAGCAATTGGCGATGACTAGGTCATCTATATATGAGTATATTGACTTAGCAGTCAAATGAGAACATTTTATCATAGGTCATACTCGTCGTTTAAGCACAAGTGGGGTTACCACCTTTACATAAAGCATTGTTGTGCTCACACCATTAGAGTTGCTTTAGCTCAATTCTTAAAGTAAAGCTCCCCCCAGATGTGATATCCCCCCTAAGAGGGATGAACTAACCTTGGGTTTTGTCGATGATGACTTCATGTAGGTGTTGAAGATGTGGATCCTCAATGTTGATGTAGATCATTCGGAGCAATCCATTGGAGTGAGTTGCACTTTCAATACCTACACGGGTTAGTCCCACAAGGAACAAGAAAGGATATCCATAGACATAGAGTGATGTATACACAAGATGTTGTCCATGAAAGCATTAGGTTACCTTGTCCCTTGTCTTACCAACAAGAGGGTTTGTGATTCCTTAAACTAGTGCAAGATATGGAAGTTGTTTGCACCTGTCCTCGTCTTGAAGCTTGTCCTTAACTTTTTGCTTGTGGTCTTGTGGTGAAAGATCATCTTGAGCTTGTGTTCCTTGGAAAGAAGTAGGATCATACTTCTCTTGTTCAGGAACAAACTTCATCTTGGGGTATTGATCTTCTTCCCACTCAACTCCACTTGCATTGAACTTTCGTTCAAAATCAACACCTTGATTCTTCGGGTGCCTTCCTTGCTTGCGTACAATTTTCTCAAATTGCTTACTACCGGCAAGGCTCTTGTAAACACCTTTCTCTATAATTCCCTTCAATAAGCTATTTTCTTGCTCAAGTGTAACTTGTATAAGAGAGGCATTAGTGGAATCAAGAAAACTGCTAGAAGCAACAACATTGGATTTAGCATGATTGTAGTTACTACTAGATGAAAAATCTTTCTTGTTCTTGTTGTTAGATTTAACTTGTGGCATGTAAGTAGACAAGAGTAAATGCTTGGCAATGTAAGAAGAACTTATCTTGCGAAGATCATCATTGATTGCCTTTAAAAACTCATGCTCTTGCTCAAGGTTGAGCTTTTCAAAGCGTAGCTTCTCACAAGTCTTTAAAAGTTCTCGATGATCTTCCAAGGTAGTTTCATGAGCTTACTTAAGAGTGTTTAGCTCTTTAGTTAGACGCTCAATCTCCTTCTTATCATCATCATTCGTTTTATCTTGATTAGCATGATTAATGGCAGATTCATCATAGTTTTCATAACTAGAGTTTTCAACAAGTAAATCATCATCTCCTAGAAAATCATCTTCATCACTATTGAAATCAACATACTCGGGGTGTGTCACCTTTGGACCTTTAGCCATGCAACATCTCCCAATTCCTTCATTTGGTGAGTCAAATATGTCATAGGAGTTGGTTGTCACAAGTGCTAGTCCGGCAACACCTTCATCTTGAGTATATTCGGAGTCGGAGTGATAACTTCTTTGGGAGTGATTGTCGGAGTCGGAGCCGGATACCCATTCACCAACATGAGCTTGATGTCTTCTTTTTGTGTAGCTCCTCGATGACTTATCCTTCCTTTCCGAATCCTTGCTTCTCCGAGAGGGTCTTCGTTCATAACGATCATCTCTATCCTTCTTTCTCTTGGTGATGATTCTTCTCTTCTACTCCTTCTTTTGGGAGAATCTTCTATTCTTCATTAGGGAGCCGTACACTCATTGGAATAGTGTCCGGGTCTTCCATAATTGTAGCAATTACGCTCACAACTAGAACATCTTTTGTCATTGTAGGACGTTGACTTGGAACTTCTTTCCTTGCTTCTACTCTTGCAGAACTTGTTGAAGTTCTTCACCATTAGGCTCAATTCTTCATTGAAGGTTTGTTTCTCACTTGATGATGTGGGAGCTTCACATGAGGCTTTGTAAGCACCGCTTGACTTGTTGTGGAGCTCTTCCTTATCCTTGTGTGATATCTCATGAGCAACAGTTCTTCCAATGACTTCCGTTGGCTTGAGATCTTTGTAATTGGGCATCATTTGGATCAATGTGCACACGGTATCATATTTTCCATCCAAGGCTCTTAGGATCTTCTTGATGATGAATTTATCGGTCATCTCTTCACTTCCTAAGCCGGCAATCTCATTTGTGATGAGAGCAAGGCTAGAGTACATTTCAGCGACGCCTTCACCATCCTTCATTTTGAACTTGTCAAGTTGACTTTTAAGCACACCCAATTTGGATCCCTTGACGGAGTCGGTACCTTCGTGCATATCAATCAAAGTATCCCAAATTTCCTTTGCGTTCTCAAGACGGTTGATTTTGTTGAATTCTTCGGGGCACAATCTGTTGAAGAGAATATCACAAGCTTGAGCATTGTATTGCAGCATCTTCAACTCTTCTGCGGTAGCTTCACGGTTTGGTTCTCTCCCATCAAAGAATTCACCTTGCAAGCCCATACACACAATCGCCCAAACGGCTGGGTTATGTCCAAGAATATGCATTTTCATCTTATGCTTCCAATTAGCAAAATTTGTACCATCAAAGTAAGGACCTCTACGGTGGTAATTTCCCTCGGTAGACGCCATACTCTCCTAGGTTGTGAAACCAAGGCTATGACCACCAAAAGCTATGGAAATCAAAGCAAAAGGAGACCAAAGCTCTAATACCACTTGTAGGATCGAAAGTATGTCTAGAGGGGGGTGATTAGACTACTTGACCAAATAAAAATCTAGCCTTTTCCCAAATTTAGTTCTTGGTAGATTTTAGCAACTTAGCACAAGTCAAGCAATCAATTTACACATGCAATTCTAAGAGTGTAGCAGCAGAAAGTAAAATTGCATATGAAGGTAAAGCGAGGAGTTTGAGGGAGCAAACGCAATGTTGACATGGAGATTTTTTATCCGTGGTTCCGATAGGTGGTGCTATCGTACATCCACGTTGATGGAGACTTCAACCCACGAAGGTTAACGGTTGCGCGAGTCCACGAAGGGTCCACGAATAAGCAACCTTGTCTATCCAACCATGGTCGTCGCCCACGAAGGACTTACCTCACTTGGGTAGATCTTCACGAGGTAGGCGATCTCCTTGCCCTTACAAACTCCTTGGTTCAACTCCACAATCTTGATGGAGGCTCCCAAGTGACACCTAGATAATCTAGGAGACACCACTCTCCAAGAGGTAACAAATGGTGTGTTGATGATGAACTTCTTGCTCTTGTGCTTCAAATGATAGTCTCCCCAACATTCAACTCTCTCTCATAGGATTGGATTTGGTGGAAAGATGATTTGAGTGGAAAGCAACTTGGGGAAGGCTAGAGATCAAGATTTATGTGGTTGGAATGGAATATCTTGACCTCAACACAAGTGTAGGTGGTTCTCTCTCAGAAAATGTATGTTGGAAGTGTAGGCATGTTCTGATGGCTCTCTCCACGAATGAAGAGTGGGTGGAGGGGTATATATAGCATGCACACAAAATCTAACCGTTACACATAATTTACCAAACTCGATGGGACCGAATCATGAAACTCGGTCACACCGATTTAGTTCATAATGTGACCGTTAGGCATTTCGGTGGGACCGACACGTCAACTCGGTGAGACCGATTTCGGTAGGGTTAGGGCATAACGTAATCTCGGTGAGAGTGATTACACAAACTTGGTGAGACTGATTTTTCTAATAGACAAACAGATAGTTGGTCAGTCAAACTCGGTGGGACCGATTCGCTCATCTCGGTTGGACCAAAACATTACGAAAGGGAAACAGAGAGTTTGCGTTGCAATCTCGGTGGGACTGATCACTCATCTCGGTTTGATCGAAACGTTACGAAGGGAACCAAAGAGATTACAATCCCATCTTGGTGAGACGGAGATCCCTATCGGTGAGACCGAAAACATAAGGGTTTCTAGCAGTAGCTATGTCGACTGAACTCGGTGGCGCCGGATAGAAAGTTTCCGTGGGACCGAGTTTGACTTTTGGTTTGGGACATATGTGGATGTGAGAAAGTAGTTGAGGGTTTCTGGAGCATCACTAAGCACTTTGAGCAAGAAACTAATTAAGCAACACCCCACCCCCTGTTGATAGTATTGGCTTTTCCTATAGACTCAATGTGATCTTGGATCACTTAAAATGAAAAAATGTAGAGTCCTGAGCTTTGAGCTTGAGCCAATCCATTGTCCTTAGCATTTTGAGGAGTCCACTTTTCTCATCCATGCCATGCCAATCATTGAGCTTTCCTGAAATGTTTATCATGAAATAGCATTAGCTCAATGAGCTATATGTTGTTAGGAATTACCAAAACCACCAAAGGATAGTTGCACTTTCACGAGGCAAGTTCGACCAGGGAGTCCTTCTTCGAGCTACCCTAGACCCTGTAGTGGTCACGGATTTCGACAATTTTCTTGCAGGCCAAGCCCTTAACACTGAGCGCTTTTACATCGTCGGTGGTTTCCACGGTGGCGAACTTGTACTCGGTGCTGTTGACAAACGTGTTGAAACGGTCGCAAGGCTCTATGGACATGCAGTAGTGGTAGATGATGGCGCATGCACAACTAGGTGACGGCAACCTTCTGATCTATGCCGGGACAACCAACGGTGTACTGGAGGCTGATGCCGACCACCTTGTACTTGTCTCGAGCAAGCAACTGCTCAACGTTGTTGATGTAGTCGTCCACCACGACCGAGTCGATGGTGTACTCCATCGAGAGATCCGTCTCCCTCGCGTGGGTCTCCACTCTATGCTCGCCGAACTCCATTGGAGCGCTGCTAGACATCCCCTCTCTATGTGTTGTCGTGGGTGTGCTTGTTGTGTTGTGGGGCACGATCGAAAGGTTGAAGAGACTCAGGTTATAATGGCCGCGGGAATTAAAGGGGAAGCCGTACGGCCAGGAATATCGGCAGGCCCTGATGGTAGTTCTAATTTGCAGTGCGTAACTCCATTGTGCCGCACGTAACTGCATCGCATGGCAACACGCGCGGCGCAACCGCATGCATATGGGGCCCCCGGCGTGATCGTGCGCACGCCCAACCGCTGGCAGAGCGCGTGCGGAGGGACGCGAGCAGAGCGCTCCGCGGTCGCCTCAACGGCGATCAACCATATATATATATATATATATATATATATATATATATATATATATATATATATATATATATATATATATATATATATATATATATATATATATATATATATATATATATATATATATATATATATATATATATATATATATAGCAGTTGAACCCGCAAGGAAAAAGCTGAGCAGAGCACGCCGCGGCGCCTAACGGCGAGCAGAGGCCGACAAAGTGATACGTGGCAAATAAGACGTACTGTGTGAGCGATGTCAGAGACATCAAGCATGAATCAGATTAGAGTTGCGTGTGCGATACGTGGCATACAGTTGATCCATCTGAGCTGTTTGTGATGGAATAACCCGTTTGTATTGCGGGCAAACGCTTGCTGGTATATAACCTTAAATTTAACCAAAAGAGTGTTAATGCATGTTACAAAAATTGTATAGCTAGAAACTATGTTCAAATACAACTGCAACGATATAATCTTTGGCGACATGCATTCGCATTTTGTTAGTTAAATCCTACTTATGAACCAGGACGGGGGTATAGTATGTAATTCAATCGCAAACATTTTTTTTGTATTAACCGTATGTGTATGTGTCCTCTCGCACGTCTTGTCACCCTGTTGCCTGATACGTCTCCGTCGTATCTACTTTTCCAAACACTTTTGCCCTTGTTTTGGACTCTAACTTGCATGATTTGAATGGAACTAACCCGGACTGACGTTGTTTTCAGCAGACTTTCCATGGTGTTATTTATGTGTAGAAACAAACATTCTCGGAATGACCTGAAACTCCACGGAACTTATTTTTGGAAAATATAAAAAATACTGGAAGAAGAATCCACGTCAAGGGGGCCTCCACCTGTCCACGAGGGTGGAGGGCTCGCCTGCCCCCCTGGGCGCGCCCCCTACCTCGTGGGGCCCCTGACGCTCCACCGACCTCAACTCCAACTCCATATATTCGTGTTCGGGGAGAGAAAAATCAGAGAGAAGGATTCATCGCGTTTTACGATACGGAGCCGCCGCCAAGCCCTAAAACCTCTCGAGAGGGCTGATCTAGAGTCCGTTCGGGGCTCCGGAGAGGGGAATCCGTCGCTATCGTCATCATCAACCATCATTCATCAGCAATTTCATGATGCCCACCGCCGTGCATGAGTAATTCCATCGTGGGCTTGCTGGACGGTGATGGGTTGGATGAGATTTATCATGTAACTGAGTTAGTTTTGTTAGGGTTTGATCCCTAGTATCCACTATGTTTTGATATTGATGTTGCTCTGACTTTGCTATGTTTAATGCTTGTCACTGGGGCCCGAGTGCCATGATTTCAGATCTGAACCTATTATGTTTTCATGAATATATGTGAGTTCTTGATCCTATCTTGCACGTCTATAGTCACCTACTATGTGTTATGATCCGGCAACCCCGGAGTGACAATAATCGGGACCACTCCCGATGATGACCGTAGTTTGAGGAGTTCATGTATTCACTATGTGTTAATGCATTGGTCTGGTACTCTACTAAAAGGAGGCCTTAATATCCCTTAGTTTCCATTAGGACCCCGCTACCATGGGAGGGTAGGACAAAAGATGTCATGCAAGTTCTTTTCCATAGGCACGTATGACTATATTCGAAATACATGCCTACATTACATTGATGAATTGGAGCTAGTTCTGTGTCACCCTATGTTATGATTGTTACATGATGAACCGCATCCGGCATAATTCTCCATCACTGATCCAACGCCTACGAGCTTTTCATATATTGTTCTTCGCTTATTTACTTTTCCCTTGCTACTGTTACAATCACTACAAAACAATAAAATATTACTTTTGCCATCGTTACCGTTACTTCCATATTACTTTGCTACTAAATACTTTGCTGCAGATACTATGTTATCCAGGTGTGGTTGAATTGACAACTTAGCTGCTAATACTTGAGAATATTCTTTGGCTCCCCTTGTGTCGAATCAATAAATTTGGGTTGAATTCTCTACCCTCGAAAACTGTTGCGATCCCCTATACTTGTGGGTTATCAAGACTATTTTCTGGCGCCGTTGCCGGGGAGCATATCTCTATTCTTTGAGTCACTTGGGATTTATATCTGCCGGTCACTATGAAGAACTTGAAAGACGCGAAAACAACAATTTATCCCTCAACTACGAGGGGAGGTAAGGCACTGCCATGTAGCTCTGCACTTGATTCCCCTTCTGTTTTGAGTAAGCTTGTGACACCTAAACCTGCTTCTGCTATTCATTCTGATATGTCGCATGTTATTAATGATGCCACTTCTGCTATGCATGATACTTATGATGAAACTACTTCTATACTTGATACTACTGTGCCACTTGGTGAATTTCTTGATGAACAACTTGCTAGGGCTAGAGAGAATGATATTATTGAAACTGATAATATTGAAGATAGTGATGATGAAGACTCTCCCCCTAATAAATATGAAATTACTGTTGTTCCTGAGGTTTATGATATGGATGAAGAAGCTGCTAGAGCTATTTTAGCTTGCAATGATAGATATGATCTTAAGAAGTTATTAGCTAAATGGAAGCAGCAATCTCTTAAAGCTAGAATGAAACCTGACCCTGATTTTGCTACTTCACCTATCTGTGTTACTGATAAGGATTATGAATTCTCTGTTGATCCTGATATAATTACTTTAGTTGAATCTGATCCTTTCTATGGCTATGAATCTGAAACTCTTGTGGCACATCTTACTAAATTAAATGATATAGCCACCCTGTTCACTAATAATGAGAGAACTCGCTACTTTTAAATCCTTAAAATATTTTTGTTCTCATTAAAGGGTGATGCTAAGATATGGTTTAATTCTCTTGATCCTGGTTGTGTGCGTAGTCCCCAGGATATGATTTATTACTTCTCTGCTAAATATTTTCCTGCTCATAAGAAACAAGCTGCTTTAAGGGATATATATATAATTTTGTGCAAATTGAAGAAGAGAGTCTCCCACAAGCTTGGGGGAGGCTTCTCCGATTACTTAATGCTTTGCCTGATCATCCTCTCAAGAAAAATGAAATACTTGGTATCTTTTGTAATGGACTAACCGATGCTTCCAGATATTACCTGGATAGTTGTGCTGGTTCTATTTTCAGGGAAAGAACACCGGATGAAGCTGAAATTCTATTGAATAATATGTTGACAAATGAAAATAATTGGACACTTCCTGAGCCAACTCCTAAGCCTATTCCTAAATTAACTCCGAAGAAGAGAGGTGTTCTATTTCTCAGTCCTGAAGATATGCAAGAGGCAAAGAAATCTATGAAAGAAACAGGAATAAAAGTTGAAGAGGTTAAGAATTTACCTCCTATTGAAGAAATACATGGTCTTAATTTACCGTATGTTGAAGAAATATATGATCTTAATCCGTTACCTATTGAAGAAACTCATGGTCTTGATAACCCGACACAGGTAGTAAAGGTAAATTCTCTCTATAAATTTGAAGAACGTGATATTCCTCACAATAAGTCTGCTAGACAGTGCTTAGATGAGTTTGACAATTTTATTGTTAAACAAGAAAACTTCAATGCTTATTTTGGTAGAGAATTAAAATGTAATTCCAATATGCTTGAACACTTGAGTAATTACATGGCTAATGTTGAAGGTGAACTTAAACTCATTAGTAAACATGCTTCTATGGTTACCACTCAAGTAGAACAAGTACTTAAGGCTCAGAATGATTTGCTCAATGAAATTAATTGTAAGAAAAATGACTATGCTGTTAGAGTGGCTACTAGAACTGGTAAAATGACTCAGGAACCTTTGTATCCTGAAGGCCACCCTAAGAGAATCGAACAAGATTCTCAGAGAAATAATATTGATGCACCTAGTCCTTCTAAAAGGAAGAAAAAGAAAAATGATAGGACTTTGCATGCTTCTAGTGAACCTATTGCTGAACCACCTGAGAATCCAAATGATATTTCTATTTCTGATGCCGAAACACAATCTAGTAATGAACATGAACCTAGTGATAATGTTAATGATGATGCTCATTCTAGTAATGACAATGATGTAGAAATTGAACCTGTTGTTGGTATTGATAACCCACAATCAAAGAATCAATGTTATGATAAGAGAGACTTTGTTGCTAGGAAACACGGTAAAGAAAGAGAACCATGGGTTCAGAAATCCATGCCTTTTCCTCCCAAACCATCCAAGAAAAAGGATGATGAGGATTTTGAGCGCTTTGTTGAAATGATTAGACCTATCTTTTTGCGTATGCGATTAACTAATATGCTCAAAATGAATCCTTATGCTAAGTACATGAAAGAAATTGTTACTAACAAAAGGAAGATACCGGAAGCTGAAATTTCCACCATGCTTGCCAATTATACTTTTAAGGGTGTAATACCAAAGAAACTTGGAGATCCAGGAGTACCAACTATACCATGCTCCATTAAAAGAAATTATGTTAAAACTGCTTTATGTGATCATGGAGCTGGTGTTAGTGTTATGCCTCTCTCTTTATATCATAGACTTGATTTGAATAAGTTGACACCTACTGAAATATATTTGCAAATGGCTGATAAATCAACTGCTATACCTGTCGGTATTTGTGGGATGTGCCTGTTGTGGTTGAGAACGTTAGTATTTTAACGGACTTTGTTATTCTTGATATTCCCGAGACGATAGTATGTCTATTATTCTTGGAAGACCTTTTTTGAATACTGCAGGGGCTGTTATTGATTGCAACAAAGGCAATTTCACTTTTCATGTTAATGGTAATAAGCATATGGTACACTTCCCGAGGAAACAACCTCAAGTCCACAGTATCAATTCTATTGGAAAAATTCCATCGATTATTATTGGAGGTTTTGAATTTCCACTTCCTACTGTCAAGAAGAAATATGATATTCCTATTGTTGGGGATGTGCATCTCCCCGTTGAGGTAACATAGTGTTATTCGAAATTTCTCCGGTTCCATGTTATTCGGAATGAGTTTGTTCACAAGACTTGATCAACCTTGTTAGTCGATTCCTTTTAATGAGCATGAGATGGATGAAACTAGAAGGCACAACCTTCTGTACCCTCTCTCTACTTTCTGTTATTTAGTTGAAATAAAGTAAAACTAATATGTTCTGTCTGTTTTCTGAATTATCTGTGCAATATAAAAATACCCCGAAAATGAAATATGTTTTTTCTAGAATATTTGAGAATATCTGGCACTGAGAACACAGCAGGGGGAGCAAGCACCTGGCCACGAGGGTGGAGGGCGCGCCCACCCCCCTGGGCGCGCCCCCTGCCTCATGGGCCCGCGCTGGCTCCCCTCCACTTATGCCTGCACCCACACACTCCTTCTTCCTCCCAAAAAACTCACCATCCAGCTCAAGCACAAGTTCTAGCTCATTTTGCTGCGATTTTCCATCTCCTTGCTCAAAGCACCTCTCACAAAACTGCTTGGGGGGATTGTTCCTTGGTATGTGACTCCTCCATTTATCCAATTAGTTTTTGTTCTAGTTCTTTATTCATTGCAATTTTGTGCTTCCTAGGTGACCATGTTCTTGAGCTTGGATGTCAAATTTATATGGTTCCAAGTAGTTCTAATGCATGATATAGGCTCTAGACACTTGTAGGAGTAGTTGCTATCAATTTTGTTGAGCTTGGTTCACTTTTATTTGAAGTTACTAAAAAATTTAGTAATTTTTCAGACAAAGAAATATGCTTAGGAAAATGTACCAAGCAGGTTCTTCAAGGAAATAAGGACCCGGACCTGCAATGCGTGATGCTGATGATGAGCCACCAAGGGACGCTCCCGTGCGGTCTTGTGAATGGCCTTTAGAGGACTTCATGGATCAAGCGGGAATTAAGGAAGAATTTAATGCATATTTGCGTAACGCTGATCTTGTGAGCTTTGAGGCAGAAAAGTGCCCCAGTACCATTATCTCACTAGTTCCTTTGTGAGGAGGTTTGAATTTTCATGTTCACGTAATTCTCAAACTGTCATGTTTTATCTTTATGAAAATCTTTTACTATGGACTAAGAGGATTTTACCACTGCTTGCAAACTTCCACAATGGGCAGTGCTAGTGAACCCCACAAATCTGAATAGAGATTTTCTTGCTAGTGTAATTGTGGGGGAATCTAGAGACATAGCACAAGCTACCATAGGGAGCATTCATTCTCCCGCTATACATTATTTTGCTCTCTTCATAGGTAGGTGCATAAATGGTAAGGATGAAGCATGTCATATGTGTGTCCCTGACCTTAGTGTTCTCAAGAGCGCTGTGTTGGGAGATAAACATTATAATTTGGGAGCCATTGTTGCACATAGGTTGCATAATAATAGATTACATGGAGATTTCTTTGGTGGAATTTATGCAAACCGTAAAGCTAATTTCCTGGGTATAGCCATACGTGAGAATGATATTGAGTTGCCTCCTACTTGTTTGGATTATGAGGCTATGGTTCGCCATCATTTTGTTGATAGGAACGATCAGTTCCTCCAGTACCGACTAATCTTTGACAAACGACGCACCTATCACGTCGCACTTCCTGCTTCTACTTTGATATTCAGGCAAAGGGGAGATATTTTATAACCAGAGAGGAGGCGAAAGAGTATAAGAGGAGAGCTAAGATAGCTCACCTCCAAGCTGCAACACACGATGCTATGACCGCTGCATCTCAGTATGACCCCAACTACAACTTTGGATATCCGCCAGGCCATCCATGGCACTAAACCAACTTAGGCCAAAAGCCTAAGCTTGGGGGAGTACGTATTTCTCACCGACATTACATTTATATTTACACACTCATTGCTAGTTGTCGGTGCTCATACTCTTTCACTGTAATATCCATGCTAGTTTATCCTCCCTTTTATGCTTTCTTCTTGTGTGTTTGATAAACCTTAAGAAAAACCAAAAAAAATAGTTGTAGCTTTTAGTTAGTTTACTTTCTTGCTGTAGTAGTAATAATTAAAAGAAAACCAAAAAATATTTCATGTTCTTCTTTTGCTTGTTGGGAGCTTTCCCGTGTAAATAGTTTTATTTCTCTTCTTTTCTTTGGGGGTCGATAAGAGAAGACCATGATTAAATTGTTGAAGTGGCTCTTATATGCATTATTGTTGATTTAACCAAGAGCCCATATTGCCTTGTCTTCTCTTGTTTATTGAATGCTCGCAGATTCCAGCTTAGTCCAATGCACATGCACTATTATTATTCACATCATTCGGTCGTGCAAGTGAAAGGCAATAATGACGATATATGACGGATTGACTAAGATGAGAGAAGCTGGTATGAACTGGACCTCTCTTGTTTTTGTAAATATGATTAGTTCATCGTTCCTGATCTAGCCTATTATGAATAAACATGTTTGCAATGACATTTAGAGATTATAGTTTCTTAGGCCATGCTTGATTAGCTATGAGTTACAATGGTTTACCTTGCGTGCCAACATGCTATTAAAATGGTTGTGATGTGGTATAGTGGGGTGGTATCCTCCTTTGAATGATTTAAGTGACTCGAATTGGCACATGTTAACACATGTAGTTGAAACAAATCAACATAGCCTTCATGATATTTATGCTCATGGTGGATTATATCCTACTCATGCTTGCACTCAGTGTATATTAATTTTAATGCATGTTCATGACTGTTGTCTTTTTTTTGACTGAAAGACTGTAAGGGAACCCCCTACAGTATAATTGGTGCAACAAACCCAAATTGCAAGTATCATGCCTTGAACCTGGGTGGGTGGGAAAGCATCAGCCCCTTCCCACCACTAGGCTATGCCCTAGTCTGCTTCCCAGTTGTCGCTCTCTAGTGGTCGCTTCCCAGTCTTTTGCTAGCCTTCACTTGTACTAAGCGGGAATACTGCTTGTGCATCCAATCCCTTAAACCCCAAAGTTATTCCACATGAGTCCACTATACCTTCCTATATGCGGTATCTACCTGCCGTTCCAAGTAAATTTGTATGTTCCAAACTCTAAACCTTGAAATGAAATTCTGTTTTGTATGCTCGAGTAGCTCATGTATCAACTAGGGATGTCCGTATCTTCCATGCTAGGCGGGTTATTCTCAAGGGGAGTGGACTCCGCTCCTCACTCACGAGAAAATGGCTGGTCACCGGGATGCCCAGTCCCATGCTTTATGCAAACCAAATCAAATTAATTGCAAACAAAACTCCCCCAGAGTTGTTGCTAGTTGGAAGCACTCGTTGTTTCGAGCAAGCCATGGATTGATGCTTGTTGGTGGAGGGGGAGTATAAACTTTACCATTCTGTTTGGGAACCGCCTATAATGTGTGTAGCATGGAAGATATCGCCATCTCTTGGTTGTTATGTTGACAATGAAAGTATGCCGATCAAAATATTATGTATCTCTACTTTAAAATCGAGCTCTGGCACCTCTACAAATCACTGCTTCCCTCTGCGAAGGGCCTATCTATTTACTTTTATGTTGAGTCATCACCCTCTTATTAAAAAGCACTAGCTGGAGAGCACCGTTGTCATTTGCATGCATTATCATTAATTTATATTGGGTATGACTATGATTGGATCTATTTTACCATGAATTACAATGTTTAGTTAGTCCTTGATCTTTAAAGGTGCTCTGCATTTATGTTTTGCGGTCTCAGAAAGGGCTAGCGAGATACCATCTTGTTATATCATACCATGATTGTTTGGAGAAAGTGTTGTCATCCGAGATTTATTATTATTGCTCGCTAGTTGATTATGCCATTGACATGAGTAAATATGAGACCTAAATGTTATTGTGAATATGGTTAGTCCTAATCTTTGCTGAAAACTTGAATGCTGGGTTTACATATTTACAACAACAAGAGCAAACAGAGTTTGTAAAAGTTTTTCTTTATCACTTTCAGTTTATCAACTGAACTGCTTGAGGACAAGCAAAGGTTTAAGCTTGGGGAGTTGATATGTCTCAATCGTATCTACTTTTCAAAACACTTTTTCCCTTGTTTTGGACTCTAACTTGCATGATTTGAATGGAACTAACCCGGATTGACGCTGTTTTCAGCAGAGTTTCCATGGTGTTATTTATGTGCAGAAACAAACGTTCTCGGAATGACCTGAAACTCCACATAACTTATTTTTGGAAAATATAAAAAAAATACTGGAAGAAGAATCCACGTCAGGGGGCCTCCACCTGTCCACGAGGGTGGAGGGTGCGCCTGCCCCCCTGGGCGCGCCCCCCTGCCTTGTGGGCCCCCTGACGCTCCACCGACCTCAACTCCAACTCTATATATTCGTGTTTGGGGGAAAAATTGAGAGAAGGATTCATCGCGTTTTACGATACGGAGCCGCCGCCAAGCCCTAAAACCTTTCGGAAGGGCCGATCTGGAGTCCGTTCGGGGCTCCAGAGAGGGGAATCCGTCGCCGTTGTCATCATCAACCATCCTTCATCACCAATTTCATGATGCTCACTGCCGTGCGTGAGTAATTCCATCGTGGGCTTGATGGACGGTGATGGGTTGGATGAGAATTATCATGTAATCGAGTTAGTTTTTTTAGGGTGTTATCCCTAGTATCCACTATGTTCTGAGATTGATGTTGCTATGACTTTGCTATGCTTAATGCTTGTCACTAGAGCCCGAGTGCCATGATTTCAGATCTGAACCTATTATGTTTTCATGAATATATGTGAGTTCTTGATCCTATCTTGCAAGTCTATAGTCACCTACTATGTGTTATGATCCGGCAACCCCGAAGTAACAATAATCGGGACCACTCCCGGTGATGATCGTAATTTGAGGAGTTCATGTATTCACTATGTGTGAATGCTTTGGTCCGGTACTCTATTAAAAGGAGGCCTTAATATCCCTTAGTTTCCATTAGGACCCCGCTGCCACGGGAGGGTAGGACAAAAGATGTCACGCAAGTTCTTTTCCATAAGCACATATGACTATATTCGGAATACATGCCTACATGACATTGATGAATTGGAGCTAGTTCTGTATCACCCTATGTTATGATTGTTACATGATGAACCGCATCCGGCATGTCTTCGCTTATTTATTTTTCCGTTGCTACTGTTAGAATCACTACAAAACCCAAAAATGTTACTTTTGCCATCGTTACCGTTACTTCCATATTACTTTGCTACTAAATACTTTGCTGCAGATACTAAGTTATCCAGGTTTGGTTGAATTGAAAACTCAGCTACTAATACTTGAGAATATTCTTTGGCTCCCCTTGTGTCGAATCAATAAATTTGGTTGAATACTCTACCCTCAAAAACTGTTGCGACCCCCTATACTTGTGGGTTATCATTGCCGCAGACGGCTTACAACGCAAGCTTGTGCAGCGCGTGCAGCTCGAAGTGGTGCCAATGAATCGTCGGTGAGCCCGTTCCCGCGCAACCTCGCAGTTTCCCACGCAAGCTTCCCGCCCGACTCGTGAAATCCCCCAAAATCCCAATGCTTACTGGCCTGTTATATAAACCCTCACAACCGGCGATTCTTGCGTCACATTTTCCCCTCCCTCCTTGTAGCTTATCTCGTCTGCTTCTCCAACAATCCCCAATGGCACCAGTCCATCGTTGTCGCTCAGCTACTCCGCCGTCATCAGAGGACAGCTCCAGCTCGGAGGCTACACCGCGGCGGCGGCGCAGTCCCCGACATAGTGTAGTGGGCGTGGTGTCCCTGTTGGGTGTGCGCGGAACACCCACCACATGCTCCGCTGCCGCTACCCGTCGGCATCTGTTGGCAGCCAGCGTTGCCGCCACACCACCGTTGAAAGCCAGGGCCATCTCCCGCTCCGCCGCCATGGCCCGAAGGCGGGAGGTGGCCGTCGTGGCCGCCACCCCACTGCCTGCCACCGTGGCCATCACCTGCTCCGCCACCACGGCCCGAAGGCGGGAGGTAGTGGTGGTGCCCGCCACCCCATCGTCGGCCGCCACTACAAAAAAAATACACATCCGTGACATTTTGGGCCGAACGAAAAAAATTATGTCATACTTATGACACTTCGTGCGTGCGTGTACGAGAAAAAAGCGCATCGCTCGGCCCCGACCACCCACCATAACCGGGAACACCCCGATATTTTCCTCGCCCTCGCTTCTACCATAGCTTTTTCCGTCATGGACAGCCCAAAGAATGTCATGCAGTTGCGTCTCCGGCCCGCCCAGGACGAAAGCCCATTTTCTGTCATGTTTTTTTTGTCATAGAAGTAGGACTCCACCACATCTATGATGATACCGGTTTTGTCACAATTATCGTCATAGTGGTTGTGAGGCGTTGGACTCCAACTGAACCCGAGCGAGGCGTTGGGCTCTAACTGAACCCGAGCGATTGCACTGCAGGCTATGCATTACTGAACCCAAGAGATCGATCGATGGCTGTTAACTGAACCCGATTGAGCGATTCCTTCGCTACTGCTGCTAACTGAAGTCGGTTGATGCTGCCTCTGGATGAATAGTGAGCGTTGCTGGGGGGTTTGGATGAACAGTTCCCGGTGGGGGTGGATGAACAGGAACCCGTGGCGTTGCCTCTGGATGAATGGACCCCGATCGATCGAGCCGGTTGGGGATGGATGAATAGGACCCCGTGATGTTGCCTCTGGATGAATGGACCCCGATCGATCGAGCCAGTTGGGGATTGATGAACAGGACCCCGTGGAGGGCTGGACTAACAGGGCCACCCCGTGGAGGGCAGGATGAACAGTAGACGGTGGAGGGCTGGATGAACAGTAGCCCGTGGAGGGTGGTTGAACAGGAGCCCATGGAGAGGGTTGGTTGAATAGTAGCTGGTGGAGTAGCGCGCGGTGGAGGCTGGATGAACAGTCGCAGGTGGAGGCTGGAGGAGGTCGACGGGGGATGAACAGTAGCCCGTGGAGACTGGAGGGGGTCGATGGTGGAGATGAACAATATCCCGTGGAGTCCCGTTTTGCGGTACGCCACACCCCTCCCGATGAACAGGACCCCCGTTTCGACCATAGCGCTCCAACACAAGTCTGTTTCCTCCGTTTTACGGTACGCCACACCCCTCCCGATCAACAGGACCCCCATTTAAACCGTAGGAGGTCTGTTACCTCCGTTTTGCGGTAAGCCAGACCCCTCCCGATGAATAGGATCTCGTTTCAAACATGGCCGGTCAAACACAAGGCAGTTTCCTCCGTTCTGCGGTATGCCAGGCCTCGTTTCCATCGGTTGTTCCGTTCAAGACCTCCCGATGAACATGACGACGCATTCCGTTCCGACCCAGCCGGTTGGATCCCCATGAACACGACGACAACGCAATTTCTCCGGTCCAACCCAACCATGTACACGAGCCCTGGCCGTACGTATGCGCGAGTAGGCGTTCGAGACCCTGCCCGTATGTACGTACGTGGCCATGTTTTCTTTCTTGCACACTTGCCATTCTATGTACGTGTGCATGCTACATGCGCTCCTCTACATCGACCAGTATGTACGTACACGTTCGCGACCAGAATGAAAACGCTATGTCTGTCAGGCACTTCCTTGCCCGTGAAGATGTAGCTGGTGGGTGCCAGCAGTCAGGGGGCGAATCATTTTTTTTTGCCCGGACGCACTTCCTTGCGTGCGAAGATGTAGCTGGTAGGTCCCAGCAGTCAGGGGGTAATGTTTTTTTTCGCGAAATACAGTTGCCCGTCTGGTTGGTCCCTCCTGTCAGGTGGAGGAATAATTATTTTGCACGTAATAAGGAGGCACTTCCTTGCAGCCGCCGTGGACCCAGCTGTTAGCCTCTCCACGTACAGTACTCTTTCGATGGAAGTCGTTACTTGACCACGTTGACCACGCCGCGCCAAGAGCACCAGGGCGGTGGACGACGGCGAGGCCTAGAAAGGGGATCACGCGGAGCCGGGGAAGACGCGGTAGTGGAAGCCCGCGCGGAGAGGAGTACGAGGGTTCACTAGTTCGGCTGCGGTGTGAGGCAGCCGTCACCGCAGGGCCTGGCCAGCGATGGGAATAGTAGGGGCGGTGAGGCCTCTGCGGCAGCACAGCCGGCCACGGGAGGCAGGAGCATGCGGCACGACCGGCGCTGCTTTGGGCGGCTGGAGCAAGACGACCAGAGGCTGAAGAAGCACTACGGCCGTTGGATGGACATGGTACGGTCACTGGAGCTAGAATCGTTCATATTGACTAAGTTGACAAAGCACTCCGTCCCCGTCAACTTAGTACGCCCACAAGTCAGCCTCCCACCAAGGTGGGTCCCAACTAGCAGGAGGAATATTCATTTTTTTGTGCGTAATAAGGAGGCACCTCCGGTGGCTTCGAGCTGACAGCGAGGGAACGTTTTTTTTCGTGAAATACGTTGGCCCGTCCGGTGGGTCCCGGCAGTCAGGGGGAAACGTTTTTTTCGCCAAATACGGTGGCCCGTCCAGTGGGTCCCTGTTGTCAGGTGGAGGAATAATTATTTTCCGCGTAATAAGGAGGCACTTCCTTGCGGCTGCCATGGACCCAGCTGTCAGCCTCTCCACGCACAGTACTCTTCCGATGGAATTCGTTCCTTTACCACGTTGACCACGCTGCACCGAGAGCGCCAGGGCGGTGGACGACGGCGAGGCCTAGGAAGGGGATGACGCGGAGCCGGGGAAGACGTGGGAGTGGATGCCCACGCGGAGAGGAGTATGAGGGTTCACTGGTTCGGCTGCAGTGTTAGGCTGCCGTCGCCGTAGAATAATAGGGGTGTGGGTGAGTGGAGGGATGCCCTGGCCATCGGTGGGAGTAGTAGGGGGCAGTGAGGCCTGCGCGGCAGCACAGCCGGCCACGAGAGGCAGGAGCAGGCGGCACGACCGGCGCTGCTTTGGGCGGCTGGAGCAAGAAGACCAGAGGTTGAAGAAGCATGACGGTCCTTGGATGGACATCGTACAGTCACTGCAGCTAGAATCGTTTATATTGACTAAGTTAACAAAGCCCTTGGTACGCGTCAACTTAGTAGGCCCATAGGTCAACTTCCGAAACGGTGCGCCCCTGATGTCAAGGGGAGGAATCATTTTTTGGGCGGGTGAAGCTAGAATATCCGAGATTGAAGAAGAAGCACGGCATCCGTTGGATGGACATCCAACGGCCACTGCTGCTAGAACCGTGTGTTGACTATAAGTTGACAAAGCCTTGCATACGCCTCAACTCTCTTTTTTTAGGGGACGCGTCAACTTAGTAAGGCCACAAGTGTGTGGCAGAGAACTTATAGCCCATTTGAGATTTGTAAGAATGTGCAGCCAATTTTTGAATTCTAATGGAATTTCCTACAGCCCATTTACAGTTTGTTAAAAGTACAACCCATTTCAACAAACCATTCAAAATAGAATTCAATAAAAATTCCCACATTTTGATGGGATCTGATATATTTTTATCCCGAAATTTCTAGTCAGATTAAATACAATTTCAATATAAATTTATATTACGTAAAAATCCAACGAAACTTTGCGCTCGCAACAATTAATGAAATTAAAATTTTCAATATCCAAAAATATTGAAATCGCCCCAGATGTCAGGGGGAGGAATAATTTTTTGGGCGGGTGAAGCTAGAATATCCGAGATTGAAGAAGAAGCACGGCATCCGTTGGATGGACATCCAACAGCCACTACTGCTAGAACCGTGTGTTGACTATAAGTTGACAAAGCCTTGCATACGCGTCAACTCTCTTATTTTAGGGGACGCGTCAACTTAGTAAGGCCACAAGTGTGTGGCAGAGAACTTATAGCCCATTTGAGATTTGTAAGAATGTGCAGCCAATTTTTGAATTCTAATGGAATTTACTACAGCCCATTTATTGTTTGTTAAAAGTACAACCCATTTCAACAAACCGTTCAAAACAGAATTCAATAAACTTTCCCACATTTTGATGGGATCTGATATATTTTTATCCCGAAATTTCTAGTCAGATTAAATACAATTTCAATATAAATTTATATTATGTAAAAATCCAAAGAAACATTGCGCTCGCTACAATTAACGAAATTAAAATTTTCAATATCCAAAAATATTGAAATCGCCCCAGATGTCAGGGGGAGGAATCATTTTTTGGGCGGGTGAAGCTAGAATATCCGAGATTGAAGAAGAAGTACGGCATCCGTTGGATGGACATCCAACGGCCACTGCTGCTAGAACCGTGTGTTGACTATAAGTTGACAAAACCTTGCATACGCGTCAACTCTCTTTTTTTAGGGGATGCGTCAACTTAGTAAGGCCACAAGTGTGTGGCAGAGAACTAATAGCCCATTTGAGATTTGTAAGAATGTGCAGCCAATTTTTAAATTCTAATGGAATTTACTACAACCCATTTACAGTTTGTTAAAAGTACAACCCATTTCAACAAACCGTTCAAAACAGAATTCAATAAAATTTCCCACATTTTGATGGAATCTGATATATTTTTATCCTGAAATTTCTAGTCAGATTAAATATGATTTCAATATAAATTTATATTACATAAAATCCAAGGAAACATTGCGCTCGCAACAATATTTTTATAAAGTAATTACGTGCTTGGTGCAATTTTTATAGTTACTGCCCAGTTTTTATAATTACATCCCATCTATTATTTATTAAAGCTCATTTTATTGTTAAGTCTAATGCATCCCTCCTAGGAAAGATTTGCAGCCCAGCGGAGCAGAGAATAAGAACTTGACCTTGCCTGGGTATTGCTAAAAAAGTATAGCTGGGCTAGCCATTTTCAGCTTAAAAAAATTAATATCTGGGCTGGATATCTGGCCTGGGCTAGATGGGCCACAGCCCGCCCAGTTAATAGTTGCAGCGATTTTTTCGTTGTTGTTCAGAGGAGAAAAATTAATATCTGGGCTAAACATCACTCAAGAAAAACTCTGCAGTGCTCACACCTCAAAAACACAAATACTGCTCGAGCTGCTTGGTCCCAGCTGTCGGCCCCTTCTTATGCAATTCTCTCGTTTATTGACTACATAGGTTGACAATGGTGTGGGACCGTCATGTCAGGAAACTAGGAGGAAGCAAAAAAATTATAGTTTTATATACTAATAAGGAGGCACTTGCGTACGTGCGGCTATGGCCCTGGTGGGTCCCCACTGTCATCCTCTCCAAGTAAAGTCATCTCCTCATCGTCATGTCCATTGACCATGTTGACAACGCGAGACGGCGGCGCCACGGCGAGCGCAACAACTCGAAGGACGACGGAGAGGGCCTCGACGGCCCTACGGATGGTCTGATATAGCGCCCGCTGCTCATTTGGGAAGCCAGGATCATAGGGCCACACGTCCGCGACAGCATTGTCGTTCGCTTGTTCACCGGTGCTCGTTGAGGAGACGGAGGTTGCAGCGCAGGTCCTCCTGCGCTGGTAGCTCTTCTGCCATTAAGGCGTCGAAGTGCGGCCGCACCTGCTCTATGGTGAACACGGCATGAACCGGCTTGGACAGTGGCGCCGGCTCCTGGTCGGAAGCTACATCCATTGTCTGACTGTCGTCGCTCAGCTCGGCGAGGTAGTTGGCGAGCCAGCATGTCCAGCTGTTGGACCAACCCACTGCCAAGCACGAGTATGACTGCCCTGGCCCATCCAGACCGCCTCCCTCGCCCGCGTGCGCTTTCCGCCCGAAAGGGTCAGCACCGCCTGCCCCGCTTCCCGATGCATGCGATTGCTCAGCTTTCAAATGATACACGTGCTCGAGGAATTGAGGGAGGATCTAGTGCTAATCTGGTACAGAAGAAGAACTTCCAGCCCCACAAGTTCAAGAACAAGGGCAAGTTTGATGGTAAAGCAAAGTTTGATGGGAAGAACAAGGATGTGCAACACATGAACTTCAAGAAGAAGAATGACAAGAAGAAAGGTGTTTGTCATGTGGGCATCCTGATCATTGGGCTCCTAGTTGCCCTAATTGCTATGACAAGCTAGGCGGGTTGACCACTGACGGCCGGTTAGCTTCTTGGCGGCGACGTGGAGTTGGAGAGCTATGTTGGAGAAGGACGCTGCTTCTACTTAACTGCTGGTGCAGTTGGCTGACCGACACGTGGGCCCAATAGGCATCTGGGCCACATGTCACTTACACAACTGCACCTCCAGTTAAGTCACTGAAGCTTGTGTTCGGCTCAGCCGGACACAGGTGGGTAGCTTCAGTTTATTAATTATACCTCCAGCGCACCCCTTTTTAGTTGAAAAATGTATGAAATGTAATGAAATCGGGCATGTTTATATGAAATCCGACCGTGTATGATTGAATTTATTTCGATTAGTTCGAGTTCTTGTATCACTGGCATTGGATGAACATGCAAAACAATACGTACTAGCATTATTCCTAGGGTGATCACCTCGTTTGCAGCAGTTTCACATGTACTCCCTCCGGTCCTTTCTAGTCTGCATACAAGTTTTGTCTATAGTCAAAGTATCTCTAGTTTGATCAATGTTATAGAAAAAAGTATGCACTTCCACAATGTGCGAAGCAAAAAGGAACAGAAGGAGTACAAAGAGTTTGAGCAGCTTTTTAGTGTTCCTGTACATCGCAATCAAACACACAGGCTTGGCAATTCATGGAGAATATTCAAAACAATCGATGATTATGCATCTCAGCGATTCACATGTCAGAGCCAATGTTTACTTCACAACTAAATAATAAAGAAAAAATGGATCGACGCTGCTGACAGCAAAGGGCGTCCCAATCGAAAATATCAAACGCATGTCTTCTTGCTAAAATCAATGAGCAAAATTTGACAAGGTTCTCCCATTCTAAAATATCAAATGCCTACGATTGTGGAATGGGCAGGGTTTGCCATCAGTTCGGACATTGACATGGCACCTCGTGCTGAATAAACCAGTTGTTCTTTTTGTGCAGTTCCACCAAAATCAACCAAATTCGCGTGTAGCTTGTATGATTTCGCCCTTATATGTTGCAACGCCTTGAACTTATCGGCACCTCCTTTCTTGTGGTGGAAATGAATGATTCGATGTATTCATGAACATTTTGTGCAGTTCCAATTGAAATTAAGCTGAGCACCCCTGTTTGCACAAATACAAAAAAAGTGATTAGTATAAAGCAAACTTTACTATGAATTGATAGTTTAAATAGGCACCTACATGGTCCATGTAGAGCACACTTTTAGAAAAATGGAACTCACCGGAAAGAATCCTAGAACAACATTGTACTCGCGCATCACAGCAAGAAAATGGAGATTTTTCAGTCCTTCTGAGCTGAAGTTAGTTTGGTCTTGTGGGGGGTAATGTAACCATCCTTCAACTGCTCCTTCTGATAAGAAGATAGACAGGGCTTCTTCATCCTGGCATAATCGGAACTAGTCACTTCACGTACTCCATATTCTTCTTCAAAGGAGGATGATCCTGTTGTGCAAAGACAAGAGGATAACTAAATGCTAGCATCCCTGTTTGCTCGGAAAAAAGAAGGAAAGGAAATATTTAAAACAACATTGATCAAGCACTTCTCAAGGACAATACCACTTTTTGATGACGGTATCTAAATAGTAGCAAAACACCAATAGAGATGACAAAGCTCAATCATATGGATGAAATCAGTGGGCGAGTACCAACCTTTGTCAGGAGGCTTATTGTGTAGAGCATACAAATGAAGCACTTCTCTAGAACCATCTGTTGATATCTACTGTGGTGGCCATGGTTACTATATACTCCTCGATTAGATTAATGTTTCCAACATCTTCTTGTGTATTTCCACTAAAATATATGGTATCTTCAAAGAAGATCCTTGTTTGCACAAGTAGAGATAATTACGTATTACATTAAGAGTGGCATCAAATCAATGGGAAAACAATTGCTCGTTCCAGCCATATCAATAAATTAAGATGCAAAACTATATCATTACTTGTGTCATCACAGTTCCAGTGCTTCATTACAGCACCAGGAGTTGATTTTTGTTTTTCTTCCGCTTGTTCTTCCCCTTCATCACTTGGTTCAATAACAGACAAGCTTCGCCTTCAATGTAATATTTGGCATGTCCGAGAAAAAAAATCATAAGCAAGCTTTCGGGACGAGACTCCGCCGCCATGAGGCGGAACCTTGGCGGAACCAATCTAGGGCTCTGGCGGAGCTGTTCTGCCGGGGACAATTCCCTCCGGGAGGGGGAAATCATCGCCATCGTCATCACCAACGCTCCTCTCTTTGGGAGGGGCCCAATCTCCATCAACATCTTCACCAACACCATATCCTCTCAAACCTTAGTTCATCTCTTGTATCCAATTCTTGTCTCTAAGTCTGAGATTGCTACCTGTAGGTTGCTAGTAGTGTTGGTTACTCCTCGTAGTTGATGCTAGTTGGTTTATTTGGTGGAAGATTATATGTTCAGATCCTTTATGCATATTAATACCCCTCTGATTATGAACATGAATATGATATGTGAGTAGTTAAGTTTGTTCCTGAGGACATGGGAGAAGTCTTCCTATTAGTATTCGGGTGAATTTGGTATTCGTTCGATATTTTGATGAGATGTATGTTGTCTCTCCTCTAGTGGTGTTATGTGAACATCGACTACATGACACTTCACCATTATTTCGGCCTAGAGGAAGGCATTGGGAAGTAATAAGTAGATAATGGGTTGCTAGAGTGACAGAACCTTAAACCCTAGTTTATGCGTTGCTCCATAAGGGGCTGATTTGGATCCATATGTTTCATGGTATGGTTAGGTTTACCTTAATATCTTTTGTTGCGGATGCTTGCAATAGGGGTTAATCATGAGTGGGATGCTTGTCCAAGTAAGGAAAGCACCCAAGCACCGGTCCACCCACATATCAAATTATCAAAGTACCGAACGCGAATCATATGAACGCGATGAAAACTAGCTTGACGATAAATCCCATGTGTCCTCGGGAGCGCTTTTCTCTATATAAGAATTTGTCCAGGCTTGTCCTTTGCTACAAAAAGGATTGGGCCACCTTGCTGCACTTTATTTACTTTCTTGTTGCTCGTTACAAATTATCTTATCACAAAACTATCTGTTACCTATAATTTTAGTGCTTGCAGAGAATACCTTGCTGAAAACCGCTTATCATTTCCTTCTGCTCCTCGTTGGGTTCGACACTCTTTACTTATCAAAAGGTCTACGATAGATCCCCTATACTTGTGGGTCATCAAGACTCTTTTCTGATGCCGTTGCCGGGGAGTGAAGCGCCTTTGGTAGGTGGAATTTGGTAAGGAAAAATTTATATAGTGTGCTGAAATTTAGTATCACTTGTTACTATGGAAAGTAATCCTCTGAGGGGCTTGTCCAGGGTATCTTCACCCTGACCAGTAGAGCAAAGAGTTGCTCCAACCTACTGAACCTACTGAAAATGAAAATGTCTACTTTGAATTTCCTTCGGGTATGATAGAAAAATTGCTAGCTAATCCTTTTACAGGAGATGGAACAAAGCATCCTGATGAGCACTTAATATATGTGGATGAAGTTTGTGGATTATTTAAGCTTGCAGGTATACCCGATGATGTTGCTAAGAAGAAGTTATTCCCTTTATCTTTTAAGGGAGATGCATTGACATGGTATAGGCTATGTGATGATACGAGATCATGGAACTATAGAAGATTGAAACTGGAATTTCATCAAAAGTATTACCCTATGCATCTTGTTCATCGTGATCGCAATTATATATATAATTTCTGGCCTCGCGAAGGAGTAATCATCGCTCAAGCTTGGGGTAGGCTTAAATCAATGTTATATTGATGCCCCAATCATGAGCTCTCAATAGAGATGATTATTCAAAAAAATTATGCTCGGCTTTCTGACAACAATCGCACCATGCTCGATACTTCTTGTACTGGTTCTTTTATGATGAAGACTATTGAATTCAAATGGGATTTATTGGAAAGAATTAAACGCAACTCTAAATATTGGGATCTCAACAAAGGTAAGGAGTCAGGTACAACACCTAAGTTTGATTGTGTTAAATCTTTTATGGATACAGATGTTTTCCGTAAATTTAGCACTAAATATGGACTTGACTCGGAGATAGTAGCTTCTTTTTCTGAATCTTTTGCTGCTCACGTTGATCTCCCTAAGGAGAAGTGGTTTAAATATAATCCTCCCATAGAAGTAAAAGTAGTTACACCTATTAAACTTGAAGAAAAGACTATCACTTATAATGATCCTATTGTTCCTACTGCTTATGTTGAGAAACCACCTTTTCCTGTTTGGATAAAAGATCATGCTAAAGCTTCAACCATGGTTCGTAAAAGCAATATTAGAACTTATACACCTCCTGAGCAAGTTAAAGTTGAACCTAATATTGCTATAGTTAAAGATCTCTTGGCTGATAATATTGATGGGCATGTTATTTATTTCTGTGATGAGACTCCTAGAATCGCTAAACCTAGTGCTAAAGATAAACATAGACCTGTGGTAGGCATGCCTATTATTTCTGTTAAAATAGGAGATCATTGTTATCATGGCTTGTGTGATATGGGTGCTAGTGCTAGTGCAATAACTATCGATTTATACAAAGAAATTATGCATGATATTGCACCTGTTGAGTTAGAAGATATTGATGTTACCATTAAGCTTGCCAATAGAGATATTATATCACCAATTGGAATTGTTAGAGATGTTGAGGTGTTGTGTGGGAAAACAAAATATCCTGCTAATTTTCTTGTTCTTGGTTCCCCACAAGATAGCTTTTGTCCCATTATATTTGGTAGACCCTTCTTAAACACTGTTAATGCTAAGATAGACTGCGAAAAGGATGTTGTTACCATTGGTCTAGGTGATATGTCTCATGAGTTTAACTTCCTTAAATTTCATAGACAACACCACGAAGAGTAATTGCCTAGTAAAGATGAAATTATTAGTCTTGCTTCTATTGTCGTACCTCCTAATGATCCTTTAGAACAATATTTGCTAGACCATGAAAATGATATGTCTACGAATGAAAGAAGGGAAATAGATGAAGTGTTCTTTAAACAGGGACCTATTCTGAAACACAATTTGCCTGTTGAAATCCTAGGGGGGGTCCTCTTCCACCCAAGGGTGATCCCGTGTTTGAGCTTAAACCATTTCCTGATACTCTTAAATATGCTTATCTTGATGAAAAGAAGATATCCTGTTATTATTAGTGCTAACCTTTCAGAGAAGGAGGAAGAAAAATTATTGAAAACTCTGAAGAAGCACCGTGCTGCTATTGGATATACTCTTGATGATCTTAAGGGCATTAGTCCCACTCTATGTTAACACAAAATAAATCTGGAGAAAGACGCCAAACCAGTTATTGATCACCAACAACGGTTGAACACTAAGATGAAAGAAGTGGTAAGAAAGGAAATACTAAAGCTCCTTGAGGCAGGTATAATCTATCTCGTTGCTGATAGTCAGTGGGTAAGTCCTATCCATTGTGCCCCTAAGAAAGGAGGTATTACTGTCGTTCCTAATGATAAAGATGAATTGATTCCGCAAAGAATTATTACAGGATATAGGATGGTAATTGATTTCCGCAAATTAAATAAAGCTACTAAAAATATCATTAACCCTTACCTTTTATTGATCAAATGCTAGAAAGATTATCCAAACATACACATTTTTGCTTTCTAGATGGTTATTCCCGTTTCTCTCAAATACCTCTGTCAGCTGATGATCAAGCTAAGACCACCTTTACTTGCCCTTTCGGTACTTTTGCTTATAGACCAATGCCTTTTGGTTTATGTAATGCACGTGCTACCTTTCAAAGATGCATGATGGCTATATTCTCTGACTTTTGTGAAAAGATTTGTGAGGTTTGCATGGATGATTTCTCCGTTTATGGATCCTTTTTTGATGATTGCTTGAGCAACGTTGATCGAGTTTTCCAGAGATGTGAAGAAACTAATCTTGTCTTGAATTGGTAAAAGTGCCACTTTATGGTTAATGACGGTATAGTCTTGGGGCATAAAATTTCTGAAAGAGGTATTGAAGTTGATAAAGCTAAAGTTGATGCTATTGAAAAGATGCCATGTCCCAAGGACATCAAAGGTACAAGAAGTTTCCTTGGTCATGCCGGTTTTATAGGAGGTTCATTAAGGACTTCTCAAAAATCTCTCGGCCTCTGACTAATTTATTACAAAAATTAATACCATTCGTCTTTGATGATGATTGTGTAGAAGCATTTGAAATACTTAAGAAAGCATTAATTTCTGCACCTATTGTTCAGCCACCTGATTGGAATTTACCCTTTGAAATTATGTGTGATGCTAGTAATTATGCTATAGGTGATGTTCTAGGGCAAAGAGTTGATAAGAAATTAAATGTTATTCAATATGCTAGTAAAACTCTAGACGGTGCTTAGAGAAATTATGCTACTACTGAAAAAGAATTCTTAGCAGTTGTATTTGCTTGTGATAAGTTCAGACCTTATATTGTTGATTCTAAAGTAATATTCACATGGATCACGCTGCTATTAAATATCTTATGGAAAAGAAAGATGCTAAACCTAGACTTATTAGATGGGTTCTCTTGCTACAAGAATTTGATTTACATATTATTGATAGAAAGGGAGCTGAGAACCCCATTGCAGACAACTTGTCTAGGTTAGAAAATATTCTTGATGACCCACTACCTGCTTTCCTGATGAACTATTAAATGTCATAAATGCTTCTCGTACTGCTCCATGGTATGCTGATTATGCTAATTACATTGTTGCTAAATTCATACCACCAAGTTTCACATACCAACAAAAGAGAAAGTTTTTCTATGATTTGAGACATTACTTTTGGGATGACCTACATCTTTATAAAGAAGGAGTAGATGGTGTTATTAGACGTTGTGTAGCTGAGCATGAACAGGAACAGATCCTACGCAAGTGCCACTCCGAAGCTTATGGAGGACACCACGCTGGAGATAGAACTGCACATAAGGTATTGCAATCCGGTTTTTATTGGCCTACTCTCTACAAGGATGCCCGTAAGTTTGTCTTGTCTTGCGATGAATGTCAAAGAATTGGTAATATTAGTAGACGTCAAGAAATGCCTATGGATTATTCACTTGTTATTGAACCATTCGATGTTTGGGGCTTTGATTATATGGGACCTTTTCCTGCCTCTAATGGATATACACATATTTTAGTTGATGTTTATTACGTTACTAAGTGGGTAGAAGCTATTCCAACTAGTAGTGCTGACCATAACACTTCTATTTAAATGCTTAAGGAAGTTATTTTTCCGAGGTTTGGAGTCCCTGGATATTTAATGACTGATGCTGGTTCACACTTTATTCATGGTGCTTTCCGTAAAATGCTTGCTAAGTATGATGTTAATCATAGAATTGCATCTCCTTATCATCCTCAGCAGGGGTGGGCGTTCGGTATAAACCGAAATTTCGGTTTCTACCATTCGGTTTACTTTTTTAATTCAGTTAGCAAAGTCAAAAACCAAAAATGATAGCTCAAAATAACTAACCGAGAATTTGGTTAACCAACATTTCGGTACGGTTTTCGGTTTACACCGAATAAAACTTTGCTTTGAGGAATTATGCTAGCGGCACACTACTATTATATAGCAAAAAATATTTGCCTGACGTCCTCAGCCAGGCGAGGTGGGACTAAAAAAATAAAGGTGAATCTGGTTGTCCGTTCACATGCGGGCTAGCATGCATGCACGTGGTCGGCCCATGCTCAAAGAAAGTCTGCTTGTGGGATGGCGACTGGCTTGGTACAATAGTGTGGCAGGCTGCGCAGTGCTACGGGAAAGATGGACAGCGTCTCGCTGACTCGCTCCACCCCAGTTTTGCGTATGCGTCGTACTGCCTGTGTGTCTCAGGTACGCTGTGTTCGGTTTTGTTTCGGATAACCGAATTAGAAACCGAACCAACCGAACCTAGTTCGGTTAGTACAACTAGAAACCGAAATTTTTTGTATTATTGGCAAAAACCGAAAATTCGGTTTTTTCGGTTTTGGCTTCGGTCCAGTGTTCGGTTTGTCGGTTTTTATGCCCACCCCTAATCCTCAATCTAGTGGTCAAGTAGAATTGAGTAACAGAGATCTCAAATTAATTTTGCAAAAGGCTGTCAATAGGTCTAGAAAGAATTGGTCCAAGAAACTTGATGATGCATTATGGGCATATAGAACTGCATATACAAATCCGATGGGTATGTCTCCGTATAAAATGGTTAAAATTTAGTACGATAATGATATAGCCGATCAGGCTAGGAATGATGTGACGGAGTATCACTCCAATTAAGAATTTACAAGAGGTAGCGCAAAGACACAATATCCTCGAGATAACAGGGGGCAATACTCGAGGTTGATCAGAATAGAGGTTCGACAGATGTAACGCCCGGATAATCAAGCTACAGTAAACCTCTGCTAATGGCGCCACGTCACCTCGGTTCAAATTCAAAACCGTTCCAAATTCAAATTCAAAAGTCAAGTCAAACGATAAAGGTTTTCTAATATTGAGACTAAAATGTTCGGGATGTGCCAAATAATGCATAGGTAATTATGATGCAGAAACCACACTTTTATAAAAGGTTTCAATGCTCTAAAATGATTTAAGCGGTAACTAAAACATTACTTCAATGCCTTTGGTATTTTATAAAATACTAAACTATTTTAATTTGGGTTAAAACCTCTTGTGGCAGAGGGTTATTTTGAGACGTTATTTTAGGAACTATTATCATATTATACTAACTAAAAGTAATGTGGAACTAAAATTAAAACAAAAAAAGAAATAGAAAAGAATGGGAAAATAAAACGAAATAAAAAAGGAGGAAAACCCCCCAGACCAACTGGGCCTCGGCTCAGCCTGTGGCCTGCCAGGCCGGCCCAACTGGCCCAGCCGGCCACACCTTACCCCCACACCCCCGCAAACCCTAATCCCCACTGTCCCCCACTCCTCCCACTCTCCCCCCGATTGGATAGGGGTCTCGAACCGCCCCCGACCCCGTTGCCTCGACACCGCGCCGGCGCCCGCCCGAAGCCGTCCACCGCCGCACGAGGACCCGGAGCAACCCCGTCGCCCCGTCGCCGAACCCCCCACGCCACCATCACCTCTGACGCCGCCGCTCGGAGATCGCCGTCCGTCTCCTCCTCGCCGGCGACGCGTCCCCGTCACCCCCCTCGACCACCGTTGCCCAGACCCTACGGCCCCAGTGAGCACGCGCCTCGCTCCCTCCCTCTCCTTCACGCGCTCGCGCTCGTCGCCGCAACCCCGCGTGCGCGCTCACCGCACGGGCCGTGTGCCCTGGCCGAAACACCCGCGCCACTGCCTTCCCTCTCCCCTGTCTCTGCTGCCGCGCCTGCGGTCACAGCCCAGCGCCCGAGCTCGCGCGCGCCTCGCCGCGCCCGTGCGCATCCTGCGCCCGCGCTCGCGGTGCCCCACCGCCGCGTCCCACGCTCCGGCCGCGCTCCCGCACGCCCTGCACCCGCTTGCGCACGCGCTGCCCACGCCCGTAGCCGCCGTCTCCACTCCGCCTGGCAGGGCCTTGCCCCGCCTCCTTGGCCGCGCCCCCGCGGATGCTCGTGCCGCGCGCACACCCCCCCCATCCCCATGTATGCCTCGTCGCCCCGGTCTTCCTCACACGCGCGCGCCCGCAACCGTGCAGCACGCAGCTCTGCTGCAGCCACCTCCGCCACCCAGCAACGCCACTGCTCGCCGAATCCCCCCGTGCGGTGGTCCGGCCGCACCCCCCATGGCCCCGGCGTCCTCCTCCGGTGGCCGCCCGCTTCGCCACGGCCCCGCCCCGCCGTGGCCTCCCGGCACCCGCGCCTGCAAACTGCCCTGGGCCTCCTCGCCCCGGCGATCTGGGCGAACGCCCAGTCGGGCGCCGCAACGCCCGACCCGCCCCGTAGCGCCCGTAACCCGCTACGGCCCCTGTGCCACTAACACTAGGGGCCCACCCCTGGAACGGTTTAAAAAAGGGATTTATAAAAAAGAGAATTAGTAAAAATAAAAATAAATTTAATTAATTAATTATTTAACTAAATTAATTAAGTTAATTAATCCTAATTAATTAATCTAATTAACCTGTTAGTTTAATTAAACAGTAATTAGTTTAACTAAACCCTACTTAATCTAACAGTGTATGACAGGTGGGTCCCACTGGACCCATGCGTCAGTTTGACCCAGTCAACCCCTGTTGACTGCTGACGTCAGCATGACATCATGCTGATGTCATTAATCCATTTTCGAATTAATTTAAATAATTAATTAAATTCCAGAAATTAATAAAATCTTTAGAAAATCATATCTTTTAATCCGTAACTCGGATTAAATTATTTCCAACATGAAAGTTGCTCAGACCGACGAGACGAACCTGGATACGCAGCCCATTCATCTGTCACGCATCCCTAGCATAGCAAACTCGCAACTTTCCCCCTTCGGCTACTTTGCCCGAAAACGCGAAACACCGGGGATACTTTCCCGGATGTTTCCCCCCTTCGCCGGTATCACCTATCCCTGAGTTAGATCACCTGTAGCGCCGTGTTTGTCATGTTATGCTTTGATTGCTATGTTATTTATTGTGTTCCCCCTCCGTTACTTTTTCCGGTAGACCCCGAGACCGCTGCCGGTACCCCTATGATCGACTACGGTGTTGACGACCCCCCTTCTTGCCAGAGCAACCAGGCAAGCCCCCCTTGATCACCAGATATCGCCTACTCTGATCTATACTGCTTGCATTAGAGTAGTGTAGCATGTCACTGCTTTCTGTTATTCCTATCCTGATGCATAGCCTGTCCTTGTTACTACTGTTGTTACCTTTACTTGCAATCCTACATGCTTAGTATAGGATGCTAGTTTTCCATCAGTGGCCCTACATTCTTGTCCGTCTGCTATGCTATACTATTGGGCCGTGATCACTCGGGAGGTGATCACGGGTATATACTATACTTTAAACATGATACATGTGGTGACCAAAGTCGGGTTGCCTCGAGGAGTACCCGCGAGTGATTCACGGATTGGGGGCTGAAAGGACCTTTGTCCCGACGGCCCTCTGTGTGGATCTTTGTGGCGGAGCGACAGGGCAGGTTGAGGTTACCTAGGAGAGAGGTGGGCCTGGCCCTGTCAGCGTTCGCGGATACTAAACACGCTTAACGAGATCTGGGTATTTGATCTGAGTCTGGCTACTGGCCTATACGCACTAACCAACTATGCGGGAAAGATATGGGCACTCGGCATCGTGGTATCAGCCGAAGCCTTCGTGACGTCAGCGACTGAGTGGCGCGCGCCGGATTGGACGGAATGCCACTAGGCTTGGTCTGCTTCCGGCCGCATTCACAACGTGCGGGTGTGCTCAGGGCGATGGGCCCAGACCCCTGCGCGCTTAGGTTTAGACCGGCGTGCTGACCGCTTTGTTGTGCCTAGGTGGGGCTGCGACGTGTTGATCTTCCGAGGCCGGGCATGACCCAGGAAAGTGTGTCCGGCCAAATGGGATCAAGCATGTTGGGTTATGTGGTGCACGCCTGCAGGGAAGTTAATCTATTCGAATAGCCGTGTCCCTCGATAAAAGGACGACCCAGAGTTGTACCATGACCTTATGACAACTAGAATCGGATACTTAATAAAACACACCCTTCCAAGTGCCAGATACAACCCGGTGATTGCTCTCCAACAGGGCATCGAGGAGGGGATTGCCGGGTAGGATTATGTTATGCGATGCTACTTCGAGGACTTCAGTCTACTCTCTTCTATATGATGCAAGACGGAGGCTGCCAGAAGCGTAGTCTTCGACAGGATTAGATATCCCCCTCTTATTCTGGCATTCTGCAGTTCAGTCCACTGATATGGCCCCTTACACATATACCCATGCATATGTAGTGTAGCTCCTTGCTTGCGAGTACTTTGGATGAGTACTCACGGTTGCTTTGTTTCCCCCTTTTCCCCATTCTTCTACCCGATTGCTGCAACCAGACGATGGAGACCAGGATCCAGACACCACCGTCGACAACGACTCCTTCTACACTGGAGGTGCCTACTTCTACGTGCAGCCCGCTGACGACGACCAAGAGTAGTTAGGAGGATCCCAGGCAGGAGGCCTGCGCCTCGTTCGATCTGTATCCCCGTTTGTGCTAGCCTTCTTAAGGCAACTTGTTTAACTTATGTCTGTACTCAGATATTGTTGCTTCTGCTGACTCGTCTATGATCGAGCACTTGTATTCGAGCCCTCGAGGCCCCTGGCTTGTATTATGATGCTTGTATGACTTATTTTATTTGTAGAGTTGTGTTGTGAAATCTTCCCGTGAGTCCCTGATCTTGATCGTACACATTTGTGTGCATGATTAGTGTCCGATTAAATCGGGGGCGTCACAAGTTGGTATCAGAGCCGACTGCATGTAGGAATCCCCTTCCACACTCCTTGCCCGAAGTCGAGTCTAGTCATTGAAAAACTTTTACTAATATGGCTGTGTGGCTTTCGGGCCCACGTCTCAATTGGGTGGTATTAGGATCTTTTACTCCTTGTCTGTACTCTGGGACTCCAATCTCTCTACTATTCGGGTTAAATGAATTTTGCTAAATCTAGCATTAGGATCTCGTTATCACTTTCACCCGGAGAGCCCCTTATTACTGATGATCGCCCGCTGCACGTGTAGACCCTGAAGGTACTCTCTGCTCTTAACCCAAGAACTTTTGTTCATCGCGTTTGCAATTCCCCTTCCACCGTCAACCCTTATGGATAACTGCTTGCAGTTGTTATTCTTACATTCATCCCCAGTTGGTCTTGATATTACAAGATACCTCGAAATACTCGTCGATGTTTCGATAATCCTTTGAGAGCTTACTGCCTTGTTGTCTTTGTCACCTGAATACCCCTACGGATAATTCTCGCACTTATCGAGTATCCGCTTATCCCCCAGTTGTTCATGTGTTTCACAATGGTCTTCGAAATACTATTCGATCCTCCAGAAATCCTTAGTAACTTATTGCTCTGCAATACTTGTCTACTTGCATGATGGATGCTTTCCATATGTCTGGCCATATTCGTTAGTATCCTTAGGCACCGTCATTTTGATCCTATTGATTCAACATGAGTGCGAATGCACGCAATCATCAGTTGATCCTTTTATATTATCTTTCGGCTCAGACGTCATTTTAAACATGAGTTGGTTCTTGACCAATCAATGCCTTGATCGTTTGTGCTTCCAAGTCTATTGAACTTATTCATTTTCGATCAAAACGATTGCTTCTGATTCCTTGATTTGGAAATCATAAAATTTCTTTGCATTAAGCTTTGAATTAGTCAGTTGTTTCTATAATCCGATGCCTTGGCATTCCTTCTTCCTTTGATTGAGTACCGATACTCACATCAGCCCCGTTGTGGGCCGCCATACCCATTGCTGGGTTATTATCCGACAATGTCATTCACAACCAAAATTCTTGTGAGTTCTTTACCTGATACATAATGCCCTTGGTAAGTTGTATCATCTGCTTGGCCAACCATGCTCTGCTTTCGAGCTGGTGGTATTTACTATTGAAGCTTGTGGTATATGTTTCCACGATACCCTGACGGGTTGAACCTATGCCTTCCTTTATATGTGTGAACTCGGAAGTTTTCATGAGTCATACTCATCTGGTATTTCACCAGGTAAAACTTTCAACACTAATGCCTATATCAAAACGAGAAGTATGCTTCTTGTAATCATAGCTATTTCCTTGATATAATATCCTTTAGTATCGGTGAATTGATCTTTTGCAATTGTGGTTCCGACCATATGTTCTTCTTTCATCCAATTTCTCGGGCAAGTTTAAGCACTTGTCTTCTATGGATCAATACACCAATCTAACCTTTACTTGATCTCTCGTCGAGTATTATACCCTAGTATCTCGAGATTATCTTGGAACTGCATAACTTATTATGAGTTCTTCATCAAGTACAACATTCCCACTTATTACAATTCTTCATGGACTCTGGGTTATTAAACACTCAAAGAAACCGATAACTGAACCGAGTCTGCACTACGGTTCAACGACACTTGATAATCTTCTTTAAGTATGAGTTTGTACCCGATCATGCCATTCCTAGGCTGTATGGCTATATCATTGTCGTGATGATTTTAACTGTGCTACCTGGTCCTTATTCTTGGAGCACCACTTCGACGATGAACTAAGCTTACGTCGATTTTCCTTGTCATATCATTTCACCTTGAAAAGCAGGCTTGATTTCGAGTTTGTGTCGTACATGTGCTTCCATTGACCTCTTGCTTCATCATTCCTTTGACTTGATGTCATCGCTGATCGATTACATCCTCATGAAATCTCTCGACAAAATTTGTCGTGATCATCATCAACATTTGACTCCTTTCAGGATATCAATCGAATTCATGATGATAAGGACCATCCTCGTCCCTTGGTAATTTGAGGTTCCACCGACAACATCCTTAATCCCTTTCATCGCCAACTTGTTCATGTTATGGATGCAATTTGCTTTCCAGCTTGTATTTTGTTCTACCTTGAAGTAGTACTGTCTTTTATGTCAAGGATGTTGTGAGGATTGCTCCACCTCTCAAGAATTCTTGGTATAGTGATACTTCTCCCCATCATCATTCTTTCTTGGTCCTCGAGTTGATTCCAAACGGGGTACCAACAAGTGAACGGTGCTGTTTGGATTCTGCCCTTCCAGCAATCTTATTGCTTTGAAGTTAATGGTCGGCCATTCATTGTTTGACTATTGATTATTGAATCACCATTCTGACATTGGTTGTGCAATCCAACCCATATTTCGGGCGCACCTTCAACCAATGTTTAGTTGTGTATGTTTTCCTCGAGCATGGATCTGACAAATGTTATTACCTTGTTCACTCAATTGTTGAAATCCATCTTTTTGGAAACCTTGATGAATTTCCGCTGGGTCCATCAGCCACCTCCTCATCCTCTCGTTGGTTTAATGATGAACTCTTGTTCCGGAACTTGCCTCCATAGTTCAATTCCCAAGAATTTTAAAATGTCATCTCGACAATTGGTGTTGCAGTTTCTTCTCAGGTATCCTGAATCTGAGTTATCCTAACACCATTCAGATCTGAATCTTAGCCCGATATGATGGTTGGAACATATTTCCAAGAGTTATAACACTGGTTTTTTATGACCCGGTAAGGTGATGGCATGCCCAGCACACCTGGCCGGATGACCTATTGTTATAATTTTCCTTTTTAGCAAGGTTAACCATTCTTCCATGAGGAAATTGTATAACTTATTCTACAAGTTTTTCTTGATGGGTCCTTTGTGTATCCGAAGTCTGACCTTTGCTTGGAGACCATGTCGATGCCATCTCGAAGCATGTTTGTGGTGCTCCGATTTTCAACAAGAACATTTGAAGCCCAATGCTAAAGGTTACTTGCTCTATTATCCAGGCACCGTTGTATGGGTAGTGTCATGAGAATTCTCTCCACTTATCAAAAGGGTTTCTTACATTATATCCTGGCACGGATACCATGATTTAATCTCTGCTTATCCTTTGGAAGGATATACCCTGGAATATGTGTTTAAACACATTTTTCCTTTCCATTATTTGGTTTAATCTGATAATCATATTTTCCTTTCCATTGTTTGGTTTAACCTTTCTTGAGGTCTATATGATCTAAGAAGTAATATTCTCCTGCTTTTGTAAACACCTTAGTGTACAACTCTGTCAGAAAGACCCTGTTACTTTTGTTGATGACATTCCGGTAACCGCCGATGGACGAGAACTTTGCCTACTGGCCAGCCTCGTTCAACGAGCAGGAAAATGGTTCTCTTCGTCCCTCGCCCTTGGTACCGATGTTGTTGCCGACATAAGCGACAGACTATCCTCTGAGATGCCTTGCTCACATGATCGTGCAAGATGTCATCGCCATTCCTACTTTTAACCCACATGGTGGGCCCATAACCCACAGTTCCACAGGATCGAAACCTGACTCTCCTGTACAACCTATTGTCAAAGTTATTCCCCACTCTTGACTTCGTATGTAATTCACGGGCCACCTGCCTAGTGATCTATTATGGTATCAGACGCAATACTTATTCCCATTGCATTGAACCCTCTTTAACACTTTGTTTTAGGCAACGAATGATTGCCTAAGCGCTTGAAACTTCTATTTTGCACCTCCTTACTTTGCTCTCGATAATTTCTTAAGTTTCAATTCGAGAGTTACTATTCGTCACCCTCCCTGATGTTCTCTACCAGATACGTGACCTTGTAGAGGTCAGTTCCTCTGAAGATAACCTTGATCATTTTTCATAAGTACGATGAGACCCCCGAAGAAAGGATGAAGACTTCATCATGATGACCTAAAGCAGAGAAATGAAGACATCAACAAGAGAGTTCAAATTTTTCGAGAAGGGCAACCAAGAACGAGAAGTTTCATTGAATATCGTAACCAGACCTTTCCCCCTTGCTCTACCTCTTAAATCTCGGGACGAGATTTCTTGTAGTGGAGGAGATTTGTAACGCCCGGATAATCAAGCTCCAGTAAGCCTCTGCTAATGGCGCCACGTCACCTCGGTTACTGTTGATAAACCCGCGTTGATTCAAAACCGTTCCAAATTCAAATTCAAAAGTCAAGTCAAACGATAAAGGTTTTCTAATATTGAGACTAAAATGTTCGGGATGTGCGAAATAATGCATAGGTAATTATGGTGCAGAAACCACACTTTTATAAAAGGTTTGAATGCTCTAAAATGATTTAAGCGGTAACTAAAACATTACTTCAATGCCTTTGGTATTTTATAAAATACTAAACTATTATAATTTGGGTTAAAACCTCTTGTGGCAGAGGGTTATTTTGAGACTTTATTTTAGGAACTATTATCATATTATACTAACTAAAAATAATGTGGAACTAAAATTAAAACAAAAAAAGAAATAGAAAAGAATGGGAAAATAAAACGAAATAAAAAAAGGAGGAAAACCCCCCAGTCCAACTGGGCCTCGGCCCAGCCTGTGGCCTGCCAGGCCGGCCCAACTGGCCCAGCTGGCCACACCTTATCCCCACACCCCCGCAAACCCTAATCACCACCGTCCCCCACTCCTCCCACTCTCCCCCCAATTCGATCGGGGTCTCGAACCGCCCCCGACCCCGTTGCCTCGACACCGCGCCGCCGCCCACCCGAAGCCGTCCATCACCGCACGAGGACCCGGAGCAACCCCGTCGCCCCGTCGCCGAACCCCCCACGCCACCATCACCTCCGACGCCGCCGCTCGGAGATCGCCGTCCGTCTCGTCCTCGCCGGCGACGCGTCCCCGTCACCCCCCTCGACCATCGTTGCCCAGACCCTATGGCCCCAGTGAGCACGCACCTCGCTCCCTCCCTCTCCTTCACGCGCTCGCGCTCGTCGCCGCAACCCCGCGCGCACGCTCACGGCACCAGCCGCGTGCCCTGGCCGAAACACCCGCGCCACTGCCTTCCCTTTCCCCTGTCTCTGCTGTCGTGCCTGCGTTCACAGCCCAGCGCCCGAGCTCGCGCACGCCTCGCCACACCCGTGCGCATCCTGCGCCCGCGCTCGCGGCGCCCCACCGCCGCGTCCCACGCTCCGGCCGCGCTCCCACACGCCCTGCATCCGCCTGTGCACGCGTTGCCCACACCCGTAGCCGCCGTCTCCACTCCGCCTGGCAGGGCCTTGCCCCGCCTCCTTGGCCGCACCCCCGCGGGCGCTCGTGCCGCGCACACCCCCCCATCCCCATGTACACCTCGCCGCCCCGGTCTTCCTCACACACGCGCGCCCGCAACCGCGCAGCACGCAGCTCTGCTGCAGCCATCTCCGCCGCCCAGCAACGCCACTGCTCGCCGAATCCCCCCCCCCCCCCCGCGGTGGTCCGGCCACACCCCCCACGGCCCTGGCGTCCTCCTCCGGTGGCCGCCCGCTTCGCCACGGCCCCGCCCCGCCGTGGCCTCCCGGCACCCGCGCCTGCAAACTGCCCTGGGCCTCCTCGCCCCGGCGATCTGGGCGAACGCCCAGTCGGGCGCCGCAACACCCGACCCGCCCCGTAGCGCCCGTAACCCGCTACGGCCCCTGTGCCACTGACACTAGGGGCCCACCCCTGGAACCGTTTAAAAAAGGGATTTATAAAAAAGAGAATTAATAAAAATAAAAACAAATTTAATTAAATAATTATTTAACTAAATTAATTAAGTTAATTAATCCTAATTAATTAATCTAATTAACCTGTTAGTTTAATTAAACAGTAATTAGTTTAACTAAACCCTACTTAATCTAACAGTGTATGACATGTGGGTCCCACTGGACCCACGCGTCAGTTTGACCCAGTCAACCCCTGTTGACTATTGACGTCAGCATGACATCATGCTGATGTCATTAATCCATTTTCGAATTAATTTAAATAATTAATTAAATTCCAAAAATTAACAAAATCTTTAGAAAATCATATCTTTTAATCCGTAACTCGGATTAAATTATTTTCAACATGAAAGTTGCTCCGAACGACAAGACGAACCCGGATTCGCAGCCCGTTCGTCCGCCACGCATCCCTAGCATAGCAAACTCGCAACTGTCCCCCTCCGGCTACTTTGCCCGAAAACGCGAAACACCGGGGATACTTTCCTGGATGTTTCCCCCCTTCGCCGGTATCACCTATCCCTGCGTTAGATCACCTCTAGCGCCGCGTTTGTCATATTATGCTTTGATTGCTATGTTATTTATTGTGTTCCCCCTCCGTTACTTTTTCCGGTAGACCCTGAACCGCTGTCGGTACCCCTATGGTCGACTACGGTGTTGACGACCCCCCTTCTTGCCAGAGCAACCAGGCAAGCCCCCCTTGATCACCAGATATCGCCTACTCTAATCTATACTGCTTGCATTAGAGTAGTGTAGCATGTTACTGTTTTCCGTTATTCCTATCCTGATGCATAGCATGTCCTTGTTACTACTGTTGTTACCTTTACCTGCAATCCTACATGCTTAGTATAGGATGCTAGTTTTCCATCAATGGCCCTACATTCTTGTTCGTCTGCTGTGCTATACTATCGGGCCGTGATCACTCGGGAGGTGATCACGGGTATGTACTATACTTTGAACATGATACATGTGGTGACCAAAGTCGGGTTGGCTCGAGGAGTACCCGCGAGTGATTCACGGAATGGGGGCTGAAAGGACCTTTGTCCCGACGACCCTCTGTGTGGATCTTTGTGGCGGAGCGACAGGGCAGGTTGAGGTCACCTAGGAGAGAGGTGGGCCTAGCCCTGTCGGCGTTCGCGGATACTTAACACGCTTAATGAGATCTGGGTATTTGATCTGAGTCTGGCTACTGGCCTATACGCACTAACCAACTACGCGGGAAAGATATGGGCACTCGGCATCGTGGTATCAGCCGAAGCCTTCGTGACGTCAGCGACTGAGTGGCGCGCGCCGGATTGGACTGGAATGCCACTAGGCTAGGTCTGCTTCCGGCCGCGTTCGCAACGTGCAGGTGTGCTCAGGGCGATGGGCCCAGACCCCTGCGCGCTTAGCTTTAGACCGGCGTGCTGACTGCTCTGTTGTGCCTAGGTGGGGCTACGACGTGTTGATCTTCCGAGGCCGGGCATGACCCAGGAAAGTGTGTCCGGCCAAATGGGATCAAGCGTGTTGGGTTATGTGGTGCACCCCTGCAGGGAATTTAATCTATTCGAATAGCGGTGTCCCTCGGTAAAAGGACGACCCGGAGTTGTACCTTGACCTTATGACAACTAGAACCGAATACTTAATAAAACACACCCTTCCAAGTGCCAGATACAACCCGGTGATTGCTCTCCAACAGGGCATCGAGGAGGGGATTGCCGGGTAGGATTATGTTATGCGATGCTACTTGGAGGACTTCAGTCTACTCTCTTCTATATGCTGCAAGACGGAGGCTGCCAGAAGCGTAGTCTTCGACAGGATTAGATATCCCCCTCTTATTCTGGCATTCTGCAGTTCAGTCCACTGATATGGCCCCTTACAGATATACCCATGCATATGTAGTGTAGCTCCTTGCTTGCGATTACTTTGGATGAGTACTCACGGTTGCTTTGTTTCCCCCTTTTCCCCATTCTTCTACCCGATTGCTGCAACCAGACGATGGAGACCAGGATCCAGACGCCACCGTCGACGACGACTCCTTCTACACTGGAGGTGCCTACTTCTACGTGCAGCCCGCTGACGACGACCAAGAGTAGTTAGGAGGATCCCAGGCAGGAGGCCTGCGCCTCGTTCGATCTGTATCCCCGTTTGTGCTAGCCTTCTTAAGGCAACTTGTTTAACTTATGTCTGTACTCAGATATTGTTGCTTCCGCTGACTCGTCTATGATCGAGCACTTGTATTCGAGCCCTCGAGGCCCCTGGCTTGTATTATGATGCTTGTATGACTTATTTTATTTGTAGAGTTGTGTTGTGAAATCTTCCCGTGAGTCCCTGATCTTGATCGTACACATTTGTGTGCATGATTAGTGTATGATTAAATCGGGGGCGTCACAAGTTGGTATCAGAGCCGACTGCATGTAGGAATCCCCTTCCACACTCCTTGGCCGAAGTCGAGTCTAGTCATTGAAAAACTTTTACTAATATGGCTGTGTGGCTTTCGGGCCCACGTCGCCATTGGGTGGTATTAGGATCTTTTACTCCTTGTCTGTACTCTGGGACTCTGATCTCTCTTCTAGTCGGGTTAAATGAATTTTGCTAAATCTAACATTAGGATCTCGTTATCACTTTCACCCGGAGAGCCCCTTATTACTGATGATCGTCCGCTGCACGTGAAGACCCTGAAGGTACTCTCCGCTCTTAACCTGAGAACTTTTGTTCATCGCGTTTGCAATTCCCCTTCCACCATCAACCCTTATGGATAACTACTTGCAGTTGTTATTCTTACATTCATCCCCAGTTGGTCTTGATATTACAAGATACCCCGAAATACTCGTTGTTGTTTCAATAATCCTTTGAGAGCTTACTGCCTTGTTGTCTTTGTCACCTGAATACCCCTACGGATAATTCTCGCACTTATCGAGTATCCGCTTATCCCCCAAGTTGTTCATGTGTTTCACAATGGTCTTCGAAATACTATTCGATCCTCCAAAAATCCTTAGTAACTTATTGCTCTGCAATACTTGTCTACTTGCATGATGGATGCTTTCCATATGTCTGGCCATATTCGTTAGTATCCTTAGGCACCGTCATTTTGATCCTATTGATTCAACATGAGTGCGAATGCACGCAATCATCAGTTGATCCTTTTATATTATCTTTCGGCTCAGACGTCATTTTAAACATGAGTTGGTTCTTGACCAATCAATGCCTTGATCGTTTGTGCTTCCAAGTCTATTGAACTTATTCATTTTCGATCAAAACGATTGCTTCTGATTCCTTGATTTGGAAATCATAAAATTTCTTTGCATTAAGCTTTGAATTAGTCAGTTGTTTCTATAATCTGATGCCTTGGCATTCCTTCTTCCTTTGATTGAGTACCGATACTCACATCAGCCCCGTTGTGGGCCGCCATACCCATTGCTGGGTTATTATCCGACAATGTCATTCACAACCAAAATTCTTGTGAGTTCTTTACCTGATACATAATGCCCTTGGTAAGTTGTATCATCTGCTTGGCGAACCATGCTCTGCTTTCGAGCTGGTGGTATTTACTATTGAAGCTTGTGGTATATGTTTCCACGATACCCTGACAGGTTGAACCTATGCCTTCCTTTATATGTGTGAACTCGGAAGTTTTCATGAGTCATACTCATCTGGTATTTCACCAGGTAAAACTTTCAACACTAATGCCTTTATCAAAATGAGAAGTATGCTTCTTGTAATCATAGCTATTTCCTTGATATAATATCCTTTAGTATCGGTGAATTGATCTTTTGCACTTGTGGTTCCGACCATATGTTCTTCTTTCATCCAATTTCTCGGGCAAGTTTAAGCACTTGTCTTCTATGGATCAATACACCAGTCTAACCTTTACTTGATCTCTCGTCGAGTATTATACCCTAGTATCTCGAGATTATCTTGGAACTGCATAACTTATTATGAGTTCTTCATCAAGTACAACATTCCCACTTATTACAATTCTTCATGGACTCTGGGTTATTAAACACTCAAAGAAACCGATAACTGAACCGAGTCTGCACTATGGTTCAACGACACTTGATAATCTTCTTTAAGTATGAGTTTGTACCCGATCACGCCATTCCTAGGCTGTATGGCTATATCATTGTCGTGATGATTTTAATTGTGCTACCTGGTCCTTATTCTTGGAGCACCACTTCGACGATGAACTAAGCTTACGTCGATTTTCCTTGTCATATCATTTCACCTTGAAAAGCAGGCTTGATTTCGAGTTTGTGTCGTACATGTGCTTCCATTGACCTCTTGCTTCATCATTCCTTTGACTTGATGTCATCGCTGATCGATTACATCCTCATGAAATCTCTCGACAAAATTTGTCGTGATCATCATCAACATTTGACTCCTTTCAGGATATCGATCGAATTCATGATGATAAGGACCATCCTCGTCCCTTGGTAATTTGAGTTGCCACCGACAACATCCTTAATCCCTTTCATCACCAACTTGTTCATGTTATGGATGCAATTTGCTTTCCAGCTTGTATTTTGTTCTACCTTGAAGTAGTACTGTCTTTTATGTCAAGGATGTTGTGAGGATTGCTCCACCTCTCAAGAATTCTTGGTATAGTGATACTTCTCCCCATCATCATTCTTTCTTGGTCCTCGAGTTGATTCCAAACGGGGTACCAACAAGTGAACGGTGCTGTTTGGATTCTGCCCTTCTAGCAATCTTATTGCTTTGAAGTTAATGGTCGGCCATTCATTGTTTTACTATTGATTATTGAATCACCATTCTGACATTGGTTGTGCAATCCAACCCATATTTCGGGCGCACCTTCAACCAATGTTTAGTTGTGTATGTTTTCCTCGAGCATGGATCTGACAAATGTTATTACTTTGTTCACTCAATTGTTGAAATCCATCTTTTTGGAAACCTTGATGAATTTCCGCTGGGTCCATCAGCCACCTCCTCATCCTCTCGTTGGTTTAATGATGAACTCCTGTTCCGGAACTTGCCTCCATAGTTCAATTCCCAAGAGTTTTAAAATGTCATCTCGACAATTGGTGTTGCACTTTCTTCTCAGGTATCCTGAATCTGAGTTATCCTAACACCATTCAGATCTGAATCTTAGCCCGATATGATGGTTGGAACATATTTCCAAGAGTTATTACACTGGTTTTTTATGACCCGGTAAGGTGATGGCATGCCCAGCACACCTGGCCGGATGACCTATTGTTATAATTTTCCTTTTTAGCAAGGTTAACCATTCTTCCATGAGGAAATTGTATAACTTATTCTACAAGTTTTTCTTGATGGGTCCTTTGTGTATCCGAAGTCTGACCTTTGCTTGGAGACCATGTCGATGCCATCTCGAAGCATGTTTGGGGTGCTCCGATTTTCAACAAGAACATTTGAAGCCCAATGCTAAAGGTTACTTGCTCTATTATCCAGGCACCGTTGTATGTGTAGTGTCATGAGAATTCTCTCCGCTTATCAAAAGGGTTTCTTACATTATATCCTGGCACGGATACCATGATTTAATCTCTGCTTATCCTTGGGAAGGATATACCCTGGAATATGTGTTTAAACACATTTTTCCTTTCCATTATTTGGTTTAATCTGATAATCATATTTTCCTTTCCATTGTTTGGTTTAACCTTTCTTGAGGTCTATATGATCTAAGAAGTAATATTCTCCTGCTTTTGTAAACACCTTAGTGTACAACTCTGTCAGAAAGACCCTGTTACTTTTGTTGATGACATTCCGGTAACCGCCGATGGACGAGAACTTTGCCTACTGGCCAGCCTCGTTCAACGAGCAGGAAAATGGTTCTCTTCGTCCCTCGCCCTTGGTACCGATGTTGTTGCCGACATAAGCGACAGACTATCCTCTGAGATGCCTTGCTCACATGATCGTGCAAGATGTCATCGCCATTCCTACTTTTAACCCACATGGTGGGCCCATAACCCACAGTTCCACAGGATCGAAACCTGACTCTCCTGTACAACCTATTGTCAAAGTTATTCCCCACTCTTGACTTCGTATGTAATTCACGGGCCACCTGCCTAGTGATCTATTATGGTATCAGACGCAATACTTATTACCATTGCTTTGAACCCTCTTTCACACTTTGTTTTAGGCAACGAACGATTGCCTAAGCGCTTGAAACTTCTATTTTGCACCTCCTTACTTTGCTCTCGATAATTTCTTAAGTTTCAATTCGAGAGTTACTATTCGTCACCCTCCCTGATGTTCTCTACCAGATACGTGACCTTGTAGAGGTCAGTTCCTTTGAAGATAACCTTGATCATTTTTCATAAGTACGATGAGACCCCCGAAGAAAGGATGAAGACTTCATCATGATGACCTAAAGAAGAGAAATGAAGACATCAAAAAGAGAGTTCAAATTTTTCGAGAAGGGCAACCAAGACCGAGAAGATTCATTGAATATCGTAACCAGACCTTTCCCCCTTGCTCTACCTCTTAATTCTCGGGACGAGATTTCTTGTAGTGGAGGAGATTTTTAATGCCCGGATAATCAAGCTACAGTAAACCTCTGCTAATGGCGCCATGTCACCTCGGTTACTGTTGATAAACACGCGTTGATTCGAAACCGTTCCAAATTCAAATTCAAAAGTCAAGTCAAACGATAAAGGTTTTCTAATATTGAGACTAAAATGTTCGGGATGTGTGAAATAATGCATAGGTAATTATGGTGCAGAAACCACACTTTTATAAAAGGTTTGAATGCTGTAAAATGATTTAAGCGGTAACTAAAACATTACTTCAATGCCTTTGGTATTTTATAAAATACTAAACTATTTTAATTTGGGTTAAAACCTCTTGTGGCAGAGGGTTATTTTGAGACTTTATTTTAGGAACTATTATCATATTATACTAAATAAAAAATGTGGAACTAAAATTAAAACAAAAAAAGAAATAGAAAAGAATGGGAAAATAAAACGAAATAAAAAAAGGAGGAAAACCCCCCAGACCAACTGGGCCTCGGCCCAGCCTGTGGCCTTCCAGGCCGGCCCAACTGGCCCAGCCGGCCACACCTTATCCCCACACCCCCGCAAACCCTAATCCCCACTGTCCCCCACTCCTCCCACTCTCCCCCCAATTGGATCGGGGTCTCGAACCGCCCCCGACCCCGTTGCCTCGACACCGCGCCGCCGCCCGCCCGAAGCCGTCCACCGCCGCACGAGGACCCGGAGCAACCCTGTCGCCCCATCGCCGAACCCCCCACGCCACCATCACCTTCGACGCCGCCGCTCGGAGATCGCCGTCCGTCTCCTCCTCGCCGGCGACGCGTCCCCGTCACCCCACTCGACCACCGTTGCCCAGACCCTACGACCCCAGTGAGCACGCGCCTCGCTCCCTCCCTCTCCTTCACGCGCTCGCGCTCGTCGCCGCAACCCCACGCGCGCTCATGGCACCGGCCGCGTGCCCTGGCCGAAACACCCGTGCCCTGGCCGCGTGCTGGGTTATTATCCGACTATATCATTCACAACCAAAATTCTTGTGAGTTCTTTACCTGATACATAATGCCCTTGTTAAGTAGCATAAAGCAAAGTAGTAGAAGTGTTATCAACCTTGGCCAGAGATCCTTTCTCGACTCCCTACGAGAAAGCAATCCCAGAGCCATAGTATCCAAGTGTCATCACAATCCAATTCTCATCACCATCTAGTTCTCATCACAAGTATCCAGTTCTAGTTGTATCGATCGGGATACAACTCCAAGTGTCCGTTACCGTAGGACAGGCTATCGATAGATGTTTTCTTCCCTGCAGGGGTGCACCAACTTACCCACCACGCTCGATTAACTCTGGCCGGACACACTTTCCTGGGTCATGCCCGGCCTCGGCCAAACAATACGCCGCAACCCGACCTAGAATTAATAAAGAGGCCAGCACACCGGACTAAACCTATGCCCCCAGGGGTCATGGGCCATCTCCCCGGGAACTCATGCACATTGTGTGGGCGGCCGATGAGCAGATCTAGCTACCTCCTCAACAAGGCAGGCGCATACGCAGTCCAACCCGGCGCGCGCCGCTCAGTTGCTGATGTCTATTAAGCTTCGGCTGATGCATACAATGCAGAACGCCCATGCTATGCCCACGTGATGGTTAGTGCTATCAGGCCAGAGGCCCCTCGGATGAAATATCCAAATCGTAGTGGATTAGGAACGCGCGGTAACAAGCAGAGACTCACGAAAGATGTGACCCCGTTACCCCGTCTCGAGGACTTGCGGCAATGGCTAGGAATGCCCGGCCACGCCTCGTAATTATCTCGCGGGCACCTTCCAGGTCAACCCGACTCCACATCACTCACAATTAAGCTCGCGCGGGTACCCCTCAGGGTCGACCCATCTTTCCAAGTAACTGTTGGGGAACGTAGCAATAATTCAAAAAATTTCTACATGAACACCAAGATCAATCTAGGAGATGCTAGCAACGAGAGAGAGGGAGTGCATCTTTATACCCTTGATGATCGCTAAGCGGAAGCGTTACAAGAACGCGGTTGATGGAGTCGTACTCGCGGAGATTCAAATCGCGGAAGATCCGATCTAGCGCCGAATGGACGGCGCCTCCGTGTTCAACACACGTACAGCCCGGGGACGTCTCCTCCTTCTTGATCCAGCAAGGGGAGAGGAGAATTTGAAGGAGAACTCCAGCAGCATGACGGCATGGTGGCGATGGAGCTCGTGGTTCTCCAGCAGGGCTTCGCCAAGCACTATGGACGAAGAGGACGAGGTGTAGGAGGAGGGAGGGTTGCGCCAACCAAGAGGTGCGGCTGCCCTCCCACCCCTCCAATATATATAGGGGCAAGGGGAGAGGGGGAGGCGCCCTAAGGTTTCCCCTAGGGGACGGCGGCCAAGCAGATTGGATCTCCCTAGGGAAAATCCTAGGGAGACTTGCCCCCCAACCCAAGCAGGTGGAGGCTTGCCTCCCAAGCCAGGTGGAGGAGCCCCACCTCCCCAAGTAACGTGGGAAAGGGTGTGGGGGCGCACCACCCCTTAGTGGGCTGGTTTGCCCCTTCCCCTTTGGCCCATGAGGCCATCCAACACTTGCCGGGGCTCCCGAAACACCTTTCGGTCATGCTGGCCATAGCCTGGTACCCCCGGAACACATCCGGACTCCAATACCCTTCGTCCAATATATCGATCTTCACCGCCGGACCATTCCGGAACTCCTCGTGACGTCCAGGATCTCATCCAGGACTCCGAACTACCTTCGGTAACCACATACTATTTCCCATAACAACTCTAGCGTCACCGAAACTTAAGTGTGTTGACCCTACGGGTTCGGGAACCATGCAGACATGACCGAGACACCTCTTCGGCCAATAACCAATAGCGGGATCTGGATACCCATATTGGATCCCACATGTTCCACGATGATCTCATCGGATGAACAACGATGTCGGGGATTCGATCAATCCCGTATACAATTCCCTTTGTCCATCGGTATGTTACTTGCCCGAGATTCGATCGTCGGTATCCCAATACCTCGTTCAATCTCGTTACCGGCAAGTCTCTTTACTCGTTCCGTAACGCATGATCCCGTGGCTAACTCATTAGTCACATTGAGCTCATTATGATGATGCATTACCGAGTGGGCCCAGAGATACCTCTCCGTCATACGGAGTGACAAATTCCAGTCTCGATTCGTGCCAACCCAACAGACACTTTCGGAGATACCTGTAGTGCACCTTTATAGCCACCCAGTTATGTGGTGATGTTTGGTACACCCAAAGCACTCCTACGGTATCCGGGAGTTGCACAATCTCATGGTCTAAGGAAATGATACTTGACATTAGAAAAGCTCTAGCAAACGAACTACACGATCTTGCGCTATGCTTAGGATTGGGTCTTGTCCATCACATCATTCTCCTAATGATGTGATCCCGTTATCAATGACATCCAATGTCCATGGTTAGGAAACCATAACCATCTATTGATCAACGAGCTAGTCAACTAGAGGCTCACTAGGGACATGTTCTGGTCTATGTATTCACACATGTATTACGGTTTCTAGTTAATACAATTATAGCATGAACAATAGACAATTATCATGAACAAGGAAATATAATAATAACCATTTTATTATTGCCTCTAGGGTATATTTCCAACAGTCTCCCACTTGCACTAGAGTCAATAATCTAGTTCACATCACTATGTGATTGTAATGAATCCAACACCCATGGGGTTTGTTCATATCTCGCTTGTGAGAGAGGTTATTAGTCAACGGGTCTGAACCTTTCAGATCTGTGTGTGCTTTACAAATCTCTATGTCATCTTGTTGATGCAGCTACCACGCGCTACCTGGAGCTATTCCAAATAACTGCTCTATTATACGAATCCGGATTACTACTCAGAATCATCCGGATTAGTGTCAAAGTTTGCAGCGACGAACTCTTTTACCACCTCCATAATCGAGAAAATTCCTTAGTCCACTAGTTACTAAGGATAAGTTTGACCGTGTCATGTGATCCATTCCTGGATCACTCTTGTACCCCTTGATTGACTCATGGCAAGGCACACTTCAGGTGCGGTACACAGCATAGCATACTGTAGAGCCTGCGTCTAAAGCATAGGGGACGACCTTCGTCCTTTCTCTCTCTTCTGCCATGGTCAGATCTTGAGTCTTACTCAATGCTCACACCTTATAGCACAACCAAGAACTCCTTTATTGATCTATTTGAACTCCTTCAAAATCTTGTCACGGTATGTATTCATTTGAAAGTACTTTTAAGCGTTTTTTGATCTATCCTTATAGATCTTGATGCTCAATGTTCAAGTAGCTTAATCCAGGTTTTCCATTGAAAAACACTTTTCAAATAACCCTATATGCTTTCCAGAAATTCTACATCATTTCTGATCAACAATATGTCAACAACATATACTCATCATAAATTCTATAGTGCTCCCACTCACTTCTTTGGAAATACAAGTTTCTTATAAACTTTGTATAAACCCAAAATATTTGATCATCCCATCAAAGCGTACATTCCAACTCCGAGATGCTTACTCCAGTCCTTAGAAGGATTGCTGGAGCTTTGCATACTTGTTAGCATCTTTCAGGATTGACAAAACCTTCTGGTTGTATCACATACAACCTTTCCTCAAGAAATCGTCGAGGAAAAAATGTTTTGACGTCCTATCTGCAAGATTTCATAAATAATGCAGTAACTGCTAATACAATTCCAACAGACTCTTAGCATCGCTACGAGTGAGAAAGCCTCACCGCAGTCAACTCCTTGAACTTGTCGGAAAACATCTTAACGACAAGTCGAGCTTTCTTAATGGTGACACTTACCATCATTGTCCGTCTTCCTTTTAAAATCCATTTGCATCCAACAGCCTTACGACCATCAAGTAGTTCTTCCAAAGTCTATACTTTGTTTTTATACATGGATCCTCTCTCGGATTTTATGGCCTCGAGCCATTCGTCGGAATCCGGGCCCACCATCGCTTCTCCATAGCTCGTAGGTTCATTGTTGTCTAGCAACATGACTTCCAAGACAGGATTACGTACCACTCTAAAGTAGTACGCATCCTTGTCGTCCTACGAGGTTTGGTAGTGACTTGATCCAAAGTTTCATGATCACTATCATAAGCTTCCACTTCAATTGGTGTAGGTGCCACAGGAACAACTCCTTGTGCCTGCTACACACTAGTTGAAGTGACGGTTCAATAACCTCATCAAGTCTCCACCATCCTCCCACGCAATTCTTTCGAGAGAAACTTTTCCTCAAGAAAGGACTTGTTTCTAGAAACATTCACTTTTGCTTCCGGATCTGAAATAGGAGGTATAGCCAACTGTTTTGGGTATTCTATGAAGATGCATTTATCCGCTTTGGGTTCGAGCTTATCAGCCTGAAACCTTTTCACTTAAGCGTCGCAGCCCCAAACTTTTAAGAAACGACAGCTTAGGTTTCTCTAAACCATAGTTCATATGGTGTCGTCTCAACGGAATTGTGTGGTGCCCTATATAAAGTGAATGTGGTTGTTTCTAATGCCTAACCCATAAACGATAGTGGTAATTTGATAAGAGACATCATGTTATGCACCACATCCAATAGGGTGCAGCTATGATGTTCGGACACACCATCACACTATGGTGTTCCAGGCGGTATTAGTCGTGAAACAATTTCCACAATGTCTTAATTGTGTGCCAAACTCGTAACTTAGATATTCATCTCTATGATCATATCATAGACATTTTATCCTCTTGTCGCGATGATCTTCAACTTCACTCTGAAATTACTTGAACCTTTCAATAATTCAGACTTGTGTTTCATCAAGTAAATATACTTAGCATCTACTCAAATCATCTGTGAAGTAAGAACATAACGATATCCACTGCGTGCCTTAGCACTCATTGGACTACACACATCAAAATGTATTACTTCCAACAAGTTGCTTTCTTGTTCCATCTTACTGAAAACGAGGCCTTTCAGTCATCTTGCCCATGTGGTATGATTTTTATGTCTCAAGTGATTCAACATGAAGTGAGTCCAAACGATCCATTTGTATGGAGTTTCTTCATGCATATATACCAATAGACATGGTTCACATGTCTCAATCTTTTCAAAAACGAGTGAGTCCAAAGATCCATCAACATGGAGCTTCTTCATGTGTTTTATACCAATATGACTCAAATGGCAGTGCCACAAGTATGTGGTACTATCATCATTATCTTATATCTTTTGGCATGAACATGTGTATCACTACGATCAAGATTCAATAAACCATTCATTTTAGGTGCAAGACCATTGAAGGTATTATTCAAATAAACAGAGTAACCATTATTCTCCTTAAATGAATAACCGTATTGCGATAAACATAATCCAATCATGTCTATGCTCAACGCAAACACCAAATAACAATTATTTAGGTTTAACACCAATCCTGATGGTAGAGGGAGCATGCGATGTTTGATCACATCAACCTCAGAAATACTTCCAACACACATCGTCATCTCACCTTTAGCTAGTCTCCGCAGCCTTTTATTTCAAGTTACTAACACTTAGCAACCGAACCGGTATCTAATACCCTGGTGCTACTAGGAGTACTAGTAAAGTACACACTAATATAATGTATATCCAATATACATCTGTCGACCTTACCAGCCTTCCCATCTACCAAGTATCTAGGGTAGTTCTGCTTCAGTGACCGTTCCCCTCATTACAGAAGCACTTAGTCTCGGGTTTGGGTTCTACCTTGGGTTTCTTCACTAGAGCAGCAACTGATTTGCCGTTTCATGAAGTATCCCTTCTTGCCCTTGCCCTTCTTGAAACCAGTGGTTTTACTAACCATCAAAAATTGATGCTCCTACTTGATTTCTACTTTCGCGGTATCAAACATCGCGAATTGCTCAAGGATCATCATATCTATCCCTGATATGTTATAGTTCATCATGAAGCTCTAGTAGCTTGGTGGCAGTGACTTTGGAGAACCATCACTATCTCATCTGGAAGATTAACTCCCACTCGATTCAAGCGATTGTAGTACTCATATAATCTGAGCACATGCTCAACGATTGAGCTTTTCTCCTTAGTTTGCAGGCTTAAGAAACTTGTCAGAGGCCTCATACCTCTTGACGTGGGCACTATCCTGAAATCCCAATTTCAGTCCTTGGAACATCTCATATGTTCTGCAATGTTTCAAAAACATCTTTGGTGCCTCAATTCTAAACCATTTAGCATTACGCACTGAACTATCATGTAGTCATCAAAACGTGTATGTCAGATGTTTGCAACATCCACAACCGACGCTCGAGGTTCAGCTCACTGAGCGGTGCATTAAGGACATAATCCTTCTGCGCAGCAATAAGGACAATCCTCAGTTTACGGACCCAGTCCGCATAATTGCTACTATCAACTTTCAACTAAATTTTCACTAGGAACATATCTAAAACAGTAGAACTAAAGCGTAAGCTACGACATAATTTGCAAAGACCTTTTGACCATGTTCATGATAACTAAGTTCATCTGATTATTTAATGAACTCCCACTTAGATAGACATCCCTCTAGTCATCTAAGTGATACATGATCCGAGTCAACTAGGCCGTGTCCGATCATCACGTGAGACGAACTAGTCATCATCGGTGAACATCTTCATGTTGATCGTATCTACTATACGACTCATGTTCGACCTTTCGGTCTCTTGTGTTCCGAGGCCAAGTCAGTACATGCTAGGCTCGTCAAGTCAACCTAAGTGTTTCACATGTGTAAATCTGGCTTACACCCGTTGTATGCGAACGTTAGAATCTATCACACTCGATCATCACGTGGTGCTTCGAAACAACGAACCTTCGCAACGGTGCACAGTTAGGGGGAACACTTTCTTGAAATTTTAGCGAGGGATCATCTTATTTATGCTACCGTCGTTCTAAGCAAATAAGATGTAAACATGACAAACATCACATGCAAATCATGAAGTGACATGATATGGCCAATATCATCTTGCGCCTTTTGATCTCCATCTTCAAGGCGCGGCATGATCACCTTCGTCACCGGCATGACACCATGATCCCCATCATCATGATCTCCATCATCGTGTCTTCATGAAGTTGTCTCGCCAACTATTACTTCTCCTACTATGGCTAACGGTTAGCAATAAAGTAAAGTAATTACATGGCGTTTTTCATTGACACGCAGGTCATACAATAAATTAAGACAACTCCTATGGCTCCTGTCGGTTGTCATACTCATCGACATGCAAGTCGTGATTCCTATTACAAGAACATGATCAATCTCATACATCACATATATAATTTGTCACATCCTTTTGGCCATATCACATCACATAGCATACCCTGCAAAAACAAGTTAGACGTCCTCTCATTGTTGTTGCATGTTTTACGTGGCCGCTATGGGTTTGTAGCAAAAGCCACAACGGTGATATACCAATTGCTATTTACCCTTCATAAGGACCCTCTTCATCGAATCCGATCTGATTAAATTGGGAGAGACAGACACCCGCTAGCCACCTTATGCATCAAGTGCATGTCAGTCGGTGGAACCTGTCTCACGTAAGAGTACGTGTAAGGTCGGTCCGGGCCGCTTCATCCCACAATGCCGCCGAATCAAGATAAGACTAGTAACGGCAAGCAAATTGAACAAATCATCGCCCACAACTACTTTGTGTTCTACCCGTGCATAGAATCTACGCATAGACCTAGCTCTGATACCACTGTTGGTGAACGTAGCAATAATTCAAAAAAATTCTACGTGTCACCAAGATTAATCTAGGAGATGCTAGCAACGAGAGAGAGGGAGTGCATCTTCATACCCTTGAAGATCGCTAAGCGGAAGCGTTACAAGAACGCGGTTGATGGAGTCGTACTCGCGGCGATTCAAATCGCGGAAGATCCGATCTAGCGCCGAACGGACGGCGCCTCCGTGTTCAACACACGTACAGCCCGGGGACGTCTCCTCCTTCTTGATCCAGCAAGGGGAGAGGAGAAGTTGAAGGAGAACTCCAGCAGCACGACGGCATGGTGGCGACGGAGCTCGTGGTTCTCCAGCAGGGCTTCGCCCAGCACTATGGAGGAAGAGGAGGAGGTGTAGGAGGAGGGAGGGCTGCGCCAACCAAGAGGTGCGGCTGCCCTCCCACCCCTCCAATATATATAGGGGCAAGGGGATAGGGGGAGGCACCCTAGGGTTTCCCCTAGGGGGCGGCGGCCAAGCAGATTGGATCTCCCTAGGGAAAATCCTAGGGAGACTTGCCCCCCAAGCCAAGCAGGTGGAGGCTTGCCTCCCAAGCCAGGTGGAGGCGCCCCATCTCCCCAAGTAACATGGGAAAGGGTGTGGGGGCGCATCGTCCCTTAGTGGGCTGGTTTTCTGCTTCCCCTTTAGCCCATGAGGCCCTCCAACACTTGCCGGGGCTCCCGAAACACCTTTCGGTCATGCTGGCCATAGCCTGGTACCCCCGGAACACTTCCGGACTCCAATATACCATTCGTCCAATATATCGATCTTCACCGCCGGACCATTCCGGAACTCCTCGTGACGTCCAGGATCTCATCTGGGACTCCGAACTACCTTCGGTAACCACATACTATTTCCCATAACAACTCTAGCGTCACCGAACCTTAAGTGTGTAGACCCTACGGGTTCGGGAACCAGGCAGACATGACCGAGACACCTATCCGGCCAGTAACCAATAGCGGGATCTGGATACCCATATTGGCTCCCACATGTTCCACGATGATCTCATCGGATGAACAACGATGTCGGGGATTCGATCAATCCCGTATACAATTCCCTTTGTCCATCGGTATGTTACTTGCCCGAGATTCGATCGTCGGTATCCCAATACCTCGTTCAATCTCGTTACCGGCAAGTCTCTTTACTCGTTCCGTAACGCATGATCCCGTGGCTAACTCATTAGTCACATTGAGCTCATTATGATGATGCATTACCGAGTGGGCCCAGAGATACCTCTCCGTCACACGGAGTGACAAATCCCAGTCTCGATTCGTGCCAACCCAACAGACACTTTCGGAGATACCTGTAGTGCACCTTTATAGCCACCCAGTTACGTTGTGACGTTTGGTACACCCAAAGCACTCCTACGGTATCCGGGAGTTGCAGAATCTCATGGTCTAAGGAAATGATACTTGACATTAGAAAAGCTCTAGCAAACGAACTACACGATCTTGTGCTATGCTTAGGATTGGGTCTTGTCCATCACATCATTCTCCTAATGATGTGATCCCGTTATAAATGACATCCAATGTCCATGGTCAGGAAACCATAACCATCTATTGATCAACGAGCTAGTCAACTAGAGGCTCACTAGGGACATGTTCTGGTCTATGTATTCACACATGTATTACGGTTTCTAGTTCATGCAATTATAGCATGAACAATAGACAATTATCATTAACAAGGAAATATAATAATAACCATTTTGTTATTGCCTCTAGGGCATATTTCCAACAGTAACAGGGGTAAAGTCCAAGTATCCGTGTGTCCAAACATCAAGGGGAAAACCCGAGGAATCACCCCCGTGAATTCCACTAGATGTAATCATCAAGGTGAATGTAAGAGGATGCACCCTCGAAGTTCACACTTGAGGGGTTGCAGGACAGAGCCGTATCGGAAGTGGTTAAGGAGGAATTCACCCTTGATAACCATGACCGAATAGCTACTCTATAGAGATCACATCAGGAGTGATGTATGAGGTTCCACCCTCGGCACTCGATGGTAACTGTGCAGAGTCGAGCAACAAAGGGGCGTGATGTGACGTGAGGTGTCGGGGCCTGGTCTTCGATCCCATTGATTGGGTCTTCTGATAATCCAGCGGGGCAGTCGGGTCAAGTGGGGGGTCACTGATGGGTCTCTAACCAACCTATACTAAGCAGTTTAGGATAAGCAGGTAGGTAACAATAGCAGGTTACAGTAAACAGGCTATGCAGCAAAATAGGAGCAAACAATAACAGTAGCAAAATCTAATGCAAGCATGAGAGAATGGAATGGGCTATATCAGGATGATCAAAGGGGGGCTTGCCTGGTTGCTCTGGCAAGGAGGGGTCGTCGTCGACGTAGTCGATCATAGGGGTGGCATCGGTCTCGGGGTCTACCAGAGAGAAGAGGGGGAAGAAGCAGTAAATATAAAGCAAGCATAGCATCACAAAGCATAACATGGCAATAAGCTGTGCCGGGTGTGACCTAACGTAAGGCTACACGATATAGGAGAAGGGGAAATTCAACCGGGAATGTTTTCCTTGTTCCGGACCTGTGTCAGACAGATGACCGGAGGGGGAATGATTCATGTTCAGATAATTAGAGGCATCTAATAGGTAAACCGAGCACGTGTTCAGATTCGTCTCGTCGTTGTGAGCAACTTTCATGTATAAAAAAATTTCATCCGAGTTACGGATGAATTTCTACGAATTTTCGAAGAATTAAACAGCTATTTGGAAATCCTGAAAATTGGCCAAGTCTGAGAATTGTTCAGTTTTTAAAGTTCACTTAGCTGATTTCCAAAGGCTATAACTATGGTTCTGCCCATCCTATGGATTAGTACCTTATATCAATATTGACCATTTCCTTGTGATCTACAAGATGGTATCAACTGCATCACTATTAGTGTTCATTTGCTTAATCAAAACTTTGCTTGAAAAGTGCCACTTGTTGTTGATTCCAGAAACTGTTAAAATATACGAACATATGATTTTGTGATTTTCACAGGATTTAATCCATGCCTTATTTGAATTTGGTCTAATGGGATGTTTTGAACCTTGTCAAGTGTACTACCGTACATATTTATTTTAGCTTTGTTTAGATGCTGGTTTGAGGCTGTGAAGAGGGCTAGTCAGTGTTATAGTCGCAAAGCTAGCTACTGCTACAGTAACTGAATGTTACTGTAGCAGGGGAGCAGCAGCCGAGCGCAGCGGGCAGAGCAGCAGCAAGGAGAAGCAGCGGCGGCGCGGCTAGGCCGGAGATGGGCGCGGCCACACACACACTGCACGCACACATCGCGCACACACACTGCACGCACGCACGCACAACACGCACACACACTCACGGCCGCTCGGCCATGGCCACGTCCATGGCCAGCAGTAGTAGGCTAGCACCAGCCGGCCACAATGGCTAGCAGCAGCACACGCGCGCGGGGGCGGCCTGGGGCGAGACAAGGTACGGTGAGCGCGCACACGCACGGGGAACTGAGCTCTCGTCATGGCGGCGAGCGGCGGAGCGGACGCCGAAGTTCGGGCGTTGGTGGTTACAGCGATGTGGGGGCACGTGAAGCAACGCGGGGAGCGGTGTTGGGCTCCTACGAGCTCCAGGAGCTCAAATACGAGATCGGACGCGAGCTCGGGTTACGGTGGTCACGGCGGCGACCTCGTCTACGGCAACAAGTACGGCCATGATGTGTTCGGCGGCTACGAGCGCGGAGATGAGCATGGGAGTAAGGGGAGAAGGAGAGGAGCTCACAGCGCCACTGCAGATGTGCAAGAGTGAGCTCGGGGGAGGCTCGAGGCAGCGAATCGGGGCGGCGATCGACGACGGCCGTGCGGGGAAGACGAGCTCGGAAGGTCGTTGCAGTGGCTCCAAGCTTCAACGGAGAGGCGGAGGTGATGTAGTTGAGGGCGGCGACAGCGTTCAACACAGTGGAGTGGCGTTTGGGGCACGGTGGCCGCGGGGTCGAGCGAAGGACGGCGACGAGCTCTCGGGCAAGATGGGGAAAAGAGAGAGGCGAGGCGCGTGCTAGCGAGTGAGGGGGCTAGGGTTGCGGGGGAGGACGAGAGGGGCTCGGGGAAGTACTTAACCACGACAGGGAGCCACGGGATCGTCGACCCGTGCTACCTCCGTGCTCGGACGGACGAGCAGCGTCCACGGCAAGGGGTTGAAGGACACACAGTGGTGGGCTGGGCCTCCACTGTGGACCTAGCACCCAATGGCACCGTAGGCCTCTGGCGATCTGGTCTTTTCTATTTCTCTATTTTCTGTTATTTCTTTTATTTATTAACAGAGAGAGAAAGGGAATTATTTGGTCAACTATTTCACTTAGGAAAAATTTGGGAGGTGTCCCATTAAATCCCTGGTGATTATAGACAGTGCCACAAATATTTTGGAGACCAGAAGAATTCATTTGGTATTTTTCATAAATAGGATAGCATTTAAAAATGCTGAATTGGTGTTGTTATCATTGCTAATGCTCATCTTTGCACAAAATTGATGTTGTGTTCCTTAACAAATAATTGTTATGGAATTTTTGACAAATGATGAACATTTTTCGAGCAACTATTAAGCAACTTCAAACTTCACTTGAACTTGAATTGGCTGGAATTTAAAATGGGATATTGAACAAAGGTGATTAAACACTGTTTGAAAAAAAATGATTAGCTTAATCACAGAGGGTTACTGTAGCATGACACTGGGGGTGTTACACAAGGAATGCATCTTCCAGATCCTCCCAACAGCCAATGGAGTCTGCTGGCAAGCTATTGAGCCAATGCCAAGCTGGTCCTTTGAGGTTTAGTGGGAGGTACTTGATGGCATGTAGATCATCACCGCGGGCCATGTGGATGTGGAGGAGGAAATCCTCGATCCATACCATGGGATCTGTTGTACCATCATATGATTCGATATTTACGGGTTTAAAACCCTTTGGGAATTCATGGTCCATTACTTCGTCAGTGAAGCAAAGGGGGTGTGCAGCGCCTCTGTGCTGGGCTATATCACGACGCAGTTCCTATGAGTCTTGTCTGCTGTGTTCGGCCCGGACGGATTTACTTTTAATGTATCCGGCGTGACGGTCATCGTCCCGGGTAGGTGCGCGCCCCCGTGATCCGTAGATCGATCTTGCGTGTTTTGCCCTGTCTTCCAATACGTCTCGCGTGTCCCACGTGTTGCCCCGTGCCTTGGTATTTTTGTTTGAGTGGCGGCGAGGTGCAGGCTGAGCATCAGGCTGTAATGCCTCTCTGTCTCAGCCACGAGGTGGCCGATCAGCCGCATCACACGCTGGTGATGTAGGTCTCAATGCTTCCTCCTCAAGTCGGGGTAGCAACCTGCGCTTGGGGTAACCCTTGGAGGGGCATTCGAGTTCATATTCCTCGACCGCAAGGACTTCAGTCCATCTGTCTGCTAGCAAACTTTGATCAGCTTGAAGCTGTTGTTGCTTTTTCTTCAGGCTATTCGTTGTGGCTATAAGCCGGCGCTTAAAGAGCTCTGCTCGACGAGATCCTCAGGCACGACAAATTCTTCATCGTCGAGGCTCACCTCGTCTTCAGAGAGAGGCATGTAATTGTCATCCTCCGCTTCTCCGTCTGCTGCTCGCTCAGGAGGGCTGGCTTGTTCATCCTCCGGCTCTAAATCTTGCTGGAGGGGATTGTCGTCGTCTTCGGCATTGTCCGGAGTGTTATTGTCTCTTGTGCCGGTATCACTACTTTTGCAATGGCGAGACTTAGAGCGGTGCCACTGACGTCGGCGCTTGGGTCGCTTCTTGGAGGGGTCATCCTCCGTTGTCTTATCGATGTTGCCTTCTTTGGGTGTATCCACCATGTATATATCATATGATGAGGTGGCGGTCCAATGCCCTGTGGGCAGTGGTTCCTGTTCGTCTCCTGCATCGGCGTCCATACCATCGATGTCTTCAGAGTCGAAGTTGAGCATGTCGGTTAAATCGTCGACAGTGGCTACTAAGTGGGTGGTGGGTGGGGAGCGAATTTCTTTGTCGTCTGCATCCCATCCTAGCCGGACATAGTTCGGCCAAGGTTCTTTTGACAAGGAGAGGTACCTTAACGAGTTTAGCACATCGCCGAAGGGCGAGTGATGAAAGATATCCGCGGAGGTGAACTTCATGATCGGCGCCCAATCGGATTCGATAGGCATGGGCACAGGCGGCTCGGAGTCCGAGGCCGGAGATGAATCCAGTGGTTCGGCATCACGGCTCTCGTGAGGGGTAAGGTCAGTATCCGGCTCTACCTCTACTGAGAGTACGGCCTCCATGGCGGGGTCTACCAACCCGTCCCTGGATGGCTCAATTTGCTCCAGATTGAAGGCCGGAGTAGTTGCCGGTGTGATCTCTCAAACATCGTCTGACGGCAGAGCTATATCATGCTCGTCGTGATAGTGCGGCGCACCTGGCAAGGGATCGAATACGTAGAAGATCAAGTCTCCGCGGATATCGGCTGTGTAGTTTAAGTTTCCGAACCTGACCTGGTGGCCAGGGGCGTAGCTCTCGATCTGCTACAGATGGCCAAGCGAGTTGGCCCGCTGTGCGAAGCCGCCGAATACAAAGATCTGTCCGGGGAGTAAGACCTCACCCTGGACCGCATCGTTACCGATGATCGAAGGATCCATCAAGCCTTATGGTGACGGCATAGTAGAACTCTCAATGAAAGCACCAATGTCGGTGTCAAAACCGGCGGATCTCAGGTAGGGGGTCCCGAACTGTGCGTCTAAGGAGGATGGTAACAGGAGGCGGGGGACACGATGCTTACCCAAGTTCAGGACCTCTCGATGGAGGTAATACCCTACTTCCTGCTTGATTGATCTTGATGATATGAGTATTACAAGAGTTTATCTACCACGAGATCGTAGAGGCTAAACCCTAGAAGCTAGCCTATGGTATGATTGTTGTTGTCCTACACACTAAACCCTCCGGTTTATATAGACACCGGAGGGGGCTAGGGTTACACAGAGTCGGTTACAAGGAAGGAGATCTACATATCCGTATTGCCAAGCTTGCCTTCCACGCCAAGGAGAGTCCCATCCGGACACGGGACGAAGTCTTCAATCTTGTATCTTCATAGTCCAACAGTCCGGCCAAAGGATATAGTCCGGTTGTCCGGCTACCCCCTAATCCAGGACTCCATCAATTATATCTCAGGTAGTCCTATAAATATTGAAACTAATGTTATTAAAACCGTAACCCCGGAGGAATACATAAGGGACACTTTCCAGAACGTTTCAGACTCCAAAAAGGAATAGATATGTGGTACGGTAAGTAAACCGACTCCAGAACAGTTCCAATGGCAATTTTTCTCCATTTTGGAATATTTAGAAAAATAGAAAAATAAGAAGTAGTCCGGGAAGGACACGAGGGTTCCACGAGGGTGGAGGGCGCGCCCTACCCCCCTGGGCGCGCCCCCTGCCTCGTGGGCTCCTCGTGCGCTCTCCTGACTCCGTTTTCTTACACGATACGTATTTTGGTCGGTAAAAATTCATTATATAATCTCCCGAAGCTCTTGACCACCGTATCACGCAATTGTCCTATGTTCTTGTTTCGAGCTATTTTTTGACAGATCTAGATCATCATGACGTCTCCATGTGCCCCCAAGGACAAGTTCTTCGAGAAGGTCATCAACCCCTACCTCGCGGAGGTGCTGCAACACCCTCAAACCATTGAGATGCATGAGGGGGTGCTGCACATCCGCGATGTTGAGGGACCAAGGAGGACCGGAAGGGTGGAGAAAAGGCTCGAGGCAATGGACCAACAAGTTTTCAAGTGCCAGGAGATGGTGGAGCGTGGACTTGACTCCAATCACATAATGATCACGGAGTTCACCAACAACCACAAGCTGGATTCCAAGGACATTGGGGAGGCCATCTTCAAGCTCCACGAGAAAATCGAGCACCTCCAAGCCCAAATCTTTGACCTGCAAAACCAAAACTGTGAGTATGAATATATATTCAATAGGATGAGTTTGGCTGCATATTTAAGGATCCCAGAGACTCGATCATCCTTCTACGATGGTGAGCCTATGCCTTGGAAGATGGACGACAAGCCTACATCATCAACAACCCCTTCACCAGCAAAGGAGATAAAATCATATGGGTATGGGCACTCCCCTTGGCAACTGCCAAGATTGGGGGAGGTGCCCCGGTATTGTATCACCATCACACTCCTATCTTTACTGTTTTTCTTAGTTCGATCCTTTTAGTAATATCTTGATCTAGTAGAATAAATTTTTAGTACGATCTAGTATGATTTAATTTTGAGTTTTTGCTTTATGATCCCTCTATGTAATCGAGTCTGTGAGCTATATAATAAAGATTAGAGTTGAGTCAAGGGCTTGATTATTTTGCTATGATTTTGAGGGAATAAAAGAAAAGAGAAAGAATAAAAAGAAATAAGAGATCATATTGATCTTATGGAGAGTAATGACACATAGAAAGAGTATGATGATTAAAAATTGTTGAGAGTGGACAAACATAGCTTTGGTCATGGTTGCAATTATAGGAAGTAATAAAGAAAGAGAGGTTTCACATATAAATATACTATCTTGGACATCTTTTATGATTGTGAGCACTCGTTAAAATATGACATGCCAAAGAGTTGATGTTGGACAAGGAAGACAACGTAATGGGTTATGTTTTCTTATATCTGAAATAAATTATATTGTCATGGATCATCCAACATGTTGAGCTTGCCTTTCTCCCTCATGCTAGCCAAATTCTTTGCACCAAGTAGAGATACTACTTGTGCTTCCAAATATCCTTAAACCCAGTTTTGCCATGAGAGTCCACCATATCTACCTATGGATTGAGTAAGATCCTTCAAGTAAGTTGTCATCAGTGCAAGGAATAAAAATTGCTCTCTAATTATGTATGATTGATTAGTGTGGAGGAAATAAGCTTTATACGATCTTGTGATGTGGAAGAAATAAAAGTGATGGACTGCATAATAAAGGTATATATCACAAGTGGCAATATAAAGTGACGTTCTTTCGCATTAAGATTTTGTGCATCCAACCCTGAAAGCGCATGACAACCTCTGCTTCCCTCTGCGAAGGGCCTATCTTTTACTTTTATCTTCTACCTTATGCAAGAGTCATGGTGATCTTCACCTTTCCTTTTTTACATTTTATCCTTTGGCAAGCACAGTGTGTTGGAAAGATCCTGATATATATATCCAATTGGATGTAAGTTAGCATGAACTATTATTGTTGACATTACCCTTGAGGTAAAAGGTTGGGAGGCAAAACTATAGGCCCCTATCTTTCTCTGTGTCCAATTAAAACTCCATAACCACAAGTATTGCGTGAGTGTTAGCAATTGTGGAAGACTAAATAATAGTTGAGTATGGGGACTTGCTGAAAAGCTCTTACATAGACTATTTCCGGTGTCATGATAAATTGCAATTGCTTCAATGACTGAGATTATAGTTTGTTAGTTATCAATGAAGTTTCTGATTCATACTTGACATTGTGAATAGATTATTACTTGAGCATAAGAAATCATATGACAATATCCGTATATGTTGTTGTTATAAGAATGATCATGATGCCCTCGTGTCCGTATTTTATTTTATCGACACCTCTACCTCTAAACATGTGGACATATTTATCGTTATCGGCTTCCGCTTGAGGACAAGCGAGGTCTAAGCTTGGGGGAGTTGATACGTCCATTTTGCACCATGCTTTTATATCGATATTTATTGCATCATGGGCTGCTATTACACATTATGTCACAATAATTATGCCTATTCTCTCTTATTTTACAAGGTTTACATAAGGAGGGAGAATGCCGACAGATGGAATTCTGGGCTGGAAAAGGAGCAAATATTAGAGACCTATTCTGCACAACTCCAAAAGTCCTGAAACTCCACGGAAGTTATTTTTGGAAATAAAAAAAAATACTGAGCGAAGAAAATACTAGAGGGGACCCACACCCTGGGCACGAGGGTGGGGGGCACCCTACCCCATGGGCACGCCCCCTGCCTCGTGGGCCCCCTGGTGCCCTCCGGTGCCCATCTTCTGCTATATGAAGTCTTTCGTCCGAAAAAAATCATAAGCAAGCTTTCGGGACGAGTCTCCGCCGCCACGAGGCGGAACCAATCTAGGGCTCTGGAGGAGATGTTCTGCCGGGGACACTTCCCTCCGGGAGGGGGCCAATATGCATCAACATCTTCACCAACACCATCTCCTCTCAAACCCTAGTTCATCTCTTGTATCCAATTCTTGTCTCTAAGTCTGAGATTGGTACCTATACGTTGCTAGTAGTGTTGATTACTCCTTGTAGTTGATACTAGTTGGTTTATTTGGTGGAAGATTATATGTTCAGATCCTTTATGCATATTAATACCCCTCTAATTATGAACATGAATATGATTTGTGAGTAGTTACGTTTGTTCCTGAGGACATGGGAGAAGTCTTGCTATTAGTAGTCATGTGAATTTGGTATTCGTTCGATATTTTGATGAGATGTATGTTGTCTCTCCTCTAGTGGTGTTATGTGAACGTCGACTACATGACACTTCACCATTATTTTGGCCTAGAGGAAGGCATTGGGAAGTAATAAGTAGATGATGGGTTGCTAGAGTGACAGAAGCTTAAACCCTAGTTTATGCGTTGCTTCGTAAGGGGCTGATTTGGATCCATATGTTTCATGCTATGGTTAGGTCTACCTTAATACTTCTTTTGTAGTTGCGGATGCTTGCAATAGGGGTTAATCATAAGTGGGATGCTTGTCGAAGTAAGGACAACACCCAAGCACCGGTCCACCCACATATCAAATTATTAAAGTACCGAACGCGAATCGTATGAACGTGATGAAAACTAGCTTGACGATAATTCCCATGTGTCCTCGAGAGCGCTTTTCTCTATATAAGAATTTGTCTAGGCTTGTCCTTTGCTACAAAAATGATTGGGCCACCTTGCTGCACTTTATTTACTTTTGTTACTTGTTGCTCATTACAAATTATCTTATCACAAAACTATATGTTACCTATAATTTCAGTGCTTGCAGAGAATACCTTGCTGAAAACCGCTTATCATTTCCTTCTGCTCCTCGTTGGGTTCGACACTCTTACTTATCAGAAGGACTACGATAGATCCCCTATACTTGTGGGTCGTCGCAGCTAGAGCAATGCATGTGGAATAAGTAAATTATACCTTAAGGTTCTTGGGGTGTGGTTCGGTGGGCAACCGGAGGCTGTTTGACCCACACTATGTACAGCAGCGAAGAAGAAGGGGTCGGAGGCCCTCCCGCGCCGCCGCTGGGTGAAAGTGAATAGCTGTGCCGGTAGTGGATTCCCTTCCTTGCCGACGGCGACGGCATTAAAGCTCCTTCCCTTCCCGGTGGACGGATCCTGCCGGCTCTTTGACCAGCAGTGAGGGGAGAGATGGAGGCCAACGAAGTCTTGTTTAGATCTGGAGAGGGTGAGAGAGTGTGAAGAGAGCAACTACAAGCAGACCAGTAGTGAGGGGAGAGAGGGAGGCCAACGAAGTCTTGTTTAGATCTGGAGAGGTTGAGAGAGTGTGAAGAGAGCAACTACAAGCGCTGAGGCTCCAGCGTGTATATATATACTAGAGAGAGTGTGAAGAGTGCAAACCCTAGAAAACAAGCACCGAGGCTGCAGCTTATACGTGATGAGGTGATTATACGGTCACTACGAGATCGTATAGCTCCGTATCCATCCATTTTGACCAGTCAAAGAATCCTCCTGGCATGAATTATGCTCAAGTGTAGTTATCGAACCCGAGACCTCAAGTTTGATGAGCGAACAGGCTAACCAGCTACACAACCCTCCCATTTTGTTCAATGAGAGAAAATAACCTTTTATACATTCCTGCATTCGTGTGACAAGCATGTCATGTGTTTTTTTGTGTGTGGGAGTCATTGGGATTTAAATCATAATCTGTCATGTGGCTTTGGTGGTAAGACTATCCACAGTGGTGCAGAAATAATGCAGCCTTAGTCACCTTACCTCTCTCCACGTAGTACGTTGGGTCCCACCAGTCAGAGGGTGAAACAAACAAATTAATAAGAAAAATTAAAAGCGCCAGCGGTGTATCTTACCTCACACATCTCGCTACTGCTCGGGAACACTATCCAATTGATCCATCTGTTCACTCACGTACTATTTTAAGTGAATCCTTATTATAACATGCACACAATTTTGGGTACTTGTATTCGACCTAAGTCAGTGTGCGTGTGTGTGTTTAATAGCATGTGTGTGTTAGAGAGAGCGACAGATCGACCTACTCCTACGGAGAGATGGTGTGTAGTGTATGATTTTAGCCGCGAGATTCGGTGCATCCTCTCATTTCGGGGCTTCCGGTAGGGACAGGCGGACAGCTGCCACGCCCGCTCCTGACCAGCATGGCCCACCCAAAGCCCCTCCATCGCCCACGCGCGCTTCCTGCCCGAAATGGTCAGCACAGCTCCAAAGAATCAGTGTCGCATTCATGCCCGGGAAGAGCGGATGCGACCTCTCACTGGCGCCTGCATTGAAGGGAGAAGTGGATTCAAGAGTGGTGGTTGCTTGTACCGTCCGACTTACTGCTAGGTCTATGTGATTTGACGGCTCATTGGTCATTATTACTGAGGTGGTAGGATTGTTGGATGTCCCACGCTTTCGGCGAAAGGAGGTACTAGTAGCTTACCATTTTCTCCATTCTTATGGCGGAGGAGTGCAAGAGCAGTGAAAACACGCAGGCTCAGTGATTACATGGCCCACCTCACACTATCACCATATTTTCTGGACACCGTGCGACACCTAACTCTTTACATAGTACTCCCTCCATTCCTAAATATAAGTCTTTGTAGAGATTCCACTAGGTGGACTACATACGGAACAAAATGAATGAATGTACACTTAAAATGCATCTATATACATCCGTATGTGGTTCATGGTGAAATCTCTACAAATACTTATATTTAGGAATGGAGGAAGTACTTGTATAGTACATACTGTAATTTATCAGTGAGATAGTACAATGCTATGAAGCTTCCAGCTTCTGTTAGATGTATCTTGCGTCCAAGGTTTCCCGTCGCAACATTTCATCAAATACAAAGGAGACTGACATGCATGCTATTGCATCTCAATGATGGACAGATCATAGCAAACATGTACTCCCTCGGTTCCAAAATAAGTGTCTCAACTTTATGCTACATATGGAGCAAAATGAGTGAATCTACACTCTAAAATACGTCTATATACATAAGTGTTTGGAGTATGTAGTAGTAGTTCATACTGAAGTCTACTAAAGGACATATATATTCCAAACAATATGATAATCTCTCTAACCAAGGTAGTAGGGACGAGGAGTAAACGGAGGGAGTATTAAAATTTTCTCCTCGTCCTGCGAACCACCACGCGCGTGGGCGAGGGAGCGGGCGTAAGGCATACAGTACTACTACTACTCATCCAGTCCCTAGCCATTGAAACAGAGACAACTAAAGAAAAAAACGATCCATGCAGTCCCTAGCCCTTGAACCGTAAACCCTAACCAGGCTTTAATTTGCTGGCAACATCGACGCTTCCTAAGAAATGAAGTTTGCAACCCTTTGACCATCGGATCATTTTGTGCAGTTTCACCAAAATCGAGATGAGTATCCCTGTGGCAAAGAAATTGAAGAAGCGTGATTAGAATAAGATTACTGGGACTAGTTGATGAGACATAAACTCATCACAAACACAGTATGTAGAAGCCAGTAGAGGTATGTGCGGGGCAAAGAAGTAAAGAAATATCCACATGGAGTGATGTGGGCAGCTGGAGCAGTGGTGCAAGCCAGTTGTAAAGGGAGTTGTACCTGAGGGATGTCAGGACGTAGCTCAACCTAGAGGAGGGCGGCGGGAGGAGGCAACTACCCAAGTCGCGGCAGTGAGCAATTGACTAAGGCAACCTCACCGGCTTTGTGAGAGAGAATGGCGGGGACCCCTGATCTAGACGTGCCGACAGTGGGTTTTCTCCGTCGGCGATGGCGACCGCATCTACACTAAGCATCACCCCTTCCCCCGGCGGACGTGATCGGGATGTTAGAGATGTGGCCACAGTGGTTTTGTGCGAGAGAGTGTGAAAACTGAAGAAAGCAACCCCAGCAAGCAACCGTGTAGGCTCGTCCTGCCTATGTATATAGTGGAGCGGTTTCCTTTTCTCTCCATATGAACCTATTTATATGGCGTACGTGCCACTGAAGAAAAAAACTTTATTTATAAATGACGCGGCACCTACTACTCGTTCTCCTATAAAGCTTGCGCTTGGCACTCCAAACTATTAACCTTGTGATTGGCTCTTCGCCTCTTCGGGAAGTCGAGCAATAATGGTACTGTAGTATATATCGTTCTAGCTATATGAGACCGAATGAATTGCTGCACATCCACCACGTGGCGAGGGTCGAGGGGCGAGGGAGAGTGCGTAGTATTACGTCCATTTCAATATGGACTACATACGGAGCAAAATGAGTGAATCTACACTCTAAAATACGTCTATATACATCAGTGTTTGGAGTATGTACTAGTAGTTCATATTGAAATCTACTAAAGGACATGTATTCCAAACAATATGATAATCTCTCTAACCAAGGTAGGGACAAGGAGTAAACGGAGGGAGTACTAGTAAAATTTTCTCCTCGTCCTGCGAGCCACCGCGCTCGTGGGCGAGGGAGACGGCGTACTAAGCAAGCTTCTCCTCGTTCTGCGAGTTGACGGGACACATCAAAAGTACTCCAGTGTATAGAGCCTTGCCTCTAAGGTAGGCCCCACATGGTTTGCCTCTTTTTTAACATAACGCGTCAAGTCGCAATTTGTTTTTTCACCCGTGGTAGACGATCCTCCCTCCATCTAGTGGACAACCAGTACATGTGTCAAATTACAACGTGGGCTGCCTTTTCGTAGAGAAATGAGCTCCACCTGTACCCGCGTGGGTGTGGTTGGGAAAGAGACGGGAGTACGTGCACCGTGCGTGCACCTCTTCTCTTCGTGCACGTCCCCCACCTACGTGGGTGTGTGTGAGAGATACAAACCTAGACAAAAGGCATGTGCGTTCGTGAGTGTTTTTTGTTTTGGGGGGAGGTTTGTATTTGTGGGAATATGTGTCGATGACATCTCAAACAAAATTTTGCATGCAATATGTGTTAAATAGAGGCCTATCCATATCATATATAGAGGGTCGGGCGATCCACGAGAAGAGAGGGAGGGGTCATAGATATCGATAGAGTCGAAGAGAGGATCAAGTGGGTGGGTGAGAGATCGATGAAGAGGGCCATCGAAATTGTGTGTGTGTGCAAGTCAAAGTTATAGGGCGACTGACCTAGCTACCGGAACGTTAGAGGGCACAGGTCAAGTTTGTGTGTGGTAGGGAGACATGACTAGAGCGCTCGATGTATCGATGTGTCTGTGTGGGAGGGGGAGGGGGGAGGGGTAGGCAGAGGCCTAACTATAGAGGTAGAACGACTCATAAATGTGTTGAGAAGGAGAGACCCAGCTATGTCTTGAGGGAGTTCGGTCGACATCCATACATAACTAAAGGACGGGAAATAGGATGGAACAGAGAGAGAGAGGGAGGGAGAGGGGTAGCGTGCTGGATGGGTGATGGAGTTCCTTCTCGAAGATGGTGGGAGAGGCCTACTAGACAAACTGAGGGTGGAGCTGCAATATTATCAATAAGAGTGGGGATGTGTTTCTGTGTGTGCCTGTGTGTGATAAATCTATCTTGACACATCCATGGATGATGAAGGGGAACCATGTGTTTGGTAAGCAAACCTAACTAGATCGGTAGATCAATTGTTGTTTGTCGGAGGAAGCGAGAGACATAACTAATGAGGTAGATCGATCAACGCGTGGGGAAAACGAGTTATAAGGACCTAGCTAGCTATATGTATAGCGGGAGAGCGGTCGGTGTACGTCCATTTTTAGAGGCAAATAAGGCCCGGCGAGACGGATAGACAGACAGAATGGAGCTAGGAGGTGGTGCGAGAGGCCTAGCTACTAGCTAGATAGGGGGAGGAGTGTGAGGTTGTGAGATCGATGAAAAGAGGGATGACAGTTTACACTTGTGTGGTGATACGTCTCGAACGTATCTATAATTTTTGATTGCTCCATGCTATATTATCTACTGTTTTGGACAATGTTGGGCTTTATTATCCACTTTTATATTATTTTTGGGACTAACCTATTAACCGGAGGCCCAGCCCAGAATTGTTGTTTTTTGCCTATTTCAAGTTTCGTAGAAAAGGAATATCAAACGGAGTCCAAACGGAATGAAACCTTCGGGAACGTGATTTTTAGGAAGATTATGATCCGGGAGACATGAACCCTACGTCAAGAAACAAGGGAGGAGGCCACGAGGGGGGGCGCGCCCTCCACCCTCGTGGGCCCCCTGTTGCTCCACCGACGTACTCCTTCCTCCTATATATACCTACGTACCCCCAAACTATCAGATACGGAGACAAAGACCTAATTCCACCGCCGCAACCTTCTGTACCCACGAGATCCCATCTTGGGGCCTGTTTCGGAGATCCGTCGGAGAGGGCATCCATCACGGAGGGCTTCTACATCAACACCATAGCCTCTCCAATGAAGTGTGAGTAGTTTACCTCAGACCTTCGGGTCCATAGTTAGTAGCTAGATGCCTTATTATCTCCTTTTGGATCTCAATACAATGTTCTCCCCCTCTCTTGTGGAGATCTATTCGATGTAATCTTCTTTTTGCGGTGTGTTTGTTGAGACCGATGAATTGTGGGTTTATGATCAAGATTATCTATGAACAATATTTGATTCTTCTCTGAATTCTTTTATGTATGATTGGTTATCTTTGCAAGTTTCTTCGAATTATCAGTTTGGTTTGGCCTACTAGATTGATCTTTCTTGCAATGGGAGAAGTGCTTAGCTTTGGGTTCAATCTTGCGGTGTCCTTTCCCAGTGACAGTAGGGGCAGCAAGGCACGTATTGTATTGTTGTCATCGAGGATAACAAGATGGGGGTTTTAGTATATTGCATGAATTTATCCCTCTACATCATGGCATCTTGCTTAAGGCGTTACTCTGTTTTCATTAACTTAATACTCTAGATGCATGCTGGATAGCGGTCGATGAGTGGAGTAATAGTAGTAGATGCAGGCAGGAGTCGGTCTACTTGTCTCGGACGTGATGCCTATATACATGATCATACCTAGATATTCTCATAACTATGCTCAATTCTGCTAATTGCTTAACAGTAATTCGTTCACCCACCTTAAAACACTTATGCTCTTGAGAGAAGCCACTAGTGAAACCTATGCCCCCCGGGTCTATCTTCATCATATTAATCTTCCAATACTTAGTTATTTCCATTGCTTTTGACTTTGCTTTTATTTTACTTTGCATCTTTATCACAAAATTACCAAAAATATTATCCTATCATATCTATCAGATCTCACTCTCGTAAGTGACCGTGAAGGGATTGACAACCCCTTATCGTGTTGGTTGCGAGGAGTTATTTGTTTTGTGCAGGTACGAGGGACTCGCGTGTATCCTCCTATTGGATTGATACCTTGGTTCTCAAAAACTGAGGGAAATACTTACGCTACTTTGCTGCATCATCCTTTCCTCTTCAAGGAAATCCAACGCAGTGCTCAAGAGATAGCAAGAAGGATTTCTGGCGCCGTTGCCGGGGAGTCTACGCAAAAGTCAACATACCAAGTACCCATCACAAATCCCTTATCTCCCGCATTACATTATTTGCCATTTGCCTCTCGTTTTCCTCTCCCCCACTTCACCCTTGTCGTTTTATTTGCCCTCTCTTTTCCGTTCGCCTCTTTTCCGTTGCTTGTCGCGATGGCTAGTCCATTATTCTCTCCGTTGTCTCTCGAGAATGAAGTTCTAAATTTTAAACAAAGGGAGGGAGAAAATCTAAAAGATGCTTGGTATAGAATTTGCAATGCTCAAAATAGATCTACCAGGAAGCAATCTACTTCCGTTCTTCTCCGTAATTTTTTTGTAGGCGCTATTTCTTGGTATAGATATATTCTTGATACCATTACCGGAGGGAACTTCTTGGGTAGCCATACTTTTGACTCTTATAATGCTATGATAGATTTATTTGGCTCACCACCTCTTTTGGTTAATGGAACTATGTTAAGTTTGGAGCATGTAATGCAAAGACTTGAAATTATTGAACATAAATTTGCTACCGTAGAGTTAATTGAAAATCTTGATAAAAAGATCCACAACCAAATTACCCAATATGGATCTAAGGTAGGAGTCACTTTGAAAAATATTAAGGAGAAAGAACCCATAGTTAATGAAAGAATAAATCAAGATTCCACTAGAATCGATAAACTTGAGGGTATCATTACCAACTTGGGAACCGCTTTTTCTTCCATAAAGAATACTCCAAGTCCTCCGAATAAAATTGCCAAGATTATGTATGTTCCTAAAAATAAGGGTGAATCCTCTAGAAAGGAAATTGCGGATCTCAAATCTATAAGTATTCACCCCAATCTTTTTGCTATCATTAAGGAACCATTTGATACAAATGAATTTTTTGATCTTGTGCCGAAAAGTTTGATAATAACTAAAAAGAAAGAAATTTCTAAGGATAATAGATGTCTCGTTGAAGAATTGCCTACCAAAGATGGCAATACCTAGATCTATCCTTGCTTTTATGCCTAGCTAGGGGCGTTAAACGATACCGCTTGTTGGGAGGCAACCCAATTTTATTTTTAGTTTTTTGCTTAATGCTTCTGAGGGAGGGGGAGGGCGTGTGCATGCACGAGAGGAAGTTAGTGGTAGGTACAAAGGTTAGAGGATTGTGTGGGTGTGAGAGACTAACAAAGATCATAATTTGATATGAAAGTGGATTCATATATTTGAATAGGAGATCATAGTGTTTTAAACATATGCATGCATGAATATAGCGGTGATACACGTGTTGTGGTTTTGCACATGTTATAACATAATGTGATAATTCATGGCGTTTGCAACTCACAGCTAAATGTCGAACAATCTAAACCATACTATACATTGAACAATATCACATTTTATTTGAATTTGTGATGTGTGGCGTTTGCAGCTTACAACTAAATATCGAACAATCTAAACAATACTATATATCGAACATTCTCGCATTTTATTTGAATTTGTGGTAATGTGTGGTGTTTGCAACTCACATCTAAATACTTGTAGGCGTAGGGGGCGGGGCACCATACATAATGTGATAAACACATTATACATATGAGACATGGTTTAGTTTGTGAAGATTTAGCTAGAGCTTGAAATGTACTATGATTTGAAATCAACATAAAGTGGATTCAAAAAATCGAGTTCGAGTTCATATAGTACACATATTTCATATGTAACTCGAGACTTATCATGTGGTGTGCCGTGAAGATAATACACAAACGATGGTTGATACGTCTCCGTCGTATCTAATTTTCCAAACACTTTTGCCCTTGTTTTGGACTCTAACTTGCATGATTTGAATGAAACTAACCCGGACTGACGCTATTTTCAGCAGACTTTCCATGGTGTTATTTATGTGCAGAAACAAAAGGTCTCGGAATGACCTGAAACTTCACGGAATGTCTATTTGGAATGTCTATTTGGACAAAAGATGTCATGCAAGTTCTTTTCCATAAGCACATATGACTATATTCGGAATACATGCCTACATTACATTGATGAATTGGAGCTAGTTCTGTGTCACCCTATGTTATGATTGTTACATGATGAACCGCATCCGGCATAATTCTCCATCACCGATCCAATTCCTACGAGCTTTTCACATATTGTGCTTCCCTTGTTTACTTTTCCGTTGCTACTGTTACAATCCCTACAAAACCTAAAAATATTACTTTTGTTACCGTTACCACTACTATCATATTAATTTGCTACTAAACACTTTGCAGCAGATACTAAGTTATCCAGGTATGGTTGAATTGACAACTCAACTACTAATACTTGAGAATATTCTTTGGCTCCCCTTGTGTCGAATCAATAAATTTGGGTTGAATACTCTACCCTCGAAAACTATTGCGATCCCCTATACTTGTGGGTTATCAATGGTTTAACTTGACAATAATGACGATTGTAGATCTCATTAAAACAGACACTACTAGGAAAAGGGGTGCTAGTGGTGCACCTGTTTTCGCTACTAATGGTGCACTGTAGGTGCGCCACTAGCACCACGCCATTAGAATTTTTTACTAATGGCGCACCACTGGTGCGCCATTAGTATACCTGGCCAAACCTCGGGTCGGGCCGGGCTTTAGGCCGGGCCGGGCTTCGGGCCGGGCCTAGCCAAGCCCAAGCCAAAAAAACCTGGGCCCGAGCCCGGCCCGGCCCGGCCATCGGGCCTAGTTTTTTGGCCCAAGCCCGGCCCAAACATGCAAAAGCCCGCCGGGCCTCGGGCCTCGGGCCGGGCCCCTTCTGAAAACTGCAAAAATGACGGGCCCGGGCCCATCCCGGTCAGGCCACCGGGCTCAAAATCTAGGCCCGAGCCCGGCCCGGGAGCAGTGTGGGGCCGGGCCGGCCTGCCCATGGCTAGGTCTAGCCATTAGTATCTGGTATACTAATAATGGCGCACCACAGGTGCGCCATTAGTATCTGGTATAGTAATGGCGCACCACATTTTTTCAGAAATTTTTAAAAAAAATTAAAATGTTTATTTAATTTGTTTTCATTTTTTCTTAATCTCAGGTCACTATGGTTTAATCTCGGGTCAATATGCTTAATTTGAAGTCTCACACTCTATGGTCAAACTTCCCGAAAGGTCACCCATCCTCACACTACTCCAGCCCAAGCACGCTTAACTTTGCAGGTCTATCAAACCCCAGCACCACCTCACTTCACAGGCAATTGTTGATATATCTATCATATCAATCCTATTAAACCTTGTTGATGTCTAGGACTTTGTTCATGTTCATGAGTATGATGAAATTTTGAAAAAATATTTCAAACTTCCCGGTCATATTACGTATCATATTTTGAAAAAAAAAATCAAATGTTTTTTAAACCAATTTTTTTTTCTGTTACTAGTGGCGCACCTAGCAAACGGTGCGCCACTAGTAAGTTTGAATTTTTTTGCCTCTAGATCTTAAAAGCCCCGTAACTTTTTCTATTAGGTTTTTGGGGATTTTGAAAATGTTTAACGGGGATCCCCCCGTTAAATTTGGAATTAAGTTTTCGAGTAGATGATTTTTCATATAAAAACTTTTTAATTCGAGGTCGTATGCAAAAGTTATGCCCATTTTACAAATTCCAGAGAGATTTTGCAAATAAAGTCGAAATTCATATTTGTAAATTTTCCCAACAAGTATACCACATATCACATGGGAAACTTATTTTCTTTTATTTTTTTGACATTTCCATCACTTTCTTTTATTTTTTCTTAAACTGAAAAGGCGGTCCACGGGGGGTGCATTCGGTGGAAGTTTTGGGCCAAGTTAGTAATGGCGCACTGTGAGAGTGGTGCGCCATTACTAGTTAAAACAGTGCGCCATTACTAGTTAAAACTACTAATGGCGCACTGTCCACTGGTGCGCCATTAGTAACAACATTTTTATTTTTTTTCAAAACTACTAATGGCGCACGGTGGGTCTGGTGCGCCATTACTATGTCAACTAGTAATGGCGCACTATCCCACGGTGCGCCATTAGTAACAAAATTTTTTATCTTTTTTTTTCAAAACTACTAATGGCGCACCAAACACAAGGTGCGCCATTAGTAATATATTACTAATGGCGCACCTGTATGTGGTGCGCCATTACTATATAGCAATGGCGCACCACATACATGATGTGCCATTAGTGTCCATATTATCTATAGCACTTTTCCTAGTAGTGAGAGAAACGAATTCAAATGCTTTGACTTCACAACAATCATTATTGTAGATATTATTCAAATAGAGAAACGAATTTAAATTTAGTTCATATTGAAGCGGTAGTATATACGTTTGGAATGCACTAAAACGTTCATTTGAGTACTAGGTTGCATGCATTATACACGTAGCAAAATATTTTAATTAAACATAACATGAATTTAAAGTTTTGAATGACATTTGTAGTGCGAATTGATTTGGTACAGTATACGTTAGGCTTGTCCAGAAATTTCAACCCGCGCCTTGTTAGCCCGAAATATTTAAGATATATCTTTGTCTCGTTGTGCTCCGACAACTTCCTCCATCTCAACCCGCGCCTAGCTATTCCAAAATTACAATGCGCATGAAAACTCCCACCTCCTGTGAAATCCAGACACGCAAAATGCCTGTGATACCCCTGAACCGAAAGAACCGCCTCAAATCGGTGGGGGTACTTTCGTAACTTACCCCGCATTTCGGGCAAGCGCGTCCCTAAGCCATTGTTCCCCACTCCCATCCCATCCGCCCACCCATTCGTACACCAAGGCCAAGAAAACACGCAAAGCCCCACACCCTCCTCCTTCCACCACCCAGCCGGAGCCTCTTCCCCGACGACGTCGTCCACAGCAACACCTCGACGTCCCTCATCCATCGTACTGGATGAGGATCCATCGTCGATTTGCTCATCCCGCCGGTTCAGCCACCTCGACCTCCACCTCCAAGGAGATTCCCTGACGTTCCCCTCGTCTTTCGCACCACCTCCATTCCCACACCGCCGTCTTCACCTGCACCACCGAAAGAGCATCATCATCACCGTTTCCTTGGGTGAAGCTGCGGCCTAATCGGCACCACCAAAGAGGTTGTACAACAACCACCGCATTTTCTTCTTGATTCGATCTCATGGTGCTGCCGGCGCTCAGTCCCGAGCCGACACGGCGCGGCTCCATCCACGGCGGCGTCGCCGGCCCTTCCTCCACGGCGTCACTCCCTCGGCGGCGTCGTCCACATCAGTAGGAGCTGTTGCTGCTTTAGCTCTCGCTCGTGCTGCAGCTCTTCTCTTGCTCCCGGTCCCCTGCCTGGTCTGCTTTTGCTCTTGCTCGCGCTCGCGCTGCTGCTCTTGCTCTTGCTCTTGCTTGTGATGCTGCTCCAATTTAGCTACACTTCAGTCGACTGAATCAACTTTTGGGTCAGTCGATTTTCAGGGGTTGGGGGGCTCGCCGGAGTTAAGGAAGAACCAGCCACAGCGGGGAGGGGGGCTCACCGGAGAGGTACCCCACTATCTATCTTAGGGTTCAGGGTGGGGGCGGTGGTCGCCGGCGGTGGTGGGGCGGTGGCGTGGGGATCACCGGAGAAAAAGCTCGGCACGGGGGGGGGCTACAGGGATGGTCGGGGCGGCGGCGGACCGGTGGTGGGGAGTGTTTTCGGGGTGGGCTGGGCGGCGCACTGCCGGCCGCAGGCGGCGGGGGGCGGCTGTTTGGCCGGTGGTGGCTGGCGGCTCAGGGTGGTGGAGGTTGAAGATGAACTGCAGGCCCTTGATTTCGTATCCAACGGCTGCAAAATCGACTGACCAGAGATGAAAAAGTCAGTCGACTGACTTGTAGCCTCACCTCTAGTGCGTTCAGTTTCGATAGTAAAATTCAGTTTCGACGGCAAAATTCAGTTTCGTCAGTTAAGTTCAGTTTCGATAGTTAAATTCAGTTTCAACAGTTAAGTTCAGAGATGAGCGGCTGATGTATACATCTAGCACTTTGTGGTTATGTATTTGACGTCATCTATTGGAGATGCTATTAGAATTCCACTCAGGTTAATGTTGCCTCTCTTGTCCTGCTTCAGCCTCGGTATCGTACAACTCACCGGAGCTGCTCCAACGACGAAACCCTCCATCACAGCGGAGCAGTACCTCGGGCTCCATCTCCAGACGCCTAAGATCTTCTTCCCCGCCTCCGACAGCCAGGTCAGCCGGAGCAACCTCACCGACCAACCCAATCACGCTGAGATCGACATGGCTTCGCCAAAGAGGTTGTACACTTCTTGTGGTTTGACTTAATCTCACCATGATTCTTTGCATCCTGTGATCTTCCAATTCTTGTGAACCAAACACCCAGATTGGCAGAAATCCTGTGTTTTAAAATTCTCTGTTTTGCACGTGAATTCCTATCCTATTCCTGTCTATTTCCTATCCCTGCATTGTTAGAATCCTCAAATTCAAACAAGCCCTTACACAATTACTTCTGTTACAGATATGTGTCAAAGAAAACCTTGTGTGGTTTGTCCTGCTCCTGCGGTGCTATGTTCCACCCCAGCTCAGCTACTCCAACGACGGAAGGGTTCACCACAGCAGGGATCCGCTCTCCAGACAGTCTTTCGCCGCCTCAGATCTTCTTCCCCGCCGCCGACAGCCACGACAACTGCATTACCATCATCAACTGAGCAGATGACCTTGAGGACTACACGGGTCCGCAAGAGAGGTCGCACTCTTCCGTGTCTGCTTACGTTATGCATCGATTAATATGATGACATGCTACTTTATTGTCGTGTTCACCTTTTAGACTCTGACTCAGGTCCAAACTTATGCTGAGACTTGAGTTTTTAAATGGTTGTGGGGTACATATTGGGGCAGCAATCAGTACTATCTGTCTACTATCTGTCTACTATCTGGTTAATCTCGGGTGTTTACTATGAGTTTCATGTTGGGTGCAAACAAACATTAAAGAAGCCATTATCTGTATTTTTTAACTAAAGCTATTATCTACCTACTATCATTGGTTTTGGGTCTATCCACAGTTTGCTACCTTCACTCTGGATTTGTGCATGCACTCCTTACATAATCTCACTATGTTTTATTCCTATGCATGTCAGTTATTGTACACAATGGAACTGAACATGTAGAGCAAAAGAGACGAGCCTTGCGTGGCAATAAAATTTCATGCAGACGTCGGTCCATGGTGGGCGCAAAGGCAGCGCCCCTCCACCCATTTCGGATCGTAATCAAGAGGAAGATAACTGTTCTGAGGGGGATTCAAAAGCAGAAGACCACTCCTATTTACCCCATGAGGTCTTCTCTCTAACTTGGCATGCTGATGTTGGTAATATCATGCATATGGTGCCTTGCCTTGCTTACTGTATACATCAAAGATGTCATCTACTTAGTTTAGACATGCTTTGTGTCAAGGCCATCTGTTTAGTTTTTTATCGTATATGTGAATCATGCAATGCCATCTTGTTTAGCCAGGCATCATATATGTGAATTTTGCAATGCCACCGTGGTTAGCCAGTCATCTTATATGTGACTTATATCATGACATCATTTTTTTATTACGTGTTAAATTTGTCAACAATTTTAGTACATTCAATTACTTTCGGCACGGTCATGGAAAAATCTGGAGTGGAAACAAGGTCTTCATAGCAGACAATGCTATCTGACGAAGCGCATGTCTTGTTGGTTACAGATAGCTCCTCAGAGGAGGATTCAGAGACAGATGACCAGTCCTATTCCCCCCCCCCCCCCCGAGGTGCATGCTCTAACTTGGCAGGGTTATGTTGCTCATATCGTGTGTATGGTATCTTGCATTGCTATGTCATTTTCTTAGTTTAGACATGATTTGTGTGAATGCCACTTGTTTAGTGTCTAATTACCATATATGTGAATTATGCAATGCCATCTTTTTGCAAGACATTATATATGTGAATTATGCAATGTTATCTTGTTGCAAGGCATTATATATGTGAATTATGCAATGCCATGCTGTTTATCCAAGCGTCATATATGTGAATGTTGGGGAACGTTGCAGAAAATTAAAATTTTCCTACGGTTTCACCAAGATCCATCTATGAGTTCATCTAAGCAACGAGTCATGGGAGAGAGATTGCATCTACATACCACTTGCAGATTGCGTGCGGAAGCGTTCAAGGGGATGGTGATGACGTAGTCGTACTCGTCGTGATTCGGATCACCGATGACCAAGTGCCGAACGGACAGCACCTCCGCGTTCAACACACGTACGGGACGATCGACGTCTCCTCCTTCTTGATCCAGCAAGGGGAAGGAGAGGTTGAGGAAGAAGACTCCAACGGCAGCACGACGGCGTGGTGAGGTTGGTGCCACAGAACTCCGACAGGGCTTCGCCAAGCGCGTATGGAGGAGGAGAGGTGTTGGGGAGGGGAGGGGCTGCGCCTTGAGTTGCGTATGCAGCCCTCCCCTCACCCCTCTATTTATAGGGGAAGGGGCAAGGGGGGCCGGCCCCCTCTAGATGGATCTAGAGGGGGGGCGGCGGCCAAGGGGGAGGGGGCTTGCCCCCCAAGCAAGGGGGGCGCCCCCTTTAGGGTTCCCCCAAACCCTAGGGCGCATGGGCCCTTGGGGGGAGGCGCACCAGCCCACTTTGGGCTGGTTCCCTTCCCCTTTGCAGCCCATGAGCCCCTCCGGGAGAGGTGGCCCCTCCCGGTGGACCCCCGAGGCCCCTCCGGTGGCCCCGGTACAATACCGATATGCCCCCGAACTATTCCAGTGTCCGTATGACAACTTCCCATATATAAATCTTTATCTCCGGATCACTCCGGAACTCCTCGTGACGTCCGGGATCTCATCCAGGACTCCGAACAACATTCGGTAATCACATACAAGTCTTCCTAATAACCCTGGCGTCACCGAACCTTAAGTGTGTAGACCCTACGGGTTCGGGAGACATGCAGACATGACCGAGACGACTCTCGGGCAATAACCAACAGCGGGATCTGGATACCCATGTTGGCTCCCACATGTTCCTCGATGATGTCATCGGATGAACCACGATGTCGAGGGTTCAAGCAACCCCGTAAACTATTCCCTTTGTCAATCGGTAGGTTACTTGCCCGAGACTCGATCGTCGGTATCCCAATACCTCGTTTAGTCCCGTTACCGGCAAGTCACTTTACTCGTACCGTAATGCATGATCCCGTGGCCAAACACTTGGTCACTTTGAGCTCATTATGATGATGCATTACCGAGTGGGCCCGGTGATACCTCTCCGTCATGCGGAGTGACAAATCCCAGTCTTGATCCGTGTCAACCCAACAGATACTTTCGGAGATACCTGTAGTGCACCTTTATAGTCACCCAGTTACGTTGTGACGTTTGGTACACCCAAAGCACTCCTACAGTATCCGGGAGTTACACGATCTCATGGTCTAAGGAAAAGATACTCGACATTGGAAAGCTCTAGCAAAACGGACTACACGATCTTGTGCTATGCTTAGGATTGGGTCTTGTCCATCACATCATTCTCCTAATGATGTGATCTCGTTATCAATGACATCCCCATGTCCATAGTCAGGAAACCATGACTATCTATTGATCAACGAGCCAGTCAACTAGAGGCTCACTAGGGACATATTGGTGTCTAGTATTCACACATGTATTACGATTTCCAGATAACACAATTATAGCATGAATAAAGACAATTACCATGAACAAGGAAATATAATAATAATACTTTTATTATTGCCTCTAGGGCATATTTCCAACAGTCTCCCACTTGCACTAGAGTCAATAATCTAGTTACATTATGATGAATCGAACACCCATAGAGTTCTGGTGCTGATCATGCTTTGCCCTAGGGAGAGGTTTAGTCAACGGATCTGCGACATTCAGATCCGTGTGCACTTTACAAATTTCTATGTCTCCATCTTGAACATTTTCACGGATGGAGTTGAAGCGACGCTTGATGTGCCTGGTCTTCTTGTGAAACCTGGGCTCCTTGGCCAGTGCAATAGCTCCAGTGTTGTCACAGAAGAGTTTGATCGGCCCCGACGCATTGGGTATGACTCCTAGGTCGGTGATGAACTCCTTCACCCAAATTGCCTCATGCGCTGCCTCCGAGGCTGCCATGTATTCCGCTTCACATGTAGATCCCGCCACGACGCTTTGCTTGCAGCTGCACCAGCTCACTGCTCCACCATTCAACATATACACGTATCCTGTTTGTGACTTAGAGTCATCCAGATCTGTGTCGAAGCTAGCATCGACGTAACCCTTTACGACGAGCTCTTCGTCACCTCCATAAACGAGAAACATGTCCTTAGTCCTTTTCAGGTACTTAAGGATATTCTTGACCGATGTCCAGTGTTCCTTGCCGGGGTTACTTTGGTACCTACCTACCAAACTTACGGCAAGGTTTACATCAGGTCTGGTACACAGCATGGCATACATAATGGATCCTATGGCTGAAGCATAGGGGATGACGCTCATCTCTTGTTTATCCTTTGCCGTGGTCGGGCATTGAGCCGAGCTCAATTTCACACCTTGCAATACAGGCAAGAACCCTTTCTTGGACTGATCCATTTTGAACTTCTTCAAAATCTTATCAAGGTACGTGCTTTGCGAAAGACATATGAGGCGTCTTGATCTATCTCTATAGATTTTGATGCCTAATATAAAAGCAGCTTCTCCAAGGTCCTTCATTGAAAAACACTTGTTCAAATAGGCCTTGATGCTTTCCAAGAATTCTATATCATTTCCCATCAATAGTATGTCATCCACATATAATATGAGAAATGCTACGGAGCTCCCACTCACTTTCTTGTAAACGCAGGCTTCTCCATAAGTCTGCATAAACCCAAACGCTTTGATCATCTCATCAAAGCGAATGTTCCAACTCCGAGATGCTTGCACCAGCCCATAAATGGATCGCTGGAGCTTGCACACCTTAGCATTCTCGGGATCGACAAAACCTTCCGGCTGCATCATATACAGTTCTTCCTTAAGATAGCCGTTAAGGAATGCCGTTTTGACGTCCATTTGCCATATCTCATAATCATAGTATGCGGCAATTGCTAACATGATTCGGACGGACTTCAGCTTCGCTACGGGAGAGAAAGTCTCATCGTAGTCAATCCCTTGAACTTGCCGATAACCCTTAGCGACAAGTCGAGCTTTATAGATGGTAACATTACCATCCGCGTTCGTCTTCTTCTTGAAGATCCATTTGTTTTCTATCGCTCGCCGATCATCGGGCAAGTCTGTCAAAGTCCATACTTTGTTTTCATACTTGGATCCTATCTCGGATTTCATGGCTTCTAACCATTTGTTGGAATCCGGGCCCGCCATCGCTTCTTCATAGTTCGAAGGTTCACCGTTGTCCAACAACATGATTTCCAGGACAGGGTTGCCGTACCACTCTGGTGCGGAACGTGTCCTTGTGGACCTACGAAGTTCAGTGGAAGCTTGGTCCGAAGTATCTTGATCATTATCATTAACCTCCTCTCTAATTGGAGCTGGCACCACAGGAACATTTTCCTGCGCTACGCCATTCTCCGTTTCAAGAGGCAGTACTTCATCAAGCTCCACTTTCCTCCCACTTACTTCTTTCGAGAGAAACTCTTTCTCCAAAAAGGTTCCGTTCTTGGCAACAAAGATCTTGCCCTCGGATCTTAAATAGAAGGTATACCCAATGGTTTCCTTAGGGTATCCTATGAAGACGCATTTTTCCGATTTGGGTTCGAGCTTTTCAGGTTGAAGTTTCTTGACATAAGCCTCGCATCCCCAAACTTTTAGAAACGACAGCTTAGGTTTCTTCCCAAACCATAATTCATACGGTGTCGTCTCAACGGATTTAGACGGTGCCCTATTTAAAGTGAATGCGGCTGTCTCTAGAGCATATCCCCAAAATGATAGCGGTAAATCGGTAAGAGACATCATAGATCGCACCATATCCAATAAAGTGCGATTACGACGTTCGGACACACCATTACGCTGAGGTGTTCCAGGCGGCGTGAGTTGTGAAACTATTCCACATTTTCTTAAGTGCGTGCCAAATTCGTGACTTAAGTACTCTCCTCCACGATTTGATCGTAGAAACTTGATTCTTCTGTCACGTTGATTCTCAACCTCATTCTGAAACTCCTTGAACTTTTCAAAGGTCTCAGACTTGTGTTTCATTAAGTAGACATATCCATATCTACTCAAATCATCAGTGAGTGTGAGAACATAACGATATCCTCCGCGAGCCTCAACGCTCATTGGACCGCACACATCAGTATGTATAATTTCCAATAAGTTGGTTGCTCGCTCCATTGTTCCGGAGAACGGAGTCTTGGTCATTTTGCCCATAAGGCATGGTTCGCATGTGTCAAACGATTCATAATCGAGAGACTCTAAAAGTCCATCAGCATGGAGCTTCTTCATGCGCTTGACACCAATGTGACCAAGGCGGCAGTGCCACAAGTATGTGGGACTATCGTTATCAACTTTACACCTTTTGTCATTCACACTATGAATATGTGTATTATCACGCACGAGATTCATTAAGAATAAACCATTAACCATCGGAGCATGACCATAAAACATATCACTCATATAAATAAAACAACCATTATTCTCGGATTTAAATGAGTAGCCATCTCGTATTAAACGAGATCCAGATACAATGTTCATGCTCAAACTTGGCACTAAATAACAATTATTGAGGTTTAAAACTAGTCCCGGGGGTAAATGTAGAGGTAGCGTGCCGACGGCGATCACATCGACCTTGGAACCATTCCCGACGCGCATCGTCACCTCGTCCTTCGCCAGTCTTCTCTTATTCCGCAGCTCCTGCTGTGAGTTACAAATATGAGCAACAGCACCGGTATCAAATACCCAGGAGCTACTACGAGCACTGGTAAGGTACACATCAATTACATGTATATCACATATACCTTTAGTGTTGCCGGCCTTCTTATCCGCTAAGTACTTGGGGCAATTCCGTTTCCAGTGACCATTTCCCTTACAATAAAAGCACTCAGTTTCAGGTTTGGGTCCATTCTTTGACTTCTTCCTGGCAACTGATTTACCAGGCGCGGCAACCTCCTTGCCGTCTTTCTTGAAGTTCTTCTTACCCTTGCCTTTCTTGAACTTAGTGGTTTTATTCACCATCAACACTTGATGTTCCTTTTTGATCTCCACCTCCGCGGATTTCAGCATTGAATACAACTCGGGAATGGTCTTTTCCATCCCTTGCATGTTTTAGTTCATCACGAAGCTTTTGTAGCTAGGTGGGAGCGACTGAAGGATTCTGTCAATGACCGCCTCATCCGGAAGATTAACTTCCAGCTGAGTCAAGCGGTTGTGCAACCCAGACATCTTGAGTATGTGTTCACTGACAGAGCTATTTTCCTCCATTTTGCAGCTAAAGAACTTGTCGGAGACTTCATATCTCTCGACCCGGGCATGAGCTTGGAAAATCAATTTCAGCTCCTCGAACATCTCATATGGTCCGTGCTTCTCAAAACGCTTTTGGAGCCCCGGTTCTAAGCTGTAAAGCATGCCGCACTGAACGATGGAGTAATCATCAGTGCGTGACTAATGGGCGTTCATAACGTCCTGTTTTTCTGGGAATGGTGCATCACCTAGCGGTGCGTCTAGGACATAATCTTTCTTGGCTGCTATGAGGATGATCCTCAAGTTCCGGACCCAGTCCGAATAGTTGCTGCCATCATCTTTCAGCTTAGTTTTCTCTAGGAACGCGTTGAAGTTGAGGCTGACATTACCGTGGGCCATTTGATCTACAAGACATATTGTAAAGATTTAGACTAAGTTCATGATAATTAAGTTCATCTAATCAAATTAATGAATGAACTCCCACTCAGATTAGACATCCCTCTAGTCATCTAAGTGTTACACGATCCGAGTCGACTAGGCCGTGTCCGATCATCACGTGAGACGGACTAGTCATCATCGGTGAACATCTCTATGTTGATCGTATCTTCTATACGACTCATGTTCGACCTTTTGGTCTCCGTGTTCCGAGGCCATGTCTGTACATGCTAGGCTCGTCAAGTTAACCCTAAGTGTTTTGCATGTGTAAAACTGTCTTACACCCGTTGTATGTGAATGTATGGATCTATCACACCCGATCATCACGTGGTGCTTCGAAACGACGAACTTTAGCAACGGTGCACAGTTAGGGGAGAACACTTCTTGAAATTTTGTAAGGGATCATCTTATTTACTACCGTCATTCTAAGTAAACAAGATGTATAAGCATAATAAACATCACATGCAATTATATAGTAGTGACATGATATGGCCATCATCATATAGCTCCTTCGATCTCCATCTTGGGGCTCCATGATCATCTTGTCACCGGCACGACACCATGATCTCCATCATCATGATCTCCATCATCGTGTCTCCATGGAGTTGCTCGCCAACCATTACTACTACTACTATGGCTAACACGTTTAGCAATAAAGTAAAGTAATTTACATGGTGACACGCAGGTCATAAAAGAATAATGACAACTCCTATGGCTCCTGCCGGTTGTCATACTCATCGACATGCAAGTCGTGATTCCTATTACAATAACAAGATCATCTCATACATCACATGATTCATCACAACTTCTGGCCATATCACATCACAAAGCACTTGCTGCAAAAACAAGTTAGACGTCCTCTAATGTTGTTGCAAGTTTTTACGTGGCTGTTATAGGTTGCTAGCAAGAACGTTTCTTACCTACGTTAAAACCACAACGTGAATTTGTCAATCTCTATTTACCCTTCATAAGGACCCTGTTCATCGAATCCGATCCAACTAAAGTGGGAGAGACAGACACCCGCCAGCCACCTTATGCAACTAGTGCATGTTAGTCGGTGGAACCGGTCTCACGTAAGCGTACGTGTAAGGTTGGTCCGGGCCGCTTCATCCCACAATACCGCTGAACCAAGATAGGACTAGTAACGGCAAGAAGAATTGACAATTCGACGCCCACAACTACTTTGTGTTCTACTCGTGCAATAGAGAACTACGCATAAACCTGGCTCATGATGCCACTGTTGGGGAACGTTGCAGAAAATTAAAATTTTCCTACGGTTTCACCAAGATCCATCTATGAGTTCATCTAAGCAACGAGTCATGGGAGAGAGATTGCATCTACATACCACTTGCAGATTGCGTGCGGAAGCGTTCAAGGGGATGGTGATGACGTAGTCGTACTCGTCGTGATTCGGATCACCGATGACCAAGTGCCGAACGGACAGCACCTCCGCATTCAACACACGTACGGGACGATCGACGTCTCCTCCTTCTTGATCCAGCAAGGGGAAGGAGAGGTTGAGGAAGAAGACTCCAACGGCAGCACGACGGCGTGGTGAGGTTGGTGCCAAAGAACTCCGACAGGGCTTCGCCAAGCGCGTACGGAGGAGGAGAGGTGTTGGGGAGGGGAGGGGCTGCGCCTTGAGTTGCGTATGCAGCCCTCCCCTCACCCCTCTATTTATAGGGGAAGGGGCAAGGGGGGCCGGCCCCCTCTAGATGGATCTAGAGGGGGGGCGGCGGCCAAGGGGGAGGGGGCTTGCCCCCCAAGCAAGGGGGCCGCCCCTTTAGGGTTCCCCCAAACCCTAGGGCGCATGGGCCCTTGGGGGGAGGCGCACCAGCCCACTTTGGGCTGGTTCCCTTCCCCTTTGCAGCCCATGAGCCCCTCCGGGAGAGGTGGCCCCTCCCGGTGGACCCCCGAGGCCCCTCCGGTGGCCCCGGTACAATACCGATATGCCCCCGAACTATTCCGGTGTCCGTATGACAACTTCCCATATATAAATCTTTATCTCCGGATCACTCCGGAACTCCTCGTGACGTCCGGGATCTCATCCGGGACTCCGAACAACATTCGGTAATCACATACAAGTCTTCCTAATAACCCTGGCGTCACCGAACCTTAAGTGTGTAGACCCTACGGGTTCGGGAGACATGCAGACATGACCGAGACGACTCTCGGGCAATAACCAACAGCGGGATCTGGATACCCATGTTGGCTCCCACATGTTCCTCGATGATGTCATCGGATGAACCACGATGTCGAGGGTTCAAGCAACCCCGTAAACTATTCCCTTTGTCAATCGGTAGGTTACTTTCCCGAGACTCGATCGTCGGTATCCCAATACCTCGTTTAGTCCCGTTACCGGCAAGTCACTTTACTCGTACCGTAATGCATGATCCCGTGGCCAAACACTTGGTCACTTTGAGCTCATTATGATGATGCATTACCGAGTGGGCCCGGTGATACCTCTCCGTCATGCGGAGTGACAAATCCCAGTCTTGATCCGTGTCAACCCAACAGATACTTTCGAAGATACCTGTAGTGCACCTTTATAGTCACCCAGTTACGTTGTGACGTTTGGTACACCCAAAGCACTCCTACAGTATCCGGGAGTTACACGATCTCATGGTCTAAGGAAAAGATACTCGACATTGGAAAGCTCTAGCAAAACGGACTACACGATCTTGTGCTATGCTTAGGATTGGGTCTTGTCCATCACATCATTCTCCTAATGATGTGATCTCGTTATCAATGACATCCCCATGTCCATAGTCAGGAAACCATGACTATCTATTGATCAACGAGCCAGTCAACTAGAGGCTCACTAGGGACATATTGGTGTCTAGTATTCACACATGTATTACGATTTCCAGATAACACAATTATAGCATGAATAAAGACAATTACCATGAACAAGGAAATATAATAATAATACTTTTATTATTGCCTCTAGGGCATATTTCCAACAGTGAATTATATCATGTCGTCCTTTTTTTGTATTTCTCATTGCTTTTGTCGACAATGTTTGTATATTCAACTGCTCTTCCTGTGCATCAACCATTTGAATTGGTGATGGAGAAATCTGGAGTGAAAACAAGGTCTTCAGAGCAGACAATGCTACCTGGTGAAGCAGATATGTTGCTGGTTACAGATAGCTCTTCAGAGGAGACTTTAGAGGCAGATGACCAGTCCTATTATCCCCCTGAGGTGTATGCTCAAACTTGGCAGGGTTATATTACTCATATCATGCATATGTTGTATTGCAATGCTTAGTTTTTACATCATATACACGATATTGAATGCCATCTCCTTAGTTGACACATCATATATGTGATTGCCCTCTGCTCACTTCCTTAGTATATAAATCATATATTTGAATTATATCATGCCATGATGTTTACATAGACAGCATGTATCTGAATTATGGCATGCCAGCCCATTTTCTAAGACATAATATAGTTATATCATCTCATCCTGTTCACATAGTCATCATTCTTTGAATTATGTCATTCTATCCGTGAATTATATCATGCCATCATCTTTCCATCGACGGCATGTTTGTTATTTATGGCATGCCAACCACTTTAATAGACACATCGTATAGTTATATCATGTCATCCTGTTTACATAGTCATCATATCTTGAAGTATGTCATTCTATCCTGTTTAGTTAGCCATCATACATGTGAAATTGTGTCATGCTATCCTGTTTAATTAGCCATCATATATTCGAAATTATGTCCTGCTATTCTGTTTGGTTAGACAACATAAACGTGAATTATTTAATGCCCTATTTTCTTCCCTACTATCCATTGCACCTGTCTATCTTACAATGTCTGTACATTCAATTACTTTTCTTGTTTATCAGCCATTTCAATTGGAGGGGGTGATGGCAGTATCTCTGGGAGTAAGAACACGGTCTTCAGAAAAGATCGTGCTACCTGCCGATGGAGATAGAACCACGGTTGTACTTGCCCAAGAACCAACCCCACCACACATAACCCAGACTCACGCAGATTGTACCCCTACCCAGTTGGACAGAGAACCAGCTACACCCCTTCTAATCCCAACCCCAGCAGATAATAACCCAGTTCCCGTTAACACAGCACCCTCTCCACCACAGAGCACCCAAACACGAGCAGTTAGTAAGGCAACTGTCGTGCCCAAAGCACGAGGACCACCACTCCGAACCCCAAGCCAACGCTTAAAGTAGAAGAAGAATTGTTCTCAGGTCAGGTTCCATAACTATGGTTCATACTACTTTGCTCTTGCATCAATGTATTTACTCATACAAACTAATTTCAAATTTGAAGGATGCAATTGAAACTCCAATGGCGCAACAGGTATGTTTTAAACCTGTTTCTTTAACGTGTTTGCTGTTGTTACTTGCTCTATGTTGATTTCAGTTTCAATTGAATAAACAGTTATGTTCTCATGCCATGCACATTACAAGTGTTGTTATTGCTGTGTAGTTTCCCACACTTATATTCTGTCTATGCTTCTTTGTCTTAAATAGATATGATTCGAACTGTATCTATCTTGATTTGGCAACATAAACTAGAACGATATAGACCATACAGTGACCATACTACATAGATATATGTTTGTTTCATGTTGTTATCATTCCCACCTTACTACTGAACTGGTTTACCAAAATGAGTTTCATATACTACATTGTAAACATGTGATGTGTTTGTGTTTGTTTCTCCTTTAGAACGCGGATAAAATATTAGAGAAGAGTACCCCGTTATGCAATGGTAAAGGAAGTAATGCAGATAAGGTTCAAGATAGTGAGACATCCCTGTTGTTCTCCAAGAAAGCTGATAAAAACTATATTGAAGACACTGAGACAACCCCAAAGTCATGTCCTGATGTAGTGTTCAAGTTACTGGCTACTACGACTGGCACCAGCTCTTCGAACTCGCTGCCTGACTCAGTTCGTCTTCTTGAGTCTCAACTTCAAGTTGAAAGACATCGATCAGATGTTATGCGACAGGAAGCCGAAGGACTGAGGAAGTCCCTGCAAAATTCAGATGCATACTTTCTGGTGCAACAGCAAGTGCTGGAGGATTTAAGCGCCAAACAAGAGAAAGTTAATAAGCTTGCTAAGCATCTTGCCAGCATTATGGGTACCCAGGATATTGTTTCTTGAGCTCTTCTGAAGTTGTTTCAGTTATGTACTTGTTTTGCTGCGGCGTTTATATGCTGCTTTGTTCCCTATATTTGCACTTGTGGCGAACTTTGATGCCCAGTGGATGTAATATGTGTAATAGCCGTGATAGCCTAGCGTAAGTTGCTTGCTTATTTATTTCCGTTGTCTTGTTTATTTGTTTTCTTGTAGTCAGTGCAGTTCTTTTTTCGTGGTTTGCTAGTGGCCGCAATAACCTATTTTTAAAACTAGGCCACATTAACAATAGGCTACATATTTACTGTAGTTAACATGGGCCTTCTACGGGCTGTAGAAACAATGGGCCTTCTAAGTGCCGTAGAAACAATGGGCCTTCTACGGGGCGTAGACATAATGGGCCTTCTACGGGCCATATCATCAATGGGCCTTCTACGGGCCGTATGATCGGTTGGCCAAACATGGGCCAATAACATAACACATTATGGTCGTAAATGGGCTAGAGTTGAAATCGTCCGTTCATGGGCCGACCATAACGGGTATCGTCAATAGGCCGTATTTGATGACGCTATGAAAACGTCCCAACGTATTAACGGGCCACAAACGGGCCGACTGTAACTACGGGCTGTATTTGGCCCACAAGCAGAAAATGACAATAACGGTCCGAAAGTAAACGAATGCTGGAAATGAGCCCAAGAATAAATGGGCCCTGAGAAGGCCGAAAGATAACATGGGCTGGAAATGGCCCAACGAAATAATGGGTCGTTAATGGGTATAAAGTGATGCACTGTTCATTACGGGCAAGTTTTACCACGGGCCATTAATGGGCCGAGGGTTACTAAGGGCCTCATATGGGCCAAAAGACGTCATGGGCCATACATGGGTCGGAAGTTAAAACGGGCTGGAATTATAGTGGACGGCCCAGATGACGCTACTGGTCCTAATTCGGATAGGCCGTAAACGGGCACTGGGTTAGCGGGCTGTAAATGGGATATATGCGAACAGGCCATTGACAGGCTTGCCGTGGGCCGGCCCGCCACCTTTTGACCAAGTCAAACAGGCCGGCCTTTTCACAGGAATGGGCCTCTGTTGGACCGTGCCACGTGTCGACGTATCATAGGCGCTTTGGGCCCAATGAATGGATGACATCTGTCCCAACGGTGAGCCGACACGTGTTTCCTCTAGCCAATGATGATTTTACACGTGGAAAATCCCCATTGGTCGGGGCTGTTAACGGGTTATGGGATCCAAAACCGGACCCGATAGCTTAACGGTGTTCCGTTACAGTGGATGCCACGTGTCGGTCACCCTTGACGAAAGCACTTCTGTGACACGCGATTTATCGTCATGGAAGTGGACACTTCCATGATGATAATTTTGGTAATGTTGTGGAACACTTCTACGACAGCACAGGTATGGCTATCTTGATTCTGTCATAACTTTGTCATGGATGTACATGCATGACAGAAAATGTGACCTATTGTGACAAACACGTATCATCACGGAAGTGTATTTTTTTGTAGTGCGCCATGGCCCCCAGCCCACAGTCGACCACCGGGATCATCACCAGCTTCGCCACCGCCACCCGAAGGAGGGAGGCGGAGGTGGAGCTCCGCACGTGCGTCAGTGACCTTGCGCACTACATCAAGTTCCTGCAGGAGGAGGAGGAGGAGCGCCTCGTCGAGCATGCAACGAGCCTTACCGCAGCCATGGCCGCAGCACACGCCGACGCAGAGGCGAGGAATTAGGAGATCTACGAGCAGTTTGGCTGCTTCGAGAGGGATAGTCTGGAGCGGTAGTGGGCGTTCGAGCTGGTGAGCGTCGTTGAACGTGCAGCAGCGGCAGGCGCCGTATTGTATCTGTCCAGCTCGTCGATAAGCTCCTCCTCCTCCTCTGCCTCTTACTGAGCGTGCTCGGCAGAGGAGAGGCTGCTGGAAGTAGCACAAAACCCTTCCGTAGTAGTAGTATTTAGGGGCTATTTTGTTCAGTTCATCTGACTATAGATGTGTGGTCGAACTGTACTTAAAATTAGCTAGTATATATAGTTGAACTAGCTATTTCAGTACGTGGTTGGCAACAATTCGGGAAAGTTTGGTCGGTTCAGCTGTCGAGTTGAACTGTTTGTATAAATTAAGAACGAGGTTTAATCTATGAATGAAATCTATGCTTAATTACTGAATTTTAGTTGCAAAAATTAGATAGTGTTAGTGATTTCTAGCTGCATATTTTTGACAAATCGCAGTGTTACAAGGTTTGACAAATGGCAATATTACTAGATCAACAAATGTCAATCTTTCTAGTTTGACAAATGGCAACATACCCAATATGACATATGCAAATCTTACCAGATTGTTTATACGTGGTTGCACATGGGTCATCCAAAACAACCATTTGCATTGAAGGGATGCACAAATCCTGCGCTGTGGATTTCCCTCGACTTAAGGGGGAAGACCATAGCTCCCACTTTGCATACGAGTGTTCTATCTAAAACGTTTGCGATCAAGAGCTGCAGAAATCCTGCTTGGCACATTTTCTCTTGGCTTCCTAGGGAAGTTGTCGGTTTACATATGGGTGTTCTAACTAAAACGTTTGCGATCAAGGGCTGCACAAATCCTGCTAGGCACATTTTCCCTTGGCTTCTTGGGGAAATTGTCAGTTTTGCATACGTGTGTTCTAACTAAAATGTTTGTGATGCGTGTTTTATATTTAAAAACCGTATTAAACTGCGGCTTGGGCGCCATTAATGTAGAGGATGCGAGCAAGGCGGACGGCCATGGAAGTCAAAGGGCTCGCTTCCCGGTGAGCCTGAGCGGCATACAATTCGCACACTTGTCGGTGAGCCTCCACATTGGAGTACAGCTCGCACGCCCTCCGTTTAGTCAACCACTCAAGCACCTGTCCTTACGGCACCTCCTAGCCATTAATAGAGTGAGGCGTGGCATCACGTGAATGGTTAACAGAACACGCACAATTTAAATTATACAAAATGTTTGAGATGTTACAGTGGCAGCTATTTGTTTCAAAATGCCTTTGTTGGCTGTTATTCGAATGTGTTCCATTATAGCATGCCAAGTTTCATGAACTTTAGACGAGTTTTGGATTTACTAAAATTTAAAAACAAAGTATCTCAACGTTTTGCCGAGAATTAACAGTGCCCTGGTGTTTGAAATTCATTCCCATTTCTTGCATGGAACCTAAGCATGCCCCGAAGGACACGGATTTGATTTTTCAACCAATTTATATGCAATGGAGCTTGTGCATGTAGTTCAAATTTGAATTATGCACATAAAATGCCTAGAAAACTCAATTAATGTATAAAAATGTCCGAACGAACCCCAAAAATTCCAAAATTAAACACAACACTCATGTTGTTCTATGTTGACACTAGAAGTTTTTAGAAAGAAATAAGAGGCAACGGATATCATTTCGTCCCCAAAGGTGGCACGTTCCCTACCGAAATCTTCACGCTTGTTCTGAGAAGCTCTAGTTTGTGAGAAGCTTATACTCAAACCTGCCCCAAATGGGACAATATTTTTACCACGGCATGTTGATGCAGCTCCATGATAGCATGCCAAGTTTCATGAATTTCAGACGAGTTTTGGATTTACTAGAATTGTAAAACCACTTATCTCAATGTTTGCGGCCGAGTGACGGTGGTAAGGTGTTCGAAATTCATTCTCATTTCTTGCATCAGACCTAAGCATGCAACCAAGTTATTATCATTTGTAAGTTTTCTTATCATTTGCTATTTTCTACTATCTATATATCTTAGATTTTGTCACAATATGTCAAACATTTTTTGCTTCTATATGTTGAACGAAACCAAGTTATTATCAATTTTTATTAAAATAATTTATTATGTGATATCTTTTATATAGTTTAGAAATAGTACAATATGTTGCTATAATCGGTTATACTCGCCCAAAGAAAAGCTATAGGTTTTCAAAAAACGTTTTCAAATTTTGAATACACAACCCTCAATTCCTGGGCCCGTCCCTGTTACGAGGCCTGATCTGAAGGTTAGATCATGAATACATGCATGCGCGATATATATGCGTTTTCACTGACTGACACAGCTAATCATGCTTTAGGTACGCGCAGACGTGGCGAACCTCACAACCAGGTTAGCTCCTCCTTGCAATTGCATCGATCGGCGTTTCTAATCTGGATGCATGGCACGACACTTCAATTCTGCAGGAGGACTAGGTGCTCTGCAAGGTGCTCGAGAGGTAGAAAGTGGACGGCGAGCAAAACACCGTCCGCTCCTCTCACTAACCTTCGCCAGCTTCTCACAGGTAGCATAGGAGTTGTCCATCATGACAGACGCGAGCAGCGACCAGATGGGCTCAGGTGCCGGCTTTGCACCATGGCAGGAGAGGGTATGTGGCTCGAACCCGCTGACATACGCAGCGGTGTGGAAGCAATACAACTCACCAAAGAAAGCTATTATGGTCAAAGTTAGCAATCCCGTCCTTTACTTGCCACGTCATCGAATCCACTCATAAAACCGGCTGGGGGTTTATTTAGACAAGGATTAAAGGGTATAGGGTACAAACTTTAGGGATTTAGAGGTGAAGGTTCATTTCCATCGAGCTCTACGACCACAGGGCTTATTTCAGACTTCACTCGAGAAAGACCAACAAAAAATGGAGATGGGAGAGGAGGAGGAGGCGGCGGCCATGGCGACCTACGCCAATGATGATTTCTTTGTGGATCCCCTGTGTAGGTTTTGTGAGCGGGAGCCGCGCACCGGAGGCTTCATGTGCACGTGAAGCCGGATGCACCAAACTGCACAACCAATGCGTTGTACGAACCACCGCACTACACAACTAACACACATCGACCTATGCCCCCTCTCAAGTTGTCTATAAAAATTTAAAGACTCAAAGGAAAGCCAGAGCTGCGCGCCAGAGGCGCCGTAATATTATAAAGTTCATTTTTCTTAGTTGAAAGTTGACATTTAATAGTGTTGAAAAGATGATGGCATGTTGGAGCTTTTCTTTCCCCTCTCGCAAGGCGACTAGGGAAAGCCTTCCTTTCCTCGATCTTCACCGGCGAACCCGCAAATTCGCCTCCCCTTCACCTGCCGCTTCGGCGGCCGGTGGCGGGGAGGGGATTTCTGGTGTCTCAGATGCGGCTGGTAGATAGGTAGGGTTTTAGTCCTCGCAGATGCCATGTTTGGACGGATTATAAGCACTCCAACCCTTCCACCTTTGCTAGCCTCTCTAGTCCCGCGCAATTCTCGCCGGTGTATTAAACCCACCATATACCTTACTCAAAACAGCCAGCATACCTACCTATTATGGCATTTCCATAGCCATCCCGAGATATATTGCCATGCAACCTCCATTCCGTTTATTATGACACGCTTCGTCATTGTCATATTGCTTTGCATGATCATGTAGTTGACATAGTATTTGTGGCAAGGCCACCGTTCATATTTTGTATACATGTCACTCTTGATCATTCCACATCCCGGTACACCGCCGGAGGCATTCACATAGAGTCATATTTTGTTCTAGAATCGAGTTGTAATTCTTGAGTTGTAAGTAAATAAAAGTGTGATGATCATCATTATTAGAGCATTGTCCCATGTGAGGAAAGGGTGATGGAGGCTATGATTCCCCCACAAGTCGGGATGAGACTCCGGACGAACAAAAAGAGGCCAAAAGAAGCCCAAACAAAAAAACAAAAAAAATGAGAGAAAAGAGAGAGGGATAATGTTACTATGCTTTTTCCACACTTGTGCTTCAAAATAGCACCATGATCTTCATGATGGAGAGTCTCCTATTTTGTCACTTTCATATACTAGTGAGAATTTTTCATTATAAAACTTGGCTTGTATATTCCAATGATGGGCTTCCTCAAATTGCCCTGGGTCTTCTTGAGCAAGCGAGTTGGATGCACACCCACATAGTTTCTTTTTGATCTTTCATACACTTATAGCTCTAGTGCATCCGTTGCATAGCAATCCCTACTCACTCACATTGATATCTATTGATGGGCATCTCCATAGCCCGTTAATATGCCTAGTTGATGTGAGATTTTTCTCCTTCTTTTTGTCTTCTCCACAACCACCATATTCTATTCCACCTATAGTATTATATCCATGGATCACGCTAATGTATTTCCCAAAAGTTAAAAAAGTTTGAGAACATCAAAAGTATGAAACAATTGTTTGGCTTATAATCAGGGTTGTGCATGATTAAATACTTTGTGTGATGAAGATGGAGCATAGCCAGACTATATGGTTTCGTATGGATAACTTTCTTTGGCCATGTTATTTTCAGAAGACATGATTGCTTTATTAGTATGTTTGAAGTATTATTATTTTTATGTCAATATTAAACTTTTTTTGAATCTTATGGATCTGAATATTCATGCCACAATAAAGAAAATTACATGGATAAATATGTTAGGTAGCATTCCAAATCAAAAATTATATTTTTATCATTTACCTACTTGAGGATGAGTAGGAATTAAGCTTGGGGATGCTTGATACGTCTCCAATGTATCTATAATTTTTTAATTGTTCCATGCTATTATATTATCTGTTTTGAATGTTTTATATGCATTAGTATGCTATTTTATATTATTTTTGGGACTAACTTATTAACCTAGAGCCCAGTGCCAATTTCTGTTATTTCCTCGTTTTTGAGTCTTACAAAAAAGAAATATCAAACGGAGTCCAAACGGAATAAAACTTTTGTGATATTTTTTCTTGGAATAGAAGACATCCACGGAGCTTGGAGAGGGGGTCAAAAGAGTCCCGAGGGACCCACAAGCCCTCAGGGCGCGCCCTAGGGGGCACACTCCTTGGCTTGTGGGCCCCCAGGGAGTCCTCCAACCCTAATTCTTGGCCTATAAATTCCCAAATATTCCCAAACCAAAAGAGCGTCCACCAAAGTACTTTTCCGCCACCCCAAGCCTCTGTTTCGGTGAGATTCCATCTCGGGGCCTGATACGTCCATTTTGCATCATGCTTTTATATCGATATTTATTGCATTATGGGCTGTTATTTCACATTATGTCACAATACTTATGGCTATTCTCTCTTATTTTACAAGGTTTACATAAGGAGGGAGAATTCCGGCGGCTGGAATTCTGGGCTGGAAAGGGGCAAATATTATAGACCTATTCTGCACAACTCCAAAAGTCCTGAAACTCCACGGAATATCTTATAATAAATAATAAAAAATCCTCGCCAAAGATGAAGGCCAGGGGCCCACACCATGTCCACGAGGGTGGGGAGCGCACCCCCCTACCTCGTGGGCCCCCTGGTGGCTCTCCGATGACCATCTTCTGCTATATGAAGTCTTTCGTCAAGAAAAAAAGAAGAAGCAACTTTTCGGGATGAGACTCCGCCGCCACGAGGTGGAAGCTTGGCGGAACCAATCTAGGGCTCTGGCAGAGCTGTTCTGCCGGGGACACTTCCCTCCGGGAGGGGGAAATTATCGCCATCGTCATCACCAACGCTCCTCTCATCGGGAGAGAGCAATCTCCATCAACATCTTCACCAGCACCATCTCATCTCCAAACCCTAGTTCATCTCTTGTATCCAATTCTTGTCTCCAAGTCCGGGATTGGTACTAGTAGGTTGCTAGTAGTATTGATTACTCCGTGTAGTTGATGCTAGTTGGTTTATTTGGTGGAAGATCATATGTTCAGATCCTTTATGCATATTATTACCCCTCTGATTATGAGCATGAATATGCTTTGTGAGTAGTTACGTTTGTTTCTGAGGACAAGGGAGAAGTCTTGCTATTAGTAGTCATGTGAATTTGGTATTCGTTCAATATTTTGATGAGATGTATGTTGTCTAGCCTCTAGTGGTGTTATGTGAATGTCGACTACATAACACTTCACCATATTTGGGCCTAGAGGTAGGCATTGGGAAGTAATAAGTAGATTATGGGTTGCTAGAGTGACAGAAGCTTAAACCCTAGTTTATGCGTTGCTTCGTAAGGGGCTGATTTGGATCCATATGTTTCATGCTATGGTTAGGTTTACCTTAATACTTTTGTTGTAGTTGCGGATGCTTGCAATAGAGGTTAATCATAAGTGGGATGCTTCTTCAAGTAAGAACAGCACCCAAGCACCGGTCCACCCACATATCAAATTATCAAAGTACCGAACGCGAATCATATGAACGTGATGAAAACTAGCTTGATGATATTCCCATGTGTCCTCGGGAGCGCTTTTCCTTATATAAGAGTTTGTCCAGGCTTGTCCTTTGCTACAAAAAGGATTGGGCCATCTTGCTGCACTTTATTTACTTTTGTTACTTGTTGCTCGTTGCAAATTATCTTATCACAAAACTATCGGATACCACTTATTTCAGTACTTGCAGAGGATACCTTGCTGAAAACCGCTTATCATTTCCTTCTGCTCCTCGTTGGGTTCGACACTCTTACTTATTGAAAGGACTACGATAGATCCCCTATACTTGTGGGTCATCAAGACTCTTTTCTGGCACCGTTGCCGGGGAGTGAAGCGCCTTTGGTAGGTGGAATTTGGTAAGGAAAAATGTATATAGTGTGCTGAAATTTACTGTCACTTGTTACTATGGAAAGTAATCCTCTAAGGGGCTTGTTCGGGGTATCTTTACCCCGTCCAGTAGAGCAAAGAGTTGCTCCTCAACCTACTGAACCTATTGAAAATGAAACTCCTTTTGAATTTCCTTCGGGTATGATAGAAAAATTGCTAGCTAATCCTTTTACAGGAGATGGAACAAAGCATCCTGATGAGCACTTAATATATGTGGATGAAGTTTGTGGATTATTTAAGCTTGCAGGTATACCCGATGATGTTGCTAAGAAGAAGTTCTTCCCTTTATCTTTTAAGGGAGATGCATTGACATGGTATAGGCTATGTGATGATACGAGATCATGGAACTATAGAAGATTGAAACTGGAATTTCATCAAAAGTATTACCCTATGCATCTTGTTCATCGTGATCGCAATTATATATATAATTTCTGGCCTCGCGAAGGAGTAATCATCGCTCAAGCTTGGGGGAGGCTTAAATCAATGTTATATTCATGCCCCAATCATGAGCTCCCAAGAGAAACAATTATTCAAAATCTTTACGCTCGCCTTTCTGAAAATAATCACACCATGCTCGATACTTCTTGTGCTGGCTCTTTTATGATGAAGACTATTGAATTTAAATGGGACTTATTGGATAGAATTAAACGCAACTCTGAAGATTGGGACCTCGACGAAGGTAAGGAGTCAGGTATGACACCTAAGTTTGATTGTGTTAAATCTTTTATGGATACCGATATTTTCCGTAAGTTTAGCACTAAATATGGACTTGACTCTGAGATAGTAGCTTCTTTTTGTGAATCTTTTGCTACTTATGTTGATCTCCCTAAGGAGAAGTGGTTTAAATATCATCCTCCCATAGAAGTAAAAGTAGCTGCACCTATTAAAGTTGAAGAAAAGACTGTCACTTATAATGATCCTATTGTTCCTACTTCTTATGTTGAGAGACCACCTTTCCCTGTTAGAATAAAGGATCATGCTAAATTCAACTGTTGTTCGTAAAAGCAATATTAGAACTTATACACCTCCTAAGAAAGTTAAAGTAGAACCTAATATTGCTATTGTTAAAGATCTCTTGTCTGATAATATTGATGGGCATGTTATTCAGTTCTGCGGTGAAACTGCTAGAATTGCTAAACCTTGTGCTAAAGATAAACATAGACCTGTGGTAGGCGTTCCTGTTATTTCTGTTAAAATAGGAGATCATTTTTATCATGGATTATGTGACATGGGTGCTAGTGCTAGTGCAATACCCATTGATTTATACAAAGAAATTATGCATGATATTGCACCTATTGAGTTAGAAGAAATTGATGTCACAATTAAGCTTGCCAATAGAGATACTATTTCACCAATTGGGATTGTTAGAGATGTTGAAGTCTTGTGTGGGAAAACTAAATATCCTGCTGATTTTCTTGCTCTTGGTTCCCCACAAGATAGCTTTTGTCCCATTATATTTGGTAGACCCTTCTTGAACACTGTTAATGCTAGGATAGACTGCGAAAAGAATGTTGTTACTATTGGCTTGGATGATATGATTCATAAGTTTAATTTCTCTAAATTTAGTAAACAACATCGTGAAGAAGAATTGCCTAGTAAGGATGAAATTATTGGTCTTGCTTCTATTGTCGTACCTCCTAGTGATCCTTTAGAACATTATTTGCTAGACCATAAAAATGATATGTTTATGAATGAAAGAAGGGAAATAGATGAAGTATTCTTTAAACAGGAACATATTCTGAAACACAATTTGCCTGTTGAAATCCTAGGGGATCCCCCTCCACCCAAGGGTGATCCCGTGTTTGAGCTTAAACCGTTGCCTGATAATCTTAAATATGCTTACCTTGATGAAAAGAAGATATACCCTGTTATTATTAGTGCTAACCTTTCACAGCATGAAGAAGAAAGATTACTGAAAACTCTGAAGAAGCACCGTGCCGCTATTGGATATACTCTTGATGATCTTAAGGGCATTAGTCCCACTCTATGTCAACAAAAAATAAATTTGGAAGCGGATGCCAAACCGGTTCGTGATCCTCAAAGACGTTTGAATCCTAAAATGAAAGAAGTGGTAAGAAAAGAAATACTCAAGCTTCTAGAGGCAGGTATAATTTATCTCGTTGCTGACAGTCAGTGGGTAAGTCATGTCCATTGTGTCCCTAAGAAGGGAGGTATTACTGTTGTTCCTAATGATAAGGATGAATTGATTCCACAAAGAATTATTACAGGTTATAGGATGGTAATTGATTTCTGCAAATTAAATAAGGCTACTAAGAAAGATCATTACCCCTTACCTTTTATTGATCAAATGCTAGAAAGATTATGCAAACATACACACTACTGCTTTCTAGATGGTTATTCTGGTTTCTCTCAAATACCTGTGTCGGCTAAAGATCAATCAAAGACTACTTTTACATGCCCTTTTGGTACTTTTGCTTATAGAAGTATGCCTTTTGGTTTATGTAATGCACCTTCTACCTTTCAAAGATGCATGATGGATATATTCTCTGACTTTTGTGAAAAGATCTGTGAGGTTTTCATGGACGACTTTTCCGTCTATGGATCTTCTTTTGATGATTGCTTGAGAAATCTTAATCGAGTTTTGCAGAGATGTGAAGAAATTAATCTTGTCTTGAATTGGGAAAAGTGCCAGTTTATGGTTAATGAAGGTATTGTCTCGGGGCATAAAGTTTCCAAAAGAGGTATTGAAGTTGATAAAGTCAAGGTTGATGCTATTGAAAAGATGCCCTATCCCAAGGACATCAAAGGTATAAGAAGTTTCCTTGGTCACGCCGGATTTTATAGGAGGTTCATTAAGGACTTCTCAAAAATTTCTCGGCCTCTGACTAATTTATTACAAAAATATATACCATTTGTCTTTGACGATGATTGTGTAGAAGCATTTGAAATACTTAAGAAAGCATTAGTCTCTACACCTGTTGTTCAGCCACCTAATTGGAATTTACCCTTTGAAATTATGTGTGATGCTAGTGATTATGTTGTAGGTGATGTTCTAGGGCAAAGAGTTGATAAGAAATTAAATGCTATCCATTATGCTAGTAAGACTCTATACAATGCTCAAAGAAATTATGCTACTACTGAAAAAGAACTTTTAGCAGTTGTATTTGCTTGTGATAAGTTCAGACCCTACATTGTTGATTCTAAAGTAACTATTCACATTGATCATGCTGCTATTAAATATCTTATGGAAAAGAAAGATGCTAAACCTAGACTTATTAGATGGGTTCTCTTGCTACAAGAATTTGATTTGCATATTGTTGATAGAAAGGGAGCTGAGAACCCCGTTGTTGACAACTTGTCTAGGTTAGAAAATGTTCTTGATGATCCACTACCTATTGATGATAGCTTTCCTGATGAGCAATTAAATGTTATAAGTACTTCTCGTAGTACTCCTTGGTATGCTGATTATGCTAATTAAATTGTTGCTAAATTCATACCACCTAGTTTCACATACCAGCAAAAGAAAAAGTTTTTCTATGATTTGAGACATTACTTTTGGGATGACCCACATCTTTATAAAGAAGGAGTAGATGGTGTTATTAGACGTTGTGTACCTGAGCATGAACAGGAACGGATCCTACGCAAGTGTCACTCCGAAGCTTATGGAGGACACCACGCGGGAGATAGAACTGCACATAAGGTATTGCAATCCGGTTTCTATTGGCCTACTCTCTTCAAGGATGCCCGTAAGTTTGTCTTGTCATGTGATGAATGTCAAAGAATTGGTAATATTAGTAGGCGTCAAGAAATGCCTATGAATTATTCACTTGTTATTGAACCTTTTGATGTTTGGGGCTTTGATTTTATGGGACCTTTTCCTGCCTCTAATGGATATACACATATTTTAGTTGCTGCTGATTACGTTACTAAGTGGGTAGAAGCTATTCCAACTAGTAGTGTTGATCATAACACTTCTATTAAAATGCTTAAGGAAGTTATTTTTCCGAGGTTTGGGGTCCCTAGATATTTAATGACTGATGGTGGTTCACATTTTATTCATGGTGCTTTCCGTAAAATGCTTGCTAAGTATGACGTTAATCATAGAATTGCATCTCCCTATCATCCACAGTCTAGTGGTCAAGTAGAATTGAGCAACAGAGAGCTCAAATTAATTTTGCAAAAGACTGTTAATAGGTCTAGAAAGAATTGGTCTAAGAAACTTGATGATGCATTATGGGCCTATAGAACGGCATATAAAAATCCTATGGGTATGTCTCCGTATAAAATGGTCTATGGAAAAGCATGTCACTTACCTCTCGAACTAGAACATAGCATACTGGGCTATTTTAGAGCTCAACTATGATTTCAAACTTGTCGGTGAGAAGAGGTTATTTGATATTAGCTCACTTGATGAATGGAGAACCCAAGCTTATGAAAATGCCAAATTGTTTAAAGAAAAAGTTAAAAGATGGCATGACAAAAGGATACAAAAGCGTGAGTTTAACGTAGGTGATTATGTATTGCTATACAACTCTCGTTTAAGATTTTTTGCAGGAAAACTTCTCTCTAAATGGGAAGGCCCCTATGTTATCGAGCAGGTCTATCATTCCGGTGCCATAAAGATCAACAACTTTGAAGGTACAAATCCGAAGGTGGTAAACGGTCAAAGAATCAAACATTATATCTCAGGTAATCCTATAAATGTTGAAACCAATGTTATTGAAACCGTAACCCCAGAGGAATACAAAAGGGACAATTTCCAGAACGTTTCAGACTCCGAAAAGGAATAGGTATGTGGTACGGTAAGTAAACCGACTCCAAAACAATTTTTAAGGCAATATTTCTCCGTTTTGGAATATTTAGAAAAATAGAAAAATAAGTGGCAGTCCGTGAAGGACACGAGGGCCCCACGAGGGTGGTGGGCACGCCCTACCCCCTGGGCATGCCCCCTACCTCGTGAGCACCTCGTGTGTCTTCCGGATTCCGTTTTCTTGCACGATACGTATTTTGGTCGGTAAAAATTCGTTATATATTCTCCCGAAGGTTTTGACTCCTGTATCACGCAAATATCCTCTGTTTTTGTTTCGAGCTGTCCCGCTGCAGATTATGTCAACATGTCTTTCCAGGATTCGGAAGGAGAAAGCTATGTGGATGATTATTTAGCAAATCCCAAGGTCTATGGAGATGTGGAACATGATGGTTGGACCAGGAGGAAGAAGAGGACTATGAACCCAAGGGGAAGGAGGAGACGATCTCAGATGAAGATGAAGCCCCATTACCTCAACCTGGGGACATGCACGTGGAGTTCAAAAAGTCAAGTCTCCCTGATAGGGTAAAGAAACCCAAGTTCGAGTTTATTCCTTTTCGTCTCTTGCAGGAAAATAAGCAGGACCTATGCAAAAAGATATTAACCCTGGAGTGGGAGATTGATTATCTGAGGGATCAAAATGCCGTCCTCAAGCACAAATAAAGGGAGAAGTCTAAGCCATCAACTAAGTCAGCATCACCACCATCCTCTCCACCAACAAAGAAGGAGATATAATCACATGGGTATGGGCACTCCCCTTGGCAACTGCCAAGCTTGGGGGAGGTGCCCCGGTATCGTATCACCATCACACTCCTATATTTACCGTTTTTCTTAGTTCGATCCTATTAGTAGTATCTTGATCTAGTGGAATAAAGTTTATGGCATGATCTAGTTTTGAGTTTTGGCTTATGATCCCTCTATGTAATCGAGTCCGTGAGTTATATATAATAAAGATTAGTGTTGAGTCAAGGGCTTGATTATTTTGCCATGATTTTGGGTGAATAAAAGAAAAGGGCAAAAGAATAAAAAGAAACAAAAGTTCATATTGATATTATTGAGAGTAATGACTTCACATAGAAAGAGTATGATGATTAAAAGTTGTTGGGAGTTGGCAGACATAGCTTTGGTCATCGTTGCAAATAATAGGAAGTAATAAGGAAAGAGAAGTTTCACATATAGATATATTATCATTGACATCTTTTATGATTGGGAGCACTCATTAAAATATGACATGCTAAAGAGTTGACGTTGGACAAGGAAGACAACGTAATGAATTATGTTTTCTTATATCTAAGATAAAGTATGTTATCATGGATCCTCTAACATGTTGAGCTTGCCTTTCCCCCTCATGCTAGCCAAATTCTCAGCACCAAGTAGAAATACTACTTGTGCTTCCAAATACCCTTAAACCAGTTTTTCCATGAGAGTCCACCATATCTACCTATGGATTGAGTAAGATCCTTCAAGTAAGTTGTCATCGGTGCAAAGCAATAAAAATTGCTCTAAATATGTATGATTGATTGGTGTGGGAGAAATAAGCTTTATACGATCTTGTGATGTGGAAGTAATAAAAGCGACAAACTGCATAGTAAAGGTTCATATCACAAGGGGCAATATAAAGTTACGTTCTTTCGCATTGAGATTTTTTGCATCCAACCATAAAAGCGCATGGCAACCTCTGCTTCCCTCTGCGAAGGGGCTATTTTTTATTATCTTCTACCTTATGCAAGTGTCACTGTGATCTTCACCTTTCCTTTTTCATTTTATCCTTTGGCAAGCCCAGCATGTTGGAAAGAACATGATATATATATATATATATATATATATATATATATATATATATATATATATATATATATATATATATATATAACTGGATGTAGGGGAGCATGAGTTATTGTTGTTGACATTACCCTTGAGGTAAAAGGTTGTGGGGCAAAACTATAAGCCCCTATCTTCCTCTGTGTCTGATTAAAACTCCGTAACCACAAGTATTGTGTGAGTGTTAGCAATTATGAAGGACTAGATGATAGTTGAGTATGTGGACTTGTTTTTTAGCTCTGACATAGACTCTTTCCGATGTTATGATAAATTGCAATTGCTTCAATGACTGAGGTTATAGTTTGTTGGTTCTCAATAAGCTTTCTGATTCATACTTTTGCATTGTGAATAGATCATCACTTGAACATAATTAATCATATGACAATATCTATATATGTTGTTGTTATGGGAATAATCACGATGCCTTCATGTCCGTATTTTATTTTTATCGACGCCTCTACCTCTAAACATGAGGACATATTTATTGTTATCGGCTTTCGCTTGAGAACAAGCGAGGTCTAAGCTTGGGGGAGTTGATACGTCCATTTTGCTCATGCTTTTATATCAATATTTATTGCATTATGGGCTGTTATTTCACATTATGTCACAATACTTATGGCTATTCTCTCTTATTTTACAAGGTTTACATAAGGAGGGAGAATGCCGGCAGCTGGAATTCTGGGCTGGAAAAGGAGCAAATATTAGCGACCTATTCTGCACAACTCCAAAAGTCCTGAAACTCCACGGAATATCTTATAATAAATAATAAAAAATCCTCGCCAAAGATGAAGGCCAGGGGGCCCACACCCTGTCCACGAGGGTGGGGGCGCCCCCCCCCCTAGGGCGCGCCCCCCTACCTCGTGAGACCCCTGGTGGCTCTTCGATGACCATCTTCTGCTATATGGAGTCTTTCATCAAGAAAAAAGAAGAAGCAACTTTTCGGGACGAGACTCCGCCGCCACGAGGCGGAACCAATCTAGGGCTCCGACAGAGCTGTTCTGCCGGGGACACTTCCCTCCGGGAGGGGGAAATCATCGCCATCGTCATCACCAACGCTCCTCTCATCGGGAGAGGGCAATCTCCATCAACATCTTCACCAGCACCATCTCATCTCCAAACCCTAGTTCATCTCTTGTATCCAATTCTTGTCTCCAAGTCCGGGATTGGTACTAGTAGGTTGCTAGTAGTGTTGATTACTCCTTGTAGTTGATGCTAGTTGGTTTATTTGGTGGAAGATCATATATTCAGATCCTTTATGCATATTATTACCCCTCTGATTATGAACATGAATATGCTTTGTGAGTAGTTACGTTTGTTCCTGAGGACAAGGGAGAAGTCTTGCTATTAGTAGTCATGTGAATTTGGTATTCGTTCGATATTTTGATGAGATGTATGTTGTCTAGCCTCTAGTGGTGTTATGTGAACGTCGACTACATAACACTTCACCATATTTGGGCCTAGAGGAAGGCATTGGGAAGTAATAAGTAGATGATGGGTTGCTAGAGTGACAGAAGCTTAAACCCTAGTTTATGTGTTGCTTCGTAAGGGGCTGATTTGGATCCATATGTTTCCTGCTATGGTTAGGTTTACCTTAATACTTTTGTTGTAGTTGCGGATGCTTGCAATAGAGGTTAATCATAAGTGGGATGCTTGTTCAAGTAAGAACAACACCCAAGCACCGGTCCACCCACATATCAAATTATCAAAGTACCGAACGCGAATCATATGAACGTGATGAAAACTAGCTTGATGATATTCCCATGTGTCCTCGGGAGCGCTTTTCCTTATATAAGAGTTTGTCCAGGCTTGTCCTTTGCTACAAAAAGGATTGGGCCATCTTGATGCACTTTATTTACTTTTGTTACTTGTTGCTCGTTGCAAATTATCTTATCACAAAACTATCTGTTACCACTTATTTCAGTACTTGCAGAGAATACCTTGTTGAAAACCGCTTATCATTTCCTTCTGCTCCTCGTTGGGTTCGACACTCTTACTTATCAGAAGGACTACGATATATCCCCTATACTTGTGGGTCATCAGGGCCTTTTACGGCACCCTGCCGCAGGGGGATTCGATCACAGAGGGCTTCTAAATCAACCTTATTGTCCTACCGATGAAGCATGAGTAGTTTACCACAGACCTACTGGTCCAAAGCTAGTAGCTAGATGGCTTGTTCTCTCTCTCTCTCTCTCTCTCTCTCTCTCTCTCTCTCTCTCTCTCTCTCTCTTTGATCTTCAATACAATGTTTTCCTCGATGTTCTTGGAGTTCTATCCGATGTAATATTATTTTGTGGTGTGCTTGTCGAGATCCGATGAATTGTGGATTTATGATCAGATCATCTATGAATATTATTTGAGTCTTTTCTAAATTCTTATGTGCATGATTAAATATCTTTCTTTGTATTTCTCTTCGAAATATCGGTTTGGTTTGGCCAACTAGATTGGTTCTTATTGCAATGGAAGAGGTGCTTAGTTTTGGGTTCAATCTTGTAGTGTCCTCACCCACTGACGGTAGGGGTAGCGAGGCAGGTATTGTATTGTTGCCATCAAGGGTAAAAAGATGGGGTTTTCATCATACTGCTTGAGTTTATCCCTCTACATCATGTCATCTTATTTAAGGCGTTACTCCGTTCTTATGAACTTAATACTCTACATGCATGTTGGATAGGGGTCGATGTGTGGAGTAATAGTAGTAGATGCAGAATCATTTTGGTCTACTTGACACGGACGTGATGCCTATATTCATAATCATTGTCGTCATAACTTTGCGCTTTTCTATCAATTGCTCGATAGTAATTTGTTCACCCACCGTATGTTTTCTTTCAAGAGGTAAGACTCTAGTAAAACCTATGGCCCCCGGGTCTATTCTCCATCATATCTTTTCAGATCTATAAACCAAAAACACCAAAAATATCTTGCTTCCATTTATTTGTTTTTACTTTGTTTTACGTTTTAGTAATCTATTATATCTATCTCTATCAGAACTCGTCCTTGCAAGTGACCGTGAAGGGATTGACAACCCCTTTATTGCCTTGGGTGCAAGTGTTTGATTGTTCGTGTAGGTGCATAGATTGGATACTTGCTCGTACCTCCTACTGGATTGATACCTTGGTTCTCAAACTGAGGGAAATAATTATCTCTACTTTGCTGCATCACCCTTTCCTCTTCAAGGGAAAAACCAATGTAAGCTCAAGAAGTAGCATCGATAGGTTTGCAAGATAATAAAAAATGTGAAAATAAAAGTTAGGTGTTGTTTAAATAAAGAAACAATTAAGTTTAATAAAACGAGTGTGGATTAGTGGTGGTAGGATTTGCGGAATTCCCTTAGCAATTGACTACATTACTAGACCGATAGCAAGTTTTTATGTGGGAGAGGCCACTTCTGGCATGTCGTCCCTTACTTGGAATTCTATGCACTTATGATTGGAACTATTAGCAAGCATCTGCAACTACTAACGTTCATTAAGGTAAAACCCAACCATAGCATTAAGATATATATTGGTCCCCCTTCAATCCCGTATGTATCAATTTCTATGTTTAGGCTGAAGTTGTTGTCACCCTTGCCCTGCAATGCATAGTCCTATCAACATACAACTAACCCTATGGTGTGATCCACACGCACGATCATATGATGGGCACCAAAGGACAGCAACATAACCACAAGCAAATTAAACCAACAATAGCAATTCACCAACTACCGATAGGACAACAAAAATCTACTCAGACATCATAGGATGGCAACATATCATTGGTTGATCAAGATGTTGGTGAAGATGACAGAGTTGTTGGAGTAGATCGCCGTCACACAATGATTGCCCCGACGGCGTTCCGGCGCCACCGGGAGAGAGCCCCCCTCCTTCTTCTTCTTCTTCCTTAGCCTCCCCCCTAGATGGGAGGAGAGTTCCCCCTCTGGTCCATGATCTCCATGGCAGCGGAGGGGTGGGAGCCCCTCCGAGATTGGATCTCCCTCTCTGTTCTCTTCTGTTTCGCGTTCCTCAGATCTGGCCGAAAATCGTTTCTTAAATATCCGGAGATCCGTAACTCCGATTGCGTTGAGATTTTAACATGTTTTTTTTTCTGTATATAAGCTTCCTTGCGCCCGAAGTAGAGCTTCAACCGACGTACGAGGAGGGCACAAGACACCTGGGCGCACCCTGGTGTATCTTGGGAGTTGTGGGCCCCCGTTTGCATTGATTCCACCTCCCAAAAATCACAAATAGTCCAAAATAATTCTCCATAAATTTTTATCGCGACTGGGCACTGGACCAATATGTTAGTCCAATAAATCATATAAAATGTTGCCAAAAATATGTAAAAGTTGTATAATATTGGCATGAAACAATAAAAATTTATAGATACGACGGAGACGTATCAAGGCACATGCTCTTCTTCATCCATTTCCTCTTCCTCGGGCTCGTAAAGCTCATCCACATATGTGTCTCCTTCATAGTGGTACCAATCTATGAAGCAACTCAACCTCTTCTTCATCAACACCCAATGGTCTAGGATCATAACCAAACTCAGGTTGCCAAATAAAATCAGCACTGAAAGTCTGAAACCCCTTTCTTCTTGATCATCTTCACTTTCATCATCAGCTTTCTCTGAATCATCAGAAGGCAACCTTGACTTGCCCTATCTCTGGAGGTTAATGCTCTGCTGTGTGTTGACAACCCCCTGGGTGTCAACATGCATATACAATAGGCTCACCTATGTTACCGATGGGGATCTGCTCCTCACATATTTGTGAAGCTCTGTTCGCATCAAGTGGGGTTGGGGCATCTCCTTTAAGTACAATGAATTTAACAGATATGTTGTGGTCAAACTCTTTGAGCATTTCCTGAACTATTGCATTGCTGTCAGGCAACTCTAAACTGGCTATGCCAATTCCCTCTTGCTTCACATAATAACTATAATATGTACTCCCAAAGCCTTCCAAATCCATAATGGCCAACAGGGTGTTGTATGTGATTTCAGAGTTGGCCATTTTCCTGTCTAAGTTATCCCTACCATAGAATTGGAAACTCACATTCCAAATGTGAGCTCCAACCCTAATTGTAGACAAATGGGGCAGCTACATTCAGTTAGTTCATCATCTAAAAATTCATTACTAAATAACATTCAGTCAAAAATGGGGCAGCGACATTCAGTTAGTTCAAATTCAATACAAAATTCAGTATTACACTACAATACATTCAGTAAAACATATGGCAGCAACATTTAATTATTTCAGAAAACATTTAGTAGTTGAATGAATTCAGTAAAACATATGGCAGCAACATTCAGTTAATTGAGAAACATTCGGTAGTTGAATGAATTCAGTAAAACATATGGCAGCAACATTCAATTATTTCAGAAACATTAAGTAGTTGACATCAACATTCTAAAATTTCAAAAACGGTCGGAGCATCAAATAACTAACAATTAATATGAACTGAACTAACAGTATCAAACAGCTAGCATTACAAGTCTGAAACCCTAGTTATTCGGGGATGGGAGAGCTCTAGATTGGAATGTAGCTCAAGTAGGGGGGGTCTTTGAAGTGGGTAGCTCCTCCACCACCCTGCGGGTGACATCTGCTGACGACTCAGTTGTCAGCGATGAACGGAAATGAATGAAACAAGCTGCTGCCGCAGCAATCCTCCCTTGCCATGACTACCCCCTCCGCTCATCGCCATCCAGACCCATCCGCTCATCCTGCTCTTCCCCCTCGTCGTCGATGCATCTGAGTCCACCTTCAATAGATCAGCCGCCGCCATGCCACTCGAGTTCGAGAGGTGGGATGGGGGGGAGAGAGAGAGAGAGAGAGAGCGCTTGGGTTCGCGTCCGACCGAGCCGCGTCGCCCGCTTCCGACAGCCAAATCAACGGCCATTAGCGGCGCGCCATCCCCCGCTGTCTGCACACGAGTGATCTGCCACGTCAAAACGGGATCGTTTTTGCATTCAGTGTTTTTTGCCACTGTCAAAATTTCGGCACGGTGTACAGTGTCACGTTCTGTAAAGTGATGGTTTTACGAGAAATAGGATGCTAAAGTGGTGGTTCTGTGCATTTTACTCCCTGTTTCACTCAGGCAGATCTTTTGCCTCCTCTTTAAGAGGAGAAAAAATGTACTTCGTACTTCCTCCGTCCCATCTCCTATTTAAGAGGGGGGGAAATGTACTTCATAATTCCTCCGTCCATAATATAAGACGTTTTTGCAAGCAACATAGCTTGCAAAATCGCCTTGTAGGACAAAGGCGGTATTAGAAAACTGAGAGCTGGATCGTTATTATTTCACACCATTACACAAACAAATGTCTTAACCCCAGACCAATTTGGCGAGCCCATCTGCTCTGACCTATATTACACGAAAACAATGCGCCTAAGAGAATTCTTCCTACTAGAGAAGCCATGAATGGTGCATATAATTAAACTTTTTTTATCTATTTTTACAGGATGATACAGAACATGGATTCAGATGTATGGTCTGTGACTTTCTGTAGGGTCCCAACAAATGAGCTGAGCTGCCTTATGTTACTCAAGAGTTGAGATGTCTTGGTACAAGGATGCATCAGAGGAGACTCGCACAAATCAGACGAGCCGTAGCAGTCTGATTTTGCCCTGATTTCTATTCCCCACAAAATTTTTGCTGCTCTAGTGACCATCTTCAGTATTTACTACGCTGCTCTGCTGACGCGAAGCGGCGCTTACTAGAGGAGCATCAAATTTCCACCTGCACAAAATGGAAGATTTTAGGTACTAATGTCTCATTCATGCAAAAATGGCATGGTGATATGACATATCCAGCAAACTGATCCACCTCTTAATGTTGTCCAAAACTATTTCAAATGAAAATCTGAAGTGCCAAAAACACTCTTCTGTCTTCACACAAAGACACCAGTAAAAAAACTGAATTATTGCGCACGTTCCACTAGTTGGGTTTCAAGAAGTTTCATCACTAGAAATGGTATTGTTAATCGAAAGTGATAAGTATGAATATTTAGAATGACCTGGCTCAACTCCCTTTGACGCAAAGTGTAAGGCAGCTAGATTAGGTGAGCATGTGGAAGCATTTAAAATTGTCTTTTGAAGAAAGGAAGATGAATGTGATAGTATATCCCCTTTGCTGATTAAACAAGTTAAGAGTTTCCTATATAAATAAGTTAAGAGTTACACCGTAAACATCACGAAACGATGGGGGAAACGACATTTTTAAGCAATGCCGCTTGCTTGTACTCTTTATCATATACACATTGTTCCAATAATATCAACCAAATCCTAATATCATGGCAGAATTTCAGGATAGGATATTCTAGAGAATGGTAGTGCTAGTATTGTATACTGTATAGTACCATGGGTGTCCATACTGCAAGATCAAAACAACAAAAAAACTAATCCTCCTCTTTAATTCTGTTCAAAACTATTTTCACATGAAAATCTGAAGTGCCAAAAACACTCGTCTGTCTTCACACACAGAGTTGCACACAAGTAAAACCCTCCAACCTGAATTGTTGCGCAGGATTTACCAGTTGGCTTTCAAGAAATATCATCATGAGAAATGCTATGTTTATCGAAAGTGATAGGTATGAATATTTGGAATGACCTGGCTCACATTTCTTTGACACAAAGCGTAAGACGGCTAGATTAGGTAAGCATGCGGAAGCATCTAAAATTGTCTTTTGAAGAAAGGAAGATGAATGTGATGGTATATCCCCTTTGCCGATCAAATAAGTAAAGAGTTTCCTAAAAGAACGATTTAAGAGTTACACCGTAAACATCACGAAATGATGGCGGAGACGACATTCTTAGGATTGTGTGTGTTCAAAAAGGAATGACTCTTGCTTGTACTCTTTATCACACACACATTGTTCCACCGATGCGTCTTGGATGGTCCGACCCTCCGGGCTTGCGCAAGGGGCTCTCATCGTCGCTTCTTCTGCTTACGGTTGGTGGCTCTAGAAGCATCGCAATGGATGTGTCTCCGATGGTGTGACGCCTTCCGTTGGCTATGGGCTAGAGCTGGAGGAGGCCAAGCTATGGGCTAGAGCTGGAGCTAGGGATGCAAGCGGACGGCATCCGTTCGCGAAGCAAAAATTGCCTTAATAACCGTGTTAGTTTAACTTTTTGCTCCGTGGACGGTCGCGGCGCCGTCCGCTTGCAAGATCAGGACAGCAAGAAAACTGAAAATATGTACCGAAATCCGCAGGAAACTGAGATACACTACTGTCATGTCACAGTCTATACTAGTATACTGTGCATGTCCGTTGTGCTAGTATACTCCGTATGATACACGGAGTACTACTATACCGAGGGCAGGGCAGGGCAGGCAGAGTCTGTTCACCAAAAAGGTGCTTATTATGTCCGGCCGTCACGTGGTTAGGGCCAACAGGAATTGATTCCAGGGATGGTACGCAGTACGCACCCACCACCAGCCCCATCAGGAACGCCATGGCCCATGGCCATCCATCGTGGCCAACCCACAATCTGCAGGACCCAACGTATACATCCGTGTCTGCCGCGCCATCAAAACCAAATCTTAGATCTGATCTCGGAGCGCGACCGACTAACGTAGGCTCTAATCAACGTCCAGACCACGCTGTAATTTTCGTCTTCGCCATGTGGAGTGAGGTGAAATTCAGGCAAGCAAACGGGGAGGAGGCGGGGATCAGGGGAGCTTACTCATGCGGGAACTTGACTTCATGCAGAGCGTCTGACCGGAGCGACCACGCCAGCGCCGCCTGGGCGCATCTAGCGAGCGGCTCCACCTGGCCGGCGTCGGTGACCAGCGCCAGCGGGCTGTCCAGGTGCGCGCCGCCGTCCACGGCGTCCAGGTCGCGCACCCACTCGGGCCGCTCCGCCGCGCCCTCCCAGAGCACCCGCGCGTTCACCACGAACCCGGCCCACTCCAGCCGGGTGGACAGCAGCATGTCGCTCCGCGCCGCCGGCAGCAGCGTCTCCTCCGAGACGTGGTAGCCGACCAGCTTGCCGGCCTCGTCGCAGGCCGGCGCCTGCAGGAAGGACTCCTTGGTGCCTTCGTCCTCGCCCAGAATGCCCACGGGCACGGCGCCCACGGACTTGACCTTCTGCGCCTCGTCGAACAGCTCCGTCCGGAGGATGCCGTTCTCGTCCGCGAACACCACCACGCCGTCCATCTTCTCCTTCCGTACCTCCCTGAAATCGGTCGACAGATCCAAATTGTGAGCGAGGATATGGGGATGGGCGCTCGGTGAGATCTAGTGCAGCGAGCAGAGGAGCATGGTGATAGTACCTGAGGGCGTGCATTCGCAGGCGCGCGGTGGAGGCGCCGTCGGAGGCGACGAGGTGGAGGTAGTCGAGGCCGGAGCGGGCGAGCACGGCGGCAACGGCGTCGGTGCGGTGGCCAGGCTCGACGACGATCCACCTGAGCGGGGCGTCGACGAGGCGGAGGGTGTGCGCCAGGGACGTGAGCGACGGCGCCTGGAGCGCGGAGGTGGTGGTCGGGGTGACGGCAATCACGGGCCTGAGCGGGTCGGCCAACCGGTTGCGGCTGCGGCGCTGGGCTTCCTGGACGGCGGCGAGGATGCTGTGGGCCTTGAGGAGCTCGCCGGGGTTCGGGTGCGGCCACTTGCGGACGCGGATGGCGTGGCGTCCGACGAAGACCGGGCCGTGGTGGACCTGGTGGTGCGCGTTGGCGCCGGCCTCGCTCTCGGCCACCGTGGTGGTGGTCGTGACCGTTGTCGTGGTGGTGGTGGTGGTGGTGATGGTGGCGGTGGCGTTGGAGCTGGCGAGCATGACGGGCGGGGTGACGAGGGAGACGAGGTGCGCGGAGGGGTTCATGGGCGGCGTGGGCAGGAAGAGGAGGAAGACGACGAGGCGGGAGAAGCGGAAGCCGACGGCCATGGAGGTGGCGCAGAAGAGCGCGTGCAGGATGAGCCACGTCGCCGGCAGCGACGGCTTGGCCAGCTCCGGCGCCGCGTCGGGCGACCCCGCCGACAGCGGGAGCTTCATCTCGCCGGACCGAGTAGGTGTGCCTGGGTGGTGCTTTACAGCTCGGGCTGGGTCGAGGAGCTAGCTAGGAGCAGTAGCGGGCGAGCTGGGCGGCGGTGGCGAGTGATATAAGAGAGCTGCGGGGAGAGGGCGGGGGTAGGCGGCCGGGGCCGGGGGCGGGAGGGAAAAGCAACGACGCGGGCACGCAATTATGAGCAGCGGCCGGTAAACAAAAGGCGCCGCGGCACGGCTGGAGCAGCTGGTGGTGGAGTGGATGGTGAGGGTGAGGGTGAGGTGGAGCGGCGGGCTCGTGGGGAGTTTGGCTTGGCAATTGGCAGCAGCGCGGAGCCACGCGGGAGGCGAGGGGGAGACACACGGCGCCCCGTCGGTCGGGTTCCCCTCGTCCGCTTGTGGCCCGCCGACTGGGGAGTGGGGTGGGTGGGTGGGAGCGTCGAACGCGGGAGCAAATGCCGCAGCATTTCGGCGCTTCTCGCCAGATCATTGAATTTACCAGCGGCTTACAATCGCCTCTCGTCGTCGTCTTCTTCTTCTATCCTCGTACGTCTGCCGGTGTCAAAATCCGGTTTGCACCGACAATGAGTGAAAACAGAGGTACCAAACCGTGGGGCTAACAGTGGGTGTCAGCTGTGAGGTGGCAGGTATTCATTTCTGCTGTGACGGACGAACGCGCGGTGCCCTACAACAACCACGATGCGTCGCTTGTTCCCTTGGCGTTGGGGCAGGAGCACGTTGTCCATTTATTATTGGGGGTGGCATCTGTGCAGTGCCCGTACGAGATTACAGTAGGAAAGCTTGAAGCATTCCCGACGTCCGGTACAGGGGTGACAGTAGGACACTGGACATGATCCCGGGAACGAATTTGGCCCTGGATCCCGGGGAGAGCGCCGGGAATGTCTGTTTCTCGTCGTACTTCCACGCCAAGATTTTACCATACCGCAGAAGAAGAGCGGAGGGCGGGCCGGTTCGCCGGCGAGCTGGCGAACGAGGAGGCTGTTGTGGCCACGATCGTGGAGAATTAGGGCATCGTGCATAAGCAGCGCGCATTGTACGAGTCCATGACGGGTGTCTGCCCCATCCGTGGTCGGCTCCGCATCAACGCGGAGGAGCGCGACCGCCTGTTCAAGGAGAACGCGGTTGAGGCGGACACAAATGCGGTGTGTAGGCGATCGCGAACGGGAACAATGTTAACGTCGGCAGCTCTGCATCGTTCATGTCAGGCCGCAGCAACCACGAGGCCGGACTGTCCACGTCGATCGTCGACCTCACCTCTATCAACAGCATCCACAGTCATGCGGCGGACTCTGCTAAACTTGATCATTTGTCGGGCCGGGTCGGGTTCGGGCCGGGCTTGACAAAGCCCGAGCCCGGCCCGGTCCGGCCCGAAGTACATGAACAGTGACACTTTTTATTTAAATTAATCATTTTCGGGATATTATATTAATTTATTATACCTATATTTTGAATAAAATATGTTTTTATATATATTTCGGGCTTTCGGGCCGGGCTTCGGGTCAGAAAATGGAGCCCTAGCCCGGCCCGAATGTCGGGCTTCGGGTTCGGGCCGGCGGGCCGGGTTGTCCATGACCAGGTCTAGACTCAGCCAAGGAGTAGGAGGTGGGACATGGATGTGCCCATGACCGGCTAAGATTTAGACTAAGATACATTTTGTTATGTAAAAGATTACCCTATGTTAATTTAAATGTCATATACCCTTATATTTGATGCGCTGGGTTGGATAACCGGCTCTCGTATATGTGTATGCATACGTTTAATTTGTTTGATTTGAGTTACGCCATTGGAGATGTCCTTACCTAGAGTAAACTTCAACTTCCTATCTCACTCCCTTGCTATGGTGCTCTAGGGGGGACTTACGCCTTCCCCTACTACCGCCAATGGATCCGCTGGTTCCCCTCCCCTCAATGGGCTGCTCCAGAGGTGGCGGGAACTACATCGCTTTTCGTGGATCATGTAAATAAGGGTGGAGACGTCGTGTAGAGGTTGGTGACAGCGTCCCGGTGGGTCTGTCCGCCTTAGCTTGGATCCCTTGATGACACTACAAAATGTGTGCTATTTTTTGACAGAAAAAGGTCACCTAAGATCACTTTTTGTGATGGCAATCGTCATGAGCTGATTTCCTCCTGGAGCAGCGCCCTCGGCAACTTTAGAGATGTTCTAGCCTTATTTAGGCAACCCACATTTGGCCGTCACTAGGCATGTGCATATTCTGTGACGATTTTTAGTGTCACAAAAAATGTTTGATGGGTTAGAGAAAGGATATAAAAATGATGTAGTGGGTTTCAAAGTGTAGTTTCGGGTTTTCTGCCATGGCAGAGTTTTGAGCATATTAGAATCAAATTTGTAGGGGTTATGAGTTGAGATGCTTGTATTGAAATTTATTGATTGTTTTCATATGTCTCATTGTACTGAACTACGGAATGATATATTAACTCTGTAATAAATCATGGATGTGAAAATATGATCATGGAGAATAATATACCAATTAAAGTTCAGGCATAGAACAAGCATTTTGTACATGAGCATGTCATTACCAAAAATATCTCACATCAGGAGCGGGAGTGGTCAAGCATGAACAAAAAGTACAGCAGAAAGACAGAAATAATCTCAATCACATGTTTGAGATTAAATAGATTGAGTAGGCATGGGTGTAATAAAAAGGAGAACATCATCACCTCCATAGTGGATGACGAAGATCAGTCTGCCTCCATCTGTCATTTTGCAGTCGCAAACTAATCCTTCCACCTAAGGCGTCCATCTTTTTCTCGCGTCGATTACATCGCCCATAAGTCAGTATCGGGACAGATAATAATTCTCAATTCACCATATTGATCCATCTGGTCAGGCAGAACACAATTGAGGAGTCTCTGTTGCAATAACACAATTATGACAAAGTATGCTGAGCTATTTTTAATAAAAAAAGACAATATTGTTAATGATGAAACAAATAAAATAATTACCAAGAGTTTTTGTTAATGTTGGTCTTGGTCAAAGTGTGCCTGAGTAGTTTGTACACTGCATGGATGGTAACTTACGCACAAATGCCACGGGTAATTTTTTACCCAGGGAAGAAGTTGCTGAAAATCATACCCCTGGTAATAACTTCTCGGCAAAGATCATGTTAATATACACACTGTAGCCTATAGGCATGGTAACTTACTTAGCCCAAACGTGGTAACTTCTGACCGAAAAGGACATTGAAACATATAAACATGCAATATAGATTCAAAGATCCTGTCGCGACAGATTTTTGTGAATTGAATTTTGAATCGAACCGACGGTTTGAGTACAAAATATTTTGAATTTTTAAATTGGAAGAATTTAGGATGGCATCAGTTTTTGTTAGTGTTCTCCATGAAACTCTTTATCTCAAGTCCTTCCGTGAACAATATACTTCGTATGATGTTTTAATATAAGTTTGCTCTCTTTCTTTCTTGACTCTTCCTTTACTCAAAAAAGAGGTGAATTTCCATCAACCAAGCAGTTGGGTGGTTATGAGAGTGGTGGTGTCCCTAGAACATCACAGATCATTACCCTATATCTAATGATTTTGTGACTCATTGATGCCGATTATTCTTTCAGCCAGAGTGTGTGTACACTGTGAGCGGTGTTTCGAAAAAACAGTATATGTGTTGTTCTTTGAGCAGAGGTACGGCTCACTTTAATTGGTGTCTTTGCTAGCTGAGCTGCGCTGGGTTGAGTAAACCAGCGGGTGTACTTCAGGCATTCATGGCACTTCACGTGCAGCCATGCGGCTTTCGTGTTCACCGTGCATGCATGAATGGATGCTCTCACACTTTGCTCAGTTCTATTTTCTGCTAAGCGCCGCCGTCGTTGCCCGAACTGACTCCGCTGCGCTCAGTCCATTCAGTAAAAGAAAACATTCACACCTCGAGGGACGGCACTCACGTGCAAACCACATGCAGGCATCCCATTTACGGATCTCACCGTGCGCGCATCATGGTCTCCCGCTTTGCTCAGCTCCACTTTCTGCTAAGCGCCGCCGTGGCAAAATTTCGTGTTTTGATCCTTTTTATACAAATTCAGGATCTGACCTCGGTTTACAAAAAAATCGGGATTTGACCCTTTCGCTACCGTCAGGGGCTATGGCGGTAGGGTTACACAGCCTACCGCCAGGGACCTTGGCGATAGGGTGCGATGGAGAGGGACGGCGGCCGTCTGCCCAAGCTGGCATGGATAAGTACCTTACCGCCAGATCCCCTGGCGGTAGGATGTCTAACTCTACCGCCAGAGCCCCTGGCGGTAGGGTGTGGCTGGGTTTTGCCTCGCAAACCTTCTGTAACGAAATATGAAAGGGCCCTGGCGCCAGGAGGGCTGGCGGTAGGCTGTCTAACCCTACCACCAGGATCTGTGACGGTAGGGTCCTGTGTTTTGTTGTTTCAAGTTCAATTGTTTGCTTCTTTTCAAAATTAATATAACAGCAATATCACAGATCTTAAATAATTAAACTTGGGCATCACATACACATTAACAAAACTTGAAGATAATATAGTTCCACAAATAGCAAACGGAGTTCTGCAAATAGCAAACGGAGTTCAACTAATTAGAAAACGGAGTTTCACATAGACACACAAGTAGCAAACACACCGTTTCACAAATAAGTTATAAACGGAGTTCCAACACACAAGTAGCAAACACACCGTTCCACAAACGGAGTTCCAACTACAAGAGCCAATTATCAAAGAGTAGAATCAGTTACTCCTTCCCCTCTTGGAGGTACGGTCATTGTTACTCTTTGAGCGAGTCTCTTCAGTATTCTTCTTGGGCCGTCGAGTAACCAGTCTATGGAAAGGGTCCAGACTCAGCAAATCCTTCTTCTTTGGATTCCTCTTCGGCAGCTGAGGTGGTTGAGATGATTGAGTTGGTGGAGGTCCATAATCTTCATCGTACTCCTCCTTCCCTTTGCTCTCATCCTCCTCCTCCTCCTCCCCTTCTTCATGTGTGTCCTCCTCCTCATCATCATCATCCTCTTCCTCCTCCTCCTCCTCCTCCTCCTCCAACCTAGACGACGAGGGAACATGGCTCGATGAGCCGATGTGATCCTGTATGGCTACAGGCTGATAAGCTTCAACCAACCCAGCTCCAGCACACCCAAGCAGCCCTACTAGCTTGCGACAACGCTTCACGAACTTCTGCACTCACAATGAAACAAGGGCATAATAAGTATCAGGTTTATGATTGCAAGTGAATAAAATGCATCTGTTCCGAGAAGGCTGAAACTGTACCTTCATCGTCCCCCTCATTTTGTTCTCAGATTGTACACTCCCGGGGGCATCACCTAGTGCATCTGAGGCTTCAAAGATGCATCTGTTCAGCTCACCAGACTGCAATGGCATAAGTCAGTCACGATGACGAATACAATAATTTAAATACAACCGTCGGTTCAAACTTACCACTCTATTGATGAGGGGTGCAAACTCCCTAAATCCACTATGCATGTCTCTGATGCCGGTATGGTAGGCCTCTTCCTCGGGGTCATCCCTCTCCAGCTCCACGATGTCTTCCTACGTCCACCTAGGCCTGAGACGAAGACGGTGCTTCTGGCCATCATCGTACCACCTCATGTGTCGGTCCAGGTAAGCATCCCAGTCAGTCACTTTCCTCAACACGTCTTTCCAGTACCTCCATCGGTTCCACTCCGTCACATGAGTTTTATAATCCTCTCCCCAGTCTGTGATCGACTAATTCTTCTGCCGGCTCATCCTGCAAGGCATAGGCCACAAGATGTTGGGGAACGTTGCAGAAAACAAAAATTTTCCTACGGTTTCACCAAGATCCATCTATGAGTTCATCTAGCAACGAGTGATCGGATGCATCTACATACCTTTGTAGATCGCGAGCGGAAGCGTTCAAAAGAATGGGGATGAGGTAGTCGTACAAGACGTGATCCAAATCACCGGAGATCCTAGCACCGAACGGACGGCACCTCCGCGTTCAACACACGTACGGTCAGCGTAACGTCTCCTTCTTCTTGATCCAGCAAGGCAAAGGAGAGGTTGAGGAAGATGGCTCCAGCAGCAGCACGACGGCGTGGTGGTGATGGAGCTGCAGTACTCCGGCAGGGCTTCGCCGAGCTCTATGGAGGAGGAGGAGGTGTTGGAGAGGGAGAGGGAGGCGCCAAGGCAAAGGGTGCGGCTGCCCCCCTCCCCTCCCCCCTTTATATAGGCCTCTTGGGGGGGCGCCGGCCCTGGGAGATCTGATCTCCCAAGGGGGCGGCGGCCAGGGAGGATTTCCTCCCCCCCAAGGCACCTAGGAGGTGCCTTCCACTTGTGGGACTCTTCTCCTTTGGAACCCTAGGCGCATGGGCCTCTTGGGGCTGGTTCCCCTTGGCCCATGTAGGCCAAGGCGCACCCCCTATAGCCCATGTGGCCCCCCAAGGCAGGTGGCCCCACCCGGTGGACCCCCCGGACTCTTCTGGTGGTCCCGGTACAATACCGGTGACCCCGAAACTTGTCCCGATGGCCAAAACAGCACTTCCCATATATAATTCTTTACCTCCGGACCATTCCGAAAATCCTCGTGACGTCCGGGATCTCATCCGAGACTCCGAACAACATTCGGATTACTGCATATACATATCCCTACAACCCTAGCGTCACCGAACCTTAAGTGTGTAGACCCTACGGGTTCGGGAGACATGCAGACATGACCGAGACGGCTCTCGGGCAATAACCAACAGCGGGATCTGGATACCCATGTTGGCTCCCACATGCTCCACGATGATCTCATCGGATGAACCACGATGTCGAGGATTCAAGCAACCCCGTATGCAATTCCCTTTGTCAATCGATATGTTACTTGCCCGAGATTCGATCATTGGTATCCCAATACCTCGTTCAATCTCGTTACCGGCAAGTCACTTTACTCGTACCGTAATGCATGATCCAGTGACCAAACACTTGGTCACATTGAGCTCATAATGATGATGCATTACGGAGTGGGCCCGGTGATACCTCTCCGTCAAGCGGAGTGACAAATCCCAGTCTCGATCCATGTTAACCAAACAGACACTTTCGGAGATACCCGTAGTATACCTTTATAGTCACCCAGTTACGTTGTGACGTTTGGCACACCCAAAGCACTCCTACGATTTCCGGATAACACAATTATAGCACGAATAAAGACAATTATCATGAATAAGGAAATATAATAATAATGCTTTTATTATTGCCTCTAGGGCATATTTCCAACAGTCTCCCACTTGCACTAGAGTCAATAATCTAGTTACATTGTGATGAATCGAACACCCATAGAGTTCTGGTGCTGATCATGTTTTGCCTTAGGGAGAGGTTTAGTCAACGGATCTGCGACATTCAGATCCGTGTGCACTTTACAAATTTCTATGTCTCCATCTTGAACATTTTCACGAATGGAGTTGAAGCGACGCTTGATGTGCCTGGTCTTCTTGTGAAACCTGGGCTCCTTGGCAAGTGCAATAGCTCCAGTGTTGTCACAGAAGAGTTTGATTGGCCCCGACGCATTGGGTATGACTCCGAGGTCGGTGATGAACTCCTTCACCCAAATTGCTTCATGTGCTGCCTCCGAGGCTGCCATGTATTCCGCTTCACATGTAGATCCCGCCATGACGCTCTGCTTGCAACTGCACCAGCTTACTGCCCCACCATTCAAAATATACACGTATTCGGTTTGTGACTTAGAGTCATCCAGATCTGTGTCGAAGCTAGCGTCGACGTAACCCTTTACGACGAGCTCTTCGTCACCTCCATAAACGAGAAACATTTCCTTAGTCCTTTTCAGGTACTTCAGGATATTCTTGACCGCTGTCCAGTGTTCCTTGCCGGGATTACTTTGGTACCTTCCTACCAAACTTACGGCAAGGTTTACATCAGGTCTGGTACACAGCATGGCATACATAATAGAACCTATGGCTGAGGCATAGGGGATGACACTCATCTCTTCTATATCTTCTGCCGTGGTCAGACATTGAGCTGAGCTCAATTTCACACCTTGTAACACAGGTAAGAACCCCTTCTTAGATTGATCCATATTGAACTTCTTCAATATCTTATCAAGGTATGTGCTTTGTGAAAGACCTATGAGGCGTCTTGATCTATCTCTATAGATCTTGATGCCTAATATATAAGCAGCTTCTCCAAGGTCCTTCATTGAAAAACTCTTATTCAAGTAGGCCTTAATGTTGTCCAAGAGTTCTATATCATTTCCCATCAAAAGTATGTCGTCTACATATAATATGAGAAATGCTACAGAGCTCCCACTCACTTTCTTGTAAACACAGGCTTCTCCATAAGTCTGCGTAAATCCAAACGCTTTGATCATCTCATCAAAGCGAATGTTCCAACTCCGAGATGCTTGCACCAGCCCATAAATCGAGCGTTGGAGCTTGCACACTTTGTGAGCGTTCTTAGGATCGACAAAACCTTCCGGCTGCATCATATACAATTCTTCCTTAAGGAAACCATTAAGGAATGCCGTTTTGACGTCCATTTGCCATATCTCATAATCATGGAATGCGGCAATTGCTAAGATGATTCGGACGGACTTTAGCTTCGCTACCGGTGAGAAAGTCTCATCGTAGTCAATTCCTTGAACTTGTCGATAACCCTTAGCGACAAGCCGAGCTTTATAGATGGTCACATTACCATCCGCGTCTGTCTTCTTCTTAAAGATCCATTTATTTTCTATGGCTCGCCGCTCTACGGGCAAGTCAGTCAAAGTCCATACTTCGTTTTCATACATGGATCCTATCTCGGATTTCATGGCTTCTAGCCATTTGTCGGAATCCGGGCCTGCCATTGCTTCCTCATAGTTCGAAGGCTCACCGTTGTCTAACAACATGATTTCCAAGACAGGGTTGCCGTACCACTCTGGTGCGGAACGTGTCCTTGTGGACCTTCGAATTTCAGTAGGAGCTTGATTAGAAGTATCTTGATCATCATCATTTAGTCGGTGCAGGCACCTCAGGAACGTTTTCTTGAGTTTCGCCATTTTCCGGTTCAAGAGGTAACACTTCATCAAGTTCTACTTTCCTCCCACTTACTTCTTTCGAGAGAAACTCTTTCTCTAGAAAGGATCCATTCTTGGCAACAAAGATCTTGCCTTCGGATATGAGGTAGAAGGTATACCCAATAGTTTCTTTAGGGTATCCTATGAAGACGCATTTTTCCGACTTGGGTTCGAGCTTTTCAGGTTGAAGTTTCTTGACATAAGCATCGCATCCCCAAACTTTTAGAAACGAAAGCTTAGGTTTCTTCCCAAACCATAATTCATACGGTGTCGTCTCAACGGATTTCGACGGAGCCCTATTTAAAGTGAATGCGGCAGTCTCTAAAGCATAGCCCCAAAAAGATAGCGGTAAATAGGTAAGAGACATCATAGATCGTACCATATCTAATAGAGTGCGATTACGACGTTCGGACACACCATTACGCTGAGGTGTTCCAGGCGGCGTGAGTTGTGAAACTATTCCACATTTTCTTAAGTGCGTGCCAAATTCATGACTCAGGTATTCTCCTCCATGATCTGATTGTAAAAACTTGATTTTTCTGTCACGTTGATTTTCAACCTCACTCTGAAATTCCTTGAACTTTTCAAAGGTCTCAGACTTGTGTTTCATTAAGTAGATATACCCATATCTACTCAAGTCATCAGTGAGGGTGAGAACATAACGATAGCCACCGCGAGCCTCAACACTCATTGGACCACACACATCAGTATGTATGATTTCCAATAAGTTGGTTGCTCGCTCCATTGTTCCTGAGAACGGAGTCTTGGTCATTTTACCCATGAGGCATGGTTCGCACATGTCAAATGATTCATAATCAAGAGATTCTAAAAGTCCATCTGCATGGAGCTTCTTCATGCGTTTGACACCTATGTGACCAAGGCGGCAGTGCCACAAATATGTGGGACTATTGTTATCAACTTTAACTCTTTTGGTATTCACACTATGAATATGTGTATCATCACGTACGAGATTCATTAAGAATAAACCATTAACCATCGGAGCATGACCATAAAACATATCTCTCATATAAATAGAACAACCATTATTCTCGGATTTAAATGAGTAGCCATCTCGAATTAAACGAGATCCAGACACAATGTTCATGCTCAAACTTGGCACTAAATAACAATTATTGAGGTTTAAAACTAATCCCGTAGGTAAATGTAGAGGCAGCGTGCCGACGGCGATCACATCGACCTTGGAACCATTCCCGACGCGCATCGTCACCTCATCCTTCGCCAGTCTTCGCTTATTCCGCAGCTCCTGTTTTGAGTTACAAATGTGAGCAACTGCACCGGTATCAAATACCCAAGAGCTACTACGAGTACTGGTAAGGTACACATCAATTACATGTATATCACATATACCTTTGTTTTGCCGGCCTTCTTGTCCGCTAAGTATTTGGGGCAATTCCGCTTCCAATGACCACTTCCCTTGCAACAAAAGCACTCAGTCTCGGGCTTGGGTCCATTCTTTGGCTTCTTCCCGGCAACTTGCTTACCGGGTGTCGGGGGTTAGGTGCGACATATGCCAAAGGATGGCTTATCATAGTGGGGGCGAGTAGAACGTCGCCGGTGCCTGGAAGCGGGATGAGGCGTAAACATGCTCGCCGGCGGATCTTACCCAGCTTCGGGGCTCTCCGAGGAGATAATACCCCTATTGCTGCTCTGCGGGGTCTCCGCATGGTCACTATGGTGATATGTGTACAAAGTTGCTCCTCGAGCTGTGTTCTAGAGGTAGGAGAGGGCAAGGCTAGCTCTCCCCTCCTCTATGCCGTTGGTCTGGTGGAAAAAGGATCGAACCCTTTGCATGGGTGTTCCGGGGGGTTTATATAGGCCTACCCCCTGGGGGTACGATGGTAATCCGACTGGGCGCGGGTCCCAGCCGTCTGTCTCTTAGGCCGCCGTCTTCTCCGCCGACTCCTGGGGGCCACCTCTGGTGGGCCCCGCCGACTGACCTGGCCACTGTAGCCGCGCCTCTGATGACGTTGGCTGGGTCGTGGGGGCGTGGCAACAGTGCCGCCGCCTGGCGGGCGATCACTGTCGCCACTCCCCGTCTTATCTGGTTAATGGCGCGTGGGACCCGTGGGAGGAGCGGGCCGACTCCTGGAGGCCGACTCCCATGAGTCCGTCTTTGGGCGCTCTCGCCATCTTCTATCTCCCCCGCTGACTGGCGGGGCCCGCCGTCTCTAGGCCGTACTGGCGGGCCAACGTGGGAACAGGGTTCCGCCGCTGGGGCGGACGTCAGGGCCGGTATGGCCACAGTGCCGCGCCGTACCGAAGATCTCCTCCGGTACGTCGCACTGTAGCCATACCCGCCCTTGGTAATCAGGGTAGGGGAGGGCCTTACTCCGGCCATCCCCAGTCCTGTCCTTCTTCTAGAAGGCTGAAGGTGGCGAAGTCGTGGGCCGCCTCCCCATAGTCGGCATTCCTGGGGTCGCCAACTGGGAGTCGGCTTATGTCGTAGCCGTCTTCGAGATTCGGCCGTGAGTGGGTAGTCGGCGATGCTATAGCCGATTCTCAGAGTCGGCCCTTTGTCTTGGGATCCTTCGAGGGGCGAAGCTGGCCCCGATGTCTTAAAAGGTTCTGGGCCTCGGGTTTGCCTACCCGTGGCCCATTACTCCGACACCGGGCGCGGCAACTTCCTTGCCGTCCTTCTTGAAGTTCTTTTTACCCTTGCCCTTCTTGAACTTAGTGGTTTTATTCACCATCAACACTTGATGTTCCTTCTTGATTTCTACCTCTGCTGATTTCAGCATAGCATATACCTCAGGAATGGTCTTTACCATCCCCTGCATGTTGTAGTTCATCACAAAGCTCTTGTAGCTAGGTGGTAGCGGCTGGAGGATTCTGTCAATGACCGCTTCATCCGGGAGATTAACTTCCAGTTGAGTCAAGCGGTTGTGCAACCCAGACATCTTGAGTATGTGTTCACTGACAGAGCTATTTTCCTCCATCTTACAGCTAAAGAATTTGTCGGAGACCTCATATCTCTTGACCCGGGCATGAGCTTGGAAAACCATTTTCAGCTCTTCGAACATCTCATATGCTCCATGTCTCTCAAAACGCTTTTGGAGCCCCGGCTCTAAGCTGTAAAGCATGCCGCACTGAACGAGGGAGTAATCATCGGAACGTGACTGCCAAGCGTTCATAACGTCTTGTTCTGCAGGGAGAACAGGTGCGTCACCCAGCGGTGCTTGTAGGACATAATCTTTCTTGGCAGCTATGAGGATGATCCTCAGGTTCCGGACCCAGTCCGTATAGTTGCTGCCATCGTCTTTCAGCTTGGTTTTCTCTAGGAACGCGTTGAAGTTGAGGACTACGTTGGCCATTTTATCTACAAGACATATTGTAAATATTTTAGACTAAGTTCATGATAATATTAAAGTTCATCTAATCAAATTATTTAATGAACTCCCACTTAGATAGACATCCCTCTTCTAGTCATCTAAGTATTACATGATCCAAGTCAACTAGGTCATGTCCGATCATCACGTGAGACGGACTAGTCAACATTGGTGAACATTTTCATGTTGATCGTATCTTCTATACGACTCATGCTCGACCTTTCGGTCTTCTGTGTTCCGAGGCCATGTCTGTACATGCTAGGCTCGTCAAGTCAACCTAGGTGTTTGCATGTGTAAATCTGTCTTACACCCGTTGTATGTGAACGTTAAAATCTGTCACACCCGATCATCACGTGGTGCTTCGAAACAACGAACTGTCGCAACGGTGCACAGTTAGGGGGAACACTTCTTGAAATTATTATGAGGGATCATCTTATTTACTACCGTCGTTCTAAGTAAACAAGATGCAAAACATGATAAACATCACATGCAATCAAATAATAAACGTGACATGATATGGCCAATATGACATAGATCCTTTGATCTCCATCTTGGGGCTCCATGATCATCTTGTCACCGGCTTGACACCATGATCTCCATCATCATGATCTCCATCATCGTGTCTCCATGAAGTTGCTCGCCAACTATTACTTCTACTACTATGGCTAACGCGTTTAGCAATAAAGTAAAGTAATTTACATGGCGTTTCTCAATGACACGCAGGTCATACAAAATAAAGACAACTCCTATGGCTCCTACCGGTTGTCATACTCACCGACATGCAAGTCGTGATTCCTATTACAATAGCATGAACATCTCATACATCACATATAGATCATTCATCATTCATCACAACTTTGGCCATATCATATCACAAAGCACTTGCTGCAAAAATAAGTTAGACGTCCTCTAATTGTTGTTGCAAGTTTTACGTGGCTGAATTAGGGTTCTAGCAAGAACGTTTTCTTACCTACGTGAAAGCCACAACGTGATTTGTCAACTTCTATTTACCCTTCATAAGGACCCTTTTCATCGAATCCGCTCCAACTAAAGTGGGAGAGACAGACACCCGCCAGCCACCTTATGCAACTAGTGCATGTTAGTCGGTGGAACCGGTCTCACGTAAGCGTACGTGTAAGGTTGGTCCGGGCCGCTTCATCCCACAATACCGCTGAAGCAAGATAAGACTAGTAGCGGCAAGAAAGTTGACAAATCTACGCCCACAACATATTGTGTTCTACTCGCGCAAGAAGAACTACGCATAGACCTAGCTCATGATGCCACTGTTGGGGAACGTTGCAGAAAACAAAAAATTTCCTACGGTTTCACCAAGATCCATCTATGAGTTCATCTAGCAACGAGTGATCGGATGCATCTACATACCTTTGTAGATCGCGAGCGGAAGCGTTCAAAAGAACGGGGATGAGGTAGTCGTACAAGACGTGATCCAAATCACCGGAGATCCTAGCACCGAACGGACGGCACCTCCGCGTTCAACACACGTACGGTTAGTGTAACGTATCCTTCTTCTTGATCCAGCAAGGCAAAGGAGAGGTTAAGGAAGATGGCTCCAGCAGCAGCACGACGGCGTGGTGGTGATGGAGCTGCAGTACTCCGGCAGGGCTTCGCCGAGCTCTATGGAGGAGGAGGAGGTGTTGGAGAGGGAGAGGGAGGCGCCAAGGCAAAGGGTGCGGCTGCCCCCCTCCCCTCCCCCCTTTATATAGGCCTCTTGGGGGGGGCACCGGCCCTGGGAGATCTGATCTCCCAAGGGGGCGGCGGCCAGGGAGGATTTCCTCCCCCCCAAGGCACCTAGGAGGTGCCTTCCACTTGTGGGACTCTTCCCCTTTGGAACCCTAGGCGCATGGGCCTCTTGGGGCTGGTTCCACTTGGCCCATGTAGGCCAAGGCGCACCCCCTACAGCCCATGTGGCCCCCCAAGGCAGGTGGCCCCACCCGGTGGACCCCCGGGACTCTTCTGGTGGTCCCGGTACAATACCGGTGACCCCGAAACTTGTCCCGATGGCCAAAACAGCACTTCCCATATATAATTCTTTACCTCCGGACCATTCCGAAACTCCTCGTGACGTCCGGGATCTCATCCGGGACTCCGAACAACATTCGGATTACTGCATATACATACCCCTACAACCCTAGCGTCACCGAACCTTAAGTGTGTAGACCCTACGGGTTCGGGAGACATGCAGACATGACCGAGACGGCTCTCGGGCAATAACCAACAGCGGGATCTGGATACCCATGTTGGCTCCCACATGCTCCACGATGATCTCATCGGATGAACCACGATGTCGAGGATTCAAGCAACCCCGTATGCAATTCCCTTTGTCAATCGATATGTTACTTGCCCGAGATTCGATCGTTGGTATCCCAATACCTCGTTCAATCTCGTTACCGGCAAGTCACTTTACTCGTACCGTAATGCATGATCCAGTGACCAAACACTTGGTCACATTGAGCTCATAATGATGATGCATTACCGAGTGGGCCCGGTGATACCTCTCCGTCAAGCGGAGTGACAAATCCCAGTCTCGATCCATGTTAACCCAACAAACACTTTCGGAGATACCCGTAGTATACCTTTATAGTCACCCAGTTACGTTGTGTCGTTTGGCACACCCAAAGCACTCCTACGGTATCCGGGAGTTACACGATCTCATGGTCTAAGGAAAGGATACTTGACATTGGAAAACTCTAGCAAACGAACTATGCGATCTTATGCTATGTTTAGGATTGGGTCTCGTCCATCACATCATTCTCCTAATGATGTGATCTCGTTATCATTGACATCCAATGCCCATAGTCAGGAAACCATGACTATCTATTGATCAACGAGCTAGTCAACTAGAGGCTTACTACGGACATGTTGGTGTCTGTTATTCACACATGTATTACGATTTCCGGATAACACAATTATAGCATGAATAAAGACAATTATCATGAACAAGGAAATATAATAATAATGCTTTTATTATTGCCTCTAGGGCATATTTCCAACACAAGAAACATCATAATAAAGTTGCCAGGCAATGAAATCATGGGCACGGTGAACAAAACGCTCACAAGTGGAGCGCATGGCCGCCGGTATCGGTGGGCGGGCCCGGTGGGGTATGCTGATACACCCCAAACTGCGTGGCCACGCGGTGTGGCAAGTGCCACTCAACGGCGTACACACAGATCATGCGCATGATGCACCGCCAGAGACCACGGTCCGCATCGCACATCACATTCAGATCAAAGTCCCACTCTCGGTCATGATACGGCCACCAGTTTACCTATTACATATATGTTGGTGAGTTCCCACTCTCGATCATAAGTGAAATAAAAAAGAAAGGTGTTGAGCGAGTTCATATACTTGCGTATGCGTCAAAGCGTCCAACTCGTTGGTGTAGGTCTTGTACGAAGTCTTGTTTAGGCCCGTGTAGAGTTTGGCAACGACCACTCGTAAGCTACGGTGGGGTGTCGAGTCTCGTCGCCGTGTTCGTTATAGGCACCCCATGGTCGTCTTGGCATCTTCTCCGGACGCCCCACCGGCAGCCGCTCCCACATCCAAGTGGAGAAGGCCCAGACAAAGCTACCCATATTGGACTTGTCTCCCGTCCTATGCGTTGCGTCGTCAAGCTGCAAAACATCAAATGAGGATCAGATATAACAAAATGTCATGGACATACTTTCGTAGGTAGGCAATTAGATACTCTCTTACCGAATGGTATAGGTAGGCGAGAGATGCGGTCCCCCAACTGTACCCTGCATCCCAATCCGCTAGGAAGAACAGATACGACCAGTTGGCAGAGTTCTCGGAGCTGTCTGGAAAAATGACCTCCGTGAGAAGATACCACGGGTAGGCCCTAGCGTACCACTCCACAGTCGTCTCATCGGCGTCTTGGGGGCATGTCTTCCGATGCTCCGAGAGCCAGGGCAAAGACACACCGGATGTACGGTTACCCTTAGCACCAAGGCAGTCGCCAATGCGGGTGGTAACCCTCTCCTGCCAGTTGGTCCTCTCCACTCACCCGGTGAGTGCATGACCCTCGATCGGCATGGCAGTAATCATCGACCAATCCTCGAGGGTCACTGTCATCTCCCCGCATGGGAGATGGAAAGAATGGGTCTCCGGTCGCCACCGGTCAATCAAAGCTGTCAGAGTTGCGTGGACAAGCGTCGGCGGCTGACGCTTGAACTGTAACACGAAACCCAACAGTCGGGCTTTCTTGAAGAACGACGTGTAGCGCTCGTCGTAGTCCATATGCCCATGAACCTCGTGACCCCTCATGCGCAGTGGCTGGAGCATCTGTCAAAAAGTGAGCGCCAAAAGTTAGGAAATAATTTTCATCAATCCGAAAACTTTGATCAATATTTCATTCATATCACTTACCTCTACGTTCTCTATGAAACAGGCACGATGACCCTTGTCGAATGCCCAGTCCAGCATGGAGTACCGTGGGCCGATGTTGTCCGCAAGAGGTGGCCGCCTTAATAGAATTTCATAAACAAAAGCATCATAAGCATATGCATATATAAACAAAAAATGAAATCAAATCATATCAAAATAATATCAACATGCATCATATCAAAATAAAATCTTAAGCATATTTCTCCAACAACATCTACTACACATGATGGATCAAATCATATCAACATGCATAAAAAATCCTCCAACATGCATCATATCATCAAAAAAAATCCTCCAACATTCATCTTGAATGTATTATCTCCAAACAACATCTTCATATCATAATATCAACATGCATCATAAAACTACAATCAAGTCCTCCCACATGCATGCATTACATCATAATTTTTTAAACAAAAAAAATTATGAACTAGGGTTCATCTTCACACTAACATATGAACTATTGATTATAGTTCATATTCAATACCACTACTTACTAAAGAACTAAGAACTAGAACTACAATCAAGCTAAAACAATCTTAGGTGAAAAAAAATCCAACATAAGTTCAAAAATATGAGGGATTTAAATAATGCATCGAATCGGAAACAAGTTTGCAAAAACTAATTGAAGGGATCGGAGGAGCTTACGTTTCTTTCTTCGGGGCCATCTCGATCCGCAAAAACGGTGAAGATCCGAGGGGGGAGTGGAGGAGATGAGAGAGGAAGAGATGGGCGACTTGGGGGAGAAAATATGAAACTGCCGATGGGGGAGGGGGAGGGTTGGGGAGATGGGCAGGGGGGCGCGGGGTCTCGGGCGAAATAACTGCCCGGACTCTACCGCCAGGGGCTCTGGCGGTAGGGTTAGACAGCCTACCGCCAGGGGCCCTGGCGGTAGGGTAGGATGCGACGGAGGGGGACGACGGCCGTTTGCCCGAGCTGACGTGGATAAGTACCCTACTGCCAGATCCCTTGACGGTAGGATGTCTAACCCTACCATCAGAGCCTCTGACGGTAAGAAAAAGGGTCAAATCATGATTTTTTTTGCAAACCGGGGTCAGATCCTGAATTTGTATCCTAAGAGGGTCAAAACACGAAATTTTGCCCGCCGCCGTCACTTATCCGCAGCAGCCTTGAGCCATTGGCAATCCATCATGGCCCCGGTGTGCCAGACACACACACTCAGAATCACCCTCTAAATAAGGCATGGAGGCGCAAAGATCGCCTCTTTTCGAGAAAGAAACACCACATTTATTACCTTTTCTGAATCTGAAGAAAAATTAGAGGCTGAAATCGAGCGGTACGACGTAGCTGGTGAACCGACGCGTGAGACAGAGCGAGACCGACCCGCCGTGCGTGCAGTCGGCCTCGCGTTCTTGAAGGAGCCAAAACGCAGACCGGATCGGTACAGTGCCGGTGGATCTGACCCCGCCACAGTTACGCCTCGTCCGGTCCGGTCGGTGGGTCTGATCTGATTTCCGATGGACGGTCAACAGCCACCCTAAGCTAGACCACGGCACGTAGCATGGCCCCAAGGCCAGCCAGCTAACCACTGTACCTGCCCGATAAACAAATCAGTCGAGCCGCGTACCAGACCAGTGTCACCGTCACCTAGCGGCCGGAGACGCACGCGGCGTGATCTAATCTAATCTGATAGACGGTCGTAGAGTTTAGACGCGAACGTATATGTGTACCTACGCAGCTTGGCGTGACGCTCACCGGACCGGACCGGGCCGGGGCCGAACGTGTGGTGAAAGCAGCACTCGAACCACCAGTCGGCCTGCAATGGTGCACGAGAATAACAACAACGAGCCGGCATTATTTTTGGATTTCTTAGTCCGACACGCTCTCCTTTCCTTGTTCCATGATGCGAGTATAGCTTTTAAATGGACCATGCGCATTTGACGTCTTCTGCAGCCTAATGTTTTATCGTGCTTGGTGTGACATGCCGACAGTTTGTTTCTCACAAATAAGATACTGTCCGTTTGGTGAAACATGAACGTGAACAGCGATGGCGCAATACAAATTTGCTGGGGAAAGCCGGTTTCCCTTGGCACTGGTGGGAATATGTGATCCTTGTAAATTTCCCTATATATGTCTGCTCGGTTCATTTCATCATCATCATCATCATCATCATCATTATTATTATTATTATTATTATTATTATTATTATTATTATTATTATTATTATTATAATACGGAAACGTCTTCAAATAATGTTTACATCGTCTCTTCAAAATTTGCCGATAGTGCTTCCTCCGTTTCTTTTTAGTCTGCATATAAGGTTTGGTCAAAGTCAAGCTTTGTAAAGTTTGACTAACTTTATATTAAAAAATATAAACATTGACAATATGAAATCAATATTATCAGATGCACCATGAAATGTATTTTCATACTATATAGTTTTAATATTGTAGATGTTCATATTTTTTTATATAAAATTGGTCAAACTTTGTGTAGTTTAATTTGACCAAATCTTATATGCGGAGTAAAAAAGAAACTAAGGGACTATCTGAAGGGGCATCCATCCATAAGGAAGAGGTGTTCCACGCCCCCACTCAGCTATTTTCTGCTCGGTTCATAGCATGGTTGGCATGGGAAACTAGAGCATCTCCAAAGAAGATCTCCTCCTTAAATCTTCCGCATATGTCTGGATTGTACTATGCGGATTATTTTTGTCAATTTTAATTCAAGGGGACCCTATCAGTCCACGAAGTAGTCCAGCCGTCGGCTTTCTTGCAAACTAGAACCAAACCTGGGAGCTATGCAGGAGTCAGGATATCCACTCGACCAACAAAAAGCCACCACGTGGTCCTCCTCTTTTTTTCTCTCTCCACACATGCATAGTCCACTCTCCTCTCTCTCCTCCCAACCGGATTATTTTATGAATAGCCATCGATGACTCTCTCCCGCATCATGTTCACGGACCACGTCCGGGCATAAAAAACAGACATTTGCGGTGTTTGATAGTGGTCAACGTTGGAGATGCTCCCACACCGTTGTACACCTTCATTCGTCGGCCGCCTCCGGTTGATTACCCTCGTCTAGATCAGGGCATGGCTGGGTCGGGGTCGCCAACATGGTTTGTCGGTCACTCAAATCCTCCCATGGAGGATTGGGGGGGCGGGGGGCTGTGGACCAAGGTGGCGATTGCCTTCCTGGACGTGCTATGGCATCACAACCTGGCCCTTTTGACTGCGGCGTGCGGTGAACATTGGCAATAGACACATGGTGTGCAGTAGAGCTGGATCGTCACGAGTGTGGCACATGGATGCTCAACTCATTCATGATTGCGGCAGACACGAGGTGTGTGGCAGCCGGTGGTCGACCTGAGTGGCGTATATGGCGGCGACAAACGATGGGTAATCGGGCCCTGACGTGACCTCCTTACCAGTTCGTCCTACTTGAATGCTCATTGTCGTTCCCTGAACCACTATTGGTTCACTTCGGTGAAGACAGGACGGGGCTGCCAGATGGCCCCATGAGGCTTCTTGGTGGCACCGACAACTTTTTGTTTGCAGTTAGGGTCCAATCACTGCCTACGACTTGGGGGGTTGCCAGTTGGCCCATGAAGGGTCCTTGGTCACGCTGATGACCTTGTTTATGCTGGCGGGCGTGCTCTGATGTGCTCCTCGTATATAGTATGTCATGTTGCATGATGATGTCCACGTCAATATCTGTGAGCATGTACAATTGCGAGGCCTGACGTTCTATTTTACAACAATGACTTCCTCATTGAAAGTAGGGGCAGCTGCACAATGTGACTTACGTTTGGTGGTGCTCTTAAGCACATGGTCTTGAGTTTCGAAGTCAAAACTCTAGGTCTGGTACCTTGTAATGGTGGTGTTTCAGATCCACCCATTGGTGGAGGCATTGTGTGAAGTTGATTTTTTCGAGGTGAAAACCCAAGATTTAGTCTTCATGGATGGATCCGATGACAGTAGGGCTCGTCCGTTGCTTTCTTCTTGGAGGCGTCGTTTTGTTGAAGCAAATTTTCCATGATACAGAAGTTGTCATCGGTGGTGGTTGATTTTTATGGCTTCTGCTACATTCTCGAGTTCGCTTCGATGGAACTTTTGGAGGTCAATTTTTTTTCTTTTGCGTGTGCGTGTTTTGGTGTTTGGTTTTGGGACCTAGTCATGTAGAGGCCGGGCGTGTACTAATGATTCTTGCATTTTTTTTCTTATGCGACATTATGAGTCAATAAAAAGCAGCATTTATCAAATAATATACTCCCTCCGTTCCAAAATACTTGACTTTCATTTGTCCAAAAATGGATGTACCTATATACTAAAACAAGTCTAGATACATCTATATTTTGGCAAATGAAAGTCATGTATTATGGAACGGAGGGAGTATATAGGTAATTTTTTATAAACTCTGCGAAAGTTTGTAAAATTACATGCACTATTTGTTGAAACGGAGGATTAACACGTACAGGGCATGGAGTGAAAACATTGTTAGCAAATAGTGTCGTTACTGGTGAATGCCAGCTATAGTAAGGTGGCACCTATAGTATTCATTTCTGCTGTGACGGATTAACGCTCGGTGCCCTGCAACTAGAACGTATAGCAGCACTCCAACTAGAATGCATCGCCTGTTCTTTTGGCGTTGGGGCAGAAGCACGCTGTTCATTTATTATTGGCAATTTGGCAGTGGCATTTGTGCAGCGCCCGTACGAGATGAGCACTGGAAAAAGCTTGAAGCATTTCAGCCGTCCAGGACGAGGGGCAGCAGGACACTGGACATGATCCCGGGAATGAATCTGGCCGCGAATCCCGGGAAGGGCGGCAGTTATGCATGTCTGTCTCTGACTTCCACACGAGAATCATTTTACCAGGCCATAGCTCGCAGCTTTGTACACTTTGTTTGCCCAGAGAAAACTGCCGTGGAAAAAACATACGCGTACATTTCTTTTCTTTTCTTTGATCAAGGCATGCGGCTCACTGTAATTTGTGTCCTTTTGCTCGGTGCAGTGCAGTAAAATACTGCTCCAGGCTCCAGGCCTTGAGAGACGGCACCCCAGGGCCGGCCCTGAGAGGGGGGGCAGGAGCGGAAGTACTTCACACACGACACAACAGTGAACGACACATGCACGATGACAAATCCAGCCGTTTGCTGCTGTTTTATACTTGCCGATGGACGGTGTGATACCCATGTCGTGCAATGATCGGCTGGTAAACGTCGTCCCTGTAGCGGTGCTCGGGCAGGAGGGGCGGCCGCCCCGGGCCCCCAAGTCAAGGGGCCCCCCACCCCCACCCAGGTACGAAGTTTCCCAAGGACGAGGTCAACACGCCCAGCTAGCAGGCATTGCGACGCTAGGTAGCTATGCACGCTGGTGAAAAAATGGTAGCTATGCACGCAAATCGCTCTGACTTCAAACGGAATTTACTGCATGTACGTAGCCCACGATTCTAGGGGAATGGAGATCGTTCTTTCCTTCTGGTCGCTATGATATTTTTTAACAATAGATCTTTACAATCCCCAAATCCCTATTTTGCTATTCCAAGTTTCAAAAGGCCTATCACTCCGATCTCGCGAATTCATGAATCGCGAGCGACGCCAACGCAGATGAACTCTCTCAGGTATGTAGCCGCTGAACGCACACACGCTCGGATCACCAGACTACAACTTCGAACGCCCACCATGGGAGGCAGCCCTCGCCTAGCGGGGGATCACCGACCGACCGACGCCAATCCAAGGTATATCATATTACCATTACGAAATTAAACCACTTTGAGCTATAAAAAATCGTCATCGTACTAAAAAATTCAACTACATCTATTACAAATAATTAATTGGATCAAAAAAATTCAAGCAAAGGGGTCACACGGCCCTCATTTTCTTTATAAAAATGGACTTTGGGATTAATTGGATCAGTGAGATTGGGTTTTAGTTTATATTACCAGGGTATAGATTTTAAACCTGAAAGATTATTAGAATTGATCGAAATATTCCCATACAAACCGTTACAGGACTTCTTCTACACTTTATCTTCATTTGAGTCTAGTACTCTTACGGTTTGTCTTATGTTATCGGATGCGCATTCACTCACATCATTCCAAATTCAAAATCTTTGGATTCCTGTAAAATTAATAAAGTTATGATATGTATCATATTTTCTAATTTTGTCTTTGTGCCTTTTAGAATCCATCCTTCCGAAGATTTTTTTCTAAATCAATCATGATTTAAACACAGAGAAGTGGTTGTATAGTTATATGCATGCAAAAGCATGCACCTATCACTTGTATTAAGGGCCCCTAAATTTTAGTTTCGTCCCGGGCTCCCAAAATCTCAGGACCGGCCTGGGCACAGCACTCACGTGCAAGCCACCTGCAGGCATCTCATTTACGGATTTCACCGTGCGGGGCATCATGCTCTCCCGCTTTTCTCAGTTCCACTTTCTGCTAAGCGCCGCCGTCGTTTCCCAGCAGAGCAGGAGGACATTATCCACACCCCGCACCGTGCATCTGCAGCCTTCACAGTCCATCATGGCCCCTTGTGCCAGCCACTCACTCACTCAGATTCCCCTCCAGAAAGCTGCAGGATGTGCACTGACCACTGAAGGCATGGAGGCGCAAAGAAAGATCATCCATCTCTTTTGGAGAAAAGAAACGCCACATTTACTCCTCGCGGAAGAAAGAAGAACCTGAAATCGAGCGGTACGACGTAGCCGGCGAACTGACGCGTGACCCGACCCCGCCGTGCGGTCGGCCTCGCGTTATCGATCTGGCTTCACGGAAACAAATTACAGACCAGATCGGTACAGTGCCGGTGGAGCTGACCCCGCTACAGTTAGTTACGCCTCGTCCCGTCGATCGATCTCATCTATCTGATTCTGATGGACGGTCAACAGCTACCGAGGCTAGCCAGCAACTGTCGCCGTCAGCTAGTCGGCCGGAGACGCACGCGGCGTGCGTAATCTAAAAGGAAATCTGGTCGTAGAGTTCAGATACGTACGTATGGGCTTCGCAAGTCGCGGCACCTACGCAGCTTGGCGTGATGCTCACCGGACGTTTGGCGAAAACCGAGCTCCAGCACGTGACGACGGCGTCTACGCGTCGTTGTTAACTTGTTGAACGCATCGTCATTGTAGACATCGTCTACCGACCTGTGCTGCTTCGTGAGAAACCCAGTATTTTTTTATTCATCTTCAATCATAGCAATACAACGAATCCCAGAAATAATAAAAATTACATCCAGATTCTTACACCACCTAACGACGACTACAAGCACTAAAGCGAGCCGAAGGCGCGTCGCTGTCATCGCCCCTTCCTTGTCAGAGCCGGGCACAACTTGTTGTAGTATTCTAGACCGGATGATGGCAGCGCTCTCGTTGTCGCTCTGCCTCATGAGAACCTTGTTTGGGGGGGGGGGGGGTTGATTTGATTTTTTTGCCATCACTTACTTTGGACTTTGATATTTTGCCACTATTTACTTTGTAATTGATTTTTTTGGCACCACATACTTTGCACTTTGATCTTTTGCCCTATGTCAAGTGGATCCCACCTAAAATGAGAAACATACCCCTGCCGACGAGATTGACCAGAAACGGGAAGAGAGGAGGTTGTTCGCAACCCATCCTCTCTCGTCCGCAGCTTTCACAAAGAGACGTCGGGGCGGCGGCCCAACTCCCAGGAGCTCCCGACGGTCCACTACGGCGACGACGACGGCCCCCGGTGGTCCATGACGGCAAAGGTGAGTTGTCTCTCTCTTGCCCCGACCCCAGGCCACCTAGGGTTCTGCCGCTGCTCCTCGTGCTCTTGCTCTGCCGCCAGCCACCGCGTGCCAGTGCGCCGCCGCCGCTGCTGCTCGTGCCGTGTGTGGATGCCTCTGCTGCTCGTGTCATGCATTGACGACGCTCCACGCACTTGTGCTCCGCCGCCGTTGCTACTCGGGGTCGTGCACGGCCGCCGCCGCCGCTACTCATGTTGTGCGTGGCAGGTCGCCGGGGAGCAGCAACGGTGGTGGTGGTGGGGGGGGTAGGGCAGCAACTACTGCTCATGGCCATGTGTGGCCTCTGCTGCTACTCGTGCCCGTGGGTGGCCGCCTCCGCTGCTGCTCGTGGCCATGTGTGGCCACTGTTGCTGCTCGTGCCTATTTGGGTTGAAGCTGACCTATATTTCAGTCAAATAGGTATAAGGGTATAATTATCCTCTGATTTGTGCATGTATTTCATCTATCATTTGTAAAGATTGTTTTTGTATTATAAAGTGGCAAAAGATAAAAGTGCAAAGTAAATGGTGGCAAAAAATAACTACCAAGTAAGTAGTGGCAAAATATCAAAGTCCAAAGTAAGTGATGGTAAAAAAAATCAAATTCCCCTTGTTTTGGAGCAGCTGTTGGACGGGGGACGCAGGTGGAGAGGCGTTTCATGTAACGCATCGAAGACATGGAGTCTCAACATTGTGGCATGGTAGGGTCTCGGCGACGGATGTGTGATGATGGACGCACGTAGGGAGGTGGCGTTGTCTAGCACCATGGTGGCGTCGACGACAAGTCTGGCAAGGTCGATGCATCAGTACCTTCTCTGAAGATGGTTTGATCGAAGACCGTGATGACGGTCTCTGCAGCGTGCACATGTGGTGCCCACTGAGAGTGAGTCAGACCGGTGTGTGATCCATACCCGACAATTCGGTTTGGTTGGAGTCTCCAGCGTTATATGTTTGTCTTTGGTGTAAGGTTTGGGTATGCGGCCCGACAATCTGAATCCCTTCATCAAGTTCTAAGGAGTAGTGATAATTGTTGTCAAGATGATAAAAAAAAGATCCATGGACAATAGCACCCAGAACATATTTTTATAGAGACCATCTGGGGTGAGGAACCAGAAATTCGCTCCCAACAAGATTCGAACTCGGGCCGCAGGGTGCACCAGTTTGACCCTTTGCACTGCTGTCAAGATGATGGCTTCAGACTTATTAATGTATTACTACTCTGTAAGGTCTCAGTGGAAATGGCATGCATCGTAGGTCGAAGGTCATCCTCCTTTGAAAAAAAAAAAGGCTACCAAGGTTAGCCAGCAACTGTCACCGTCAGCTAGCCGCCCGGAGACGAACGCGGCGTAATCTGAAAAATCTGGTCGTAGAGTTCGGATACGTACGTATGGGCTTTGCAAGTTGCGGCACCTACGCGGCTTGGCGTGACGCTCACCGGACGTTTGGCGAAAGCGGCGCTCCAACAACCAGCTAGCCAGTCGGCCTGCCTCTGCATGGCGCACGGGGATATCAACAACAATTCGTGGCGGGAGTGTAATTTCGGGATTTCTTAACCCAACACGCTCTCCTTTCCTCTCCCATGATGGCTTTTATAAATGGACCGGATGCACATTCAATTTTGACGTCTTTGTGGAGTCTGAATACGCTGCTTTTGGTGCTCGGTGTGAGTGTGACATCCTGACGGTTCCTTTCTCTCCAAAAAAATATGACATATTTACTGACCGTTTGGTGAAACGTGGACGTGAACAGGGAAACATCATAGATATATACTACCTCCGTTCCTAAATATTTGTCTTTCTAGACATTTTAAATGACTACCACATACGGATGTATGTAGACATATTTTAAAATGTAGATTCACTCATTTTGCTCCGTATGTAGTCACTTGTTGAAATGCCTAGAAAGACAAGTACTCCCTCCGTTCGGAATTACTTGTCGCAGAAATGGATGTATCTAAACGTATTTTAGTTCTAGATACATCCATTTTCGACACAATTAATTCCGAACGGAGGGAGTATATATATATGGCATGCTCTGGGAAAGTGGTTTAATTAGACCGAGACCAGTTGCATGGCATCCACACCGATTCTCTAAGCATTTTGCTCGATCCGTTCGTAAGCATGATTGGCATGGTTTGCTGCTTTCCCTCCTCCGTGAGTGGCTTTTAAAACGGACCGTGCACATTTGACGTCTTCTCAAGTCTAATGTTTATCGTGCTTGGTGTGACGTACTGACAGCTTCTTTCTAATTAGAAATAACATACTCACTGTTTGGTGAAACATGAACTTGAACAGAGATTTTGTTTTGGGGGGGCGGGGGGATCCGTGCAGTTTCTGCTCGGTTCATAGCATCATTCTTATGGGGAAACTCTAAGATGTATTCCCTCCGTTCCTAAATAATTGTCTTTCTAGAGATTTTACCAAGTGACTACATACGAAGCAAAATGAGTGAATCTACACTCTAAAACATGTCTAGATACATCCGTATGTTGTAGTTCATTTGAGATGGCTAGAAAGACAAATATTTGGGAACGGAGGGAGTACTCCGGTGCATTTGCATGCTTTTCAAACCGGAAATCACGAGTAAACCGGAAAATAACAAACTCTGTAGTGACGTTTTTTAAATCTGAGAAGTACGCTACTCTAGCTCTCCACTATTGTAATTTTATCACCATATTGGAAATCAATGGTTCTTTTCATAAAAACTCTCCGACAAATTACTCATTTGAATATCTGCAGAGCAAGTTTATTTTGAAAAAAAATCTGAAGCTTTTCAACTTAGCTTTAATTTTATGAAAAAAAGGGAGCACAAATCCACTCTGGATTGAGCATGATATCTCCTTCTTCCATGCTAGCTTCAAAATGGATCACACATCACGACCTCTCCCCAAGTCTAAATGTGCTAATTATATTGCGCTTGGTGTGACACATTCGCTAACCTTTGGGTGAAGCATGGACCTGAACAGGGAAATAACAAACATTCAGCGAAAGGGGCTTAATTAGACTGAGACCAGTGGCACTCTCACCAATTCTCTAGACCTACATCTCCATCCATTCATAGCATGATTGACATTGTTTGCCCCTAAAAATTAAAAAAAAACATTGTTTGCCACTTTCCCGCCTTTTGTCCCGGCCTTTGCGTAGTTTAAGATGCCATATGCTCGTTTTTAGTTAGCTAACCGAGCTTAGCTAGCTAGGTCATGGGCTTGATCATCATAGAAAAGCGACGTTTAAGTTGCCATTAGGTGGAGCCTTTGCCTTTCCCTTTTATGCAACATTGTGAGTCAATAATAAGCAGCATTTATCAAACAATATATGAAGATAATTTTCTATAAATTTTGCCAAAGTTTGTAAAATTACTTCGGAAAAGAAATTACATGCACTATATGTTGAAACGGAGGAGCAACAAGTACAGACATGAAGCGAAACAGTGTCGTTACTGGTGAATGCCAGCTGTAATAAGGTGACACCTAGTATTCATTTCTGCCGTGGCGGATTAACGCACGGTATACCCTGCTTGTTCTTTTGGCGTTGGGGCAGAAGCACGTTGTTCATTTATTATTGGCAATTTGGCAGTGGCATTTGTGCAGTGCGCGTACTAGATAAGCACTGGTAAGAGCATCTGCAGCATATCCCGTATACCTCGTCCCGTAAAGTTCGATTTCCATGATACCTCAAAACATTTTTTTTCACGTTTTTACGATATGATTTTTGTTGCGTCGGAACAAATCCTGTAAAAAAAAGTTGTGTTCCTGGCAAAATTACATAAGCCCCCTAAAAATGTAATCTAAATTACATTTGGGTCATTGAATTCAGAGGCCGTGCTCGCGCCGGCCAAGCTTTTGTTGCGGCGACATCGCTGGAGGCTCCTCCCGCTGCCGCTGTTGGCGCGCACCACATCAGACGCGACCGAGCTCCTGCTCGCGCCTCGCTCGTGCTAGCTAGCAAGCGCGTTACTGTTGCGCCGGTGGCCAATAGCGAGCTCGTCTGTGGCGAGCGGCCGGCGGCAGCTCGAGTGCGGCAACGAGCGGCGGTGGCAGCGACGAGATTTGGCCGGAATCGAGCTCGGGAGGGCATGGCACCGGCTACGAGGGAAGCGGTTGGGGCTGAAATTTCTCTTCCGCTAAGAATAGAGGATACTGCAAAAGGAGGGCGAAATCCTGAACATATAGAGGAATTGGATTCGTGGATGCGGGATCCAAAAAAAATTCAGGATGACCTGATTTGATGGATCTGTTTGGGTCGAAGATACGAAATGGATCCCATAGACCGATGGTTGCTAGAGATGCTCTAAAGCTAAGCTAGGAATTGGATTCGTGGATATGGATTTCATGCAAAAATCAATGTCGATGCGGCAGTAAGAGTAGGAAGGGGCGGCTCGGCTTCGGTGGTTTGCCGAGATCCAAATGGAAATTACTTGGAGAGTTTAGCAATTGTGGTACAAGGAGTGGACGACCCCACTATCCTGGAGACAATGGCTTGCAGAGAAGCACTATGTACAGCCGAGGACCTGCTTCCCCAGCAGTTCGTGGTGGCGTCAGATGCTAAACATGTGATCGGTGACATTCAGCAGGGAAGCAAAGGAAACAAGCGGCAATCATCAAAGAAATTGTAGCTAGAAGTATTTCTTTTTCTTATAATTTTATTTATGAAGGTAGGAACAATAATGTAGAGGCTCATAAGTTAGCCAGGTTTGCTTTGAATTTAGCTCCGGGGCGCCATGTGTTATTCCATATTCTGTGGACTTTGATCAATAAAGAGTGGGTTGTTACTTAAAAAAAAAAGCTAAGCATTTCAGCCTTCCAGGACGAGGGGTAGCAGGACACTGGACATGAGGCCCCTCCCAATGTACGGGGGGCTAAGCATGCCATGTAGACGAAAAATCTAATGTGGCAAGGCAATTAAGAGGAGAGAGATGGATTTGATGACCCAGGAAGAACCAATGCCAAGCGCACGAACCTAGGCAAAATATTTAAATGAAGCAAACTCATCACTGCATGGGAGAGTTTAGTAGCTAAATCATTAAATAAAGGGAGCTTTGCTACAAGAAGCAAAGCACCTATGCATTGGGAAGTTTGGTTGCTAAGCTATTTAAAATGCTTAGCACCTCATCTAAGCACCCGTCCATTGGGAGCAGCCTCCCGGGAATGAATCTGGCCGCGAATGCTGGGAGGGCGGCAGTTATGCATGTCTGTCTCTGCCTTCTCACGAGAATCATTTTAGCAGGCCGTAGATCCCAGAGAAAAATTAAAACGCGTACGGTACTTCCGGCACGTACATTTCTTTTCTTTTCATCAAGGCATACAGCTCACTGTAATTTGTGTCCTTTTGCTTTACCGATCTAGTCCCAGTCCCCAGGGACGGCACTCACGTGCAAGCCACATGCAGGCATTTCATTTGCGGATTTCACCGTGCATGCTTCGTGCTCACACTTTTCTCAGTTCTACTTTCTGCTAAGCGCCGCCGTCATTTCCCAGCAGAGCATGAGGGCATTATCCACACCCCCCACCGTGCATCTGCAGCCTTCACGATCCATCATGGCCCTGTGTGGCTGCCACTCCAGAAAGCCGCAGGATGTGCACTGACCACTGAAGGCATGAAGGCGCAAAGAAAGATCATCCATCTCTTTGAATGTTCATTGATCTGGCTTGACGGAAACAAATTACAGACCAGATCGGCACAGTGCCGGTGGAGCTGACCCCGCTACAGTTAGCTACGCCTCGTCCCGTCGATCGATCTCATCTGATTCTGATGGACGGTCAACAGCTACCGAGGCTAGCCAGCAACTGTCGCCGTCAGCTAGCCGCCCGGAGACGAACGCGGCGTGCGTAATCTAAAAAGAATCTAGTCGTAGAGTTTAGACACGTACGTATGCGTCGGAGCGGGGGTTCTGCGACCTACGCAGCTTGGCGTGGCCCTCACCGGACGTTTGGCGAAAGCGGTGCTCCAACGACCGGCTAGCCAGTCGGCCTGCCTGCGCATAGTGCACGGGAATATCAACAACAATTCGTGGCCGGAGTAGACCCTGCAATATACTCCCTCCATTTTAAAATAGATGATCCAACTTTATGCTAATTTTAGGAGGTGTTTGTTTTCAGGAACTTTTTTATGTAGGGACTAGAAAAAGTTTCTCTTAAAGATTTTTTTACCAAACGGAAGGGACTTTTTAGGGACTAAACCAGCCATTTGGAACTAAATAAAGAAGACTCTTAAGAAGAGTCTTTTTTTGGACTTTTTAAGACTTTTACAACAATGCCCCTCTATGCATCCATTAGTCCGTCACCTCATAGTGTTGTTTGATTGTTATTTTTCTATATACTAGGAGCAATATGGTCATTTAATAACCTCTAAGAAGGGACTAGGGACTTTTTAGTCCCTGGAAACAAACAAGGAGGGACTAGAAAAAGTCCTATGACTTATAAATCAAACAGGGCCTTAGTATAAAGTTGGGTCATCTATTTTAAAACGGAGGGAGTATATCTCGGGTTTTTTTAATGCGACACACTCTCCTTTCCTTCTCCCATGATAGCTTTTACAAATGGACCGGATGCACATTCAATTTGACGTCTCCGTGGAGTCTGAATATGCTGCTTTTCGTGCATGGTGCGACTGTGACGTCCCAAGAATAACATATTTACTGACCGTTTGGTGAAACGTGGACGTGAACAGGATTATATATATACTCACAATAAGAAATGCTCAGGGAAAGTGGTTTAATTAGACCGAGACCAGTGGCATGGCATGCTCACCGATTCTCTAAGCATTTTGCTCCACCTGTTCGTAAGCATGATTGGCATGGTTCGCTACTTTACCTCCTGTCAGAATAAATCCGAGGCATACCGTCGATTATCCGAGGGCCAAGCAACCACACGAGCACGACACCGAGATTTGTTAACGAGGTTCACCGATATGGCTACATCCCCGGGGCCTGACTATGGGCGCTCCTCCCCATGACACCGCTACAATACCGCACCCGGTCGCCCTGGACACCGGCACATGCCGCCGGCTTCCCCTGCGTTCCGGTGCTATTATGTTGGCATATGTTACATCGTGTGTCTATCCTCGCTATATATGAGAGGTCTAGGATACAAGTGTCCTATTAGGACACGACTCCACATCCTATGTAAACACAATATAACTCAGAGTCCAACTGTAACCTAACTTGTACACAATATTCGACACAACTACAACACCTCCTCCGTGAGTGGCTTTAAAAACGGACCGTGCACATTTGACGTTTTCTCAAGTCTAATGTTTATCGTGCTTGGTGTGACGTACTGACTGTTTCTTTCTAATCAGATCGGAAATAACATACTGCCCGTTTGGTGAAACATGACCGTGAACAAATATAGCACAATGGAAATCTTGTTGGGGGGAAAGGGGTTTCGTCTAGGACGAATGGGGTCCGTGCAATTTCTGCTCGGTTCATAGCATGAGAAAACTCTAAGCTGTGCTCCGGTGCATTTGCATGCTTCTCAAAACATAAATGTTTACTCATAAAAAATATCTGTAAAAAGAATCTCATACACTCTAGCTCACTTGAGAGCTGTCAAAAAATAACAAAATATGTAGTAACGTTTTTAAACCTGAGAAGTACGCCACTCTGATCATCGAAAAAAGTACGCAACTCTAGCTCTCCACTATTGTATTTTTATCACCATAATGGAAATCGATGTTTCTTTTCATAGAAACTTTCTGACGCATGACTCATTCGAGCCCGACGCAAAAAACCCAGGCCCAAGCCCGGCCCGGCCCGACCGTCGGGCTTATTTTCTGGGCCCGAGCCCGGCCCGAAGACGTAAAAGCCCGTCGGGCTTCGGGCCGGCCCGGCCCGTTCTTCAGAAAAACATAAAAACGATGGGCCCGGCCCGATTTTCGGGCTCAAAATCTAGGCCCGAGCCTGGCCCGGGAGCAGCGTCGGGCCGGGCCGGGTCGGGCCGGGTCGGCCGGGCCGGGCTGCCCATGGCCAGGTCTGACCTGAGCCCACCAGCCGCCGTTCAGCCCGTGAGTTGCCCGCCTGCTGCAGCCGTGCGGCTTCTCCACCTGGACCGCAGCCCACGCACTTGCCTTGCACTTTCGCAGCCAGCGCTTCGAACCGATGTGCTGTCTGCCAGTCGCGCGCGACATGCCGCCGTCGTCGATTACATCTCCCCGAGTTCACGCCTGAATCGATTAAACCCCGATCTCACCAAATTAGTGAACTTAAAAATAAACCAATGCATGAACTTTCCAAAAGTCAATGGTTAAAGGTCAACTATGAGGAGTCAACTATGATATCACTTGTCAGAATAAATCCGAGGCATACCGTCGATTATCCGAGGACCAAGCAACCACACGAGCACGACACCGAGATTTGTTAACGAGGTTCACCGATATGGCTACATCCCCGGGGCCTGACTATGGGCGCTCCTCCTCATGACACCGCTACAATACCGCACCCGGTCGCCCTGGACACCGGCACATGCCGCCGGCTTCCCCTGCGTTCCGGTGCTATTATGTTGGCATATGTTACATCGTGTGTCTATCCTCGCTATATATGAGAGGTCTAGGATACAAGTGTCCTATTAGGACACGACTCCACATCCTATGTAAACACAATACAACTCAGAGTCCAACTGTAACCTAACTTGTACACAATATTCGACACAACTACAACACCTCCTCCGTGAGTGGCTTTAAAAACGGACCGTGCACATTTGACGTTTTCTCAAGTCTAATGTTTATCGTGCTTGGTGTGACGTACTGACTGTTTCTTTCTAATCAGATCGGAAATAACATACTGCCCGTTTGGTGAAACATGACCGTGAACAAATATAGCACAATGGAAATCTTGTTGGGGGGAAAGGGGTTTCGTCTAGGACGAATGGGGTCCGTGCAATTTCTGCTCGGTTCATAGCATGAGAAAACTCTAAGCTGTGCTCCGGTGCATTTGCATGCTTCTCAAAACATAAATGTTTACTCATAAAAAATATCTGTAAAAAGAATCTCATACACTCTAGCTCACTTGAGAGCTGTCAAAAAATAACAAAATATGTAGTAACGTTTTTAAACCTGAGAAGTACGCCACTCTGATCATCGAAAAAAGTACGCCACTCTAGCTCTCCACTATTGTATTTTTATCACCATAATGGAAATCGATGGTTCTTTTCATAGAAACTCTCTGACGCATGACTCATTCGAATATCTGTAGAGCAATTTTATTTTGAAAAAAATATATAAAGCTTTTCAACTTAGTTTTCAATTTAATGAAAAAAGGGAGTGCAAAATTCGCTCTGGATTTAGCATGGTATTTCCTTCTTCCATGCTAACTTCAAAACGGATCACACATCACGACCTCCTCCAAAGTCTAAATGTGCTAATTATTGTGCTTGGTGTGACATATTCGCTAACCGTTGGGTGAAACATAGACCTGAACAAGGAAATAACAAACATTTAGATAAAGAGATTAATTAGACTGAAACCAGTGGGCAGTGGCACTCTCACCAATTCTCTAGACCTACATCTCCATCCACTCATAGCATGATTGACATTGTTTGTTGCGTTTCCCACTTTTGTCCTGGCCTTTGCGTAGTTTAAGATACCATGACGGTGTGGCGCGAACGCTTCCCGCAGGACGTCGTCGCCGAGGCCGAGTTCTGCGAGCTTAGGAGGGCGAATCGTGCTGCGCGCCGGGCGTACAAGCGTGCGCGGAAGACCGCGGCCGAAGCCCAGTGCAAGCTTGGACCTGCATCGACCTGGGACGAGGATGATCGATCCTTGGTGGACCGACACGTTTATGTCATCGGATTACACCACCGAGGAGGACAAGGAGTAGTCTAGTTTTATTTGCAATCGTTATCTAGTTTTATTTGCATTGTATGAACTACTTTGTGGTATGCCGCTTGAATTTTATGTGTTGTTTGCTATCAATTTGAACTAGTTCTCTATGAATTTGAACTATTTTTGCATCGTATGGAAAACTGTTCGTGGTGTGCGTGCGCTAAAATTTTCAGCCCCTGCTAAAGCAAAACACCCCATCGGGACGCGAAAACACTATTTCGACGCTGTAAAAGATTTTTTTAGCGCGTCTGTTGAAGATGCTCTCACTCACTCAGATTCCCCTCCTAAAAGCCGCAGGATGTGCACTGAAAGGCATGGGGGCGCAAAGAAAGATCATCCATCCCTTTTGGAGAAAAGAAGCGCCATATTTACTCCTCACGGGAGAGAAAAAGAACCTGGAATCGAGAGGTACGACGTAGCCGGCGAAACTGAGGCGTGACCCGACCGCTGCCGTGCAGTCGGCCTCGCGTTGATTAATCTGGCTTGATGAAGAAACAAAACACTGACCAGGTCGGTCCGGCACAGTACAGGTGGAGCTGAACCGCTAGAGTTAGTTACGCCTCATCCCGTCGATCGATCTGATCTGATGAACGGTCAACAGCTACCGAGGCTAGCCAGCAACTGTCACAGTCAGCTAGCCGGCCGGAGACGAACGCGGCGTAATCAAAAAAGAAATCTGGTCGTGGAGTTCAGAACAGATACGTACGTATGGGCTTTGCAAGTTGCGGCACCTACGCAGCTTGGCCGGACGTTTGGCGAAAGCGGCGCTCCAACAACGAGCTAGCCACATGATATGAATGAGACACGTATTATCATGAAAAAAAAACAGCTAGCCTGGCGGCCTGCCTCTACACAAACTGCACAGGAATATCAACAATAATTCGTGACGCGAACGAATCCGTGCTTAGGTGGTCAGAGGGACAGTGGTATCTTGAGCCCATCAGGATTCAAGTCCTGCTGCTCGCATTATGTCTGAATTAATTTCAGAATTTTGGCGATGCGTTTTCAGTGTGAGGAGACGTTCCTGTCAAAAACGAGGTGTCTATAGTGACTTCGTAAATATTATGATGATATGCCGGCTCAGTCTCTCAAAGGTGTTCATAGGGGTAGGGTGTGCGTGTGTGCGTTTATACGTATGAGTGTGTGCACGTATATATGAGCGATTGCGTCTGTACTGTGCTAAAAAAACAATTTGTGGCGGAAGTATAATTTCAGGATTTCTTAACCCAACACGCTCTCCTTTCCTTCTCCCATGATAGCTTTTATAAATGGACCGGATTGACATTTAATTTGACGTGTTTCTGGACTCTCAATATGCTGCTTTTTGTGCTTGGTGTGACTATGACATCCTGACGGTTCCTTTCTCTCAAATGTCCAAAATACTCCATCTGATTAGGAAGAAACCATCCGGAGTAACATATTTACTGACCGTTTGGTGAAATGTGGACGTGAACAGGATTATATATATATAGCACGATAAGAAACGCTGGGAAAAGGGGGTTTAATTAGACGGAGACCAGTGGCATGGCATCCTCTCCAATTGTCTAATTAAGCATTTTGCTCCATCCGTTCGTAAGCATGATTGGCATGGTTCGCTACTTTCCCTCCTCCGTGAGTGGCCTTTAAGACGGACCGTGCACATTTGACGTCTTCTCAAGTCTAATGTTTATTGTGCTTGGTGTGACGTACTGACAGTTTCTTTCTAATCAGAAACAACATACTGACCGTGACCAGAGATAGCACAATGGAGATTTTGTTGGGGGTAAAGGGATTTCGTTTGGGACGAGTGGGATCCGTGCAATTTCTACTCAGTTCATAGCATGATTTGCATGGGAAAACTCTTAAGGTGTGCTCCGGTGCATTTGCATGCTTTTCAAAACATAAATTTCTACTAAAAAAATTATCTGTTAAAAAATCTCATATACTCTAGCTCTAGCTCACTTGAGAGCTGTGGAAAAATAACAAACTCTGTAGTAAACTCCGTTTTTAAAGCCTGAGAAGCCTGTGGAGTATGAATATGCTGCTTTTCAACTTAGGCTGTGTTTGATAGCAAAGTACTATACAAACCAAAGTATCAAATACTGCAGTAATTTTCACTGTAGGTATGAGAAACCATGGTTTATCAAAACATAGTATTTTGGAGTATTCTCAATGCATAGAATCTGTTTGGCCGTTGCGGCACACGCTGCAAATTTTGCTGCCTAGCCGTTGTGTTTAAGCACTCATCAGCTCTGTTTTTAAAAAAGAGGTCTGGAGTTCTTTTTTTATGCAGAGAAAAAACTACAGTTTTCTCAATACTACCGTATTAAAACCACAGTTATTAGGGGCAACCAAACAGCTCATTGTAAATAAAACTATGATAATCTCGAAAACTGTAGTATTCATAAAATATTTAGAAAATACTTTGCTTTCAAACAGGGCCCGTTTTAAATTTATGAAAAAAAGGGATCGCAAAATCCACTCTGGATTTAGCATGATATTTCCTTCTTCCATGCTAACTTCTAAATGGATCACACACATCACCACCTCTTCCAAAGTCTAAATGTGCTAATTATATCGTGCTTGGTGTGACACATTCGCTAACCGTTGGGTGAAACATGGACCTAAACAGGGAAATAACAAACATTCAGCGAAAGGGGCTTAATTAATTAGACATAGACCAGTGGCACTCTCACCAATTCTCTAGACCTACATCTCCATCCATTCATAGCATGATTGACATTGTTTGCCACTTCCCCCACTTTTGTCCCGGCCTTTGCGTAGTTTATGATGCCACATGCTCGTTTTTAGTTAGCTAACCGAGCTTAGCTAGCTAGGTCATGGGCTTAATCATCATAAAAAAGCGACGTTTAGGTTGCCATTAGGTGGTGGAGCCTTTGCCTTTGCCTTTCCCTTTTCCCTCACCAGTCTCCCTCACACTCACACACCTCCCCTGCACTTAAGCCCCAATTAACATCTCCTCTTTCTCTCCTTGTTTAATGAGCACCAGCCGGTTTGGTTGATGGAGAAGTTGTTGCCGCGTTGTCGCTTACGCATCATGCTTTGATCCCAAGATAGGGAAGGGAAGAGGAATCCACAGTGCTGGTGGAGTTTACAGCGACGGCCGGGCGCGGTGAAGAAGCCAAGGCAAGCAATGGCGGGTGGTGAAAAACATACGTAACATCTGCCGTTAGGAGCCGACAGGAGAGGAGAGGCCAGCGGTTTCAAGTTTCAGCAGGGGCGTCCGGCGTCCCCTTCCGCTCGGCAGAAAGGCGAGTGCTTTGTGCTTTCCCCACCCGACGTTTTGCCGGTTGCAGTTTTCTATATGCTCCGCAACAGCCGCTCCAGTGTGCTCCACATGCTCCGGTCGACCCGGCGATGGCGATTATGAAACGGCAGCGGGCTCGATTGGGTCTTGATTCTTGATACCATGCGTAGTATGGCAGTTTGGCTTGGTGGCTTGCGCATTCAGCAACTGTGGTTGTCGGACTCTAGCTTGCAGACGGCATGTGGCAAGTGGCTTGTTTGCGATGCTCACGGCTGAGTCGTTTTCAGGTTGTGTCGACGGGACTTGGATGGAATGTTGTGGTGACGGTAAATCGGTAATAATAAATACTCCTATATGCTTTGCTTGAAAGTACCGTACGACGGCGATCTCGGTCGATTGGAGAGGCGTGGCTTTCCACCGCGAGTCGCTTGCTGGGGAGATTCTCGACAGAGTTACGTGAAGCAACGACGCCCCGCTGTAATTTGTGGGTGGCCACGTCAGGATACCCAACCAAAAGCATCTGTAACTTTCGCTTGGAAATGGCAAGCGGTGGCAAGTGGCGCCTTGACCTGACGTGATTTCAGGCTTTTAGAGGCTAGCTCATCAAGGGAGTGACTAGTGCTAACCACGTTTTCAAGCTATATCGATGGGACTTAACACGAATATACGATGATCATAACATGCTTTGCTTGGAAGTATCACCACATTAAGCGATGGAAGTATGGGCAAGGATCGGTTGATTGCGAGCGTGGCTTACCTCATCGAGTTGTTTGCTGTAGCGCTCGACTCCCAACACGATTACGTGAGGCAATGCACCTGCCGTAATTTAGTACAGGATACCCATCAGATCAACCAGCAACATCTGTAAACCACTTGAGAGCCAGTTTCGCTCAGGACAGTTGCAGATAACCGACTGCGATTCTAGTCCAACTCTGGTACAGATTACGGACTATTATGGGTCATTTTCTTCTCTTCAGTAACGCGCCAAACATCGAGCGTCGACCTGGGATAGCGGTAGGACAGCTCGATGATATGGGGTCATGGTCGTAGTACACCCATCCGCACATGCTCATAACAAACTTCTTTTGACTTTGTTGGCAGCTGAGCTGCCGCCAAATCTCGATCGTCCCAGGCGTCGGCCTAGCAAAGGTAGGCGGCTGTGCGCAAACAGTCCCCTGAGATTGCGCTAATCAAGACGACCTAACCAAGTTTTCTGCCCACGTTACATGCGTGAGTCCTTTTTTTGTGGTTGGATTGGACATTTCGTTTTCCTTCAGCTGCCTGCCGCCACATGGTTCTGAACAGTTCCATTGTAATATCTTATCCTTCTTTTTTCTGAGACCATGATAATCATCTTAACTAGCAGACGCAAATCTTGATTCTCTGTGCACAAAGAATAAGAATAAGAATAAGAATAAGAATAAGAAGAAAATCTGGGAGCAAGGAAACTGTGGTAGAAGTAGCTTGAGTGTGTGTGGTAGAAACTGCTGCTCGTGTGTACAGTACGTGTCATTCAAAGACTGGAAAATATAATTAGCCACCGCCTCTCTGTGTTGACCCAACGACCGGTGCTGCCAGCTAGAATTCCCACATGGTTCACAACTCGATGGAGGCGAGCAGGAAAACGTGTTTCAGGGGAAGTCTTCCCAGCTGTGCACTTGGAACAGGAAGCTTCTTTGGCTTGGCTTTGCTTTGGGTTGAAACAATGCAAGGAACAAAAATACTCTACGTGCCAAACGGGCTGGAAAAAACGTGGGTACAGCTGCAATGGTATGCTTATGAATCGAAGAAGCAGGGTACTGGAAGATAGGGTGAGAGCAAACATGGGCCAGGTAGGTCAAGTCAAACGTCGGTGTATGGAGTAAGCTGTGTTTTCTTTTTTCTCCTAGACTAGAAAAGCATGGAGTAAGCAAACAATATGGCATTTCCTTTTTTTATTGAGAAGAAGATATGCCATTTCCTATTCGGCGCCCGTAGCGCCGTTTGCTCCCTTACTCGTACAGGGCGCCCGGGTCCCTTCGCTATGCTTTTGAGTGCGCCGGCCCATACTAATATCTCTCCTTGCACCGGTTTTTGGAACCTTGTATAAAGTTGCCACATGTGTTTTGGGGCTGGTTTCTCTCGGTTTGTTTGGAACCTAGTTTCCATTTTCTTTTTCTTTTTCAAATTCATGAACAATTTTCAAATCCGTGTTTTGCTAAAAAAAATCAAATCCGTGAGCTTTTCTCAGTTTTGTCAGCTCTTTTCAAATCCGTGAACTTTTAAAATTTTGTGACTTTTCAAATCCACATTTTTTCAAATTTGTGATCTTAAAAAGACAAATTCATGAAATTTTCCTATAGTTAGTGCCCAAAGGTCGACAATCAAAGGTCAATGGTCAGTGTTCAAAGTCTCACTGGTTAAAAGTCATAGGGGCAGCGGCCCATCTAGTGGGCAAAGGTCGAATCCATTAACTTATTCAAATTTGTGAACATAAAAAGGCAAATTCATGAACTTTTCCAAAAATCAATGATCAAAGGTTAAAAGTCATCAGTCAGTATTCAAAGTATCACTGGTTAATTGGTCTCGTAGGCCGTGGCCCATCTAGCGCGCGTGAAAGCCAGCAATATTAATGGGAGCTATAAGCGCTGCATAGGAGGTCTCAATGATGTGACCCTAATCGTGATGATTGCCTACATACGTCAAGTGGGTCAGCCCACTAAGCGGAACCGCTGTTTTGGAGTGATTCCATCTGGTTTGGGGAACCTTCTCGGTGTTTTGTCCTTTGTGTTTATTTTCCTGGTTTGCAATGATTCCATCTCGTTTAGGGAAGCTTCTATCAACTAGTTTCGAATGGTTCCATCTGGTTTTGGGAAGCTTCTAGGTGTGTTTTTTTTCCTTCTATGTGTTTATTTTCCCGGTATTCTTGCTTTTTTATGATTTTTTGTCTTTTCTCTCCTTTTTCACTGTCTTTGCCTTTTCATTTCCTTCTTCCCTCTTATCTTTTCTTCTTACATTCACAAATTTATAAAATTTGAATTCATGGACATTTTGAAAATTTTGTGAAGAATTTTCAAAATCCCAACCATGTTTCAAAATCCATAAACAATTTCCAAATCCGTGAACATTATTTGAATTGGTGAACATTTTTTCCAGTTCTAGAATATTACTAAAATTCCGTGCATTTTTTAATCTGCAAACATCATGAACATAAATTTTTGAACACGAATTTTTTCTTTCATGATTTTTTTTATTTAGTAACATTTTGCAAATCACAGTTTTTTTTAAATTCATGAGCAACTTTTTTCAATTTGCAAGCATTTTTTAATCTACAAACTTACTCAAATCATGATTTTTTTTCAATCCACGAACATTTTTTTTATTTCATGAACTTTTCCGATTTGATGATTTTTTTTAATTCAAGAACATTTTTCAAATTGAACTACAGTTTTTTTAATGCATGAATAGTTTTTCAAATTCGTGGACTATATTTCACTAGTAAATTGCACATGCTATGCACATTATAGTTCTTAAGTAAATAAGAAACTGACATGAACGCAAAAATGAGAACTTCCATGGAATGAACATTTTCTTTTGTTCGGTATGAGACGGACAATCAAATTTATTTAATATTGTATTAAAATAATATTTTATCATTCACTCATATTTGTAATCACATTGGGGTAAGTGTGAGTCTATATTCCTTTTGTGATGTAGGGGGAATGAACACATTTTTCTTCTTTGAAAAATTATTACACGTCCAATGATTCGATTGATGGATAATTTGGTCCATAGGCAAACTGTCAAATCCATGGTAGTTTGATATCATTTTATCAATCTCACATTTTTGTAATCTATGTATGCTAATATTCGCATGAAAACAAATCGATATGATTAAATAGTCACGTTTTCAGTTTGACAACAACAAAATGTCATGTCTCTATGCTACCTCTTGAGCATGCGTTGGTTTTTCCTTAAAGAGGAAAGTGTGATGCAGCAAAGTAGCGTACGTATTTCCCTCAGTTTTTGAGAACCAAGGTATCAATCCAGTAGGAGGTTACACACAAGTCGACTTGTAGCTACACAAACAAATAAGAGCAACTTCTAGCAGACCCCGCAAAATGCCCCGGCCCGCAAAATAACCGCCAAATTGCGGGTCGGGGCCAAAAAATCTGCACGACCAGACCCCGCATCCGGCACCGGCCCGCAAAATTTTTGCGGGGCGCGGCAAATCTTCTTCCCCAACCTCTATCTTGACGGGCTGGGAGGCCGACCCGAGCTCAACCCCCATCCGACGCGAGATTTGGCGGGAGGGACATTTCCGCGCGCCCTTTCCCGCTCCCTGCATCCTCTGCCACCATTGCCCCCCCTCGAAAAGCTCCGGCTGCTCCTCCCCGGCCGTCCCTCGCCGCCATGGATGACCCCATGCGGTCCCCCGTCACCATCGAGGTCGCGCACGCCCCTTCCCCTTGGGCGGATCTCGTCGCCGGCCATGTTGGCCCCGCCGGCGTTGCCCAAGCATACGTCGCGCCTGCCCGCAAGCGGCAGGGCAACGTGGTTGTGCAGGGTGGGAATCCGGCTGCCCCCGCCGCGATGGCCCACGCTCCGGGTGCCAATGCCGCTGTGCGATCCCGGCCGGCGGCGGAGAAGGCCGGCAAGGCCGCGGGCGCAAAGCGGAGGAAGGTTCCGACTTCAAGGAAGCCATCTTCTTCAACCTCTCACTCCATCCCCCTGCAAGGAGGTGCTCCGGCGATGCCGTTCAATGGTGCCGCTCCCCCCGCGAGCGAGGTGTTCGACGAAATGGCCGGAAGGTATATCTCTTCGGACTTCGGCGATTCTCTTTCATTTTCGCCATTGTTTTCGATAGCTCGTGACTTGTTATCGTTCACTATAGCGGTGGTTCGAACAATGCAACAACTGAGTTCGTGAACTTGTTGGACACGAACGCGGTTGACATTGATCAAGCCCCTTTCGAACCTTTCGACTACAATGAAACGGAGGGCGGCGCGGACGATCATGGTTGTGCGGACGACTTGGTGGAGATCGAAGCGGAAGCGTTTGAGAATTCACAAGCAAAAACTGGGAAAAGCCAAAGATCGAAGAACTACACTATCTTGGAAGATCAAGCTTTGATCAAAGCATGGAGTGCGGTGTCTCTTGATGCATGCACGGGTACTAATCAAACCTCCAAGAGATATTGGCAAAGGATTGAAGATCAATACTTCCGCATTATGAAAAACTACCCCAATAAGACTCCACGCACATTTCGGTCTCTTCAAGGTCGTTGGGAGAACATCAAGCCTATGTGCAGCCGTTGGGCAGCTTGCTTGGAGCAAGTACGCAATGCACCTCCAAGTGGCACCGTGGAGTCCGACTATGTGAGTTTGCTTTGCCTTTCTTCAAGTTGTGCATCATCATAATGTATCATGAAAAATGATTGCATCACTTCGTTCACATTGTGTAGGACAAGATTGCTCAACATAGATACAAGGACATGGAAGCTTCGGAAGGCAGATTCTTCAAATTATAGCATTGTTGGGAGTTGCTCCAAAAGTGCGAGCAGTGGAAGTTGATCGACAAAGAGTCCCCATCAAAGAGAGGCTCACTTACAAACATGGATGAAGATGAGGATGATGATGGCCCAAGAAATTTGAACAAGCCCGATGGCGACAAGAAGACTAGAGAGAAGATAAAGAGAGAGCAAGAAGCATCGAGCTTGAGGGAGAAGATTGATGCCATGGTGCAATCAAACGAGTTGATGTTGTTGAAGTCGTTGGAGATCATGAAAGAGTTGGCCGAAAAGAAGGCAAAAGAGAAGCAAAAATATGGCAAATGCTCAAGGAAGAGGGGCTGCGTAGAGCTGCCATTGAGGAGAGAAAAGCACGCACCTCTGAAAATAAATCGCTGTCATTGTTGCTCACCGAAGAGAACAAGATCATGTCAATGAACCGCCATGACATGGACGACGTCACCAAAACATGGCATGATATGGCAAGGAGAGAGATCTTGAAGAGGAGAATGGTCGCCTCCGCCGATCCGTCTGCCAGTTCCGGTGATGTTTTCTCTGCTCCATATGGTGGCAATGTGGATGATTTCAGTGCTGGAGTTGGAACAAGCGACGGAGGTGGCTACGGTGGCTACGGTGACGCCGATGAACTTCAAGATGGACTCCATGGCGCGGAGTGAAGATCGACCCCCAAGATGATGCCGGACATGGGCGCATACCTTTGCATGCCCTCTTTTGTGTAATGAACTTCGCTTTTATTTGCGCGCAAACTGTTTATGTCATTTGAATTTGAACTTGTTTGTGAAACCCTATGACAAATTTCAGATTTGCAGTTTTTCTGTTTGCGGGTCGTTGTGTTGTTGCATGAGCAAAACCCGCATAGCCGACCCGAAAAAAGCATATTCCGTGAATATACTTTTTTACGGGCCCGTTTGTGGGGTCTGCATCTGTGCTACCCCTCACCGGCCCGCAAAAGCGGTTTTGCGCGAACTGCAAACGCGTTTTGTGGGCCGGCGTTTTGCGGGGTCTGCTAGAGTTGCTCTAAGAACCTTGCAACCAACGCGATAAAGGGGTTGTCAATCCCTTCACGGTCACTTGCAAAAGTGAGATCTGATAGAGATAATAAGATTAATATTCTTGGTATTTTTATGATATAGCTTGGAAAGTAAAGATTGCAAAATAAATAACAGAAGAAATAGTAAATTGATAGGAAAATAATATGATGGAAGATAGACTCGGGGGGCATAGGTTTCACTAGTGGCTTCTCTCAAGATAGCATAATTTACGGTGGGTGAACAAATTACTGTCGAGCAATTGATAGAAAAGCGCATAGTTATGAGAATATCTAGGCATGATCATGTATATAGGCATCACGTCCTAGATAAGTAGACCGAAACGATTCTGCATCTACTACTATTACTCCACACATCGGCCGCTATCCAACATGCATCAAGAGTATTAAGTTCACAAGAACAGAGTAACGCATTAGGCAAGATGACATGATGTAGAGGGATAAATTCAAGCAACATGATATAAACCCCAACTTTTTATCCTCGATGGCAACAATACAATACGTGCCTTGCTGCCCCTGCTGTCACTGGGAAAGGACACCGCAAGATTGAACCCAAAGCTAAGTAGTTCTCCCATTGCAAGAAAGATCAATCTAGTAGGCCAAACCAAACTGATAATTCGAAGAGACTTGCAAAGATAACAAATCATACATAAAAGTATTCAGAGGAGATTCAAATATTGTTCATAGATAATCCCGATCATAAACCCACAATTCATCGGATCTCGACAAACACACCGCAAAAAGAATTACATCGAATAGATCTCCAAGAGAATCGAGGAGAACTTTGTATTGAGATCCAAAGAGAGAGAAGAAGCCATCTAGCTAATAACTATGGACCCGAAGGTCTGTGATAAACTACTCACACATCATTGGAGAGGCTATGGTGTTGATGTAGAAGCCCTCCATGATCGATTCCCCCTCCGGCGGAGCGCCGGAAAAGGCCCCAAGATGGGATCTCACGGGTACAGAAGGTTGCGGCGGTGTAAATAGGGTTTCGTGGTGCTCTCGGATGTTTTCAAGGTACATGAGTATATATAGGCGAAAGAAGTAGGTCGGTGGAGCCACGAGGGGCCCACGAGGGTGGGGGCGAGCCTCCTGATACGTCTCCATCGTATCTACTTTTCCGAACACTTTTGCCGTTGTTTTGTACTCTAACTTGCATGATTTGAATGGAACTAACCTGGACTGACGCTGTTTTCAGCAGAATTGCCATGGTGTTAATTTTTGTGCAGAAATAAAAGTTCTCGGGATGACCTGAAATTTCACGGAGAATAATTTTGGAATTAATTAAAAATACTAGCGAAAGAATCAAGGCCAGGGGGCCCACACCCTGTCCACGAGGGTGGGGGCACGCCCCCTGCCTCGTGGGCCTCCTGGAGCTCCACTGTCCTCAACTCCAACTCTATATATTCATGTTCAGGGAGAAAAAAATCAGAGAGAAGGATTCATCGCGTTTTACGATACAGAGCCGCCGCCAAGCCCTAATCTCTCTCGGGAGGGATGATGTGGAGTCCGTTCGGGGCTCTGGAGAGGGGAGTCCATCGCCATCGTCATCATCAACCTTCCTCCATCACCAATTTCATGATGCTCACCGCCGTGCGTGAGTAATTCCATCGTAGGCTTGCTAGACGGTGATGGGTTGGATGAGATTTACCATGTAATCGAGTTAGTTTTGTTAGGGTTTGATCCCTAGTATCCACTATGTTATGAGATTGATGTTGCTATGACTTTGCTATGCTTAATGCTTGTCACTAGGGCCCGAGTGCCATGATTTCAGATCTGGACCTATTATGTTTTCATGAATATATGTGAGTTCTTGATCCTATCTTGCAAGTCTATTGTCACCTATTATGTGTTATGATCCGTTAACCCCGAAGTGACAATAATCGGGATACTTACCGGTGATGACCGTAGTTTGAGGAGTTCATGTGTTCACTAAGTGTTGATGCTTTGGTCCGGTACTCTATTAAAAGGATGCTTTAATATCCCTTAGTTTCCAATAGGACCCCGCTGCCACGGGAGGGTAGGACAAAAGATGTCATGCAAGTTCTTTTCCATAAGCACGTATGACTATATTCGGAATACATGCCTACATTACATTGATGAATTGGAGCTAGTTCTGTGTCACCCTAGGTTATAACTATTGCATGAGGAATCGCATCCGACATAATTCTCCATCACCGATCCAATGCCTACGAGCTTTTCACATATTGCTCTTTGCTTAGTTAATTTGCCGTTGCCACTGTTACAATTACTACAAAACTGCTACTATTACTTTTGCCATTGTTACCACTACTATCATATTACTTTGCTATTAAATACTTCGCTGCAGATACTAAGTTATCCAGGTGTGGTTGAATTGACAACTCAGCTGCTAATACTTGAGAATATCCTTTGGCTCCCCTTGTGTCGAATCAATAAATTTGGGTTGAATACTCTACCCTCGAAAACTGTTGCGATCCCCTATACTTTTGGGTTATCAAGACTATTTTCTGGCGCCGTTGCCGGGGAGCTTAGCTCTATTCTTTGAGTCACTTGGGATTTATATCTGCTGGTCACTATGAGGAACTTGAAAGACGAAAGAACTAAGATTTTCCCTCAACTACGATTGGAGGTAAGGAACTGCCATCTAGCTCTGCACTTGATTCTCCTTCTGTTTTGAGTAAGCTTGTGACACCTAAACCTGCTTCTGCTATTAATTCTGATATGTCGCATGTTATTGATGATGCCACTTCTGCTATGCATGATACTTATGATGAAACTACTTCTATGCTTGATACTACTGTGCCATTAGGTGAATTTCTTGATGAACAATTTGCTAGGGCTAGAGAGAATGAAATTATTAAAACTGATAATATTGATGAAAGTGGTGATAAAGATTCTCCCCCTAGATATGAATTACCTGTTGTGCCCGAGTGTTATGTTACGGATGAAGAAACTGCTAGAGACTTTCTTGCTTCCAATGATAGATATGATCTTAAGAAATTATTAGCGAAGCTGAAAGAAAAATATTTGAATGCTAGAATGAAATATGACCCTGCTTTTGCTACTTCACCTATCTGTGTTACTGATAAGGATTATGATTTCTTTGTCGATCCTGAGATGATTACTTTGGTTGAATCTGATCCTTTTTATGGCAATGAATGTGAAACTGTTGTGGCACATCTTACTAATCTAAATGATATAGCCACCCTATTCACTAATGATGAGAAAACTCGTTACTACTATATCCTCAAATTATTTCCGTTCTCATTAAAGGGTGATGCTAAAACATGGTTTAATTCTCTTGATCCTGGTTGTGTGCATAGTCTCCAGGATATGATTTATTACTTCTCTGCTAAATATTTCCCCGCTCATAAGAAACAAGCCGCTTTAAGGGAAATATATAATTTTGTGCAAATTGAAGAAGAGAGTCTCCGACAAGCTTGGGGGGAGGCTTCTCCGATTACTTAATGCTTTGCCTGATCATCCCCTCAAGAAAAATGAAATACTTGATATCTTTTATAATGGACTAACCGATGCTTCCAGAGACCACCTGGATAGTTGTGCTGGTTGTGTTTTCAGGGAAAGAACTGTTGATCAAGCTGAATTGTTATTGAATAATATGTTGACTAATGAAAATAATTGGACACTTCCTAAACCAACTCCTAAGCCAACTCCGAAGAAAAGGGGTATTCTATTTCTCAGTCCTGAAGATATGAAAGAGGCAAACAAATCTATGAAATAAAAGGGTATTGAAGCTAAAGATGTTAAGAATTTACCACCTATTGAAGAAATACATGGTCTTGATAACCCGACACAGGTAGTAAAGGTAAATTCTCTCTATAGATTTGATAAAGGTAATATTCCTTGTTATAAGTCTGCTAGCCAATGCTTAGATGAGTTTGATAATTTTATTGTTAAACAAGAAAACTTCAATGCTTATGTTGGTAGACAATTGAAACGAAATGCTTATATGATTGAACACTTGAGTGATTATATGTCTAGAGTTAAAGGTGAACTTAAACTCATTAGTAAACATGCTTCTATGATTACCACTCAAGTAGAACACGTGCTTAAAGCTCAGAATGATTTGCTCAATAATTAAATAAGAAGAAGAATGATAATGCTATTAGAGTTGTGACTAGAGGGGATAAAATGACTCAGGAACCCTTGTATCCTAAAGGTCACCCTAAGAGAATTGAGCAAGATTCTCAGAGAACTAATGTTGATGCACCTAGTCCTTCTAAAAAGAAGAAAAAGAAAAATGATAGGACTTTGCATGCTTCTAGTGAACCTGTTATTGACACACTTGAGAATCCCAATGATATTTCTATTTCTGATGCTGAAACACAATCTAGTAATGAACATGAACCTAGTGATAATGTTAATGATAATGTTCATGTTGATGCTCAACCTAGTAATGACAATGATGTAGAGATTGAACCTGGTGTTGATCTTGATAACCCACAATCAAAGAATCAACATTATGATAAGAAAGACTTCATTGCTAGGAAGCACGGTAAAGAAAGAGAACCATTAGTTCAGAAACCCATGCCTTTTCCTCCTAAACCATCCAAGAAAAAGGATGATAAGGATTTTGAGCGCTTTGCTGAAATGATTAGACTTATCTTCTTGCGTATGCGTTTTACTGATATGCTTAAAATGAATCTGTATGCTAAGTATATGAAAGACATTGTTACTAATAAAAGAAAGATACCGGAAGCTGAAATTTCCATCATGCTTGCCAATTATACTTTTAAGGGTGGAATACCAAAGAAACTTGGAGATCCAGGAGTACCAACTATACCATGCTCCATTAAAAGAAACTATGTTAGAACTGCTTTATGTGATCTAGGAGCCAGTGTTAGTGTTATGCCTCTCTCTTTATATCATAGACTTGATTTGAATAAGTTGACACCTACTGAAATATCTTTGCAAATGGCCGATAAGTCAACTGCTATACCTGTCGGTATTTGTGAGGATGTGCCTGTTGTGGTTGCAAACGTTACTATTTTAACGTACTTTATTATTCTTGATATTCCCGAGGACGATAGTATGTCGATTATCCTTGGTAGACCCTTTTTGAATACTGCAGGGGCTGTTATTGATTGCAACAAAGGCAATGTCACTTTTCATGTTAATGGTAATGAGCATACGGTACACTTTTTGAGGAAACAACCTCAAGTCCACAATGTCAATTCTATTGACAAAATTCCAATGATTACTATTGGAGGTTTTGAATTTCCTCTTCCTACTGTCTAAAAATAAATATGATATTCTTATCGTTGGGGACGTGCATATCCCCGTTGAGGTAACCTAGTGCTATTCGAAAATTCTCCGGTTTCATGCGATTCGGAATGAGTTTGTTAACAAGACTTGATCAACCTTGTTAGTGGATTCCTTTTGATGAGCATGAGATAGTTGAAGTTAGAAAGCACAACCTTCTGTACCCTCCTTTTACCTTCTGTTATTTAGATTAAATAAATCAAAAATAGTATTTTCTATCTGTTTTCTGAATTATCCATGTAATAAAAAAATACCCCAAAAATAAAAGTTCTCCAAATGCCCTAAAAATGAAATATGATTTTTCTAGAATATTTGAGAATATTTGGCACTGAGAACACATCAGGCGGAGCCAGCACCTGGCCACGAGGGTCAAGGGCGCGCCCCCTTCCTCATGGGACCATGGTGGCCCCCCTCCACTTATTCGAGCACCCACACACTCCTTCTTCCTCCTAAAAAAATCACCAACCAGCTCAAGCACGAGTTCTAGCTCATCTTGCTACCATTTTCGATCTCCTTGCTCAAAGCTCCATTCACAAAACTGTTTTTGGGGATTGTTCTTAGGTATGTGACTCCTCCAATGGTCCAATTAGTTTTTGTTCTAGTGCTTTATTTATTGCAAAATTTTTCTGCTTAGGTAACCATGTTCTTGAGCTTGCATGTCAAATTTATATGGTCCCAAGTAGTTCAAATGCATGATATAGTCTCTAGGCACTTGTGGGAGTAGTTGCTATCCTTTTTGTTGAGTTTGGTTCACTTTTATTTTGAGTTACTAAAATTTTTAGAAAATTTTCAGAGGAAGAAATATGTTGAGGAAAATATATCAAGTTGGTTCTTCAAGGAAGCAAGCACCCAGGCCCGCAATACGTGAGCCAGACCATGAACTACCAAGAGAAGCTCAAGTGCGATCTTGTGAATGGCCGTCAGAAGATTTCATGGTCCAAGCAGGAATTAAGGAGGAATTTGACGCATATGTGTGTAATGCTGAACTCGAGGGCTTCATGCTAGGTAAGTGCCCTCAGTATTATCACCTAACTGATTCCTTTGTGAGAAGGTTCAAATTTACATCTTCACATAATTCTCACACTGACCTATTTGATCTCTATAATAAATCTTATACCATGGACTTAGAAGATTTTAATACTGCTTGTAAACTCCCGCAGTGGGGTAGTGCTAGTGAACCTCGCAAATCTGAGTTTAAAGATTTTCTCGCTAGTATCATGGTGGGGGAATCTAGAAAAATAACACAAGCTACCATAGGGAGCATTCATTTTCCTGCTATACATTATTTTGCTCTCTTTATAGGTAGATGCATTAACGACAAGGACGAGGCATGTCACATGTGTGTTCCTGACCTTAGTGTTCTCAAGAGTGTCGTATTAGGAGATAAACAATACAACTTGGGGGCCATTGCTGCACGTAGGTTGCATAATAACAGTTTAAGTGGAGACTTGTTTGGTGGTATTTATGCAACCCGTGTGGCTAATTTTCTTGAGATAACCATACATGAAAATGATATGGAATTTCCCCCTCCTTATTTAGATTATAATGCTATGGTTCGCCATTAGTTTATTGAGAGGAATGAACAACCTCTCCAGTAGCGACTAGTGTTTGGCAGGCGGCGCACTGTCCATGTTGCTCTCCCTGCTCCTACTTTCTTTAACTTTCAGGCAAAAGGGAGATATATTATAACCAGGGAGGAGCCGAACGAGTATGAGAGGAGGACGGAGACAACTCGCCTCCAAGCTGCAGCTCATGATGCAATAGCTGCTGCATCTCAGTACGACCCCAGCTACAACTTTGATCCATGGGCATAGACCAACATAGGCCAAAAGCCTAAGCTTGGGGGAGTACGTATTCCTCACCGACATTACATTCATGTTCACACACTCATGCTAGTTGTCGGTGCTCATACTTTTTCATTGTACTATCCATGCTAGTTTATTTTCTTTTTCTTGCTTTCTTCTTGTGTGTTTGAAAAACCTTAAGAAAAAACCAAAAAATTAGTTGTAGCTTTTAGCTAGTTTACTTTCCATGCTTGTGGTAGTAATAATTAAAAGAAAACCCAAAAATATTTCTCTTTCTTATTTTGCTTGTTGGGAGCTTTCCCGTGTAAATAGTTTTATTTCCTTTCTTTTCCTTGGGGGTCAAGAGGAGAAGATCGTGATTAAAATCTTGAAGCGGCTTTTATATGCATTACTGTTGATTTAACCAAGCACTTGTTGGGGAACGTAGTAATTTCAAAAATTTCCTACGCACAAGCAAGATCATGGTGATGCATAGCAACGAGAGGGGAGAGTGTTGTCTACGTACCCTCGTAGACCAAAAGCGGAAGCGTTAGCACAACGCGGTTGATGTAGTCATACGTCTTCATGATCCGACCGATCAAGTACCGAATGCACGGCACCTCCGAGTTCAGCACACGTTCAGCCCTATGATGTCCCTCGAATCCCATCCAGCCGAGTGTTGATGGAGAGTTTTGTCAGCACGACGACGTGGTGACGATGTTGATGTTCTACCGACGTAGGGCTTCGCCTAAGCACCACTATAGTATTATCGAGGTGGATTATGGTGGAGGGGGCACCGCACACGACTAAGAGATCATGAGATCAATTGTTGTGTTTATGGGGTGCCCCCTTCCCTTGTATATAAAGGAGCAAGGGGGGAGGCTACCGGCCTAGGAGGAGGGCGCACCAAGGGGGAAGTCCTACTCCCAACGGGAGTAGGATTCCTCCTTTCCTTGTTGGAGTAGGAGAGAAGGAAAGAGGAGGAGAGGAAGAAGGAAAAAGGGTGCTACACCCCTTGTCCAATTCGGACCAGAGGGGAGGGGGGGCGTGCCTCCTTCCTTTTGGCCTCTCTCCTCTATTCCCGTATGGCCCAATAAGGCCCATATACTCCCCGGCGAATTCCCGTAACTCTCCGGTACTCCGATAAATACCCGAATCACTCGGAACCTTTCTGATGTCCGAATATAGTCGTCCAATATATCAATCTTTACGTCTCGACCATTTCAAGACTCCTCGTCATGTCCCTGATCTCATCCGGGACTCCGAACTCCTTTGGTACATCAAAACTCATAAACTCATAATATAACTCTCATCGAAACTCTAAGAGTGCGGACCCTACGGGTTCGAGCACTATGTAGACATGACCGAGACACGTCTCCGGTCAATAACCAATAGCGGAACCTGGATGGTCATATTGGCTCCCACATATTCTACGAATATCTTTATCGGTCAGACCACATAACAATATACGTTGTTCCCTTTGTCATCGGTATATTACTTGGCCGAGATTCGATCGTCGGTATCTCAATACCTAGTTCAATCTCGTTACCGGCAAGTCTCTTTACTCATTCCGTAATACATCATCCCGCAACTAACTCATTAGTTACAATGCTTGCAAGGCTTATAGTGATGTGCATTACCGAGTGGGCCCAGAGATACCTCTCCGACAATCGGAGTTACAAATCGTAATCTCGAAATACGCCAACCCAACAAGTACCTTTGGTGACACCTGTAGAGCACCTTTATAATCACCCAGTTACGTTGTGACGTTTGGTAGCACACAAAGTGTTTCTCCGGTAAACGGGAGTTGCATAATCTCATAGTCATAGGAACATGTATAAGTCATGAAGAAAGCAATAGCAACATACTAAACGATCAAGTGCTAAGCTAACGGAATGGGTCAAGTCAATCACATCATTCTCCTAATGATGTGATCCAATTAATCAAATGACAACTCTTTGTCTATGGTTAGGAAACATAACCATCTTTGATCAATGAGCTAGTCAAGTAGAGGCATACTAGTGACACTCTATTTGTCTATGTATTCACACAAGTATTATGTTTCCGGTTAATACAATTCTAGCATGAATAATAAACATTTATCATGAAATAAGGAAATAAATAATAACTTTATTATTACCTCCAGGGCATATTTGCTTCAGTCTCCCACTTGCACTAGAGTCGATAATCTAGATCACATCGCCATGTGATTTAACATCAATAGTTCACATCACCATGTGATTAACACTCATAGTTCACATCGACATGTGACCAACACCCAAAGGGTTTACTAGAGTCAATAATCTAGTTCACATCGCTATGTGATTAACACCCAAAGAGTACTAAGGTGTGATCATGTTTTGCCTGTGAGAGAAGTTTAGTCAACGGGTTTGCCATATTCAGATCCGTATGTATTTTGCAAATTTCTATGTCAACAATGCTCTGCACGGAGCTACTCTAGCTAATTGCTCCCACTTTCAATATGTATCCAGACTGAGACTTAGAGTCATCTTGATCAGTGTCAAAATTTGCATCGACGTAACCCTTTACGACGAACCTTTTTGTCACGTCCATAATCGAGAAACATATCCTTATTCCACCAAGGATAATTTTGACCGCTGTCCAGTGATCTACTCCTAGATCACTATTGTACTCCCTTGCCAAAATCAGTGTAGGGTATACAATAGATCTGGTACACATCATGGCATACTTTATATAACCTATGGCTGAGGCATAGGGAATGACTTTCATTCTCTTTCTATCTTCTGCCGTGGTCGGGCTTTGAGTCTTACTCAACTTCACACCTTGTAACACAGGCAAGTACTCTTTCTTTAACTGTTCCATTTTGAACTACTTCAAAATCTTGTCAAGGTATGTACTTATTGAAAAAACTTATCAAGCGTCTTGATCTATCTCTATAGATCTTGATGCTCAATATGTAAGCAGCTTCACCGAGGTCTTTATTTGAAAAACTCCTTTCAAACACTCCTTTATGCTTTGTAGAATAATTCTACATTATTTCCGATCAACAATATGTCATTCATATATACTTATCAGAAATGTTGTAGTGCTCCCACTCACTTTCTTGTAAATACAGGCTTCACCGCAAGTCTGTATGAAACTATATGCTTTGATCAACTTATCAAAGCGTATATTCCAACTCCGAGATGCTTGCACCAGTCCATAGATGGATTGCTGGAGCTTGCATATTTTGTTAGCACCTTTAGGATTGACAAAACCTTCTGGTTGCATCATATACAACTCTTCTTTAATAAATCCATTAAGGAATGTAATTTTGTTTATCCATTTGTCAGATTTCATAAAATGCGGCAATTGCTAACATGATTCGGACAGACTTAAGCATCGCTACGAGTGAGAAAGTTTCATCGTAGTCAACACCTTGAACTTTGTCAAAAACCTTTTTCGACAAGTCTAGCTTTGTAGATAGTAACACTACTATCAGCATCCGTCTTCCTCTTGAAGATCCATTTATTTTCTATGGCTTGCTGTCGGTGTCAAAACCGGCGGATCTCGGGTAGGGGGTCCCGAACTGTGCGTCTAGGCGGATGGTAACAGGAGACAAGGGACACAAAGTTTTACCCAGGTTCGGGCCCTCTTGATGGAGGTAAAACCCTACGTCCTGCTTGATTAATATTGATGATATGGGTAGTACAAGAGTAGATCTACCACGAGATCAAGGAGGCTAAACCCTAGAAGCTAGCCTATGGTATGATTGCTGTATGTTGTGTTGTTCTACAGACTAAAACCCTCCGGTTTATATAGACACCGGAGAGGGTTAGGGTTACACAAAGTCGGTTACAATGGTAGGAGATCTAAATATCCGCATCGCCAAGCTTGCCTTCCACGCCAAGGAAAGTCCCATCCGGACACGGGACGAAGTCTTCAATCTTGTATCTCCATAGTCCACGAGTCCGGCTGAAGGTATAGTCCGGCTATCCGGACACCCCCTAATTCAGGACTCCCTCAGTGGCCCCCGAACCAGGCTTCAATGACAACGAGTCCGGCAAGCAGATTGTCTTCGGCATTGCAAGGCGGGTTCTCCTCCAGATTCCGTGTACTTGTTGAATAATGTCCGGTTTCTTGTGAATGTAGCGCTCCTCGGCTTCTACGCCCAATAACGGTCGTCTTCCACATGTCGAACGAATATGAAAAGTCTGGGCATTTTTACATTCACACCCCTAGCCGCGTAAATGAGCCGCCTATTTAAGGGAATGGGGATTTAGATCCAAACCACACCTTCTCCCATCCGCGCATAGTCATCAGAGTGCATCCAGCGAAGATCCATTCCACCATGGCCAGCCGTCGCAACTCCTCTTCTCGCCCCTCCAGTCCTAAGCCTGGAGACTGGGAGATGTGCTCCATTCCGCATAGCGAGCTAGTATCGCTTTAGACCAAGGGATTCCTCCCTCCGGCCTACATGGTCCCGGTTCGAGCCGGACTTGCCACCTACAATGGCGGAGAGCAGGCGGAGAACGCCCCCACTCCCTCGAAAGGAGAGCGGGTATGCCTTGTCCCTTATCTAATAAGGGGACTCGAATTTCCAATTCATCCGTTTCTCCAGGGGCTTCTGGAGTTCTATGGCCTCCAGCTGCACAACCTCACGCCTGCCTCTATCTTGCATATCACGGGCTTCGTTGCCCTTTGCGAGCTGTTCTTGGGTGTTGAGGCTCACTTCACACTGTGGAAGAGGCTATTCTGCCTGGTGCCCCGCTCTCAGAGGGGGTCAGTATATCAAGTGGGCGGAGCCGAAGTGTGGCACATCGCTGGGACCGGATATCTATCCGGAACCCCAAAGAAGGCGTCCGAGGACTGGCCTTCAGAATGGTTTTATATAGAGGATGTCCCGCTACCGGATCCTGTTCGGATCGGCCTCCCTGAGTTCAACAGCGCTCCCCTGAAGAAGCGCCTAAGCTGGCGTCCACGGAGCTCTCAGAAAGAAAGTGACAGGGACATCCTTTACCTGATGGGCCGGATAAGACTGCTAGCTCATTCCGGACTAACCATGATCGGAGTCATGGCCGCATGCATCATGCGGGGGGTGCAACCGCTTCAGTATAGAAGCCACCCCATGTGGGATTTTAACAAGGAGGATGACGCCACCCGTTACGGCCGCAAGGGGCCGGACTCAGCTGCTGCCCTAATAAAGATCTTGTCCGCTTTGTACAAGGGAGAAGAGGAGGAATTTCTCCGTATCAACCCTCAAGGTGGATTTACTATGTACAATCCTCCGAGTTGGGTAAGTGGACAATTTTACTTGCCCATTCGTTTTATATTCCCATCATTAGTTATACAGTCTGATGATTTCAACACAGGAACTGCGAAAGGAAGTAAGGGAAATAAACAGCCCTCCCCCGCAGCCCGAGGATCCCAAATGGTCCCTTGATCCGGCCTCCGAAGAGGATCCGGACCTGTCCGTGGAGCTGATTGACGGGGTGTTTTATAAGCTGAGCAGGGATAATGCCCTGGTGGCCATTACGGCTGATTACCCGGGGCTACTCCCGGCCTCCCAGGTAACTGAGACCAAAGTCCCAGCACCTCGAAAAGGAATCCATCCTTGTGTGTTTGCAGTTTCCTGACAACAACCGTATTTTGCAGGGAAGATTCTCGAGGAGGGAGGCTGAGCCTGCGGTGACTAGCCAACAAGGGGCGGCAGGGCCTCGTGGGATGAAAAGAAGTGAAGTCCGGACTGAGGCGCCGGTGCAAAGGTATAGCGCGCCCTCTTATTCTCAGGTGTTATTTCCTCAAGGCATATTAACACTCATGCTCTGTTCAGGACAAAGAGACCTCGCCGGACTATATCCGGAGAGGTTGCCAATCGCGCTTCCACTAGCCAGGCTCCAAATCCTGGACCGAAGGTGGAAGCGAACACGAGGTGCACACCGGACGCTCCCCCGACAGAGGACACGGACAGGCTGTCTGCCACCCCTTCCGAGGTGGAAAGTGCCCTGAATCACAGGCGTTGCCGAACAGTTCTTCGCGACGCCTGTTTCTCCCAAGAGGCGTTGGACGCCTTCAATTCGGGAGATGCATATCTCCATGCCGCTCAGAATGGTCTAGCCAGGGCCACGGAGCAATATGTAAAAGACATACGGGTGAGAGAATTTAATGGTTATATATACCAGTAGCCCCCGAGACTTGAAGCAGTGAGAATAGCTGATTTAAGGATCATGTAATATGCAGGTTCTTTCAGAGAAGAATACCCAGTTGTCTCAGGAGTTAAAAGAGTGCCAAGCCCAACTTGAGGCCGCACTGGCCGCGACAGGGGAGCCTAAGGAGACCCCTTCTAGTAATATATGTTTCAAAAAGATAAGTGAGAAATGCGGCATATGTGCAAATCTTACAAATAAAATTGCAGATGGCGCCGGACTAGATCCGGATAGGCAACAACTCCTACGCCGGCTAAAGGCTGGCGAGAGTGTGCTGACAAAGGTGAGGCAGGAGAAGAATGATCCTCAGGATGCCAACACCAAGCTGGGTGTTGAACTGAAAGATGTTCGAGCCCAGCTGTTGGACTCCGTTAAGGAGAATCAGCGGCTTCAACGCGGCATATTTAGTAAGTGCTTGAACGAACTTTGAAAAAAAAAAGAGTTCGGTGAGGAAGTCGACTAACAGAGTGATGTCTGTAGGTATGCTAACAGGTCGTCCTGCAGAGGAGATGCCCGGTTCTACGGGTGACCTTCTTCCCGAGCTCTCGCAACTGCACGAGCGAGTTCGGCAGGCGATGCAAGGCGTTGCCCAAGCCTTATGGCGATCCCTCTCCATGCCCGAGGGCCTTGGAGAGCTTGCGGAAAAGCTGAAAGGAGCATGGCGGCGCTTCCGATTGTGGAAGATATCGGCCTGCCATCAAGGCGCTAGGTAGGCCTGGGCCATGGTGAAGACGCGGTACACAAAGGCTGACCCAAACCATATGGCCGAGGTCGGACCTGTGGGGCCCGATGGGAAGGAGATCCCTGTAAGCTTAGTATACGGCCAAGTAGAATTAGCCGCAAAGTATTCCCAGCAGGACTGTAAATTAGACAGCCTGTTAGATGGTATTGAAGAGGAATACAGTCAGTCAAAATGACTATGTAAATTAATTGACATTTATAATGCCTTCTAGCCGGATTGTAGATCGTTTGTCATTGCCGACCTTTTCGCTTCGACCTCGGGACCTGACGGTCCGGAGTGTGTCCGAATACCCTTGCGGTTATATAACAACCGGGGTATGCATGGAGACCAGGGGTAGGGGTCATTAGTGCTTTATCAGACAAGTGCCCAACTAGTTATGTTATATTACATGGTTAGTAAGAAACATCTTCTAGAGAGAATAGTTCCGTTAGGGGTTCCTTTCTCTGGGAGGCATGTCCTAAAGTGCATGTCCGGACTTCGAACACAGAAAAAGCATCTGGGGGCACATAAGGAAATAAGTAAAAAGGTCATCTTTAGTTCACCGACCGAATATTCCCTTAAGAACGCTAGCTTTCGGCTTCACCCAGTCTGAGGTACACATCCGGCTGACCCGGCAGTAACAATCGCAGAGGTGCTCCCTTTACCACCTAGCCGAACAATCGGGAACGTAGGGGTAAGCACAGGAGCCAGGCAACCCAGCTTGGCCAAAACTTAAGTCATATCGATGCATATAATGGTGAATAAAAGGTACATGCGGAAGTTTGACACATGTGTTGGGCATGAAGCCCGGAAAAGGAAGCTTCTGTTTAAACAAGCCCCCAGGTTTAGTGAGCGCGGGTAACGCGCCACTTGATGAGCCTTTAAGGGCTATAAGAGAGAGAGAAAAAAGAAAGGGGGAAGGAGAGAAATGTAAGACAGAAAATGTAAAAAATGGATAGAGGAAGGAGACGAACACAGAGTCCGTCGCTAGGCATAGAATCTTCGGAGACGGGCTGCGTTCCATGGGTTCGGCTCGAGTCGGTTATAAGATGCATCTCGCAGGCGGTACGCTCCACCAGTCAGGACCTGGTTGATTATGAAGGGACCTTCCCACTTGGGCTTCAGTTTGTCCTTTTTCTTGTCCGGCAGGCGTAGAACTAGTTTGCCAATATTGTAATTTTTGGCCCGTACTTCTCTGCTTTGATATCTTCGAGCCTGCTGTTGATAGAATGCGAAACGGGCTTTTGCTTTTGCCACGTCACGCTCCTACTCCAAGGTGTCCAAACTGTCCTGCCGATCGAGTTCAGCTTCTCTTTCTTCGTACATGTGCAATCGAGGTGAGTCATGAATTATGTCGCAAGGCAAAACAGCCTGTGCGCCGTACACCATAAAAAATGGTGTGTATCCGGTGGTGCGATTCGGCGTGGTCCGCAACCCCTAGAGTATGGAGTCGAGCTCCTCTACCCAGTGCGTGTTGGATTCCTTGAGGGATCGCACTAATCTGGGTTTGATGCCGCTCATAACAAGACCATTTGCACGTTCGACCTGGCCGTTAGTTTGTGGGTGATAGACGGAGGCATAATTGAGCTTGATGCCCATGTTTTTGCACCAGAGTTTTACCTCGTCGGCCGTAAAGTTCGTGCCGTTATCAGTGATGATGCTGTGGGGGACGCCGTAACAGTGTACGACCCCGGATATGAAGTCTATCACCGGTCCGGATTCGGCCGTCTTAACAGGCTTGGCTTCTATCCATTTGGTGAATTTATCCATCATGACCAGTAAGTATTTTTTTCTTGTGGGTTCCACCTTTAAGGGGTCCCACCATGTCAAGCCCCCAGACCGCAAAGGGCCATGTTATGGGGATAGTTTGGAGGGCGGTGGGTGGCATATGGCTTTGGTTTGCGAAAAGCTGGCAACCGACGCATCGTTGGACTAAGTCCTGAGCGTCTGCCCGGGCCGTTGGCCAATAAAAGCCTGTACGGAAAGCCTTGCTTACAAGGGACGAGCTGCAGCGTGATGACCACCGAGTCCGGCGTGAATTTCAGCCAGCAAGTTCCGCCCTTCCTCTTCGGAGATGCACCTTTGAAGGGCTCCGGTAGTGCTTTTCTTATAAAGCTCTCCCTCATGGACTTTATAGGCTTTAGATCTCCGCACTATGCAGCATGCCTCGTTTTGGTCCTCTGGGAGTTCCTGCCTAGTAAGGTAAGCTGGGAATGGTTCTGTCCACGGGGCGATAACGGCCATTATTACGTGGGCTGAAGGTGTGACTTCGTTGGCGGAGCCGCCGATTGTGTCCGATTGTTCGTCATCGGGCAGTGCGATTGAGTCCGGAATGTTATTGCCGGATTCCCCTTCCCATACTACGGATGGCTTGAACAGCCGTTCCAAGAAGACGTTGGGGGGGACTGCGTCGCGTTTTGCGCCGATGCGTGCGAGGACGTCTGCCGCCTGATTGTTCTCCCGGGCTACTTGATGAAATTCGAGCCCTTCGAACCGAGCTGGCATTTTTAGGATGGCGTTGCGATAAGCTGCCATTTTTGGATCCTTGGCATCGAAGTCTCCATTTATTTGGGATATTGCGAGGTTCGAATCCCCTCGCACCTCTAGGCGTTGAATTCCCATGGATACTGCCATCCGGAGACCGTGTAAAAGGGCCTCATATTCGGCTGCATTGTTGGAGTCTGTGTACATAATCTGGAGTACGTATTGGACTATGTCTCCCGTGGGGGACGTCAAAACGACGCCAGCCCCCAGACCGGCCAACATTTTAGAGCCGTCGAAATGCATGATCCAGTTTGAGTATGTGCCGTACTCTTTAGGGAGTTCGGCCTCCGTCCATTCCGCGACGAAGTCGGCCAAAACTTGTGACTTAATAGCTCGCCGTGGCTTATAAGTTATATCGAATGGGAGGAGCTCGATGGCCCATTTTGCAATCCGGCCCGTTGCTTCGCGGTTGTTGATAGTATCATTAAGTGGTACTTCGGAGGCTACTGTTATCGAACACTCTTGAAAGTAGTGTTGCAGCTTCTGGGATGCCATGAATACCGCGTATGCAATCTTTTTATAATGCGGGTACCGTGATTTGCATGGAGTGAGGACAGTGGAGACATAGTAGACCGGCTTTTGAAGGGGGTATTTGTGTCCGTCCATTTCTCATTCGACGACGAGCACTGCGCTAACAACCTGGTGGGTAGCTGCAATGTACAATAGCATTGGTTCGCCGATATTTGGCGTGGCCAGGACTGGGTTTGTTGCCAATGTGGACTTTATTTCGTTGAGTCCGGCCGTGGCGGCATCCGTCCACTCGAAGTGCTCGGTGCGCCGAAGGAGGCGGTAAAGAGGTAGAGCCTTTTCTCCCAGACAGGAGATAAAGCGGCTTAGAGCCGCCACACATCCTATTAATTCTTATATTTGTTTGAGGTCCTTTGGGATGTCCAGTTGTGACAGAGCTCGGATCTTGGCTGGATTTGCTTCAATTCCTCTACCGGATACAATGAAGCCCAAGATCTTTCCGGCTAGAACGCCGAAAACGCATTTTTCCGGGTTGAGCTTTATGTCGTATGTTCGGAGATTGTCAAATGTAAGCCTCAAGTCGTCTACTAGAGATTTGACATGTCTTGTTTTTATGACCACATCATCCACGTATGCCTCCACTGCTTTGCCGATCTGGTTTGCCAGACATGTTTGAATCATGCGCTGATATGTTGCGCCGGCGTTTTTGAGCCCAAAGGGTGTCGTGTTGAAGCAAAACGGGCCGTATGGTGTGATGAATGCCGTTGCGGCTTGGTCAGATTCTGCCATCTTGATTTGATGGTAGCCTGAATATGCGTCGAGGAAGCACAACGAATCGTGTCCTGCGGTAGCGTCGATAATTTGATCGATGCGGGGGAGGGGGAAGGGATCCTTTGGGCAAGCCTTGTTAAGGTCTTTAAAATCGACGCACAGGCGCCAGGATTTGTCCTTCTTTGGTACCATCACCAGGTTTGCTAGCCAGTCCATATGTTTTATATCTCTGATGAATCCGTCCTCCAATAGCTTGGCTAGCTCCTCTCCCATGGCCTGTCTCTTAGGTTCGGAAAAACGCCGAAGAGCTTGTTTGACACGTTTGAATCCTTTTAGGATATTTAAGCTATGTTCGGCCAGTCTGCGTGGGATTCCTGGCATGTCTGAAGGGTGCCACGCGAAGATGTCCCAATTTTCACGTAGGAATTCTCGCGGTGCGGCGTCTACATCAGGGTTTAATTGCGCCCTGATGGAAGCTGTTTTATTGGGGTCCGCTGGATGGACCTGGAATTTGATTATTTCATCCGCTGGTTTAAAGGAGGTGGACTTGGATCTCTTGTCGAGTATCACATCGTCCCTGTTTACCGTGGAGTGCAGCGCGGTCAGCTCCTTAGCCGCCAGGGCTTTGGATAGTGCCTCAAGGGCCATTGCGGCTGTCTTATTTTCGGCGCTGAGTGCAGTGTCTGGATCACTAGCAAGAGTGATGATTCCATTTGGCCCGGGCATCTTGAGCTTCATGTACCCGTAATGGGGTATTGCTTGGAAGACTGTAAATGCTTCCCGCCTGAGCAGAGCGTGGTATCCGCTACTGAACGGGGCCACATGGAACGTGACCTCTTCGGACCTGTAATTATCCGGCGTGCCGAACACCACATCTAGTGTGATTTTTCCTGTACAGCGCGCTTCCCGACTGGGGATTATTCCTCTAAAGGTTGTGCTGCTTCGCTCATTGCGGTTCCAGTCTATTTCCATTTTTTGAAGGGTTTCCTCGTAAATGAGGTTCAATCCGCTGCCTCCATCCATGAGTACCTTGGTGAGGCGAAAGCCGTCCACTATTGGACTAAGGACCAGTGCGGCTGGTGCTCGGGCTGTTCGGAATTTAGGTTCATCACTGGCATTAAAAGTAATAGCCGTGTCACTCCATGGGTTTATTGTTGCTACTTGGTAGACTTTGGCAAGGCTGCGGAGTGCTCTTTTTCGCATATTATTTGATGCGAAAGTCTCGAAGACTGTTAAGACTGTACTGGTGACCCTGGGGTGGCTTTCTGCGGCCTTCGGAATTAGGAGATCTTCGCCAATTTTGGCCACCTGCCGGAGTATCCAACATGCTCTAAGGCTATGAGTTGGCGTGGCGCCCTCTGTACTGTGAATTTTACAGGGTCCATTAAGCCATCCTTCCAGTACGGTTCCATGCCCTGTAGAGGGTTTTGGTTTTTTGGTGTTTAACTCGGGTGTTTGTCGATGATGCACCCTTTTGTTTCGGACGGGGTTTCTATTCAGGGCCGGATTGTCCCAAAGTTTTATTTCGGTTTTCCGGGTCGATCTTTTAGCTCCTTATCGACGTGGAGGAAAAATAGGACTATTTGGGGGGGGGGCTGGAGCACTTTCCATCGCACAGTACTTTTGTACTATGGACGCCAACTCAGCGAAGCGCGTAGTATCGCGACGACTTATGGCCTTGAGGATTCCCTTGTCCGTTGCAATCATTGCAGAATATTGAAATTGCATCTTCCTTGCGGCAGTCCTTTATCCTGTTCATAACCAGGAGGAATCTGGCCCAGTAATGATGTATTGTTTCTTCGGGCTTTTGCCTGATTTGGGATAGATCGCTTACGTTCGGGTGGGTGGGTGTAATTAAATCCGAAACCTCACCCAATCTGAGGCTCAAAGGCCAAGGAGTTTCCGAACTCTGAAGTTTGGATTCTTGGAAGTTGTCCAATGAATCCAGCCCGCTGCCTGATTCTAAGTTCAGGTCTTGAGTTACGTCCTCCCCTCCGCGGGTATCCGGCTTGGAGGGATCTGGAATCCGGACGTAGCTAGTCCTTAGGATAGATGAAGGATCGCCGCACTGCGCCTCGACCACAGCAACGTGATGGGTGGCTTGGGGAGAATTAATTTCTCTTAGATCGGGTTTAAGCCCAACTTGGTCGTAGTCTGTAGCGACCCCCAGGCGGCGATGCGATCCAAGAGCTCGTTTATGGAAGAGAGCTCCATTGGATCTAACTGCTCGGTGAGTTCCGAGCTGACGTGAAGATTGCTTTTGATGACCCGAGAGGTCACCATCGGCACAACAGCCGAACAGGTGGTCATAAGAAAACCACCTAGCCAAAGGGTTTGGCTGACAGCCAAGGCTCCCTTAGTAACGGAGCCGTCTTTAAAGACGGGAAGAGGCATCCTTCCTGATTGCGACAGCACAGAGGAACTCTCAATGAAAGCACTAATGTCGGTGTCAAAACCGGCGGATCTCGGGTAGGGGGTCCCGAACTGTGCGTCTAGGCGGATGGTAAAAGGAGACAAGGGACACAAAGTTTTACCCAGGTTCGGGCCCTCTTGATGGAGGTAAAACCCTACGTCCTGCTTGATTAATATTGATGATATGGGTAGTACAAGAATAGATCTACCACGAGATCAAGGAGGCTAAACCCTAGAAGCTAGCCTATGGTATGATTGCTATATGTTGTGTTGTTCTACGGACTAAAACCCTCCGGTTTATATAGACATCGGAGAGGGTTAGGGTTACACAAAGTCGGTTCCAATGGTAGGAGATCTAAATATCCGCATCGCCAAGCTTGCCTTCCACGCCAAGGGAAGTCCCATCCGGACACGGGACGAAGTCTTGAATCTTGTATCTCCATAGTCAAGGAGTCTGGCTGAAGGTATAGTCCGGCTATCCGGACACCCCCTAATCCAGGACTCCCTCACTTGCCGATCATCGGGCAAGTCAACCAAAGTCTACACTTTGTTCTCATACATGGATCCCATCTCAGATTTCATGGCCTCAAACCATTTCGCGGAATCATCATCACTTCCTCATAGTTCATAGGTTCATCATGGTCAACTAACATGACCTCCAGAACAGGATTACCGTACCACTCTGGTGCGGATCTTACTCTGGTTGACCTACGAGGTTCGGTAGTAACTTGATCTGAAGTTACATCATCCTCATCATTAGCTTCCTCACTAATTGGAGTAGGAGTCACAGGAACAGATTTCTGTGATGAACTACTTTCCAATAAGGGAGCAGGTACAGTTACCTCATCAAGTTCTACTTTCCTCCCACTCACTTCTTTCGAGAGAAACTCCTTCTCTAGAAAGGATCCATTCTTAGCAACGAATATCTTGCCTTCGAATCTGTGATAGAAGGTGTACCCAATAGTTTCCTTTGGGTATTCTATCAAGACATATTTCTCCGGTTTGGGTTTGAGCTTATCAGGATGAAACCTTTTCACATAAGCATCGCAACCCCAAACTTTAAGAAACGACAACTTTGGTTTCTTGCCAAACCACAGTTCATACGGTGTCGTGTCAACGGATTTAGATGGTGCCCTTTTTAACGTGAATGCGGCTGTCTCTAATGCATAACCCCAAACTTATAGTGGTAAGTCGGTAAGAAACATCACAGATTGTGCTATATCAAATAAAGTACGGTTATGACGTTCGGACACACCATTATGCTGAGGTGTTCCAGGTGGCGTGAGTAGTGAAACTATTTCACATTGTTTTAACTAAAGGCCAAACTCGTAACTCAAATATTTTTCCTCTGCAATCATATCGTAGAAACTTCTATTTTCTTGTTACGATGATTCTTCACTTCACTCTGAAATTCTTTGAACTTTTCAAATGTTTCAGACTTATGTTTCATCAAGTAGATATACCCATATCTGCTCAAATCATCTGTGAAGGTCAGAAAATAACGATACCTGCCGCGAGCCTCAACACTCATCGGACTGTATACATCAGTATGTATTATTTCCAACAAGTCTGTTGCTCGCTCCATTGTTCCGGAGAACGGAGTCTTAGTCATCTTTCCCATAAGGAATGGTTCGCAAGCATCAAGTGATTCATAATCAAGTGATTCCAAAAGTCCATCAACATGGAGTTTCTTCATGCGCTTTACACCAATATGACCTAAACGGCAGTGCCACAAATAAGTTGCACTATCATTATTAACTTTGCATCTTTTGGCTTCAATATTATGAATTTGTGTATCACTACGTTCGAGATCCAACAAACCATTTTCGTTGGTGTGTATGACCATAGAAGGTTCTATTCATGTAAACAGAACAACAATTGTTCTCTAACTTAAATGAATAACCATATTGCAATAAACATGATCAAATCATATTTATGCTCAACGCAAACACCAAATAACACTTATTTAGATTCAACACTAATCCTGAAAGTATAGGGAGTGTGCGATGATGATCATATCAATCTTGGAACTACTTCCAATACATATCGCCACTTCACCCTTAACTAGACTCTGTTCATTCTGCAACTCCCGTTTCAAGTTACTACTCTTAGCAACTGAACCAGTATCAAATACCGAGGGGTTGCTACGAACACTAGTAAAATACACATCAATAATTTGTATATCAAATATACCTTTGTTCACTTTGCCATCCTTCTTATCCGCCAAATACTTGGGGCAGTTCCGCTTCCAGTGACCAGTCCTTTTGCAGTAGAAGCACTTAGTCTTAGGCTTAGGACCAGACTTGGGCTTCTTCACTTGAGCAGCAACTTGCTTGCTGTTCTTCTTGAAGTTCCCCTTCTTCCCTTTGCCCTTTTCTTGAAACTAGTGGTCTTGTCAACCATCAACACTTGATGTTTTTCTTGATTTCTACCTTCATTGATTTCAGCATCATGAAGAGCTTGGGAGTCGTTTCCGTTATCCCTTGCATATTATAGTTCATCACGAAGTTCTACTAACTTGGTGATGGTGACTAGAGAATTCTGTCAATCACTATCTTATCTGGAAGATGAACTCCCACTTGATTCAAGCGATTGTAGTACCCAGACAATCTGAGCACATGCTCACTGCTTGAGCTATTCTCCTCCATCTTTTAGCTATAGAACTTGTTGGAGACTTCATATCTCTCAACTCGGGTATTTGCTTGAAATATTAACTTCAACTCCTGGAACATCTCATATGGTTCGTGACGTTCAAAAACGTCTTTGAAGTCCCGATTCTAAGCCGTTAAGCATGGTGCACTAAACTATCAAGTAGTTCATCACATTGAGCTAGCCAAACGTTCATAACGTCTGCATCTGCTCCTGCAATAGGTCTGTCAGCGGTGCATCAAGTCCATAATTCTTCTGTGCAGCAATGAGGATAATCCTCATATCACGGATCCAATCCGCATCATTGCTACTAACATATTTCAACATAGTTTTTCTCTAGGAACATATCAAAATAAACATAGGGAAGCAACAACGGGAGCTATTGATATACAACATAAATATGCTAATACTACCAAGACTAAGTTCATGATAAATTAAAGTTCAATTAATCATATTACTTAAGAACTCCCACTTAGATAGACATCCCTCTAATCCTCTAAGTGATCACGTGATCCAAATCAACTAAACCTCTTCCGATCATCACGTGAGGTGGAGTAGTTTCAGTGGTGAACATCACTATGTTGATCATATCTACTATATGATTCACGCTCGACCTTTCAGTCTCAGTGTTACGAGGCCATTCTGTTATATGCTAGGCTCGTCAAGTTTAACCTGAGTATTCCGTGTGTGCAACTGTTTTGCACCCGTTGTATTTGAACATAGAGCCTATCACACCCGATCATCACGTGGTGTCTCAGCATGAAGAACTTTCGCAACGGTGCATACTCAGGGAGAACACTTATCCCTTGATGATTTAGTTTGAGATAATCTTATAATGCTACCGTCAAACTAAGCAAAATAAGATGTATAAAAGATAAACATCACATGCAATCAAAATATGTGACATGATATGGCCATCATCATCTTGTGCCTTTGATCTCCATCTCCAAAGCATCGTCATGATTTCCATCATAACCGGCATGACACCATGATCTCCATCATCTTGATCTATATCAATGTGTCGTCACATGGTCGTCTCGCCAACAATTGCTCTTGCAACTATTGCTATCGCATAGCGATAAAGTAAAGCAATTATTTGGCGCTTGCATCTTATGCAATAGAGAGACAACCATAAGGCTTTTGCCAGTTGCCGATAACTTCAAAAAAACATGATCATCTCATACAACAATTTATATCTCATCACGTCTTGACCATATCACATCACAACATGCCCTGCAAAAACAAGTTAGACGTCCTCTACTTTGTTGTTGCAAGTTTTACGTGGCTGCTACGGGTTGAGCAAGAACCGTTCTTACCTACGCATGAAAACCACAACGATAGTTTGTCAAGTTGGTGCTGTTTTAACCTTCGCAAGGACCGGGCGTAGCCACACTCGGTTCAACTAAAGTTGGAGAAACTGACACCCGCCAGCCACCTGTGTGCAAAACACGTCGGTAGAACCAATCTCGCGTAAGCGTACGCGTAATGTCGGTCCGGGCCGCTTCATCCAACAATACCGCCGAACCAAAGTATGACATGCTGGTAAGTAGTATGACTTATATCGCCCACAACTCACTTGTGTTCTATTCGTGCATATGACATCTACGCATAAAACCTGGCTCTGATACCACTGTTGGGGAACGTAGTAATTTCAAAAATTTCCTATGCACACGCAAGATCATGGTGATGCATAGCAACGAGAGGGGAGAGTGTTGTCTACGTACCCTCATAGACCGCAAGCGGAAGCGTTAGCACAACGCGGTTGATGTAGTCGTACGTCTTCACGATCCGACCGATCAAGTACCGAACGCTCGTCACCTCCGAGTTCAGCACACGTTCAACCCGATGACGTCCCTCGAACTCCGATCCAGCCGAGTGTTGAGGGAGAGTTTTGTCAGCACGATGGCGTGGTGACGATGTTGATGTTCTACCGACGCAGGGCTTTGCCTAAGCACCGCTACAGTATTATCGAGGTGGATTATGGTGGAGGGGGGCACCACACACGGCTAAGAGATCACGAGATCAATTGTTGTGTCTATGGGGTGCCCCCTGCCCCCGTATATAAAGGAGCAAGGGGGCAGGCGGCTGGCCTAGGTGGAGGGCGCACCAAGGGGGAAGTCCTACTCCCACCGGGAGTAGGATTCCTCCTTTCCTTGTTGGAGTAGGAGAGAAGGAAAGAGGAGGAGAGGAAGAAGGAAAAAGGGGCTGCACCCCTTGTCCAATTCGGACCAGAGGGGGGGGGCGCGTGCCTCCTTCCTTTTGGCCTCTCTCCTCTATTCCCGTATGGCCCAATAAGGCCCATATACTCCCCGGCGAATTCCCGTAACTCTCCGGTACTCCGATAAATATCCGAATCACTCGGAACCTTTCCGATATCCGAATGTAGTCGTCCAATATATCGATCTTTATGTCTCGACCATTTCGAGACTCCTCGTCATGTCCCTGATCTCATCCGGGACTCCAAACTCCTTTGGTACATCAAAACTCATAAACTCATAATATAAATGTCATCGAAACTTTAACCGTGCGGACTGAGGGAGTCCTGGATTAGGGGGTGTTCGGATAGCCGGACTATACCTTCAGCCGGACTCCAGGACTATGAAGATACAAGATTGAAGACTTCGTCCCGTGTCCGGAAGGATCTTTTCTTGGCGTTGAAGGCAAGCTAGGCATGCGGATATTCGAGATCTCCTACCATTGTAACTGACTCTGTGTAACCCTAACCCTATCCGGTGTCTATATAAACCGGAGGGTTGTAGTCCGTAGGACAACCATCATCATACACAATCATACCATAGGCTAGCTTCTAGGGTTTAGCATCCTTGATCTCGTGGTAGATCCACTCTTGTACTACCCATATCATCAATATTAATCTAGCAGGAGTAGGATTTTACCTCCACCGAGAGGGCCCGAACCTGGGTAAAATAAAGTGTCCCTTGTCTCCTGTTACCATCCGACCTTGACGCATAGTTCGGGATCCCCTACCCGAGATCCGCCAGTTTTGACACCGACATTGGTGCTTTCATTGAGAATTCCTCTGTGTCGTCGCTTTTAGGCCCGATGGCTCGTTTGATCATCAACAACGATGAGGTCCAGGGTGAGACTTTCCTCCCCGGACAAATCTTTGTCTTTGGCGGCTTCGCTCTGCGGGCCAATTCGCTTGGTCATCTGGAGCAGATCGAAAGCTACGCCCCTGGCCATCAAGTCAGGTTTGGAAGCTTAAACTACACGGCTGATATCCGCGGAGACTTGATCTTCGACGGGTTCGAGCCACAGCCAAGCGCGCCACACTATTTCGAGGGGCATGATATAGCTCTGCCTCCGAATAGTACCCTGGAGGCCGCACACGCTACGACCCTGATCCTTGACTCGGAGCCCACTGCGTTCACTGAGGATGAACGGTTGGACGTCACCTCAGGGGCTGCGATCTCAAAGGCGATCGAGTCGAACGCCAGCCCCGTACTCCGCACGGCCCAGAACTCCAAGGAGCCGGACTCTTCTCCGAACTCCGGGCCTCCCGTGCCCCCGCCGATCGAATCTGATTGGGCGCCTGTAATGGAGTTCACCGCCGCGGACATCTTTCAGTGCTCACCTTTCGGTGATATCCTGAATTCTCTCAAGTCTCTCTCTTTATCAGGAGAGCCCAGGCCGGACTATGGTCTGCGAGGTTGGGATTCGGACGACGAATAAATTCAAATCCCACCCACCACCCACTTAATAGCCACTGTCGACGATTTAACCGACATGCTTGACTTCGGCTCCAAAGACTTCGACGGTATGGACGACGAAGCAGGAGACGAACAAGAACCAGCACCTGTAGGGCGCTGGACCGCCACCTCGTCGTATGATATATATATGGTGGATGCTCCAAAGGATGCAGATGGCGATGGAACAGTGGAAGACGACAACTCGAAAAAACCGCCAAAACGCCGGCGCCAATGGCGCCGCTCTAAATCCCGCCACAGTAGAAACGGTGATTCCGGCACGGGAGATAATACTACCCCAGACAGCGCCGAAGAACACCAGAACCAGCAAGATTTGGCGGAGGAAGATGGAAAAGCCAGCCCTCAGGAGAGAGCGGCAGAGCAAGAGGTTGAGGATGATAACTACATGCCTCCCTCCGAAGACGAGGCAAGCCTCCACGACGACGAATTCGTCGTACCATCAGACCCCGCCGAACAAGAGCGTTTTCAACGCAGGCTTCTAGCCACGGCCAACAGCCTAAAGAAAATGTAGCAACAGCTTAGAGCTGATCAAGATTTGCTAGCTGATAGATGGACTGAAGTCCTTGCGGCCGAAGAGTATGAACTCGGGCGCCCCTCCAAAAATTATCCTAAGCACAGGCCGCTACCCCAATCAGAGGGGGAAGCATATGACATGGCAAACCGGCCACCCCGTGGCCGCGACAGAGAGGCCTATCGAACCTTTAAGCAAGCCATGCCCCGGTGTCGTTCAAATAAGGCACGGGAAAACAAGACAGACCTGCGAGACGTAATGGAGGATAAAGCAAAGCAAACAAGATCGATCTATGGATCGCGCGGATGCCCGACAACACGTGATGATCTTCACTCCGAACGCAATAAATCCGGCCGGGCCGAACACAGCAGGCACAGCTCTTCCGAGCTGCGTCGTGACATAGCCCAGTACAGGGGCGCCGCACACCCACTATGCTTCACAGACGAAGTAATGGATCATAAAATCCCAGAGGGTTTTAAACCCGTCAATATCGAGTCGTACGATGGTACGACAGATCCGGCAGTATGGATTGAGGATTATCTCCTTCACATCCACATGGCACGTGGCGATGATCTGCACGCCATCAAATACCTACCCCTTAAGCTTAAAGGACTAGCCCGACACTGGCTTAATAGCCTACCAGCGGACTCAATTGGTTCTTGGGAGGACCTGGAAGCCGCATTCCTCGACAACTTTCAGGGGACCTATGTGCGGCCACCGGACGCCGACAACCTAAGCCACATAATTCAGCAGCCAGAAGAATCGGCCAGGCAATTCTGGACACGGTTCCTAACAAAGAAAAATCAGATAGTCGATTGTCCGGACGCAGAGGCCTTAGTAGCCTTCAAACATAACATACGTGACGGGTGGCTTGCCCGGCACCTGGGACAGGAAAAGCCGAAAACCATGGCAGCCCTCACGACACTCATGACCCGCTTTTGCGCGGGTGAATATAGCTGGCTAGCTCGCAGCAACAACTTATCGAAGAAGCCCGGTAATTCGGATACCAAGGACAAAAGTGGTAGGTCACGTCGAAATAATCAAAAGCGCCGCGTTAGCAGCGACAGCAATGAGGATACAACAGTTAATGCCGGATTCAGAGGCTATAAATCCGGTCAGCGGAAAAAGCCATTTAAAAAGAATACCCAGGGCCCGTCCAGTTTGGACCGGATACTCGACCGCTCGTGCCAGATTCATGGCACCCCCGAAAGGCCAGCCAATCACACCAACAAGAATTGTTGGGTGTTCAAGCAGGCAGGCAAGTTAAGAGCCGAACACAAGGACAAGGGGCTGAATGGCGATGACGAGGAGGAGCCCAGGCCGCCGAACAACAATGGACAGAAAGGGTTTCCCCCACAAGTGCGGACGGTGAACATGATATACGCGACCCACATTCCCAAGCGGGAGAGGAAGCGTGCGCTACGGGACGTATACGCGATGGAGCCAGTCGCCCCAAAGTTCAACCCATGGTCCTCCTGCCCGATCACTTTTGATCGAAGGGACCACCCCACTAGCATCCGTCACGGCGGTTTTGCCGCACTGGTCCTCGACCCGATCATGGACGGATTTCATATCACAAGAGTCCTCATGGACGGCGGCAGTAGTCTGAACCTGCTTTATCAGGATACAGTGCGGAAAATGGGCATATCCATCAAGGATCAAGCCCACAAGGACGACCTTTAAAGGCGTCATACCAGGTGTAGAGGCCAATTGCACAGGCTCGATAACACTTGATGTGGTCTTCGGATCTTCGGATAACTTCCGAAGCGAAGAGTTAATCTTCGATATAGTGGCGTTCCGCAGTGGCTATCATGCCCTGCTCGGACGAACCGCATTCGCTAAATTCAATGCGGTGCTGCACTACGCATATCTCAAGCTCAAGATGCCAGGCCCTTGAGGAGTAATTACGGTCAGCGGAAACACAGAACGCTCCATCCGTATGGAGGAGCACACGGCGGCCCTCGCAGCGGAAGTACAGAGCAGCCTTTCAAGGCAACTCTCCAGTACGGCCGTTAAAAAACCGGACAATGCAAAGCGCGCCCGGAGTAACCTGCAACAAGACCACCTGGCACGATCCGAGCAAGCGTAGCAATACGGCCCCGACCCCAGCCATCGCAACATAGCGGAGCAAGTACCTCGAGTACACAATTACGCCCTTAAAATTCCATGGGCACAAGGGGAGGGGCACATTAACGGCATGCCTACAACACGGCGTCAAACGTACTAGGGGCTGCTGGATTTTCCTTTTTACTTTTTTTTACTTTCAGGACTCCATACTCTGGATAACCTGTTCGGCATTGTTGCCGCACAGACGATGCAAGATCCAGGAAAGCAGACAAAGCTACGCCGCATTCCGGAAGTCTCAGGTGGTCTCTATTTCGAGCGATATATCTGTTTTCAAATTCCGCAGCCTGTGCCTGGTCAGGACATGTTAAATAGTCTAATATCTTTCTTGCTTATCGCACCACTTGTATCGTTCCGCTTTGATGAATAGCCTCTTTATAAACAATGCATAGCTTTTTGACTATTTTTTGTATTATCCCCTTTGAATATATGTGTTTATTACATAACATGATCGCACCCGTACACCATGGTACGGCAAACCACACCAGGGGCTTCATTACCCTTTTATCTGGTGTGAGAAGTCCATACACTTTCACAAGTGCGGCACCCCGAACTTATAGCACTATATGCATCGGCTCCGAGTCATGATTTTGGTCACATGTTGGGTTTGCCCGGCTCCTATGTTTTGGTGCCTTACGTTCCGCTATATCGGTTAAGGTAGCACTAGGAGAACCACTGCGATTGTGCCCCAGTTCAGGTGGGTTGAGCACCTCAGTGGAGAAAGCTAAATAGACTGTCATGATAAGGCGTGAGACCGGTCGCTGTTCGAGAGGTTTTTCGAGTCCTTAAAGGCTTATGCCGCTTCGAGCGAGGAGCTGGCTATGTCCGGCCAAAGGCGTGGATAGCGCCCCAAATTCGGCCTTCCGAACTAGGGGCTTCGCCGAAATTTAAAATTATAACGTTCTATGGCTAAGTGAGAGTGTTCAAGCATTATAGTCCGATTGCCTGGTTCGTTGTTCTGAGCGCCTCCCTCGAAGGACCCAACTATGGGAATAAGAGCCCTCAGGTTTATCCCGAACACCCCAGCACTAGTGGCATGGGGGTAGAAGCCGACGACTGGCCATCTCTCAATTTTTGATAAACGGCCGCACAGAAAATAATATTTTAAATTCAATAAGTATTGCTTAGCGCATATGAACAAGTTTTCAGCGCATAGGATACAAACGAGCGAGTTCATTCAAATATTACATCTTTAGTACATTCATCCGCAACAAGGCGGGCTCCGGCAAGAACATCCTTGTAGTAGTTCTCGGGCTTGCGATGCTCCTTCCCCTGCGGCGGCCCGTCCTTCACCAGTTTCTCTCCGTCCAGCTTACCCCAGTGTACCCTTACATGGGCAAGGGCCCTCCGGGCACCTTCAATGCAGACGGAGCGCTTGATGACCTCAAGCTGTGGACAGGCCTCCACCAGCTGCCGCACCAGCCCGAAATAGCTCCCAGGCAGGGCCTCGCCAGGCCACAACCGAACTAGTAAGCCCTTCATGGCCTGTTCGGCCGCCTTGTGGAGCTCGACCAGCTGTTTCAGCTGATCGCTTAAAGGCACAGGGTGTCCGGCCTCAGAATACTGAGACCAGAACACACTCTCCGTCGAGCTGCCCTCTTCAGCTCGGTAGAACGCGGCGGCGTCGGATACGCTGCGGGGAAGATCGGCGAACGCCCCTGGAGAACTCCGGATTCGGGTAAGTAATAGGTAGTTTACTTTTATATTCCTACTTTGCATTGAGAATGCCTTACCCGTTGCTATCTTTTTCACCTCCTCCAACTCTTGGAGGGCCTTTTGGGCTTCGGCCTTGGCACTCTTGGCGGTCTCGACGGCCGACGCGAGCTCGGATGCTTGCGTTTTTGACTCAAGCTCCAAACCCTCATGTTTTGTCATGAGAGATTGCAGCTCTTGCTGCACCTCGTCGACCTGAACCCCAAGCCTTTCTCGCTCGCCGCGCTCCTCGGCCGTTTTCTTTTCGGCCTCTGCCAGCGCCTGCTTCAGGGTTGCCACCTCGGTTGCGGCCCCTACAATAAGCAGTACAATCCTGTTATTTCTTTCTGCAATCAAGCCTCTCTATAGGCACCTTTTTTTCTTTTTCTTTTTTTAGGTATTTCTTACCTTCCTTCTCCTCGAGCTGCCGTTTGGCAAGGCCGAGCTCTTGCTCGGTCTGGCCGAGGTCCTTTTTAAGGACATCCACCTGCGCAATCAGTGCGGCGGTGGATAGCAGCGAAGCCTGCATACGCATATTTGACCTTTTTTGTTAGACTCCTGCGAAAATTACTAGATCCTCTATCCGGCTTTTCTTTCCGAACACCGAACAGAGCATCAAGGGCTACTGTCTATGCGGTAAATAATTTGACATATTTTTACTTACCTCGAAGCCTGTTAGAAGGCTAGCGCAAGCTTCATTCAGTCCGCTCTTGGCGGACTGAATCCTTTGGATCACCGTACTCATAATAGTACGGTGCTCCTCATCGATGGCGGTGCCCTTAAGCACCTCTAGCAGATCGTCCGGCGCCTCCGGTTGGACTGAGGCCGCCGGCTCAGACGGCTTACTCCTCTTGGAAGGAGTTCGCACACCGCGGACCGGGACTGTCGAGTCCGGCGCGGTGTCCGGCACAAAGCCGGACTTGGAGCCCGGGGGGGTTTCATCCCCTTTACTCCTGGGGTCCGGAGGATTGCCTTGTGGCTCCTCCAGGACCATCTCCTCCTGCCTCGAAGCTTGGCGGGGCGCCACTTCGGCGTCGTGCGCCCCGCGGGGGGAGACCGCGGGCGGAACAGAGTTCACGTCCGACGAATCCAGGGAGCCGCTCGACGAATCGTCGAGTCTGGCCCGGGGCGGGCTGCATAAATTACGTTCGATATTAGGGAAAGCAGCGCATTAAAAGAATATTATGAGTCACTCTGGTATGTGAACACTTACGATGTCGCCGGACGCTTGGTCTGGTCCAGCCACTCGTCTCCGCCCTCTTCGGCGTCGCGAGAGTAGTCCGGCGGAGGGGTTTTCCTTTTCCTCGACCCCTCGGCCTCCCCTGTTGGGGCGGCCTTCTTCTTCTTCGCTCCCCTCGCTGGGGGGGGGGAGAGCTTCCTTGTTCCTCCTCCTCGTTTTCACGAGAGGAGGGCGTTGCGGACTCGTCAGATGACGAGTCCGACACCACCATGTTGCGGGAACTTTTTCGAGTCCCGGTGGTTTTCTTCTTCTTGGCCTTCCTCTTCGGCACCACGTAAGGTGCCGGAGCCATCAGCTTCACCAAGAGAGTTGGGGCCGGGTCTTCGGGCAGAGGAGCCGGACAGTTAATTGGTCCGGATATCTCCTGCCAAGCCTGTCAAAGGTAAAGGGAGTTTAGATCCCGCATAGAAATAATCTATGAAGAAGAGCTTAACGAACCTGTCAAAGGTATAGATAGCTTACCTCGCTAGCATTACGCTGCAAGCTGTATCCGCGATCCTCGGAGGTGTATGTGGGGGACTCGACGCCTTTGGTCAGCACCTTCCAGACGTTTTCATACGTCGTGTCGAAGAGCCTACTGAGGGTTTGGTGTTGCGGCGGGTCGAATTCCCACAAAGTAAAATCCCGTTCTTGACACGGGAGGATCAGGCGAACGAGCATGACCTGGACTATATTGACAAGCCGGATTGGCTTGTTCACCAGGGACTGGATGCACGTGTGCAACCCAGTCACTTCTTCCTCGTTGCCCCACGACAGGCCTGTCTCTTTCCAGGACATGAGCCGCGTGGGGGGTCCGGATCTGAACTCGGGGGCCGCGACCCATTTTGGATCGCGGGGCTCGGTGATGTAAAACCACCCGGCCTGCCACCCCTTTAGGGACTCCACGAAGGAGCCATCGAACCAGAGGACGTTGGCTATCTTGCCAACCATAGCGCCTCCGCACTCCGCCTGGGTGCCGGACACCACCTTGGGCTTGACATTGAAGGTCTTGAGCCAGAGGCCGAAGTGAGGGCGGACGCGGAGAAAGGCCTCACACACGACGATAAACGCCGAGATGTTGAGAACAAAGTTCGGGGCCAGATCATGGAAATCCAGGCCGTAGTAGAACATGAGCCCCCGGACAAATGGGTGAAGTGGAAAGCCCAGTCCGCGGAAGAAGTGGGGAAGAAAAACTACCCTCTCATGGGGCCTTGGGGTAGGAAGAAGCTGCCCCTTATCAGGAAGCCGATGCGGGATGTCCTTGGACAAGTACCCGGCTTTCCTTAACCTTTTTACTTGAGCCTCCGTAACGGAGGAGACCATCCACTTGCCTCCCGCTCCGGACATTGTTGGAGAAGGTTGAGGAAGGAAGAGCGGACTTGGGCGCTGGAGCTTGAGTTTGCAAGAGATGGATTGGCAAAGGAGGAAGAAGGCGTAGGTTAAAAAAGTGAATCCTTATCCCTTTATATAAGCAGGTACGGTTAGGCGTCCTCACCTACCTGATAAAACTCACTTGCCCCCCAAACGCCGTGGTAAATGGCGTGGTTGGGTTACCCACGTTCGTATTAATGAGAATCCCGTTAAAGGGGGCACATGATCTTTGCTTTGACAAGACGTGTCAAGGAAACCGCCTCGCTAAATGAGCTGAGGTGGAACAACGAAAGCAATTTATATAGAAGGCTTGGTCGAAGTGTTATGACGCACTGCGGGATACGTCAGCAGATTTGATTTGTGTTAATATTATTCTCTATATGGCAATATGTGGAAACTTATTTTGCAGAGCCGGACACTATTTTTTGGTGTTTATAATCTTCTTGAAGAACTTGGAGGAGGAACCCGCCTTGCAATGCCGAAGACAATCTGTGCGCCAGACTCGTCGTCATTGAAGCCTGGTTCAGGGGCTACTGAGGGAGTCCTGGATTAGGGGGTGTTCGGATAGCCGGACTATACCTTCAGCCGGACTCCAGGACTATGAAGATACAAGATTCAAGACTTCGTCCCGTGTCCGGAAGGATCTTTTCTTGGCGTGGAAGGCAAGCTAGGCGTGTGGATATTCGAGATCTCCTACCATTGCAACCGACTCTGTGTAACCCTAACCCTATCCGGTGTCTATATAAACCGGAGGGTTGTAGTCCGTAGGACAACCATCATCATACACAATCATACCATAGGCTAGCTTCTAGGGTTTAGCCTCCTTGATCTCGTGGTAGATCCACTCTTGTACTACCCATATCATCAATATTAATCTAGCAGGAGTAGGGTTTTACCTCCACCGAGAGGGCCCGAACCTGGGTAAAATAAAGTGTCCCTTGTCTCCTGTTACCATCCGACCTTGATGCACAATTCGGGACCCCCTACCCGAGATCCGCCGGTTTTGACACCGACACGGACCCTACGGGTTCGAGAACTATGTAGACATGACCGAGACATGTCTCCGGTCAATAACCAATAGCGGAACCTGGATGCTCATATTGGCTCCCACATATTCTACGAAGATCTTTATCGGTCAGACCGCATAACAACATACGTTGTTCCCCTTGTCATCGGTATGTTACTTGCCCGAGATTCGATCGTCAGTATCTCAATACCTAGTTCAATCTCGTTACTGGCAAGTCTCTTTACTCGTTCCGTAATACATCATCCCGCAACTAACTCATTAGTTACAATGCTTGCAAGGCTTATAGTGATGTGCATTACCGAGTGGGCCCAGAGATACCTCTTCGACAATCGGAGTGACAAATCCTAATCTCAAAATACGCCAACCCAACAAGTACCTTTGGTGACACCTGTAGAGCACCTTTATAATCACCCAGTTACGTTGTGACATTTGGTAGCACACAAAGTGTTCCTTCGGTAAACGGGATTTGCATAATCTCATAGTCATAGGAACATGTATAAGTCATGAAGAAAGCAATAGCAACATACTAAACGATCAAGTGCTAAGCTAACGGAATGGGTCAAGTCAATCACATCATTCTCCTAATGATGTGATCCCGTTAATCAAATGACAACTCTTTGTCTATGGTTAGGAAACATAACCATCTTTGATCAACGAGCTAGTCAAGTAGAGGCATACTAGTGACACTCTGTTTGTCTATGTATTCACACAAGTATTATGTTTTCGTTTAATACAATTCTAGCATGAATAATAAACATTTATCATGAAATAAGGAAATAAATAATAACTTTATTATTGCCTCTAGGGCATGTTTCCTTCAGCACTACTAGGGAAAAGCCTATACACAGAATCTTACCAGCAGCACGCTTTAAAATATGGCGATGCTCCTACGTAGCAGTAGCGTGCGCAGACAAAACTCGCTGCTGAAGTAAATATAGCAGTAGCGCGCCCGCTCTAAGACGCGCTACTGCTATAATTCCCACGACGCCGCCGCGAGGCTAGTTCTAGCAGCAGCGCGTTAGCACGAAGAGCGCTACTGCTACGGATCATAGCAGCAACGCATTTCACCAATAAGCGCTACTGCTAAGTTTACTACAAAAATTTAGTCCCACCCCCACTCCGATCCACTCACACTCACTGGATCTCCCCCTCAACCCCCCGCGCCGTTCCTCCCCCATCTCCCCTCCTCTCTCTGCGCCACCATCACCTCCTCCTCCTCGCTGGACTCGGTACCGGCCTCCTCCTCCTCCGTCCTCCCTCCACTCGCCGCTGGTTGACCCCTCCTTGCTCTGCTTCCTCCTCCGTCCTCCCTCCACTCGCCATTGGCCGGCCCCTCCTCGCTCCGCCTTCCTTCTTCGTCCTACTCTCTTCTCCCTCCTCGAGTCGCCCCTCCTTCTCCCTCTTCCCTGCTAGATTTTGATTTAGTAGGCTAGTTCATATGCAACATTTTGATTTAGTTGATTTAGTAGGCTAGTTGATTTAGTTGATTTATAACATTTTGATTTAGTTGATTTAGTAGGCTAGTTGATTTAGAACATTTTGATTTAGTTGATTTAGTATGCTAGTTGATTTAGTTGATTTAGTAGGCTAGTTGATTTAGTTGATTAGAACATTTTGATTTAGTTGATTTAGTATGCTAGTGGATTTAGTGGGCTAGTTGATTTAGTTGATTTAGTATGCACCATTTTATTGTTATTTTTCTGTACATGGATAGGTAGATGCTTTTGTTTTTTGTAATAAGTTATTTTTTGGCAAAATGTAGGTGCCAATTTAGTTAAATTTGCCACTTGTTTTTTTAATCAATTATCTTAGGCAATAGGGGCCAAATTAGATGAAATGTCTTGGTAGGTGGTACCGTTATTTGGTAGATATTTGTGAATAGTTTTTTCTGCAATAGGTGCCACCGAAATGCTTTGGTAGGTGGTACCTTGTCATCTAATATGTTACTAGATCTTAGGATTATAATTGTCCATAAAATTGCTTCTCGTGGAAGAACCAAAAATATCACATGCTATTGTTTTTCTTTCCTGTGAAGTGGATCGTTAATCCTTTGCTCATATTGCTTTAGGAAAATGGCGCCACCACCACCACCACTATGTCGACTGTGCAAGTCAAGGTGCGCCAGCAGCCTTGCAACTGGCAAGCTGTTCGGCATCTACTTCCAGCCGAGTTTTTGTCATGCGGCGGTAAGAAATTAGATGAAATGTAACAACTATTTTATTTTTAGTGTTGGCATTACTGCATTGTGTCATTTTGCTTTTTTTACACAGATCGTACCATGCAATGTGAGGTTGAAATTCAACAACCTGACAGGAGACACTGTGCGATTTGAGGCTCCTGGGGGGCCGTACACTATGGAGGTCGAGAAAGGACGCAATATGTCGCAGATTGGAGGATATGGATGGGCCCGTTTCCTCGCCCACATGTGTCTTACTGGTGGTGAGTTGATCAGCTTCTCCTTTAGAGCAGAAAGACCCAAGCTGGCTGTCATTTATCTCAACCTAGTAGAAGATGATGAAGATGACGAAGATGATGAAGATAATGAGGACCCACTCGATGAAGATGATGAGAACCCACTTCATGAAGCCATCGTAGCTCAAAGAATGAGGCTGAGCGAGGAGGAGGTGTGCAACATATGGGACATAATTCCGGCACGTGATGACTTTGTCGGGGTGCCATTCGTGATCCGCCTGACAAGTACCATGGTCGATCGGCATGAAATGGTATGTTGTACTGACTGTAGTAGTTTGATGATATATATATATATATATATATATATATATATATATATATATATATATATATTCTTTATTGTTATACTTACAAATGCAAATTATCCGGTGATATGCTTAGTGAATCCGATGATATGCTTAGTGTAGAGTCCAATGATATGCTTTGTGGAATCTAGTCGATGATATGCTTTAGTGTAGAGTCTGATCACATGCTTATTAGTGTAGAATCCAAGGAACTATTAATAGTGTAGATAATCCATATATACTTATTAGTAGAATCCGTGATTAATTAGTACAAATGCTTAGTATTGTGTCTTTTGATAGTGTAGAAATCTAGACTTAATTGAAATATATTTGCAAGAGTATGTGCGAGGCTATTTATTAGTTGATATGTTTTTCTTATTCAAAAATTGCCAAAGAACCTATCTGTGAGTTGTGGTATCGAGCCTGATGAAGAAGGCTCAGCTGGACTACGCCTTACCGCAAGGGGCTCCGTCACCACCTGTACTTACCGCATGGACACAGACGGTCGCACACACTTAAACTCAGTTGGGTGGAATAGATTCCTCGTTGGCAAGAATCTTCGTGTTGAACAGGCCATCCTAATTACTATCAGGAACACCCACCGCCCAGGCTTGAGGATGATGATCATCATCGATATCATCTAGAACTACATATGTGTGTGTGGCTATATCATCTACAACTAAATATGATAATCGTCGTCGATATCATGTAGAACTACATATGATGATCGTCGTCGATATCATCTAGAACTACATATGATGATCATCGTTGATATCACCTAGTACTGCTTGAGGATGCATGTTCAGTATATATGAAATTGTTATCTAGTACTCCCTCCGTTCCAAATTACTCGTCGTGGTTTTAGTTCAAATTTGAACTAAAACCACGATGAGTAATTTGGAACCGAGGGAGTACTACCTAGTACCTATAATGCTTTATGAAATTGATATCTAGTAGTACCTAGTATCTGGAAATTGCAGTTTATTGAAGCTGAAACGCAGTAGGAAGCCGGGGGGGTGATGAAAGATATAGCAGTAGCGTGGGGCCAGGAAATCGCTACAGCTAATTAATAGTAGCACGTTCTGGAAAAGCGCTGCTGATATAGTCAATAGTAGTAGCGCGGGTACAGACCGCACCACTACTAATAGTTAGCTGTAGCGCCTTATTGGTAGCGCGGCTACCCGCGCTGCTGATAGCCTCAAAACACGCGCTACTACTAGGGTTTTCCCTAGTAGTGAAGAGCCCATATTACCTTGTCTTCTCCTTTGTATTAAATGCTCGTAAATTCCAGCTTAGTCCAATGCACGTGCACTACTATTATTATCCACACCATTCGGTCGTGCAAGTGAAAGGCAATAATGATGATATATGATGGACTGATTGAGATGAGAAAAGCTGGTATGAACTCGACCTCTCTTGTTTTTGTAAATATGATTAGTTCATCGTTCATGATTCAGGCTATTATGAATGAAACATGTTTGCAATGACAAATAGAGATTATAGTTGCTCATTGATAACCCACAAGTATAGGGGATCAGTTGCAGCCTCTTTCGATAAGTAAGAGTGTCGAACCCAACAAGGAGCTAAAGGTAGAATAAATATTCCCTCAAGTTCTATCGACCACCGATACAACTCTACGCACACTTGACGTTCGCTTTACCGGAAACAAGTATGAAACTAGAAGTACTTTGTAGGTGTTTTTGGATAGGCTTGCAAGAATATAAAGAGAGCATAAATAAAAAGTAGGGGTTGTTTAGATAAACACACAACTAAATTAGTTTTAGTAAAGAGCTTTTTGTTACGAGAAAGTTATTTGTCCCTAGGCAATCGATAACTAGACCGGTAATCATTATTGCAATTTTATTTGAGGGAGAGGCATAAGCTAACATACTTTCTCTACTTGGATCATATGCACTTATGATTGGAACTCTAGGAAGCGTCCGCAACTATTAAAGATTCATTAAGGTAAAACCCAACCATAGCATTAAAGTATCAAGTCCTCTTTATCCCATACGCAAACAATCTACTTACTCGGGTTTGTGCTTCTGTCACTCACGCCACCCACCATAAGCAAATCATGAACATATTGCAAACCCTACAGCGGGAATACCTCATGCTTGCGCGACATGGAGAGCACCATAGGATAGCACCAATAATAAAACATGCAACTCAAACCAATCTAGATCATCAAATAGCCCATAGGACAAAACAGATCTACTCAAACATCACAAGATAGCCATACATCATTGGGAAATAATATATAGCGTTGAGCACCATGTTTAAGTAGAGATTACAGCGGGTAAGAGAGAGGTTACACCACTACATAGAGGGGGGAAGAGTTGGTGATGATGGCGGTGAAGTTGTTGGTGAAGATTGCGGTGATGATGATGGCCACGGCGGCGTTACGGCGCCACCGGAAGAGAAGGGGAGAGGGGGCCCCTTCGCCTTCTTCTTCCTTGACCTCCTCCCTAGATGGGAGAAGGGTTTCCCCTCTTGTCCTTGGCCTCCATCACGTGGGAGGGGCGAGATCCCCTCTGAGACTGGAGCTATCTCTCTGTTTCTCTCTGTTTCTGCGTTCTGTTTTCTGGCCCTTCACCGTTTCTTAAATTCCCAGAGATCCGTAACTCCGATTGGGCTGAATTTTGGACACGATCTCTATCCGGAAATTAGCTTTCTTGTGGCGAAAGAAGGGCACCAACCGCCTTACGGGGTGGCCACGAGGGTCAGGGGCGCGCCTGACACCCTGGGGCACGCCCCCTACCTAGTGCCCCCCTCGGGCATTGTCTCGCGATGATTCCACTTCCCAAAATTCATAAATATTCCAAAATAAATCTCCGTCATTTTTTATTCCGTTTGGACTCCGTTTGGTATGGGTTTTCTGCGAAACAAAAAACATGCAACAAACAGGAACTGGCACTGGGCACTGGATCAATATGTTAGTCCCAAAAATAGTATAAAAAGTTCCCAAAAGTATATGAAAGTTGAATAATATTGGCACGAAACAATCAAAAATTATAGATACGACGGAGACGTATCACTCATGCCATGCTTAATTAGCTAGGAGTTTATAATGGTTTACCTTGCATGCCAACATGCTATTAAAATGGTTGTGATGTGGTATGATAGGGTGGTATCCTTCTTTGAACGATTCGAGTGACTTGAGTTGGCGCATGTTCAGGCATGTAGTTAAAACAAAATCAACATAGCCTCAACGATATTTATGTTCATGGTGGATTATATCCTACTCATGCTTGCACTCAATGTTCATCCATTTTAATGCATGTTCATGACTGTTGTCGCTCTCTAGTTGGTCGCTTCCCAGTCTCTTTCTAGCCTTCACTTGTACTAAGCGGGAATACTGCTTGTGCATCCACTTTCATAAACCCAAAGTTATTCCATATGAGTCCACCATACCTTCCTATATGCGGTATCTACCTGCCGTTCCAAGTAAATTTGTATGTGCCAAACTCTAAACCTTCAAATGAAATTCTGTTTTGTATGCTCCAATAGCTCATGTATCAACTAGGGTTGTCTGTATCCTCCATGCTAGGCGTTTTATTCTCAAGAGGAGTGGACTCCGCTCCTCACTCATGAGAAAATGGCTGGTCACCGGGATGCCCAGTCCCATGCTGAAACCAAATCAAAATAATTGCAAAGAAAACTCCCCCAGGACTGTTGTTAGTTGGAGGCACCCGTTGTTTTGGGCCAACCATGGATTGATGCTTGTTGGTGGAGGGGGAGTATAAACTTTACCATTCTATTTGGGAACGCCTATAATGTGTGTAGCATGGAAGATATTGAGATCTCTCGGTTGTTATGTTGAGAATGAAAGTATGCCACTCAAAATATTATTTATCTCTATTTCAAAATCGAGCTCTGGCACCTCTACAAATCCCTGTTTCCCTCTGCGAAGGGCCTATATATTTACTTCCATGTTGAGTCATCCTCCTCTTATTAAAAAGCACCAGTTGGAGAGCACCGCTGTCATTTGCATCCATTACTATTAATTTATATTGAGTATGACTATGACTGGATCTCTTTTACCATGAATTACAATGTTTAGTCAGTCCTTGATCTTCCGAGGTGCTCTGCATTTATGTTTTGCGGTCTTAGAAAGGGCTAGTGATACCATCTTGTTGTATCATATTATGATTGGTTTGAGAAAGTGTTGTCATCTGAGATTTATTATTATTGCTCGCTAGTTGATTATGCCATTAATATGAGTAAATGTGAGACCTACGTGTTATTGTGAATATGGTTAGTTCATAATCTTTGCTGAAAACTTGAATGTTGGCTTTACATATTTACAACAACAAGAGCAAACAGAGTTTGGAAAAGTTTTTCTTTACCACTTTCAGTTTATCAACTGAATTGCTTGAGGACAAGCAAAGGTTTAAGCTTGGGGGAGTTGATACGTCTCCATCGTATCTACTTTTCCAAACACCTTTGCCCTTGTTTTGGATTCTAACTTGCATGATTTGAATGGAACTAACCTGGACTAACACTGTTTTCAGCAGAATTGCCATGGTGTTATTTTTGTGCAGAAATAAAATTTCTCAGAATGACCTGAAACTTCACGGAGAATATTTTTGGAATTAATAAAACAATACTGACGAAAGAAGGCCAGGGGGCCCACACCCTGTCCGCCGCCAAGCCCTAATCTCTCTCGGGACGGCTGATCTGGAGTCCGTTCGGGGCTCTGGAGAGGGGAATCCGCCGTCATCGTCATCATCAACCTTCCTCCATCACCAATTTCATGATGCTCACCGCCGTGCGTGAGTAATTCCATCGTAGGCTTGCTGGACGATGATGGGTTGGATGAGATTTACCATCTAATCGAGTTAGTTTTGCTAGGGTTTGATCCCTAGTATCCACTATGTTATGAGATTGATGTTGCTATGACTTTGCTATGCTTAATGCTTGTCACTAGGGCCCGAGTGCCATGATTTCAGATCTGGACCTATTATATTTTCATGAATATATGTGAGTTCTTGATCCTATCTTGCAAGTCTATTGTCACCTATTATATGTTATGATCCGTTAACCACGAAGTGACAATAATCGGGATACTTACCGGTGATGACCGTAGTTTGAGGAGTTCATGTATTCACTAAGTGTTCATGCTTTGGTCCAGTACTCTATTAAAAGGAAGCCCTAATATCCCTTAGTTTCCAATAGGACCCCGCTGCCACGGGAGGGTAGGACAAAAGATGTCATGCAAGTTCTTTTCCATAAGCACGTATGACTATATTCACAATACATGCCTACATTAAATTGATGAATTGGAGCTAGTTCTGTGTCACCCTAGGTTATAACTATTGCATGAGGAATCACATCCGACATAATTCTCCATCACCGATCCAATGCCTACGAGCTTTTAACATATTGCTCTTTGCTTGGTTACTTTGTCGTTGCCACTGTTACAATTATTACAAAACTGCTACTGTTACTTTTGCCACTGTTACCGCTACTATCATATTAATTTGATATTAAATACTTTGTTGTAGATATTAAGTTATGCAGGTGTGGTTGAATTGACAACTCAGCTGCTAATACTCGAGAATATTCTTTGGCTCCCCTTGTGTTGACTCAATAAATTTGGGTTGAATACTCTACCCTCGAAAACTGTTGCGATCCCCTATACTTGTGCATTATCACCTCCCTGCCTCGTGGCCGCCTCGTTGCTTCCTTGACGTCCACTCCAAGCCTCCTGGATTGCGTTTGTTCCAAAAATAACTCTCTCGAAGGCTTTATTCCGTTTGGATTCCGTTTGATATTCCTTTTCTGTGAAACACTGGAATAGGCAAAAAACAGCAATTTGCACTCGGCCTTTGGTTAGTAGGTTTGTCCCTAAAATAATATAAAAGTGTATAGTAAAGCCCATTAAACATCCAAAACAGATAATATAATAGCATGGAACAATCAAAAATTATAGATACGTTGGAGACGTATCAAGCATCCCCAAGCTTAATTCCTGCTCGTCCTCGAGTAGGTAAATGATAAAAACAGATTTTTTGATGTGGAATGCTACCTAACATAATTCTCAATGTAATTTTTTTAAGTGTGGCATGAATGTTTAGATCCGAAAGATTCAAGACAAAAGTTTAATATTGACATAAAAATAATAATACTTCAAGCATACTAACTAAGCAATTATGTCTTCTCAAAATAACATGGCCAAAGAAAGCTTATCCCTACAAAATCATATAGTTTGGCTATGCCTCATTTTTGTCACACAAAAATGCTCTCATCATGCACAACCCCGATGACAAGCCAAGCAATTGTTTCATACTTTAGTAATCTGGAAAAAAAATTCAACTTTCACGCAATACATGAGCATGCACCATGGACATAGCACTATGGGTGGAATAGAGTATAATGATGGGGCTTGTGTGGAGAAAAAAAAGGAGAAAGTCCCACATTGACGCGGCTAATCAACGGGCTAGGGAGATGCCCATCAATTGATGTCAATGCAAGGAGTAGGGATTGCCATGCAACAGATGCACTAGAGCTATAAATGTATGAAAGCTCAACAAAAGAAACTAAGTGGATGTGCATCCAACTTGCTTGCTCACGAAGACCTAGGGCATTTGAGGAAGCCCATTGTTGGAATATACAAGCCAAGTTCTATAATGAAAAATTCCCACTAGTATATGAAGGTGACAAAACAAGAGACTCTCTATCATAAAGATTATGGTGCTACTTTGAAGAACAAGTGTGGAAAAAAGGATAGTAGCGTTGTCCCTTTTATTTCTTTTTTTGCCTTCCTTTTTTCTTTCTCTTTTTTTTGTGACAACGCTCTATTAATGATGATCATCACACTTCTATTTATTTACAACTCAATGATTACAACTCGATACTAGAACAAAATATGACTCTATATGAATGCCTCCGGCGGTGTACCGGGATGGGCAATGAATCAAGAGTGACATGTATGAAAAATTATGCATGGTGGCTTTGCCACAAATACGATGTCAACTACATTATTATGCAAAGCAATATGACAATGATGAAGTGTGTGATAATAAATGAAACGGTGGAAAGTTGCATGGCAATATATCTCAAAATGGCTATGGAAATGCCATAATAGGTAGGTATGGTGGCTGTTTTGAGGAAGATATAAGGAGGTTTATGTGTGATAGAGTGTATCGTATCACGGGGTTTGGATGCACCGGCGAAGTCTGCACCAACTCTCAAGGTGAGAAAGGGCAATGCACAGTCCGAAGAGGCTAGCAATGATGGAGAGGTGAGACTGCGTATAATCCATGGACTCAACATTAGTCATAAAGAACTCACATACTTATTGCAAAAATATACAAGTCATCCAAAACCAAGCATTACGCGCATGCTCCTAGGGGGATAGATTGGTAGGAAAACACCATCGCTCGTCCCCGACCGCCACTCATAAGGATGACAATCAAAGAACACCTCATGTTTGAAATTTGTCACACAACGGTTAACATACGTGCATGCTACGGGACTTGCAAACTTCAACACAAGTATTTCTCAAATTCACAACTACTCAACTAGCATGACTCTAATATTGTTAGAATAAATCCGAGGCATATCGTGATCATCCGAGGACCAAGCAATCACACGAGCACGACACCGAGATTTGTTAACGAGGTTCACCGATATGGCTACATCCC